>OX352307.1:7475799-8952813 GCA_947086415.1 Pammene aurita
ACCATTTCGGGCCAATTTCGACCACCCTATAACTCAAAACATATTTTATCTACGCATATGAAATTTCGAGTGTCTGTTGACATCCCCTTAATTGTCTAGAATACAAAATTTCATTATTCTACCTATAGCAGTTCTTGAGATATTGACGTCAGAAAATCGCTATTTTTACTATACACTCACTCACTGACTCACTGACTCATCAAAAACCTAGACCACTTCCAATGGTCGTACTGACTTGAAATTTGGCATGGAGATAGGTCTTAAGGTCAAAGTAAAGGGAAAAATCTGAAAACGGCCAAGTGTGAGTCAGTTTTAGAAATAGCGAAGGTGTAACTTTGTTCTACTATGAATTCATAATGAACTAAATGGATCTATCTTCCAATGGTCGTACCGACCTGAAATTTGGCTCGAAGGTTTGTCTTTAGGTCGAAATAAAGTAAAAATCTGAAAACGGCCAAGTGTGAGTCAGTTTCGAAAACAACGAATGTGTAAATTTGTTCTACTATAAGTAGGTATGGAGTGGAAATGAGATAAGACTTATTTAAATTTAGGTACATACCAATTTAAGACAATACATGTTTGTCTTAAAGACAAGAACAATAAAATTGTTCACCACTCTGTGTGTGTCTGTTGCGGGAACCGAACCCACGATTTACGAAGTGCAAAGCAGGTCACTAGGTACACTAGGTGCGCTAAATCAGTCAAACAAAAATGAAAAGACAATTTTTTCTCGCATAGTCTAAATAATTTCTAATTTTACAACTAATAAAATCGCAGATTCAAGAACATGGAAATCATATATACTCTAAGATGGAATTATATATACTACTGCCCATCTCACCCTCCGATACGCCACGGGATGAGATGGGATGGTGCTAGGGCTACATAATAGGCCACCAATTATAATACCTACTGGTAGGTAGGTATTACCAAGTTATTAATTATCTATGTAGGTAGCGTACTTACAAACAGAATAAAGTACGTTAGTGATGTATGTAATTATATGTAAGTAGGTACATTTTATAGGTGTAGGGAGCCAGTTTATTTGTAAAAATCACCTATAAATAAATAGTAAAATAGAATTAGACGCTTAGTATAAAGGGTTATAGTATAAAGTACATACCTAAGTGGAATGAGACATTTCCTAAAGCAAAAGTGATAAAAAAATAATAAAGAACCTACACCTAACAAAAATAAATGAAATCCCATCAAAAACATAAATGTGAAAGGCTGCCAAGTTCGATACTATGGGAATGCTTCGCCTATAAAAGAAGTGGGATCTGAATAAGTACCAAGTTCCATAAAAATACTTCAAATCATAAATAGTTATAGGAATGCACACTTGATTTCCAGCAGTTTTTAAGGTACATTTTGAATAAGTATCACGTTACATAGAAATACCTAAAATTATAATAGTCAGAGAAACGCACACCGGTTTTTTTAGCAGTTTCCTGATAACATTTATTATTTTCAGAACTTTTTAATGATGTAACTTGGCAAGTTTTAATAGAAAATTATATACTTGACACATTGTAGTCCAAAGGTGTCGATTCATTGCATTGAAAAGGTGTGTGAAAACTTGCCAAGTAACATTCAATTGTTATTCAAGATGTGTATTCAAAATGTACCTTAAAAACTGCTGGAAATCAAGTGTGCATTCCTATAACTATTTATGATTTGAGGTATTTTTATGGAACTTGGTACTTATTCAGATCTCACTTCTTTTATAAGCGAAGTATTCCCATAGTATCGAACTTGGCAGCCTTTCACATTTATGTTTTTGATGGGATTACTCTTACGCCTCAAAGGAAACTTCAGAACCTCTATAGAGAAACCTAAGCTCTCCTACGTGTAAACCTACAATGCGACTAGCAAGCTCTGCTGCTATAAGTAGGTATGGAGGAGTATTTAAAACCGAGTTAAGCCTAGCCAGTCATTTTGTGGGTCAGAATAACCAACTTCCATTAGGTTAGCTTTTAAGGTCGCCGGCATCGAAATCGATGAGGAAGTATATATAATATATTTAGGGAAAAGTTTGGTAAGTTTCCACTGTTACTAAATATTTTAACTTTGTTGTCATGCCTATAGTAGGAGTTAATTCTATCGAAATGGAATCTTGTAACCTTATCTTTATACCTAACCTGATCAACTATATTTCTAATGCCTCTGTTGTTATACTAATTACAAGTCTATTGAACCGCTGCTATTATAGTTTTGTGGCATGTGCTTATCGTACATTGATAATCTTTCAAACTAGAGCTGGTTCTTCTTAGTAGTCGCACTGAAAACTCACACGTTTTTACATTTTGTTATGCGAATGAAGTGATATGAATGGAATGTTTTTGTCAGCACGGCATTTTTAGTTACTGGCTTTATGTAAAGCATTTTGTTTACACAGCTACATACTTATTAATGAGGACTTCTTAGTTTTATTTAATAACAATTGTAAGTTCTTAGATTTCTTGAATATTTTTATTTATATCGGTGTTAACTTAAATAATTTGTTGCTTGACAAACAACAATCCTTCTTTGTGTCAAGCAGTTATTTGGTAACTAAGAATCAATGTTAATGAGGTGTTTCAGTATGCCTGAAGACACAATCAGAATTTGACTCTTAAGTGCCTCCAATGAGCAGGCATTTGCTGTTTAGATTGATATGAGGTAACGCCGTTTATTCAGCTCAGCTAACAATTCCACGACCTTAACACAAATTTATTATTTTTGATGTTATACGACAGAGCCAAAACGGTTATGCTATTCTTTTTCTAAACAATACTTAACGCGGTTAGCGGAGGAGAGAGTTCTAGACTTCCTACGTCTAAGGTTGTTTTTCCTTGCCTCCCCCTTTCTTTTAATGCAAAGGATCTAGTTGGGTGCTTACAAAACCTTGTCGGTTTTGACTTCTACACAGATCTTGATCTAAACAGCTTATTTTGCGTTTAGTCGCACTGATTTGTAGTGTAAACTGTATTTGGCAAGATTTTTAAATCATTATAGGCTTACGAGTACCTACTTCCTGGGATAAATCGAAATGCCGACCCACAAATTAATTATTGGTGACTGTGGACAACTTTTATACCAGCAAGTCTACAAGAGACCACGTGTGTTCCATTCTTCCTAACAGATGTACCAGACAGTTATTTTACCCATAAACCATGCTTTAGCGATTGAATGAATTTGCTTATTCTATTTTTCGTATCCAGCGTACGAGGTACGTACGTTTAATAAATCGATATTATATCGTTCAATTTCGTGACCATGACGATGTCAAAATAAGTTTGACTGTGCAGACGTTGGCGTCGTTTGTTAAAGCAGTAGATAAGCCCATAAGATGGCAGTTTTTTTTAACTGTATCCACTATATGGATATTCTAAATCTATATGGACATAGCCTGTGACGCAACAGTTACAAAACGATGCATGGACATTACATGTCGTCTCAAGGGACGACGCCATATCATGATACTGAGACGATACAATGGCATCTCCCCGAATCATAGGCATGAGTACTCCTATACACTCGCGATCAAAAAAATCGACTCAAGCAACATTTTTTACTTTTGGTCGTATTTCCGGAAAGCGGGAAATATTTTAATAAAACTTTGAATGCAATTTTATTACGAATTTATTCAGCTACAAAAAACAGTAAAAGACATCGATCTCAGTTGCGTAGTTTTTAGGTTATCGCAGTTTTTGTACAAAATGGCATTTTACATGGTTATGATATGCACGAGTTGTGCCCTCTGGAGACCAATAAAAACCGGTGTAACCGGTTATTTCTTATCATTCGCTTATCAGAAGTTGACCAGTGCACATCTCCTCGCAATCTTACACCGGAATCACCTTCGAAAAATGGATACCACCGAAGCTGAAGCCACCGAAGTCGTCACCTTGGTGAATCGAGGATTCTCGCAGCGTTCTGTTGCTGAGCAGCTGAATTTAAGCCAGTCTGCTGTCTCCAGAGTTTATCGTCGGTTTTGTCGGTTTGGAACCTTGAAACGGAAACAAGGATCTGGCCGTCAGCGGTGCACATCGGAGAGGGATGACCGCTTCATCGCCACCTCCAGTCTTCGTAATCGCCACCGTACCGCTGTTGCCATCCAGCAAGACCTGATGCGGAACCGGGTTGTGCCTGTTAGCACCTCAACAGTTCGGCGGAGACTCAAGGAAGCCAACCTTACCCTAAGAAGACCTGCTACTGGGCCCAAACTGACTCAGAGGCATCGGGACGCTCGGAAGGAATTCGTGGCGACCTACGAAAATTGGACCTACGACCAATGGAGCCGCGTACTCTTCAGCGACGAGTGCAGAGTGTGTCTCCATGGCAGCGACAGAAGAGGACGGGTGTACCGAAGACCTGGAGAGAGGTTCGCCCAGTGTTGCTTCGCTGAAACAGTCGCCTACGGTGGAGGTTCCGTCATGATGTGGGCGGGGATTTCCATGGAGGGGCGAACCGAGCTGGTTTTTGTTGATGGCGGGGTCGAGGCGGTGGTTTGAATGCAGACAGGTACATCACCGACATCCTGCAAGACCATGTCGTCCCCTACGCCGGGTTCTTTGACGAGGGGTTCCATTTCATGCAAGACAACGCCCCTTGTCATACCGCCCGCGTCACAAAGGAGTACCTTGACGCAGTTGGCATCCCGACTCTGAAGTGGCCACCTCTGAGTCCTGATTTAAATCCTATCGAGCACTTATGGGATTACCTGAAACGCAAGGTTCGAGCTCGCAATCCTGCTCCGGAGACAATTTTGGCCCTGAAAGAAGCTTTGGTCGAAGAGTGGGAAGCATGGCCCCAGGATACCATCAGGAAGCTGATAAGGTCAATTAAGAGACGCATAGCATGTGTGAAAAAGGTTTTTGGTGGTAACACCAGGTATTAAAGATAAAAATAAATTGTTATTCGTTCATGAAAATGTTTTTTCTTTCGTTGTTAAGGTCATTTTTGCACCCAAATTTTACACCTCCTTGGTATGCTAGCTTGTTTTTCATGAACTGAAATTTTTCGCCTGAAAAACATGCTCGTATTGAAAGCTGACACTGTTAGCTCTAAAATGGTACCGTTGCTTTTTTGATCTCATGATTGGTTCCTGAGATATTAAACGATGAAATTAAAAATTAGTTTGAGTCGATTTTTTTGATCGCGAGTGTATGGCGACATTGTATCATGTCAAGGATGATACAATGTTGTCTTACAGGACGATGCATATCG
Organism: Pammene aurita; assembly: GCA_947086415.1. NCBI lineage: Eukaryota > Metazoa > Arthropoda > Insecta > Lepidoptera > Tortricidae > Pammene > Pammene aurita. The sequence goes on from OX352307.1 coordinate 7,481,011, forward strand.
CATCACTGGACGATGCAAGTCGTGTCCAGGGGTGAAGTAGTGTACTTAGTCTTACAGGCTGGCACAATGTCGTCACAAGGTAGTCGTCCCACAGGACAACGCAACGTCCTCAAACAAGACGGGATGACGCATGACGCACGTTTTCTCACAGGACGACACAATGTCGTCTCACACGACGATGCATCTCACGGGACGACGCAATGTCGTCTCCCAGATCGACGCATGTCGACTTACAAGACTGCTCATGCCGTTTCACGGGACGACGCATGTCGTCTCACGGGACGACGCCTGTCGTCTCACGGGACGACGCATGTCGTCTCACGGGACGACGCATGTCCTCTCATGGGACAACGTATTGTGTTTTGACGGTGCCTATTGGAGGTCACTGCGTCTCGTCGCTGGGCCACGGGCACCGAGCGGAATATCACAATATCTGAAGTAGCAACAATGTCGTCTTATAGGACAACCAACGTATTGTGTTTTGACGGTGCCTATTGGAGGTCACTGCGTCTCGTCGCTGGGCCACGGGCTCCGAGCGGAATGTCACAATGTCTGAAGTAGCAACAATCATTATAGAATTTGCTTTTACATCTTTATGCAATTTGCACAAAATAAATTCCAAAGAAACTGTGCAATCATTACACAATTTGCGTTTGCAATTTACTTTTCGATATTTTTTAAACTTGATTGAGCACGTGTTGCTCGGCTGAGTTACAAAAGCGTACTGAGAAGAAATCAGCCTGGCGTTGGCACCGGGCGACATTAGTACCTGAGTGGCGCGACAGATGGCGCTACTAGTCGAGGAATCCACTCGATTAGGGCTGAGTTACAAGGGTGTAATCTCATATGTGGTTCAAGCGTAGGCAACGAATCCCTAAATATATGATTATTGTCAAGAGGGCGCTATTACTCTCATTTATATGGCAACAGTCATAGAGCGTACAATTGTCTATGGTATAGTGACATCTTGATTTGTTTACCTGTCAGCTCTGATATTAATTTGAAAATGTTTCACTGCGAAATAGTTTCATTTCCCGAGTGTATTATTTACAGCAGTTTATTATATACACTATTTACAATTTTTCGCTCTTGAATATGGATAATTTCGGGATATTTTTGTCGTTTATTATTTCATATTCAAGTAAACCGACTCAATGACACTTGACAACAGTGACATCCTATCACATGCACTCACACATGCATATCATTCTGTCATTAAAATTATTGCCAGTGTAAGAAATTAGTTCCAATGAAATTCCGCAACATGGCGCATGATCATATATTTCTGGTCAGGCTTTAACTTAATAATTGTTTGTCCTTATCTGTCACTTTGACAGTTGCGTCTGTTAAAAATAATTTAACTAAATGAGGTTTGAAATACGTTTTTGAATAAGCCGGTAAGTATGTAAACATTATATACAGTTGTTATGTAGGTTTTAACTTCTTACTATTTAGTAAGAAGAAACATTTTCGTGATGTATTTACATCACGAAAATAAACAGCTCAAAGAGGACCCAGTGTGTTGACGATGAGGGACCCACTAGTTCCTTTGGCCGTCAACCAAGTGAATCCTCCAGTTCAAGGACAATTGTATTTAATATAAGAATTCGCTGAACACGGTGGGTGTTAGCATATTACGCCTGATCGAAGACAGTTTGACGGAGGTTACCAATGTCTCTACCAATTAGGATAAATGCCGTAAATGCGTAACCTCTGCGAATATGGCATGAAATAAGTAATATATCAAATCAATACAGTCTATGGTAAGAGTCTCTAAAACAAAAAAAAACTGTTGGAATGATTTACTATTAGACTAAGAGCTGGCCACCGTCAGATATGACACAATGATGAGAGCAAAACCCGTGTAGATCTATTGCTATACTATCCTTATTGCTAGATCAATAATACTATCCATATAATAATCTGGTAGCTTTAAATGGGTGGAGGTCAGAGTGTGAGATAATCCAAGATTTACAGTTGAAAAAAAGTAGAACCGACATAGGTTAAAACTGCCGAAGTTGGCTTATTTATAGAGGACAGGGTCTATAATTTAACATTAAAACAAAAAATATTGCGTATTATTCCGGAAACAAAAAAACAGTAGGCAACAAACTATGAATTACATTATACGTCGTTTGGCACAACTTTCACCCAACATAAACATTTGGCAATGATATAATTTCATTATTTGTATAATTTCTCATAATATCGCATCAAACCAGGAACTATAAGATTTGTATTCTTGAAGTGGTTTTCATTCTTTGACCTCCACCCATTAAAATCTGCCAGATGTCCAGATCTAGAAATAAGCATAGCACAGCAAAGTAACTAAAGGGGTTTCGTTGCTCCCATTATTGTGTCATATCTGACGTGGTCAACTCTCCGTCTATATTTGAATGTTTTTATCCTCATGGCATGGCATTATGGCGCCACCAATGCAAATTTAGTTCGTTTTGTCTTTATTTTATTTGTTTAAGCTACCGAAGAAACCGAAAGATCTGTAACTGTTTAAGTACATCAAAACATATTATTTTGCATTCCGCGCATATTATTGATTCAATTACTCGCCAAAAAGTGAAACTACCAGACTTATTTATCCACATGTTAATATTCTCGCACAATTTCAAGGTAAATTCTCGATGACTAACGTTTCCTTTTTTTATTTATCTTGGCTTGTATCTAAATTCTGACGGAAAAGCGTCACCGAAACGGAGTTTTTACTTCATTTATGTTACCTATTCATTCCAATCTCTTTACGCCTCCAGTGTGATTTTTGTTAGACAGTCGTGAATGTGCCAAATTGGCCTAATTTCTACGGAACTATATAACTTGGAATAGTACTGTTACATTGTTTGCCAAACTAAATTGAACCTTATTTATTAGCGCAAGCACAGAATAACTAATAGTACTACCGTACAGAAAATTCTCTCCTTCACAAAAGTCAGATTTAGGTATAAACTTATACCTATACTCGCCGCCTGCAAGCAAACTTGAAACTTATAACCGCGCAAGAACCGTGAATCTTCTTTGCGCGTCGCAGTTTTTTGACCGAGCTATAAGTGTCGGCGCGGGGTTGTCACTTGACAAGTTTTTGTACCTATACCTACTGATTTATTATTGAGCAATATTATTTTATTTGAGCAATTGAGAGAGAAATATGGAAGTGCTATGCAGACTTAGGTACTGTACAATACGGTAAGATGAGTTGTATTATAATTTATAATCTAACTAGGTATTAGGTAGTTACTCAGTTCGGTATCATACATAAATATAAATCAACTTCTTACATAAATACAAAATATATACTATAAATCTATAAATACATAATGCTGCTATACTACATATATAAAATAAAATAAGTAATATGAACATTATTACCGCAAGTATCTTACTGTTAGGATTCGTTTGAAAGCCATAACTTGTTTTATCTACATTACTATCATAAATCCTCTATTCCGCGTTCGAAAACCGTATATGTAATTACCACCATTATTGCAACCAGTAACGTAACATCAGTGTATTATCTGTGACAGTGTGGTTAAAACGTATGAAAATTAATTACCTACGGTAACGTAATGAAAATCTGCCCTCCTCTCCGACCGCCGGCACGCGCCCGCCCGACCGCCGGCTCAATCGAGTTGGTCATGGCGGTGCAATGGCGGTCATTCTAATGGTTTCCGAACACTTCATTTAGTATAATATGTGTGTAGATAAAGCAGTGGTGTATGCAACTGTACGTAATTAGGCCTTAAAACACTCGTGTGATCTCGTGTTACGGTAACAGTTAAACTACTATAAATTAGCCTTTAGCTTTGTAATGAGGTATTACGTACAGTCACCCGCAATATATCTTGCACAACGAGGCACGCAAAAATATCTGATACGGTCTTATTCGCTTCGACAATAAGCCTATTCGTAAGAGCGTGTCAATTGTTTTTTGTGATTGTTGTGCAAGAGATTACCTATAGCAGGTTACTGGTCGGATAATATATAGTAGTTTATGTAACTGTTACGTAATAAGGGTCCTTAAAACATGAGTGTGGTTTTATGAAACGAGCCGCAGGTGAGTTTCATAATAAGATCACACGAGTATTTTAAGGCCTAATTACGTACAGTTGCATACACTGCTTTATCTACACTCATATTATTTATCTAAAATGCCGTATTCGGAAACCATAGAATGGCCGCCATTGCACCGCCATGGCCAACTCTCGTGTGCCGGCGGTAGCGCGGGCGCGTGTCGGGCTGTCGGCGGATGCGCGGGAGGGTGCAGGTGTACATATTGAGCATGAAAAGTTAAAATTACGTTACTGCCACGGATAAAAAGCTTATCATAGTAAAATCGGTCGTGTTAATGCTAGCCATTGCCTACCGTTATGCCATTAAATGGATCACCAGTAATTTAGTTACATCCTGTATAGTGTAAATAGATTCAGGTAAATATGTACTTAAAAATATTGTAAAATATCCATAACTCAGGATCAAATATTCGTGATAAACCCAAATAAATGCCCTTGCCGGGATCGAACCGAGGAACTCCTAACTAGGCCAGGGGATCGGTAAACAACTTATAAATAATATACATTTAGTTTTAGTTCCAAGTCGATGACGCATGGCTTAATGTGTCTAGACCACTAAATACCTAGGAAGAGTGAAACGTGCATTGTAAACCGCACAAATGACCACGTTCTTCAAAAAGGAAACCGATGAAAAGTGCTGCAATTTCGAAAACGGATGTAGGTACAGATATAACAATACTAATCTATTTTACCCATATTTTACCACATTTGATGAAGCTTGAGTGAACGCGTCAAACGCTGTAATTGATAAAAACTTTAACCCTTTAACGGGCAAGACTGAAAAAAATCCTCAATACAAGCCTCTTCGCCAATCTATACTCCTAAAAATTCTGTACGGGAAAAAAATACAAAAAGATGTTACAGGTGGTCTTTTTTGAGACCGCTGCCGCGCTGCCCTATAAAGGGTTAATACAGAACATTGATTCTAACTGATGCGAGGGAATGATGAGTTTATGATAGATTTTTAATACCGCTTTTAGAAAGAAAGGACGATTTATCCTGTCGTTATATATGTCGGCGGCCGATCGTAAAATCCGCCAGATCACGATATTCCTAGGCATATCATGAAACGCCGCCATTTCATGATTTGGCTGAATGACATCCGCCATATCGTTCAAAATTCACCATTTAACGATTTGCCTAGTGACGTTTAGGCAGATCATGAACTTCCTAGGTATATCATGAAACGCCGCCATTTCATGATTTGGCCGAGTAACACCCGCCAGTGACGTTTTAGGCAAATCATGAAATTCCTAGGCATATCATGAAACGCCGCCATATCGTTCAATACTCACCGTTATACGACTTATTCGTAAGTAGCGACAGTGTGTCCAGAATTGAAGTAGGTAAATGAAGAAAAATATAACGAGTACAATATTTAATTAAATAATTTGTATCCTACAAATAAAATTGCTGTCATTTTGGTAATATTTTACTGTAAGTAATTATAAATTAAATATTGAAATAGTAATCTTTCAGTTATTGGCAACCTCTTAAATATTCTTATAATAATGGAACAATACTTATTCGGAGGAATACTTGTTTGTCCTTGGCATACATCTTACTCCAAATGTATTAATGAGATTTTCATCAAATCTGTCATCATCAAATATTGTTAATTGAAACAAATATTAAATTAGACATAGACATAGATTTTTTTTATTTAACATCACATGGAATTACAATTTTACAGAAAATGCCCTAACTAAATTAACCTTTTCACTGCAATAAAATAAATATTTATAATAATAAACATTGGGATAGGAACAAATATTTACCGCTACCTCAAAGAGCGTTTCTCTTATCTTAATTCTATTAGATCCTCTCAAAAATTGCTCCTAAAAGTGCCATCTTCATCTTCCAAATTTTATAATTGCTCATTTACGTTCCAGGCCGTTCGTTTGTGGAATTCTCTCCCTCTCAACATAAAACGCGCGCAATCTATTGGTAGCTTTAAATCGCAACTTAAGGAATACTATTTATCTCTTCCTTAGGTTTTTAAGTTGACACTGTTGTTTCTTACTCTGTGTATTATATATGTATATATGTACGTATATGTATGTTTATTTTGTATTTATTTAAGTATGTATATTCATATGAATGTGCTGTGTTATCTATTTCGTCTCTTTTGTTTCTATGCACCACCTACTGCTTATTGTTTTTCTCCACTACCCAAAGGTTGTCTGGAAGAAATCGCTCATTAGCGATAAGACCGCCTGTTGTTACCTCTACCTAAATTTATCTAATTGTAAAATTTGTGCTTGTAACTGTATGAGGTGTGCAATAAAGAGTATTTATTATTATTATTATTATTAAATATTTAGTCTCAATATTTCAATCTAGTTTAGTTCTTAATTATCTAAAAATGGCACATACAATCACAGTCATGTCATAGGTAGGGAATGCAATCTCGTACGAGATTTCCGCCTAGCGAGATCTCGCGAGACTCAAAACCCAGTCTCGCGAGATCTCGCAAATTACGGGATCTCGCGAGATTGGGAGAATCGCAATTAAAACATATGCAAATGCTTGTTTTAAGAACTAGTAATTGACATGATATGTAATTAAATAGAAACTGCGTTGCTTAGTTATAAAAATAATGTAAGTTTTATTTTAAAAATCAACAGAGTACTTATCGAACGAGCGAAGTGAGTTCTTACAAACAACTTCTGGCTAGTGGGACGTCTCAGCATTTCGATGGCTTTTTGATTTTGAGGGTTTGTTCCGCGATAACTTTAGTAACGCTTTTCTGATCTTCATGAAATTTGTTGGGGTTGTAGCAGAGATACATATAATTTGAGAGTTCGTATATGAGCAGGAACGACCCAGGGGTCATGGAACTAGAAGACGCGAAAAAATCATCATATGGGTCTTGCTATATTGGTCATCTCGTTTGCAAGGAAATCGCGAGTTCTTAGTTCGAGGCGGACTACTAGTTATTTTGTCTCTAACTCTAATAACATTTGTTTATGTCTATAATTATTATACCTACTGTAGCTAATCAGTTCAAATTCTTACAATATTGGTAACAAAACAATAATTATCTATATTTAGTCTTTTGTAAATTATCGAACGAGCGAAGTGAGTTCTTACAAACAACTTCTGGCTAGTGGGACGTCTCGGCATTTCGATGGCTTTTTGATTTTGAGAGTTTGTTCCGCGATAACTTTAGTAACGCTTTTCTGATCTTCATGAAATTTGTTGGGGTTGTAGCAAAGGTACATATAATTTGAGAGTTCGTATATGAGAAGGATCGACCAAGGGGTCATGGAGCTAGAAGGCGCGAAAAAATCATCACATGGGTCTTGTTATATTGGTCATGTCGTTTGCAAGGAAATCGCGAGTTCTGAGTTCGAAGCGGACTACTAGTTACTTTAGTTTCAATAATTAAGAGTAATAGGAAGGTTGGTATGGTAGTTGTAATTGTAGTGTAATATTTCTGCGAAACTAATTGAAACACAAAACTGTCTCCAAAACAAATTATTTCGTTGCAATTGTAAACAAACGCACGCGCGCCGCCTTGCAAAATGAGCCGGACCTCGTCCCCCGCAAGCCCGCCTACCCCTCTTGTCCTGTGCCCGCGCCAGGCGCGGCCGCACGGCCGGCCAGGATGCCCAGGATCAGTGTTGTTCCGGATACGGTAATTGCCGTAATATACGGCAATTCAGGGGCATTACAGTCAAAAATACGGCACACGGCAGCGGTCCCAATGCCGTATCTCCATACATTTTTTAGACACGTTTTCGCCAATTTTCTGGATACGGCAATTCAGCGGCAATTATTTTAAGAATCTGTATAGGGATACGGCAAATTACGCCTCGGAATACGGCAACCCCAAAATTCAACAAGAACAACACTGCCCAGGATTCAGTTCGCGCGCAGCCGCGCTATGAAATACACGTCGTCACGCTGCATTTGTCGATCTCGTTATCTCGCGAGATCTCGTACGAAATTTGACGAGATACAATCTCGTAAAATATGGCCGGGATCTCGGCGAGACGAGATTGCATTCCCTAGTCATAGGTACAAGTTTATAAATAAATAAAATCATAAATGTCTCTAAATATTTACAAAATCGTAGAAATTCTAAAAATAAACAAAGATTATTATTAGTATTTTCAAAAAACTTCGAAATACTGTGAAATATCTAATTATTTTTAGGGCTTCATGTAGAACTCCTTATTGAATTTAGGTATTGCCTTGGTGTTATTAGATTGATTCGTTAAAAATGAAATAGGAAATAAAAGAACGAAATTATCATTTTTAGTATGGAGCAAATACCGTTATCCGATCCCTGATCAAAAAATCCAATTCCATTAGGTCGTACTTTGACCTCCAGTAATATTCCACGGATCCTTGTTGCATGGACACTCTACCTTTCTTGATGATTTCTATAACCAAAAAAAAAAAAAAAAAGTATTTTGTTTTCAGACATATGTGGCTCTTACATAAATACTTTAAAGCATTATAAGATTAATATGCACATGCAGCGTGTTCAGAAACAGACACAAATAAATTACTACGGGTTAATTTGCGCGACTTTCGTGAGTCGACTAACCGGCAGATGGAATAACTAAGTATGTATCATAATAAATCAAGGACACAAAGGTAGAAACTTAACTAATTACTATATTTATTATATTTCTCTATAGGTAAAAAAACAACTTATGAATCAATCAATCAGTGAATGAATGCTTTATTTATCAACAAAATACTAACCTCTAAAATACGGGCAGACGTCCATGGTTTTTTCACGTTGTGCACAGAATCCGTGTGATTCACATAAAAATAATGGTGTTCAAAAGCCTATTTTGCACTTCTATTTTGAATGCAATCACTATTCTCGGTACAAAAATCATGAACGCGGTAAAAAAACACGGCCGCCTTCGCATACGCAGCGCTACCAGTGGCCAAGAAAGAAACTATTTTACGGTGTGCCCGCTATAGAGCTAGGAATATCGAAGAATGCGTTGCTCTAATCGATCTGCCGTATTGTTTATCAGGCACATCGTGATATGCCTGGCCAACTTTTAGGCCTATCATGAAATGGCGGCGTTTCATGATATGCCTAGGAATATCGTGATCTGGCGGATTTTACGATCGGCCGCCGACATATACATGGATAGCCACGACCGTCATTTGCTCAAGGATGCCTTTACACATCCTCGCGATCAGCTAAATTAATGCTTAGCTAGTCTAAGAAAAAATCCCTTAATAGTGGCAGTTGTAGTAAAAATACGGCTTTTCGTGAACATATTTCCTTAGGACCCAAGGATTCGAGAAGTGAAGCCACAAAGATTTTTGATGTAAATTTTGATGTAGATTTTTGATATAAATCGGGGATGCTGAATTCATTTATGGCATAATTTTGACATTTTTGACACCATTCCAAAGCAAAAACATGTAAAATAAAAACATAACTTATTTTGAAATTCCATATTTCACAAGGAAAAAATCCATAACTTATAAACAATTATGAATCTTGAAAAAATAAAAGGTGCTTTAGAGAGCCCTATTATTCGTTCGTTAAAGATAAATCTAATTTCAAACTAAAACGTTATATATACGGGTTGTAGTAAAAAAAACTGTTGACGATTCTAAAAATCGAAATTGAAAAAATCTAATCAAAATGTTTTTTGCGATCGACGCAGCGGTACAGGACGTCTTTCGGCTGATATGATGATGATGATGATGTAATTATACAAATTATATGAAGCTAGCACGATAACATTAGAAATTTACTGTTATTTGCTAATTTCAAGAACATGTAGTGTAGGTACCGCTCACTTTCGTTCAGGTGCAAATAGATACAAAGCTGTAATAAAAACAAAAAATTAAATATCAGTAACTACAGATTCTGCAGACGTTTTAAAATCAATCGTATCTTTATGATGTACGGTTAATTTTAGCTTGAAACGAACTCATTGCCAAATCGCCTTATCACCGGCAATTGCTCTGTATAAAGCTTTATATCTAATTAGTACAATGACCAATTTGATATGAACCGTATGATGAGGATATTAAGAGCGATTTTAAACATACTGGTAAGTCGCTAAAAAAATAGCGACGTTAGGTTTAATTTAAAATTGCAAACTAGATTCACACTTTTACTAGTTGATTCAATAACTAACATTAACAAGTTTAGTATGGATTTCATACAAACTTAGGTTGTTTTGAAATTAATCGATTTTACTATGATTTACAGTCGCCGAACCCTGAAATAATGTAGTTTTTTGCTACGATATGCAATGATAAGCTATGTCTATATCGTAACTCGTTATCGGGCGATCCACGCTTGCATATGCATAGTCAATATGTTAATTTTCGTATCGCGGTTACGATCATTACCTTGTGAAATCTGCCTATAGTGCATATGTTCTGTGTTGCTAAGTACATATGTTCATTATATACATTAACATAGAACTTAAGTAGCGTACAGTATAGCTATTACAATCGCCAGTTGTTTTGCATCGTATATTCTGTACAGGGGCAGGGTTAATTTCTCGAATGTTAAACATCACATTTAAATTATTAAGTCTCGTAAAATTTTACGCGAAATGTTCGTTAGACATTAGCTACAAAAACCAGCGCATTATTGGTACTAAATAAAAAAAATACGTTAATTATTACAAACAATTGTATTAATGTACGGTGAGGGTTTATTGTATTTAATTTGATTGACGCACTAATTTTTACAAATTTTCTTCAATACAGCGATTCATTTAAGGCAAGAAAATGGTACCGTGTAAATGTCCGTCAGCTTAACTTATAAGTTAAATTTACTTATATAAATCCAATAATTAGTTACATTTACATGTACAGTCGCCATGAGATACATCGGAGCGGCCAAGATGGTCCAAATATCTAAACTACGTCTCAAGGCGATAAAGTGCATGTTCAGATATTTTTGAGTACCCTGGCCGCTCCAATATATCTGATGGCGACATTGGCGACTGTACATACACAAAAGGTAGTAAAGCTAACATCTTGATGCTAATGCAGTTAACATGCTGTAGGCGTGCGAACGACCGGAGGGTCACGGCGAGCAGGCCTTTTCGATGATATAACTCGGCCTAGATGCTGTATAACGGCCTAGGTCTTGCGTTAAATGGAATCTGAGTTACCCCTTATTCAGCAAACCTCTGTTAAGCTCTGTCTCTGTCCGACAAACACAAATTTAAAAGCAATGAAAGAGACAAACGATTAGAAAGGCTTTTTAGAATCGACAAACGTTTATGAATAAAGCATAAAGCCATTAGAGTCTTACCTAGTTTGAAGAGGTTAAATTCGTTTTCTAAAAACTGCGCTTACAAAACTAAGGGCCTGTTGCATCAATCACTAGTTATTGACGGTTGGCGGACTGATTAACGCAACTCAGTAGAGAACTACGAAATTTTCCCACATAATACAATAATTTACGTATTAACGTAACGTATAACGTATTTACATACAGTACAGAAGAGCGCTGGTGGCCTGACCGTAAGACGTCAGACATTCAATCCGAAGGTCTCGCCCCCCCCCGACTCGTACCACTGAGTTTTTCGGAACTTATGTACGGAATCATCATTTGATATTCACCAGACGCTTTTCGGTGACGGAAAATATCGTGCGGAAACCGGATCCCAACAAGGCCTAGTTTCCCCTCTGGGTTGGAAGGTCAGACAGCAGTCGCTTTCGTAAAAACTCTTGCCTACGCCAATTCTTGGGATTAGGTTGCCGAGCGGACCCCAGGCTCAATAGAGCTAAACACTAGGAGGAAGAAGTTTTTACCTACAGTTATCTACAGACGGTTTGGTGCTGCTGGCCCTTAGTGTTTTCACCCGATGAAGAAATTAGGTGCCTACCTATGAAGCAAAACCTTTTCAAGTTTTTTTATTGCTACTCAAAAGGGAGGGGAGGATTCCTACGACGATTGGCAGTATTTACAACCAGTATTTCATAGATCCCATCAAAAAGATTACATGTACAAAAACGCACGTCTCGCAACGCAACGCAGTTCAGTTCTTCGACCGCAAAAAGTATTGTGATATTTGTGATCTAATGAAAAACCAAGCCGGTGTCCATAAAACTCAATACCCACTGGAGTTTATTAACAAAATTTCATTGTGATCTTTTCAATCTTAGATGTCTAATTTGTCAGTCAGTGACAAAACTCAAAAAATCGGTAATTCAGGAACTTTGACTTGCAATAATTCTTAAATTATAATTTAAAATATTTATACCTTGTGGCCTCTTATTCACTGAAAATTCGGACTTCTAGCTCTATCCACACTCCACACCAGAGTTAGAAAGGGGCTAAAATTGCCTAAATAGAAAAGTATGGTGGGCGTGGCTTTGTTGAGTGTTTTGCTCGATTTGACAGATAAATAGTCGAGAGTAATTGTGCGCCTACTCCACGATTGCTGGCGATAGAGACGTGTGGGTCAGAAGGTCCTGCATTTTCTCAAGTGATTCCGGTAGTTATGTAGTTGGGAACGGAGTTTTTTTGCGTCAATTATATGTATACAGTTTTCGCCTTATTACAAAGGAATAAGGTGTAAAAGTGTAAACATATTTGTAAGCCGAATTTATAAGGAAAAATCGGCTGCTATTTTATATGGAGCATTAAAGTAGATCATCGGTTTTCAAAATACAAATGAAGAGCTAACTAGGTACCTACGTGACCGTAGCAGTACTAGCAGTATCAAAAAAATAATTTTAAACAAAAAAGAACCGACTTCACTTAGCCTCCACCTTTCCAAAAGCAAATGCTCGAGCTGCTGTAAAAAATACTCAAATCACTATAGGTGCCTATCATAGTTGAAGAGTTCCCTCGATTTCTCCAGGATCCCATCATCAGATCCTGACCTGTTTACAATGGGACCAACTGTTAAGTATACTCTTTCAAACAAAAAAAGAATTTTCCAAATTGGTCCAGCCGTCTTCGAATAAGCGGTGAACATATATATAAAAAAAAAACAAAAAAAAAGATCCCGAATCTTGAAGTCGGTTGAAAACGTTGCGTTAAGAACAGTACACACCAGATGAGATGCTGAACAACAGGACATGCGTAAACAGGGCGTGGGTTGTAGTGTATGGAATTATATTATGTCAGTTGTCTCATAGCTTGCGATGCGTGTTCGTATTGTGATGTGTATTGGGGCATCCAATTTTGACGTGTTTTCTTGTATCCATTTCAATTTTTTTATTGAATTTACAAGTGGGGGATCTATTAACTGAATTATATCTCCTGTAAGGTACACAGGCTCCGATTTTTGTATGTATGTATCACACAGCTCAGCGAATATCATCTCGCTCAAATCTGGAGCAGAGCCCGACTGGGGAAGTACCTCCACCTTACAGAAAACCACAGCCAAATAGCAAATAGCTCTACTGATAGTGTTGTGTTCCTGCCGGTGAGTAAGGTTACCAAAGAGCTCAAAGAGAACCCAGTGTGTTGACGACGAGGGACCCTCTTGTTCTTGTTCCTTTAGTCGTCAACACAGTGAATCCTCCTTTTTGTAAAGGATCGGCAACGCGCATGTGACACCTCTGGAGTAGCAGGCGTCCACAGGCTACGGTAGTTGTTTATCAGGCGGGCCGTAAGCTTGTTTGCAATTTGTAAAACAATAAAAAATTGTATGTTAATAACTTAAGAGGTCTTCCTACCATTCACCCATCTTTAAAAATTCTTGCTTTAGACTAATCATAATTTCTGTCAATCAGTCCATCAGTTCATAAGTCACTTATAAGTGAATTTATAAGAAACTCGATCAGACAGCTCTAGCATTGAATATTATTCAGGACGTATCTACGTCCAATTTGCACATATCTCGGCAATGGCTAATCAATACGCCATTAGTTCCGCTCGTTCTAATTCCAAGTGCAATTCTCACTGAGTAATGGGTTTGCCGACCTCAGACCCAAGGTTGGTCCCATAAGGATACTTCCGAGACAGACTATTATACTTTACTTTTAGTTTTATTATTATTCTGCACGTATACACTCTTTAAAAGAATGTATTTCGGTTTAGTTCTCCTACAACGCTACCAGTGGTATGTCACTCAATCAGTGGACACTAGGTACCTGCCATACCCGGTACATAATCTATATATATAAACGTAAAAGTCCTGACTGACTGACTGACTGACTCACTTAAATCAACGCCCAGCCAAAACCGTTGGACCTACAGAGCTGATTTTTTCACAATAGGTAGTTTTTATAACGTTAGTATCCACTAAGAACGGGTTTTTCAAAATTCAGCCCCTAAGGGGGTAAAAAGGGGGTTCTAAGTTTGTATGGATGGCGTTTAAAAGTTTGAGATAGAGATTTGAAACTGCGTACGTTTACTAATAATTAAAAAACAATAAAAGTAATTTCAGCGTTTTTTGAAATTCAACCTCTAACGGGGTAAAAAAGGGGTTGAAATTTGTATAGAGATTACACTTTTTTTTGTTACAGACTTGAAATTTCGTTAGCAGGCTACTAACTTAAAAGCAAAAAAAACTGATTTCAACGTTTTTCAAAATTCCACCCCAGAGGGGTTGAAACGAGGTTTAAAAATTTTGTATAAGGGGGCCGTAACTACTGAAGCTAGAAAGTTGTCATTTGCAGGACGAGTTAAATTTACAATTCGTACAACTAACAAGAAGCAATTTTGAATAATGTATCCCCTTAATGGGTAAAAATGAGGTTAAAAGTTTGTATGGGTGGGGTTTAAAATTTTGAGTTAGAGATTTGAAACTTCACACGTTTACTAATAATTAAAAAACAATAAAAATGATTTCAGCGTTTTTCATTACTCAACCTATAACGGGTTTAAAGTTTGTATAGAGATAACATTTTTTTTTGTGACAGAATTGAAATTTTATTCTATCCCAGAGGAGTTGAAACGGGGTTGAAAAGTTTGTATGAAAGGGAGGCATTTACTACTGAAGCTAGAAAGTTGTAATTTGCAGGACGGGTTACATTTACAATCTGTACAACTAATAAGAAGCGATTTTGAAAAATTCAACCCCTAAGGGCCTAAGGGGATAAAATGGAGGTTAAAAATTTGTATCGGTGGGGTTTAAAATTTGAAGTTTAGAGATTTGAAACTTCGTACGTTTACTAATAATTAAAAAATAATAAACGCAATTTCAGCGTTTTTCAAAATTCAACCTAGAACGGGGCTAAGAAGGGGTTGAAAGTTTGTATAGAGATTTACTATTTTTTTGGTTTGAGATTTACTAGGAATTATTGTTCCTGTTTCCGTTCCATTTCCATGTTCCAGAGTGAGCTCTGACAATAGTTTGGTCATCGTATCGTAAAATAAAACCACCACTATATAGTACACAAAGAAGTTACGCAAATACTAGGGTATATTTACGTTATTATTTGCATATTAACACTTATTTGTAACTGAAACTATGTCTACGTTATCCGTTTTTTCGCCATAATTGCTATAAGTATAAATAGATAAAAAGATGGTTCGGGGATTAACAAAAGTTAGTTAAGAAAATACAATTTGATATGAAACTCTGTATGAGGAACCGTATTATACGCGTACGAAGTCACGGGCGGAAAGCTAGTCGTAAGTAAGAAAGAAAACGTATGCGTTGAGAAGGGACAACATGATTTGTGACGTCACAGTGAAAAGTCTAACATAGTACTGTTATTTTCTCTTTGACGCTACTTGGCTCGGGCCATTGTCTCGCTCATAAAAACGTTTAGTTTTTTAGTGGAGTACGGGAACGCCTTTTTAACCTATAAAAATGACATCAAACACAAGTCCGATTTTATTTTGTGACCTGTTAGAATACGTTAAGTACTAATAATAATAAATATTTTCTAACAATCCTTAGCATTGTGCTAGGTATAATACATGTATTTGTTTGCTACACACCCCCTACCCAACGGCCTCCTAGCCCAGTCAGTAGTGACCCTGCCTATGAAGCAGGAGGTCCCGGGTTCAAATCCTGGTAAGGGCATTTATTTGTGTGTTTATCACGAATATTTGTTCCTGAGTTATGGGTGTTTCCTATGTATCTAAGTATATATTTATCTATATAAGTATGTATATCGTCGCCTAGTACCCATAGTACAAGCTTTGCTTAGTTTGGGACTAGGTTGATTTGTGTAGGATTGTCCCCAAATATTTATTTTATTTATTATTTATTTATTTATTTATTTACACATAGAAAAGATTATGTAAGTTTTATTTTTCTCCACCAGGCTATCGCTTTTTACTATTGCAACATAACTTCACATTTTATAACGGTTTTGTCAACAGCATATGTCGTCTTAGCCATTTGTAATTCGTTTAGAATTCAAGGTCACTTATATTTTGACAAATTGTTTTCGATTATGCTCACATAATCTATTGACCAAACTGTTCATCTTAAGAACTTTAAAAAAACACTGAATATATTATTAATAAAAGGTTGTTATTATAGCGTACAACAATTTTTAAATGATATTGATTTATGACTTGCACATTGACACTGTTATTAACTATTATTACATTTTCCATTGACTCCCTTCTGACATTTAGATACATACTTTTTTTTGTTTATTTTATATATATGCATGACATTATTTGTATTTTTTAAGACAATTGCATGACAAATATTATACCTAATCGTACGCCTCTTTAGGCGTTTGCCTTTGCAAAACATAGTGTTTCTCAACATAATCCGTAAGACCAAATTATTGTACCTATGTTTCACGAATAAATGATTTATGATTTATGATTATGTTATAAAATGACAGATGATGTTGAAATAGTTGAATTCAATAGTATGGTAAAGGAAAATATATCTTGTATAATCTTTTCTTGTTGTTATTAACAAATATCTATATAATACCTAGCGCGACGTCAAAAACTGTTAGAACATATTTTTTAATATAAGTAATCATATCATATTCCCTAACTAAAAAATAAAATCGCACTTGTGAGTTATCGAAGCTTAAAACTGTTCGCGTACTGTACTACATAGGCTGCTATTTATATATCCGGAAACCGGGATTACAATCTTCTTAAATAGCATATTTGACCTCCATGGTAAAATTTGAACTTTTTTAAGTACTGGCCGGTATATTTTTTCTTTCTTATTAACGCTCGTGTTTTGTTTTTGACGGGTTTTAAATGTCATCTCGCAGCAAGAATGGAACTCACTCGTGAAAATATTCGTGCTATGATTTATTATGATTTTCGGCGTGGTTTAACGCAACAACAGTGCATAGATCAACTAACTTCAACTTTTGGTGATGAAGCCCCATCTAAAACTACTGTGTATCACTGGTTTAGTGAGTTCAATCGTGGACGTAGTATGCTTACGGACGAAGTTAAGGCAGGTCGCCCGAAATCGGTCGTTGTACAACAAAATATCGAGGCTGTGCGAAAACTTATAATGGACGACCGACATGTTACGTACCGCGAGATAGAGGCGACTCTGGGTATTTCTATGACCAGCATTAATAGCATATTCCATAATTATTTGGCTGTAAAAAAAATTTGTTCGCGTTGGATACCCCACAACTTAACAAAAGAGCAAAAAGATGCTCGCGTCGAATGGTGCAATAAAATGTTAAAAAAATATAACCGTGGTGACTCAAAAGCCGTTTATAACATCTATACAGGTGACGAATCCTGGATCTATGCATACGATCCCGAAACGAAGCAACAATCAACGGTATGGGTGTTTCAAAATGAGCCGAACCCTACGAAAGTTACTCGTGCAAAAAGTACATTGAAACAAATGGTGGCCTGCTTCTTCGGTATTAATGGCCATGTAGCTACAGTGCCACTAGAAAACCGTAGAACGGTTAATTCAGAGTGGTACACGACCATTTGCTTACCGGAAGTATTTGAACAAATTCGTAAAACTAACCAGCGACGAAGAATCATTCTTCATCATGACAAATGCCAGCTGTCATACGTCACGCGAAACAACTCTATTTTTGGAGGGTCAAAATGTGGAATTAACGGGTCATCCGCCGTACAGCCCTGACTTGGCACCCAACGATTTTTATTTATTTCCAAATATAAAGAATAAATTACGCGGTCAACGATTTTCGACCGCTGAAGATGCTGTCGACGCATTCAAACAACACGTTATAGAGGTACCTCAGGCGGAGTGGCAGAAGTGCTTTAAAAATTGGTTCACGCGAATGCAAAAGTGCATAGATCATCAAGGGGAATACTTTGAAAAACAATAAAACCATTTTCAGCCGTGTACGTTTGTTTGTTTTTTTGTTTCCGGATATATAAGTAGCAACCCTCGTATTTGTACTGTTGTGGGATTAAGTGAAAGGGTTTTAAGTTCTGATTTTAATAGATAAAAGTAGATATACAATAAAATACTATTTTTATTGACAACCATATTTAAAGACAATGTTGAAAAGGCGTTTATAATACAGACAGGTTTTATAAACACAGCGAGACAAATAAGCTGTCTATGTTTGGCTGGCTACTGCTCAACACAACAACTATTATAGGTAAGGTAATCAAGTAATGAAAATAACTATATACACCGTAGTCTACCAGCTGGTCGACTAGATGACCTTACTGGACCACCTTTTATAAACTTACTTAGTATTTTTAACTTCATCATCATCAGCCTGTACAGTCCACTGCTGGACATAGGCCTCTCCCATGGCACGCCACACTGTGGGCTGAAAATCGGCGTTCATAGAAATAGAAATCGATTTCATAATTTGTACCTTTTTTTTCTTGAAATAGCTTTAGCTAGGTATTAATATGTCCCAAAATGAGTTTGAGGTAATTTGGTTGGGAAAAAAATTAATTATAATAAAATAAAATAAAATATGTATGGAGCGAATGAGAAAAATCAAATTTTCTTCAAAAATAAAAGCCAAACCGTTATATCCTCGCAGATGGTTATAGTGCCAATTATTCTTGATTTTTTGTCATACTCAATTTTTTTCTACCAGGTGCACTTTTTTTTTTTAAATCGATTTAAAAAAAAAATTTTTTTTTTCATGTTTTTTTTTTAGAAATACGTTTTACTCATTACTTTGACCTTAATAAAAAATTCTGAGTCCATTTGAGTCAAAAACTTGGGAGCAGTGAGCTTTTTTTCGACATAGATGTATGGAGCGTTTCGGACATACCAGATTTTCTTCAAACATAAAAAATAAACCGTTATATCCTCGCAGATGGTTATAGTCCTAATTATTCTTGATTTTTTGTCATACTCAATTTTTTTCTACCAGGTGCACTTTTTTTTTTATCGATTTAAAAAAAAAAAAATTTTTTCTAGTTTTATTTTAGAAATAGCTTTTACACATTACTTTGACCTTAATAAAAAATTCTGAGTCCATTAGAGTCAAAAACTTAGGAGCAGTGAGCTTTTTTTCGAAATAGATGTATGGAGCGTATGGTCATGTCAGATTTTCTTCAAACATAAAAAATAAACCGTTATATCCTCGCAGATAGTTATAGTACCAATTATTATTGATTTTTTGTCATACTCAATTTTTTTCTACCAGGTGCACTTTGTTAACTTACCTACTCATGCGCTGAGAGGACATGCCAGTGTTTACTGTACTTTACTTACGTAAGAATGCGTTACTTACTCATACGTTTACACTGGGGCTGGGCAATACGCGTCTACAATGACGCCCTTACGGCGATAAGATGCATTATTTTGTGACTCTACTTGTAATTTGCGTTTTAAAGATGACTACAGACTGCGACACCGCTCACAACAGTTGTTAACACTCCAAAAAAAGTGTACTATTTTTAAACGCCAAGCTTTCATGCTAGTTTTGGACGTCGTTGTTGAATGACACCCTTCTCGTTGATTATCTTCACCCGTACGAACTACGAATGCACGAATCTGAACCCACTTTAAAAAAAAGTTATTTAAATTTTTTAACATCGCTTGTTACATGATCTCTAGGGGCCCGTTCTATTCCTGCAGTGCGACACACGTGTATTCTTATAATGTATACTATCGTCAAGGGCCACGCACATTTCCCAAACCGAAACTTTAAAAAAACGCCTGATCGGGTTGTTGTGATACCCTTGCAAGCGCGAGGCCACGGACAACTGTCCAGTTCGCTAGCCCCTCAGGCCGCCAGTGTTTGAGGATCCATGTATTCCTGCGTAGCGTGAACTAAACGCTCTTTAGTTGTATTATAATTAAAAAATATCTACAATTCTTCCATATTTTTAAATCATGACCAAATAAAATAAAGCGTTTTTTTTGTTGCAGCAAAAGGACAGTGTCTCCGAGCACGATACTGAAACGCGAGCAGAAATGGCTGCGCATGCTCAACAAGTGGGAGGCGTTCATGAGCAAGAACTACAAGAAGGTGCGAGAGAGATGCAGAAAAGGTAAACATTATTGTATGGAATATTTTTAGATTAAGGGTGCAAACTGAGTGGTGTTGGCGCCGCGTCCATATTAAACAGATGCAAGTGTCTCATACGTTCCTGTATCTCTGTGTACGCTGCTCAAACCCTTGTAAGCTCGACGCAACACTAGACGCGCCCCCGAATGCGATTGAGACCGTACAAAGTGCTGTTCAGGGAAGCGCTGCTTAGCTGAGCGGTAATGTGTGGGGCTTCCAAAGGTCATAGGTTCAAACCCTGGATCGTACAATTGAGTTCCTTGGTTTAACATTTACTTAATGGTAGTACTTTCGTATGTTTCATTTTGATGTACAATTTTATGATACGTTCTACTATGTACTAGCCTAACGGTAAACAGTCAATGAACTGATAGATAAGCGTTTCTTCGGCGTTCCGTTAAGTTGATACCATGGGCCTTTACATAACAATCGCCCTTGGGAAGTTATCGAACAGATTTCTATAATTATAATTCCTTTGTTCCACTTTATGTTTCTACAATAGAAAGTTATTATTAAACCATTGATTGACGTCCCCTTCTCATCTGTTTTTATTTCTTGTCGTATCCTTAATCTTTATTGTATTGAATTATATTCTAACATTTCTAAAGTTATAAAGTTAATATGTATGTATAAGATTTTAAGCTAACATGGTCACCAACATTACAATTACTGTTCAAACTTTACCGAAATATCGGGAACTCGCAATAACAAATATACATGGTAAATACCCCGTTTTTTTGGGTTGTAGCCAAAATGGCAAAAACGGAACCCTTATAGTTTCGTCATGTCCGTCTGTCCGTCCGTCCGTAGGTAACAGCCATTTTACTCGGAAACTATAAAACGTATCTTAAAAAAATTTGGACATAAGGTATATCTTGTATGCCGCTATTTAGTTATGTAGTGAAATCGTAGAAAAAACATATTTTTGGGGGGGCGCTCTATACATGTAACTAAATAAAATAAAAAATATTTTACCAAATATCAACATGTTGCACATCGATCTAAAATCTAGTCTAAATAAATCTAGTCTTAAAAATACCATCGCGGTTTCTTTGAACATTTTGTGATTAAGTAAATATTTTCAGAAATAATCGCTTTGAAAGTCAGAAAAATTGTGTGTGTAACTTTTGAACCGTAAGTCCAAAAAAATATGAAAAAAAATGAGAAGATGCGCCTTATCACATAATTTCTACGAAAATTGTTTTGAACATTATTGGTTCAGTAGGAGTAATCTCCAAAAAACTTCTTCCATAGGCATCAGATACGACCTTTTGGTATTAGTTTGGTTCTTATTCCATTGAAGGTACGGAACCCTCCATTATGCGTGGTCGGACACGCGCTTGGCCGGTTTTTTTAACATATTGTCAGAGTCTGGCCACGGTACCTCAGTGGACTTTGCAGAAGCAAAATGGCTAATATGTGGCAAACGTTAGAGTATTTTTTTTTCTTATAAGTTTGATGTTTATGTTGACATTGCCATATCTTGTTGAAAAACAAAAATCTAAATCTCGACTTTTAAACGAACCCCACTGAACTTGCCTAAACATTTTCCCACTCCAGGTATACCAGCATCAGTGCGTCCCAGAGCGTGGCTATACCTCTGCGGAGGCGAACTACTCATGAAGAAACACCCCACAGAGTACGAGGACCTGCTAGGGGCCCCCGGGGACCCCAAATGTATGGACGACATCAGGAAAGACCTGCATCGACAGTTCCCGTACCATGAGATGTTCATCAGAGAAGAGGGGCCTGGGTAAGAATATTATAAACACAAAATCTGGAAATTAATCGATTACAGTCAGTGTCAGCTTAGCGTCAAGAATAAGTTATTATACATTTTAAGTTTCAAGTTCTCAAAGTTTAATAGAATAGTACTTAAATGTAAACAACTTGGCTTTACTGTCGTCAGTCATTTCTTTTCGTGACACATGAAATATGTATAAAAACAAAGTGGTACGAATATATATTTGAAAGTCGCGTTAATTAAGACAATAAACACGTAGATATCATATTTGTATCACTTTACTACTATATCCGAAAAATATATAATCCATTTACGTTACCATAGCAATATGAACTTTATTCTTAACGTAATAGCGTCTAAAATTACATGATCAAAACTTGTTCTAAAGGCCACTGAATTTTGCAGCATATGACTAATGTACTTTACTGATTGCATTCCGTAATGCATTCTGCGTTGGATTTGGTAATTACAACCGTTGCGTAGCGCATTTGGCAATAACAAACGCTTTTGTGGTATGTAATATTTACGGCTAGTAGCAATTTGAGTTTTATTTTGTACGGTATAGAGTCGATATTGATTTTAAAATGTTAAAGGCAGTTAAGACATTTTAATTATTAGATCGTGAATGGGTAGAGCTAGTATTATTATAGATCGAAATTTAGAGGAATGTTGCCTAATTAAGAATACGTCACGAGTGGTATGCAGAAAATAACAAAAATAGGCTTGGAAAATAAAATTAAGATGAATAATAGTATATTGGTCACAATCATTGTGTTTACAAATTAAGAAAGGGTTGGGACCTCCTAGTAAGTATGGGAATACTTGTGTCAGGAGACCAAAATTGGCTTAAGTAAGTACATATGGAAACATGGACACATCTAATCTACCGAATAAAACTATTGTCACTCTCTTTGTCGGTCAAAATTAACCGTGACCTGATATCTGTTATACCTAGTGACGTGACCTGATTGGCTGTTAAGGATTAACTTTCAAATACATACTAATATTTAACACGCAACTCAAAAATAAAACAAATTGCATTTATAAAATGATGACGGGACAAAACACGGTAATTACCGGTTCTGAACTTAGTCACAAATCACAATTGTGTCAATATGGCCATTAATATTTCAGTCATCATTTAAATACACAAATTAAGCCTAAAACCGCAGTAAATCTCTAAGGTACTTCCCGGCGTCTCGTTCAATAAACTGCAAATTGTAATTACGTCATTTTAATCAAGCACATTATATTTGTAATTAGAGTCGGATAAGATACCTGTAACTCAAAGACATGGTGGATGAGATTGGTCATAGGAAGTGGAGATGGGCAGGCCATATTGCCAGGATGGACAATACCCGCTGGGCGGGACGCACCCTCAATTGGGAACCCGCTAACACACGCGGTCGTGGCAAACCACCAATGAGATGGAAGGACGAGATCTGTCAACAGGCTGGCGAGAATTGGATGCAGATGGCAATGGATCGAGAAGCGTGGAAGTATGGAGAGGAGGCTTATGTCCGAAGACGGGCGCTGTAAAGGCTGTTATAGATAGATAGAAGATACCGTGTCCCGAAGCTTTTACATTAGACAGGCCGATTTGTCTTTTTTATGCAATTAACTCCCTTTATCTATCCCAGGGGCCATTTGAGAACTTTTTGACCGGATGGCCAAGGCCAGGCTTTCGGGTAACCCCTTTTTATTTTCACGGGGGAGATTGCATGGCCAGTTGTTCTCCCACACTTCCGCTATCTATCCGCAAGCCGTTATTTGGTGACGTACATATAATTGTATTTGGGCTTTGCTTTTAGGAGTGATTAAAACGATTTAAGCCTATACAGTCGGTTTCCAAATCTTAATGTTTGTTTTTTTCAGGCAACAAGAACTGTTCTCAGTCCTGAAGGCGTACTCCGTGTTCAATCCGAAGGTCGGTTACTTCCAGGCGCAGGCGCCCGTGGCGGCCTTCCTCCTCATGCACATGCCTGCTGTCCAGGCCTTCTGGTGCCTCGTCAGCATCAGCGATAAATACCTTAGCGGTTATTATAACCCTGGCTTGGAGGTCAGTAAATTTACTTAACTTCACTAATTCACTTATGATTCACAGTGTTTCTTAAATCTTAACCGGTGGTCCGCAAACTACTGACAGACTCCTTTAGATGCTACCAAAATCACTGCTTTAAAATATCAACTACAAGTAAAAGATACAGGTTTTTAGGAAAAAACATTTTACTATAAGTATCACTGATCGTTCTTTAATGTCACATCGTATTACTACAAACTACATCTTATTAGAATCATTGGTAGATTCTAAGCACACAGAATCCCTTAAGGCTCTGATTTGATCCTTCAATGAACACCATTCTGGTAAAAAGCGCAGAACTGTCGAGGTTGGCAAATAAATACTTCTTGATATTTTCTATAATTATATAATATTTCTTCTAGCAACGAGTTACACAATCTCAACTATCAGTTTAGGCTGCCTCTTCTAGACTGTTTCTAAAAGAATATCGATCGTCTGACATAGAACGTGGGAATTCCTAATTTAAAATAACACCGTGTCAGACAGTGTTCGAGAAAAGAGGTTGTAAAGGTAGTAAACCTTTACAGTACGCGACTGACGGATCGTAACTACATTTAACTTAAGAGCTGGACAGCTTTTCGATAGTTGCGAGCGTATTTATTTTTCCAGGTTTTACAACGAGACGGTGACATCCTCCACGCGCTGCTCCGCCGCACCGCGCCAGCCGTCCACCGGCACCTCGTGAAGCACAAAGTGGAGCCCGTACTGTACGCCACGGAGTGGTTCCTGTGTGCCCTGACCCGCACGCTGCCTTGGGACAGCCTGCTGCGTGTGTGGGACTGCTTCCTCTGTGAGGGAGTTAAGGTATATATTCAAGAGTATATAATACCTAAAGGGGTGGTAGTTACAATTCGGTGCCGTGACCAGGATGAACTTTAGTGGAGTATTTCTGTCAAGCAGCGGTCGGGAACTTCGTGATAAAACATAAGATTGTCGCAATCTAGCTAGTGTTAGAAACCGTGTCTTTTATCTACACTTACAAAGAGAGACATGTTCCCACGGCATATATACGTCCATCGCTACTTACTCAAGAACAAATCCCACTGAACACTCGACTTTAATTACATTTTGGGGCCGTGACCAGGATGCCACCACCGTCCACATTATTTTAATCGGAGGATTCGAACTGTTTTACTTGCTGTCAACCTGCACATCACATTTTGTCATATGTAAATTGTTAGCGAGTCTAGATTCAAAGCTAACGTTTGATTCAACTTCAATTTTCCGTAAACTGACTATCCCTGTTCTTTTTTCTTCTAGGTTCTTTTCAAAGCTGCCTTAGTGATCCTGGCGGGTGCCCTCGGGCCAGCCAAAGTCCGCAAGCGAGCCTCCGGGCTCTGCGAGACGCTGGAAGTACTACGTCACCCGCCAGAGAGTATTCTCGGCGAGGAGTACCTCATGTATCATATGCAGCGGTTGGGACTGACTGAGGAAGACTTTGAGTTTGAGCACCAGAGACAAACCGCGCGTCGGCGGGCGATGTCTAATAGGAGGTTGGTAGTTAGATTGTTGGTTTTCTTTAAGTCCCGTCAACTTGTCAAGTAAATGTCTCCGTAATAGTGGCCGTTGTAACAGAAAAAATACGGCTTTTCGTGAACAAAAGATTTCCTTCGGCATGATTATTCCTTAGAACGCAAGGATGGATTTGAGAAGTGGAGCTACCAAGATTTAGATTCTCAAATCCATCCTTGGATCCTAAGGAATAATCATGTCATAGAAAATCTTCGAGTCACGCAAAGCCGTATTTGAGCTTTTTATGTCGTGTGGAAACGCAACTATAAGTTCAGTAATCGTTAATGAATAAATTAGACAGACACATACATCCTACACTAAAAAGTGACCATGAGATCTGTTTAAGTATTATTTTTTTGTAATTATGATAGCCTCAACACATTACACGTTTATAAATGTTGTACATTAAAAATCTTTATTTATCGGACACAATATGTTTTAATCATGTATAATAAGTAAATAGTAACAAAAAAAACGGTTGCTGGATATATGACCGACACACAATCTCTAATATCTACACTATGTATTTATTAAACAAAATAACATAACGTTATCGTTGCAAAAAAACTGTTATTTGAAACTTTAATTCATAACATACAAAGCGCTTTATACAACCTAATTTCCTCTTTCAGTGGCAGCTGATTCAGCGACTGTTCCTACAAGCGTTATTCGAAGGATAACGCACGGGACATATTCAACACGCTATGAGCTACCACGGTGCAACTGGCGCGACACGCAAACTGTATTTAGTGTATGATAGTGATAGTGTTGTGACTGAGTGCTTTCGGATAACGGTAAGACATTTGTTAGTTATTTTCACACTTGCGTTTGTATTTCGAAGAATTTTCGGCAAAAACGGTAGTGTGGATAGGATTTTTTAGATACTATTTTGTTTAGGGATTTCTTTATTAAAGACTAGCAGTGCTAGATTCCGTTGAAGTTTGTCCTGCAGTGGGGTAATATGGCAACACCATCATAACATATTAAAATCTGTATTAGACATTTAACGGCCTCCTAGCCTAGTCGGTCGGTAGTGACCCTGCCTATGAAGCAGGAGGTCCCGGGTTCGAATCCTGGTCAAGGCATTTATTTGTGTGTTTATCACGGATATTTGTTCCTGAGTTATGGATGTTTTCTATGTATTTAAGTATTTATATATATCGTCGCCTAGTACCCTCAACACAAGCCTTATTGAGCTTACTGTGGGACTAGGTTGATTTGTGTAAGATTGTCCCATAATATTTTTTTTATTTTTTTTTTACATTGCAATTTGTAGGGCCCAATCGGTCAGGTTGGGGGGTGTAAAATAAGAGTTAGGGCCCACAGAGGCCACACAACAAAGGCCCTACAAATTGCATTGTCTAATACCGGTTTTACTATGAAAATATGGTGGTGTTGCCATATATTCACTTAACTTGGACCATCGATAATATAGCTTTCTTCTTTCATCTTTAAAAAAATAGGTCCTCGTGAAAAACTTTTATTTCTGCAATAACGGTATTCTCCTAATATATTTTTATTGGTCACGTATTAATTTTAATAATACCGGTCTCGTTTTGACAAGTATGTGCAAATATTCGGGTGTTTTGGTAATATTATAATTGAATTTTCTGACTAACCTGAATGTATGTATAAAACCTATAACTTGAATTATTTAAG
Organism: Pammene aurita; assembly: GCA_947086415.1. Lineage (NCBI taxonomy): Eukaryota > Metazoa > Arthropoda > Insecta > Lepidoptera > Tortricidae > Pammene > Pammene aurita. Next base: position 7,508,423 of record OX352307.1, read on the forward strand.
TGTTAAAAGTAGACGATAGTTTCAATTCCTCTATAAATTAAGTTGTTTATGACTACTAAAATTTTATTTTCTCGAATTTGATGATGTTTGCGACATGATAATGAATGATAGTTTGTGCAAAAAAATTAAAGGAAACTATGGCGTTCTGTTGCTCATTAAAAGTTATACGTTGTTCAGTATTCATGTAATTTTAGATTTAAAATGTTAACCAAGATCGGTATTCTAGTTTTTATTGCGGAATTAATGGGATACTGAGATGTTACATAGAAACCTTTGACTAAGGTGGTTTGACTATTAAAAAAACAATAAAAAAATGCAAAATATTGCATTATGTGATGTGGATTTAAGGCAGCCATAATCATTGCTATAAAATCAGATCTACATAATAACAGATTATCTAATTATTAAAAAAAACTGTGTTCTTATAAAAAAAATCAGTTTATTTAAACAGCAATGTTTTTTGTGTTTCACATAAATTGTATGGGTCACTTAATGCTAGTTTTTCCAGTTTTATTAATAGTTAGTTTTTTACTAAAGGAGACTGTGTCAAACTGTATAAATATATCGTGCAAAACTAATTCATAATACTTTGTGATAAGGACTGTAATTGTTAAATTACATATCTGTGTAAATATCAACTTAGTGTAATGAGATTAATAATTGATTGGTATAACATGTAAACTTATTGGAGTTAACGAGTTGAATACATATCTGATAAATATAGGGCGTTATACCGGTTATTAATATACAGATAAACTAGCGAATGCGGAGATTATAATTGGGTACTTTCCTGGGTAAAAAAAATATAATTCTATTCAGTCCGTCAGATAGATTATCAAAAAATATTGGACACGTATTTTTATTTTGTCAATCAAACAAAAATTGGTGAAGATATAGCCCGTTAAAGTTCCGCGTGACGTCACATTATACTAAAAAGAGTACTGAAATGTGACGTCACGCGGAACTTTAACGGGCTATATCTCCACCAATTTTTGTTTGATTGACAAAATAAAAAATACGTGTCCAATATTTTTTGATAATCTAATTGACGGACTAAATATTTTTTTTAGGAAAGTAGCCAATTAGTGCTTGTTTGAGAAAATTCCCACTTATTTTGTATCTCGACTATGGTCTATGGATCTATGGACTTAGAAAGACTTGCGGCCTTAATGAATAGGGTGGTTTAATTCCCCTCCCATAATTTCGCAATATGCTTATGTTTATTATACATAACCTTTTCCCTTATTATTCCTAATTAAAATAATTTGTACTATTGAGCGGCAAGAAACGTTAAACTCGCCTTATCTTGAACTGTTTGTTGTGTGCCTTGGAAGGTTTAATGTCTAGAACACCGATAAAGAACGGGTTACACAATCAGCCCAAAAAAATGGCCCCAAAATAGTGCTGTAAGAACGACCCGTACGGCAGTTTCTCTGACAGTCTTATTACGGTATAAAGGTGCGACCACACCGCTGCTTAAAATACGGTAACGCTACGGAATCGCAGTGACGCATCGTATCCATACCGTTTTTATCGCATGCCCTCCACACCGCTGCTCAAAATACGGTTTGCAAGGTTCGCGTCAAAATATTTCGTATGGGACACGTCACGTACACGTTGCGTCTGCGTATTTTGAGCAGCGGTGTGGAGAGCATGCGTTAAAGTCGTGACGTTTACGGCACGTCATTGCGATTCCGTACCGTCAGCGTATTTTGAGCAGCGGTGTGGAGGGCATGCGATAAAAACGGTGCGGATACGATGCGTCACTGCGATTCCGTAACGTCGCCGTATTTTAAGCAGCGGTATGGTTGCACCTTAAGACTGGCAGGTTACAAATTTTCACGAGCCATATTTTCGGTAAATCTTGTTTGAGACTGTACCTCTACTATATTCTTACTCAAAGGTCTAGAACCATAGATCTTCTGACTTTATCTTGCTATACATCATGAGTTTAATCGCGTAAGTTACTAAAGACCTTATCATTTTAGTGGTATACCTGTGGTACATTTTATACCAGTCAATTACTTCTATGCAGAGTACAAGGGCGGGCAGCGTGTAATTATATGCTTAAGGCACTTTTCTAATACGTAATACGTGATTGTGAATAGTTCCCTACTAGAAAATAGCTTATTTAGCGTTTTTACCTTCAAAACTATACTAATTCCGATTCAAAACACTACTTTTGTGAAAAAGACTAATTATATGTAGAACAATGCAGAACAATGGAAAAATCTACTAAAGAACTAATTTTGAATATAACCTACTACAGTGGAGGTGAATGCATATTAATTAGTACTATGTAAATTACTGAAATATTCTAAATTTTATAATAACTAGTGAATTTGTAAGTAAACACATTTTGAAACAGATTTGGTAAGTTACTAAATAAATCTCTTCACTTCTTTTATAATAACAAAAATTAAGCTATTCCTCTTAAAATGACAGATTCCTTTTATTAACACTTAACACTTCTTGTCAAAATAAGTGTTAAAAGTGTTAAGCATGTAACGATATGTAGACTCCTTGTAAAAGCGATCTTATTCTGTATAAAATAGGATTCACATTTCAGAGTTCTATTACGCCTTTATTTATTAAGATTGCCCATAAAGACAATCCATATACATACCTAGCTTTCAATATGTGATTTTTAAAATCGAATCTTTATGGAATCTTATTACATAAATTATCTGGTGTTGTTTCTTAATCTAAACATTCATTCATTCTTCTAGGTATTTGTTTGGTGTTGTAAATCTTACACGGTTCCGTTGTTTTGGGAATATAATCCGTGTAAAGTACATATTATACATTCCTGTTAGTCTCTAGTCTTCCCAGGATCCTAATCTCAGCGCTGTGAAGATGAATTTTTCATTATGACATTGGAGTGTAGTAAAAGTTGACTCGGACTTGCATTTTCAGTAGATTTTATTCTTGTGTTTATAATTCAATTGTTTGTAAGGTGAAGTAAGGTAAGGGAGAAATAGTTTAGAATATTTTCTAAACAATTTTTTTAGTGATACATACATACAAAGTGGTGTCTGTGTCGTAGTGATGTTATATACCTTGTTTTGTTCTACCATGGTTCATATTAAAAAATCTAGTAATTTCAAAGATTATCTTGACAGCTCTGAGATTATTTTCCGATCACCCCCATGTGTACAAGAATGATGATTGTGACAGATTGGATATTTTTAAACAATTATACAGCGAAATGTTATTTATGAAATCTGACAATATTTTCTCTGACTCTCCCATTAGATACAGCAAATATAGAGAAATATATATAGAATGAGAAAAGGCATATTTTTAGAATTTAGTCACAGACCATACTTATTCCTTGTAATGAGATGAAACTGCTTTATCCTTACTGCAACAGATATTCGTTTATTATTTTGCCTTTGGCGTTTTTTTTAATACTACATAGTAAAATACGGCTGAAATATTTATAAATGTAATACGTTTTTCACCACTCCACCTCGGTAACGCGCTCTTTATCCCTTGAAAGCGGTGGGGAAAAACGCCTTTTATCCACGCGTGGGGAAAGTAATTTGGGACAAGTATTGACAGGATGGACTATAAAATAATTTTTAAGAAAAAAAAACCGACTTCCATGGGGGTAGCCGGTGATGCATTATTGTAGATGGTGCACTTAGACTCCATACAATGAAATAACTTGCTTAACAAACGCAGCGGAGAGGACAAATCGCCAATACAAAAGTCACTTTATGTATGCCTTTAAGATTTGAGGAATTCCCTCGATTCCTTATGGAACTCATCATCAGAACTTGAGCTTGACGAAAATTGGTCCTGACAATCTAACTTGCTTAACAAACACAGCGAAGGGGAAGTATCGCCAAACGTGAACTATGCGTCGTTGAAGAGTTCCGTTCTGATCATCATCAGCAGTTCCACTTCATCAAATGTCACTCTTTTGAATGAAAATGCTTGACTTGTTGATAAAAATACAAAAATCACTATGTGTAAGCCCTTAAGATTTGAGGAGTTCCCTCGATTCTTCATGGATCCCATCATCAGAACTTGAGCTTGACGAAAATTTGTCCTGACAATTAAACTTGCTAAACAAACACAGCGAAGAGGACAAATCGCCAAACGTGAACTATGCGTCGTTGAAGAGTTCCGTTCTGATCATCATCAGCAGTTCTACTTCATCAAATGTCACTGTTTTGAATGAAAATGATGGATTTGTTGATAAAAATATAAAAATCACTATATGTATGCCTTTAAGATTTGAGGAGTTCCCTCGATTCCTCATGGATCCCATCATCAGAACTGCGTTTTGACAAAAACGGGACCAATCTGTATATTCTGTATTTCAATAAAAAAAAGAATTTTCAAAATCGGTTCAGACATGACGGAGTTATGGAGTAACAAACATAAAAAATAAAACATAACGCCGAATTGAGAACCTCCTCTTTTGAAATCTTGAAGTCGGTTAAAAATGATTTTGAATTAGGTACTTATATAATTTTGAAAGCATTCATTTGGCTTTGATTTTTTATATTTTTTAGCTTATATTTTTTTGTGGTGGTGTGGTGAAAAAAATTGTACTATACTCGGCAGCAAAGTTTATTCAAACTCTTCCCTTGAGGCTCTTGAACGCTAGAGATTAAATTTTTTGAATCACTCGCTACGCTCGCTGCTCAATTTTGGAATCTTTCGATGGCTCGGGTCTCAATAAAGGCACGAGAGGTTAAACATCAACTTCGCCTCCTTGTATAATAAATAAATAATATTTACTAACAGACACACACAGATTGTAACTTCTATTTTCCAATACCATCAGTTCAAAAATAAACTGCAACCTATTTTTGTAAAATACCGCCTTTGTCTATTTAATTTGACTTTAATCCGACTCCTAAGGCAGTGCGTTCTTTCGCAACGAGGGTTTATTCGATCGATGTCCGAGATGTCTAGCCGTCATTATCCACCAATCATGTTTAATCATAATTTTTTTTTTCTTTCAATTAATGGCTTTTACTCCTCGCCTATTTTAGCGAGGTGAATTCTGCCAATGTCAAGGTACACTTATGATTTCATTCATTTAAGTAAAATAAAATAAAAGCAACGTTGTTCGGTTAAGGCCTTGTTGATTGTAAAGTGATAGCCTCCACGTGGGTGGCCGGCGCGGGACCCCGGATAACCGTTTGTTCAACTAAAGGATGGTTACTCGCGTTTTGGGACTAATTTTTCATTAGCTGCACACTTGTTCGTTAGGTCACCGCACAATAAGCTATCAATATTACACACTGAACTACGTAACTGAGCAAAAAACTATTCCAAAGACGACGTAGCCATCTTGAAGCTCAAACGGAAATCCATGTTTAATCATATATTTTTGATTGGAGGATTTTGACAGCTGCTGTCAAAAAGACCTCGCCTCGGTGCTGCCATCTGGTGAAAAAATCGATCGAAGAAAACCTCATTAGGCTGCTGTGTACTTCTTTTTTTAAATACTTAGGCTATGATTTACGTTAGTCACGCATTGCGTGTATTGGTGCATAATGTTTTTGCTTATAAATTAGCTTATTTATTGCGGTTTGTATAAAGCTAACTGCAGATGTTTAACTGACTAAAAACTGAGCTGTGCTCATGAAGTCTTAGCTGAGAAAGAAACGGTTTCATAAATTCTTGGCGTTTTATACCTAATTGATCATTTATTTTGAATAGGTATAATTTCATAAGATTATTTTTGAAGAAAGTTACATTTTTATTTTTAATATGTTATCAGAATGCTTATTTTATTATAAATATTTTTTAGAATTAAGCTTATAAAAGCACAATGTGGATTTTACTTGAAACCTTCTTCTTCTCAGCTTTATAACTATTTATACTATATTTTTGGCATAATTTCGATGTTTGGTTAGAGTTTATTTATTTATTAAATGTTAACTTTAACAGCATGTATAAGTAATTTTAATATTTTGTTGTTCTCACTAATTTCAACGATAAGTGTAAGATATGTTTTTAAATAGCTACAGAACAGAGTAGAGTATTGATAGAAACACGTGTACAATTTAATAGAAATCAACCAATTCGACAATATAATAAAAATATTGACTCAGACACATTTAACTTAAAGTTCAAAATCACTCCTCCTCCGGTCTCATTAATGTTACGCCTCGTATTGCCCTCTCCGTCTTCCGTATTAGACGGAGAGCTGGCCACGTCAGATATGACACAATAATGAGAGCAACGAAACCCCTCAAGTTAGTTTGCTTTACTATGGTTGTTTCTAGATCCGGACATCTGGCAGCTGTAAAGTGGCGGAGGTCAAATAAATGCAAATAACTTGAAGGAAACAAATCTTACAATTGTGGGTTTGATGCAATATTATGGGATATTATATAATTAATTAGATTACATCGTCGCAGAAGTTTATGTTGGAGGAAAGTAGTGCCAAATGATGTATAATGCAATTTATAGTTAGTCGCCTACTGTTTTTGTTTCCGTAATAATAAATACCCAATGTTTTTCTTCTCTTTCTTCTAATGTTAAAATATAGAACCTGGCCTTTATAAATTACTCAAATTCGGCAGTTTTTACCTAATTTGGTATTACTTTTTTCCAACTGAAATATTTTTTTGGTCTGTCACTCTCACCTCCACCCATTAAAAGCTGCCAGATGCCCGGATCTAGCAATAAGGATGGAAGCAATCTTAACTATACAGGTTTCGTTGTTCTCATTATTGTGTCATATCTGACGTGGCCAGCTCTAAGTCCATATATTATTACACTAGACGGTATTCAAAATGGCAACGTAATACCAATAAATAATATTTTGAAACTTGTTAACCATTGCTAATGTCTAAGGCTAGAGTTCGTCTGCGCTGTTTGCACCGACTTTGCAGTGACAACCTGATTGGGAGCGCAATACTTGGTGTACAAACTTAGCCTGGTCGGACTATGCTGCTGACAGATCGGTGTCCTGAAATATATGATACTCTAAGCTCGTTGACGATGCGAGTCGTTGACATGCTAGATATGAGTTTCCGCGATGGAGTTTTTCACTAGCTGGCAGCACCGTGGCGACAGGTCATAATCCACCAATCATGTTTAACGATATATTTTTTGATTGGTGGATTTTGACAGCTGCTGTCAAAAATACCTCTCGTCGCGATGCTGCTATCTAGTGAAAATCGTAATCGTGGAAACTCTCGTTGACGTTTCCATACCAGTATTGCCAGTTGCTTGAATATTACCTACTCTAAACCTGCCTTAAATTCTAACACAACACAAGGATTATATTTGTATTGCTGGTTTGAATAACTTCTACTCTATAAAATAGTTATTGTTCCATTATTCCAGTCCACACATTCCTGAACAGACTGCACGTTGTATGAATACTTCATGAATATTTTTGTACTGCGGCCGACAAATTCATTTACTGCATTATTCGTGTTGTAAATATTTAAATATAATATGAAAGTTACAATTTTTTATTATTTACTCACCTTTGATCCCATGCTCTGATGCTACGATTGTAAAGCCATTCTTAACCTTTAGAAACGCCAAGAGCTATGTATGTGTAATAGTATCGTTTGCTGTAAATATACAAAATAATCTTTGCTTTAACCCATTGACCACCAAAGACGTCAAATCACGCGCACGGAAAGTCGTGCCCTCAGCGCCACGCCAGCGTGTCACGAAAATATTACTGAGTGTGCTCGCGCAAATTCTCTGACGTCAGTGGCACGATTTTTCTGTCCGATGCTTACCGGTCAAAAGGTTAAACTCTGTCATCACAAGCACTACTACAAATATTTGCTGGAACAGAATAATCACACATTTATTTAGGATATAAGGATTTGAAATTGCTAATATTATCGTATATTGTACAAGCAACGGCCGGCGTTCTATCATCCCAATACAGTGTATGACTTCAAAACGCAGAATTTATAATATCGAGGGGCGAGAGGTCAAGTCCAATAAGTAAAACTTTTTGAAATTAGAACCATATGTGACTTACGTAGAGTTCATATTACAATGAAAAATTATCGCGAGTTTGAACGCTCACCACTCGGCAAAGGGATGACACAGCTCCGTTCAGAACTAAACTGAAACTACATAGATGGTCACTGTGAGCCACATGCTAGTGGCACTATGTAAAGTTAGCAGCAGAAGTTTCTATACGGGTAAGATGTTTAAAAAGATCTTCACACGACTTAATTAAACACCAAAAGCGTGTCAAGTTTATTATTAACCTCGCCCGCTACCTTACGAGAAGAATAAAACAAATGTTGAATGTGTAAATTATAATTACATACAAAACTGTAATATTCACACAACGTATCCACAACACGAGATCGGAAGGCATACAGGAAGTTCCACTACGTATAGGATAACTCTTATTGTCAAAACATTAAGGTTCACAATTCTTTGCATAAAAAGATGCCTCCAGATATTGAAAAGGTTGAAGCCCCGTACAAAATAATCTGGTGGAGTAAATATTAAGGTACCGTATATTGTAAAAAATTTAGGTCTTAGTACAGTCGCCATCAGATATATCAGAGCGGCCAAGATCACCTTCAAATATTTATCTGAACAACGCCTCTATTGTCAAAGCGATAAAGTGCATGTTCCGATATTTTTGAGTACAGTCGCCATCAAATATATCCGAGCGGCCAAGGTTCTCTAAAAAACCTGAACATGCACTTTATCGCCTTGACAATAGAGGCGATGTTCAGATATTTGTGACCACCTTGGCCGCTCCGATATATCTGATGGTAACTGTACCTTGATCAATCCGATATATTTTATAGCGACTATACATTCCGATAAATCACATTTTTTGAGTTTGAACTTTGAAGGATAATAAGATATGTACATATCCAACTTTTAACAGATAAAATAATATTAAGAATGAAGATCGGATAATATTACATTTTGAGTTTGCAGAGGAAAAGAATAGAAGTTAGGTTTAATATTTATTATTGTGCCATGGAGATTACAAATGATTTATTATTGAATTATATCATGGATACTTATTTATAATGATTTTGTGGTAATATCTTTGTGTTACATACATAATAAAAACTTTAGACCACACTGGGTCGATTTCTCTCTCTTTTATTTATTAAAATTATACTATATCCGAGACAAGTAAATAAAGACTATTAAAATCCATAAACTAAGGTGCGATATCTTCATTAACCCTTTAACCGCAAATGACGTCAAATCACGCGCACAGAAAATCGTGCCCTCAGCGCCAGTGCGTGATAACACGTCTAAAATATCCGTACACTGCAGGAAGAAGTTGATATCTCGAGATGAAAACTAGAAGAAATTTGAACCTAAAATATAATTATTAATTACATAGGGTTAAAATTTCTTCAACTTATAACAACTTCTTGCCGTGTACGGATATAACCGAGTGCGCTCTCGCGAATTAGGCTCCGGCTAGATTAGATTAGTAGTTGCTAAGTAAAATTTGCATGCTTATTTGAGTAAAATGTACGCACTTAACCTGTACCTTCCAACTGTATTTATCACGACATTTGCAAATAAATATTTGATTGATTGATTGGCATCAGTGGCACGATTTTGCTATCGATGCTTGGCGGTCAAAGGGTTAAAACAAAAACATAAAGCCATCTAAAGTAATTCGACAGCAACTTGTATAACTTTGCAAACCACTTTGTATGGCAGCAGTTGTCAGGATACTTTGGTTAATTGTCACTCAAAAATATCAATTTAGTTGTTGTAATGTTTCTAAGAGTATAAAATAGGTGGCGTTGTGGTTTTATTTTATTGAGAAGACTATAAATCCACAAAAATGAACAGATTCTTGTCAATTACTTGTCTCATTCACAACAGTCTTTGCTCACGTCTCTTTTCATATTAAAATAATAAAACAACACTAACCAACCACATAGTTTTTATGCTGAGCATTACCAAGCATCACAAATAATAATAACTTTTAATTATCTGCCTTTCCGAAAGTTTCGAATTCCTTTTATTAATAAATACAAGGTGTATAAATAAATTAACGAGAGCATGGAATTGCATATGTAGTAGTATTGTATGTTTACAGGCATTCTATATTTGAATTTTCTATTTTCTCGTACTATCAGCATAAAAAGAGGTTTGTTATATATTGAAGAAGTAAATACCAAAATAATGTCAGTGTCAAATTGTGAATATTATTTACGTTGTGCATACTTATATGTTTACGTCTGATTTTATTGTATTCTCACAATTATCAGAATAATTTTGTGTCAGCCCGTACGACTAAGTGTAAGTTACATAATTTTCAAAAAATATGGCAGTGAGTAATTTTGGTCCGATTGAGAGTCAAAGTAAGCAAATTATTTTTAACTGTTATAAATATTTTGAACTTGAACTGAAGAAAAATTTAATTTCCCCTTACACCGCTGCCCAGTTAGTTGAAAAAGCTACAGGTGTTTGTCTCTCTACTGTTTATAACATTGTGCCTGAGAGCAATAGTGAGAAATTCGCAACAACAAAGAAATTCACCTCCCCGAGAAATAAAAAGTTACGTACTTGTCCGTCATCAGCAGTAGACGATTTTGATCAGGAAGTCATCCAGAGAACTATATACAATTTTCATCTGTCCCATAAGCAATTTCCAACCTTAAAGGCACTCCACTCTGTGTTAAAATCCGATATAGATTACAAATTTGGCATTTCCACCTTACGAAAACAAATACAAAAATTAGGATTTAAATGGAAAAAGACCGAGGACAACCGAAAAATATTAATGGAAAGACACAACATACGACTGCTAAGAATAAATTACCTTACCAAAATTGCGGAATATCGGTCTGAAGATAGACCACTAGTTTATACTGATGAAACCTACATCCACACTTCACATGTGTCCGGAGAGGCTTGGACCGATGGAACAGAATTTGGTGTAAAAAAACAAATCAGTACAGGCCAGCGGTTAATAATAGTGCACGCAGGAGGAAAAAATGGTTTTATTCCCAACGCTTTGTTAATGTTTAAGGCAAACCAAAAAACGGGAGATTACCATGACCAGATGAACTTTGTCAACTACGAAAAATGGTTAAAAGAAAAATTAATACCGAACCTTAAACCGAATAGCGTACTTATCGTAGATAATGCGTCCTATCACAACAAACTTTTGAATCGTGCTCCAACGTCAAACTCTCATAAACAAGAAATGATGGATTGGTTGACATTTCGTATAGCCCGTTGATGTACAAAACCAGTTTGTATGATTTAATTAAACAAAATAAAGAGCGGTTTCGTGAGTACCACATAGATGCAATTTTAAAAGAACATGGCCACTCCGTTTTACGATTGCCACCGTATCACCCGACATTCAATCCGATCGAAAATATTTGGTCCATGGTAAAAGGATATGTAGCGAAAAGAAACGTTTCATTAAACATGCAAGGCATTATGAGTTTAGCAACTGAACGAATGAATACTATTACTGCTGAGGACTGGGAAAATATTTGTCGCCATGTCGAAAGTGAAGAAAATAAATATCGATGTCAGGAAGGGGAAATGGATCGAATTTCAAACAATCTTATTATCAATACTTGTGACACCTCAGATGAAGAACATGATAGCGACTAAAAGCAAAAAACAGAGGACTACTACTTATTCCATTTCTTAAGGGTATGTAATTTTATTAAATTAAGAGAAAACTATTCTCCTTTTGTTGCAAACGGTACAACCACTACAAATGCAATTCCATGATCTCGATAATTCATCTTTAACAAAAATGCCGTTGATCCGTTTAAGGGCATAATTGGTATCGTATTTTAATTATGAAAAACTAAAAAAATAAATTTTAATAAACTAAAAAAAAAAAAAGCTTGGTTTGTATGGAGATTAGGCCGCCTGGGACGACGAGTACCATAATTTATTTTTTTCGCGTCGAAAAATCTCCTTTTTCAACCGACTTCAAGATTTCGAAGGAGGAGGTTATCAATTCGTCGGAATCTTTGTTTTTGCTATTTTTTTTTTATGTATGTTCACCGATTATTCGAAGACGGCTGGACCGATTTGGAAAATTCTTTTTTTGTTTGAAAGCGTATACTTCACAGTTGGTCCCATTGTAACCATGTTAGGATCTGATGATGGGATCATGGAGAAATCGAGGGAACTCTTCAACTATTATAGGCACACCTATGGTGATTTGAGTATTTTTTACAGCAGATCGAGCATTTGGTGTTGAAAAGGTGGATGCTTAGTGAAGTCGGTTCTTTTTTGTTTAAAATTATTTTAGTCGTAATACAATACCAATTATGCCCTTAAACTGATCACCACAATTTTTTTACATCTTGTAGATTCGGTTTCGGTAAAATTACAAGTTACGTAATTAATTGTTTTGCAATAGGCAAGGCATAGGCATTGTTTTGCATAGACAGTAGCTATGATTAATCACGATTTCGCTTTACAAAAGTAGAGATAAACCTGTACCGTTTTTCGAATAGTTCAGTTCGAAAGTATTTTCAAATTAAAATTGTGACGCGAATACTGTTGCAATGGCTTGATTGATGGCTTTAAAATAAGGATACACATTTACAGTATTTCAAACCTCATTGTCTGTTTTTAACAAACGCAACTGTCAAAGTGACAGAGAAGGAAAAACGATTATTTCGTTGAGGTTTGAGTGGACTTCCGCTTGAAACTCAACATGGCGAAGTTTTTGTTCATTTACGTAGTTTAATGCGTAATATTGTTATCTTAGTGTGCGGTGATCTAACGAACACGTGTGCAGCTAATGAAGATTTAGGGCCGGTTGCACCAAACTGTCTGTTAACGTTAACGTCATCGTTAATAAAATCTTGTATGAAAAGTTTGACTGTTTTCTATGGGATGACAGCTCCGTCGCCATATTTAACACTTTGACTACCGAGAACCCACCTGGTAGGCACTCGTAATGTTTGCTCAGATGCCGGGCACGCGGCGTGCAGCATTGCGTTGCACGTCGTAGCCCGCCTGGCGGGTTCTGTCGGTTTCTGGGGTATTGTTCAAAATTTTGCCCGGTTGCGAAAATGTTAACGTTGACAGTTTGTTAGCTATGCGTGGTGCAACCCACCCTTAGCCTCAAAACGCGTGTAACCACTGTTTGGGTTAAACAACTGGTTGCCCTGGTCACGGCCGCCACGTGTTGTTTGTAGGGAGCAGCTATCACCCTACAAAAAGCAAGGCCTCTACTGAACACTGTTAAGCTTTAAGATCAAACTTTCAACATTTAACCGTACTTTGTCACGCTACTTGACTGTGGCAAAACTGTCCTAAATAATGGAGAGCCCATTTTTCTTAAACATTTATTAAAATGAGGTTTGAAACACGTTTATATATAAGCGGGTTATATGTAAGTAGTTTACCGGGGATGTGGAAGGTTAACAACTTTTTAAAGTCCAGTCAAAGAATTCGTTGAAAACAAGTTTTACTATACTTATGGTACTTATTGGATCTGACATTAATAACTATCATACAGTTTAAGTGATATCATAAAATGGCAGTACATAATGTAAATACAATGGCACGTCTACACAAACTGGACGCACGCAAAAAACATGCGTACAGGCCCGTATTTAAGTGGCTTGTTACATGAATATGATTAATATCATATTTGTAGTTTATTCGACAGGGTAAAATTCAAGTTGTCTATAATGCACAGCAATATTGAAATAATTTAACCCTTTGACCACCAGACGTCAAATCACGCGCACGGTAAGTCGTGCCCTCAGCGCTAGCCCGTGATATCACGTCCAAAATATAACCGGTTTGCCTTGTGGCGCTGAGGGCACGATTTTTCCGTCCGATGCTTGGCGGTGAAAGGGTTAATAGTGTGACCTAACTCTAATTTTCTAAAGAATTGTACAGATACAGACAGTGAAGACGCGCCTTATGATCACATCTTTTTTAAATTAATATTATGATAAAATTGCAAAAATATATCTATGCAGCAATAAGTCGTTGTAACATAAATTGTATTATGCAAGCTGATATATTTTTTAATTTCGACTTAAGTATACATTGAAAAACGATAATAAACTTCTGACAAAAGTCTTTTATTCACGAACTTATTTTACTAAACCCATCTAAATTTGATCTTGTTTTTATTTATTAGAGCAAACTAACTTTAATTGGTCTGAATGGCGTTAAAATAAGTGCATGAAAATTAAAAGAAGTCCAATATATTAAACACATTAAAGATATGACGGCCAGCGTGTAAAGTTTAGTAAATAATAGCCATATAAAACCATAAAATTATACTTTAATAATATTTAAAACCGGTCACTCACGTAACCCGTCGCCGCCGATTTTCCGTTAAGCCTTTATTAGGCAGAGAATTATTATATTTGTTACCATTATTTGAACTTTATTTCTAAGTGATAGGGTTCGCTTTCGCGTAATTTCCGACACCCTTATGCCCTTTAACCCCTGGGACGCTTAGTACCGTATCCGTCCCGACCATTTGGACTTTTATTTACGATTTCAAGGTAACTTTTTTAAAAGCAAAATTTTGACAGTAGCATCCCATGGGTTAAAGGGATAAGCGGACAGGGAGCGCCAGCGCGTAGTGATCGCCTGGCTCTCGCCGCGTCATAAATTGATCGAAATACATCGAGCGAAATTACGTGATACCTGTTTCAAATATTATTTAATATGCTAGAGTCTCACGATAGTTTTACAGTTCGAATAAAATTAGACTATTTACACGATCTCGCTGGATTAAACTAGGACTTCAGCGAGTGATACCAGCAGAAATACTCACTTAAAAGCACGTTCGTATTAGGCTTAAGTCTAAAGGGGAGGGAAACTGTCAACGGTTGCGCCAGATGGCGTGAGCATAGAACCTGACACTAGTATTGTTCTATGAAACTTGGCTTAGGGCTGGGCATCCAAGTCAACCAAAAATAAAACTAGAATTCCACACAATAAGGTTGTTTCCAATTTTTTTTTAAACACAAGTATAACGTTCTGTATTGGCCTTAGAATTCACGTTTTGCCTCGAAAGGGGCTTTAGATAAGGGAAAATTACATTCTTTTTGTCAGATGCTTCGCGCCTAAAACGCTCTTTGGAAAACGTGTGACGTCACAACGCACGTTTTGTATTACCCACGGAACACACACAGAAGATTTGAATTGTCAACTGCAATTTAATAAGTGCGTTTTGTTATAACGAGATACTTATGTAAATATCCTAGCACCGTTTCTTTCTTAATCACGATATTATAAATCAAATTGCCTGGAACTATTTTATTCTTGTTAATCTTGGTCTAGGTACTAGTAAATTAAAACAATTTTTCGTTTTTTGCAAGTCACTGTAATTAAACATCAGCGTAATACTATCCCGTGGAAAACAATTTGGTTATAACGAAACGCAACTATTGTAAGTCATTGTCTTAACTGTCAACAGTGTCAAACCGTGAGTTGTGACGTCATCAGAATCTTCAATGGCGACTTCGACTTGGGACACGCTTGTCAAAAGATATTTTAAATTTGTAATTTTCAAAAATACACATTTCCACAAAAGGTAGTTTTACATGTTCTTATAATCGAAAAGAATTAAATACCCTATCTTTAGTAGGTGGAAACAACCCTAACAACCTATGGTGGCGCCATATGCCAAAGCGTTGACAGTTGCCACCGGTTAAACCCATCGAAATTTGTTTTAAAGTAACTTGGAATCGAAGTCCTCAACTGTTTTACTTAAAAATTGGTCACCCCTTAAAATTTAATAGGTATCCCTCCATAGTGAAAGCTCCGCTCTCTTGTTGTACTGTTTAGATGTTTCACTACGAAGCGTTGTCCTATTTATTAGAAATAGATAAGCCTTTTGCCTTATATAAACGTGCCGTTATTAAGTGTAGAGTAACGACAGTAAAATCCATAGAAAAACATGTTGAAAATTAGCCATATTATGGACACTCTCCATACATTTAATGTATGGAGTTTAGTTAGTTTACCATTAATTGGGATACCATCTAGTCTAACCCCTTAAAGTTTTGACATTTGTATTTAGGTGACAAAAAAAATTGTTGTATTTTTTCGCCGTATGAGCGTATAAGCCAAGTAAATAAAAGAAAAATTGAATATTTCTCTGCCTCAAGCGAAACTCCTCGCAACGGGTAAGTCTCGGTAGTCGGTAGCTCAGTTGGTAGAATAGTGGGCCGGTATCTCAGAATCCCAAATACGATTTCAATTTTCCCTTTATTTGAAACATCGTGGTAGCAAAGAAGACTTCACTTCTTACTACAACATAATGTTAAAACGAAGTGAGTGACCATTGCCACAATTCAAACAGCTTTCTCAACTTTCAGGAATTCATGTTTTCTATGAACCTTACCTTACCATGGAGTTAACTCTAATTATGTACAATTCCATACCCCTTCATCGCTACGATAGATAATAGCAACAAAACCAAACTCAACATAACAGATATGCATATCACATCACTGCAGACTCTTCAAATACTTCACTTTCTTCTTGAGAATATTCCCCAAATCGCTCAAAACATCCCTCAATCCACTATTCAATTTATTTTGAACCGGGCATTGGTATTTACCTAATGAAAGTTTAGCTAGTTCTTGTTCTAAGGTAGAGTTGAAAGTATACTTAGGCCAGTCTTCTAAGATTTGTTCGACTTCTGTGATGGAGTCTTGGACCGTTTGGTTGAGGTGGGAGAGTAGCTCCGCGGTTCGAAGCTCGTCGGGGGACTGGTTGGTTTTCTTTTTGGACTTTTTGGTGTTGGTGGGCGTCGAGAGCTCGTTGCAAACGCCGAGGAGGAAGGTTATCACGCCTATGAACTGTGGAAGAAAAATAATTACATTAATTTCTCCCCGCATTTTTTTGTAATTTGCTAGAGTTAGAGTGGGTTGCACCACGCATAACTAACGAACTGATCAACGTTAAATATGGCGACGGAGCTGTCATCCCATAGAAAACTGTCAAACTTTTCATACAAGATTTTTTTAACGATGACGTTGACGTTAACAGACGATTTGGTGCAACCGGCCCTAAATCTTTCTTCATTAAGGTGTAACTTGCTCACAGTTTATGACACAACCGGGTCCCGCGTATAGTTGCAATGATTTGTGATAGGCAAACGCGCATATCTACACGTGTGTAGATATGACAAGTTTAGTGTAAATAATTATATGAAAACATCTCTCCAATCGATAAGGGATTCCTCCCATAGCACGTAGGTGATTAGTATATATATCTAAACTAAATAGTATTAAGGGAGATTGTATACGGAGCTCTAAGATTATACAGTAGAGCGAACTGGGAAGTGTGTTTTGTTTCACCAACCCTCCTCGTCGCGACCAGCCTATTACAGATTAAAGGTTGAAAAAAGTTATTTAAAATATTTCGTCTTAATATCGACTTCTGAAAAATCCTGTACTATCATGTTTAAAAGTAAATAGAATCAGAGTCGGTAGCAGGTAAGAGTATTTTCGCTATTTCTGGACCAAATGTGTTTAAAACTTCCAAATTTTCCACACCTTCTAACTTCTGCAAGTTTTTACCCACGTAAAAAAATACAATTGTCAATTTTTCACACTTTAGACATTTATTCACCTCTAAGTATACACTAAGGTGCTCTATCGCCTCCCTCATAGCCCAGCCGGGCCGGGGCACCACAGTCCTCAGCTGTAGCCTCGCCCGGCGTGTCTCCCGCGCGGCCTCCTCCGCTAGCGCGTGCGCGCGCGCCGT
The DNA here is from genome assembly GCA_947086415.1 of Pammene aurita. NCBI lineage: Eukaryota > Metazoa > Arthropoda > Insecta > Lepidoptera > Tortricidae > Pammene > Pammene aurita. Next base: position 7,526,111 of record OX352307.1, read on the forward strand.
GTGCGCTGTTGCCAGCTCGCCCACCAACGTCAGCGCGCACGAGTACAGCTCCCGGTAGGGCACGGGAGATGACACGAATGCTGGAATGATACGATACCTATTGTAACTTATTTGGGACAACATTCTTAAGTAATCTCAATGTAGACACTTCTTGAATTTTAATCTTCTTCGCTTTAGCTAATGGTTGACTGGTCTCATGGCATTGAGTTCGCCTTTTGTACATTAAGCTTGTCCTTTGTGCAATAAAGTTTAAATAATATTTATGAAAAATTGTATTAGTGTGTGTAATTTATTTTCAAGGTTTTTTTCCCTTTGCTGTACTGAAATAAATGATTTTGAACAAGTGCATAAGCAAAACCAAAACCAACAATAGTAGTTTATGTAACTGTTACGCAATAAGGGTCCTTAAAACATGAGTGTGGTTTTATGAAATGAGCCGCAGGCGAATTTCATAATAAGATCACACGAGTGTTTTAAGGCCTAATTACGTACAGTTGCATACACTGCTTTATCTACACTCATATTATTTATTATAAATGCCGTATTCGGAAATCATAGAATGGCCGCCATTGCACCGCCGCGGCCATCTCGATTGTGTCGGCGTGGCCAACTCGATTGTGTCTCTACTCGCAGTGCAAAAAGAACATGTTAACACCATCGCCACAGTGCAAGATCTAATGAAAAAACTTCAAGATCAGCAGAAGCGAATCCAATCACTGTCCGACCAAATTACGAAGTTGGAAACGACGAAAAAACAGGTAATAACACCACCGGTTAAACGCGCTATAACACGAGCTGCCACAAAAGCCGCGACAGCCGCGATCAATGACAAGTTGACGCAGACCACTCCGCCATCCAATGACGACGATCGCCCAATCGGTGCAGTCCCATCTCCATCGACCTCTCAATTTGGTAGCATAACATCGCCGTTAACGCTTCAAAACACCAATCTTACACAAATACAACAAATAATGACTCCAAGTTCGACACCTAAACATAAAGACACACCTCAAACTTCAAAACCGAAAGGGAATGAAACAAAAGATGAACGAAGCAATCGCCCAAAAACTTCGAACTTACTAATAAAGGGCTCCGCCACTAACACTAACCTGGCCGGCGTTGACCCGTTCAAATTTGTGCACGCATGCTTCTTCAGCGTCCAATCGACACCACAAAGTATCATTGACCATTTAAAAACGATTAATCCTAGCGAGTACACTGTAGACGAAATTCCCTCTAAAAGGGCTGATTACAAGTCTTATAAAATAGGGATTCCATCCTCTGTATTTGAAGATCTAATGACTCCATCAGCGTGGCCTATACATGTGAAAATAAATCGCTGGCAGCCCTTTCTCTATAGAGAACCCTCAAACTCAAGACGTGACACCCCTGCCGAAAACAACTCTACTGGAAGCAAAATCTAAGCAGTTTACCATCTGCCACCAAAATGTTAGAAGCCTAACGAATAAAATTCAACAAATTGAATATTTACTACGTCAAGAAATAGAATGTGATGTCTTATGCTTGACTGAGCATTGGCTAAAATCATATGAAATTAATAACGTCGTTTTTAATTCTTATCAACTTGCATCCGCTTATTGTAGACCAATAATTCAACATGGTGGGTCAGCCATCTACATAAAAAATAATATTTCATTCATCGAACGAAATGACATTAGCAATCTATCCGTCGAACATATTCTCGAAGTGTCTTGTATATAATTACCTAAGGTTAACACTATAATTGCATGTGTCTATCATTCAAATCTTAGTAACTTTCAGCAGTTTATAAACGCATTTGAATGTTTACTTGCAAAAATATCCAATGAAAACAAGAAAACTATCTTAGTTGGGGACTACAATATTGACTACTTACAGGAATCCACTCAAAAGCGTATTTTGGATGACTTGGTTAGGTCATATGGCTTCACACAGATTGTCACATTTCCAACTCGCCAAGTAGGCTCCTCTAGCACTTGTTTAGATCACGTATATGTCAATGACACTTTGAACTCACATGGTATCACAGTACAATCAATAAACAATTATCTCTCGGATCACTATGTACAAAAAATATGCTTCACCTTACGCTTGAATAAACCACAACACACATTAGCACGGACATTTTCACAACAAAACATAGACAATTTCAAACAAATCATCACCTCAATAGATTGGCCTAGTTTATATACTAAATCTAATTATAATCCGATAAATCATTTAACATCAATTATTAATATCTTAAATGGTGCAACCGATATTTGTTTTCCGTTAAAAATCACACCCAATAAAAATAAAACTCCCTGCCCGTGGATTACAAGCGAGATAATTATGCAGAGGCAATTCCTAACCTCACTGGCCGACCTAGCCGCGAAATTTCCATCTAATAATCACGTAGTTTTATTAACACTTTCATATTCGTTAAAACTCGAGGAAACTTTACGGTACGCTGAACGTGCCTATTACTCCAAGGTCCTACATCAAAGTAACAACCCACACAAGGCACTGTGGCAAATTGTTAATAATTACACTGGCCGAAAACGCGCAATTATTAATCAGTGCAGCCTATCTAACCTAACGGACAGCTGCGGACTGCATTATAATATAATTCACAAAACCGGTTGGCGAATGATGTAAACAACTTTTTTCTCGCCGCTGCCGCAACTACGCACGCACCTACAGCTAACCCTAATACTGCAAAGGACTTGTTATGTCACACGACTGAACCTAGTAAAGTATCAATTCATTTAAAAAAGTTTACGGAAGCGGAACTTCATATAATCGTTTCGCAAGGTATCGCGTGTAAAAATACATGTGACATATATAATATTTCCACTAATCTTTTGAGAGTAGCATTGCCTATGATATCGTCTCAGCTTGTATCCATTTTCAATTACCTACTTAAGTTTGGACTATATCCGTGTATTCTTAAAAACATTAAAGTCGTACCTATTTACAAGGGCAAAGGTCCAAAAGATAGTCTTACAAGTTTTAGGCCTATAATTATAATCCCAGCTATCGCTAAGGTTTACGAATACGGGTTATCTAAGCGGATTTCAACTTTCTTAGAAAATTATTCTCTATTAAGCGACAAGCAATACGCGTACAGAAAGCGTAGGTCATGTGTTGCAGTAATTCGTGAAGTTGTCCATGAAATCATGGTGGCCAAAGAGTGCTCCACCCAAGTTGCTATATTACTGTGTGACATGACACGAGCCTTTGATCTCTGCGACCACAGAGTACTGGCACAGAAACTTGAGTATATAGGAATACGCGGACCGGTTCTCAAACTAATGTTAGATTTCTTATCAAACCGTCAGCAAGCTGTAGTTCTAAGCAATGGCCAGGTTAAATCTAATTACGGTTGTGTCGATATTGGCGTCCCGCAGGGATCCTCGCTCGCGAATCTGTGCTTCCTCATCCAGGTAAACGATCTCCCCAACGCCGTGGATAGAGATATGTACATATTCGCAGATGACGCGTGTAACGTGATCACAGCGGACACAGTACATCAGCTAGAAGAATGTTTAAGATCTGAAGTTTCTAAATTGCTGAAATGGTTCTGCGCAAACGGCTTGGTCTTAAACCTTTCAAAAACCCAGGTTCTCCACATAAACCTTGGTGGACGACCACCGAACCCACTGAACACATATATCAATGGCACAACACTACCACAAGCGAAAAGTACCAAGTTTCTTGGCATCACACCGGACTCCAGTTTAAAATGGGATGCACACATAGACAACCTGTGTATTAAACTATCGGGCGCGTGTTATGCTCTGAGCAGGTTGGCTTGTGTGTTACCTGTCAAAGAGCTCCGAGCAAGTTACTATGCATTATTTCATTCGGTGATGTCTTATGGTCTTGAATTATGGGGCACGGCTGCTGAATGGCAGCGTGTCTTTATTATTCAAAAGCGAGCTGTACGTATAATCTCGTTTGTTCCACCACGTACTCCAGCGCACGATCTATTTAAAGATAACCAAATACTCACCCTACCCGCGCAGTACATTTACGAGATAGCAAAGTATGTTAAGGTTAACATAGAATCATTCCCGTTCAGGAAAATGACACGCACACGACAGGGTTCAAAACAACAACTACGGTTGAATTTCTAATTATAAAAAGTGACTTGACACATGACTGACAGTTAAAATGTTGCCTGGAATAGCGAAAATTAAATAGTCATGGGTATATGTCGATAAAAAGTATCGAAAAGTGTAATGTTGTACTAAACACTACCAATAATATTCCATTTAAAGGATCCATAAACGTTACGAAATTGAAATTAGTAAAACGCTGAACTGCAACAATATTCAAATTAGACTAGAGTTTTGAAATAAGTTGCCGCTGAGAAATAAAAATGCAATTTGTATAAAATTATTGGAATTGGTTAAGAGCGTCATGAAAGGAAAGGTCCATTAACTAATTAATTTGGCCATGGCACACTCCGCCATCGATATTATGCAGTGATATGACGAAAAGTTATAAATAACTTTCATGTCATTTATAAACAAGTCCCTACAATAAAAGCACTAAACTCCAAATTAATAGAAACGATGAATTTTAAAGGATGTGATTTTACACTAAGAAGAATACTTCGCCAAATGAGTTTTCTACTCAAGGAAATTACTAATAATAGAAAAATGCTGATGGAAAAAGACTACGTTAGACTTAAAAGAGTAATCTACCTAGACTTAATAAGGAAGTACAGATCTGAAGGCAGAGATATTGTGTATACTAAAGCCTTCATGTCGTTTGCATCCATCTCACATAGTGATGTAACGGTTCGACTTCACAAACCGGTTCAAACCGATCTGTGCCTTAAGTCGACCAAACCGACGTGAGTGTACCGTAACTCGACTTAAAGATCCATCCGCCACCCTTAGAAACTTGCTAATTCGATTTTTTGCTGCGTTACTTTCGTTTGACATAATGAGGAAACAGATGTAATTAATGTAAATCGACTTCAAACCACGAAGAAAAATGTTGCTATGCATATTGCCGCCATTATTGAGTCGAGTCGAAGACAGTCAAATCGACTTGGTACCTAATGGTAAAGTAAAATGAAACTTATAACTTGAACTGTAAGGTTCAATTTCGCATGAGCTAGACTGAGCGATCGGTTCAGTTTGGTCACGGTTTGGTGGTAAGCTTCGGTTCGGTTTGGCAGTTTCGCGTCGCGTCGGTTAGCGCGCGGCTTACGGAAATGCACGAATTCGGGCTGATGATTGACGAGATTTGACAAACTGGTTTACTAGACTATACAGGCATATTTTAATAAAATGTTGTACTAATTGTTTTTCAGTCTTTTTGCATAGATTCTTTTCATAACAATAATTCTAGTCCTGATTCTACGTAGGAAAGACGTAACATTTCCAAATAAAAAAACGAAGATACGACTTTTTTTAATAATAGCCCATACATTTAGTTAAACTAGAATAGTCCAAACCACCATTTTAGGTCGAAGTCGAACAAACCGTAAAATTGACAAATCGATTTACTCAACTCAAAACCGAGCGACTACGATGCGGTTTGAATTGTGATTTGAGCCACTGATACTTAAACTCGATAGCAGGTAAATCGGTTTGGCCAAACCGGTTTGCAAACCGGTTTGGGTGTACAACGGAGTCGACTTATTCGGTTTGAAAATTTTACGGTTAGACCCATCACTACTCTCACACGCGGGTTATTTACTTAGGTGCGAGAGGGACTCCAATTACATAAAATATTTCATAGTAGCCCCGTAAGTAGATAATGTTGTTTTATTATTATAAATATTTCCCAATAAGCTTTATTTTGTTGTACTTTCGGTATGGCACACTAAGTGGATAGTCCGGGTTTGAAACCGAACTGATTGTCGTGAAGTGTCAGATATTTGTCCAACTGAATATTAAGCAAGCCGTCAAGCACCTTAGCCAGAGTAGTCACCTAGTCACAAGGATATAGGCCTATAGATATTTCTATCCGATATATCCCCTACCTTACTCTTAATTATGGGCACCAAAATAGTTCTCATTAGCACCAAAGGCAAGTATGAGTAGCGAAGACAAGGCGAATAGAACATGGCGAGCACTCTGTGCAAATGTGGCCAAAACGTGCCTGTTCCATCCAATAACACACTTCTTGTTTTTTCTTATCGGACGTTTGTGACGGCAACATAGCAGAGCAGCCCATCTGAGAGCCGCCACGATACTCAAATATAAACGAGAGATAATATTTTTATATTCATCATTCATACAAAATCCAGATCTACAGCAATCACGCATTTCTTTCGAAAAGTCAATTGATTTTAAATAATCAGTGCAAAGCATTTTGTACCGACTAATTTGATAAGCACTCCTGTGCCCGCATTTAACCTTAAAATTATTATTACACTCAAACAAGTAAGGATAATTTTTCGGTCGAATTACACCTAAGTTAATTCGTAAACATAACGGGAAATGATCCGACCAAACTGTATCTCTATTTTATCAACAAATAATAATTACTTCGCACAAGCAACGTTAACAAACATTTTCGTCATCATGTTACCGCATTCTGTATTTAAGATGCTGAATAACGATGGTGTAACGGGGCTTTAAGTCTTAATCAAGTTGCAGCGACGAAATCGCAACGAAGTCGCGGCGTTTGTAGAACTCTTAATAAATAAATAAAAATATCGATCAGAACAGCACTGGCCGACTTGCGGCAACATTTGTGTTTGTTGACTTGTCAAGTCACTCCGTACAATTATAAATTCTACCGTACGTACTTGGTTTAATCGACTGGCCAAGTCATCCAAAATAATGTCAAGTGCAGGACCCAAAATTTATAATAAACTCCCTTCGGAAATAAAAAATGCGGGTAGTACCCATGTATTTTTAAGTAAATTAAAAAGGTGGCTACTAAACCATACTTTTTACAGTGTCACAGAATTCTTTGACCTACCTAATTAGGAAAACGTTTAAATATAAATCTAATTTAATAATTAAGTAACAATAAAAAATGTATTAATAAATAAGTACCAATGTAATAATATTGTAATTTGACATGTAATATTTTAAATATTATAAATAAATGACTATGACTATGACTATGTCGGGGCTCGCGCGGGACCAATCGAGTTGGTCATGGCGGTAACATTATGTTATCAAATTCGATGTTCCAAATTTGAAACTCATTGCTTAACAATATTTGAGCATGCAAAGTTAAAATTACGTTACTGCCGCAGATAAGAAACTTATCATAGTTAAATCGTTTGTTGTAATGCTTGTCATTGTCTACGGTTTTTGAACGCATTTTAGAGTACTTACAGTATGAGTGTAGATAAAATTGATTATTAATATTATTATGAAATTAACGTGTAAGTGTAGCTGATTTCAGTTTTAAAACTAATTTATTGTTACCAAAACAATTGACTGTTATTTCTTGCCTAATGCTACTTCGATGAAAATTTGTTTGTCAAAAATAATTGAAGCAACAACACCCCTTACCGGGAAAATAAAATTCTGTGCAAATTTACCAATAATTCTGGTGGGGAAGGGCTCGGCGACCCGCCACCGCCGCCTCGTGCCGTACAGGGCCCGACATTTCGCCATCGCTTCGCTAAACGCACCGACACACGTCGTCAATTCTTCGTAGTGACCCTGCGATGATCAAAATACTTAATCACTCTATAGTATGTTGATTGATGATGATAAGAGTTAGTAGTATAGGTTACACTATGTCTCTATCAATTGTACCCGTTTTTCCCGATACACTTACCGTATTTGAGGGCTAATAAATAAATATTTGGGGACAATCTTACACAAATCAACGTCCCAAACTAAGCAAAGCTTGTACTATGGGTACTAGGCGACGATATACATACTTATATAGATAAATATATACTTAGATACATAGGAAACACCCATAACTCAGGAACAAATATTCGTGATAAACACACACATAAACGCCCTTACCAGGACCCTTACAGGAGGAGGCTAGGAGGCCGTTAATGAGGAAAGAGTTGGCACATCGCTTATCACCTTATGGGTGCGTTCGAGAATATGTGACGTTTTTAAGTCATAGGTACATCATTGTCGGTTGTTAATAGAGTTTATTTCTAAATTATTTTTATGGCAGTTAACGTCTTATTGACAACCGACAATGATGTGTACCTTTGATTGAAAATGTCACATACATCGTCACGTTGAAAACTCTATTTAATTTTTTTAAGAGCGCATGACAGCTAACGTTTTCATCTCTGAAGCTAAATGTCAAATTGAGCAAGAAGAATCTTCTGTACCTGTACTATTACTTATTCTGGGATAGAAGCTTCACTACATTGTAGGTACTACGTCTGTATGTGTTTTTAGGGTTCCGTAGCCAAATGGCAAAAAACGGACCCTAACCCTTATGGATTCGTCATGTCTGTCTGTCTGTCTGTCCGTCCGTATGTCACAGGCATTTTATTCGGAAACTATACGACGTATCTGAATAAAATTTACACATAAGGTGTATTTTGTATGCAGCTACTTAGTTATGTAGTTAAATTTGAAAAAAAAAATATATTTTTAGGGGGGCGCTCCATACAGGTAACTAAATTAAAAAAAAAAAATTAACCAAATATCAACATGTGACACATCAATCGATAGGTCTTTCAAAATAACATTGAGGTTTCTTTGACTATTTTGTGATTAAGTGAATATTTTCTGAAATAATCGCTCCAAGAGTCGAAAAAGTTGTGCCCCCCCCTGTAACTTTTGAACCGTAAGTTCAAAAAATATGAAAAAATTTGAAGAGATGCGCCTTATCATATACTTTCTACGAAAATTGTTTTGAACATTATCGGTTCAGCCATTTTTGAGTTATCTCCAAAAAACTTCTTCCATAGGCATGAGATACGACCTTTTGATATTAGTTTGGTTCTTATTCCATTGAAGGTACGGAACCCTCCTATGCGTGGTCCGACACGCACTTGGCCGGTTTTTTTATTAATTTATTAAGAAACAAACAGTCTTATAAAAACATATCTGTAAATTATCTAAAAGCTATTTTTAATATATAGACCTATAGTTTCCTGTATTTCTTAACAGTAAATAAATTATAAACATTTCGCTATGAAAAGTTAACTCACAAGAAAAAAAACTACTTACAATTGAATATAGTTTCTACAACTACCTTAATAAGGAATTAACAAGTTTTTTAAATTTATTCTTGAATAAAATACTTATATTCTATTCTTACCTGTTTCTCTTCAACGGGTCTACCATCAGCTAGCTCTATGCACAGTGCTATGGAGGAGACCAGGCCGTCCTTGAGCCTGAGATAGGTGAGCTCCTCCTCGAAGCTCTTGGCCTTCAGGTCGGGGTCCTGGCACTGCGGGGGGTCGTAGCTGACTATCACGCTTAGGTCGCGGTTGTCTCTGAAATAAGGAATGAAATGTAAAGCCCACAGAGAACCTCCTATAGAGTAATAATGTTGCTCATTTTGTTCGCGCCGCGAGTCACCAAATCTTGCGGAAGACGTGAGGGGCGGGTGGGTGATAGCGGCGCTGCGATTGGTCGATTCAAGGACCGCGCGCTATCACGTGGTTGCGTAGTGATGGGACATGTGTACTACAAGTAAACGGTACTGTACCGTACCGTACCGTAATTTGTTGTTGTTGATTGAGGTATTAACTGTTTACTAAATTGATAACAAATAACAATAATGCAATATGTATATGCCTACTTTAAAAACGTATTACCAATAAATATTACCTAGTCGCCTTATAGACTAATCTAAAATTACCTTATCTGTGCATTGAAAGTACTTTTAGAAGCGACTCCCATGTGACACCCAATTCAAGGTGTCTTCTAGAAGCAACGCTCATGTGACACCCATTAATAATTGCTTAAAGCCACTCCTATGTGACACCTATTGAAAGCGCCTTATAGAAGAAACGCTCGTGTGACACCCATTGAAAGCGTCTTATAGAAGTAACGCTCATGTGACACCCATGGAAAGCGTCTTATAGAAGCAACGCTCATGTGAAACTCATTAAAACCGTTTTATAGAAGCAACGCCCATGTGACACCCATTGAAGCTTCTTATAGAAGCAACACTCATATAAAGCGTCCACCCATTGAAAGCGTCTTATAGAAGCAACGCACATGTGACACCTATTGAACTTGTCTCATAGCAGTAACGCTCATGTGACACCAATTAAAAGTTCCTTAAAACAACTCTCATAAGACACCATTTGAAAATGTCTCATAGAAGCAACGCTCATGTGACACCAATTAAAAGTTACTTAAAACAACTCTCATGTGACACCCATTGAAAGTATAGTATAGAAGCAACGCTCATGTGGCACCCTTAATACCCATATTTATTATAACGAGTCATTCCATATGAAAACAGCTGAAGGGGTGTGCTGACTAACTTTGAATTTACTTGAAAAAAATCAGGAATGTACTTTGAGGCATGAAATCACTAAATCCTTGAGATTTTTTTTTTCTGTTTTTTTTTTTCGATTGGCACTCATTGGAAGTTTGAAAAGTTGTCATTTTCTTACTCTCATAAGCTATGTTCGAACTCTGCTTATGGGCTTTTGCTAACAATGATGTTTATTTTAAATTGTAGCTTACTAATCACCGATTCCACAATGAGTTATAATATCTAATCAGTATTCTTCAGAACTGGGTTCTGAGGCACTGAAAATTTGTATCAAGATGCTATTTTTTGGAGTTTTCAGACTAGAATTCTGACTTTCCTATAAGACTAAAATACTTAGCTTTTTTTCTGGTCTTTAATACATGACAATTTAAGCAACTGATGTGAGTTTAAATTATCAAAATGTATTTTTGGTTTAGAAAAAACTCAAAACGGGTCCACTTTAACCGCTATAAAATCTAGGTTTCAGTGTGAATAAACATTTGAGTTTACCATCAAATGATACATCGTAAGCTCACCTTTACATAGCAAGTAGACTTTATGGTGTTATTTTTGCTTGGTAAGAAGATATGATTTTTTGAAAATCGTAAATATTGCAGAACAGTATTAGTACGACAAAGTCGTTTTTTTATGGTTATATGCCAATAAATAAGGGTTTTGTTATCATAAAGGAGTTTTATTAAGTTCTGTCATAAAAGAAAGGGTTAAATTTTGTTATAATACATACACATTAAACGAACCAATCCTTTAATAAAACAAATTCATTACTTTAGTGACGGAGCCGCATCGCAGTATAAAAATAAAAAGAATATGGCGAATTTGTGTTACCATGGTGAAGATTTTGGACTGCAAGCAGACTGGAACTTCTTTGCTACAGCACATGGGAAAAGCCCGTGTGATGGTGCAGGAGGCACCATCAAAAGAATAATCCGAAAAGATAGTTTGCAAAGAACAGCGGGAAGTCACATATTAACCCCTCAAGCCATGTTCGACTTTAGTACGGAGCGGATACCTGGCATTACATTCTTTTTCGTGTCAAAAGCAGATGTCGAAGCTTCAGAATCAAGCTTAACAGAGAGGTTCGAGAGTTTTACTCACGATTAAAAATACTAGATCATACCATCATTTCGAACGTCTGTCGTTCGACACTTTAAAAGCTCGTAAATATTCAACATCACAAACTTTTGAAGTTATGACAGTTAGAAGGCAGTTATCGAAACGTGGAAGTAAGGATTAAATTAATTTTGTAATTTTCTATTTAAGTATTTCTTTATTATAGTGATGCTTTTAATTTAGTTAAGAAATAAATAATATTTAGGTGCAGTTTTATGTGTTTAAGACACTTTTATTAACTATCTGAAATTTGCATATTTTACGATTTTCAAAAAATCGTATCTCATACATAACATAACGTAGCAAAAATAACACTATAAAATCTAGTTGCGATGTTAATTTCAGCATATGATTTATCATTTTGTGGTAAAATCAAATCTTTATTTATACTGAAACCAGGATTTTTCAGCATCCAAATTGAACGTTTCTATTTTTCAAAAATTTCAGTACGTGTTTTCTAATACTATTTAATACATTTTGCCATTTAAAATCAATGTTAATAGTTAGAATTTAACTGTTACTGAAGCTGTAATATAAAAAAAAATCCTAGGTCTAATAGAAAAGTCAGGATTTTCATCCGAATACCACGAAAATGAGCCAATTTTTTAAGATTTTTAGTGACACGGTATTTTATGCTGAAGTATTTGGAGGAAAAGTTATAATGCATATCGGATAGTATGTTTATCAAAGGTTTATATTCAATTAACACCATTTTTGTACATAATTTCTGAACAAAGTTTCATCATAATTTGTGGGAGTAGGAAAATGACACCATTTTGTACTTTGGATGGGTGCCGATAAAAAGATAAGTATTCAAAAAAAATAAGGACAACGGTTTTTATGCTTAAATGTGTCATGGTACATCCTCATTTTTTTTCATTGAAATCTGTGACCACGCGGCAACAAAAATAATTCGTTTCAGCTGTTTTCATATGGAATGACTCAACTACATATATGAAAAGAAAAACTACCAACAGAATAAATCTTTAAATTCTACCAACTACTCAAACTAAAAGAAAAAAGAAAATAAAACAAAGATCTTCTGTTTTCTATTGTACTTCGTATATTTGTTAAGTCGAAAGTACGTGGTGCCGGTATATAAGTCCGGTACACATCATCCGCACATCACTATCCTACACGTGCTTCAATAGCACATTGCATTATTAACATGATAAAAAGAGACGGGCATACTAACTACTTCTCAATTGACTAATTCAAAATGAACTCCGCTGGCTAGAAACATATTAAAGTAAAAAAAATATTTTGAAGTAAAAATGGAATGTAACTCCAACTCTTTTGATTCTTAACGTTTAAAAACATTTGCCACACCACCTTACACTACAATATGCCAGAATTTTGAATAGTTTTAATACGTATTTTTAAACAATACTTGCATACACGCACACTACGTGCAGGTCTAAAACATGGTTGTCACTGAACGGCACGGCGGACGCCCGCGCAATTTATTAGTCGTTTTACTCCAACGAGTGGTGACCCCAAGTCGCCTTGTAAGGCTTATCTAGTGGTTACCTTATCTGTGGTAAAGCCTGACCAGAAATATATGATCATTGTCAAGAGGGCGCTATTACTCTCATTTATATGGCAACAGTTCAATATAGTCAAAAAGTATATTATTCTCTATGGTATGATGATATCTTGATTTGATTACCTGTCAGCTCTGATGTTAATTTGTAAATGTTTATTTTTCTTAAACTTTGTAAAAGGTACGCTACCAGGACTATCATACACAATAATTAGGAATATGCATGATTTTTTTGGAAGACGTCATTCGATTCTATTTCCCTGTAGATTCAAATGTCTCTAATAAACCTATCCTACCCTATCCTAACCTATGTCTCTATTAATCTATGATAGCCCTGAAACGTTAAAAATGTAAAAATACGTTAGGCGTCTGCGCCGCGCTTCAAAACGCCCCATACAAAAAGTGTGAGGATTGTGACGTCACCGACCACAAAGTTGCAGAAAACTGTTTGGAAGGAACAAGTTTTTGGGAGATTTTTGTAATTTTAGGCACGAAAAAATGCGTTTAGCTATATAGTTGTCGTACATTTTTTTTTGTTAAAACATAAGTAATCGTACTGATTTTTCGAAAATACATTTGAGGTATAAAAAAAAATGCCTAAAATTTTAAGTTTTTAAACCGCAATATCTTTAAAAAACTGTTAAAAATTATTACGGATTTCCATTTATTTATATTAATTTGGGGTTGTTGAACGTGTTTATGGAACAAATTCAATTAAATATTTTTCATGCATGTTCTCTATCGAGTTAGTGCGTAACGATATAATTAAATTAACCGCGCATGTACAGTGACGTATGTAAGTGCTATAAAAAGAACAAATGTACTAATGTGTATGTGAGTGTACTCACACCGGGTAGGGGGGCAGCGGGGCGGGCGCGTGCAGCGGCGCGGCCGGGCCGGCCAGCAGCGCCAGCAGCGCCCGCTCGCGCGCCGCCGCCGCCAGCCAGCCGCAGTCGCTCAGCAGGGAGCCCCAGCGGCCCAGCTCCACCAGCTTCTCGAACGTGCCGTACTTGTACGCGTACGTTAGATGCTCCACGCTCTAAAATTAAAATTACAATATGCATGATGATTTTTTTTCATGTATGGTATCAATCCCACAGCCACATAAGTACGTACCTAAATTAATAATACAATGGTGTAGGGTAATAGTAGTTTATGTAACTGTTACGTAATAAGGGTCCTTAAAACATGAGTGTGGTTTTATAGGACAATCTTACACAAATCGCCCTAGGCCCACAGTAAGCTCAATAAGGCTTGTGTTATGGGTACTAGACGACGATATATATAATAGATAAATATGAATAAATACTTAAATACATAGAAAACACCCATAACTCAGGAACAAATATCTGTGATAAACACACACATAAATTCCCTGACCAGGATTCGAACCCGGGACCTCCTGCTTCGTAGGCAGGGTCACTACCGACTAGGCTAGGAGGCCGTTTAATGACGATAAACGAGCCGCAGGCGAGTTTCATAATAAGATCACACGAGTGTTTTAAGGCCTAATTATGTACAGTTGCATACACTGCTTTATCTACCACTCATATTATTTATCCTAAATGCCGTATTCCGAAACCATAGAATGGCCGCCATTGCACAGCCATGGCCAACTCGATTGTGTCGGCGGCCGCGCGGGCGCGTGCAGGTGTACATTATGTTATCAAAACTCATAACACATCAATGTTCGAGCATGTAAAGTTAAAATTACGTTACTGCCACAGATAAAAAGCTTATCATAGTAAAATCGGTTGTGATAATGCTAGCCATTGCCTACCGTTTTTGAACACGTTTTAGAGGACTTACAATGTGAGTGTAGATAATAGTAGTTTATGCAACTGATACAGTTGCATAAACTACTATTATTATGTACAGTTGCATACATTACTTTATCTACACACATATTGCAAGTACTCAAAGATGGGTTCAGAAGCCGAAGGCAATTGACCTGCATTACTAGGTAGATAGATACAAGTGCTGAAACATACCCACAGGTGTAAGCTTAATAAAAATAAATAAATTAGAACTGATAAGGAAAGTATATTTATTTATTATAATATAGTTAATAGTAAACATTTACATTTTCGCAATTAAAAATGTTTCGACAAACAATAACTGACAAGTTGATAACAGAAATGGCGGCCGTACAAACCATAGAGAAATATATATATGTACAAACTTCTGTCGCGAGTTTTTTTTTAATATTAGCCAACGAACGAAGTCCTTATTCTCATGTCATCCGAGATCAAAATGTCGTGCGGTTTATGTCAAAAAATATATCGTACTGACGTTTCGTGTCGACAACATTTTAAAATCTATGGATACTAGAATATAAACCCATTGAAATTGTGTTGGGTTTGACAGCTGTTCCAAATTTGAAACTCATAACTTAACAATATTTGAGCATGTAAAGTTAAAATTACGTTACTGCCACAGATAAGAAACTTATCATAGTGAAATCGTTTGTTGTAATGCTGGTCATTGCCTACGGTTTTTGAACGCATCTTAGAGGACTTACAATATGAGTGTAGATAAAATAAGTTTTCTGCCAACAAACTGCTGTGCAGTTTGGCAGATAGGTGAAATTGATTAAATGTATCTCTTTTTGTGAAAATAAAGGAAAAAAAATCGTTTCGTTTTGTTGTGAGGATCAATTGTCTATATGGGGCCAATTGCGTTAAAGCAACACAAAAGTCGGAAATGAGACTTAAAGTCTGAAATTTGCATTTGTTTCTCAAAACGCTCCTAACAAAATGATGTGTAAAAGTGACGTCACGATTGGTCGCCCTGTTTAAAGTATGGAAAAGTTATGAAGTGTCTACTTTTACAGTGAAATACAATTTATTTTACACTTAACTGTTAAAAATCGAATAATATGAATCAAATATCGTACTTTAAAAAATCGTTAAATTTTGATATTTTAAAGCACAAGCCCATCTTTGAACCATTTCAATAGATTGTTTTTAATTTTTACTTTATTTGGATATATTGATCATTTTGCATCCTATCAACTAAATTTTAATTCATAATTCAACATATGTCATCCATCATCCTTATTGTTTAAGGCTTTGTCACACTCCAGCGCGATGCCGGCGGGGCGTGAGCGACATCGTTGTGCCTGATGTAGCCACATTCGGACGACAGCGACGCGCCCTATCACGCCCCGCCGGCATCGCGCTCGAGTAAGTATTCTGTTTAAAATATATGCATAAATCTACCAATTAGACGATTCATTTCGCAAAAATTTTATTCAAAAATCTTAATCTTAAATCCTAAAGAAAGAGAGACAGAAGTTATAATCCAAACCAAAGTTCCTGCTACTAAGTAGCAATTGCTCAATAGCATGCTTTAGTGCTAGTAATCAGCAACAGTAGCTTTAAACTAATTCGAGCACGTGGGTGCCACTCGTGCAGGTTGCAACTTGTTCAAGAAGTTTATGGAATGGAAGAATCACGTGACGTGACATAAACTAGTATTAATAATTGATAAGTAAATATTTTTTTAATACAATTGCTCAAAAAGTTTAGTTTATGTAGCTGCAAATCGTGCGTAAAGTTTGATTTTATGCACTAGTGCTAAAAAGTAATCTGATCTGCAAATCGTGCGTAAAGATTGATTTTAGGCACGATTTGCAGATCAGAATTTTAAATAAATAATTATTATGCGAGACCCGCTTATAAATGACCATACATCGTTATCGCGGGAGCAAAAACAAATGTGTTGAAGAATATATATAACAGAATGTCCGTTTAACATAAACAGAATATTATGCCTACACGTCTTAGCCTCTAAGAAGTTCTTCATATCTAGCACATTTTTTTGCTAGAAATAATCAATCAAACTTATCTTGCTCCTTTTCTACGTTCGTTAAAGTGCGTATTTTTGAGTTCAAATTTCGTTTCACAGCAGGTTCTTTTTAAATGAAAATAACAAGTAACGTTAATTTTTGAAATCAAGACTGTTCGTGTGTCTAAAATGGTCCTTTATTTACAAGTTCACACAAATCGATCACGAATGAAAATGTTTTGAATAACAGATGACTGAAGAGGTTGTCGTTAGGATTGCAAGGCTAATCTTTTTAAGTATTACTATATGTATCAAGTCGAGAATGAAGGTTAGATATTAGAAAAAACATCGATAAATTTTGAGCTCGTAGGTACAAATGTCTTGATACTACTGTCACTTCTGTTATTTGTCATTTGTCATAATCTTTGAGTACTGTCAAATCGTTCTTGCTCCCGCGATAACGACGTATGTAAATGACCCAGTTGAACTATGCGCGATTGGGCATAAAGGAATATTATGCGAGACCCAATAGTATTACTTGAACAACGCGCGATTGAATGAAGCTGTCTTTCGTACACTGACAGAATATAAATGTAATTTTATTTCATTGTAGTTTTTTCGCAATTGTATTAAAAAAACGTTGTTCGACACACGTGCGGAAGTGTCATTTTCACTCGTCCCGAGTCTTGACCCTCGCCTCTCGGCTAGGGTGAAAACTGACATACTTCTCGCACTTGTATCGAGAACTACTATTGTGGTTTACTATGCATTCATTCCGTTTTTAGGGTTCCGTAGTCTACTAGGAACCCTTATAGTTTCGCCATGTCTGCCCGTCCGTCCGTCCGTCCGTCCGTCCGCGGATAATCTCAGTGACCGTTAGCACTAGAAAGCTGAAATTTGGTACTAATATGTATATCAATCACGCCGACAAAGTGGTAAAATAAAAAGTGGAAAAAAATGTTTTATTAGCAGTGCCCGGAATTAGGTAAGCTAAAATACCTAAAGTTCGCGAGAGGACATAATATAGAGTGGTTACAACCGGATGAAAATAATATTTTATTTGGATTCCGGGTATTCGATATTCATCCGGGCACTGCAAGTAATAGTCGTAATGATGAAAAATGGTTACATTGCAGCCATAAAGTTAACATTATAATAATAAATCTGAAAATGTGACATATATTTTAAATTAGTAATCTTATTATTATAATGTTAACTTTATGGCTGCAATGTAACCATTTTTCATCATTACGACTATTAGTTGCAGTGCCCGGATGAATATCGAATACCCGGAATCCAAATAAAATATTATTTTCATCCGGTTGTAACCACTCTATATTATGTCCTCTCGCGAACTTTAGGTATTTTAGCTCACCTAATTCCGGGCACTGTTTATTAGGGTACCTCCCCTATACGTAAAGTGGGGAGTGATTTTTTTTCATTTCAACCCTAACGTGTGATTTATTGTTGGATAGGTATTTAAAAATGAATAGGGGTTTACTAAAATCATTTTTTGATAATGTAAATATTTTCGGAAATAATCGCTCCAGAAGTAAAAAAAAAATGTGTCCCCCCCCCCCCCCCCCTCTAACTTTTGAACCATAAGTTTTAAAAATATGAAAAAAATCTGAAAAGTAAAACTTTATAAAAACTTTCTAGGAAAATTATTTTGAACTTGATAGGTTGAATAGTTTTTGAAAAAAAAATACAAAATTATTTCTGAACTAAGTTTGTAATTTAACCGTATAAGCAGGTGTGTATTTTACCTGTAATTTCTACAAAATTACAATGACAAGACTTGCTTTCAAATAAAGTAAAAACGGTGAAAATCGGTTCACGCAATAAAGAATTATCCCATAAAAATCATCTTCCATACTTTAAGCTCGCGCGCAATAGTTTACTTAATTTGCCGATAGATGTCGCTGTACGTAGAACGCTCATATCATATCCTACATGGCGGTGTTATTTTAACTCTTAAGTGGGGACACTTACTGTGACGGACGAAAAACTACGGAACCCTACACTGAGCGTGGCCCGACACGCTCTTGGCCGGTTTTAAACTTAACTATGTGTCTATTACTATCCAGTATCCGACCGGATAGTTAACTATCCGGTATTCGTCCGGATAGGCCAGTTACCAGATAGTTGCCGGATATCCGTTCCATCGCTTCTTTTTAGGGCCGGTTGAGTACACATATTGATATTGTCAAATAAATTGCATGGATATCTTAGATCTTGACTGTATTTCATAGAGAAGCGAAAATCTTACTGTTTAATAAATAAATTTAAAAAAATGTTTGGCGAAAATTTATGCTACTAAATATATTGTGTAATTACTGTTTAACTTAATAAATAAATTTAAAAAAAAACGTTTGGCGAAAATTTATGTTACTAAATATATTGTGTAATTACTGTTTAATAAATAAATTAAAAAAAAATGTTTGGCGAAAATTTATGTTACTAAATATATTGTGTAATTACTGTTTAACTTAATAAATAAATTTAAAAAAAATCGTTTGGCGAAAATTTATGTTACTAAATATATTGTTTAATTACCTACTGTTTAATAAATAAATTTAAAAAAAAATGTTTGGCGAAAATTTATGCTACTAAATATATTGTGTAATTACTGTTTAATAAATAAATTTTTAAAAAAAGGCGAAAATTTATGTTACTAAATATATTGTGTAAATACTGTTTAATAAATAAAAATAAAAAATGTTTGGCGAAAATGTATGTTACTAAATATATTGTGTAATTACTGTTTAATAAATAAATTTTAAAAATGTCCACTTACATCTTTTTGCTGATGATCCCGGAAAGCCCTGGTGTCAGCTAGTAACTGTAGGGCTCTTGCACAGGCTGTGGCACTACCGAGCCGCGCACAGTGTAACCAGCCCAACGATACCAGTTGGATGTGCTTCACTTCTAAACGTTGGTAAATGCTGTCCGCCGCTAACGCGTTACCTGACGAAAACATATGTTTGAAAATACGGATATTCATCATTGCAACTACAAATTGTATTGGTCAGGAGAGAAGTAGAAGCGTGAACTGCGGCCATTTTTAGAACTCACGTCGGAATAGGTTACTTTCCTATGAAGTCAAATCAGCTACTCTTTAGGAAACGTCGAAACGATTTGATACTATGGAGATTATATGGGAGACTAATATTGTGGCGTCACAATACTATATTATAATTACATCTCCTTTATAAAAGTCTAAACCATTATAAAACAATTTAAAGCGCAAACTCAAGTTACACCTGGATATTCCCGTGTATTTTAGAAAATTTAGTTTTATGAATGCAAGTTTATCTATTGGAAAGTTTACCCAATTACTGTCCCCTTATTCAGGGTTATTCTCATGACAGCTACTCAATAGCTGTACTTTATAAAGAATCGCTGGGTGAGAAAGAACGTCCTATGAACAATCATGGGTGAATAAAATCTTCATCAATCAGGTAAAGATGCATACGCTCACTTGACAAAATGAAATATTGATATAATTAAATCTCATATTTCCAACTGAAGAACAAATCAAATTATATTAATAAATATTTTGATTTGTTGATTTCAAGCAGACAGACTACTATATAAATTATAAACTTAGATGTCATATACAAAGGAAAAAGTGACCTAGGCCTCCGGTGCCCAGGGCTGGGATCGAACCAGCGTCTTCTGCATTCACGGCATTTCCGCTTTGTGTGCAAATACCATGAATAAATAAGTTAATTCCATGTTCCATTTCAACGTTTAACGGACTTATCAACAAAATAACTTACCTAGAAGATGGTAGAGGGTGATGAGCAGTAGCTTGACGTGGAAGTTGGCGGGGGAGCGGTGCAGCACCAGCTCCAGAAGACACAGTGCCTCCACCACGGGCTCTGAACTTTGTGACTCGATTGCTAAAACACGAGTTAACATAGTAAATGTATGGTTAATACAGTCCAATTAATATTTAAAAATATGTCTAAGTACCGTAAAATCACAACCCGCGATAACGATCTCATTTGTTACATGAAAATGGCTGAACAAACTTTTGGGAAGATACAAGGACCAATCCCAACCACGTTTTTTACTGAGCGAGCGTAAATCCACGTTAAATTTAGCATTACGTACTGGGTAAGGTCAGAAACACAACACTAAGATAAAAAACTAAAATTACTGATATACTAGCTTGCATCGACCATTTAAAATGGGGATGGACCGGCCACATGCTACGCTGCCCATTAGACAAATGGAGCAAACAGGTTACTCTATGGTACCCCAGAGGCTGCACAAGAAGACAAGCCCAACCATTAACAAGATTGAATGATGACATTAGTCTGACCCTGGGACCATACTGGATGAGGGTTGCAGCAGACAGAGTACAATGGAGACAGTTGGAGGAGGCCTATGCCTTACGGCACACCGACTTTAGACATATTATAGTATAAGTAATTAGACTAATTAGAAATGTAATGTTTATATGTTCGGAATGTTCATTTAAATTTAATTAACTTTTCTTTTTATTCAATTAGACAGTCTCTAAATAACAAATTGAAATTACTAAGATGTCCTTTGTTACATTCGGCCATCTAAAAATATTTAATAAAAACGCACGTAACATTGTATGATTTCCTACAAAAGCCAATCTTTGGAATATGATGTGATGTAAAATAGCTAAGGATACGTTATGCACGCCCTAATATTAAAGCCCTTTAAGTGACATCTATCAACAAGTGAAATTTATATATACATATACATTTATGTGGGAGTATATAACCTATCTATAGCAAAGAAGCCTGTGATGCTATAATTAGTTTTAAGAATATTTTACCAATCATAAATTTTGTCGCATGTGGAGTTTACCTTTAAGGGTCGGGTATAGGTGGGAGAATTTTAAGATTCTGTCAAAATACCCTGATTTACACACATCCAGACTTCACGCACACTACCACACTTTCGGGGGACAGGTCGTTGACCGCTTATACTTTTTTAAAGGTTGCCATTATTAGTTTTATACTAATCACATCTCCTTTGAGAAAATAAACTGTAATGTTTTCCTTTGTAAGAAGACAGAGAAATAACATATTTTATCTTGCTTTCCTTGTCTATCCTGTTTATGTCACATGATGTATTATGTTTGATTATAAAAGATTAAATGATTTTTGAAATGAGTTATCGAGATACGCGTTTTGGAAAGTTAGCTAGCCGAACAAACCGCGAACCACTTCGTTCGTCGAATCGACTACTTTGCATCACTCTCTTTCGAATATGCAAGAGCGATGGAAACGGACATAACGAAATGTCGATATTCGAAATTCGCGGTTGGCCTGTCCTGTTGTAGACTAGAAGTCGCTTATATAGGTAGAAGTGAACTAAAATATGTCTGAATAACTTCTTAAGAGTTATTTCGATGGATTGTAGATTAGGTAGGTACATATATACAGGTATGTCACACCTATGTCAAATACCCGTGCAAATAAATCTAAATGTTATCCTATTATTAAATAAATTAATGTTATTTACTAATAGATGAAGAGCTAGCCACGTCAGATATGACACAATAACGAGAGCGACAAAACCCCTCTCGTTGATACTATGCTTATTTCTAGATCTGGACATCTGGCAGCTATAAAGTGGTGGAGGTCAAAAAACATTGCGTATTATTTTAGAAACAGAAACAGTAGGCGACAAACTATGAATTGCATTATACGTCGTTTTGGATTAATTCCCCCTATCAGAAAGTTTTGATAATGATTTAATCTAATTATTTATATAATTTCTCATAACACTGCATCAAAACCAGAACTCTAGGATTTATATTCTTAGTGGTTTACTCTAAGAATATAAATAATTAGATTATATCATTGCCAAAACTTTCTGATAGGGGGAATTAATCCAAAACGACGTATAATGAATTCATAGTTTGTCGCCTACTGTTTCTGTTTCCAAAATAATACGCATTGCTTTTTGCTCTAATGTTAAAATATAGGCCCTGTTCTTTACACCTGAGACAACTTCGGCAGTTATTACCTATTTTGGTATTACTATTTTCCAATTCAAAAATTTTGCTAGCCTGTGACTCTGACCTCCGCCCATTAAAAGCTGCCAGATGCCCGGATCTAGCAATAAGGATAATATTGTAATCTAACCAGACGGGTTTTGTTGCTCTCATTATTGTGTCATATCTGAAGTGGCCAGCTCTTAGTCCATAACTCATGTTTATATACTTTCGTGTGAATTTTGTTTTAGTACTGGAGCCGGCCATACTATAAATTTATCAAAATTCCTACCCGTTGGCTTCCATTTAGCTTTGTAGAGAGAAATTTACGGTTTTCGCAATTTTTCCTTTATCTGTGCTATAAGACGTTACTTCGTACCAAATTTCAAGGTTCTGACTCCACGGGAAGTACCCTGTAGGTTTTGATTCGCTTGCGAGTTTCGAAAATTTGCGGCATAAACGGCTGTACCTTTTGATTGCGTTGGCTTAGAAGTTTGACTTTTTCACAGCTCTAAGGGACAGTAGACCTGAGTATTTGATATAAATTTCAGCTTGATACCTCCACGCGTTCCTGAGAAAAAGGGTCTTGCAAGACGGACGGACGGACAACAAAGTGATCCCAAAAGGGTTCCATTTTTTCCTTTCGAGGTACGGAACCCTAAAAATAGCAAATTACTTTAAATCCCCTACAAAATAGTAATTACTGCAGAGGCCGTGAAGTGGCGGATTTAAGGACGAGAATGCGGTAGACGATTCCGGATAAAGCGAATCCTGCAATCCCTGTTCCGGCCAAGGATTGTACTTAGTCGGTTCATAAGTTCTGTCACTAGGGTTTGGACTGGTAAAATACGAACTGTTAGAGGTTGCTTACTATTTCAATATATGATTAAAAAGCCTATTTAATACTGATTAATTTACGATATTATTTAAGGCAAATAGTTGTGGCAGTTTTACACAATTCCCTGTAACATTCGAAAAAGCGGAATAAAAAACCACGTCAAAAACACGCGCCCTGTTCGAGTTGATTTTGACCATCATTATTTTTATTCAATTTTAAGAGGCTTCAATCTTGCATACTGCATTAGCTTGATCTTTAACCTTCATTTTAATATATAATTAACATGGTTCTGACTGACAAGAAGGCTAGTATACGCAATTTTGGAAGACTACCTTGATGTATGGCATCAAAATTATCGTGTTTTGCTCAAAACTGAAAAATACGTTGAGGTTCAGGAGAAGAATAGCTGAAGCACAGACTTGTAAGTCAACTAAATATTGGTTTTTAAATATGCCTTAATCATCTACTTTCATAAAAATAATAATTTGTAACTCTGGACAACTATAAAAATGATCTAAACCAATTTTTGTGAAGTACAATTTTCATAAATCATCGGCGTGTTTTGGACTGACAACAATCTTCAAGTTTACAAGGATCTATAAAATACGCGATCTTGATTATAAGTTAATCATATTATATTTTAATCTGTATGAAATATGCTTTCTAATCAGGTCTAATTTTTTTAAATAAAAGCTTTGTATTATATTTTATCACTTAAAACCCTTGTGACAGAACTTATGGACCGACTAGGTATAGTGCATTCTCAAACAATGTAAAAAAAAAGTTTAAATTGCCGCCTATTTAATTTTTTAAACTTGACATTTGAAAAAGCTATTTGAGCACCATGTTTAACCGCTTATTTTTTTTTATACCACGACGGTGGCAAACAAGCATACGGCCCGCCTGATGGTAAGCAGCTACCGTAACCTATGGACGCCTGTAACTCCAAAGGAGTCACATGCGCGTTGCCGACCCTTTACAAAAAGGAGGATTCACTGTGTTGACGACTAAAGGAACAAGAAGGTCCCTCATCGTCAACACACTGGGTCCTCTTTGAGCTCTTTGGCAACCTTACTCACCAGCAGGAACACAACACTATGAGTAGGGTCTAGTGCTATTTGGCTGTGGTTTTCTGTAAGGTGGAGGTACTTCCCCAGTCGGGCTCTGCTCCAGATTTGAGCGATGACATTCGCTGAACGTGCCCTACCACACTTAGCGAGATGCCATTCGCAGTGCCCATACCTCTCTTTTTGGCGTAGTTTAAGGACATACCCAGGTCCGGACGTAGTTTAAGGACATACCCCGGGTCCGGGGCCCGGGCCCGGGTCTTATATATAGATTTTGTTTTTCCTTTTTTAGGGTTCCGTAGTCAACTAGGAACCCTTATAGTTTCGCCATGTCTGCCCGTCCGTCCGTCCGTCCGTCCGCGGATAATCTCAGTGACCGTTAGCACTAGAAAGCTGAAGCTTGGTACTAATATGCATATCAATCACGCCGACAAAGTGGTAAAATAAAAAGTGGAATATTTTTTATTATTAGGGTACCTCCCCTATACGTAAAGTGGGGAGTGATTTTTTTTTTCCATTTCAACCCTAACGTGTGATATATTGTTGGATAGGTATTTAAAAATGAATAGGGGTTTACTAAAATCATTTTTTGATAATGTAAATATTTTCGGAAATAATCGCTTCGAAAGTCGGAAAAATAGCGTCCCCCCCCCTGTAACTTTTGCACCGTAAGTCCAAAAAATATGAAAAAAATTGGGAACATGCGCGTTATGATAAACTTTTTAGGAAAATTATTTTGAACATTATAGGTCCTAGCCATTTTTGAGTTATTTCCAAAAAACTTCTTCCATAGGCATCAGATACGACCTTTTGGCATTAGTCTTTAACTCTTAAGTGGGTACACTTACTGTGACGGACGGAAAACTACGGAACCCTACACTGAGCGTGGCCCGACACGCTCTTGGCCGGTTTTTAATTTTAATGTCGCAAGTATGCTTACAGAGAGAGTGGTCGTTGGCTGTATGTAATATTTCCTTTGTCAGTCTTATTTTAGTGAGCAAATTTAAAAAGTTAGAGCAGCGGACAATAATGTACGTTTCATAATAACTCCCTACATTACTTCTTGGCCTAGGTCAAGAAGTAATGTAAGGAGCCATAAATGAGCAACTTCATGTCTTCATTTCGTGACATTAACGCATACATTTCGGAGTATGTTTGAGAAAATATATTTAAATGGCTCAAACACACTTGCAGACTCATACATATCATCATCATCATCATTCATTGTTTTATGTACTTTAGTCTCCAGCTACCCAAAGGTTGTCTGGAAGAGATCGCTTTTAAGCGATAAGACCGCCTGTTGTTACCTCGTTTTAATTTTGATTTGTGTTTGTTTATTTCTACTTTTTGGTGCACAATAAAGAATATCTTTATTTCATTAATTTCTTAGATTAGGTTTTTATAATATTTTTACAAAAGTAAAATATAAAAATATATCTAAAACCTACAAAAACAATAAAAACATTATAAAAACCCTAACCTAGGGTGCCGCCGGCAACGGAGCAAGGCCCAGGCTTATTATTATTATTATATGTAATTACTACGACATATTTAATTATTGCAGATATTATAAAATCATATAATTGTGTACAATTCACACACGATATCACACTTCGAAAGCCTAAAATTGGTGTATGGTGTATGTATCACTTTATTGCACATAAACAAGTAGGTATAACATAATAACAACAGTAACGTATATAAAAGATATGCACAAAGGCGAACTTATCCCTGATAGGGATCTCTTCCAGCCAACCCATGAGAAAATGGGAAGGGTATGTTTATAAACAATGAAAGTATTGCAGCATATAAAAGTTATTTACGCATACATGATATACTCGTAGTACATGTGTAACTAAGTCATAAGAAAAATATTAATTGTTCAAGTATCATTATTGTTTTTCGCCTTATACACGGTGTTGCAACAGGCATATTTTTTCAATTTGCCGCCTTTATCAGGGCCGATATATCGTAGACAGAATCTACTTCAATGTTCATCTTCATATTTTTTTATAAAACTAAAAGTATAGAGTGTCAAAAGCGATCCCCATACAATTGAATCATGTAAAAGTGAAAGGGTTATAAATGTATAAAAAGCATTGAAAGAAATTTATTGTTTTTATTATATTGTTAAATGAAAATTTTCATACCCCTTTTTACCTTCTTATATTTATTTTTATAAAATTTTATTTATCAAACCTAGCAGCGAACTGTAGGCAGATTGGACCTCAGAAGCCAATATTCCATCCGATTTTTGGGAGGTAGCCACTGTTTAATCTGGCACTGAGACAAATGTGCAGACAGCTCCATACATTTCTGTCTCCGCAGTAATTAATACTTTTAAAAAGGTACCCCACATACTTTAGTAAGAGTCATAAGATGAAAAATATTACATCATTTCCTTGACATGAGATATGCGAGGAGCTAGAATCTTTAAGTAAAACTTTGGAGTTCTGAAATCAGTCAAATTACTGAGAAATTTTAACGATAAAAGATATGTTGTAAATTTTAAGTTACATAAAGCATTTAAACCACCTTAGACGCATAATCTTGCACAAATCGACCTAGTCCATCGGTAAGCTCAATAAGGCTTATGTTGCGGGTACTACACGACGATGTATATAATATATAGACATAGATAAATACTTAAATACATACAAAACATGCAGAACTCGGGAAACATCTGTGATAAACACACAATAATCCATGGCCTTATAATCAAAACCAGCCTCAGAAAAGGGTCTTATTTTTTACAGGTTTATAATGTTCGTTTAGTTTATTTTAAATAGTACTGTAATCATTTCGAAATGGTAGGCTCAAAAATAAAATTTAGGACATTTTTTTACTAAGATCGTATTATTCATTCAAGACAGTTGTCTCCATACAAAGTAATTTACAATGTGGGCCAGCAGCTGTCAGATTACTGTCTTGAATTAAAAATATGATATTTGTCTTAAATCCAAACCGGCTACTAAAATGGACTTAAATTAGCTATGTAGGTATTATTACGTACCTTAAGGGTGGTTTCGGCGGATTAGAGTCTTCAAGACCTTTATGAGAAAATGTGTTCACGAATAGAACGCTTCCTACAACCCTAAAAATATTGAAGCCGATCGATAGGAAATTAGATAACTTTAAAACCGGTGGCTCCAATACTTGTAGATACTAGATACCATATTTGGGTAGTATATTTTGTTTTAAAATTATGGTTATTTACATGATTCGTTAAGTATGTAAATTCACAGAACATTGATGAAATAACACATTGTTTTTATTCGGGCTCACTTCATTTAATTATTTAGCGTGACTTTTTGAACGCTACCTTATGGACTAAGAATTGGCCACGTCAGATATAACATTATAATGAGAGCAACGAAACCCGACTAGTAAGATTGCGATACTATCCTTATTGCTAGATTCAGGCATCTGGCAGCTTTTAATGGGTGGAGGTCAGAGTGACAGATTAGCAAAATTTTTCCGTTGGAAAAAAGTAATACCAAGATAGGTAAAAACTGCCGAAGTTGTCTTATGTATACAGGACGGGGCCTATATTTTAACATTAGAACAAAAAACATATTATTTCGGAAACAGAAACAGTAGGCGACAAACTATGAATTACATTATACGTCGTTTTGGACTACTTTCTCCGATCAGAATGTTTTGGCAATGATATAAACTAATTATTTATACAATTTCTCATAATACCGCATCAAACCCAGAACTCCATGATTTGTATTCTTAAAGTGGTTTGCATTATTTGACATCCACCACTTTATCCAGCCATGCCAGATATCCGGATCTAAAAATAAGCTTAGTATAGCAATCTAACGAGAGGTTTCGTCGCTCTCATTATTGTGTCACATCTGACGTGGCTAGCTCTCCATCTATTATGTTATGTTATGTTCTTGGTCCCAGGTAGGTACAAGGGTAGGTATGACTCAAAAGTCCCGTTTAAATGTAAACAATGAGTTAAGAGCCTGGTAAGATGTCCGACTTCCAATCCGGAGGTCTCGGATTCAAACCCCGGCTCGTACCAGTTATGAAAATTATATCACATGCACTAAATATCACTTCATAATTTACCAGTCGCTTTTTGATGAAGGAATACATCTTGAGGAAACCATATCTATTTCCAATAAGGCCTACAGGTTTAATTGAGCCGTGGCACAAAGCCGCTAGGAGGATGTGGAGTGAAAATTTAGTTTAAGTCGGTAAACAACATTGTTTATAAGTAAGTCATTTATTTGATCAGAGTACATTTGTGCAACGATAGATAAACGTAAAGAAAACATATAGAAGGTTCAGGCACACAATCTGCTTAGAAATCGCCAAGAGGCGATCGTAGGTTGGGTCCTCCCGTGCTAACAATGGCAGCGCTCTGTTGGGTAGGAGTTGGATGCTGTTCAGATGATGTGTTGAAGTGACGTTAGTATCGAAGCTCGAATCGAGAGGCGTATCATGAACTCGCAATGGCCCTTTGTAACTCTGGGGTACCATAACATAACGTGTATATGACAACAGATGAATGCGCGTATCAATTTATACCTATAGTCTGCAGACGGAGTCGTTCGACGTTCTTCATAGGTATAGTACGCATGCGTTGTGCCAATGCCCATGACCAAAAAAACTGACTTGATTGCTCTCCTCGCCAGATTATCGTATAATTGCATTTAAATATTTGATTATATCTTTTGTATAAGTTAAAGAATCAAGTCTTTTAATATAAAGTAAATAGAGATTGGAGTTATAATAATATTGTCTTTCAAGTATTTTGACGTTAAAAGTCATGTTAATATGTCGTAATATTATGACCAGCGTAATAAAAATAAAGTCCAGTGATTAAAAACGAATCCAAAAACTCTTTTAATTTTGAACAGGTTTTCAAGCAATTAATTATGAGGATTCCATAGAAAAGTGTCTTTTATTCAATCTTTAGTTGTATTTTTACATTATTACGACGTGTAAATATAAAAAATCGAATTTAATAGGACTCACGGTCACTAAATATTTTCCCTACTTATTTTGAATACAATCTAGCTACTGGTATCCTTTTTTGTGTACGTATACGATTTTCTGTCAAAATAAATGCCAAAATGAAACGTCGTGGCTGCTCATCCAACAACACGTCCGCCTGCGACGAGGCCCGTCGGGCATCTGAGTCACAATGACAATTTGACTGATATGGCGAATGTATGGGAATTTTTCAAAAGTTTATATTTACGTTTAAATTTTTTTGTTGTCTTTATGATGAAAAATATGAATATGCCCTGATGCACTAGTCTAGTTATCTGGCTTTCAAAATAACATAACCATTGAACCACTGTCGAAGACAAAAT
The DNA here is from genome assembly GCA_947086415.1 of Pammene aurita. NCBI lineage: Eukaryota > Metazoa > Arthropoda > Insecta > Lepidoptera > Tortricidae > Pammene > Pammene aurita. The sequence goes on from OX352307.1 coordinate 7,556,184, forward strand.
TGTATTGCGACGTGTTCTAACGGAACGCCATTTTTTGATTTTTTGGTACTTTTGGAGTCGGTTTATAGATAATCAAAGCTAATAAAAAATAAAATATCAATTGGAGCCTCTGCACGGCTTCTTTATGTAGACATTCATATTATTGCGAATACGTAACATTAACTATACAAATTCCTTGTTCTAAGTGAGGTCTAAAACGATGTTGTCATATATCCGCCCCTTAAGTAATTATTACACTGTTCTCAACATACAAGCATGTGAATTAAAAATAAGTATTGGTGTAAATAATTGTTGGTAAACCTTAAACAATAAAAATAAAAAATAATAATCGAAATGTGTTTCTAACTGTTGATGATGGATTATTATAATTTGGAAATTTAAGTAGAAGAGTAAGTTCAGGTAAGAAGGTATATAAATCTTGTGTGTAATTCATTTTCAAATACGTCAGATTTGGACTCATCTTCATTTTTCTTAAACTATAGCCTATTGTTGGTTAATGTAACCTTGGTTAGATAAGTTTTCTTATAGAACAACGCATTTATATGTATTTTTAAGTTTTGATGTACTGTTGTTTTGAAAAAATAAGTCCCAACGAGTTTCTTGCCGGTCACAAGTCTTCTCGGGTCAAGAACCGGTGTAGTTTTATTTTCTCTTTTACTTTGATAAACTATCTGACGTGTAAAAGTGCCCTTGTGGCCTACTTACTGAATAAAAGTTTGAGTTTGAGTTGGGAATAAACGGCTTTAGCATCACGTAATTACGTACCGGCATAGATATAATGATGCGCCGCTAGTAACGCGTACCCGTCAGACTTGGCTCTGAGGTAGTGCGCCCGCAGTCGAGCGGCGAGCGACAGGCACTCGGCCGCCGGCAGAGGAGGCGCCGTCAGTCGCCATAAGGATAGGCAGGAGATGTGTTTCTGGATGTCATCAGGCTGCAACCAACAACATTGTAAAAATATACTTTCTTCATTTTATTACGTGTAATTAATTATAATATAACAATATATTATCCATACATCGTTAAAACTTTATAATAGTTTTCGGTGCGGGAATGTTTGACACTAGCCAAAGAGTAGGTAATGACTTAAAAAACAGAATATACTCTACCTAATGAATAATTAATTTAAAAAAAAAACAAAACCTAAAAAAATCATAGATATACATAATAGTCAATACAATATACATAATAGTTAGTCATTATCAACCTCTTCAGTTAAGTCCCTAATCATTTATAAAGCCAAAGTTCATAAATATCGGACGTCAAGATTAATATTTGACACTTACCACCGTGTTTTTCATACCGTGGTGTTTGTTTTAGGTAATTATCTAGTTGATACATTTCTCATATGCAATTGCACTTTTAAAATTCCAAGAAAAAAAGCTCGTATCATAGTGTGGTATTCAGAGAAGTTCATCATTAATCTATCTGTTTATCTCTAGTCTTTCTCAAATCGTTCCCGCACCGAAAACCCCGATGTATGATTTAACACACACACACACACACACACACACGAACACACACACACACACAATATTATTATTATACTACCCTTTTATTTGATTAATTATGATATATTATTGAAAGGGATTCAACGAGGCACGTTACATTTTGTTGCCGTGACCAGGATTGTGAGTGAGGAGGCATTGACAGGAAAATTTAAATCTAAAGGGTTTTCCAACAAGGGCGGGTCGATTTTAAAATGCAATAACTGTGTAGAATATTAATCACTTTTTAGTTTTATTTGAAAGACCCATATGTGCCATTTTTTGTGAAATATGATATCGTTCAAAAGTCCACCTCGGCTTCTTCTGGCAGCCCATATCCTAGAAATCCAATTTTCAATAACTGTGCAGCACAGAGCAGGCTGAATTTGAGTGATGGCTTCGGTTATATTGATTTTAAGAGCACCGTGGATTGGACACGCGATTTCAGAAAACCCCACAAAAAAAGTCAAGCGGGGTTAAATTGTATATACCATCTTAGTGGGCAATTCACGTAGGGCAGGCGGTCTACCGTAATGTACGCAATTGTCGCAATGTTCGCACAAACGAACCTTAAACGAACACTGAAATTGAACATACAATTTTATCATTTGAACTCGCTGCTCAGTTATTAAAGCATTAAAAACAATTTCGACAGTTTCCGCCAAAACAACATGGCCGCCACAATCGCTCCAAATCAACCATTCCTAATTGAAAAACCCTTTATTATCTAACAAAAGACGACTGAATTTGTTTTATTCTAAAATAAAGAAATACAGCGTTGTACTATTTTTTTTCTTTGAAGATTATTAGTACCTAGTGCCTACGTAGATTAAAGCACTCACCGTAGTCGGCTCGCTGTTCTCATCGAAGCCCAGGCACGTAAGAAAGTCCCGGCAGTGTTGCTCGCGCTCGGCCTGCGGTATCATCTCCAGATACGGCCGCAGGTCAGGCACCGCGCACGGCTTGTTCGCGAACGCTCGCAAGTATTCCAAGCAAAGGGCTACGCCGCTACCTGCAAGCAGTTTTAGGTTCATACTACTATATACTCGAATATAGCAAAGTAAAAGCGGCCAAGAGCATGTCGGGCCATGTTCAACGTAGGGTTCCGTATTTACTGGCCCGGCACAATAGACCCACTCAAAAGGTTGTTTTTTATATGATACTAGCTTTTGCCCGCGCCTTCGCTCGCGTTAAATTCGGGGTAACAAACTATACAAACTTCCACCCCCCCATTTTAGGGAAGTGGGGGGTTAGAAAGAGACAAAAAGTAGCCTATGTCACTCTCCATCTCTTCAAATATCTCCACTTAAAAAAATCACGTCAATTCGTCGCCCCGTTTTGCCGTGAAAGACGGACAAACAAACAAACACACACATACACTTCCCATTTATAATATTAGTATGGATTTGGGAGGTACCCTAAAAATAATATTTTTAGAATTTTTATTTTACCACTTTCTCGGCGAGATTAATACACATACTCATACCAAATTTCAGTTCGCTAGTACTAACGGTCACTGAGCTGGACCGCGGACAGACAGACGGACGACCATTGCGAAACTATAAGGGTTCCTAGTTGACTACGGAACCCTAAAGACTTTAGTAATTTACGTTAAGATTAACAAAAATGTATTCGCATTTCTTTCGTGACAATAAAGTCAAGCCATGGCGGGATTCACTATGTCTCTCCATTGTAAGGATTGTATCCCTTTTTAGCGTTGCACTTACCGCATATGAGGACTAATGAGGAAAGGGTTGGCACACCGCTTATCACCTTATGGGTGCGTTCCAAAATAGTATCAATTCAGCCAGTGTTTATGATATGCGTCTGACATATCTCGAACACGGCACGGATATATGAAGCACATTGAAAACCATATTTTATTTATTTAAATGCTACGCTTTTGAGACCTAACTTACCGTCAAATTAAACACACACTTTACTTCCTTACCTAAAACCTCAGTAGGATTCCCGTCCACCGCCAGACGCTTCCAAACTCCAGCCTCGCTAAATAAGGCCCTCGCAGCACCCTCCCAGTTCCATGGTCTCACCCAACCATCAAATGAACTCATGGCACTTTTATCTATTTTCCACCTTACACACTTACCTAAAACCTCAGTAGGATTCCCGTCCACCGTCAGACGCTTCCAAAACTCCAGTCTCGCTAAATAAGGCCCTCGCAGCACTCTGCCTGGTTCCAGTCTTAACCAACCGACAGATTAACTCATGGCACTTTTCTCTATTTTCCACCTTACACATTTCTTACACACTTACCTAAAACTTCAGTAGGATTCCCATCCACCGCCAGGCGCTTTCAAAACTCCAGCCTCGCTAAATAAGGCCCTCGCAGCACTCTGCCCGGTTCCATGGTCTCAACCAACCGACAGGTAAACTCATGGCACTTTTATCTATTTTCCATCTTACACATTTCTTACACACTTACCTAAAACCTCAGTAGGATTCCCGTCCACCGCCAGGCGCTTCCAAAACTCCAGCCTCGCTAAATAAGGCCCTCGCAGCACTCTGCCGGGTTCCATGGTCTCAACCAACCGACATATGAACTCATGGCACTTCTCGGCCGTGTCGTCCATCCGGTCATTCTTCTCTGTTTCCTTTATTAAATGGAATACAGATTCGAAGTACGGGACGTAGTAATCCCACCTGTAATCAGAATTAGAATCAGAATCAATCGTTTTATTCGTGATATGATAAACCATAATTGCATACAATAGTAGTTTATGTAACTGTTACGTAATAAGGCCTAATTACGTACAGTTGCATACACTGCTTTATCTACACACATATTATAAATCCTAAATGAAGTGCCGGAGGTCGGGCGGGCGCGTGCTGGCGGTCGGAGAGGAGGGCAGATTTTCATTACGTTATCGTAGGTAATGAATTTATATACGTTTTTACCACACTGTCACAGATAAAACACTGATGTTACGCTACTGGTTGCAATAATGGTGGTAATATTTTACATACGGTTTCTGAACGCGGAATAGAGGATTTATGATATTGGTGTAGATAAAAGTATTAAAAAATATAAACAAAAGAAATGTAGATCAACCTAATACAGAGTTTACCAGGAAATGGACCCACCTCAGCATCATGCTGACCCGAAAGCCAGCGTAATGGTAATAAATATTAAGGTTAAATGATACTTTCAAGTTAGGTATACAAAATAGTTGACAATATATTTCCAGCAATTCGTAAGTGTATTACGAGTATAGTATACGTACAAGTTGTTCGGAAAATCGATTTAAATTTTATTTTTCCTGGACATAACGCCGTATAATAAGGCGGTTCTTTAGAGGGGTGTCCACAGAGCCGATTCGTAAACGCGGAAGTCTGTTTTCAACCGACTTCAAGATTTCGAATGAGGTTATCCATTCGTCGGGATCTTTGTTTTTTTTTTTGCTATTTTTAATTTTTATTTTTATGTATGTTCACCGATTATTCGAAGACGGCTGGACCGATTTGGAAAATTCTTTTTTTGTTTGAAAGAGTATACTTCACAGTTGGTCCCATTATAACCACGTTAGGATCTGATGATGGGATCCTGGAGAAATCGAGGGAACTCTTCAACTATTATAGGCACACGGCACACCTATAGTGATTTGAGTATTTTTTTACAGCAGCTCGAGCATTTGCTTTTGGAAAGGTTGAAGCTAAGTGAAGTCGGTTTTTTTTTGTTTAAAATTATTAACTTGACTGTTTTGAAGTAAGTTCGTTAATCTCCTAAAATTTTATAAAAAAGGTATACATCAATATACATACCTATCCGGATTATCATACAAAAGCTCCTTGCATAGCAGATTAACAGCCTTCCATTTCTGCGTCTTCTTTAAATAAGGTATAACGGCCTGAGCGGCGGCGCCCGGCAACAGCCTTGTATACAGCGGGCTCTCAATGAATTTCAAGATGTCCTCCCACTTCACTTGCAGCTCTAGGATCATGATGTATAGGCGGGCCTCTTGTTCGGCCTCCATTTTGTTTTCGGTGATGAAGTTGTCGACCATGCGTTGGGCTAGAGCGAGAAGGATGCCGCGTTTGGAGGCGTCTTCGGACTCTTTAGCCTAGGAGTAAACAGATGAGATTTTATCATTTTATTTACATTTTAGAATATTAATAAATAAATCTATGATATTCCGTTAACGAGGCTCACCCTGAAGACCTACTGTCAATATATAAAACCATTCAACTCTGGAGAGAAACACCAGGTATAGTGGTAGCCGTACGATTAAAAACACCGCAGCCATATCGTGTCTGGAGGAGCCCAAACTTGGTATGTTTCGAAAATTATTTTTGTGTTAATTAAAAAAAATGGCTGAAATGTAATGATGTGGTATATTTTTAGAATCGCCTCAAAATGCCCTTTCATAAGATACCACACACGATACGTTTCCGAAAAAAAAATTTTTTTCCATAGGTACAAATAAAAAATGTCTCGGCACTCCCCTCCTAAGGGAATTTTTTTTAAGAACTGCGGGTCAAAAAATGTGTTTTGACCTCTTGTATGCGTGTGCCAAACGGCTAAACTGTAGATCGATTTGCGGTGTTTCTTTGAAATTGGGCTTGTACGGCTACCACTAGTATGAACCATTCCAAAGCGCATATCAAGGCCTTCAGCAAAAAGGTGTCTAAGAACGCCTTGGCGCTGTCCAGGAACCAATTGCGCAATTTGGTAAGGGTGCTTACTGGGCACTGCGGCCTAAACAAGCACATGCACACTATGGGGAAACGTGACACTGGGCGGTGCAGACTCTGTATGGAGACAGAGGAGACGCCCTTGCACATCCTCGCAGATTGCCCTTCCCTAATGCGCACTCGTAACTTAATTCTGGGTAGGCACATACTACGCCCGGAGGAGTTAGTCTCTCGAGATCAAAAGGATCCTGGAACTGTTTGAAGTTGCAGGGTTAGACCGAGAGTTGTAGTAGGTGGCGATCACAATAGATCAGTGATGGTCGCAGTGATACATAGGCTTGGGAGCCTTACATAGCCCCTAACAAGAAGAAGAAGAAGAATGATATTCCGTCCCTAACAAGCTTTGGGCTAGCGTTGGAGTTTTAGCCCGATCCCCCTTGTGCAAGAGCAGGCTTATGCCCAGCAGTGGGATTAATACAGGCTAACATACTATTATTCTCATCATAACATTTAACGGCCTCCTAGCCCAGTCGGTAGTGACCCTGCCTACGAAGCAGGAGGTCCCGGGTTCGAATCCTGGTCAGGGCATTTATTTGTGTGTCTATCACAGATATTTGTTCTTGAGTTATGGATGTTTTCTATGTATTTAAGTATTTATCCATATTTATCTATTATACATCGTCGTCTAGCACCCATAACACAAGCCTTATTGAGCTTACTGTGGGCCTAGGTCGATTTGTGTAAGATTGTCCTATAATATTTATTTATTTATTATTAAATATAATTTCAGTTCTAAAGGAGATACTACCTCCCATACACATAAGATTTTTTTGTCATTTATATTCAATCGTATTGTGTGTGGTGTCGTTGGTCAGGTGTTTAAAAAACAATTCTAACGCGTAGAATTATCATTGTTAGCAAATACAATAGAATTATATGGAATCTTATCTAAAATACTAATACCATAGTAAAAGTGTGACTCAATTGTTTTGTGATCGTGATTGTGAGATTTTATTCATTCTCTATAGCGCGGATATAGTAAACTGTTTAGAGAACTGTAGCTATCATATCTATGCCGACGACCTTCAAGTATATTTGCCTTGTAAACCTAGTGAAACCTTAATCGCTGTAGACGCCATTCATCAGGACCTGAACCGTATACATGATTGGTGCTTACGTAACAATCTAGTTTTAAATCCATCGAAGTCTAAATTTATGGTTTTAGGCACTAAAAAACAAAGGCAAAAAATAAACGAGTTTGTACCACAATTGAAAATAAGAGATAAAATTATCGAACAAGTTACAGAAGCTAGAAATCTGGGAGTGATCATGGACGAAAACTTAAGATTCCATAATCATGTTTGTGATGTTGCTAAAAACTGCTTCTACAGGCTTAAGATTCTGTATCAAGTTCGTAATTACTTGTCCATAGATTTCAGAATCACTCTATGCGAATCACTTATACTTTCAAAGCTCAATTATGCTGATACAGTTGTAGGTCCCTGCCTGTTATCTCACACAAAGAAAGTGATCCAACGAGTCCAAAATGCCTGTGCTCGTTATTGTTTTATAATTCCACCAAGAACTCACGTAACTCCATACCTTAATAGAAGCGATATGATGAACATGGAATCTAGGCGCTCTCTACACTTCGCTTGCTTACTGTTCGGAATTCTGAAGTCTCAAGCACCTCGATACCTGCATGACAAGCTCCGGTTTCTACAACGCCCTAAACACTATACTGCAGCATTTCGTGGCAGTTTTAAATATACCGCTACGAAATGCTGGAACAATCTACCTCCACCTCTTAAGCAACTTACTTCTTTGCAATCTTTTAAAGTAAAACTAAAAATGTATCTACTCTCTAAGCAAAAGAATCAGGATAATTGAATTTTCATTCTAGGTACTGCTCAACACTTGCGAATTATTCTATTATATATATTATTTATTCTAAGACCATGCTAGTCATATTATCATTTGACGTCAACTGCTTCGTTTCCGCTTCGTTGCTTACTGTTGTAATTATTAGCACTAATAAATTTATTAGTCTTGGTAACACTAATGTAACTGGTAGCTGCGCGCAACTACGCTCCCGACAGGTGTACACGGAAGACCAGCGTCAGGTACTACTCCAGTAGGACATGGCATTATGCTGAGTGTTCACCTTTTTCAGTGTAGTTACAGTATACAAGTTATAAGTCTTCATTTTCTTTTCTTTTTTTATCCACTGTCTGTATTGTATAACTGTGTACTTACACTGAAATAAATGATATTCTATTCTATTCTATTCTATTGATCATTAACCAATATGGAATAGAGGTTCCAATAAGAACAATGGTGGTACTTGACATTTTATAATTGATGTCACGCCAATATGGAATAGACGTTCCAATAAGAACAATGGTGGTACTTGACATTTTATAATTGATGTCACGCTCATAAAATACAGACTAGAGGAGCTATCCATTAATTAAGTCATACGTAAGGGGTCTGGGAGGGGGTCAACAAAGTGTAACAAGCTGTGATGAAGGGGTTAGAGGGGAGTCTGAATTTTTGTGATGTCATATTTACAAATTCCTTCCCTCCATGCTGTGGATTCTGATATTCAAACACTTTGGATTGTTATTTTTCTGACATTGAATTCATTTTAAATATTTTTAATTTTAGTTGTAATAATTTTAAATTAAAAAAATTATTGCATTTTAAATTTAAAATAAAACTGATCTATGTGTCGTCACAGCAGGTGGAGGGGTAAAAAACATAAAATTGGTGTGACGTAATTTGTGGATGAACCCATATGAAATTCAATTAACATGTTAAGTAGTGCTAGTAAAATGACATTTTAACAATCCTGTTATTGAAATTACATAGTAAATGAAGCTTGGCATCTTAATCCCAGGAATGGGCGTAGGCACTAGTTTTTACGAAAGCGATTGCCATCTGACCTTACAACCCAGAGGTTTTATATGGCAAAAAAAATATTTATGCCTTTCCAGCTTACCTGTAAAACGATGCTCATCACAGCCCAAAAATAATACGGGTTCTTCGGAGCAAACTTGTACAGGGTCATGGCAGCCCGCTGCTGCGCCCGGTAGTCCCCGACCCGGACGTAGGACATGAACAGGTGAGAGTGCAGCTCTTCGCTTGTTGGGTCCGCTTTCACTGCAGCCTCGTAGAGGGAGCATACTTTTTGCACTGGATGAGTGAAATGAATTTCGTTATATATGATTTCAAGTTAACGTAGTCATTAACATTATAACTACTGTTAAAAACGGGGTATTTACCATGTACACATAGTCGGTTCATAAGTTCTGTCACTAGGGTTTTGACTGGTAAAAAAGGAACTGTTACCGATTGATTACTATTTAAAAGTATGGTTGAAAAACCTATTTAACAGTGATAAATTGACGATATTAATTATTGTAACATTCGAAAAAGCAAAATAAAAAACTACGTCAAAAACACGTGCTGGGTTCAAGTTGATTTTAGACCCTAATTACTTTTATTAAATTTTAAGAGGCTTCAGTCTTGCATACTGCATTAGCTTGATCTTTTACCTTTATTTTAATACATATTTAACATGGGCCTGGCTAACAAGAAGGCTGGGATATACAATTTTGGAAGACGACCTTGATGTATGGCAGCAAACTTTTCGCATTTTGATCAAAACTGTAAAATACGTTAAGGTTCTGGAGGAGAATAGCTGAAGCACAGACTTGTAAGTCAACAAGTTTCCAAATATGCCATAATAGTCTACTTTCATAAAAATAACAATTTATAACTCCTGGACAACTACAACAATGATCTTTGCCAATTTTTGTAAAGTTTAATTTTCATAACTCATCAGCGTGTATGGGCCTGATATCAATCTTCAAGTTCACAAGGATCTATAAAATATGCGATCTTGATTTTAACACTCTCACTGCCAACATCCATGCTGCGCTCCATGTTTTGTGGGCGGCCGGCGTACCATGTGGCGGTTAGAGTGTTAAGTTTATCATAGTATATTTTAATCTGTATTAAATAAGCTTTCTAATGATGTCTAAATTTTTTGAATAAAAGCTTTGTATTATATTTTATCAGTCAAAACTCTTGTGACAGAAGTAATGTACCAACTAGGTATTTGTGTCTTTGAGCACCTAATATTAGCGTGTAGATAGACTACAACTAAAACTCGCCGCAATATCAGTTGCTCCGTGATGATGGTGCATGCAACCATGCCGAAATATCAGGTGCTCTAAAACTGCAATATACAATACAAATATTCTTTATTGCACACCTCAATAAAACAGAACAGTAGATTAAAAGTAGAGGCAGTCAACAGGCTGTCTTATCGCTAGAGAGTGATGTCTTCTAAAAAAACCTTTGGGTAGCGGAAATCTAGTCGAAATTAATCGTATGAGTAGGTGGGTATATACATGGTAAATATCTGTTTTTTTTAACAGTAGTTACCAATGATGAATTTCGTTTTTTAGATGTGAGATATAAAATCATATGCGGTTTTTGTTAGTTTTCCTGAGTTTCTCTAAGTTAAGATCCATTAAGCCTATTTACTGTAATGTTATACCTATAATAAGTACATGTAAAACCATAGGTACGGTCAACCAATTTGATTCCTAGGCCACTGTAGAACCTTGTTGTAATGACAGTTGTCCGTGGATACGTATAAACGTAACCTATTCACTACCAAACTAGCTATTGTGACAAGGTTCTAGAGTGGCCTAGGAATCAAATTGGTTGACTGTACATACCTCTCAACAGAATATTGACTACAATCAAGTGGAAGCAAATAAATAATTATCATTTAACAATGTGTGCAGTCAATTCTCATTAGATTTCAGTTGGAACCTTACAACATCCGGTCAAAATTTATAGAACATGAAAATATTTACATTCATTTTGATACAAATGTAAAATTTTTGAACTGTATTAGTGTTGAGCCTTGATCCAAACATGGACTTTGACAAATATAAAAATTCGACCCATCTCTAGTCTATATTCATACATAAATATTACAGTATTTGAAGCTATTAGAAGCGTTTCTAAGCTTAAATTTTAAGTCTCAAAGATGCTGTTGGTACAGTTCAGGACCAAAAAAACTGACACATACATAATTAAATAATCAAACTATTCAAAAATTATGCTCTTAGCCCAGTCAGAGTAACAGGCCTCCGTACATATTAATGAGAGGACTCTTTCGTCACATATTTATACATTTGACTGTACCCATTGTTACGCGACTTACATTGCTGGCACTCCCTGTAGCATATAGTCATGGCCTGCAGCGTGGTGTCGTCGCTCGGCTTCTCCTCAGCGAGCGCCTCCAGCACCGATTGCGCTTCCGGCGCTTTTCCTAACCTAAAAAGCGACAGGGCCTTCAGAGCTCGCGCCGCTTGCAGCGTAGGACTCTTTTTGAGCACCTTCTCCGCCTCCTGGAGGGCCTTTTTGTTGTTCCCATTGTCCAACCAATCTAGAAATCACAAAAATAACCTCATACAACCCGAATAACAATCGTCTCCCAGGGAGCGAATACGGAAAATAGATAGTCATTTTCACACTCGTTTTACCGTATATAGGTCGCAACCGGCGCTCAACAATTCCTCCGTCATGCATGTGCTGTGGCCGGCCCGCCATTTTTCATTTATTAGAGCCCTTTTTTTGGGTGAAAGAAGATATTTCGGCTCTTTTTTGGCTTTTTACAGCACGTTTGTTGTCGTTGGTTAGGTCGATTCAATGACAGTGACGTTTTGAAAAATTGTTGCCAGGGAAATATAAAATACTAAAGACTGCCATTCATTGGATGGTTTCGATTATCTAATTTCGTTTCGTTCACACGCAGGGCCTGTAGGTGGCAGCACTGTAGCCATTCCAGTGTAATCATTTCAAAATCAAAAAGCCAACGAAATGCCGAGACGTCCCACTAGAAGTTGAAGTTGTTTCACTTACGCTCCGCTCGTTTGAAAATACAGAATTTGAGTTCATAATCCAGTACAGGTATCTTGATATACCATGGGATACGAGAGGGATACTGAGTTTTAACTGAAATTCGTATTAATTGCTAATTTCATTCCATTACTCTCTAAAAGGGTTTGTCGTCGTTTGATGTAATGCCTGAGTGAGAGCTAGGTCGTTTGACTGTATCCCTAATTTGTTACAATAACAATACAATAATATGGTAGCCTTGACCTGATTCGGTAGCCGATCTGTAATCTGCAGGGTACCCGTGACCCCTAAAAACTCGGACCCTGCAACTCCTCATTGCGGAATCAAATGAGAATAAAAACTCGTAAATTATAAATGGTACTGCTTTTTCTTTTTTATATACATACAAACCATAACCAACAAGATATTTTTTGGCGATTTCGGCGCCATCTGCGGAGAGCATTGCGCGTTTAGCCTAATCGTGGTCGCATAGTTCCTAACAGTTTACAGCTAGATGTTGTTCGAATGCACCACGGTTTTAATGCACCAGGATTACCTTCAGATACCCATGAAAGATAAGGAATGAATTTAGAGTGGGTAAATCCGACTGGTTTTGATAATTTTTACACCGCACAGATTTATGTGTATGTATGTACAGTCGCCATCAAATATATCGGAGCGGCCAAGGTACTCAAAATATCTGAGCATGCACTTTATCGCCTTGATAATAGAGGCGTTGTTCAGATATTTGTGACCACCTTGGCCGCTTCGATATATTTGATGGCGACTGTACGAATAAGAGGTCAAAGCGCCATAGAAATTGGATGCGAGATCCGCCGCGTTAGTGACGACATAGATCACATAGATGGCGTTAGAGCAGTAACCTGGATTACACAGGAACGCGTTTTTGTATAGGTATCGTCAGTCCTCTTGTTTTATTCGTTCATGGTCGGAACTCAGGATGGTCGGTCAAATCCAGATTAGGTATAATCTGGATTGACGATTGGGTTGGTTGTTACAAAAATTAGATTAACACATTTATCCAAATTCATTTAATTTAACAACATAAATATATTTTACAAAATTTAAATTAGGTAATTTAACTAAAACTACATACTTAATTAACATCGAGTACTTTAGCCTCAATGGCGCAGGTTTTAAAAACACTTAAATCATTTATAAGGGGACGAGTTTAATGAGGACTATCGCGTATGAATTCTCCGCTAGAGGCGCTAGTGTAGACTGAGGTCTTCGAAATGTCAAATGCCATAGTAAGTAAGTGGGATTCGCGGAATCATTTCTAATTTAACAATGTTGTGAATATTTTTCCATACCAAGATATTAATTATGGCAAATAAGACTTACGAGTAATTGAATGTGAATGCGAATGCTTTAAAAGCGGATCTAAAAAATCCTCAAATAAAAGGGAACTGCCCAACATTGCGGCGTGGTCAATATTTATACAGTACAGTTTATTGTATTAAATATTATTTAAACGTACATTTAGTTTTCACGAAAGAAATAACAAATTTTACAGCTGTATTTCAGGACCTCCGTTTACAGTGGCGCCAACTGGTGAGTAAAAAAACGGTAGCCCTCAGTAAAGGGCTTCTCTATCGATTTACGAAGACAATACATTCTTTCACTAGTATAGTTAACGTATACTTTATTGTGTTGTTTTAAGACGTACTATAATCATATAACTCCATATACTCCTTTTTGTAAAGGGTCGGCAACGCGCATGTGACATCTCTGGAGTTACAGGCATCCATAGGTTACGGTAGCTGCTTACCAATACCATCAGGCGGGCCGTATGCTTGTTTGCCACCGTCGTGGTATAAAAAAAATATAGACAAAGTGGGACCGAAACATAAGGTCAACAGGTATTGTCGCAAAGTTTTTATTTATTAAACTATCTTATTAGTCGCTTGAACATTTAGTAAAGTCATAGCATTCTTATTGACTTATGGTTTATTGAATTTAGACTCTAATTCTTAGTCATAAAGACCGTTAATGTCTGATATTAAGTACATAACAATTATAATTATAACATAGGTAACAATCGACAGGTGAAACGAGTTTGTTAATAAAAGGAGCGAAAAAAAGTTGCCTGGAGCAATAAGATGCAACGTGCAACTGTAGTTTAGGTAGTAACAGATCTAAGAATAATGCTTTTAAGTAAAAATAATATTCATGTATCAAGTGTTTTTAAGCCTTTGCCATGGCATCAGTTCCAAAACCGAACACTACATTACCGGCTTACAATATATCCTGACTAGAAATACAACAAGTTATTTATTTTATGGATGCACCGAAGACTAAAAACTATTGTGTAAGGTGGCTTTCACACTGCAGCGGTATCCGCATGCGATGCCGGTGCGCGAGCGAGATAGCGCTCTGCATGTGTATAGCGCTGTCACGCTTGCACACCGTCGCCGCATCCGGTTGCGGCAGTGTGATAATCGCCTAAGTACAGTAAGTAGGTATAGTAAATATTATTCAGATTTTTTAAAGCCAAATAATGATGGCGTATTTATAGTCAAGATTTAGAAAGCCGGTAAACATGATCAGATTTCCACGTAAATATGGAAACCACGACAGTGATCAGAATTATCAAAATCTCATTTCGCAGTCACAGATTCACTTTGAACCATAGTCTTATTCACACAGTCACTCACACAAAAAATATCACTATTAAAGGCAGTGTTACGTAGGAATTTTAAGTCTACTTCGCTCGGAGATCTACCGTCTCGAAGCCAGAATCAGAGATCGTGGCCACTTTAGGCGTGGTCAATTCTGGTGGATGTTCTCTTGAGAGGCAGGATCGTTTGTGTCGGGGAGGCGGGACAGGCGCTGGGGGAGGGGTTTTCTTCAGGAGGCTTTTGATTCTCATGCCTCCTCTGTAGTAGTACAGGTAGAAGGCCGCGAGGACGGACACAGCGACGAGCAGTGCGACCACAGCCACGACGAGGCCGTACCACGCGCTGCCTGATGTGCTTTCTTCTGGCGCGGGCACCGTTGGCCGTCTGCCAGGCGGCACGTAGCTCGGTCTCGGCCTTTTTGTTGTAGTAACGAAGCGATCTCCAATAGCGATGTCCGCGCAAGCTCTGAATTCCTCCTGAGGCCCGCAGCCCACTGCCCCCGTCCCGTTCTCGCAGGTACCCCAGTTATTTCCGGCTATGTATCGCCATTGCAACACGCAGTGCGCGCATTCCACGCCTTCTGGCAAACGATACTTCATCTCGTAAACCTTGTTGCCGTCGCGCGGGTAGTATTTGGTACCGTCTCTTCCGTCAATTTTTAGGACGTTTTTGTCTAAGCATTCCTGGGTGGTAGCTTTGGGTTCCTCGCAGACTCTGAATTCGAAGAATCCGTTGTGATTGGCTGTGAGCTCAACTTTGATTGTGATGGGGTCTTGCGGTGCGTATTTTCGTACGATGACACCTTTTCCGAAGCGTCCGCCAAGCTCGTGGGCGCGGGGCACGGGGGAGTCCCAGGCGTCTCCGCAGACGCCGCACTTCCCCTCGTTCTTCTTCCATTGCCTGGTGAAGCCACCGCAATAGAGCTCGTGGTCGTTATAGTTGTGGGGGGTGTCGAAGCCGAACCGCCACGCCGTGGCCCGGGAGGGGGGTTCAGTGAGGCGGCCGTGTCCGCTGGCTGGAGCGCAGAGCACAGCTAGCAACCCCACCGCGCACCATATTATCTGGAAAGAGAAAAAATCTAGTTCAGACAGGACTGTTTACTCCTACTTCCATATAAAGTTGTAAAAATATGGTAAAATTAACTGTACATGTCGCCCACACGTCGCCTTAAATGCGAAACAGTTACCGAAATCTGTTACTCTTGGATATGTTGGTAAATGTTCTTATTTTAAAGTCTGTAATTTCATCACAGGAAATTTAGAGTTTATTTCTCTCGTCTCGTATAGTAACGATGGTGAAATAAATCCCTTCCTTCCCAATTGCTAGTAATAATTAAAGTTTTTAAACCACCAACCTTGGCCTCAATAGTAAAACCCTCTTAATCGGACCCTTTAAAATGCAATGGTGTCTTCATTTCCACGTCTGATTAACCATTATGGTATGATTTTCCACGGCTGCTCCAATTAAACCGCCATAGGATTATCTTCTTACACAACATTACGTCAATGACCAATTGATAATATGCACCAATTCCCTAGACCACTTTCGCTGATAATAGAGCCAATCTTCACGCATTATAAGATTGTACCTATTATTAGAACCCACAAAAACTCGAATTTTATTCATAGGGAATTTTGTTTCAAAGATTTTATAGTTTGAAGCGTGGGTAAAACTAGAATTACACTATTGAGATTTTATCAGGGAAGTTGTTTTTTTACGGTAACACTTTGGGAGGTTACGAAATGTGGTTTGTTTGTTTTTATTAAGTAAGTGACTATAATTTAAACCGTATAAAGGCTGATAGACGAGGTGTTAATTGCTTCAACGAATTACCCATTTTAATGTTGTAAGCACCTCTAAACATGTTAGTTTCCAACATATGTTTAGAAGTGCTTCTATTTGATGTTAAGTATATAGAAAGATATATATTTAATGTCCTAATAGGGTGATTATACTGATTGTGCTAGTTTTCGTCCACATATGTCAGTTTTCCGTCCATACTGATTTATACATTTATATTCAAGTTTTTCCCAAAATAAAATTTAAAAATTCAAAAAACCTTCTACAGAATATAGAGATTTTGTTGACCTTATAAAGTTTTCCCTATATATTTTTAGCAGTTTAATCAAGTGGACGATCAACGGACCCGGACGGGAAACTAGCACAATCATCCTATATGTATCATAAATCAATAAAAATCAAATCGTAAGTAACAAAGTACGTTTACGTTTAACAACAGTGCAAGTTATGTAAATGATCTCAGGTCAACGACATCCGACATGATGGTACGTTTTGCAGAACGCTCCGTCATCTCCATGCGTTCTGCCCACATAATATGGTCGTGACATTGAACGCTCGACTCGCTCTCGTTACCTCTGATTTAGCATATCTCTGACTCGTGCGGTTTTGCGTTTCTTCCGCTAGTCTGCGTTCATTTCGCCTCAGCGAAACAATGGCCAATCGTCCATCATCGGTTTCGCTGCGGAGATGTGCCGAAACCCTATACCAATACTATTCGCTGACTAACAAGCCAGGCGTACTAAGTAATCTAAGTAAGTACAGGTAAGATAAAAACGATCTCGCGATCAGGTTTTTAACCGTGACGATGGCAAAACATACGGCCCGCCTGATGATAAGCGGGAACCGGGATCCTATGGACACTTGCAATTTTTGTAGTAGTTTAACATACTTAATAGCGTCAATAGCGTTGGAATTATGGATGTACAAAAAAATCACTGTGTTGAAAGGTTAAGGAACAAAGGGTCACGACCATAACAGTTCTCGTAAAATCTGGCAATATCAGAAAAACAACCTTAATTCAGAGTAAGCAGTGTTGTTATTGCTATGGTCTTTTGTAAGATAGAGGTATTTATAGTCTGGCAAACCATTTCTGTCAGTAGAAACGCGCGGCAAATTCAAAATACGTACATGTGGCAACCCTTTGTGATGAGATACCGTATTTCATGACGAACATCAATTTACATTAAGAGGCTGTCAACACCCGATGACCTTCAAATTGACTTTACTCAAACAGTGTTTTAGCTATTTAACTCCTTGTTTTGAGAAAGTAAAAAAATATATGTTATTATTCGTTATGTTTGGAAGAACTTCGTTGATTCCGATACACGATTGGATGAAATCGGCTCGATAGAAAATAATTCCAAAGTTACATCTTAAAATTTGCTTTAAACAGTCGTATGTCTTTAGTTTCTTGACTTATATGTCTGTAACTAAAGACAAAATTCCACCGCACTACTACTAAAAACTTCGTTGTTTTATATTTCTCAATTAATGCGTAGTTTTTTTTTTATTCATAATTTTGCAAAATTTGCAATGAGCTCCCATACTAATCGTAATACAGTGGTTCTCTTTCACTCGCGCTGAAAAAGATAGGGAGGGAATTTAGCTGTTGTCAGCCCCTTAAATTTGTTTCTAGCGCATTTCACTCTCTCATCTTAAGCGCGAGTGGGATAGAACTCCTGCAACGTTCCCAATTAAATTTAAATTAATTTTTAAGGCATATAATGTCAATCGCCTCAACCAGATTATCTGTTGCAGTTGATGACAGATCAGACGAAATATATCCGTCTCCTTTTTATACACAGTAAATGTCACCTAATGAAAGGGGCGGAAATACCAACTAAAATTAAAAACATAAAATTTGATGATCATTGCTGCTTTTTTCACTGATTCTTAGTGTTGTCATACTTCTGTTCGCTGTACATGGCTACTGCGTTTGTTGGCTGGCCAGACTATACATACCCATATTAGTTACACCATGATCGTGTGATTTGAAAAAGTATGTACATAGTCCTAAGTACGAACCCAGGTCCAAAATCCATAAGACGGTTTTCACACTGCTTCGGTTTCCGCATGCGGCGACGGTGTGCGAACGAGATATCGCTATGCATGTGTATAGCGCTGTCACGCTTGCACACCGTCGCCGCATGCAGTTGCGGCGCCAGTGTGATAATCGCCTAATATGCGTACATATCACGGTATAGGTAGGGTGATTGTGCTAGTTTTCGTCCACTCTTGTCAGTTTTCCGTCCATACTTATTTATATGTTTATCTTCAAGATTTTCCCAAAATAAAAACTAAAAATTGAAAAAAATCTACTAAAGAATAAACTATAAATATAAACTATATTGACCTTAAAAAGCTTTTCCCCATTTATTTGTAGCAGTTTAATCAAGTGGACGGTAAACTGGACCTGGACGGGAAACTAGCACAATTACCCTACTAGTCTCAACATGATCAACATCTATCTATGTCCTGTTAGAAGCTACAAGAACACAATGGTACAAGCACTTCGTGAGCGGATAGAAGTGTAGATGGTAATGAGAGTAGGTGCGGGATAGTTAAATGGTAATGAGTTTTCGCCTTTTACGGTATTCGCGGAATACTAAGATCACTGAATAATGTTACCAGGAAAGTAGGATAGGCCATTCGACATGGCTTGCATTTTAATGTCCCTAAGGATTAAGGCGATAAAATTCGATCACAGTTTCACGAACAGAAGGTGATATGGCTAACATATTATGGCCATGACACTTTCTTAAGGCACATATATTTCTTAGGTCCCCTAGTCATAGTGTACTGATTAGGTACTGTGCTTATAGGAGTAGTCCTAGATAAACTGCTCGACTGTCTGAAAATTATGCAAGAAGCGGCAATGGAGTTCTAACTTTTATGGACGTCGCTGGCACTACGGCTTTCAATCCGAATATTTCGAGTAGTAATTGGTATGGAATTTATTCGAAATATTCGTATTATCCGGATAATATTCGAATAATTGCAAGCCTTAGTTGACTGGCACCACTTCTTCATAAGGTTCTTTAACAGCTACTTATCTAGGAATCAGACACCACCTAATATTTATTTTAATTTCTAAGTACATATCTAGGACACTAGGTTATGAGTGAAAAGCCTATTAGTGAGAATAATCAATCACTCTTAATCCCATTTAGTCAACTCGTGTAAAAAACGACGTGTGAACTGAATCACAATTATATCTTTTTACTTTACTGCCTAGTTAAGCGGCCTAAAATGTTTTTCCGACAGATCATTCTCACAAAGTTTCAGTATCGGTGATGCAATGACCTATTCTCATCATGAGAAAGTGAAGTGGCGAGTTTTTGTGAGCCGATCTGATACAAATCATTGATGCGAACCAAGCCGTGAGCCTCAGTTGATTACCGATTAGAGATCATTTTTAACTGACTTCAAGATTTCAAAAGAGGAGGTTCTCAATTGGGCGTGTTTTTTTTAAGTTTTTTTTTATGTTTGTTACTCCATAACTCCGTCATGTCTGAATCGATTTTGAAAATTCTTTTTCTTTTATTGTAAGTATATATATATAGGTACAGATTGGTCCCGTTTTTGTCAAAACGCAGTTCTGATGATGGGATCCATGAGGAATCGAAGGAACTCCTCAAATCTTAAAGGCGTATAGTGATTTTTATCAACAAATCTATCATTTTCATTCAAAACAGTGACATTTGATGAAGTGGATCTGCTAATGATGATCAGAACGGAACTCTTCAACGACGCATACTTCACGTTTGGCGATTTGTCCTCTCCACTGCGTTTGTTAAGCAAGTTATTTCATTGTATGGAATCTAAATGCACCATCTCAATAATCCTTCACCGGCTACCCCCATTGAAGTAGGTTTTTTTTTCTTAAAAATTATGTTAAATTTTTTTAAGAGGTTCGGCACCAGAGTATGGGGATCAATGTTACTTTGCATCCGTAGGAAACACCTTAGACAATCCTACACGTGGTGGTGGTAAAAGAGTAACAAACTTGGCAGCTCCACTGTCCCATCTGGACGTCGCAGCATTTACGGGATTTTCTTCACCATCTGGTTTCCCACTACTACTACTACCCCAGCAGGCCTATGATGGCAGATTTTATCAGCGGATAAGTTGATATAAATCTGATAAAATGACTTACAATGGCGGCAACTGTCATTTTATCAGGTTTATATCAACTTATCCGCTGATAAAATCTGCCATCATAGGCCTACAGATAAGAAAGGGCTTACACACAATTAGACGTTACGACGACGTGCCGTGGCACGTTGCGGCGTCGTGTAACGTTGCGACGTCGTGACGTGCAAATCTACGGCGTGTAACGTAAAAAATCACGTCACGGCGTCGTGCCGTGGCACGTTGCCGCAATGTGCGACGTCACGATGTCGTGACGTTAAAACTAATTAACTGACGTTATAATCCTGCGCCGGCGCCATTTGATGTCAAAGACCAAGTTGAAGGTAAAGGAAAATGACGCATGAAATTGATGTCGATTAATATCCCTAGTGGAGGAACGTCCCGTGTTATGGGACAAGACGGTGTGTAGGCCCAAATGCCTATCTACTCGTATATCCAGTATATCCAGTGACATGTAGCCATAACGATAAATAAAATAAATAACCAGAGTATGGCCGTATTTTGTCATATTCTGTAATTTCATACTACCCCCTTATTCAGAAACGTCTCTTAGGCCTCAATTTGTTAATTCATGTTTTGTCTGTTTCTAACAAACACAACTGTCAAAGTGACAAAACCTCCATATTAGTTGCTTCAGAAAATCAAAATAAGGATAGCAGTTTCCGCTCAAGATGGCCACGCCGTCTTTAAAATAGTTTTTTGCTCAATTACGTAGTTCAGTGTGTAATATTGATAGCTTATTGTGCGGTATGACCTAACGAACAAGTGTGCAGGTAATGAAAAATTTTTCTCAAAAAGCGCGTAACCACCCTTTAGTTGTACTTACACATGTATGCTGTAATAATTCTGAGATGGATACTTGTGTAACGCCTTTCTTAAGTTCGTTAGCATCAAAATCACCCAATGGTTGACTGGTAGAGAATGCCTTTATGCATTAAGGCCGCCATTTGTACATTTATGGTTTTTTTAAGAGCCAA
The DNA here is from genome assembly GCA_947086415.1 of Pammene aurita. Classification (NCBI taxonomy): domain Eukaryota; kingdom Metazoa; phylum Arthropoda; class Insecta; order Lepidoptera; family Tortricidae; genus Pammene; species Pammene aurita. The sequence continues at coordinate 7,577,814 of OX352307.1, forward strand.
GAGTGTCCCACTGCTGGGCAAAGGTCTCCCTCTCCTTTTTCCTTCTCCCACCAGTCAGCTCGAAAGGCATCAAGTTCGGCTCCAATGTGTCTTTGGTTTGCCCTGACGCCGGGTTCTGTCTTGTGGGACCCACTTGGTGCTTGTTTTAGCCCATAAATCTTCCGGCATACGGCAGACGTGTCCAGCCCAGACCCATTTTAGTTTTCCCGCTGTTTGGGCTACATCAGCTATCTTTGTTTTGGAATGTAGTATTGTATTTCGAATGCGATCGCATACTACCTCTTTGGCAAACCTTGAGGTTAGACTTCTGAATTTTTGTCAAAGACCAAGTTTGTGCGTGTGCAATAAAGTTTAAAAAATAAATAAAATCACTTTCTACTCGTTTGATTTTTCTTCATACTTATAAATCATAATAATAAGTAGGTAATCGTGGAAAATAAGAAGTTGACAATGAAGAGTTTTGATCCTATACAAAATTGAAAGGGTGGTAGGTTCTAAATTTTTTTACAATTTTGGAGACTTTAAAAATATGTACGTCGGAAACCGTGTCGAATGAAGAAAAGTCACAACGATCCAAACAGCCGGTAACCATAATACCACTGATTAAGTGATTAAGTTGTATATTGAAGTGGACATAAAGAATCCGGAACCGAAAGTCATATCGCGCCCGTTTGGCAGTACCTAAATATATTCTTATTTATGCAGGTATTGCAAGTTGAAGTCTTGCTTATCTAATTCATTGTGTTCGGTCTTTGTTTCAATTGTTGAATTTTTCAATTTGCCTAGGCAGTTGACATCTATCCTCTCCATCACGAACTCATAGTAATGTCTTACGTGTGTATGTGTACCACTTATGGGGTCTTGTCAAGGCCTTTTGAACTCATCGTGAGAATACTGAAATCACTATTGTTTAGTGAATCTATCATTTTTTACTATCGTTTCTATTGCGGTAAGTGTATGTATTAATACATACACTTACTTAAGTATCTACCTAAAGATGTTACGTCAAGTTTCTGTATAACGTGCGATATTAGAGAATACCAGTGTGTTGACGACGAGGGACCCTCTTGTTCCTTTAGCCGTCAACATAGTGAATCCTCCTTTTTGTAAAGGGTCGACAACTCGCATGTGACACCTCTGGAGTTGCAGGTGTCCATAGGCTACGGTAGCTGCTTATCATCAGGCCGTATGCTTGTTTGCCACCGTCGGGGTATTAAAAAATAATAATTAGAACATGTATCAGATCACAGTTTCTTTTGGTCATACTTACACAAATAAAGGTATAGTACGATTTTTTTAAGATGTCGGAATCTTACTAAGTAATTGTACCGACAATTCCGACATCTTAAAAAAATCGTACTATACCAGATATTAAAACCCAGAGTTTTCCCAGAATCCTTGACTTCCCGGAACAAAAGAGACAATTAATCTTTTCTGCATTCCACCTGCTTACCTCCTTCTAAAGTTTATCATTACTACTGAGCTGAGATAGACAAACTGCAAGTGAACTGCATGCATGCAACGTAATTTATGTTTAAATAAGGTCTGAAATATAAACTGAAGTTTCATATTTTACACGATCGTTGATTTAACTGTGAAACGCGCTGGGAATGACATTTAAAAAAATGCAGTTTGTTTAGCAACAAATGCAGCCTTGAAACTATTACCCATTTAAAATTCAATGCATTTGCAAACCATAATTCCAAGTACCTATATACGTAACAATGCGTTATATAAACCTACTTTATGAAAGCTAACGAGGTCTCAAACGAAAAATCATTGAAATGCGCGTTGCATCGCACTATTTGTAGACCGCCGCGTCCACCATGTATAGAAATTTGAACAACACAAAAATAAAAATGCCGACGTTGTAGTTCTTTTTCCTTAGTGATTAAAGACTAATTTCGATTATTCTATATTTGTTTCAGGTAAGGGCGGTCATTTTGTTTTTGCATTTTCCCGCCGTGAGCAATATTGCCACATACAAAAACAATTGGCGTTTGTTTGGCAACGCGGGTCAGTCCGAAACGTGACAGGCATTATGCTTGCTGCAAAATAGATTGCAATAATAAATAAAAGTTGCGCCCCAGATGCATTGATTTGGTATATAGCTTTATAATAATTATAATATGTCACATAGATATATACAGGTTGACATCTGAGACGTGATCAGTTATATGTTTTTCTAACTCCATAAACAACTAGCAGTTGAATGCCCCGACTTTTACTAAAATCAGGCAATTTTTTTTTCTTTTTTTTTACCTGTTTTGGTAATTTATTTTTGATTTGACGGGGTTTTCGGGATATTGAAACTACTTAGGTATTAGAGTTTTTTTTTCTTATTAGAGTAAATAAGTAAATTGAATTACCTCCTAGGCCAAGAAAATTAGATTTTTTCGAAGAATTAATTCCCAGCAGGCTGGAAATTGCTTGCAATACCTGCATAAATAATCCGAGTTTGCCCAAACCCAAGAGGTGTGCATAACTTTTTAGCGAAATTTTTGCTCTTTGTCAGGTTTTTGCTTGTAGCTCGAAAACAGTACGTCCGACGGAAAATGTCACTTATATCAATATTAAAGACTTTAAAGAGGGTTAAATTCTGCGTCGAGTGAGTAACTTAACTTTTTATTCGGTTCAGCGGTACAGCCGAAATCAAAAGTTATAAATCGGGAAAATGTCTCATTTTATTGAAAAACTTGTATTTTGACTTCCATACCACATATCTTTGAAACAGATGACTCCTGTTGAAAAACTTATAGAATAAAAGTTGTAGAGAATACAATTTCCCGTTATATCGACAACTCAATTTACAAGTAGAGTCATTTTGAAAGACTAAATTTGGCATGAATTCAAAATCTGTTTTTTTCTAAATCCTTCTGAGTTGCATATTTTCCATAAAATATGAGGTATGAGGCGTACATTTAATGCATCGTTACAACTAAAAACATTTAATTGCAAATTTCTAAAACTAAATAACTAAAACGTGTTTTATTTTATTTCCGGTAATTTCAAGGGTATATTCCTGAGCTTAACTTAGGTTTATTTCTCGAAGACGCCAGTGTCCTACTTTAGCTCCAGTTCTGAGGTAATCGATATTTTATTAATGCCTTGTAATTGTGTAAACCTACATTTAATATTTTTTTTACTCTGAGAACCCACTACAAAATGATGCACCTGTGTGTTAAGTCAAATTTAATTTTTAATACTGCATGCCCTAAGATACTTGAATTAGCTGTGGTTACCTATAATTAGATAAACATCTATCTGTTATCAACTTAAGCTATGAATTAATTAAGCATGATCTGTTGGTGATCCTAAATAAAAAAAATAAAAAAAAAATAGAACATTATGACATGTCAATGAAATTTCGAACATTAACAATCCGAGATACAAAGGAAACCTTGAAAATTTTATAATTGAAAGAAAAATTGAAAATTATCACCGCCACGAGCAAGATTCGAAATTTCGACCTTTCGGAATACCGGTCCGAATTTTTTAATTTTTATTTCAATTATAAAATTGAAATTTCGATTGCAGACGTGTCTGCTTAGTACAAGATTAATATTGTATTGACTTAACACACAGTTACATGACTTTATAGTGGGTTCTCAGACTAAAAGAAAAATAAACACCCTCAGAAAGACGAAATAGAACTATCGATTACCTCAGAACTAGGACAGGAATGTACCCTTGGAGTTACCGGAAATGAAAATAAAACACGGCGTATAAATAGTTTTCTGATTAGATACGTTTTAGAAACATGCAATTAAATGTTTTTAGTTGTAACGATGTATTAAATTACACCTCATATTTTATGGAAAATTTGCAACTCAGAAGGCATTAGAAAAAACAGATTTTGAATTCATGACAAATTTAGTCTTTCAAAATGACTCTACTTGAAAATTGAGATGTCGATATAACGTGAAATTGTATTCTCTAGAACTTTTATTCTATAGGTTTTTCAACAGGAGTCATCTGTTTCAAAGATATGTGGTATGAAAGTCAAAAGAGTTTTTCAATTAAATGAGACATTTTCCCGGTTTATAACTTTTGATTTCGGCTGTACCGCTGAACCGAATTAGAATTTAAGTTACTCATTCGACGCATAATTGAACCCTCTTTAATATTGACATACATGACATTTACCGTCGGACGTACTGTTTTCGAGCTACAAGCAAAAACTTGACAAAGAGCAAAAATTTCGCTAAAAAGTTATGCACACCTCTTGGGATTGGGCAAACTCGGATTACATGCATTTAGGACCACATGAAGGTATTAAAGCGATTTCCAGCCTGCTGGGAATTAATTCTTCAAAACACTTTTTATAGATCTTATTTGCTTGGCCTATCCTTGAAATGGAACTGTCGTTAATAACAATTTTGTCATTTATTCCGGATAAAATGTAATTTAATATTTTTTTTTACCTTAAATATCTTATAAAACTGTTTAACACTAATATTATTTATTACTTTTGAAAGAAAAATAAATGAAAAAAGAACAAAAAATTAAAATAATAAAAAAATGCCTGATTTTAGTTAGTAGGTCCACAGGACAGGAGTCAGGGCAATTAATTGGTAAGTACTTAGTTGTTTATTGAGTTAGAAAAACATATAACTGATCACGTCTCAGACGTGACCCTGCATAGGAAGTATAAGGTGGGTTGGGAGAGGCAGAGTACACGAGAAAGAGCCACTAAAACTGGCCACTAAAGTTTTTCTTTTTTTATGATCACTTGATCAGTCAAGTTTCATTTCAAGTAGGAGGATCTTTCACATCCGCTTCCGGTGAGTTATCGCTTCGCTTTGGCGGTAAACCACAACTTCACGCTCTATGAAAGCCAAGGTATTCTGATCATAGTGCCTTTCATCAGACTTACGATTTAACAAATCGGTCTATTTAAAGAAATATATGCAACATGCCTGCGGAAGTGGTAATGTATTTCTTACATGTTTGTTACGATACGGTCTTAGCTTTCAGTCTGTTATGATTAGGTCCTATTAATAAATTTTTCCCTTCACTACTTGAGTTCCTCATTGGAAAATACGACGATATCTACATAGTAACACAAAGTTCGTAGTTTGCTCGTCATTTAAAATTTAGTACCTAAACAAAGAATTTACACGCAACAAATATTCCTATGAATCCATAATGAGACTGTTGAAGAAGTTAGTATTAGAAATTATAATAGAAGCCTTTATTGATGTTGCTAATGTCCATGGGTGACGATGACAGCTTTCTATCTATGATATATAATAATGACAGATGGGTTATGTACGCTCCAAAAGTGAAGCACTTAAAATGAGTGAATTCAAACAACTGTCGCTAGTCGCGCACCGGCCAGCGTGAGATGCAGACGTGCGAATGAGCTCCCGTCACCCGCGTGAGAAAGAGACAAGCTGTAATTTTCTAACAATGAGAGTGAGAAAGATTTAATGATTGTCAAAATTGATAAACATAACAGAATCGTTGTTAGGTTATGAAATAACACTGGAAGTATTTTCTCTTCTCGTTTTGTTAGAGTATAACCCATCCATAGTAAATATCATTGCTTTCTATCAGATGGCTCGTTACGTACTAGTACCCTATTACCAGTTGTTTGGCAGAAAATTGGTCATCGATACTAAACAGACACACGATTGATACTATAAGGGTTTCGTTTTGTCCCAAGAGAATCCCAAAAATGCCCCTAAAATTAAATACTAATATAAGACATATACCTATATAACCAAAAAAAAACCGGCCAAGAGCGTGTCGGGCCATGCTCAGTGTAGGGTTCCGTAGTTTTCCGTCCGTCACAGTAAGTGTACCCACTTAAGAGTTAAAGACTAATGCCAAAAGGTCGTATCTGATGCCTATGGAAGAAGTTTTTTGGAAATAACTCAAAAATGGACCTATAATGTTCAAAATAATTTTTCTATAAAGTTTATCATAACGCACATCTTCTCAATTTTTTTCATATTTTTTGGACTTACGGTGCAAAAGTTACAGGGGGGGGACGCAATTTTTCCGACTTTCGAAGCGATTATCTCCGAAAATATTTACATTATCAAAAAATGATTCTAGTAAACCCCTATTCATTTTTAAATACCTATCCAACAATATATCACACGTTAGGGTTGAAATGAAAAAAAAAATCACTCCCCACTTTACGTATAGGGGAGGTACCCTAATAAAAAAAAATATTCCACTTTTTATTTTACCACTTTGTCGGCGTGATTGATATGCATATTAGTACCAAATTTCAGCTTTCTAGTGCTAACGGTCACTGAGATTATCCGCGGACGGACGGACGGACGGACGGGCAGACATGGCGAAACTATAAGGGTTCCTAGTTGACTACGGAACCCTAAAAAACTTTTATGTATTAAGCGGCTTTCACACAGCTGCGGTATCCACATGCGGCGGCGGCGCCGAGCGCCGCATATCCGGTTTCTGCGCCAGTGTTATACTTTTTAATATAGACTACCCTTTAGCGTAAAAATGCATAAGTATAGTCTGGCCAGCTAACGAACGCAGTAGCAATGTACAGCGAACAAAAGTATGACAACACTAAGAATCAGTGAAAAAAGCAGCAATGATCATCAAATGTTATGTTTTTAATTTTAGTTGGTATTTCCGCCCCTTTCATTAGGTGACATTTACGGTGTGTAAAAAGGAGACGGATATATTTCGTCTGATATGTCATCAACTGCAACAGATAATCTGGTTAAGGCAATTGACATATGCCTTAAAAATGAATTTAAAGGGTTTAGCAGGCTAAGGAAGGACGTGTGGCCCCTGTGAGGAAAAGTTGAATTAGTAAATGTCAATTGTTTGTCGCCTCATAACTAGTAATCACTCCAACTTTCAGCTCTCTATCTTGAACTGTCTCAGAGATAATGTCAAAAATGTATTTTTTTTTAAATTTTTTCAAACTCGTATATCTCCTAATCCATAGCAGCTAAAGCGTTGAAACAAAATCACAGCTACGTAGTTTGAGTGGGAGTATACCCTATAATTTTATTAATATTTTATACGTGAAAAATAAAAGAAATAAATGTCAATTTATTTTTTGACAGCTCTTTCCAACACGTTTTTTTGAAAGTACAATTATGAAAAAAATCACGTAAATTGCTTATAGTATTAGCTACTAGCATACAAAAAATCAATTGATTATATTTGGTGCAACATACTGTAAAAAAAAAAACTAACGAAAGTATTCAAGTATCAAGAGTAGGCTTCTGAACTGAAAGTTCGTTTTTAAGTTTTATGTTTGTTGCCTAGCAACAAAGGGTGTATTGTTTTTAATTTGACGTATGACTGTCAAAAAAGGTCACTGAACTACTGCGGTGTTAGCATTTGTAACTAATTTTACTAACTACTAAATCAACGAAACGACGGATGTGCTATTTTGCTGTGTTTATTATTTTATAATAGTACATTACTTACCAAGGACTGTAAAAGAAAGAAAGCCCGAAATCGCAGGTATTTGTGACCCGAGCCGCAGGCGAGGGTTGTAAATATGCGATAGAGGGCTTTCTTTTTTACTGCCCGTGGTGAGTACACAATTTTACGTCTCCATCTGGCCATAATGCGAGTTTTACCGTACGCGTAGCGTACGGCAAAACTTACGTTATGGCCAGGTGTGACGTAAACAAAATTAATTGGTTTCATTATAGTACACGTATTAACATAACGAATTAAATAACTCATTAGAGCAGATATCACAATATAAGTCACTTAGATAATGACTATCGTAATATTCGTCGTCCCAGGTATAGGACAATGTTATCCTGCAGTCATCGCAATATCCTTTTAACATAACATTTTCGTCAGAGAGCGATATCTCAATACTGGTAAAGACTGTAAAAACAGTTGCTTCGCTATTAACCGTGGCAAGTTGAGCCCAAATATTTTTGATTTTATGATTTCCATCTGAAAGAATGTATATACATGAAGTTTCCGTTTTTTTTTTTTATTTACATTTAAAACTTACTTTCGCCATTATGGAAAAATCGGACTCCTCTTCTACATAACGTGTTGTATATTCCCTTAAACAATTCACTATTATGTTAAATGTGCTAGCGTATAAATTGTATAATAGTATTGTATAATTTAAAGATAGCTCATACCTAATAAATCATAATGTCTAATGTTATGTTACTCGGAATCGACAAACGCTTAGTTTATACGCTAGCACATTTAACATAATAGTGGATTGTTTAAGGGAATATACAACACGTTATGTAGAAGAGGAGTCCGATTTTTCCATAATGGCGAAAGTAAGCTTTAAATGTAAATAAAATAAAACAGAAACTTCATGTATATACATTCTTTCAGATGGAAATCATAAAATCAAAAATATTTCGGCTTAACTTGCCACAGTTAATAGCGAAGCAACTGTTTTTACAGTCTTTACCAGATATTGAGATATCGCTCTCTGACGAAAATATTATGTTAAAAGGATATTGCGATGACTGCAGGATAACATTGTCCTATACCTGGGACGACGAATATTACGATAGTCATTATCTAAGTGACTTATATTGTGATATCTGCTCTAATGAGTTATTTATTTCGTTATGTTAATACGTGTACTATAATGAAACCAATTAATTTTGTTTATAAAATAATAAACATATAGCACATCCGTCGTTTCGTTGATTTAGTAGTTAGTAAAATTAGTTACAAATGCTAACACAGCAGTAGTTCAGTGATCTTTTTTGACAGTCATACGTCAAATTAAAAACAATACACCCTTTGTTGCTAGGCAACAAACAAAAAACTTAAAAACTAAGTTTCAGTTCAGAAGCCTACTCTTTATACTTGAATACTTACGTTAGTTTTTTTTTACAGTATGTTGCACCAAATATAATCAATTGAGTTTTTGTATGCTAGTAACTAATACTATAAGCAATTTATATGATTTTTTTCATAATTGTACTTTCAAAAAAACGTGTTGGAAAGAGCTGTCAAAAAATAAATTGATATTTATTTCGTTTATTTTTCACGTATAAAATATTAATAAAATTATAGGGTATACTCCCACTCAAACTACGTAGCTGTGATTTTGTTTCAATGCTTTAGCTGCTATGGATTAGGAGATACACGAGTTTGAAAAAAAAGTTAAAAAAATACATTTTTGACATTATCTCTGTGACAGTTCAAGATAGAGAGCTAAAATTTGGAGTGATTACTAGTTATGAGGCGACAAACAATTGACATTTACCAATTCAACTATTCCTCGCAGGGGCCACACGACCTTCCTTAGCCTGCTAAACCCTTTAATTGGGAACGTTGCAGGAGTTCTATCTCACTCGCGCTTAAGATGAGAGAGTGAAATGCACTAGAAACCAATTCAATGTGAATTGAAATGTTCGTCATGAAATACGGTGTCTCATCACAATGGGTTGCCACATGCATAGCCTAATAATGTACGTATTTTGAATTTGCCGCGCGTTTCTACTGACAGAAATGGTTTGCCAGACTATAGTAAAAACAGCAAATATAAAACGCAGCCTCACAATCCGCTATTCTCCGTTAACGTTCGAAAACGACCTTTTGAACCGGTCCACAGCTGATCTGGCTACGAGTGATTAGCATTCAGTTCGCGCGACTTTCGTGAGTGGAATACGGAAGAAAGTGAAAACAAACTTAGCGATATGTTGAATGGAACTTTCGGACAACTGTTATTGCCGGTTATTATTTGCAATACTATGTAACATTACATTAGAATAAATGTGACGTGTGTCTAATCGTCTTCTGTTTTCACTTAACTTTAATAACTATTATAATTATAAGTAACGTAGAGTTTTGGAACGAAGTTCCTTTAAGAGAGATAAGAGATAAGAGATCTTTATTGCGACCAAAAAATACATAATATAATGTACATGGACCCACATAGGGTGTAGCAACATAAATTGGTAACACAAATACACATTCATGTCTAACTATGTACTTACTTATAACTATAACTAATAAATCTAATAATACTCATAACTGTTTTTATATAATAGGAGTATACAAACACACTGCCTACAAGGTTTTATCCTCCATAAATTCGGTTATTGTATAATAGCACTTTTCTATGAGCATACTTTTGAGGTGGTTTACAAAAAGTGAGTCTGTTTGTTCAGATTTTATATAGTTGGGGATTTTATTGTAAATTTTTATTGCTCTATAATATGGTCCATTCTTATAAATTTCGAGTCTAGGTGCAGGAAGTTCTAAATATTGCTGACGTCGAGGGTTTTCGCAAAATTTAAAAAGGTGAATGTTTTTTCGGACGAATGTGGCTACTTCTAAAATGTACAGGGAGGCAAGGGTTAGTAGGTTTAGATTTTTGAAATGGGGTCTGCAGCTTTGGGGAGGATATATGTTTGCTAATATTCTTATGCATTTCTTCTGCGTTACGAAAAGGTCATGGACATTGGTTACGTTGGTGCTTTTACCCCATAACAGTAGACCGTAGCGTAGCCACGCGACCGCCTGTGAGTGGTACGTAGCCAGCGCGCATTCCAGTGTGGTGCTACTCTTCAATATGCTTAGGGCATAGACAAATCGGGAGAGTTTAGTTTTTATCTTTTCAGTTTGTGGTTTCCATGTTAAGTGACTATCCAGGGTTAGGCCTAATAAGGTGCATTCAGTGACTTCTTCGATATTTAGATTGTTTGTTATGGTGTCCAGGTTTAAAGGTGGTTTTTGTCTAGGTCTAAATTGTATTATTTTTGATTTATCATTATTTGTTATGAGATTGTGATCCTGTAGCCATTTTGATATTAAATTAAAGGTTTCTTCAATAAGTGAGTTGTGATTGCTGTCTGGACATTCGAATAATAGGGATATGTCATCTGCAAACATAATGACTTTGTGATTTGTAATTTTAGGGAGGTCATTAATGTAAATAAGGAACAGAACGCATCCTATGACACTGCCCTGTGGAATTGAGTTCTCAATATGTATTATGTTAGATTTAATAAAGTGCAGTGTTCCGGACTGGTTGTCAAAGTGTTCGATTTCTACATACTGTTTGCGTGATGCGAGATTTAGCGGACGGTTCGCCTTCGCGGATGGGGGTAGGCGAAAAAAAGTCACGTGACCGTCACGAAAACGCGACAAAAAGCCATACGATTGAGAACATGTGAAATGAAATGAAATAAAATAGAATAAAGTGAAGTGAAAAAAGTCAAAAAGTCAAAAAAGGCAAAAAAGTCAAAATGACAAAAATTACAAAAAATTTAAGTCAAAAATGAAATAAAATTAAATAACATAACTTCGTTCCAACCGAGTGTTCCACGACACTCGCGTATTTTTTATCATCACTTTAGTAGCAAACAAGCTAAGGTACAGCTCGCCTGATACGCCAGAGGTGTTACATGCGCGTTGCCGAGCCTTAGTTCTTTGCCTTGTTCTTCCCTGATGTGCACGCAGCTACACTCAAAGACCATGAAAACGGGTCACTTTGTATAGCTCCGTATACTTACGAGTGGTACGAGCCGGGGCTTGAACTTGCGACCTTCGGGTTGAAAGTCGCATGCCTCAGCGTAACTCGCAAGGCTACCAACATTTCTGTACAGTCGCCATCAAATATATCGGAGCGGCCAGGGTACTCAAAATATCTGAACATGCACGTTATCCCTTTGACAATAGAGAAGTTGTTCAGATATTTGTGACCACCTTGGCCGCTCAGATATATTTGATGGCGACTGTACATACCCAAAACATCTCTCATTTTGACGCAATATATATGTGTCCAACTGATACTTCCAACATAATAAAGGCTCATAATCTTTATGCAACCTACAATAACAAAAAGCCCAAGTAATTACTGCAATTAGTATTAGCAGAAGGCTGTCTAATTTGAAAAGTAGACCTGAAAGTTGCTCTGTGCACTCATAAGTCTTACAAGTGATGAATTGCATCAGTGAACTGGTTGAACGGGTGGAGTTCACTGAACTATGACAGTCCCAAGGATTTTACTTATGTTTCTAGTAAAAATGTTTCTAGTTCTAGTATCGTCGGCTCTGCGGTGATGAGTCAGTCAGTCAGGACAAAGGCATTTATATAAGTATATAGATTACAACTGAAGAACAAATCAAATTACTCAATAAATCTTTTTTTTTGTTCTACTCACTCACTACTATACAAATTATAAACATGTCATATACAGAGTGAAATTTAAGAAATTTTAACCACATTGAACTACTTTTACTATCACTCACAACACAACACGATCAAAGAATTTACCTAGTCAGTCACGGACATAGAAGTTTATTAGTGTTTATAATGGAATTAAGTTAACACATTCGCAACCGGGCATAATTTTAAACAATACCCCAGAAACCGAGAGAACTCGCTAGGCGGGCAACACGGTGCAACGCAATGCCGCACGCCGCGTGCCTACTAGGCGGGCACTAGGCGGACGCTCAGGGCTGTGCCGAGTAACTTTCGTATACGTGAATAAAATTAACCTTTTGAGCGCCAAGCATTGAAGCAACTTGACGTGTCACCGCACAGTGTGGAATTTTACATAAAAATCGGACATGGGTTAAATAATAGCGTAATATAACGCTCAATTAATACTAAATATAAATATGTAATCCCCACTAGTTAATTCCTTATAGTTTTCAAGAAATCACATTTTTAAGATTGCTTTCAGAAACTCCAAAAAAATCATAGAAGTGGTAATATTTCATGAATACGTGCCTTTATAAACTTTCGTGTAATATTAAACGTTATATCTCTTCCGACTGATAATTTTAAGACCAAAAATATCCTTAAAAAATTATTCTGATCTGAGAAATTTGCAATTTAGTAGTTAAACCATTTAATTTTTTTAAATAAAAATCCAAAGGTATGTGGAATTAATTCTTAACTAGAGATCTTCTTTATACCATATTTAGTCGACATTATTAATTTGAGTAACGTTAATGATTGGATTTAGAATTTAAAGCAATTTAAATATTTGTGTTAGGGCTGCTACTTGGTAAAGCGCCTGATACATATAACATAGTAAAGTTACCACATAGCATATTATTATTACGAAAAGAGTACATAATTAAAAAAACGTGACGTTAACCACCATCATTTGAATATTGGAATCAGAGGACTGAGATTGAGAAATTGTGTACCTACCTACAAAACCTACTTAATTTAATTAGAGAAAAGTGACATGGGCGTGATGGACGAAGTAATTCAAATCCTAGAAAACTTTCATACAGGTATCAGGTTCATTCAGGTATCAGAAGAGATCTTATTCTCACTTTCTCACTCACTTTTTTTCCTTTAATAATAGTTTGGGAAAATGTCGCTTTATTCACACATGTGCAAAATAATTTAGTAAAAGTTTTGACTTGTTTCTTCACGCGTTAGCTTGTAGGATAGAGTTTTACCTTGCCTATGTACACTGTTTTTTTTATTCCATAGAGCGTTTGCGTCACAAAGTTTTGTGACGAAATATTTTTCTTTAAGACAAGCTTTTATCGCCGACTATACTTTTCTTTCAACAGTCGTCTCGTCTACTACTCATCGAGACGATTCTAACAAACCTCTAAGCACAATTAACGCATTGTTTTATATAACCTTATAACCTAGTCCTTATGGCTACCTCCAGATCTCCATCATCAGACCAGCTCGATGGTACCAAAACATTGTAATGTCATCTGAGTTAAGTAGCTACACTATATTTCAGCTCAAATGGGCAGCAGGAAATGGGTCAAATTGAAGCACCGTGAAGTCCTCGATCTATACGTATGGTGTCCAATCACAGACTAACTAATAACCTACTAATAATACTACTACTAATAATAACCTATGATATATAATAATGACAGATGTGTTATGCACGCTCCAAAAGTGAAGAACTTAATATGAGTGAATTAAAACAACTGTCGCTAGTCACGCTCCGGCAAGCGAGAGATGCGGACGTGTCAATGAGCTCCCGTCACCCGCGTGGGAAAAAGAAAAACTGTAATTTTCTAACAATGAGAGTGACAAAGATGTAATGATTGTCAAAATAGATAAACATAAAAGAATCGTTGTTAGGTTATGGCATAACTCTGGAAGTATTTTTTGTGCTCATTTTGTATAACCCATCCATAGTAAATATCATTGATAATAGCCAGTTGAATGACCGGAGCATAGTTAGGTAATTTTACAGTAATTACTGTTATTCGATTTCTGTTTCATTAAACTAAATGTCGTGTGACAACCCTAAAGATCAGAATTATCAGAAAAACATAGAACTTTAATAACTTCAAAATCCAGAGACGATAATTAATGAATTTTTGATATGATTTTTTAAGTAAGTAAAAGAATATTTTTTTCTTGAAACTATCTTCGCTTACAGTATCAAAGGGTAATAAGACATATATTTAGTTTTTTTATACAAAGTACAATACCTTTGTTATTTAAGGATTAGGAACATTGCTATTTGAAACTTAAATACTGTGTAACAATATACTGACGATAAGCGGTAAAGTTCAAGCCAATAATTAAAGCATTTGGAGAAAATTAAGAATTTCACTTTTAGAAAAAAAATTAAGTCGGCACATTAATATGAATATCTTAAAAACTATCATTAATTTGCATAGACAGACCTTGCTATTTCGTCGAACACCTCTAAAGCTATCTATTAATGCCATAAACTGCCTCCGGTTAATGGCATGTCCGATTTTGATGTAAAATTTCACACTGTGCACCGCAATGAAACACGATAAAACTCCAAAAAACAATAGTGATTGCAAAACAAGATATCGATATTATTACTGGTTTCGTTGTTGACGTGCTTAGATTAGAAGAACCACTACACAGGAATTTTACAATATATATTACATGCATAATAATCAGAAATAATAAAAACCTTTCTGTTAGTGTCAGCCCTGTGGTGGCGAAGATGCAATGTGTGCCCGCCAGGCGGGCTCTTTGGCGTGGCGTGTAGGTTTATACACTACTGCCCGCCTAGCGGGCTTAGCCGGCATCTGAGCAAACATTACGAGTGCCTACCAGGCGGGTTCTTGGTTGCGAAAGTGTTAAGCCTTCCTTTTCTTCTTTTCTCACGATCAAAGTCAGTTTTATTACGAGAAGAGACACAGTACTTATCACACATGACATGGTGCAGATATATACGGCGTACATTGTGGTGAATAGTACCGTTTGAGTTCAAACTTTATATCAAGCTTACTGTTGTTAAGGCTTACAGCGGATAACCATCTCGTATCACGATGGCCCAACTACCTTGTTGAACAAAGTCATATCTCTAATGTTAATCATTTTTGAAAGAGAATATTAACCACCACCATTATTGACAAAAGAATGCTTTTTGCTGAACGGCATTGCTCAGTAGAAGTTTCTAAGTATAAAGTGGATTTTTTTTCTGCCGTTTATAACATTTGCGTCCTCAGCTACTTACTTCAGAGTCCAGCCAAGGATAGTTTCCGACTTTTTCGAACTGTCGAACGGCGCATGCCACTGGGACCACTAATGCATAAAAGAAAAGAAGTACCCACCCCACGGGTGACATATACTGCAAGCCTTTGAGGTTGGTACTAGTAGATTGTATACCAAGGGGATAAAACAATGTTTTATGTCACGGGCGCGATATTGAATCCTGAACGTAACGAAGGACTCTCGATTTTACTCCCGAGTGCAGCGAGGGGGTTATGAGTTAATTCCCGAGCGAAGAGAGGGAATTAAGACTGAGTCCTGAGTGCAGTGAGGGGTTCAAGCGCGCCCGTGACAAAACCAGCTTTATCCCCGAAGAGTATACTCTACTTTTCTCACCTCTTGCAAGACAATAAAATAGCTAAGTAACGGATTTTTATTAGAGTAAATCAAAAGTGAAAATTGATTCTTGATACATTAGCCCATTTTATTCGAATGTTATCCTATATTTTTATAGAACCTGTAGCCCACCCAATGAAGGAAAACTTAGCGGAAATAATTCGTGAATAGCCAAATTTTGGTGTAGTTGTAGGCAAAGGTATCTTACACAACAAACTATTTAGTACCGGTGGATGGTGGTGCCGCTGGCCGCTAGCGGGAAGGGGGGGGTGTAAAGGTGTACCTCCCGTACACATGGAGTGGGGGGGTAAATATTTTTTTTACTCCAACCCTAATGTGTGGGGTATCGTTGGATAGGTCTTTTTAAAACAATACGGGTATTCTGAAACAATTTTTGGATAAAACTAATACTTTCGTAAATATTAGCTCCGAAAGTTTAAAAAAGTGTTTATCGTATTTCCTCGATATCTCATTAAACATTGATCCTAGCAAAAAATTGCATAGAATCTTTTTTATAGAAAATTAGATGTGGATGAATTAATTGAATTAAGCTATGGAACATTTTTTCGTATGAGCCACCGTTACCGAGTTATTTACGAAAAACCAAAATAAGGGACCTTTACACCCCCCCCTCCCCGCTAGCGGCGCCCCATCCACCGGTACTTTTAGTATGTTGTGTGGATAAGTGGAGATACCTTTGCCTACAACTACACCAAAATTCAGCTATACACGAATTACTTCCCCATCAGGCAGTTAAGCGTCTTCGTTTGGTGAGCTACTGCAGTTTTACTCCGTATACTGAGCGTCTTATGACACTCGCGGCATTTGTTTTAGGTATTTAAAATTGAGGTGGCCAGCACGATTTTCCGAATAAATTCGATTTTAAAAATCAGTTCGACGCGGCGGCGCGGGCCCCGGCTGGCGTGGATGGGCTGTGCACCGTGCGGACTTTACGAAATTAGACTTTATGCTCATAACATAACAATAAGAACTATGGGAAGTGAAATCACATTATTAACCAGCGGGTTATAATGAGATTTAGTACAACATTATAACCCGGCTAAAGCCAAGGGCTATAATGATTTGCTTTCGGTGAGGTTTGCATGATATATAATTTGGCATTGTCGAGCAGGTGGTGTGAATAATACACCTAAATAGTCACGCCGTCACGTTTCTACCATCGCACCTCCCGCCAAAGGAACAAAGTTCATCCTCATTTTCTAGACACATGGTATACCAAAAATAAACGGGCATCTCGCTCGTTTCTGCCTAGAACGTGCGGAATGTGGAATGAGCTGCCTCCCGAGGTGTTTCCATTGCGCTTTGACATGGGGTTCTTCAAGAAGCGGGCGTACAGGGCTCTCAAGGGTCGGCAACGCATAGGCGGCTCCTGATGTTGCTTATGTCCATGGGCGACGTTGACCGCTTCCCATCAGGCGGCTCGTCTGCTCGTTTGCTACTAGTTTCATATTGTCTGGAAGTTTCTGGATTCAACTGGAATCAGTAATGAATTATTAAGGACTGCCACAATAGATCATATCATATGACTGGTCGATGTGGCACATGAATAGCCCAAATAATAATAGTAATGGCTTAAAATAGCATGTTCAACGTCGTTTATCTTAGAGTGATTACTTCGGCTTTGCACTTTGTCTTCTCTATTATGACTGTATTTCGGACACGTCTCGTCCACTTCGTCTGTCCATGCATGTGCACTTTGAATAGCATAATTTGACAGTCAATGACTATCGTTTTCCTAACAATATAATCGTTATGTCACGTGCTCCCATTAAAACGTCGTACGGGGCCTCAGAAGTTGTGAAACCGTTGAGCTTCGTTTTATTCATGGCTAGTGCTGGTTGTGATGCAAATAACGTCACTTACCATTACTAATAGTGCAAATTTCTTAAGAGACAGTCTTACCCAAGTTTGCATAGACTTGGCAGCGACAATATACGAGAGCTCCATTCTTAACGTCAAAACGAAACATTATCGGATTTCAAATATTGCTAGACGCAGCACACTGCTCTGCTGCTCGATGCTTTACGATGTTGCGATGTTGGCGGCCCGTAATTACGGGCCCGTTAAATTATAAACCTAGGATATACACACAGATCTTGCCAGCCTTATCTGTCTGGCAGGAATGCCACAGGCGCGCAGATCTGTGCCCCCTAGCTATAGATCTAGGTCAAAATGTATTGACATTGCTATATCGAAGACGTCCACGATTAGGTACCTTTCGCACGCCTAAACAGGCTGAACAGGGGCCGAATACGATAGCCGAAAACTGAAAGTCGCTAGTTGACAAGGAACGAGCAATAATTGTCATTCACTTATGTTGGCGTTGCCAACAGAGACCACTTTGCCACATTTTAGTAGGCACATGTGTCAAACAAGTTAGTGATGTCGCATGGATATCCACAGTTTGGCACGTCGAATATAGATCCTGGGTTTTTTTAAACCTTATTCTGTTCTTACTACCTATTCCATAGGTTATAAATTACTCTTGTATATTCTGTGCTCTTGTTGTCTCTCAAATGATTATGGGCTATATGTTAACGGTCGTAGTAATTAAGTGTTGACAGAGAGTGTACAGGAGCTAATTATCGTTTTCCCCTTGAAGATAATATGTGTCATTAATAATAGTCAGACTTGTCAGGCAGTGTCGGCTGATCTCCAAACTATGTGCATGAACTTGTCGATTACATTTTTAGTTTACCTTAAGCAGCGTGAGTTACCCCTCTTTGTAGCTACAGTTAATCGGCTTTTTGAGGCTAAGAAGATGGAAATAATGGCAGAATTAGCAAACAAGCACAGCCAGGTGGTAAACATACACTTATAGCCTAAAGATGATGGTACCTTAAGAAATGAAACAATGCGCGTTCCTGTTCTTTTTATTAAGCTTTTTATGTTGAACTTAGAAAACAGCAATTTAGTCCTTCTTCATCACAGAAGACACATAAGTACTAGGTGTGACGGAGTTAATACCAACTAACTTTGTAATTTAGTCTTCTGTGCGGTTGCTCTAAAAATATGCCACAGTCCCACAGAGTAGTTTCATAACTACCATATTTTCCTAACTTACTATAATTTGTTAATTCCAAGGATAGTAGGTACGTATGTCTCGTTTAAACCGTTAGACCTATATGAGCAAATTGCATTTCTCGATAATCGTTTCATGTCTTTCCAAGTTTACATTACCTTCGGGATGGTTAAAGATCAGCTAATGACACTGACATAGATATTACCTATAACAGATGAGTATACATTCTGCGGGCGAGAGGAACTAGATTTGCAACGAAGTATATATATATTTGCATACATCCATAGCAACCCAGACTACTTTCTCTCCACGGTCAAGAGGTTTTGTAAGTCAATAGTCTATATGCAAAGATGTCAACACAACTTATTGTATAGTGATTTGGTTAACTAAACATGCGTCATTTAGATAAGTTGACCATTTAAAGACCTCTGAAGGAGACTGGTTTCGTTCGTTCATTGACTTATCTTTTTAGAGCATATTTAGTAATCGGGGTTCGTAGTTTAAATGAGAAACATTTATGTAAGTGTCAGGACTTACCAAAAGGATTGAATAGTAAGTATGGTGTAACACGAAAGGCCTACGTACGGTCGTGTGCGTTGTGTTAATGAATACTTAAACTGATAAAAGAAGGTTTTAGAAAATGTACCCATAATTGCAAAAAATATCATAAACAGTTGTTCCTGCTGAGGATTGAGAAAACATATAGGTATTCCATTAAATTTAAAGATTTCGTAAGTTATTGTTAGCTATATAGCTGTGTGTACACGCAAACGGCATATCATATCTTTTTCAGGACTAATTTCTTGTAAAAGCGCCCTTTAAGGCCTAGTACTTGCAGAAATACTAAATGTTTTAATTAATTTTATCGGGTTTCTCTATTATACAGTCATACCAAAAATATTTTACAAAAAATAAAAATAAATATATTAGTACGAACATTACTATAGAACATCCCTACATTACTAATAAGAAAAATTACAATCAAACTATAAACAAAGCTTTCGCCACAACAGCAATGACCTTTCACAACAAGCGCGCGTGTTCAAAGCCCTTTACTTTCCATTTTGTAATAATATATCATCACCCGTATAATACTGAGGTATTTACAATATAATTATTGCAAAGAGAATGTGGAAAATCTCAATTTCGCTTTATGTAAGTTTGGTAATGTGTTTGGATTGGAAGTGTCGAAGTTACGTGCGCACGATTATAAGTTGCCAAATGGAGATCCGCACGACTTGATGCATGCGTGGCAAACGTGCCGTGGTAATCGGTTTAACACTTAGAAAACGTAGTGTTATAATATGTAACGCATATAATTATGTTTCATTCGGAGGACTCTTTGGTCAAGAATCAAACTAGGCACCGAAAAAGATCAATGAATAAGCTTAAGCATACAGGGTGGAAAGGTAAGTCGGGCCCTGGAGGGAAACTACCTTAAAACCTTGAGATAGCTCAATTCGCTCAAAGGAAACATTCTTTTATTTTTCCTAAAAACTAAAACTGCATTCACAGTTTTTTTTCTTAATTTTCACTTTTTTCCATACTAATTGTATGAAAATTATTATTATTATTATTTATGGGTTCTCTTGTGCCCTAAACTTGGTTGGTATTTAGAAGTTTTTATCCTCGTTGGAAACAGGACCGATTGGCTTCAATTGTCATAAAAATTATTTATGGCAAAAATTACAAAATAAATACTTTTTTGAAAACTGTACTCTTTTCCAAAAATTTGTAAATGCAGTTATGTCCCTTTAAAGAAATTAAAGAATGTTTCCTTTCAGTGAATTGAGCGATTTAAGGTAGTTTTCCTCCAGGGCCCGACTTATCTTTCCACCCTGTATATTTTATTCTCTTGCGGAATATGGAGCATTCATTCATAGTAATCGATTCCCGTTGATTTTAACATTTTAGTTCTTTTAGAATAGAATAGAAGAAACTTTATTCAGAAACACTTAACTTCTATTTAAACATAGTTTTAAGCATATTATTATTTTAAGAAACACACTATCAGTATATTATTGTCTTTTACTACTTACGGCCCTTGGAAAAAAGAAAAGCCACATAAGCTCTTGGTTAAGTGTAAATATTTTAAATGCGCCGACATTGCAATACATAAAATATAATAAGATATTAAGTAGAGCGAAGTGTGCAGATATTGTTAACGTTTATCGGCGTTTGATTGGTCAATACAAAATCGTTGAAAATCTACCGTCACCTTATTTCCAATACATACACAACAATAAAGCTCCATGATACTAATTACTTACTATTAGGCCACAGGAAAAGATAGGAAATAGAAAGTTTGTTAACTACTGTATTAAAATGTTATTCATAAAATTTCAGCACTTGCACCAAACTATTGATCGTGTAAATTATCCATGGTTCTAACAGAGATTTTACCGCTTAGTTCAATGCCAGTTAGATTAATTTTGAACGGCACCTTGCAGAAAATGATCAATCCCGTTTGCGTCCCGTTTGTGATGCAGTTTGATTGGTTTCTTGTTCATTTGCGACGTTTACTAGACGATCATTCATCATCATCATCATCAATATGTAAACATCGTAAAAAGGTTTTCTGTTTACGCTAAGTTTTAACTTGGCATCAGTTAACTTGGCATAAGTTGTATAATGTCTAAGTAGGTATAAAACAAAATTGTTATTTTTATATTAGAGCGCACTATTCGCCAACAAACTGTCCTCAGTTTGGCGAAAAAAAGGATGTATGTACCACTTAAGTTTTCTGTTAAAAAAAAAAACATTACCTAGAGCTTTCCATTGTTGCCCCGGAATCTCTTTGGTGGCTATACGCCGGTGATATGGTGGAATGGTGGTTTTTACTTCCTCCTCCGTAGACTGGCGCAGATTAAACATTTTATTGCTAAAATGCCTTCGTTTTATTTCATAGTGTATTAGGTTATTGGGTTTTGGTCACGGACCACGGTCACGGTTGGATAACGCTTTTAACAATTAAGGTTCTATCAAGCAGAAAAATTATGTCAATTGTGTGTTTATAAAAATAAGATTGTGAGCTGAGACATATAGGGCTTTCCAAGGGCGGGTCGATTTTAAAATGCAAAAACAGGCTGTCTAAAATATATATATTTTTTTATCTTTTTAGGGTCCCGTAGTCAACTAGGAACCCTTATAGTTTCGCCATGTCTGTCCGTCCGTCCGTCCGTCCGCGGATAATCTCAGTGACCGTTAGCACTAGAAAGCTGAAATTTGGTACTAATATGTATATCAATCACGCCGACAAAGTGGTAAAATAAAAAGTGGAAAAAAATGTTTTATTAGGGTACCTCCCCTATACGTAAAGTGGGGAGTGATTTTTTTTTCATTTCAACCCTAACGTGTGATATATTGTTGGATAGGTATTTAAAAATGAACAGGGGTTTAGTAAAATCATTTTTTGATAATGTAAATATTTTCGGAAATAATCGCTCCAAAATGTGTCCCCCCCCCCCTCTAACTTTTGAACCATAAGTTTTAAAAATATGAAAAAAATCTCAAAAGTAGAACTTTATAAAAACTTTCTAGGAAAATTATTTTGAACTTGATAGGTTGAATAGTTTTTGAAAAAAATAATTTCTAAACTAAGTTTGTAATTTAACCGTATAAGCAGGTGTTTATTGTACTTACCTTACTTTCAAATAAAGTTTTGAAAAATCCCATTTTTTTTACTCTTAAGTAGGGACACTTATTACTGTGACGGACGGAAAACTACGGAACCCACACTGAGCGTGGCCCGACACGCTCTTGGCCGGTTTTTTTTTTAATTAATTAATTAATTCATTCAAATAATGGCACATATGGGCCTTTTAAATAAAAATAACTTGTAATTATTTTTTTACATATAACCTGTTTTATTGCATTTTAAAATTTGACCCTATCGTATTTTTCAATTTTAAATATTTCCAAACAGAGTTAACATGGTACAATGCAAAATTGTCGATAAAACATGCATCCTTTACAGTTAGGAATGCGACTAATACACAGACAGACACACATACGGGTCAAACTTATATATAACACCCCTATTTAGGCGTCATCAGGGATTAAAAAGACATCAACGCGCTCGACTATAGGTATACTAATAGGTCTACTTCAATTAAGTGATCATGCAATACAATTTGCATACACGTCTATTGCCTGAAATTCAAATAAAACCTTACATAACTAGCGAGTTTGTACGTCAGATACATTGTAATTAATTTGCCATTTACGTCCGTCATTTCCAAGAATTTGTGCTAAAATGTTAAATGTCCCTCGCCCTGTCGCTTAATTTAGCATTTCCGAAGTGGTGAAGTGAATGTAACTGTGTACACTAGGCAACGGCACTTCTCGAAGAAAATATTCATACAGCTACAAATATAAGGATATCATTCTGTCGCTGGCTGTAGCCAGTGGTCGAGCCATACTTGCCTAAGAACTGGTTTACCTACGCTACGCCCCATATGCTTTCCAAGTTCAAAACAATATCGTTTTGCTTCGTTTTGCAACTGGATCTATCTGGACCTGTTTGATTATTTTTGTCCGAGTTGTTCGTAGCTTCGATAACCAACGCTCGGTTCAAGGACTAAACAAGGAGTAGTGAAGTCGACCTAAGATTTGTATTAGATCAGCTCAAATAATCCTAGACATTTGTTTATAATCAGATCTTCAAATGGCTATAATCAACTAGTCAATTTGAACATAACGGGCTTATAAAGGTGAATAATTTTGAGTTTCTTTACATTGAAAGTCACCTTAAACTCGTCGTAAAAATGTCTATATTTTTGTGAATTGTCTAAATCCGATTACTCAATTCGAAACAGTAGATAAGTGAAAGCAACAAGTAAATATTCCCCCCTCGAAATGTGACAACTTTTTAATTTACCCGCCATTAAAGTTCAAAGCCACAGATAAATCCGCAAATCGTGCATACAGCCAGCATTTACTTTACCCCTTTCCCAGACCAAGACCACAAATCATAAGCCGGCTAACTACTATCTCTCCCATGTATTTTGCAAGGAGAAATGCTTTGGTTTCTCGACAGCGACATTAGAAAACGATTTATAACTGCGTACAAAAACGAGAAAGATGGCGATATGCATATTTTAGCGCCATTAGTAGCTGTGTTGACTTGTTTTGATACTTTCCCGCGTAAAAGTAGGTTGCGTTCAGGGTCAAGGTAGACATAAAATCACGGTAAAGTCTCGCTGTGGTTAATATTGATTTGGCTATGAACCGTTACAATTTTTAGTTTTAAGTATACCCGCGTTGAAAGATAAACGACACCAGCTATGAGTTTTGAGTGAGAGGTTTTTAAAGCGATTATTTTATTCCATTAATCTCGAAAACAAATGAACCGTACCGATGTCGTCATGGATGTTTTACAATGGATATTTTACAATTATATAAATTATTTTGCAATGGCTAATAGAGAAGTTTGGTGTTAGAGGCAATGATATTTACTATGGATGGGTTATACTCTAACAAAATGAGCAGAAAAAATACTTCCAGAGTTATTTCATAACCTAGCAACGATTCTGTTATGTTTATCTATTTTGACAATCATTACATCTTTGTCACTCTCATTGTTATAAAATTACAGTTTGTCTCTTTCTCACGCGGGTGACGGGAGCTCATGCGCACGTCCGCATCTCACGCTGGCCGGTGCGCGACTAGCGACAGTTGTTTGAATTCACTCATATTAAGTGCTTCACTTTTGGAGCGTGCATAACCCATCTGACATTATTATATATCATAGGTTAGAGGACGCTGAATTTTTCAATTTAATATAGAGACATGGAAAAACATAACTTACTTCAATTCACTAAATATGCAGATTAAAAAAAAGAAATATATAACGAAGTTATTAAAGTCAGTAGTTTAGTTAGCAAATAGCAATCAAACAAGCATGAGAAACAAACATTACATTTAAATTGTTTTGAACACATCAAAACACACGAACGCATCTTACGCAACGCGCCATTTCTCAAAATGGTCACCTGTCTTTGTTCTTTTGTTCTGCATTATGGTGGATTGACGAGAACCATTGTGATTCGGACGACAGCGAAAGTGGCATAATTGTTGTCGGACACTCACGTTACACAACTCTGGGAAGAGATGCCATGATAATCCCCTAAGATTGTCCGGTTTCCTGTGAATTTGTATAACGTTTCGTGATGTGCGTGACTTTTTACATGACCATTAGACGGTTGTTACAAAGTTTGTAACCAAATAGAATTACTGTTATGCTACAGTTTCTAATGTGTTTTCGTTTTTCAATTTGAAACGAACCGTGCAGTCTAGGTCGTCATGTTTTGCGACTCGCTCCGCTTGTTTCATTGGTAAAGTGACAGTCTTTCTCACGACAGCCCTCCCTCCAAGTATAAAGGACTTGCTTCCACTCCGTTTACTAAGCAGTAGGTAGTAGACTTTCGTCTACCTCTGCATTATAATTATAAAATTGCTGATATTCTTTTGCCATGATCATTATCATTATCATTCGTTATAGCCCCGTCCCGCTGGCAATATTTTGAGGGTTAAGTTTCGAAAATTCTAAAGTCACTTATTATTGAAGTTGGAAATACAGTGTGTACATGAGAATCTTTCAGTGCGTTTTGTGTCATATTCAATTGGTGCTTTTTTTGTAATTCAATAAATTGAGGTTAACTTTTTTAGCTTGTCATAACTTGCGTAACAAAATATTAGAGTTAAAAAATATAACTGTTTTGTATTTAGAACAGTTTTATTGTTGTACAAAACCAGTTTGTGTCATTTACGTCGAGTGCAATTTGATATAGTACGACAACGCTAAAAAACTACATATAAAAAATTAGAGTTCATAAATTAAGGATTAACTATATCATCACCTTAAAATACGTCAATAAAATCAATATGTGTCAAATTAAGCAATGAAAATTTAAGTTTCTTGGTAATTTCGTTTTTTTAGGCTGTTATCGTTTTAATAAATTATTAAAGTCATCAGAGTTCACATTATAATAATCAAAAAGGGACTTTAAAGTAGATATTTCAATTTGTGTCACTTTCATCAATGATATTTCGTCAAAAATTAAACAGAAACAAGATTTGCGTTCAGGGGAAATCTTCCTTCCTAACTATAGCGCGTGACCTTGATAGCACGCCCGTTCGGCGTGCTTCTGTAGTGACTACTAGAAGTAGACCCCCGGCTCGCTTCTTAAGCAGCTAAACCATGGGTCAACCAGGCGCTGGCATCTTAACAGTTACGATGTAGGTACTTGCTCACGGAGGCGCGCGCGGGGTGATAAAGCTGACATACTCGACAAAGGAACTGAGCGGAGCGACGGGGCAATGAACTCGTGCGTGTCTCGCCCATAAGTACCTTTTAAGCGGTAGCTTACCGCGTTGTTTGTGACTAGACTGTTGAGTACAGTTTCGAAGATTTGACGCATCGTGAATTATGGGTTTAACGCAACGTATAATTTTTGTTTTAGTTTCGTTTATTTTTGTTTTACTTTTGTTTTATTTTTGTTTTTGGAACGAAGTTCCTTATCGGACGGTTCGCGGATGGGGGCTAGACGAAAAAAAGTTACGTGAACGTCACGAAAAAGCGTCAGGTCACGGAAACGCGAAACAAAGCCATACGATTGAGAAGCATGTAAAATGGAATAAAGTAAAAAAAATAAAAAATAGAATAATGTGAAGTGTAGTGAAAAGTGAAAGTGAGATGTGACAAAGAGAAAAGTCAATAAAATAAAAAGTCCTAAAAGTAAAAAAGTCAAAAATGCCGAATATTTCAAAAAATTCAAAAATTCCAAGTTTCAAAAATATCAAAAATTTTAAAAATTTCAAAAGTTTCAAAATTTCAAAAATTTCAATCAAACAAGCATACGGCCTGCCAGATAGTAAGCCGTAGCCTATGGATGCTTGCAACTCCAGAGTCAAATGCGCGTTGCTGACCCTTTACAAAAAGGAGGAGAATATTTCGCCCATTTTTAAATTTAAAGAAAAGTTTTTCAAATAAAACACGCTCATTTTAGCGTTTTCTATACGGGAAAATAATAAAAAGTGCACATTATAATGACGTCCCGTCCATGTTTTTTTTTTGAAGTCTAAATTATGTACAAGTTCAAAGTCCATTATCTCGGGCATTTTTGATTTTAGACCAAAGTTTTTCAATAAAACACGCTTATTTTAGCGTTTTCTATATGAATAAATCATAAAAAATATACTTTATAATGATACCCATTCGCTGGTTTTTTTTCGAAGTCCAAATTAAATACAAGTTCAAAGTCCATTATCTTGGCAATTTTTGATTTTATTGAAATTGAAATTATTTATTTCAGGCACAAGTCCCATACAATGTTAGTTACAATTACCACTTAACCTATGTTAGTATTACGGATATTCATAAATTATAATTATAAAATATAATAAAACATAAAAAACCAATTGCAAAATTAAATTATTATTATTGTTTTGACGAGGCATTGGGTTCATTCAGTTTATCCCAACGCCTCATCAGTGGGCAGTCTATTCTAGTGACTAATGCGTTTAGGATGCTGTTGGTACCACTCTGCAGCCTGTACAATAGGGATGCCACTCTTTTACGGATGATAGCGTGAAAGTCATCCGTACGGTCGTCGGCAAACATCCCCGAAGCGCTGCAGTACCGCGGCAAACCCATTAGCATCCTAAACGCATTATTATATTGTATTCGCAGGGCATTGTACGATCGTTGCGTGAAACTAGTCCACAGGCTGCAAGAATAAAAAGATTGACAATAGGCTTTAAAAAGCGTGACCTTGACATCCTTACTGCATTTTGCAAACCTGCGTACCAGCATATCAGCATTTTAGAGTAAAGCTATTCAAGTAAAAACGCTTATTTTAGCGTATTCTATACGGTAAAGTCATCAAAAGTACACGTTATAATGACGTCCCGATATACAAGTTCAAACTCAAACTCAAACTCAAACATTTATTCAGTAAGTAGGCCACAAGGGCACTTTTACACGTCAAAGTAAAAGTGAGAAAAAAAAATCAAACTACACCGGTTCTAACCCTACACCTCTGACCCGAGAAGAATTATGTCCGGCAAGAAACTCGGCGGGACTTATTTTTTCAAAACAACAGTACATCAAAGCTAAACAATACATATAAGTGCGTTGTTCTAACAGAAAATATATCAAACCAAGGTTAGATTAACCAACGAAAGATTAACGAAAGGTTATAGTTTAAGAAAAATACCAAAGAAAAAAGATGAGTCCAAATCCGACTATTGAAAATGAATTACATACAAGTTTGATATACTTTCTTACCTGAACTGTGTCTTCTAAATAAATTTCCAAATTATAATAATCCATCATCAACAGTTAGAAACAAAATAATTTTGAATTTAAATAAAAAAAAAGTAAGTGATTCTAGTATACAATAAACATACTATTTCTAAATTATCCTTAGAGATGTATAAGGTCTCCAAGTGTCTTGATCTATATATTCTATATAATAATAAAAAATATGGATAATCAAGCACCGAATGTTGTGTCTAAAGCCAATTAAACTAAAATTAAATATGATCAATAAAAAGTTACGTAAATGTGTTGCCCCAGTTTGCCTAAACAGACCTGTCTCCACAAACAGCACCCGTTCACGAGTATGACGCATATCTCAGCCATCGCCTCCCTCAACCTTTCTTCGGGAAAGTGGCGACCCGATCAACGACGCCACCATAAGCAGAGTCTTTTAAGCGAGCATGACATGTTCAAGCTGGCGGGCTTTATTAATTAATAAAAACTAGCCATGTTTAGTCTGGTGAGAAACAATATTCTGTGCTCGTATTTTACATGCGTGAACTAAATTACAATATAAAAGTGACATAGAGATGTACATGTCTCTAAGCGTCAGAATCATTAAATATATATCTATACATATAAATATTTGCGAATGCAAGACTTAGAGATGTATAACGTCTCTAAGTGTCCAAATACTAAATAAAAACAAAAAAAATAAAAACGAAAAACAGGTAATACTGGAGCTAAGCTGCTTCATAGAGTAATGTACCTAATAATTTCTAAATTTGTATTGTACTAACCATATCAAGCTACAGGCTTAAAGGCATCGTTATCCTCAATGAATTCCTTTAAAGTATAGTTCTCTCTCCTCAACAAATAGCGCTTAACATAAGACTTGCATTTATTTAGTGGCAAATTCACTACATCAGCGGGGACTTTGTTATAAAAACGTGTACAGTTCCCAGCAAAAGACGTACGAACCTTACCGAGGCGGTGGCCAGGCTCAGCAATCTTATCTTTATTTCTAGTGTTATATTAATGGATATCACTGTTGAGCTTGAATTCATGGAATTTTTTTCCGCACATACATAATGTTTTCAAGTACGTATTGAGATGCTACGGTAAGAATATTTGCCTCTTCAAATTTTCCTCTTACGGATGCTCGACCGCGCATTTTATAAATGCCACGTACAGCTCGTTTTTGTAGCCAAATATGGTCCCAATATCAGCCGCTTTACCCCACAACAGAATTCCATACGACATAACACTGTGAAAATAACTGAAGTATACCAGCCTGGCAGTTTCACTGTTTGTTAGATGGCTGATTCACCTCACGGCATAGGCTGCAGAGCTAAGTTTCCCAGCTAGGGTGGCTATATGTGGATGCCATTGTAATTTCGAGTCTAAAATGACTCCTAAGAAAACAGTTTGCTTTTCGAATTCCATTGTTTCATCATTTATTATAATCTTGCTGCTGTTAATCTGCTTGACGTTGGGAAGTGTAAATTTGATGCACTTCGTTTTCTTGGCGTTCAAAAGTAGGTTATTAGCCGTAAACCAATTTACTACTGTGGAGAGTGCACTGTTAATACTATCGAAGCTGTTTTCTTTTCTGTCCACTTTAAATATCAGAGATGTGTCATCAGCAAATAACACTATATCATGTTTATCTAGCACAATTTTAGGTAGGTCATTAATGTACACCAAAAACAGGAAGGGACCAAGTATTGAGCCTTGAGGCACTCCGAGTGCCACAGGGGACCCAGAAGATTGAGTTCCATTAATAACCACTCGTTCCACTGTTGTATCCGATAGGTATGATGAGACGAGGTTAAGGGCACCAGCTTTGATCCCGTAATGGCTTAGTTTTCGCTTTAGATTTTCGTGATCAACGCAATCAAATGCCTTCGATAGGTCACAGAATATTCCAACAGCATCTTGTTTTTTTTCCCAAGCGGCAAAGATGTGCTTAAGAAGAACAGCACCTGCGTCAGCAGTCGAGCGACCTCTGGTAAAACCAAATTGATTTCTGGCGAACAATTCGTTTCGGTTAAAATGTGACACAAGTTGATTTAGAATTAGTTTCTCGAAAACTTTGCTCAGTGCCGGCAGTATTGAAATTGGTCTGAAATTGCTTGGTTCTGTTCTCGATCCTGATTTGAACAAGGGGATGACTTTGCTGTGCTTCATTATGTCTGGAAATATTCCTGTATCAATACATTTGTTAAATATATCAGCTAAATGTGGTGCAATCGATTCAACAATGGAATGTAGAACTTTAATAGATAGGCCCCAAAGATCTTCAGTTTTCTTTAAATTTAGGGATATAAATGTTTTAATAATTAAGTTCGGAGTAACATATGAAAATTTAAAGATATCTGTACACTCTGCTATATTTGTTTTCAGTATTGCCTCAGCGACGTCAGGCGATGAATGAAGAAACTTTGTTGTTTCTACCGGTATATTAGAGAAGAACTGCTCAAAATGATCCGCAACGTCAAGGTCCGAACTCACTAAATTATTATTAATACGTAGGTTGTAGTGCGGATCTTTGATTTTACGTTTCCCAGTTTCATCGTTGATTACTTGCCAAACAGTTTTTACTTTATCCTTGGAATTTTGGATCTTTCTGGACAGATAATCAGCTTTAGCAGCGGCACACATCATCTTAAAAGATTTAGAAAAGTTCCTGACATAATTCTAGGAATTCCGGACTTTTATTAATTCTTCTCAAGTCATATAAATCATAGAGCCGTCGTCTTTTCTCATGAATATCCGGCGTAGCCCAGTCGCTAAATTTCGTCTTGACCTTGCCTTGCACCTTCTTCGGAATGAAACAGGCATCAAATTCCCTTTTAATACAGTTAAACAACTCAATACTCATACGGTTAGGGTTTTCCTGGGTAAATGGAAGATAACAAAGTCTATTATCTTGTCCAGTTTTGATTGTAGAGAAAAGTTTGTTAAATAAAACACGCTTAGTTTAGCATATTCTATATACGGAATAATCATTAAAAGTACACGTTATAATGTGGTCCCGTCGATGGTTTTTTTTCGAAGTCCAAATTAAATGCAAGTTCAAAGTCCATAATGGACTTAAATAAGCGTGTTTTATTTGAAAAACTTTTCTCTAAAATCAAAAAGTCCATTATCTCGGCCATTTTTGATTTTAGAGAAAAGTTCCTCAAATAGAACACGCTTATTTAGCTTATTCTATACGGAAAAATCATAAAAAGTACACAATATAATGACGTCCCGATATACAAGTTCCATGTCCAATCGGCCATTTTTGATTTTAGAGAAAAGTTTTCAAATGAAACACGCTTATTTTAGCGTATTCTATACGGTAAAATCATTAAAAGTATACCCCATCGCTGGTTTTTATTTCGAAGTCCAAATTATATACAAGATGAGAGTCCATTTTCTCTGCCACTTTTGATTTTAGAGAAAAGTTTTTCCGAATAAAACACGCTTATGTTAGCGTATTCTATACGGAAAAATCATAATAAGTACACGTTATGATGACGTCCCGTCGATGTTTTTTTTCGAAGTCCAAATGATATACAAGTTCCATGTCCAATCGGCCATTTTTGATTTTAGAGAAAAGTTTTTCAAATAAAACACACTTATTTTAGCGTATTCTATACGGTAAAATCATTAAAAGTATACCCCATCGCTGTTTTTTTTTCGGAATCTAAATAATATACAAGTTCAGAGTCCATTGTCGCGGCCACTTTTGATTTTAGAGAAAAAAATTCTCGAATAAAACACTTATTTTAGCGTATTCTAAACGAAAAATCATAAAAAGTGCACGTTATATTGACGTCCCGTCGATGTGTTTTTTTCGAAGTCCAAATGATATACAAGTTCCATTCCATGTCCAATCGGCCATTTTTGATTTTAGAGAAAAGTTTTACAAATAAAACACGCTTAGTTTAGCGTATTCTATACGGTAAAATCATTAAAAGTACACGTTATAATGATACCCCGCCGCCATTTTATTTTCTAAGTCCAAATTTTACTCTATGTAGTCAATCTTTAAAGTCCGGCAACTTCGAAGTTTTTGAGTAAAAATTTTTTTTATAATAAAACTTGCTTATTTTAACACATTCTACACAATAAGACAAAAAAAATGTGTCGTAATGACACCATTTCCACCAAAATAGTCCAAACTGTACTCAACCTTCAGGGCCCCATAACTTCAAAACTATTGAGTTAAAAAAATGTGTTAAAGAAAAGTTGCTTATTTTGATGTGTTTTATACGATAAGTTAATAAAAACATAGCCTTATTATGACATCACACTGATGAATTTTTTTTTAAGTCCAGCCCGGCCCTTTGCTAGTCCAACCGAGAGGCAGATAACGAAATTTCGATTTTCGCGTTTCACGATTGGCACTCTGTAAACAAACCGCCTTTATGCATAAATTACATATTATTAGTAACAAATTATCTCAGACAATTTGTCAAAATACTGTTTATATGGTAAACTAGGTTTAGCATGGCACACAGATCCGCCGTTGCAGTGCCTTACGGACTACGGTGTAGTTATACGTTATATCACCATTAATTATCCTTTACTTACTTAAGTTTTATATTACTGCTTTCTTTACTATGAAAAATAAAGAAGAGCGACTAAAAAGTCGCTGTTTGTCCTTGTCGCACTTATTAGTATATACATATATGTATAGAGTAATAATGTATAGAAAACAAACGAGCTGCTAGGCACCCTGGCCGGCACATGCACCCCGCCCGCGCCTTACCGTTCCCCGCGCATACCCTTTACGCAAAACAAGTTTTTGTTTTGAAAAATAAAAATAATCCATTGATTATAACGACACAAATTCCAAACATTGTTTCGATACGCTTTTATAAAGATATTGACGCAAACTTTAATAACTTTAATATTTTATTGTACTGTTAACAGGGTCATACAAGATAAAAAAATTAAAATAAATAAATATCATTGATTAATATGGCACAAATTTATTCAAATAACAGATACCGATATTTTAGAAAGCACAGTACCTAATCGATCAACTCTAATTTTATATAGGCTTATAAAAGTCTACATAAATGTGCCGATTGAATGTCAGTCTTCCCGTTGACGAAAGTGACACAAAACGAGTGCGTGCGTCAGTAACAACTTTGCTGTTACAGTGAAAAAACAATTTTGATCTCTAATTTTCTATTTACCGAATAATGTTTAAAAAAAGAAATGTCTAAGTTTCTACCTAAGCAACAACCTTGTAGGATCACACAAATTATTATTATTAGCTAAGTTGGATGGCCTGAACTCTGTATGTGTAAAATAAGCATCTTTAATATTATCGAAACTTCATAATTTATCGGTACGGGTCTATTATGTCTTGTCCGAAATCCATAACATCCTACAATAAATGACTCGGTGCAGTTTTTTAAGATCTGAAAATTTAAATATTTTAACTCTTACATTCCATATGGTACACAGATAAAGTAGGTATTAAGACACTCCCTTCCCTTGTCTCGAATGTAGAACCTACCTTACTGTCATCAAAACGTCTCTTAGGTTTTAAAAAATACAAAAAGAAATGTCTAACCGGCATCAAAAGAGAAATTACGCACATTTCACGATTAAACGCATGCGCACGCTCGACTCGTCAACAAAATTACACACATCATTACGCAACGAAAATGCATCCTTATGCCATACGTGTTAAGGGTGTAGACAGTTGCCTAATGTAATTCCGTTAGTCACGCCACTGGACGGCATTGTCAAACACTTCCTCCTGGTTAACTACTACTACCTGTTACAGATACTGATATCCTAAGCTAAGGTAAAAGCAGGAAATGGTACGTGGAGGAGTGCTTCTTATTTTAGCAGTGACGATGACTATTGATGAGATGATGCTGTGTGGTTTCCTAATGGGGAAGGCCGGTGAAAACTTGTTGTAGAGGGTGCTCTTCCAGTTTCAATACAACGAGAGAAAGAGATAGACATTTTCCCTATAGCTTTTTTCTACAGCATTTTAAGTTTAGAGTTTTTGTATTTCAGAACCTGGCGATTTCCTTATTGGGTGCAATTCAAAAAGAAACAGGTCAGTCATTTTCGCTAAAATAAACCAAAAACGACTTCCCGCCATATAAATTTAGCTTTTCCAATGACCATTGTTGGAGATGTCATTGTGACAGTTGTCTTCCCAATTGATGAGTTCCTACATACCATGCTTCAAGGCGCAATCCTGGATACACTTTGCTATATGCATGTGATCTCAAATCATTCTACGTTTTAACTATTAGTTGTTTGATCGTGGCATTGAAATACATTGCTTCCAAGAAACCCGCCAATTTAGATTTCCGATTGAATACGTATACCTACATAGGTACACGATTTACTCAGCTTACCGTTTCACGGCCAGCGCGTGTAGGTTCAGTAATGCCTATTAAGCTGTATATAATAAATTATTGCGCATTATTTTTTATGAATCTAACCTAAGGTTGGCCTGAATATAAAGTTTCAAGCCAACACTATTTGTAACTGCCTAATTATGTTTATTATTACAAACAAAATGTTTCACAAACGCAGATTAGATAGGTATACTTTTAGCTTCCCATAGAGAAAGAAACCTAGACAACATTCCGAACGAGTTAAGAATCTATCTCACGACCTAAAACTTAAAAGTTACATGCGTAATCCATTTTGTTTTGCCGATGATTCCACATTCCATCTCGTTAACACAGGTACAGTTGAGTTCTGAAATAGAGATGCGATTTATTGGACAAAAATATATGAACACAACCTTATTTGTATTGGTATAAGGTCGTCAACATATATTTTTGCCCAATTAATCGCATCGACATTATAGAACTCGACTGTACTAATTATGCAGTTCGTTCATCAGACTAAAGTCGCTCACGTGAGACGTAGCCTGACTCCCCAAGTAGCCAAAGATCCTATACGTTGAGGAGAACAATGATCCTTAACAATGCAACACACGGAGGGGGAAAATGTGCCCGGAAGTGGGGGCGACCTCAGCGGGCTTTGACTTGTGATTGATATTCTTTTGTGGAGTGAACTACTAGAATAGCTAACATAGCTAGGTATGCGAGAAAATTGAATAGGTGACTAGTATTCAAAGAGTATGCCTATACGGAAAAGTGGCTCTCGCGGCATTTGAATTTTTCCAGAACTTTTCGTTTTGTTTTATTGATATTTAATGTTGGATCACAAATTTTAAGCGTCTTGTAATATTATATATTTTATATGACATTACTATTTGTAGAGCCGTTGTACGTTTCATGCAGATACAGGTTGTAACAAAATTACTAGTAATCCGTTTAAGGGCATAATTGGTATGTGTTGCGACTGAGAAAAAATAGGAGAAAAATTTTTTGGACGAGCAAAAAAATATTGTATGGGATACGTGGTCCCAGTCGCAACCCTCCATACAAAACCATTTTTTTAGCGAGAATTTTATTTTCTTAGTTTACGATATCAATTATGCCCTTAAGATCACCAGCATTTTTGTTCCATCTTGTATGTTGTTGGATTTGTCGTTTATACTATACAATTAATATATTGTGTATTTGATATGGATTTACATAAATATTTAAGTAAGTGC
The DNA here is from genome assembly GCA_947086415.1 of Pammene aurita. NCBI lineage: Eukaryota > Metazoa > Arthropoda > Insecta > Lepidoptera > Tortricidae > Pammene > Pammene aurita. The sequence continues at coordinate 7,613,478 of OX352307.1, forward strand.
AACGGATACATGTTTTAGAAAGAACGAATTTGTTAAATTTAGGTATAAATTATAACTTATCTACATTTCATTTAAGATCGGTACCTACCTAAAACCTAAATAGATATATATTCGTCAATACTGTCAATAGCAGTACATATATTCATGTCACGGACTTTTTTGGATGTTAAACTCGTGTAACAATACAAGAGGAACGAATGTATGCGACAATATGTAGAAACTACTTTGTTTGTTATTCAAACTTATGAAACATATTCTTTACACCTATTCGTGTTAGAGACAGTAGGAGGACGACACACCAGAGTACCAGACAGTACGAAGTGTTTTACGAAGAGCGTGAGGACACCACGCATGTGCAATTCTTTTTTTAAATATCTATTTATTTGCATTCTAACCATTTTCACTTCAATGACCAAAGTTTATCCGTAGAGCAATTCGGTACGCTTGTACATGGTATGGCAGTAATTTTTAGTTCTATAAGTGACCGCTAGAGGCTCTGCACAAATTCTCCATACAAATAATTTACGAATTCGTGAACGAATCTCGAATTGGGCTTATTTGCATGACTCGTGGTAGAGGTACTGTACTGGTCATTTTAACGTGGCTGTACAAAGTGTACATGAAATAAATAAGCGTTCAAAATACTTACGGTAGCGTCTAATGTAAGAAAACCTCGTGTTATCTTTATCTTAGATGATCCATTTAGTAAGTAGTTTAGGTGATCTCCGACTGGACTAGACTATATAGGTATGGATATGCAATTATCGTCATCATTTTTACAGCTGAATAATAGATGAGTGTTTACTTACGTCAAAATGAAGGTTGTATTATGCGCCTAATTTGCATAGAACGAACATAAAGATGCAATATATGACTATAATGAGTTAATTACACGTTGGACGTCTATTGTTCTGCTAATTATGCTTTGTTTTAGGCGAGGGACCATCGCTTCGAATGTACAACACTGAAAAAGTGTAATTTAGCTTATATGGAGGCGATAAACAACAAGTCACTTAATGAGTTCAAAAGAGTTCTTATGTGGATTTAAATGTGAAGTCTGAAAGCAAAAGTTGTAATTCTTTTGTTGTTATAATGATAACAGTTGAAGAGCGTGGTTCAATAAAATTAGTAGAAGAGTCTTTTTGTCATTCGTGTAATTATAATTTAGTAGGGTATACAATCTGACTGCAGACATGTTAAAAAAATGGCGACGTGATTTTTATTATTTACTTACATGAAACTTTTTTAAACGAGTTTAACTTAGTCGCTTGAAGGTCAAAACTGCACCGAATCGCTTCACAATCAAGAAATGTAACACAGTTAACTATAATATTATACGTTACGCATGATTTAAGAAATAACGTTATTACCACAGCTCGGACATTTCATCGCAAAACGAATATAACACCGAAATAAAACAAGATATATTAAATTCGTATCATGTACAGTATTTCAATAATATATTTCTATATTACATTCATAACATAACTGCAGCCCAAAAAGTGTCGGAAAGTGTGCATCTTGATCTTGTTCTATAAAATATTTATTTTTGCGATGAAATGTCCGAGCCATGGTTATTACCAGAGCTCGGATTTTTCACGGCAAAACAAAACACTAGCGTAATTTAGCCAGTGCTTGAAATATTATTTTATCGACACCTATCGAGTCTTACTAGAGTATATGACAGGTATTGCCTCAGTACATTTTTTCTTTTTTTATTCGATGGTACACCTATCAGTGTGAATGTCAAAATTTAAAAACTAACAAACGTGCGAAAATTTCGAAAAACAGGAGACTTACTAGAGCTCAAAATCAATATTTTTGACCAGTCTAAGGTGACCTACTGGGGGTTAGAAGGTTGTGCATTAATTACCGGACATCCTGTCTAAGTAATAAAATAACTTTTCATTTTAGCTTTGCCATAGTCGAGCAACAAAGAGGTAGGTCTGCATGTACAACTTAGAACGAAGTAACTATACCACCTCAGTATGTTATTTAATCAAATACAAACATTGAAACATTGAAAAAAATAATCAACCCAGTTTTGACTTGAACAAACATCGATACGCCTTACCGGGGCTCGATATCGCTTTACCAATTAAGCTATGGGTTCAGTTACCCATACTGAACCCATGTTATGGGTTAACTGAACCCATAGCTTAATTGGTAAAGCGATATCGAGCCCCGGTAAGGCGTATCGATGTTTGTTCAAGTCAAAACTGGGTTGATTATTTTTTCAATGTTTCAATGTTTGTATTTGATTAAATAACATACTAATGTATGAGTGGAATACCCACTTTAAAAAACAAGTAAAATAATTATACCACCTCATTTAAAATGATAGAAACGACTGCAAATTTCATCTCACATGACATATGACATTCACACTTTAACTGTCATTTCATTACGTATAAAACGTAAATTGCATCTAGGTATTATTTATTTCGCAACGCATTGAATCCGACGTGTTGGATATACGTATAATAACTTAATATTGCAAGGTATCAATTAATACAAAAATGAGTAATGTACAAGATCGGATCAAAACGTGGATTGAAAATCACCCTGAGTTAGTCTATAATGAAGTGACCTCCACTATATACTGCTCTATGTGCGATATGCATCTAAAACTGAAGAAATGCAATATTGAGAATCATGTGAAAAGCAACCGCCACAATTACCGTTCGGGGCAACCAAATAGGAAACATCAATTTTATTTCAATTTAATTATTTTTCTTATTTCATGCAACATACCATGGGCAACAGTCAACAACAATAATTTTCGTCATTTTTTTAACAAGTATTTATGTTGCGACTGCTCTATGACTTCTTTACCGGACGAATCGACCCTGCGAAAAATTTATTTAAATCTCGTGTACAAAAAAACTATACAGGGTATAAGAGAGGTAAACAAAACCAATTATTTGTGGATATCTATAGACGAAACACCAGATTTCATGGGAAAATGTGTGACAAACGTGGTGATCCGGTCTTTGCAAAAAAATAGTTCTAAGCAATTTTATCTTTTGGGGTCGAAGGTTTTAGAGAAGGTAAATGGGGAAACAATAGCAAACCTAATAATAAACCAATTAAAATTTTTGTTTCAAAATTCTTTCAATGATAACGTAAACAATTTGCTTTTACTTTGCACAGATAGTGCCGCATATATGCTTAAAGCCGGTCGTATTTTAAAAGCAACGTTTCCTCGTATGAAACACATTACGTGTTTAGCTCATGGTCTGCACCGGGTTGCCGAAGAAGTGCGAGATAATTTCAAAGGTGTGGATGGGTTGATATCGAATGTCAAGAAGATATTCCTAAAATCTCCAGAGCGTGTACGCCTTTTTAAGGCAAAATATCCGTCCATTCCCCTACCTCCCGAGCCAATTATCACCAGATGGGGAACTTGGATATCTGCTGCGGTATATTACGCTCAATACTATGAGCAAATACGTGATGTCGTCTCCATACTTGCTAATGACTCGGCAGCTATAAGAGCTGCAAAAAAATGTTTTCAAACACGCAAACTACGACCGGAGTTAAATTTCATTCGCGACAACTACGAAGTAATAGCCTTCGACTTTATCCATTGCGGAATCCTTCCTCATTCTGGATAGTGTTCGTTGCTACGTAAACTGGAGTAAACTTTTACCAGTGATACGTAAATTTGAAGCCGTGACATATCTGAAAATATTACCCGAACTGATAATGAATTCTATAAATTTGCTCCCTTGACGTCAACTGAAGTTGAACGTACATTTAGTGTACATAAATGGATTTATAGTGATAAACGCAACTTTTTACTCCCAGAGAATGTTGAAAAGATACTCGTAATGATCATCTACTCCTATCACTATTACCCAAATAAAATGTCTTGTGCTGCTGTGTGTACTGACGTAGATTTTGAAGAAGAAATTGCGTCTGTTTCTAATATATAGTAACTTTATACAAATGTTTTTATTAGTTTTATTACATATTAATTTTATTTGGTGACTTTTATTTCTTCTAGTTCTGAATTATCGATATCGATAAAATAATATTTCAAGCACTGGCTAAATTACGCTAGTGTTTTGTTTTGCCGTGAAAAATCCGAGCTCTGGTTATTACAGTCAACATAACCATGGAAGTCTACAAGTAAAGGTATACCTATAATAATAATAGGAGTTTCAACGTTATTGATTAGAAAATTAACGTACGCTGTATGGAGTAAGAAAGTCAATTGGGTCACGGCATTGTACGAACTGCGAGTGGAGTAGTTAGGAATTATTTTTAGCTTATGGAACTTATGGAAGTACGGATACCTATACGGTGGTTTCACTGGTTTCGTAATGGTGATATGTTTGTGTGTGTTTCTATTCCAGTTCTATATTGAAGTTTGGTTTGTTTGCTTTGACTGCGAGTCAATCTGCATGGTATGCGAGTAATTTACGTTTACACTACGTAAAAATACTCGCATACCATGCATAGTTAAAATACTTGATATTTGTGTAAAAATAAGATAAGTACCAATATTTGTTTGCATCACCTATATAAAATCGTCAGGTGAACAAGTCTGCCATCACTTATATTTATACCTATATATATATATAGTCTGTAAATCCAACTCGGGCAATGATTTGAACCAGATATAGGATTGAATAACGTTATAAGTAGGTAATTAATCAAGAGGTGTTTTTAAATTACAGTTAATTAAATAAGACCCCATAATTTTCGAAGCTTGAGGTCATGCTTTTGGGTTCTTACAATATTATTATTAATCAAGAACTCCAACTATTTTTGACCAGGCATTAAAGCACAAAAACATCTAAATACCCACTGTTGATAAATTATTCAAAATCCATTGTGGGAATTAATTAGTGATAAAATTATCATTAAAACCATTAGATAAAACCAGGATACAATGGTGCGAACGCCGGATAGTAATCTTTTTGGTCTAAAAACGTGGCAGTTGGCAACACTGAATTTAGGACGTTACATCATCCATTGTACGCTTGCAAATTGGACAATGACATACTTAATAAATTTGCTTATCTGTGGTAGATGAACAGCAGGTTTTGTAGGATTTAGGTACTTTTACTTGAGCCACATTGTTTGAAGTGTTTTTACGGAAGTGGTTTTTAAGATTGCTAGCACGCGATATCTGAGGCTGGATGGCGAAATCAGACGTGAGATAATGATTTAAAAATGCACTCCAGGTAAAACAACGTTAGTATTAGTAAAGATCCGTTACCTTCTCACATACTAACGGAAGAAAATTTCAAAAGCTGTCGCATGTAGGTAGAGCCCGTGAAGACGACAGTATAATTGCAATATTTTACTTTAAAACATTTTTAACTGTTTATCACAAAAAACATATTTTTTTAATTTAAATTCAGCATAATTTCAATTTACAGAGAAATATACTGTCTCAGCAGGACAGGAAGTATCTAAAAGATGTTCGACCTGTTATTTAATGGCATCTATTGATAAAACCGGTATTAGACATTGCAATTTGTAGGGCCCAATATGTCGTTTAACCTGCCTCTTCCTGCCCTCTCTTAGCTCCCTAAGTGCCCTAACATTTATTACACCTCCCAATCTGACAGATTGGGCCCTACAAATTGCAATGTCTAGTACCGGTTTAAGTCATCAGTCTAATGTATGACCCATTTAGGTTAGGTTGTAATGTAACTCTGTTACAGTCCCCAAGTCAATACGAGTAGCCTAATGCGGACAAGCGACTTCGTCGTGATATTATCATAATTAAAGCACTTTTGTGGAAAGTAGCTAATTCACCGGCGCACTATCAAGTTGTGATATTCGATTCGAAATCCATTAAAATAGAAAGTCGGTGCAAGCTAACATAAAGTGAGCAATATCCAGATATTAGGAGATTCTGGAGGAGCTTAAACTTGATTTGTTTTGAAAATTATTTTTGTTTCGTGGAAACAAAAAATGGCTGAAATGTAATGATGTGGTATATTTTTAAAATCGCCTGAAAAATCCCTTTCATATAATACCGCAATACCGCATACAAAAAAAAATACTCAGGACTCCCCTCCCAAGAGATTTTTTTTAAGAACTCCGGATCAAAAATTGAGTTTTTACCTCTAGTATGCGTGTGCCAAACGGCTAAACTGTACATCTAATTGCGGTTTTTTTGCGTATAGCTTACACTATTTGTCGCCACTGACATAAATAAACGACGAAGCCTAAGCTGTAATTTGTTAACAAATTAACTTACATTCATAAACAATGCTTACTTAATTAATTACGTGCTTACTTTAATTACAGTAGTGTAGATAGTTATGTATATTTCGTTTCCGCTTGCTACTTAGGTATATTATGTTATTATGAAGATAACATTTCGCCAAAATCGTTTTGGGAGTACCTACGGTATTAGTTACAAGGAAGTATGTATAACATTTTGCATGAGCAGCGCTCCGCACTCCATGTAGGGTAATCATGCTAGTTTTCGACCACTTATCGATATTGCCAGCTTTAATTTTGATGCAAAAATAATATCTTGAAGTGCCTTTACTTAAATGTATATTACATTTTACAGCCTATTAAGTCTAATTTAGGTTAATATTACGCGATAAAAAAACATAATTACGCACTTTTTTATAAAAAAATATTTGCTGCAATTATATATAAAAAGGTCTATGTCAGTTTTGTTTTCAAGCATAGGTAGGAATATGTCCGATTCCTTATGCCCGACCTATGGAAGTAAGCATATATGTTAACGTATGTCCTAAAGAACCACCATTTGACACAATTATGGTAATAATCTGGTCATGTAAATCTCCAAAACGTTGCCTAAATTATTTCTAGAAGTAATATTCCATGAAAACCTCGTTAATTTTGAAACAAGCCGTAAACATTCCACAAACTAAGTCGTGATTTGCGGAGTCTCCAAACGGCTTTAGACGCGTGTCACGAAATTCGTGTCCTCGCAATTCTCATGATCCGACTAAGTGGTTAGTTTAAAAGATTTTTTAGAGCCGGTGAAGGATAATAGACTGTACCTACAATAAATAAGTCAGTAATACAGCCAGTTTGTCCGTATTAGTGACGAAATAACGCTTTTGATGTAGAGAGGGGGAAACGATCTTATTACTTATGATTAGAATGATTTTCTTCAGTTATTTTCCGAAACAAAGACCAACGTTACTTATCCAGGTTTTTGGTACAAGTACAATGATTGTTTACCCCTTTAGATATTATTCATATAAATTACGTAGGTACATACCTACGTACATTTAAAAAAATCGTCATTACAATGTAAAAAATAAACTACCTCTTACGTTGTTCCAATCAGTTTATTTACGTATTGCTTCAAAATATTAAAATGATTTTCATGTCCAAGAGACGTTGTTTGATTGTGTAGATATTCTAGGTACCTACCTTCTCGTGCAACGGTAGATCTGCGGGCCATAAATGTATAAAATTTGTACCAAACTAAATTTATTTTTAACTAAGTATAACGAAACTTAAACGAGACATTCCGAAACTAGAGCTTTATGTATGTCTACATACGGCATTTTAGACAGTGATTACCCTACTTCCGAAATCCGAATATTTACCAAAACATTACTCTAATGATGGCAGTAAATGTTTCCGCAAAAGGCTCGACCTTTCACTAGCCGTTATGTAAAGGGCAATTGAGTACGATAGTTACCAAATGTTGACAAAATATTGAGGAAATTACCTATGTACTCGTATATGTTGTTACAAAAATCTAAATCTACTAACCCTTGCCTCCCTGTACATTTTAGAAGTAGCCACATTCGTCCGAAAAAACATTCATCTTTTTAAATTTTGCGAAAACCCTCGACGTCAGCAATATTTAGAACTTCCTGCACCTAGACTCGAAAGGAGATCGTCAATTCTGGGCCACCTGATATAAACCGTATACAGTTTGTACTACAATGTAAAATAAATACTCATTTTATTACTAAAGTGGACAAAATATTACAAAAAAATGAAACGGGAATTAGAAATACTAAATAAATAAACATTACGTTGATCTTTCCGCGATTAAAATACAGCAAGACAAGTCGTTAACGTCCTTATGGCATTGATATAAAGTTTAAATTCACCTGGACTGAAACGGGTTTGTTTTTTGGTTTGACATTGTCAATATCTACCGTTACATAATCTGCGTTTTGATACTCTTCGGTAAGTTATAACATTGTAATATTAAAATAATATCTTAGCCTAGGAATACGGAAGTTTAAATTAGAAATCGACTGTATTAAAACGCCCAAAGATTGAAAATGCGCATTTTTGCATTTTTGATCGGAGTTTGAATATTGAAAGTGGGTTTCATAATCGCATAATATCATGCTCCTTCGATAACGAAACGCATCTTTTTTTCAATTTTGCAATGTCAGATACTAGTGCTATCGCACTTAACGGTGGTAAACCTTATCCCTTCGCAATAGGTGTTAGGAATGTTCAGTTAATAGTATCAACGATGGTTTGACAGCCGTCTTTGTTTACCGAAATACAGGAACTATAAATACGATCAAAATATGACTTTTTATTATTTCATCATGATTCCCGTTTTGTTTTTAAGTCCGCTTTTGTACATTTTCTTTAAAAAACCAGTACTTTTTTAACATTAATATATAAATCATAGGCATGCACGCTTTCAAAAATTGTCCTCGTCAGATTCAAGTTTTAAATGCATGATTTTTCAATTTTCCCATTAGATTACGCAATTTTTTTACCACCGTCCTGATCTACAAATTATGACGATTTTTTAAAGGTTAGGGTCATTCCTAAATGGTCCTAAATAATCTGGGCCTGATCACCTAACAAAAATTGACGATCTCCTTTATAAGAATGAACCATATTATAGAGCAATAAAAATTTACAATAAAATCCCCAACTATATAAAATCTGAACAAACAGACTCACTTTTTGTAAACCACCTCAAAAGTATGCTCATAGAAAAGTGCTATTATACAATAACCGAATTTATGGAGGATAAAACCTTGTAGGCTGTGTGTTTGTATATTATATAAAAACAGTTATGAGTATTATTAGTTATAGTTATAAGTACATAGTTAGACATGAATGTGTATTGGTGTTACCAATTTATGTTGCTACACCCTATGCTATGTGGGTCCATGTACATTATATTATGTATTTTTGGTCGCAATAAAGATCTCTTATCTCTTATTTCAAAACATTTAAAGACCAGATAGCGCAAATTATGTATAGCGAAATGTATATATTTTTTTTGTTTCTTACATAGTACTAGGAGTCCGCTTGGCAACCTTAATCCCACGAAAGTAATTATCCCTCTTTCATCACCTTTCGCTGAGAATATATAATAAAAAGACTTCCGTCACTATCTTTCTTGTTTGCTTTTCGGATCTCTACCAAATATAACGTGCTGAAAATTTAATTAAATATACTTATTTAATATTTAAGTTATCACATCAAGAATAATGTCTACTAATACTACCTGAAGACGTTAATAGACTGTCTATAATTTTGCGCCATTGAAATAATTTTAAACAAGAAAGAACCGACTTCACTTAGCCTCCATCTTTCTAAAAGCAAATGCTCGTCCTGCTGTAAAAAATACTCAAAACACTATAGGTGTGTATAATAGTTGAAGAGTTCCCTCGATTTCTCCAGGATCCCATCATTAGATCCTGACCTGATGACAATAGGACCAACTGTGAAGTATACTCTTTCAAACAAAAAAATATTTTTTCAAATCGTCTTCGAATAATCGGTGAATATAATACATAAAAAAAAAACAAAGATCCCGACGAATTGAGAACCTCCTTCGAAATCTTGAAGTCGGGTAAAAACAATGGGCATACAAAAGCGGTTAAGGATTCCCAAGTTAATGTTTTATGTATTGAAGGTGTAATAATAAACGTAGGTACGTAAGAAACCGTTTAGCTGGAATAAATTGGAAGCGTTACGTTACGTATTAGCAATTCTACGTATTAGGTGCATATTATCGAATTTGCTGAAAAACGTTGGATAATCCTTGTATGGAACGTTTTGTTTTAATATACATAATCAATGTAATACTTTTACACAACTGTTTCCTGCGTGATTAAGTTATAAAAGGTTTTGTAAACAAGCTAATAGGTTATTATATATTATAGCTCGATAACAGCTATATTACATAACATCAATGATGAAAATAATTTATTTGAATAATTGTTAGGTAAACCCCTGTATTTTCAATTAAAATTTAGAAAATTCAACAATTTTCTATTCATTAATCTATCGTTTCATTTTCTTCTTCGCGAAATGACCATGTTTGGTTATTTATTAATATTTATATTTAGGAAGTTTTTAATTACCTTAAATAACTCCGTATATACATGCAATATTTGATGAAGCCTGAAGGTTCAATAATTATAACAGTCGGTAGAATAATTAATAAAATACCTTTTTACACTACCTAAGTAAGTAATTAAAATCAGTATGTACCTAAGTATCATATACCTAATTTAGGTGATTAAAGATTTTACTCTCAGAAAAGGTACAAAAGACGTTTCTAAGAACGCTGTACAAAAGGATATTTGGGTATTACCCGTACCTATACCCCACTAAATTCATTTTAGGAAGTCTTGGCTTCAATTCCCTGGAGGTCAGGCGCAACCTAAGCCTGTTGCTGTTTACCTGTCGGGCCCTTCGAGGTGACTGTGACTGCCTTGAACTGGTGGAACGGCTAGTAAGAGTCTTTGTCCCGGATTTGAAAAATGTAACCCTTAGGCCGCGGACATGTGTTCTATTGGCCGTGCCGTCGGCACGTACTGTCGCCTATGCGAACTCGCCGGTGGTCCGTGCCCTGTCCCTGCTGAATGCGCTCCTAGTATCAGCACCGGAGTGTGACCTGTTCGCGTGGCGATGGATGGATGTGTATAATGAGTGTTTAAGATTCTGCGAGTTGAGGGATGATAGGCCGTCAAGTGTGCCGCTAGTTTAATTTAATATAATATTAATATTATATAGTGTTAAGTTTCACAGTGTATTAGTTTAAGACTGTAATGCTGTGTTAACAATCAATAAACAATTTGTGTTTTAAGGCCTATTTACATTCGAGTTTCTCGTACGATTTTGACAAAAAATCGTATAACATTAGGGATAATCAACAGGCGCCAAGGACCATCGTACAAAACTATTTACAAAACATATTTGCTTATGAGCCTGGCGCAGACTCGCCAAGTCCTTAACAAGAAAAATCTTAATAGCGCGAGTTAGGGTTGATAATTATGATCGTATCTCACTATATATGGCCAATTGACCACTGACCATCGTAACATTTCACTGGGCGACAAAAAAACATGTATGTTAATGACAGTTTTTTAACCTCATTTTCTATTTATTGGGTTACAGCAGTACTGTCACGTTCCGTGCGGAGCGGCGCCGGCGCGCTCGGTGCGGAATCCGCTTCTTATGCAGTTTCGTATGTTTACACGCATCGCTAACTGTTATACAACCAGATGCAACGAGTGCAGTGCTGTCGATCTTTTACTCACTGGTATAAATATCGCCAGGTGCATTGCTCTCACAGAGCGAATATTTACCTATCAAACGCAAGATCTAACGCGATTTTTCGCTTGGAAAACCTTTGCCTACCGCTGAACCTACAGGACACGAACCAAGAGACGCCAATAGTAGGTACTTATTATGCGCTGCTCGACCACGCAAGCACAGAAGAGATAATAGTATTTCATACAGAATGGCCACGCTCCGCCCCGCCCCGATTCGAATTACCTCACTCCGCGGCGGCCGTTTGGTAGGCCGTAGGTAGGCCGTCAGCTGGTCGGCAGCGCGTCGAAGAAACAACGCAAAATGTCGCCGTACAAGGTGTATTGTCATGTTAATGGGTGTTTAGAAAGTAATTACATACAATAAGGAAAGAAGTATGTTTTCGGTCAAAATAACTATTATACTTTATCGTAAGTAGCACATGAATCCATGACGATATAATACATGATATGACGCATATTTTTGTTGTTCAAAGTAGAAAAGACGTGTCATTGATGAAATGGATGAAGGATTTTGGCAGTTATTTTTATCTATATCTAGTTGTTTTTATTTACCAAAAATATTATATTATGAAACAAAATGTGCGGCGTTGCCACTGCTGCACTGTTGCCAGCTCGCGCGCGCGTCTCGGCCGCGAGACGCGACCTTGACGACCTTGTCAGGTTATAGAACGAAGACAAGAGGGTTTTACCGCGAAATTTGAAAATCAAAATTTCGTTATCTGCATATCGTTCGCTCGTATTATGAGCAAGTGCGACAGAGAGGGACGTAACTAAATTTCCATGTTCGCGGTGGGCCCGCAGTGGGGTTCGTTAGCTCTCGTCAAAACGTCCAATTATTGGAGTAGCCAGGCCTATAACCGCTAACCTCTTCTTTCGTTCGATCGTCTATTTGCATCACTCTCTTTCGAATAGGCAAGAACGATAGAGACGGAGATGTAATGTGAATAGATACTTATTTATTTTTAATATAACCTTACTTAAATTACAAAATAATTTATTCAAATATAAATTGTCAACAGCAAAACACAGAAAAAACAATAAACAAAACTCTTACATTATGTGTTGTCCCCGGTGCAAAATTTCCCATCACGTTAGCCGCGTTACCACGTTGAATGGCTATGGACAACCTGGACTATGGACTACTTAAATTTATCATATTTGATTATTTTTTACGAATTACGATGGCAAGTGCCTCAACAATCCAGGTTCGTGACGTGACTGTACATAACCGTTGTCATTTTACGCCTTTAGTCTACCTACGCATTCGCATGCGAAACAGTACCGACAAGGACACAACTATCTCAACTCGCTGTAGAGTGAGTGAGACGTTACGACATCGACAGCGGAAACTAGAAAAATAATTGAATGACAGCCCTGAGAATATACGCACACATTGAAGCGTGTACAGACGTGCCGTGCACACATAGGCGCTCAAAACAGCTTTGTAGTATGGCGTGTCCGCCCTGTGACGCAAGAAAACCGTAACATCTATCATAGACAAAAATCAGAGGGAAAACGGAAAAATCTAATTAGGGAGATTTTAAATTGGTACGTGTTTACACGAATTCCGATTTTCTTTGCCTTGAAAAAATTAGTTCAAATTTTATTTTTATATTCAAATTGGTTGTTTCGAAATAACTTCGTTTAAATTAAGTATCTATAGGGCAATCGTGCTAGTTTCCTGTCCAGGTCCAGTTTACCGTCCACCTGATTAAACAGCTGCAAATAAACGGGAAAAACTGTTTAAGGTCAATATAGTTTATATTTATAGTTTAGTCTTTAGTAGATTTTTTAATTTTAAGCTTTGATGGACGATATGGTATGGACGGAAAACTGACGAGACTGGACGAAAACGAGCACAATCACCCGACGTTAGAAAAAACAATGTTGTCCAAAAATTCTATGATTTTTATTTTCCTAAAGCACCTCGGATCCTTAATTTTATCGGTAGAGCAGTTTCTGAGAATCTGGGTAGAAGGCACTTAGCAATTCGTGAAGACAACTTGATTGTTTATTTTATACTATAGGATAGCTTTGAGTAGAAAGTTTTTATTTGATAGTAAATTAATAATTTAATCCTTGTTATGATACTCGTAAAATTTACTTTCTACAATTTATTATTCAATTGTAGTTCGTATATTCCCAACATAAGTTGACTCCTCCTAGGTCATACTGGTTACTGTAGTGAGTACAGCAAAAAAATTATTAAGGGATTTATGAGGAACTCAACCTTTGTCTAACTAAATTATTTATTTATTTAAACTTAATTGTACAGTAAGAAACGTAAAGTTATAGAATAGGCGGACTTAATGCCGTAATACCTCAAGAATATACAAATAATACTTAACTAAATTCGCAAAAATGCGTCAAAATGAAATGTTTTGATAACAAAAACAAACTGTCGCATTCATTACAGTACAAAATTGTATTGAGGGTTTCCGGTTAAGAGAGGTATTTTTGACAATCCACCAATTATAAAAAATATGTTTTTTTATTAATGGCTTTTACTCCTCGCTCAATTTAGCGAGGTGAATTCTGCCAATGTCAAGGTTATTAGGATTTTATTCATTTTCGTAAAATAAAATAAAAGCAACGTTGTTCGGTTAAGGCCTTGTTGATTGTAAAGTGATAGCCTCCTTACAAACACGTGGGTGGCCGGGACCCCGGATAACCGTTTGTTCAACATCAACTAAAGGCTGGTTACTCGCGTTTTGGGACTAATTTTTCATTAGCTGCACACTCGTCAATCCTATCACCGTACAATAAGCTATCAATATTACACACTGAACTACGTAAATGAGCAAAAAACAAAAAACTATTCCAAAGACGATGCAGCCATCTTGAAGCGTAAACGATTATTAATATGATTGAACATGATTGGTGGATTGTGACATGACAGCTAGACCTGTCGCCACGATGGCGGAAACCCTCATTAGTGTGGCGCCAATATTTTGACAACAAATAAACACCGTCAATTAATCCAATAAACAAGTAATTTGGTCATCGTTCTCGTTCGAGCATGTTTGTGCTTCCTCGGTGACGGGCTGACGGGGTTGGCGGTGACCCGTGACTCAGGCTGTGACTCAAACGGTTGCGAACTGCATTCGACTGTTTATACCTACATTGTTTTTGCGGAAATAGTTTGATTAAGGTGACGGGTATCGCGGTTGACGACTGCATTTTGCGTTTTTATAATCGCAGCTTCCGCTTCTGCCATCTAGTATACTTGAGATGAACTATGACAATTCAATGTTGACATGTTTAAATAGTCAAGCAATCGCGGTCTTTTACAGTAAGATGGCGCTTTGATAATGATTCCATTTTATGTGTACTTACTTAATTAAAGTTACTATTGTATGTAGGTAATCAATGACGAAATAATATAAAACTACTTGACCAACGCACGCCATTACCTACAGTATCATAATCGCACAATTATAATGTTTTATTCTAAATATCCAAAATAAGCATTCATCATGGCGGTTATATTTCTATGTGTCAAGTACGTGTCAAGTCTTTCAAAATAAAAGTTCAAATAAAATGTACTTAACTGAAGATAATATTATTTGTAACTAATTTGTTTTATGTCCTCTTCTGCTCTGAAAAATCCAGGTTTTTAGTATCTATAACGAAATTAGAGATGGTCAAAATCGCTTTCAATGAGGACGGTAAAGTGCGTTGGGATAAGACCGCATCGGGAAAACATCGGATAATTCAATTACCTATCTGGAAAATTATCCTTTAGTTGCAAATACAAACCACACATCCTCCAACACTATTGTGTACCTGTACCTAGTTGCATTTTGATATAATGGCGATGCCGCTTTTTTCAGATACATTAACATTTTACTTAAATGTTTCTTCCGGTAGGTATGCTTAATAAAAACGACTGTTGTTTAAGTGAAAAGTTTAAAAAACCGGCCAAGTGCGTGTCGGACCACGCATAGGAGGGTTCCGTACCTTCAATGGAATAAGAACCAAACTAATAGCAAAAGGTCGTATCTGATGCCTATGGAAGAAGTTTTTTGGAAATGGCTCAAAAATTGCTAAACCGATAATGTTCAAAACAATTTTCGTAGCAAGTATATAATAAGGCGCATCTTCTCAAATTTTTTCATATTTTTTGGACTTACGGTTCAAAAGTTATAGGGGGGGCTACAAAATTTTTCTGACTTTCGAAGCGATTATATCAAAAAATATTTACTTAATCACAAAATGATCAAAAAAACTTTAATATTATTTTTAAAGACCTATCGATTGATGTATCACATGTTGATATATGGTAAAAACAATTTTTTTGAAATTTAGATACATGTATGGAGCGCCCCCCCTTAATTTTTTTTAATTTTTTATTTAAATACATAACTAAGTAGCGGCATACAGAATACACCTTATGTGTAAATTTTATTCAGATACGTCGTATAGTTTCCGAGTAAAATGGCTGTGACATACGGACGGGCAGACATACAGACAGACGTGACGAATCCATAAGGGTTCCGTTTTTTGCCATTTGGCTACGGAACCCTAAAAATCACTTATTCTTTATTTGACGATCTCCTAGCCCTGTCGGTAGTGACCCTGCCTACGAAGCAGGAGGTCCCGGGTTCGAATCCTGGTCAGGGCATTTATTTGTGTGTTGATCGCAGATATTTGTTCCTGAGTTATGGATGTTTTCTTTGTATTTAAGTATTTATCCATATTTATCTATTATATATATCGTCGTCTAGTACCCATAACACAAGCCTTATTGAGCTTACTGTGGGCCTAGGTCGATTTGTGTAAGATTGTCGTATAATATTTATTTATTATTTATAGTAAATGTATGGAAAATATTTAATTTGTGGCTTTTTAGTACAATACCTAATAATAGGAAACTATTAGAAACGATAGGAATAGAATCGATTGGCATAAAAAAGCAGCATGTGAAAAATAAAAAAAACAATTTTCATAAAGTATGGGAAAAGTTTTTCTCAATTTGTGCGCAAATTATTTTTGATCCTATACAAGAATGGGATCGATTGGCATCAAAAAGAAGTTTACCAAATGTGACCTCATCTCGCATCCTGTATGTTTTTTTCCAAAATCCGTAGAAGACCTTCCCTCAATTTCAAATTAATGAAGATTGATTAATTTGAAATTGAGGAAAGGTCTTCTAAGACCATTTTCGCGTTGCAGCGAGGGATCTGGTAGCTGCCCCCACTGACCCAAAAATAAATTGAAATTGTATATTATTTCAAATTATCGAAGTTACAAGTAAAAGTAGTTAAGATAAAAGTAATTGCAATTACAAATTATATGTAATCGGGAATACTACTGACATGTAATCTCAATTACAAGCAATTTCAATTACTTAATATAATTGATTTTCATGTAATTTAATTAGCAATTTAATTCATTACAAAAGTAGGTACCATCTAATAAATTACGCCCAACACTGAATAAACATCAGGTTCAAGAGGGTAGTATGGAGGATGTATGCTATCTGCTGCCGAAGTCGCGCATACATGTGATCTTTATAGACAAAAAAGTTTCGTTCTATAAATTCAATTGTTTGTCACAAAAAATGGTTTGATTTGTTTTTGCGTGGCATTTAAGACTGGATCCAATTAATTGTTGCTGTGAACATTTTTTAAATTGGTACCTAGTTGGTTACTAGGAACAGGTTTAGACACGGGTATGTTATGTCCAAAAGGGAGGTATGGGCACTCCGAATGCTATCTCGCTAACTGTGGTAAGGCACAGTTCAGCGAATGTTATCACGCTCAAATCTGGACCTGGCTCAGAGCTCGACTGGGGAAGTACCTTACAGAAAACCATAGCTAAAAAGCAAATAACTTAATTCAACCTAAAGTTTAAGATTAATTTTTTAACATGTTTTAACCATTTTCATTTATATACCATAAGTGTTTTTTACTAAAAATATTGACAAATATAAAAGCGTTTGTCGTCTCACATAAGAATTATAAATTGAAATTACACAAAAGATTTAAAAACACGAAAAGTCAGCACGAGTTAACATATAAAAGCTTTTGCCCGCGGCTTCGCTCGCGTTAAATTCGGGGTAACAAACCATACAAACTTTCACCCCCCATTTTAGGGAAGTGGGGGGTTAAAAAGAGACAAAAAGTAGCCTATGTCACTCTCCATCCCTTCAACTATCTCCATTTAAAAAATCACTTCAATTCGTCGCCCCGTTTTGCCGTGAAAGACGGACAAACAAACACACACATACAATTTCCCATTTATAATATTAGTATGGATTAGTTGTATCGTGTCGTGTATAGGGTCGTCACGGTTTTTTGGGTACATTTTTGGGTTAGTTTTAGTTAATTGCCATCTATTTCAAAAGTTTTATCATATCAAAATCCATTACAATATTAAAATACTAGCTTTTACCCGCGACTTCGTCTGCGCGAAATTAACATGAGCCATATGGAATTACATAATAAAACGCAAAATAAAAGTTACTAGTTAGTAAAATCTAAGAGCAAATATAAAACTAGCACGTATGCTATTTCAAGTCAACAGGGAGCAACAATTCCGTATAAACTTCCATTCCGTTTTCATCCCCTTATACATACCAAATTTCATCTAAATCAGTTGAGCGGTTTAAGCGTGAAGAGTTAACAGACAGACACACTATAATATTAGTATGGATACGTGTTATATCTCTTCAAGTAGGCTGGGGAAAAAAAAAGAATTATAGCCAAAAGCGTTTTTTAAAATTTTTAAATTTTGAAACATCTTGCTTCAAAGGTTTGAAACATCTTGTCTTTCCACTCTCAATATTTTTAACTCACTCGTTTTTGAATTATTATGAATTAACATAATAAAGGCGGTTTATAATTATATCTATTATTTGAAACCGTGCATAGGGTGGTTATGCTAGTTTCCCGTCCGGGTTGCCGTCCACCTGATTAAACTGCTACAAATTTATTGGACTAAGAGCTGGCCACGTCGGATATGACACAATAATGAGAGCAATAAAACCTGACTATTGTGTCATATCTGACGTGGCCAGCTCTCCGTCTACATGGAAAAAACTTTTTGAGGTCAAATTTGCCATTGATAATAATTATTTATTCTTTAATTGATATTTTAATTATAAGCTTTTATTTCAAAAACTTGAATATCAATATATCAATAAGTATGGACGGAAAACTGACACATACTCCACTTTTACAAAAAATGTTTTATTATAAAAAAACCTTTCGAGTATGATTTATTCTCGTATAATATTAATCTAAACAAGACCATATAAGCTCTAGAACGATAAGTAAGGGCACTTCAAAATTTATTATTGCATTACAAAGCTGGCAAAATCGATAAGTGGAAGAAAACTAGCACCTAAAAACTTACTAAGAGTACATTTTATTCAATAGTCCAATCTTAAGTAGAAGGAGTAGATTTTGAAAATTTATACAGGAAAAACAGCTTAGGTACACTTCATACTGATTTGAAACAAGGATTAATATTTCGAGAAATTTTTACAAAGGTAAAGCATAAAAGTCAGCCCTGAAAGCTGACCAACTAGTTCAAAAATGGTCCGGTCTTACCCCATCGTACCTTACTTATTGTTTTTTTCATTTTAGGGATTGTGAGAAATTATATTGGTATATATACTTATACGATTAAATTAATTCCATATCTACTTACCTACCTAATAATAATATTAATAATTCACCATATCTTTTAAATCGTACGAAAACGAACATACAATAAGCCATATAAACCTAATGGCGCGACCAGACATCGTAGAGTACCGGGACAGCCGAGCCGATTGTTTCTTTCTTATTCCATAGTAAAGAGAGAGATATAGCCTATCACGATGATGTGGACAAATCATTGACAAATGCACGAATGTGTTTCAACTTCAAGCGCATTTGATTCTATTCAATGTATCCGTCATTCATATCATAATCATAATATAGATCTAGCTTGCAACAGCGCAAAGCAAGACGCGAAATGAGCAAATGAAAGCAAGCTGGCAACGTCGCCGCGGATGGAAACTGCTCGAACAAACGCGCTCTTGTAATACAAATTATGGTAAAAACATGGACGAAGCCGTCTATGGTAAAAAGTACCCATACCCACTGTAAAAATTGAATAATGAATTAGTCTCTTTTATAAGTTGGTAGTTTAAATATATTGGGTAAAAAAGTCAAAATAGAAAGATTAAACTAACTAGTAACTTGACTATAGTATGATTTGACTTTTTTTTTGTCCAAAAATACCTTTAAATCGCTTAGGATCAGGATTGAAAATATAAATGAGAAATGAGATAAAAAATAAACAAAAAAGTTAACATCAGCCTAGATTTGAACTCGGACATATCTACTCAGAAAGCAAGCGTACTATAACCTAAGCTATGTGGAACGAATTTCCGCACTCAAAATTACTAATCATATTACTCAAATTTGACACATGAAACATGTCTCTGGCTGCAATAGAATAAACGCCTATAAGTTTTATTGCAGCAATTGCATAGTTCTGAATTATTACAGGCTCTACAAGGTTTTGCGTCTAAAACCTTTATTAAGCGCTTAATACGACTATAGTTATCGGCCGAACATTAGTAATGTGCTAAGAAGTAGTTATGTTTAATTTCGCAACATAGAATTATTTCTGACCGACATAAAACTTGCGACAAGTTTTCTCCAAAACAGTTTCTTAACGATGATATATATACCTAATTATGTTATACAAGACCAAGCACGTATCGGTACAGCGAACCCAACTATATGCCCCTACAGAAAATGTAACATTCATGCTCCAACGTGGTTTGTTTTCTTCAAAAACCTTGCACAAAAACACCTCGATTTGACGTGTTTGCATATATCGTCGCCTTAAACCTGTATTTTGTAGGTATTTATTAAGAGTGATCCCGAACCAAATGGTTTACCAAATGGTTGAAAAGTTTAGGTATTTTTTGCGTAAGGTACGGTAGTTGGTAGTACGGTCAACCAATTTCATTCCCAAGCCACTATATGTAATTATACATATAATGTTGTCATAATAATAGCTACTTTAACATTAATAGTTAATAATAAGTACTACTTACATAAATTAAGATATGATAAATAGATCGATTTATTTAAGGGTTTGTTAAATCTTCATACAAGGAATATGAAGATGGAAAATAGTGACAATGGGCACGTTTCCGCATTTTATAGGTATAGGGAATGTTTCCATTTGGTAATATTCCCCATACAAAACAAGGAAACTTTCGGAAACATGCCCATCACTATCCTTCGAATCGGATTAAATATAGACGCAGTACAAAAACAACATTTTGTTAAATTCCGTTCATAGATACAGAAACGGTATATATTTACTGAATCCTAATATTAAATAAATGACTTCTTTATAAACTTCAGGAGCAAGATTTGAATGCCACACTAACCTTCAGTAGGTAGTGCATGCTTAAAATGGAGAACAAATGTTAGTTATAAAACTTACAAACAAGATTTAATATCGGTGTAGATACCTATACCAACGCATTGCTGGTGCAGTATGCAGGAAATGTTTTAATTACGGTTTTATTATTTTTCAGCACGCGTGATTGAATAACAGACGAAAACTAAAACTCCTTTCACTGTTTTTATTTTCGTTCATTCAACTTTCTCTGAATGGCAAGAAACGAGTCGCAATATTTCTAAAAAAAGTTTGAAAACTTGAGTGACTTTTAATTAAAACAACGGAAGTCAAATGACCAAAAAAACATGGTTGATAAGCTGAAAACCTTGAAAGTTCATATAGAAACCAAGTTTCAATTTGGAAAATTTATCAACTTACGTTCATTTTCCCAGACACTGATCCTCCTTTTCAAGAACAACACTAAACAATAATACAGTATTTGTAAAGTATTTCACTAGTATTTAGTTCCGGTGCCGGTTACCACACTAGTATCCGAACGTGCGTCGTGCCACGGCGGCGGTGAATTCGCAACTGCTCGAAAAGGCAAACTTTCTCGGCAGCGATTCAGTTGCCCTGCCACTTTCGAGTTGATATGGCCAATATAATTGTTATGGTACCTTTAGTTGTTGCTTTATCTTAGTTGTTGTTTAGGAAGAAATTGAAAATATTTATCTCATAGGTATAATTATTATATAAATATTTGAGGCCTTGTTTACCTCGGATTTTGACAATATAAATAAATACCCTTAGGTAAAAAGTACCCAAGAACCGCAGTCGGCGGTTAGGTATCGAGTTATCGTCATAAATTGATCTTTCAGGACATAGGGTAATTGTGCTAGTTTTCGTCCACTCTTGTCAGTTTTCCGTCCATACTTGTTTATATTCAAGTTTGCCAAAAAAAATTAAAAAATCTACTAAAGAATAAACAATAAATATAAATTTTGTTGACTTAAAAAGTTTTTCCCTTTTATTTGCAGCAGTTTAATCAAATGGACTGTAAACTGGACCTGGACGGGAAACTAGCACAATTACCCTATACGATCATTTTATATTCACCAATCACTTTTCGGTGCAGGAAAACATCGCGAGGAAACCTGCATATACATCCGCGAAAAATTCAAAGGTGTATGTGAAGTCCCCAACCCACTTTCGGCTAGCGTGGGGACTATAGCCCGATCTCTCTCGTGCATGAGAGGAGGCTTGTGCCCAGCAGTGGGACGTATATAGGCTAACATATTATTTATTCTACCCAGTTTATGAGCTCGGGGAGCAATTTCCATGACGCCCCGGCATCGTATTGTTTGTTGTGATTCCTTCAATTCGTAATTATCATTATAGTACCATTACCATTGTCTTTCCCTTATGTTTACCGTACTTAGGTAAACACATCGGACACATCATGTTTTCCTGATATTTACAGACATTTCTGCTAAACAAGTATCGAGTCAGTGGAATTTAAATCGCTAAATTGTCATCTTTTCTCCACCAAGGAAAATGTACACTCGGATCATCTATAGTGTTTTCCCATCTGTGCCCCGCCATGTCGAATCCAAGGCGGTCGATGCGCACAGGTAGGAATACACCATCTATAAGGCACTAAGGATTCTGCTTGCCAATTTGATTAAAATCGATTTAGCCGTGAAAGGTAACAGACAGACACAGTTACTTTCTCCTTAATTATATGCATATACACGGTGCCCGTGAACATTGCGAGAGACTTTAACAGTGTATTCATGATCATATTTAGAGAACAAAATGTCCTTTAAACTTTTCCGAAATTGGCCATAGTTTCAGAGTAAATACTACTTACAAAAAATTGCATTTTGAATTGTTTCTCAGTGTAAAATGATTTTTTGATGGCGATCTCACCGGTATGGGGCATAGTCTAGACATCTCTTATTGACTGATATCAAAGACCTAAGAAACACTTTTCATGGACTAGTTTTTACGAGAAAAAATGTAGCAATTTACTTTTTCCGTTACTTTTTTCTAATGACATTTACTTTTTATGTAGAACAGCATTCCAAAAAACTGAAAAAAAAAAAAAAAAAAAAAATTTTTTTTTGGCGTTTTACAACAAAAGTCATATAATGTTTTTTCATTCTTTTGACCTCAGAAATGCGTGGTTAAAATCTCTCGCAATGCTCACGGGCACGTTGTATATTTTTTATGAATTTCAGGAAGTACAAATAAAGTTATAAAAAGAAACACGTAGGTTGTAATATTAAGTCGTAACTGATATTTTCGTAATCATACGCTATTTCCTAAGTATTTATTATTGTTAAACAGCCAAGTGCGTGTCGGACCACGAGCAAAGTACGAGAAAATAACGCTGAACAAAAATCACTTTAAATGTATAGGTCTCCCTTAAATAGGACATTAGTATACAACCAATAAAGACCAAGAAAATAAATAGATAAAGGGCCGAATGCAAGATGAAGAAAGGCAATTTTATGAACATACGGCCAGTAATCCTACCTATTCTGGCCGGTATGTACGAGTATATAGCTAAGAGCTTTATTAAAAATGCGTGAAGATGCAGCCGAAAACAAACACAAACCTAAAAGTTCTGAAGAACATTTACTGGCCTGGGTCAGAAATGTTGTAGGGAAATCCATTGCCTTGTTAGATAGATATTTCCACGCATGTTTGAGTTTATTATTTTAAATATTGCTTACGGGATTCGGAACACTAAAAAACGTTGCTGTAACATCTACGAGTATGCCTATTAACTGAGAATGAGCACTATCGGCGGTGTTACATATACCAACTAAATTATTCTCATTATCAACATGCAATGCTAGATAATTTACCGACACGCGTTTGCGAAAAATTGTAAAACGCTTGCAATTTTCTCATTAAAACTACGAAACAGACCTATAGGTATTATATCCTCTTTATCACATTTATCTCTTCAACAAGGATGATTAAGACATGGATTGACAATGCCTATACAAAATCGCGTTCCCTTATTTCAGGCTAAAGCACTAGCGTCATCTATCGGTCACCACAAACACTAAATTCCTATTTAACCTTTCTGTTAAGCCCATTGGTTGACTGGTAGAGAATGCCTTATGGCATTAAGTCCGCCATTCGTACCATCTTATTTTGTGCAATTAAGATTAAATAAATAAATTCTACTTTCTAATATTTTGTTCGGCGATTAACGCTGACAGAATAACTCGACTCCAGATTCAACAGATGGCGCTGGGGCACTTAGTACCGAAAACAGACGTATAGCCTGAAGGTTCGAGGAACGCGATTTTGTATAGGCATTGTCCATCCATGTCTTAATCATCCTTGCTCTTCAATAAGCTAGATATCAATGGTGGGCCAACCAGAGACCAGACTAGTGGTGATACGAGACCGAGCACACACTCATAAGGAATAGTTACCGGCACAAGTCATGAATTAAACTATAATCATTTTAATGCAGGTTTTTTTAACCCTTATGAATGCAAAGGCGATTTAGTGACCACATACAATTACTTAGAATCTGAGTCTTAAAATCTTTATAATAAGGTTCAAAATCAGTTGTTTATATTGAAAATATAAGTTACATTCAAAATATTCCCCAGTGCATTGCCAACTTGAGTGTATTTAAATTTCACGTAGTATATCTGTATAACTGGGGCCCTCAAAAGGCCGAGCCATACCGGCTGCGTCTACGTGCACGTTCCACTGCATAGAATAATTTTAAACAAAAAAGAACCGACTTCACTTAGCCTCCACCTTTCCAAGAGCAAATGCTCGAGCTGCTGTAAAAAATACTCAAATCACTATAGGCGTGCCTATAATAGTTGAAGAGTTCCCTTGATTTCTCCAGGATCCCATCTTCAGATCCTGACCTGGTTACAATGGGACCAACTTTATATTTCTTGACATATTGCAATAATGTATAATTATTTTGGTAATTAAGGGACACTTAGTACTAAATTGACGATATTTTACTATTCTATCTTAGGATTTATAATTATATTAACATTTATTATTTTAATTAAGTTGACATAACACTAATAGATTGATTTTAAATTTTATTGCTTTAGTTCTACATCTGCGGTACCTACCAGTAATTTGTACATCATCAGTTTGTTTTGATTGTATTTATACAAGCTTTTTCCTTGTTATGTTATTTCTAGAGATGCGCCGAATATTCGGTAATTATTAGGTATTCGGCATATCTGGCATGTTTTTCATTGTTCGGTATTCGGCCGAATTATTCGGTAAAACTGCCGAATATTTACCGAATAAACATATGACATTTATCTAATAATAAATGAATCATTCATACTATTTATCGCTCTTAAAAGTTAAGTTATATATTTATTGTTATCACTTATTTTATTAGGCATATAATAAAACAAGAAAACTTGATTTTAGCATAGACATAAACAAAAAGGAATATGAGTGACGTTCATAATAAAGAAAACTAAAATGCGGTCCTGCACCTACCCACTTGTAAAATGCTCCACACCGCTATAATGTATGTGCATCATGGGCAAAAGAGATAAACCTATATAGTTAACACGGGTACGCAAGGGAGACCTCCATATTTTTCGCATTGCACAAAGTGTGACCGAGAAACTGCCACACGACTAATTCAATATAGGTGCCGGTAGCTATATTTTATGGCACAGAATCGAGCGCCATATCTCCCTTTTTGTATAAATCAATGGATTTTAGTAAGCTTAATTATTCAGTTCATCACCATATCAACGTCTGTCATCAATTCACCATCAATAACAATCGCAAATGTTGACATTGACAATGCCAAGGTTGCATACACATATTATTTTACTAGAAATAAGGGCGAGCGGGAGGGGTTGAATTCGCGCTCAGCGAGCCGCGCGGACCTGCATAAACCTGTTTAGTTTTACCGTATATTCGGTTCGGTAAGATCTGAACCGAATGTTCGGCCGAATATTCGTATTCGGTAAAGTCTGTATTCGGCGCATCACTAGTTATTTCACATGTTACTATGTTCAACACAATATTTATTGTTTTGAACGAATAAAAAAAAATAAAAAACAGATCCCCACGAATTGATAACCGAAATTGAATTCAAAATCTTGAAGTCGGTTGAAAAGATTTAGCTTGTCTCTGGACCGCTCGCACATGCGTATTGCTGGTCTGTGTTCCTGCGCCTGCGTTGTAAAATAAGAATTCTCATAAGACATGTCACATCGCTTGCATGACGTCGTGGAACATGCATGTCTACGCACACGCAGCCGGTGTGGCTCGGCTTTAAAGCCCTGTTACAATTGTCCTAGTTAACTTCCTAAATGAATTAGTTTCTAAATTTAGTCAAGTCTAACCGCATTTAGCAAGTAAATTTACTATTGAAAAGTTAGGATCCTAATTAGGACACTAAAAAAAGTAAAGTGTAACAGGTCCTTAAGCTTGCCTTTACCGAAAAGCGTCTGTGCGATGTTTTTTGGAACTTATCATTGATTTGGTAGGTAAGAGCCAGGATTCGAACACACAGCCTTCGGATTGAACGTCTATCGCTAGGCTACCAACTCTCTGAAGATTACGACATTGTTTTATGGGTAAGAGAAACACATATTTGAACCAATAATATTTATTTAAGAACTAGCTACGGCATCTTGAAGTGAGGTATCCTGCATTATGAACCGTACAAAGTTATTTTCAATAGAAGCAAAAAGTCAAAAGGTGAACTAGTATAAATTACACAATTCATATTGTGATATAGATATTATAGATACAAATGTATGGAGTAATTTGTGACAAGGATGCCATTAATAACATATTATTACTGAAGTAACAAAGAACAAATATCCCATATACCAAACTTAAATGCGTCCAATGTAACGAAATATTGAAGCGTTTGGGCCAAATATTTGTAAAAAGCACGAAATTTAAGTGTACGGAGTGTACCTACTTTTAACAGATTTTAAATAAGTTATATATTTTAATGTTTGGGCCTTCTATAATGTTAATGATTAATTTATTATTTAGTGCTTCTAACAATTTCTTTAAGAATCTTGAGGTGTTCATTGTAAAGTGTTTATTTCAACTATGAAGGTACAGCAAAATTTTCAATAATTTAGTATTTTTCAAGAAAGGAATTAGGAGTAAAATAAAGAAAGACAGTATGCCCAAACACGTCAATATAATGTTTATTACATCGTTAGTAAAAGCATCGATACAACTAGAACATAATATGCGTTTGAAACATCGGATTATATGATAGTGTTCAGTATGAGACCTAAGACCACTTCAACTGACTAGCGTTGTAAGAGTTCAAGCCTTATTCAATCATCAAAAGACGTTATATCCAGCCTTTCATTATTTTTAAAAACATTCGATTTAGAACTATATTTCTCAGAGCATAGATACGCTTTTATTTTAAATTTATTGGCAAATGCTGCCGTTATTCACGAGCTCAGATATTGATTTATGTATCATTTGTCCTTTGATACATTTAAGATGTAAAACAAGGCTTAGAAATCTGACAACACTTTACGAAGGCTTTTTAAAGATGGCGCCAGCACCAATAGAGACACGCCGTTTTGCGCTCTTGCAATGCCAATATAGACTATTGTAAAGTATGTGCGTGTATTTTACACTCCATTGATACCAAGATTTATGATATAGTGTCGATTACATTAAGCGAATCAAAATTATATGAAAATCACTAATTATATTAAAGCAATCGCTTGTATAGAGCCAATTGGGACGAATCAAAGTATGAAGAGACTTAACATCGTAAACATCAGTTATTGGATAATCAACCTAGTACAGTACACAATAGGGTTGTATTTGCAATGAACAGGTCTCGCGGCGTGGTACTGAACCCTGGTGTGCGTTTAGCGGCGGGTGACGGGTTGCCAGTCATCACCGTCCGGGTCGCGAGCTGGAACAATAACAATACTTTCAACATGTGGACGAGTTTAGTGAAAAGTCCCACTTCGTCGGTACACATAGACGGTTCTTTCACTAATAAATGACGTATAATGTGTAGTTTAAGGAAGTACCTATATGTATATAACTAATTCCGTATCGACAAAGTGGGAACACTGACACAAATGATTTTCAATCAAACAAAACTGAAGTAACAGATGTGCAAATGATTATGTAAACGGTGATTAGAATTGAGAAATTATCATGAAACACGAATTTTCGTATGTTACTTTAGTTTTTCGTAAAAAAATTCACGAAAAATTAACAAACTTACTTTGGAAGATCTTGTATACGTGTTATCATTAAAAGTATTAAAACACTGTCATTAGCGTCCATAACATTTGGTAACATTTTAATGCTGTAGTTTATGCTATGTTTATACCATAAATTTAATAGAAAATTCGACTTATTGTCCTGACGGAACATTGTTTATCAAATGGGATTTACTTTATTAAGTATTTGTTTGCGTTTGTTGTATAGACATGACAATTTAAATTATGGAATTTAAATTTTTAATTTTAGGCATTCATACCATTATTTTTTACCACGGCATATGCGCTGGTATCCTCAATACATACATTTAAATTATGTAGAGAATCATTTTAAACAAAAAGAACCGACATTACTTATACTCCTCCTTTCCAAAAGGAAATGCCCGAGCTACCGTAAAAAATATTCAAATCTCTATAGGTGTGCCTATAATATTTGAAGAGTTCCCTCGATTTCTCCAGGATCCCAACATCAGATCCTAACCTGGTTACAATGGGACCAACCGTGTCAAACAAAAAAACAATTTTCCAAATCGGTCCACTCGTCTTCGAATAATCGGTGAACAATAAATAAACATACGTACATAAACAAAACAGTGACTAAGATTCCGATGAATTGTGAAAACCTCCTTCGAAATCTAGAAGTCTGTTGAAAATGACTCGAATGTCTGAATACACGACGCGGTCTCTGTCGTCACGGTGGGGACCGTCCCGGCCGACCGGCCCGTCGCGGTCATCACGGTGACCGTCACGCCTAGAACGATGAAGCTTGTGAACACTCACGTTTCTCGTCACGCCGCGGCGGCGGGGGACGCCTGTCTCTGTCGTCACGCCGCGGGCCGTCACGGTCGTCACGCCGCGGGCCGTCGCGGTCGTCCCGGCGCGGACCGTCGCGGTCGTCACGCCTAGAACCAACAAGTTTATGAACAGACTGGAGATTTAAAACAACAATCATTGAATTGGGAAAAATACTACGATTTTTTTCTGTAGGGTGATTGATGGTGTAGACATTAGCCATCAAGATTCACTACTTTCGAGAGTCGCCAAAAAAAGGGAAAATTTACGCAGATACAAATACAGTATGTATTTTATATGTGCAAATTCAACAAGTAAAGTCAAATTGCGTCTGCTGATATAAATGTGTATTTTTTATTACGTGAAAATAGCATTGTTGTATCTTATGCTTAGGTCAAGGGGTTTACTTAATAGACGGAGAGCTAGCCACGTATGACACAATAATGAGAGCGACGAAACCCGTCTCGTTAGTTTGCTATACTATGCTTATTTCTAGATCCGGATATCTGGCAGCTCTAAAGTGGTGGAGGTCAAAGAGTTCAAACCACTTTTAAGAATACAAATCCTAGAGTTCTGGTTTTGATGCAGTATTATTAGAAATTATATAAATAATTACATTATATAATTGCCAAAAGTTTCTGATGGGAGAAAATAGTCCAAAACGATGTATAATGTAAATTCATAGTTTGTCGCCTATTGTTTCTGTTTCCGAAATAATACGCAATGTTTTTTGTTCTAATATTAAAATATAGGCCCCATCCTCTATAAATAAGACAACTTTGGCCGTTTTTACCTATTTTAGTATAACTTTTTTCAAATTCATAAATTTTGCCTGTCTGTCACTTTTACCTCCACCCATTAAAAACTGCCAGATGCCCGGATCTTGCGATACGGATAGTATTGCAATCTTACTAGATGGGTTTCACTGCTCTTATTATTGTGTCATATCTGACGTGGCCAGCTCTTAGTCCATAAATGCATATTCGGATAAATTGCATAAATTTAACCTACTTTTTGTAAGAAATTTAAAATGGCCAAATATTACAAGAACTCTTCGTACATTTCTGACTTAAATATATTCTACGGATATTGAATAGTTTTATGTCTCAACCGACACAATCTCAGATGGCACTACGTCAATTTCTTACCTAGGACCGTCACGATCATCGCGTCTAGGCCCGTCGCGGTCATCGCGGCGCGGCGGGAAGCGATCGCGGTCGCCTCCGCGGTCACGGAAGCCATCCCGGTCGCCACGGGGACCGTCACGGTCTCGAGGCCCGTCACGGTCTCGAGGCCCGTCGCGGTCTCGAGGGGCGTCACGGAAGCGGTCTTCGCGCGGCGGTGCGTCTTTAGTGCGCCATGCTGAGGATCGTTCCTGTTGTAAGGAAATATATCTTAGTGAAGTGTAAAAACAAAGCTCTTGCTACGTGTTACATCGTTTCGTCTTCCTTTAAACTTCTGGCTATATGTCTGTTTTTGGTATGAGCTGCCACAGCGCCATCTGTGAAGTTTGGAGTAGTTATTTTGTCAGCGTTAAACGCCGAACCAAAATGTATAAAACTTAGTATATGTGTGTGTATGACTGATAGATGGCGCCAGTACCCTAACCTGAAATACGGGAATGCAATTTTATATAGACACTAGCTTTTGCCCGCGGCTTCGCTCGCGTTAAATTCAGGGTAACACGGTTCCCCTTTCCTGATTGCCCTCCGAAATGCTCCATACAAACTTCCACCCCCCATTTTAGGGATGTGGGGGGGTTAGAAAGAGACAAAAAGTAGCCTATGTCAATCTCCATCCCTTCAACTATCTCCACTTAGAAAATCACGTCAATTCGTCGCCCCGTTTTGCCGTGAAAGACGGACAAACAAACAAACACATACACTTTCCCATTTATAATATTAGTATGGATTGTCAATTCATGTATATCATCCTTGCTTTCAACTATGGCTGTCACTCGCCGCGGTTGCGCGAGCAAGTGGGCGAGCTACAGTGGTGCAGGTGCAGACTGCAGGAGTCGGTGCAGACTGCAGGAGCAGGGGCAGACTGCAGGAGCAGGTGCAGACTGCAGGAGCAGGGGCAGACTGCAGGAGCAGGTGCAGACTGCAGGAGCAGGTGCAGACTGCAGGAGCAGGGGCAGACTGCAGGAGCAGGGGCAGACTGCAGGAGCAGGGGCAGACTGCAGGAGCAGGGGCAGACTGCAGGAGCAGGGGCAGACTGCAGGAGCAGGTGCGGGTGCAGCAGTAGAGGACAGTACTCACGGCGGGCGCGGGCGCGGGCGGCGGGTCGGCGGGCGCGCGGCGCCAGCTGCCGCCGTCGGCGCCGGGCCCGCTGGAGCGGCCGCCGTAGCGAGCTCTGCAACATAACGGTATATCAGTAATATCAGTATCTATGTCATATAATCCCTGTTAATAATTTTAAACAAACACGAACCGACTTCACTTAACGTCCATCTTTCCAAAAGCAAATGCCCGAGTAACTACAAAACGTACCGAAATCACTATAGATGTGCCTATAATATTTAAATAGTTCCCTCGATTTATTCAGATCAGATCCCTGACCTGGTGACAATGGGCCCCAACGTATACTCTTTCAAACAAAAAATATGTCCAGCCATCTTCGAATAATCGGTGAACATACATAAAAAAAAAACAAGCAAAAACAAAGATCCCGACGAATTGAGAACCTTCGAAATCTTGAAGCCGGTTGAAAACACCCATTGGTGTCCAATATTTTATAAATTACGAATTTTCGCCGGCCATAAATCCAAGATGTTAGCAGATTTTTATTACATTTTTTTATAAATTGTCGTTAATTAAAAAGTTGAGGGAGAGAGAGCTAAAAAAACTATCGCGCTCGGTTCCCTCGTGTTGTCTCGGTAGCTGAAACAGCTCAGACTAATAATCTCTTCGGTCTTGCTCTTCTTTACAACATCTTTTCACTTTAGGTGTCACGGACAGTCTCCTCTGCATGAAGGAGGACGAGATAGCCGCCCACGTCTTCATCAAATGTCCTGGGGTGGCAGAAAACTGGGCGAAACATCCTGGTTCGCCAAGGGCACTCCCGGAAGTCGTTAGCAACATAAAGGGTTTGCTAGGCTTCCTGGAGGAACTGGGTTGGCACGAGTGAGGTCACCCACCACGCAAAATAGGCGCAACATACAGACGTCGAGTTGCGGAAAACAGCCCGCGTTAACCTTAACTGTACCTGTCGCGTTCCGGTTCCCTCGTGTCCCTGGAGTCACGCGAGTCGCGAGCGTCCCTTGCGTCACGCGGGTCGCGAGCGTCCCGTGGGTCGCGTGTGTCCCTAGCGTCACGTGGGTCGCGCGTGTCGCGCGCTGATCGCCAAGCGCCGGCTTCGCGGGGAGGTTCACGTTCGTCGCGTCTGAGGGAGGAAAACATATAAGTTTAAGTTTAAACTGTATACATACTTTCATTTAACGGCCTCCTAGCCCAGTCGGTAGTGACCCTGCCTATGAAGCAGGAGGTCCCGGGTTCAAATCCTGGTAAGGGCATTTATTTGTGTGTTTATCACGAATATTTGTTCCTGAGTAATGGGTGTTTTCTATGTATCTAAGTATATATTTATCTATATAAGTATGTATACCGTCGCCTAGTACCCATAGTACAAGCTTTGCTTAGTTTGGGACTAGGTTGATTTGTGTAAGATTGTCCCCAAATATTTATTTATTTATTTATTTATTTAGCTACCTCAGATATGTTTGTGCTTCAAATTGAATCCCATAAGGATTTAGTGCGTTTCCACCAGAAATTGGCAATGATGCGTTGCGAGGTGGCTGTTTAGGACCAATAGAATGACTTGAGTTACCTATCTTCGCACAGTGCAGCTCCAGCATGGGTTGTTATTAAACACATCCCCCGCTCGTCTCTGGTGGTAAAGCAGGTTTAAAGTGTGACCTAACCAGGGCTACTTGTGCCTCGGTAATGGTAATGTGCAGGACTGTACCTGTCGTCCCTGGCGGCGGGGGCGGGGGCGGGGGCGACGGCGGGGGGCGGGGCGCGGCGCTCGGGCGAGCGCGGCCGCTCGTCGCGCGCGCCGGGCTCGCGCGCGCGCGCTGTAACAATGCTCATATTTAAAAAAAAAATTAAACAAAAAAGAACAGACTTCACTTAGACTCCAAAAGGAAATGCCAATATTTGAAGAGTTCCCTCGATTTCTCCAGGATCCCATCATCAGATCCTGGTCCACCTAGTTCCAATGGGACAAACTGTGAAGTATACTCTATCAAACAAAAAAATAATTTTCCAAATTGGTGAACATACATTAAAAAAAAATTGCAAATCCTTCGAAATCTTGGAAGTCGGTTGATAATACCTATTTTTATTTATTATTTTTAAGTAGAAACACTACAATGTAAATTATAAACTGTCTGAATTCGGCCCTGGAGCTTAGCAACTGTCCTTACGCAAAGCGCAACATGTGTATGCGCAATATGTTGTTCTACCCGGTTCTAAAATTGTTATCAGTGCAGTATTTACCCACTATTGTCTTCTGTGAATCTTGTTTTGTTCTGTAAATTTTGTAAGTAATGTATATAATTAACGCCCACGGGCACAATTGCATGGCATGTAAATAATATAAATAAGTGTAATTCTCATCCAGTGAAATGTAAATTTCTTTTGAGAATAATAAATATCTTTAACCCGAAACTGAAGTAGATGTCGCATAGGAAAGAAAAAGTGACGGTACCCTAAACTAGAATCGAACCAAACTCATCTGTTTTGGCGGCAGACGCCTCAACTTCTAGGCCATTCGGCATCACGGCAACATCGGTCGAAGTTACTCGTATCGTAGCTTATACACGCTTTAAATTCAGAGTCGAAGGAATTGGAACCTTCTTCACAGAAGTCGGGTTTTGGACCCGGGGTATGTCCTTAAACTACGTCCGGACCTGGGTATGTCCTTAAACTACGCCAAAAAGAGAGGTATGGGCACTGCGAATGGCATCTCGCTAAGTGTGGTAGGGCACGTTCAGCGAATGTCTTCGCTCAAATCTGGAGCAGAGCCCGACTGGGGAAGTACCTCCACCTTACAGAAAACCACAGCCAAATAGCACTAGACCCTACTCATAGTGTTGTGTTCCTGCTGGTGAGTAAGGTTGCCAAAGAGCTCAAAGAGGACCCAGTGTGTTGACGATGAGGGACCTTCTTGTTCCTTTAGTCGTCAACACAGTGAATCCTCCTTTTTGTAAAGGGTCGGCAACGCGCATGTGACTCCTTTGGAGTTGCAGGCGTCCATAGGTTACGGTAGCTGCTTACCATCAGGCG
This sequence comes from Pammene aurita, assembly GCA_947086415.1. Lineage (NCBI taxonomy): Eukaryota > Metazoa > Arthropoda > Insecta > Lepidoptera > Tortricidae > Pammene > Pammene aurita. The sequence continues at coordinate 7,647,687 of OX352307.1, forward strand.
GGCCGTATGCTTGTTTGCCACCGTCGTGGTATAAAAAAAAAAAAAAAGTCAAATGACATCTTCGCGTTACGGTTTCTTGCGATTGCTGATAATGCCATTTCAATACAAAATCCTACTTCTACTACTTCTAAGAAGAGGTCATATATAAGAAGAGTTCTGTTTTGAGAAACTAAACCAAGACCCAAGTGAACAACTATACACAACAGTAGTAATGAACAAACGAACAGTAAAAAACCGGCCCAGTGCGTGTCGGACCACGCATAGGAGGGTTCCGTACCTTCAATGGAATAAGAACCAAACTAATACCAAAAGGGCGTATCTGATGCCTATGGAAGAAGTTTTTTGGAGATAACTAAAAATGACTGGACCGATAATGTTCAAAACAGTTTTCGTTGAAAGTATATGATAAAGCGCATCTCTTAAAATTTCTTCATATTTTTTGAACTTACGGTTCAAAAGTTACGGGGGGGGCTACACAACTTTTCTGACTTTCGGAGCGATTATTTCAGAAAATATTCACTTAATCACAAAATAGTCAAAGAAACCTCAATGTTATTTTGAAAGACCTATCGATTGATGTGTCACATGTTGATATTTGGTTAATGTTTTTTTAAAATTTAGTTACCTGTATGGAGCGCCCCCCTAAAAATATATTTTTTTTCAAATTTAACTACATAACTAAGTAGCTGCATACAAAATACACCTTATGTGTAAATTTTATTCAGATAAGTCGTATAGTTTCCGAGTAAAATGCCTGTGACATACGGACGGACAGACAGACAGACATGACGAATCCATAAGGGTTCCGTTTTTTGCCTTTTGGCTACGGAACCCTAAAAAGTGTACCTACCGGGGCGCCACGGCTCAGGTTTCTTGTCGTCCTTGCTGTCTCCCTTGCTCCTCCAGGCGCTCTCCTTGTCCTCGGGCTTGGCGTCCCTGTCCCGCGGCGGGGGGTCCCCGCGCCGCCACGAGCTGCCGGTGGCGGCGGAGGCCTTCTGCTCCTCGAGCCGGCGCTGCACCTCCGCCTCTTTGGCGCGCGCCTTGGCTTCCACGCGGGCTAGGTATTCTTGGTGTTCCCTAAGAAAGAAAAGATATTACATAGGTGACTTCCGACGTCTGTTTACAAAAAAACCGGCCAAGAGCGTGGCGGGCCACGCTCAGTGTAGGGTTCCGTAGTTTTCCGTCCGTCACAGTAAGTGTCCCCACTTAAGAGTTTTTGAAAGCACGTCATTTCATTGTGATTTTGTAGAAATTACAGGTACAATAAACACCTGCTTATACGGTTAAATTACAAACTTAGTTCAGAAATTATTTTGTATTTTTTTTTCAAAAACTATTTCTATCAAGTTCAAAATAAGTTTCCTAGAAAGTTTTTATAAAGTTCTACTTATGAGATTTTTTTCATATTTTTAAAACTTATGGTTCAAAAGTTAGAGGGGGGGACGACACATTTTTTTTACTTCTGGAGCGATTATTTCCGAAAATATTTAAATTCACAAAACATGATTTTTGTTGTTGTTGTCGGACTTTGCATTAAAAAAAATAGTTATCTTCTAAAAGCTATTTAAAACAAGTAACTACCTCTCCTCCTTCTCCTTCTGCTCGCGAGCGGCAGCCTGTTCCTCCTGTAACTTCTTCTCCCTCTCTTCTCGTTCTTTGCGTTCTTCTTCTTCTTTGATACGGCGCGCTTCTTCGGCCGCGCGTTCTTCTGCTTGACGCTTCTCGGCCAGCCACTGGAGGAAGAAAATAGGTTTAGATATTTGCCGCATTTGCACGAAATTATAAAGGCTTTTGTTTCGCGGGGTTTAATTATAGTTTGTCGGCGAAGGCCTTGAGGTGCTGTTCCTGGTGGCGCTTGGTGCGCTCAGCGGCGAGTTAGTCGGCGAAGGCCGTGAGGCGCTGCTGGTGCGTGCTGTAGTATAGTGACTCACCTCCTGGCGGCGCTGCTCGGCGCGCTGCTGCGCGCGCTCCTGGCGGCGCTTGGTGCGCTCGGCGGCGAGTTTGTCGGCGAAGGCCGTGAGGCGCTGCTGGTGCGTGCTGTAGTGTAGTGACTCACCTCCTGGCGGCGCTGCTCGGCGCGCTGCTGCGCGCGCTCCTGGCGGCGCTTGGTGCGCTCGGCGGCGAGTTTGTCGGCGAAGGCCGTGAGGCGCTGCTGGTGCGTGCTGTAGTGTAGTGACTCACCTCCTGGCGGCGCTGCTCGGCGCGCTGCTGCGCGCGCTCCTGGCGGCGCTTGGTGCGCTCGGCGGCGAGTTTGTCGGCGAAGGCCGTGAGGCGCTGCTGGTGCGTGCTGTAGTGTAGTGACTCACCTCCTGGCGGCGCTGCTCGGCGCGCTGCTGCGCGCGCTCCTGGCGGCGCTTGGTGCGCTCGGCGGCGAGTTTGTCGGCGAAGGCCGTGAGGCGCTGCTGGTGCGTGCTGTAGTGTAGTGACTCACCTCCTGGCGGCGCTGCTCGGCGCGCTGCTGCGCGCGCTCCTGGCGGCGCTTGGTGCGCTCGGCGGCGAGTTTGTCGGCGAAGGCCGTGAGGCGCTGCTGGTGCGTGCTGTAGTGTAGTGACTCACCTCCTGGCGGCGCTGCTCGGCGCGCTGCTGCGCGCGCTCCTGGCGGCGCTTGGTGCGCTCGGCGGCGAGTTTGTCGGCGAAGGCCGTGAGGCGCTGCTGGTGCGTGCTGTAGTGTAGTGACTCACCTCCTGGCGGCGCTGCTCGGCGCGCTGCTGCGCGCGCTCCTGGCGGCGCTTGGTGCGCTCGGCGGCGAGTTTGTCGGCGAAGGCCGTGAGGCGCTGCTGGTGCGTGCTGTAGTGTAGTGACTCACCTCCTGGCGGCGCTGCTCGGCGCGCTGCTGCGCGCGCTCCTGGCGGCGCTTGGTGCGCTCGGCGGCGAGTTTGTCGGCGAAGGCCGTGAGGCGCTGCTGGTGCGTGCTGTAGTGTAGTGACTCACCTCCTGGCGGCGCTGCTCGGCGCGCTGCTGCGCGCGCTCCTGGCGGCGCTTGGTGCGCTCGGCGGCGAGTTTGTCGGCGAAGGCCGTGAGGCGCTGCTGGTGCGTGCTGTAGTGTAGTGACTCACCTCCTGGCGGCGCTGCTCGGCGCGCTGCTGCGCGCGCTCCTGGCGGCGCTTGGTGCGCTCGGCGGCGAGTTAGTCGGCGAAGGCCGTGAGGCGCTGCTGGTGCGTGCTGTAGTGTAGTGACTCACCTCCTGGCGGCGCTGCTCGGCGCGCTGCTGCGCGCGCTCCTGGCGGCGCTTGGTGCGCTCGGCGGCGAGTTTGTCGGCGAAGGTCTAGAGACGCTGCTGGTGCGTGCTGTAGTGTAGTGACTCACCTCCTGGCGGCGCTGCTCGGCGCGCTGCTGCGCGCGCTCCTGGCGGCGCTTGGTGCGCTCGGCGGCGAGTTTGTCGGCGAAGGTCTAGAGACGCTGCTGGTGCGTGCTGTAGTGTAGTGACTCACCTACTGGCGGCGCTGCTCGGCGCGCTACTGCGCGCGCTGCTGGCGGCGCTTGGTGCGCTCGGCGGCGAGTTTGTCGGCGAAGGTTTAGAGGCGCTGCTGGTGCGTGCTGTAGTGTAGTGACTCACCTCCTGGCGGCGCTGCTCGGCGCGCTGCTGCGCGCGCTCCTGGCGGCGCTTGGTGCGCTCGGCGGCGAGTTAGTCGGCGAAGGCCGTGAGGCGCTGCTGGTGCGTGCTGTAGTGTAGTGACTCACCTCCTGGCGGCGCTGCTCGGCGCGCTGCTGCGCGCGCTCCTGGCGGCGCTTGGTGCGCTCGGCGGCGAGTTAGTCGGCGAAGGCCGTGAGGCGCTGCTGGTGCGTGCTGTAGTGTAGTGACTCACCTCCTGGCGGCGCTGCTCGGCGCGCTGCTGCGCGCGCTCCTGGCGGCGCTTGGTGCGCTCGGCGGCGCGTTAGTCGGCGAAGGCCGTGAGGCGCTGCTGGTGCGTGCTGTAGTGTAGTGACTCACCTCCTGGCGGCGCTGCTCGGCGCGCTGCTGCGCGCGCTCCTGGCGGCGCTTGGTGCGCTCGGCGGCGAGTTAGTCGGCGAAGGCCGTGAGGCGCTGCTGGTGCGTGCTGTAGTGTAGTGACTCACCTCCTGGCGGCGCTGCTCGGCGCGCTGCTGCGCGCGCTCCTGGCGGCGCTTGGTGCGCTCGGCGGCGAGTTAGTCGGCGAAGGCCGTGAGGCGCTGCTGGTGCGTGCTGTAGTGTAGTGACTCACCTCCTGGCGGCGCTGCTCGGCGCGCTGCTGCGCGCGCTCCTGGCGGCGCTTGGTGCGCTCGGCGGCGAGTTAGTCGGCGAAGGCCGTGAGGCGCTGCTGGTGCGTGCTGTAGTGTAGTGACTCACCTCCTGGCGGCGCTGCTCGGCGCGCTGCTGCGCGCGCTCCTGGCGGCGCTTGGTGCGCTCGGCGGCGAGTTAGTCGGCGAAGGCCGTGAGGCGCTGCTGGTGCGTGCTGTAGTGTAGTGACTCACCTCCTGGCGGCGCTGCTCGGCGCGCTGCTGCGCGCGCTCCTGGCGGCGCTTGGTGCGCTCGGCGGCGAGTTTGTCGGCGAAAGCCTTGAGGCGCTGCTGGTGCGCGGCGCCGCGCTCGGCCGACAAGCGAGAGATGAACTCGTCGCGGTGCGCGTGCATGCGGACGAGGCGCTCGGCGGTGGCCACGTCGCGGGTGCGCGCCTCTGCCGAAGACAATCAGTTAGATAGGCTAGTGTAGGAACCATTTGGATAATTATTCCGACGTTTCAACCATTCCACTTTCTAAATTTTTGATGACTTTGCTGTATTCTGAATCAACTTTTCCACGTTTTCCAACTTTTATCACTTATTGCCATAGTAACGCCACTCTTTAAAACTCGGGGTTTGTCACATTTAAATTATTGTCATTTCATTTAACCATATTTTTTATTGTCATTTCGCCATCTACCAAGCATGCTTATATGTACAACATGGCGTAACATTTCTTCTCAAAAAATGGCTGACGGGACTGAATAACAGTAAGGAATAAATAACGTAACGTTGCGTCACGTAGAAAGTTACACACATTATATGTATTTAGACAACAAACAAAAATATGAATCCAAAAACTTGTGCAGGCTAATATAACACAGAACGCCAAAAGACGTCCTGTCGCGTCTAGCCAACATAATGATATGCCTCCGAGGCCTACCATTGCGTAACAATGGTAACATTAGCAATGGGATTTATTTCGGAGGAAGTAACAACAAAATGCATCTAAGGTTATCAATTATGCCTTGAATGCTTTAAGCAAGCCTTACATGACAAATAATTTACACGAACATACACAACTACAAACATGACTATTAAAAACTTTTGAGAATATCGAATTTAGCCTTTGTTTCGCAGTTTTGTCGGGGGGTTTCACTATGTCTCTCTCTATTGCACACGTTTTTTTTTGGATGCGCTTACCGCACCGCAAGAGCTAATGAGGGAAGGGTTGGCATAGTAGTTTATGTAACTGTTACGTAATAATGGTCCTTTAAACATGAGTGTGGTTTTATGAAACGAGCCGCAGGCGATCTTATGATCACACGAGTGTTTTAAGGCCTAATTACGTACAGTTGCATACACTGCTTTATCTACACTCATATTATTTATCCTAAATGCCGTATTCCGAAACCATAGAATGGCCGCCATTGCAGCGCCATGGCCAACTCGATTGTGCCGGGGAGGCGCGTGTCGGCGGCCGCGCGGGCGCGTGCAAGTGTACATTATGTTATCAAAACTCATAACACATCAATAGTTGAGCATGTAAAGTTAAAATTACGTTACTGCCACACATAAAAAGCTTATCATAGTAAAATCGGTTGTGGTAATGCTAGCCATTGCCTACCGTTTGAACACGTTTTAGAGGACTTACAACGTGAGTGTAGATAAAATAGTTTATCAGTTTTATCACATTATGGGTGCGTTCAAGAATATGTAACGTTTTCAAGACATAGGTACATCATTGTCGGTTGTTAATAGACTTTATTTCTAAATTATTTTTTATGGCAGTAAACGTCTTAATGACAACCGACAATGTTGTGTACTTTAAATTGAAAACGTCACTGATTGAGGATTTCCGTTTGAGCTTCAAGATGGCTGCATCGTCTTTGGAATAGTTTTTTGTTTTTTGCTCATTTACGTAGTTCAGTGTGTATATTGATAGCTTATTGTGCGGCGACCTAACGAACAAGTGTGCAGCTAAGGGGGCGTCCATTAATCGCGTCATATTGTATAGGGGGGGAGGGGGTCAAGAAAAAAATCACCAATGATCACCACAGGGGGCAAGGGGGTCTGGACACATATCACGTGTAATTTTTTTGTTCTTTGTGCTATACTGTATTATGGTCAATAAAAAACAAGCCAAAATCGTATGACGCGATAAATGGACGCCCCCTAATGAAAAATTAGTCCCAAAACGCGCGTAACCTTCCTTTACTTGAACAAACGGTTATCCGGGGTCCCGGCCACACAGGTGTTTGTAAGGAGGCTATCACTTTACAATCAACAATCAAACGTTGTTTTTATTTTATTTTACAAAAATGAATAAAATCATAAGTGTACCTTGACATTGGCAGAATTCGCCTCGCCAAAATAGGCGAGGAGTAAAAGCCATTAATTAAAAGAAAAAAAGTCACATATTATCATTTCAGTAAGTGTGCATGCCTGCATAGATGTATATGGAGCATGTGGAAAACCCAATTTTTTTAGAGCGCATGACAGCTAACGTATTATCTCTGTAGCTAAATTTCATATTGAGGAAGGAGAATCTTCTGTACTTATACTATTACTTATTGATCTTGTACAAATCTTGGTCTAACATGTCTTGCAAATTTCTTGTTACTAGCTAAATATGGATAGTGTGAAAAAAATAATTGAAAACCACTTATACAAAAGTACAGTCCATCCATTCCAAGGACCATGTGAACATATTTCGCCATTATACAGTGAAAATAAACTTCCAACAGTTTGAACTCACCGATAAGTTGTTGGATGCGTTCCTTCTCCTGCTGCTCCCAGAAGGCCTTATCCTGCACCTGCTTCTCTTCTAGACTCTTTTGGAGCAGAGGGATCTCTTCCAGGCGTTTGGCGCGTTCGAAGTAGTCCACCTACGATAACATAGAATTATTAGTAATGAATGAGTAATGGGGAGGCAATTGTCAACGGTTAGGCCAGATGGAGCCAGCATAGGTTTAAACTGTCACTAGTATTTTTCTATGGGATTTGGCTTAAAGAGCCTAGCATCCAGATCAGAAAATTCTAAAAAAAAACAAGAATTCACATTATGGGGAAGACAACTGTCAAAGTGACACCTCCAACATTGGTCCTTAAAAAAGCTAAATTTGTATGGCGCTAAGTAGTTTTTATTTATTTTCGCGAAAATGAGTATATGTTTTGTCTAGAAATGCTTCGAAATTGAAATCCACCGGCGGCGCTCATCCAATAGGCGGGTCACACATGATGCACCGCCTCGCGAGTAAATTGCCGCGCGAGGCAGCTCGGCTAGTGTGGACGTGCCTCGCCCGAGGAATTGCGGCCGCGCGTGCGTTTGCCTCGACCGAGGCACGTCTAACTAAAAACTGCCTCGCGCGGCAATTTTCTCGCGAGGCGGTGCGCCTAATCTATGGCGGTGAAACATCGAGCGTCCCGTGGCCTTCAAGCATTTTGACCACCAAAGACGGTAAATCACGGCGTCCGGTGTCCGTTAAATAACTATGAAATACCACTCCTAGATTCCTTTCATAATATCTTCGTATTATTACTTATCTAATATTTATTTCATGGCTCTGGCGTCGGCGTTACTTTACCTGGCGGTTAAAAGGTTAAGATAGGGCTTGTCTATGTGATAAAAAAGAACGTATTTCTGTGCAGGCAAACACAGTAAATTAACACAGAGCGCTTTATGCAGTGCTCTGTCGCGTCTAGCCGACAATATAATGTGCCTCCGAGGCCTACCATTGCGTAACAATGTTGACATTACCAATGGGATTTATTTCGGAGGCAAGACATAAAGTTTCCCAACCGTTTTAGGGCCTTAGGGCCATATTTAAAAAAAGGTATAAGGAAAAATTAGAAACTACAAAGGCTTGTCTAGATTACGATCGGCAAGGGGCGCGATACGTATGTTCGTAGCAGCCATTAACCTGACGCACCGCCTCGCGAGGATATTGCCGCGCGAGGCAGCTCAGCTAGTGTGGACGTGCCTCGCCCGAGGCAAACGCACGCGCGGCCGCGCATATTCATACATTGATGTGCGGAAGGTTGTCGCATAAAATCTAGGCACGGTTTAAAAGATAGCTAAATTTATTCTGATGATAAGACAAAAAAAACTGTATTTAAAGATGTGCAAACATCCATATTCAGTCGGTAATTGAAAATAGTAAACGCTACCTAAGTTACCATTCAAACTTATAAGATGCCACACAAATACTCCCTTTTTTTTAATAAATGCAAATAAAAGTATTAAGACTGAATCTTTAATTGTAAGGTCACGTCTGGCAATATAGATACATTTAATGTGGCAAAAACATGTACCCAAGACTTTACGCCTTGGTAATAGTCGTGGCTAGATATTTTTGTCACATTAAACGTATCCATATTTTCGGACGTGACTGTAAGAATTGAGTAGAAATAGAAGTTACCTTCTTCTCTTGGGACTTGAGCCTGGCCTGCAGCTCGCGGCGCTCCTTCATCAGCTCCTCGGCCTCGCGCTGGGCGATAGCTTCCGCGTCCATTTTCTTCAGTACCTGTTCGAATATGGAAGGATAAATTAGTGACATCTTTAAACTTTTGGATACCAAAACACTTGTGAAGGAGTATTCGTGCCCACAGCGCCAAGAACAGCGAGATGAACTAACTTTTAATACTTTCAAGTAAGCTTTATATTGCACTTGTGTTCGTCATCTTGGTGTGTTAGTGATGTTTTTGTATATACGCGGTCCACACCTAACGCGCCGCCTCACGAGGAAATTGCCGCGGCCGCGCGTGTCTTTGCCTCCGGCGAGGCACGTCCACACTAGCCGAGCCTCGCGCGGCAATTTCCTCGCGAGGCGGTGCGTCAGGTGTGAACCCGCCTTATAACACATGGTGCTCAAAAGGTTAACAGGACTATGATGATAATAAAGGTATACCTCAAGTCCTAAGGTACGGTTTGACCATTTGATGATAAGAATATTTTTGTACAGGCATAAATTAACACAGAGCGCTTATACAACACCCTGTCGCGTTTAGCCGACTAAATGTTGTTCCTCCGAGGCCTACCATTATGTAACAACGGTAATATTACTAATGGGATTTATTTCGGAGGCAATATGTACAGTCACAGTTTCGTTTCATTTTGTTTTTATGAACTCATTTCTGACTGTTGTGTTGCTTTAAATAATTTACCTTATACAGGATGTAACAAAAAGAGTGGGGATCCGTTTATTTTGGTATAGTATTGAGACTAAGAAATAGAGGAAGAATTTTTTGTATGGGACTCGTCATCCTAGCCGACCGACCCGCCATACAAAACCAATTTTTTTTTCGCATAAAAAAATATTTTTTTAGTTTTTCATAATTTGAATTCGATACCAATTATGCGTTTAAACAGATCATCAGCATTTTTATTATACCTTGTATACACATTTGATTCTCACAACAAAACGAATAGATTGATACCACACGTAAGACATAGTGTGTGGATTTGTATTAAAAATATTTATAACGGGTTACACACGTAATTTAAGTCGATTTTTGCTTGACATGTTTCGGTCAATTTACGATGACCATTTTCACGAGCTGCCTTCCGCGACGGCAGCGCGACGGCTACTACGCGCCTGCGAAAATGACCGAAACATGTCGAGCAAAAATCGACTTAAATTACGTGAGTAACCCGTTATAAATATTTTTAATATGTTAGAGTGTCACGAAAGTTTTATAGTGTGTATTTCTACTTGTGGAAACTTATAATTGGCTCACTGTTTTCATTACTGCCTATCTTGTTACTCCAGCTGGAAGTTTCCCTATAAAAAACAAAAATAATGTCCGTATTTACCTCCTCGTCGAGCTTGGACAGCACGCGCTTGCCCACGTCACTCTGCGAGATGTGCGCGATCCTTTCACGCAGATGTCGCTCCTTGACGGCGGCCAACTCTGAAGCGTGGCGACGTTTCTCTCGCTCTTCTCGCTCGGCTTCTTGGCGGCGAGCTTCGGCCGCAGCGGCGATGCGGAGCTGTTCTTCTTGACGCCTGTAGAATATTTTCTATTAGATATGTATTTTTTTGAACAAAAATAGGTATGCATTTTTTGAAATCTGAAATAAATATTTTTTATTTTTAGGGTTCCGTAGCCAAATGGCAAAAAACGGAACCCTTATGGATTCGTCATGTCTGTCTATCCGTCCGTATGTCACAGGCATTTTTCTCGGAAACTATACGACGTATCTGAATAAAATTTGTATGCAACTACTTAGTTATGTAGTTAAATTTGAAAAATAAAATATTTTTAGGGGGGCGCTCCATACAGGTAACTAAATAAAAAATTAAAAAAATAACCAAATATCAACATGTGACACATCAATCGATAGGTCATTCAAAATAACATTGAGGTTTCTTTGTCTATTTTGTGATTAAGTGAATATTTTCTGAAATAATCGCTTCGAAAGTCAGAATAGTTGTGTAGCCCCCCCCGTACCTTTGAACCGTAAGTTCAACGAAATATGAAAAAATTTGAAGAGATGAGCCTTATCATATTCTTTCTACGAAAATTGTTTTGAACATTATCGGTTCAGCCATTTTTGAGTTATCTCCAAAAAACTTCTTCCATAGGCATCAGATACGACCTTTTGGTATTAGTTTGGTTCTTATTCCATTGAAGGTACGGAACCCTCCTATGCGTGGTCCGACACGCACTTGGCCGGTTTTTTTTATTTGATCACAATCTCAGCTGATGGTAAGTGACGATGAGGCCGACGATGGAGCATGCTCACCTAGAAAGTGACCAAGTAACATTATTTTTTAAGTAATTATTTTTCTGGTAGATAATTGGGAAGTTAACAAATTATGAGGTTTAAAAATGGTCATTTAATGAAAGCATATTTAATCCGAAAGCTATTCATTATGTCACGATTAGACGAGTTCACTTCGAACGAGCCACCTCGCGAGGAAATTGCCGCGCGAGGCAGCGTGGCCAGTGCAGCAGCGATTCGCCAGAGGCATTACGACCGTGCATCCGTTTGTGTGCGGCAATTTCTCGCGAGGCGGCTCGTTCGGTGTGGACCCGCCTATTGTATAAAATATTAGTAGTATAACAGTTGGTAGTTGTGTACCTGAGCTCCTCCTCCTCGCGCACAGTGTTGAGCCGCTCGATGTACTCCTTGCGCTCCTCGATGATCTTGTGCCGCTGCAGCACGCGCTGGTGCTCGGCGTGCTTGTGCTCGTGGTAGTGCTGCACCATGTGTGCGCGCGCGCGCTTCTTACAATAGTATAACAGTTGGTAGTTGTGTACCTGAGCTCCTCCTCCTCGCGCACAGTGTTGAGCCGCTCGATGTACTCCTTGCGCTCCTCGATGATCTTGTGCCGCTGCAGCACGCGCTGGTGCTCGGCGTGCTTGTGCTCGTGGTAGTGCTGCACCATGTGTGCGCGCGCGCGCTTCTTACAATAGTATAACAGTTGGTAGTTGTGTACCTGAGCTCCTCCTCCTCGCGCACAGTGTTGAGCCGCTCGATGTACTCCTTGCGCTCCTCGATGATCTTGTGCCGCTGCAGCACGCGCTGGTGCTCGGCGTGCTTGTGCTCGTGGTAGTGCTGCACCATGTGTGCGCGCGCGCGCTTCTTACAATAGTATAACAGTTGGTAGTTGTGTACCTGAGCTCCTCCTCCTCGCGCACAGTGTTGAGCCGCTCGATGTACTCCTTGCGCTCCTCGATGATCTTGTGCCGCTGCAGCACGCGCTGGTGCTCGGCGTGCTTGTGCTCGTGGTAGTGCTGCACCATGTGTGCGCGCGCGCGCTTCTTACAATAGTATAACAGTTGGTAGTTGTGTACCTGAGCTCCTCCTCCTCGCGCACAGTGTTGAGCCGCTCGATGTACTCCTTGCGCTCCTCGATGATCTTGTGCCGCTGCAGCACGCGCTGGTGCTCGGCGTGCTTGTGCTCGTGGTAGTGCTGCACCATGTGTGCGCGCGCGCGCTTCTTACAATAGTATAACAGTTGGTAGTTGTGTACCTGAGCTCCTCCTCCTCGCGCACAGTGTTGAGCCGCTCGATGTACTCCTTGCGCTCCTCGATGATCTTGTGCCGCTGCAGCACGCGCTGGTGCTCGGCGTGCTTGTGCTCGTGGTAGTGCTGCACCATGTGTGCGCGCGCGCGCTTCTTACAATAGTATAACAGTTGGTAGTTGTGTACCTGAGCTCCTCCTCCTCGCGCACAGTGTTGAGCCGCTCGATGTACTCCTTGCGCTCCTCGATGATCTTGTGCCGCTGCAGCACGCGCTGGTGCTCGGCGTGCTTGTGCTCGTGGTAGTGCTGCACCATGTGTGCGCGCGCGCGCTTCTTACAATAGTATAACAGTTGGTAGTTGTGTACCTGAGCTCCTCCTCCTCGCGCACAGTGTTGAGCCGCTCGATGTACTCCTTGCGCTCCTCGATGATCTTGTGCCGCTGCAGCACGCGCTGGTGCTCGGCGTGCTTGTGCTCGTGGTAGTGCTGCACCATGTGTGCGCGCGCGCGCTCGCGCTCGGCCCGGCGGCGCGCCGGGAACAAGGTCTGCACGGCGCGGGAGAGCACCTCGGCCGCGCGGACCAGCTGCTCGCGCACCTGGAACACTTCACCACTGAAGAGATACTCCTTCTCTATACTCTGTATCTTTAGGTATTTAAATAAAAGTAAATAAGATCTACCCTCAAATGGCTCCTTAAGCCAGTTGAGGGTTGATGAAAACATTACACGATCAAATAATATTGGTTAAAGCCAGGTCGTTAAGTGACAGATCCAGGCAGTTTTGTATTTGATTGGTTAACCAATAAAAGTGAAAACTACCCGAAAATATAAAAGTTGTTTGTTTACTTTTATTTAAATACCTAAAGACATAGAGTATAGGACAGGGGTCGGAAAACCGCATGCGGCTCTTTGAACGGTCAGTTGCGGCTTTTCAAGTTCCCCAAAAAAATTTAAAATATCCATATTTCCGCCCTCATACTATTTGTCAAAAAAGTTTGCCGCTGCTCTAGGCGATGTGTCCAAACTCAAACTCAAATATTTATTCAGTAAGTAGGGCACAAGGGCACTTTTACACGTCAAAGTAAAAGCGAGAAAAAAAATCAAACTACACCGGTTCTAACCCTACACCTCTGACCCGAGAAGAATTATGTCCGGCAAGAAACTCGGCGGGACTTATTTTTTCAAAACAACAGTACATCAAAACTAAACAATACATATAAGTGCGTTGTTCTATAAGAAAACATATCAAACCAAGTTAGATTAACCAACAATAGGAAGAAAAATACCAAAGAAAAAAGATGAGTCCAAATCTGACTATTTGAAAATGAATTACATACAAGTTTGATATACTTTCTTACCTGAACTGTGTCTTCTACATAAATTTCCAAATTATAATAATGCCCACTGGAGTCACTGCCCAAGGAGGCTGTGCATAAAATACGAGTGGCGCAGAGAGCCATGGAACGCAGCCATGCTGGGCATTAAACTTCAAGACCGAGTTAGGAATGTAGAGATCCGACGTCGCACCCAAACTCAAGTGGAATTGGGCAGGACATGTTGTCAGGCTGGGTGACGGCAGGTGGACTAAAGTACTGACGGATTGGTGGCCACTTTCGGATGAAAAGAGTCCTTGGCGTCAGTTGGCTCGTTGGGAGAATGACATTCGGAAGGTCGCGGATCACTTCTGGATGAGATTAGCTCAGGAGCGGGATAAATGGCGTACAGTGGGTGACAAATGACTTAAATGATGTGTGATGTGAGATTACTCTAACAGAACGGTATTGAGGACGTTTCGTGACTTGGTGGAGAGAACACTTCAGTCATCAATATGGCAGGACTTTATATTAACGTGTAACACCGTCTAGTCCTGAGGACTAGGCATCTCTCTTCATTTTGCAGCTCGTTTTAGTGAGCCCACTCAAGTACACTAAGTAAAACGAGCTGCAAATTGAAGAGACGCCAAACTATACGCACATGGAGCTGTAACTTCAAATAAACATCTCATTAGATATGACAGAACAAAATCTGTAGACGAGTGAGGGGCAGTGTGAGGTACCTCATTCGGCGGAACCGATTATTAATACTGTGGGTTTTTCACCTCATTGCATGGCCACATGACTTCTTCTTATTCTTTTCATTTTTTCTTTTTTAAAGTTTATTTTGCTAAAAACGCTGCGTTTATTTAGGTTTCTTAGGTTGGCAGTAATTTATTTTCTTCTAAAGCCGTGACTATACGCGATTCTATTTTGGCACTTTTATAGAACAAGTGCTTTTTTGGGGAATAGACTAGACAGACTTTTCTTCGAGTATTAGTAGATGACGAATGTATAAATGACAGATAAAAGTACGGCAGTATAAAAAATACTATTTCTCCAATGTGCTCGGAAATGTTCACCTTACTGTAGTAAAATTAGTACGTGAAGTTCGTCATTATTTACTAACACAAATTTAAAAAAATAAAAATCAGTTGTACTTGTCGTCCGCATTGTTTTTTACCTTTTAAACATTTCATTCGACTAAGAAATATCATTTCAAACAGCCAACCGTCTGAACGGCAATCCCTTCAAACTATAGGATAGAGCGAGATAGTGAGATCAAAAACCTTGGTTGTCTCGTTCTGTGTCATAGCTTGCATGACTACCACGTCTGATCGTGTGAATACGGCTTCATATAATCATAGACAAAACAACTTTTTTAAAGGTTTAAGCTTTTACAGCTGTGTGAAAGGAGCATATTTAATACTGTCTTAAATAGTTTTTGACGAAAATTGATTTTTAAATATTATTTGAATGAACTTTGGCAGATGATTGGCAGTATAAGTAGTGCTCTATACTCAAAAAAATCAATATTTTTTTGAGTATAGAGCACTACTTATACTGCCTTTACAATTAAAGGGAAGCTAATTCATAAATAAATGATATTTAATGCTAACCTAAATATGTAATTTATTTCATTTACTTTATTTCCTCGCACATTTGGAGAAAAGCGTTATATATGCCTCGGCGGGAAACGAAATTCGTGGACTCGTCTTATATTTTCGGACTCAGCTGGGCTTCGTCCGAAAAAATCGCTCGTCCACGAATTTATCTTTCCCGTCCTCTGCAATAATGTACTATTATCATTAGTACTGCAGTACGGTTTTCGGTGTACAAGTTACCTCCTCGGCGGGCGTGGCCTGCAGGATGGCGCCGCCGCAGGCCTCGTCGGCCGCGGAGCACCACTCGCCGCCGCCCGCCTCCACGCCGAAGTGCACGCACCTACATGACAACATTTACATTGCATATTTGTTTTATTAGATACATGAGCCTTTCACTGCCGCGCCGGGTTCATAGGACTGATTTAGTATGCATAATTGCAAGCGCGGCAATGAATGTTGTTGTTAAGAGGCTGACAACACCCGATGACCTTCAAATTGACTTTACTCAAACAGTGTTTTAGCTATAAATACTTGTTTTGAGAAAGTAAAAAAAAAAATATTATTATTCGTTATATTTGGAAGAACTTCGTTGATTCCGATACACGATTGGACGAAATCGGCTCGATAGACAATAATTCCAAAGTTACATCTTAAAATTTGCTTTAAACAGTCGTATGTCTTTAGTTTCTTGAGTTATACGTCTGTAACTAAGGACAAAATTCCACAGCGCTAATACTAAAAACTTCGTTGTTTTATATTTCTCAATTAATGCGTAGTTTTTTTTAATTCATCATTTTGCTAAATTTGCAATGAGCTCCCATACTAATCGTAACACAGTGTTTCTCTTTCACTCGCGCTGAAAAAGATAGGGAGGGAATTTAGCTGTTGCCAGCCCCTTAACTGTTTAAATCTAAGGTAAGAGTAACAGTATAACTTTCGAATGGAGGATATCAACGATTTAGGCGCTACTGTCGAAGTCTTAAGTAAATAATATTAAACACATAATTTTAAGCAAAAAAGAACCGACTTCACTTAGACCCAACATTGTCATGGAAATTCCACGTAAATTCAGTCTGTGCAAAATTGACCAAAGGCGTGTATGTTCTAAAGCAATTGAAACCACTTCAAATGATAACCCGAAAGAAACCTATTACTCATATGTGCATTCTATTTTGTCATATGGGATCATATTATGGGGAAACTCAACGGATTTCGAACGTGTCCTAAAGTTGCAAAAACGCGCTATTTTAGAGTCCTGGCTAATGCTAAGTATGACGCTCCTTGCAGAGAACTTTTTAAAAGACTAGGCATTTTAACTATGGTGTCGACATATATCTTAGAAGTTTTAATGTACGTAAGAAAAAACCCGAGTGAATTTAGACGTATTGGTGATATAAGTAATCGTCCAACAAGATACCCTGATAACTTAAGGCAAGATCAATGTAAACCAGAAATGGCAAAGAAACGTCCCAAAATAATGGGGCAAAGACTTTATAACAAACTGCCAAAGATAATAAAAACTGAGACTAACATAAATGCATTCCGTCGCAAAGTTAAACTGCTACTACTAAATAAGACAATATAGCGTAAAAGAGTACATGAATAGTGAGTTCCAATGGAGTGAGAGAGATTAAGAATAAATTTGTATTGACTATTATTTTACTTTTACTTTTTTTATTATATTATATTCATCATCAAACACTTAAGAGCCATGCTCTTGTCGGTGCAACTCAAAGTGGGCTCTCCATTTGCTTCGGTCCCAGGCCTCCTCTTTGATCTCTTGGTACGACCTGACCTTAACATTATTAAATTTAATATATAATTAATAAGATTAAATAATATAAAATTCATAAGATTTGCGGATGATATAGCGGCAATAGCAGAATCAAATAAAGATTTAGAGACATTATTAAGTTTAGAGAATTCGCACTGAAGATAAATGTAAATAAGACCAAGATTTTAGTGACGTCAAAAAAAGAAAACCAGCCCTTGTCACAAATTTTACTAAATGGATCAACGGTACAAATGGTTAAATCCTTTAGATATTTAGGAAGCCTCATCACCGCCGACTCTAGGTGTACGCCCGATATAAAAGCCAGGATAGCAATGGCCAAACAAGCTTTTCATAATAAAAGGAACCTACTAACTTCAAACATATCCAAAAACACAAAGAAGAAATTTGTAAAAACATATATATGGAGCATAGCACTTTACGGCAGCGAGACATGGACACTGACACAGAGGGACAAGAGTATACTTGAGGCGTTTGAAATGTGGTGTTGGAGGCGGATGGAGAGGATTAGCTGGACTGAGAGAGTGACGAACGAAGAAGTGCTGGAAAGAGTGGAGGAAAAGAGGCAGTTGATGGATAGCATAGAGTCGAGAAGAGGGAGGATGATGGGCCACCTCATACGACATGACAACTTTATACAGAAGATAGTTGAAGGAAAAATGGAAGGAAGGCGAGGAAGGGGAAGACCTAGAATTAATTATATAGACCAAATTAAAAATAATGTTATATTATATTATAAAGGAAAAATTATTGGACATTGAATTATTATTTATTTATTGGAAAATTGATTTAATGAATATTTATTTTTGTGAAACGTGTAAAATCTGTACCTAGTGTACCTACCTTGACGATCTCAGTATGTATGCATGGATTATATTTATGAAAACATTGTAATACTATTTAGAAATAAATGATCTGAATCTGAATCACTTAGCCTCCAAAGCAAATGCTCGAGCTGCTGTAAAAAATACTCAAATCACTATAGGCACACTTTTTTTTTATGTATGTTCACCGATTATTCGAAGATGGCTGGACCGATTTGGAAAATTATTTTTTGTTTGAAATAGTATACTTCACAGTTGGTCCCATTGTAACCAGGTCAGGATCTGATGATGGGATCCTGGAGAAATCGAGGGAACTCTTCAACTATTATAGGCACACCTATAGTGAATTGAGTACTTTTTACAGCAGCTCGAGCATTTGCTTTTAGAAAGGTGGATGCTAAGTGAAGTCGGTTCTTTTTTGTTCAAATTTATTAAATTTAACAATTGAATGAGAGGCTTTTTGTAAGTCCGCGACTGGGGAGCATGAGCTTCGTGTAGATGGTGTATAGTATAGTATAGTATTTAACGGCCTCCTAGCCTAGTCGGTAGTGACCCTGCCTATGAAGCAGGAGGTCCCGGGTTCGAATCCTGGTCAGGGCATTTATTTGTGTGTTTATCACGGATATTTGTTCCTGAGTTATGGATGTTTTCTATGTATTTAAGTATTTATCTATATTTATCTATTATATATATCGTCGCTTAGTACCCTCAACACAAGCCTTATTGAGCTTACTGTGGGACTAAGTTGATTTGTGTAAGATTGTCCCATAATATTTATTTATTTAGTATAGTATAGACTGACTTGTTGGCGTGGTCGACGCGGATCTGCATGTCGTTGTGGCGCACGCAGTCCACCAGCAGGCGCTCCAGGTGGAACAGGTCGTCGGTGGCGGCCAGCTGCAGCAGGCGCGGGAACTGCACGCACGAGTAGCACTGCGCCACCTGCCGCACCAGCCGCACCAGCGCCACGTCGTTCAGGGCGTTAGTGTACTGCACCAGGGGGGAGTCTGGGAACAACATGTACCAGTATCACCCACACACTACGGACGGTGCAAGCAGACCGAAATGGAGATGGCGGGACGACTTGGAAGCGGAAAATACTAACGACAGGGTCGACTCGAGGAAAAGAGGGGAGGCCTTTTCCCATCAGTGGCACACTAAACCGGACCAGGCCTATGAATCATGCCCGCGCGAGCGAGTTATATACCTACGTTTTGCGCTTCCGCCGGCGGAGCTTAAGTCAGTGGGTTACCAATGCGCTCACTGAACGGACGTCGTACCGCGCGCGACGCTACTCGGAATTCGGAACAATGCCATTACGAAAAAAAAATATTTATTGCGATGTGAATGGATGTAAAAATAGCAAAGCTAATAAAAACTTATGTGGAAAGGTAAGTAGGCATACAAACTTATGTTATAATAATAATAGCGTAGGTACGTAAACCGTAGGTATTTGCTTTTTCTATGAGTGATTCATATCTGTTCGTAAGAACTATTATATAATCTGTGACCGGACTAGTAAAAAAGAATACCCCACCACCAGATACGCCGTACGAAAAAATATCAAGGTGATTTTCGCCATCTACCCACTAATTGGATTGAGATCTACACCATTCCATTATTATCAAGTTGTTTCGCGCTATCAGCTTTCAATTATTACTATTTGGCTGAAGACTACAACAATGTCATCATCTTCGTGAAAAGAAAATATATGCGCCATCCAAGTTTAACTCCCGGCCTATATTATCTCCCAAGCAAGATTATTTTCACGCATATTTTTATAATTTTTATTTTGTAGGTCATACATTTTAAAGGCCTCCTAGCCCAGTCGGTAGCAGGGACCGGAAAACCCCTTCATTTGATTAATCGTTTCGATAGGGTAACCCTATTAAAGTCTTACCCTAATGATAGGGTTACCCTATCATTGGGTTACCCTATCGATATGGAAATCATTTTGAATAGGCTTAACCCTTTTCAATGTGGTTTCCGAGTCGAATGGGGTAAAGATAGCTTTAATATTTACCGCTTACCCTATCATAGGGCTACCCTTTTCCTGTCTCTTTTCCACGCAGGCAGGCGGTTCTATCTTTCTCATTTGAAATGGAACAGGAGAGGTGGCGGCGGAACAAATTCAGTAAATATAAGATTTGCTGTCGTTTATTCATTCTGGAAAAGTCACACTCACAGTCCAGTCCTCTGCTCACGTACACAACTTTCCATTAAAGAATTTCTGTTAAAGAAATGTGTCTTACGTTCAGTTTATTTTTGCATAGTTCGCACGTACTGATGAGATGGGCAATAATTATTTTGAATAAGAATAAAAACACAATTTTTATTCATATTCAAATCGATTTTACACAAACCAGTATTCATCCTCCTTTTGTCCTGTTTGTCCCGGCTTTTGCCACGGCTCAGTTGAGCCTGTGGTCCGCTTGGCAACCTAATCCCATGAATTGGCGTAGGGATTGGTAGTCGTTTTCAGCTAATTATGGGATATACGATTTTTTAAGCTCACATGGTCATTCACATTATAAATATTATTTGAAACGGGGTATTTACCATGTATAATAGCGTTATTGCCTATTGGGCACCCGATATTTCGGGTACGAGGTAAATACCCCGTTACAAATAATTAATATTTATAATTAGGGGATGTAATTTCGAAAATTATTTCTGTTTTATAATCCAAGATTGGTGGTTATATACTTTTTACTGAAAAATAGTCATGGTAGTTATTTTCGGTTAATTATTCGGGGTGTATAAATTATATCTGTTTTAAAATTCAAGATAGACTGGTTTTTTTATTATTATTATTATACACGGTGAATCTGAGTAACCCGAAAGATTTCAACCATAAATTCCTGAGGTCATAAGGAGTAATAAATGTTTTACGAATTTAGTTCGATTTCGCAAAAAAAAAATTTTTTTCATTTTTCCGATTTTTAAAATGCTTTTGAACATAAAAACATAAATGTTATTGGTAAAACTGTCAATTGAAATAAATTAGTACATTTTGGCCACGACCACTCTGTAAAGAGTGTAACGACAAAGAAGAAGAACTCTGAAACTAGGCTAATTCCAGAAAAGTTTATACGACATTTTAGTCTCAGTCAGTTATTTATCAGTCAATTATCAGGAATTTATGGTTAAAATCTGTCGGGATACTCAGATTCACCGTGTATATAATATTTTTTTTCATTTTATATAAAAAAAATCAGTGTATAATATTTTTGTTAATTTTTTTTGTTTTTTTTTGTTTTTTTTTTCATTTTTTTTTTCATTTTATTTTCGTTTTATTTTAATTTTTTTTCCGTTTTATTTTCGTTTCGTTTCGGTTTCGTTTCGTTTTCGTTTCGTTTCGTTTTCGTTTCGTTTTCGTTTCGTTTCGTTTCGTTTCGTTTTCGTTTCGTTTTCGTTTCGTTTTCGTTTCGTTTTCGTTTCGTTTTCGTTTCGTTTTCGTTTCGTTTTCGTTTCGTTTCGTTTTCGTTTCGTTTTCGTTTCGTTTTCGTTTCGTTTTCGTTTCGGTTTCGTTTCATTTTCGTTTCGTTTTCGTTTCGATTTCGTTTCGTTTTCGTTTCGTTTTCGTTTCGTTTCGTTTTCGTTTCGGTTTCGTTTCGTTTTCGTTTCGTTTTCGTTTCGATTTCGTTTCGTTTCGTTTTCGTTTCGTTTTCGCTTCGTTTTCGTTTCGTTTTCGTTTCGTTTCGTTTTTTTTTTCGTATTTTTTTTCGTTTTTATTTTCATTTTATTTTCGTTTTTATTTTTGTTTTTATTTTCATTTTACTTTCATTTTATTTTCATTTTATGTTCATTTTATTTTCATTTTATTTTCATTTTATTTTCATTTTATTTTCATTTTATTTTCATTTTATTTTCATTTTATTTTCATTTTATTTTCATTTTATTTTCATTTTATTTTCATTTTATTTCCATTTTTATTTCATTTTTATTTTATTTTATTTTTATTATAGTAGTAACAAGTGCATAAAACGTACGATTTTTCGTTTCGTTTTCGCTTCGTTTTCGTTTCGTTTTCGTTTCGTTTCGTTTTTTTTTCGTTTTTTTTTTTGTTTTTATTTTCATTTTATTTTCGTTTTTATTTTTGTTTTTATTTTCATTTTATTTTCATTTTACTTTCATTTTATTTTCATTTCATGTTCATTTTATTTTCATTTTATTTTCATTTTATTTTCATTTTATTTTCATTTTATTTTCATTTTATTTTCATTTTATTTTCATTTTATTTCCATTTTTATTTCATTTTTATTTTATTTTATTTTTATTATAGTAGTAACAAGTGCATAAAACGTACGATTTTACGCGAGGCGTTTAAAAGTCGAGTGTAAAATGGGTTTTATGGACGAGGGTTACACTCAAATTTTCACTTCATTTGCGAGGAAATTATTTATCGGTAATCGTAAAACAATTTCAAGTTCTAACAAAAATATTACAATGAAAACAAATATGGTTCCAACCAATTAATTTTTTAATATATTTTTTTGAATTTTTAACATGTGAATGTAGAAATTTTCTGCCAAGTCATCAAAACATTTCGGGGCATTTCTAAACTATTATCAACTCCTATTTTATTTGATTACATTTATTTAATTATAGAAAACACGCAATTCAAATACTTATAACCATGTTTAGCTGACCTCTTCTGCCCTAGTAATTATTCTTATACAAAGGTCAACTTACACTGGTTAATTTTTTTCACATTGCGGACGATCCTCTAAACAGATTTTACTCTACTGGGGCTCATTCTCTATGTTTTTTTATAGCGCACATTTGTTACATTTAACTATTTTTTGTCGGAGCCGTAGTTTTTCCTCAAGAATCGAAAAACTGATTTTTACCATTTTTACCATTTTTTTGGCATCTTAGCGCCCAATATTTACTTATAAATTTTATTGGTATCAATTCCTGACACTTTGATCTATACAAAAAAAAACCCATCCAATAGGAATTGTCTGGGCCAGAAAGCTTATTCTATCTGAGTACAAGAATATAATAAAAGAACAAGTTTCAGTATTTTACGAAATTTTACTGTTCAATTAAATTGTGCAATATATTTTGACTCTGTTTGGCTGTTGAGCCACATTCTTGGTCTTAGAAGAAAATTTTACTTTATGCCCTAGAGCTTAAAATGCGATTTTATATCGTCCACGCACGATTTAAAGTTGAACTTTACGAGCATGAGAAGTGAAAAGAGTATATCTGCCTACCGTGGATTTTATAACAGATATAATTTTTGCTGGGCATAAGGGAAACTACGCCTTATTGGGATTAGGTCCAGTTTCCACACGATGTTTTCTTACACCGAAAAACCCAGAATACATTCTTATACGCGGAACATTATTTAAAATAAAAAGCATGATTAAATAATTCTGTTAAGAATCAATTATTTTTATTACATTTTCTCGTATATGAATTAGTCCCGACGAAATTATTTTGAATCATTTTAACGGGAATACAATCAACATAAGTTTATTCTTACGATATTTTTTTCAAATAATCATTTTATTCTTGAGTGTCCAACAATGACTGATATTGATCGTTTCATTATACTAGAAGTATCGGTGAACGGCGTCACATTTTGCTGGAGCCATTGAAACAAAGTACTACCTATAACTAGAATAACACAAAATTATATATTTTAACACCACAATATGCATTTGATTTTGATTCCTATAAGCCTGGGTCTAAGATTCAATCGACACGAGCCGTCACGCTCGAATGGCAAGAACAAAAACACCGGCACCACACAACGATCTTTTAGCGCACTAACAAGCAATAATAGCGTCTAGATCAAAGGCGTAAGTACGAAAACATACGCAAAAAGATTCTTGTTTGTCTGTAGGCTCGCTCGTGCCGCCCGGCAGCGCTTAGCTCGTAGGGGGCTCGAATAATAAATAAGCCAAATGTATTGGTCACAGAGTTTAAAATAGCTTAATCGCATTTGAAAAACCCTATCTGATAGGGAAACCATATGCTGGGTTGTAACCACTTACCCGAATTAACTGTATTGACATGGTTAGCCTTTCGTTCGGGTAAGTCAAACGATACGCTTACCGAATTGATAGGGTTTTTAAAAACAACTCTATCAAATACCCAATCTAATACCCCTTTAATGGTTACCGGTTCCGGTCCCTGGTCGGTAGTGACCCTGCCTACGAAGCAGGAGGTCCCGGGTTCGAATCCTGGTCAGGGCATTTATTTGTGTGTTCATCACAGATATTTGTTCCCGAGTTATGGATGTTTTCTATGTATTTAAGTATTTATCAATTATATATATCGTTGACAATAAGGCTTGTGTTATGAGTACTAGACAACGATATATTATTATTATTATAACACAAGCCTTATTGTGCTTACTGTGGGCCTAGGTCGATTTGTGTAAGATTGTCCTATAATATTTATTTATTTATACAAACATGCGTTACTTTTCACTAAGTCGATAAGTTTTTCCACGTCCATAGACTCCATAGTGACCACTCACAACACAACCCGTGCTGTGTTGCGTATGCATCGCGCTTCCATCACGCTCTCGGCGCGCTTCCATCGCGCTCGCGTCGCGCCCCGCTAACAAAACGCGTGTGTCTGACCAAGCCTTAAATCTACAGCACTAAGGTAGAAATTCCAATGACACATCAAATCCAAATGTTACTCACTGGTCTCTTCCTGCAGGGCCTTGATGACTCCCTTGACGTTGTGGCAGATGGTCAGCGGGTCGAACTCCACCTCCAGCCAAGCGTACAGCTGCTGGAGCTGCGGAGACGCCAGCCCCACCACGTTGAGGCGGACCACGTCTGTTGACATATTGGTGGGATTAGAATATGGTGAAGGTTTTTTTTTTCAAAAGAAGCAACCTTTTTTCTGCAGAGTTCTTAAGCAGTTATTTAGATAGATATAAATTTATTCAATAGAGAACATGCATGAAAAATATTTAATTGAATTTGTTCCATAAACACGTTCAACAACCCCAAATTAATATAAATAAGTGGAAATCCGTAATCATTTTTAACAGTTTTTTAAAGATATTGCGGTTTAAAAACTTAAAATTTTAGGCATTTTTTTATATAGGTACCTCAAATGTATTTTCGAAACTCATAGATAGTAGGTTTATTAGAGACATTTGAATCTACAGGAAAATATAATCTAATGACGTCTTCCAAAAAAATCATGTTCCTAATTAAGCACACATTACAGAATATAAAACCGGAGGTTGAAAAATGCATACCTAAAGGTAAACACTAGTCAAGTATAGGTACTACAGGCGGCTTAGCATAACATGCGTTGTCGCGCGCGACTTCATACTTCATGCGCGACAATGTAAGTCATGTTAGCAACGCAGAAGTTTACAATGGGTTCAGCAATGTTCGCGATAAAGAAAAGGCTCAGACTCAGAATAATGTACCGAAATTGCAAGTTGACCCCACTATTTGCAACGCTGTTTTTCTGAAAAAGAAAATTCTGAGATAGAAATTTTAGAAGAAATTGAAAAACTGCCTTTTGCACCCAAGGCGGTAAAATAACGAACGGCTCAGATTGTGGCCAACCAAACACTATAAGGCCTTCTTTTTACCGTACACAAGTTTACGTCTTCTCCTGGATGTAAAGTGAGTTTTTACGCTGCGTTGCGAGTGACATAAAATTCATTACAAAACGCTCGAGAGAACTGTAATGAATTTGATTCTCGTACCTTATTTAGGCCAGGAAGCTCGCTGAGTATGCCACTCGACTAAAAAGCTGTTCTTTATGTCATGATTGTATAAAATATTAATGTCTATCTTTATGAAATCGGCTATACCTTTAAGCAGGCTGGTGCGGGTTGGAGGCTGGGCGAGGCCGAGCAGCACAGCTAAACGTTGAGCCTTCTCCACGGGGCTCTTGTCGGTCTCAACAAATCGGTCGAACTCCGGGTGCAGCGACGGCAGCGGCACGGACAGCACGGCTACCAGTACTCGGCACGCCATTCTGAGGAAAAATGCGCACATTATAGAGTTCGTAAGAACATCAGTCCTATAAATCTAAATTTGAATAATTTAATAAGTCCAACGAATGCGCTTCAAGTATTGCAGTATTAGAGTTGCGAATCAAGCAAGAGAGGCTCAAAAACTCTAAAATCCTGAGTCTATGAACTATTTTGCAGACTCAACGGTTCAAGATCTTGAAATATTGAAAAAGTAGTCTACTGAAATAGTCAAGGTCGTGAGTATGTGATGACAACGAGTGTTGAAATATATCGTAAAAGTTCTTCTTTTTTATACCACGACGGTCACAAGCATACGGCCCACCTGATGGTAAGCAGTTACCGTAGCCTATGTATTCCTGAAACCCCAGAGGATTCACATGCGCGTTGCCTACCCTAGTTCATTTTTCTGTAGACGTAAATCTCTACACAGCCCCATTGACAAATTTAAAAGAACTCTTGCTTTAAATTATCATTAGTCTTAAAATTGCTCCAGTACAGTCAGCGTCATATAGTTGGTCGCATCCAAAGTAGTCAATAGTCAATAATTCGGTACACCATAGAGTTTGTATGGTGTACTGAACTATTGACTATTTTTAATGCTGCCAACTATATGACGCTAACTGTACATGTAACCAGCCCATCAGTAAACATATGCTCACTTCTGCAGCTCCTCCTGGGTGATATTCTTCTTCATCTCGCGGGACAGTTGGAACAGCTTCAGCAGGGCAGCAGCGTGGAACAGGCAGTGGCCCGCCTTCCAGAACACCAGGGCCAGCTTGCCGTAGTAGTTGGCCATGGTCTTAGCCACGGGGGTCTTCTTGGACATGTTCATGAGGCTATGGATATCCTCAATGGCTTTGTAGGCTTCCTGTTAAAGTTGTTGAAAATTTCAAAAACCGGTGAAGTCATTAAATGAGATAATCCCAATCAAGTCGTTGAATGTACAGATTGTAAGTTTTTTTTAAAGATCTAATGTATTACTGTTTTTAAAAAATAAGTCTCTGCGAGTTTGTTTCCGGTCATAATACTTTTTGGCGTAATTCAACGGGCATCTATCGCGTCACAAACGCAGTAGACAGTAGGTTTCAGTTTGTAATCCAGGCTTATATCGTAATTGATACGTTTTATCAGTTGTGCAGGCATAAATTAACACATAATGTTAGTAAAGCATCCTGTCGCGTCTAGCCAACATAATGATATGCCTCCGAGGCCTACCATTTAGCAACAATTGTAACATTGCAAATGGGATTTATTTCGGAGGCAGTTTTTACAGTTTTAAGTGTGATAAATTCGTTTTATTTGCTGATACTGCGGGCCTGTGATGAATGTGTTTAACAAATAAATAATACAATTAACGCAAGTCATCATTCATCAACGTTTCGAAAGGTTCCTTATTAGTACACTGACATAATAAAAGAAAAAGGGGACACAAGATTGAGGACTTTGAAAACAAAACACCTTTAAACTAAAGTTGAACCTTATTACCGAGCAAAACCGTCGTTTATAGGAGACTATTAAAAAGTAGTAACAACGATCCGATAGAGAACATAATGTAGGGGGCGGTGTCTCACTCGCACTCGTTACAAAACTGTCACATTCGACATTTTGATTACCTCCACCATTAGTCATAACGAGACAGTCCCCTAGATAACCCTCTCTTTCGGCCTCACTTTGTGGCGGAAAAGTATATTCCAGTTTAAAATAATAACTTAATGACTAAAACAGTATTTTTAATCCAAGACAGATATATGAAAGCTCTTATCATACAAACTGGTTTACAATGTAAGGCAGGAGCTGTCAGATTTTACTGTGTTGAATTAACCTTTTGACCGCCAAGCATTGAACAAAAAACCGGCCAAGTGCGAGTCGTACTCGCGCACCGAGGGTTCCGTACAAACCTTTACAACTTAAAGGTATTATAGACCTGAGTATTTGATATGAATTTCAATTTAATACCTCTACGCGTTTACGAGGAAAAAGGTAGTAAGTTTAAAATTTAAAAAAATATTTATTGTATGATTTTACTAAAAATGTCTACTTTTTGTAATTTTTCCTTTGTCTGTACTATATGAAGTTTCTTCGTGCCAAGTTTCAAGTTTCTGAGTTTACGGGAAGTACCCTGTAGGTTTTGAGTTTCTTGCGAGTACTCAGTTTCAAAATATGCGACTTAAATTGCTATTTCTTTTGATTGCGTTGACATAAAAGTTTGGTTTTGCTACGTCTGAAAGATCCTATAGCCCTGAGTATTTGACATGAATTTCAATTTAATATCTCCACGCGTTTACGAGAAAAAAGGTAGTAAGTTTAAAATTTAAAAAAAATGTTTTTTTGTATGATTTTATTAAAAAAGTCTACTTTTTGTAATTTTTCCATTGTCTATGCTATATGACGTTGCTTCGTGCCGAATTTCAAGTTTCTGAGTTCACGGGAAGTACCCCGTAGGTTTTGCGAGTGCCGAAAAACTAAAATTTGCAGCATAAACGACTGTATCTTTTGATTGCGTTGGCTTTTGAGTTTGATTTTTTCACAGCTCCAAGGGACAATAGACCTGAGTATTTGGTATAAATTTCAGCTTGATACCTCCACGCGTTCCTGAGAAAAATGGTCTTGACAGACAGACAGACAGACAGACAGACAGACAGACAGACAGACAGACAGACAGACAGACGGACAACAAAGTGATCCTATAAGGGTTCCGTTTTTTCCTTTTGAGGTACGGAACCCTAAAAATGACGCGCCACCGACGCCACGTAATCGCATTTTGTCAAGCGAAATTGAACTTTGCGGAAGCCCGCGTAGGTCCCTATTGCATTACAAAGCCTGTCGGCTGTAGCCGTCGTTGGCGTCCATGGCACAACTTTTTGATGTTGGCCACAGCCGACTGTGGAGGTCAATAGGTTAAAAATACTACTTTAGGTCTGTTGTAGCTTTTCGGACTTGATATCTTTTTTTATTTTTTAGTACAGTATTATTATTTAATTTTTATTATTATCAACCGACTTCAAGATTTCGAAGGAGGAGGTTATCAATTCGTCGGTATCTTTGTTTTTGCTATTTTTTTTTTATGTATGTTCACCGATTATTCGAAGATGGCTGGACCGATTTGAAAAATTCTTTTTTTGTTTGATAGAGTATACTTCACAGTTGGTCCCATTGTAACCAGGTCAGGATCTGATGATGGGATCCTGGAGAAATCGAGGGAACTCTTCAACTATTATAGGCACACCTATAGTGATTTGAGTATTTTTTACAGCAGCTCGAGCATTTGCTGTTGTAAAGGTGGATGCTAAGTGAAGTCGGTTCTTTTTTGTTTAAAATTATTGTTTTTGTTTTTTTTGCTCATCCGGTTATGTATCTGTGCTGTGTTTTGCGTACTTCGTGTTTGTGCTTCTGACTTTTTCTTTTATTAACAATAGTTCTGTAAGTTTATGCATATACTAACACTTTTATGGGCTTTGCCTGAAATAAATTATTATTTGATTTTTTGTTCATTATTTTGATTATACACAGCTGATAATGGATGTATAACTTGCCTGCCAAAGTTCCATTTGGATAGCGCTATCAAGCTGGAACAGCCTGGTCTCCAGGTTAAGCTGCTGGGTCTCCGGCTTGGAGATGCTCACATTGCCGGTTTGCACCTGGAATCATGACAATTGTAAGTATATTTGGAACAGTACTAACAGTTTTAGCGTTTCAAATTTACTGTGGAATAAAAGCTACACAAAGTAAAAAGATCAGATTACATGTATACAAAGAAAAACTGAAGTAATGACTATTTCCCTACAGCTGCAGATTATATTAGACTTAGAAAAAGAGAAACATTTTATTCTAAAAAGCACTCAGTACAGAACAGAAAACGTAACAGAACATTAAATAGTTGACTTAACCTTTTGACCGCCAAGCATTGAACAAAAATGACGCGCCACCGACGCCACGTAATCGCGTTTTGTCAAGCGAAATTGAACTTTGCGGAAGCCCGCGTAGGTCCCTATTGCATTACAAAGCCTGTCGGCTGTAGCCGACTTGGCGTCCATGGCACAACTTTTTGATGTCGGCCACAGCCGACTGGCGGTGAAAGGGTTAAAATGGTCTATGGTCTACATTTATCTATGATACTTAATTTCCCTCAAACAATGCACTTAAAAGAATTTAATAGTTATTATAATAAAATATGCTTTAAAAATAAAAGCATATGTTAGATACATGATTGCAGTCTCGCAAGATAATGTTCATTAGTAGTTAGCCCATACAAAATATACGCATATTGTTCCATTTGGTAGCACTATTTGAACTCTTTTATTGTATGTAGGTACACTAGGTACTCTGTATTCTGTATCTTGATCTGTGCAGGCGTAAATTAACACAGAGCGCTTAAACAGCGTCCTGTCGCGTCTAGCCGACATATTGATGTGCCTCCGAGGCCTACCATGTCGCAACAACAGTTATATTGCGAATGGGATTTATTTCGGAGGCAGCTATTTAAATTTTCCGCGTATTTTCTTGAAAGTGTTAAAGATTTTAGGTCAAAAACATTGTTTTTAGGGTTCCGTAGTCAACTAGGAACCCTTATAGTTTCGCCATGTCTGCCCGTCCGTCCGTCCGTCCGCGGATAATCTCAGTGACCGTTAGCACTAGAAAGCTGAAATTTGGTACTAATATGTAAACATCGGTATCAACGTTCTGTTTTCATGGCACCCAGTAGAGATAGCCAAAAAATAAATTCGAATATTTAATAAATAATAATGTTTATTATCTTTTAAATGTAATTATGCTGCAGCTAATTTAAACTTTAAAAGAGTCACAGAAACACTTCGAAATCATTACAAAAAATAAATCGTAAACCTTTGCCGATTGACTCAAAAAAAATCGAAACTCTCCTTCAGACCTTCAAGCACAATTTTTTTTCGAGAAATGTGGGAAAATAGTCCTCTTTCGACGCGACGAGTGTTAAATAGATGGGGCACATGGATAAATGCTGCCTCATATTATCACTTATTACAAACATTGTGCTAAAATCAAATTTGTTATCGACGCTTTAAATTCGCGTGAATCTAGTGCAATATAGCTAAAGTAAAGAAAATTTTCCGCAACCGGAAATTAAATGTTGAGTTACTATTCGTGGATAAACACTTTAGTATAATTGCTAAGTATGAATAATTGTTTTAAGATCCTCAGTGAGTGTGGAAATGGAATAGAAGTGACATAATTAAGCTTTTCAATCTCGTACCTCACTTAGACCACTCGGAAAACTTCCTAGCCTATACACGGTACTCGACTGAAAAGCTCGTCATTATGTCACGATTGTATAAAATACTATTTAGCGTCTTTCTTTTAGTTCATAAAAAATAAATGTTCAAAATACTAGATGTATTTGTTTGTATTTGTTTTTCTGCAAACCGTACTTTGCCATGAAATTTGAACGTTGATACCGATGTTTACTAATATGTATATCAATCACGCCGACAAAGTAGTAAAATAAAAAGTGGAAAAAAATGTTTTATTGGGGTACCTCCCCTATACGTAAAGTGGGGAGTGATTTTTTTTTCCATTTCAACCCTAACGTGTGATATATTGTTGGATAGGTATTTAAAAATGAATAGGGGTTTACTAAAATAATTTTTTGATAATGTAAATATTTTCGGAAATAATTTCGGAAGTAAAAAAAAATGTGTCCCCCCAAAAGTTAGAGGGGACTTTTGAACCATAAGTTTTAAAAATATGAAAAAAATCTCAAAAGAAGAACTTTATAAAAACTTTCTAGGAAAATTATTTTGAACTTGATAGGTTTAATAGTTTTTGAAAAAATTTTACAAAGTAATTTCTGAACTAAGTTTGTAATTTAACGTATAAGCAGGTGTTTATTGTACTTGTAATTTCTACAAAATCACAATTAAATGACGTGCTTTCAAATAAAGTAAAAACGGTGAAAATCGGTTCACGCAATAAAGAATTATCCCATAAAAATCATCTTCCATACTTTAAGCTCGCGCGCAATAGTTTACTTAATTTGCCGATAGATGTCGCTGTACGTGGAACGCTCATATCATATCCTACATGGCGGTGTTATTTTAACTCTTAAGTGGGGACACTTACTGTGACGGACGGAAAACTACGGAACCCTACACTGAGCGTGGCCCGACACGCTCTTGTTTATATTATACAAGGTGTTACCAAAATGCTAATGATCCGTTTAAGGGCATAATGG
The DNA here is from genome assembly GCA_947086415.1 of Pammene aurita. Classification (NCBI taxonomy): domain Eukaryota; kingdom Metazoa; phylum Arthropoda; class Insecta; order Lepidoptera; family Tortricidae; genus Pammene; species Pammene aurita. Next base: position 7,679,549 of record OX352307.1, read on the forward strand.
TATTGTAAAGAAACAAATTGGTTTTGTATGGAGGGTCGGCAAGATAAGGTGACGTGTCCCATACAAAAATAGTAGTTTATGTAACTGTTACGTAATAAGGGTCCTTAAAACATGAGTGTGGTTTTATGAAACGAGCCGCAGGTGAGTTTCATAATAAGATTACACGAGTGTTTTAAGGCCTAATTACGTACAGTTGCATACACTGCTTTATTCTACACTCGTATTATTTATCCAAAATGCCGTATTCGGAAACCATAGAATGGCCGCCATTGCACCGCCATGGCCAACTCGATTGTGCCGGCAGTCGGGGAGGCGCGTGTCGGCGGTCGGGGAGGCGCGTGTCGGCGGATGCGCGGGAGGGTGCAGGTGTACATTATGTTATCAAAACTCATAGCACATCAATAATTGAACATGAAAAGTTAAAATTACGTTACCGCCACGGATAAAAAGCTTATCATAGTAAAATCGGTCGTGGTAATGCTAGCCATTGCCTACCGTTTTCGAACACGTTTTAGAGAACTTACAATATGAGTGTAGATAAAAAATATTCCTCCTACCTTAGTCGCAATACGATACCTATTATGCCCATAAACCGATCACCACTATCTTTGTTACACCCTGTATACTCTCCCTGTACAGTCAGCTGCAAAAACACGTATCGAAAAAATCGTCTCATAAATATGGTACTACACACTTATTACAACGGAATAAGATACTATGGGACATATTTTTGAGTAAGATGAGTACACCCATATTTTTACAGCTGACTGTACCACATCTTTCTGTGTATATCATGCTACTACGGATATTACCGTGTGGGATAATAAGATGGACGCAGATTAACTGACCAGAAAGTAGTTTAGGCTAAATAAATGGAGTGTTGATGGTTGACTCTCTTGTAACTTTAGCCGGCAACACAGTGAATTATCCTTTATATTAAAGTGTCGGCAACACGCATGTGCCACCTATGGAATTGCAGGCGTCCATAGGCTATGTTAGCTTACCATCAGGGCTTGGAACCGGTATTCGCAGAAAACCCAATATATTTCATTATTTTATGGTATTTATGTAGAACTCAGTATTGTATTTAGGAAATGGCTTAGTATTATAAGATTGTTCGATTAAAAATGAAATAGTAAACGAAGAACCGAAAAGAACCGAAAAAATACCGGTATTTTAGTATGGAGCAAATACCGGTATTCAAGCCCTGCTTACCATCAGGTGGGCCGTATGCTTATTTGCCACATTCGTGGTATAAAATGGACAAAATGATCTTTAAATAAATAAATAAATATTATCGAAAAATCTTACACAAATCAACGTCGTCCCACCTCAATAAGCTTGTGTTGTCTAGTACCCACTAGACGACGATATATATAATAGAAATACATAACACAAATAAATGCCCCGACCAGGATTCAAACCTGGGACCTCCGCTTCATAGGCAGAGTCACTACCGACTAGGCTAGGAGGCTGTTAATATCTTGAAGGTTCGGTGGGTCACCATAGACAAGATACTTACGGTGGGCTTGCAGATGTCCTCCAAATGCTTCCTGAGTTTATCGCACAGCTTCCTAAACTCGGTCTTGCGCGAGTACTTCAGGCAGAACTGGAAGGCCATGCGCGCGATATCATGGTAAAGGGTCTCCACATGGGCGTTGGTGCGGAGCAACTCCAGGCACTGGCAGTAGGACTCCCAGAGGAATTTCACCTGGAGAATGATGAATGTAGTTATTTTAGGTATTGTAGGTTCATTAATGTTAAGTCACACCCGAGCCTTCCATAATCCGGGAAGGAATAATTGACGGAGTCGCTGTCGCCGGATACGGCGAGGAGAGAATGATAATGTTAAATGCCATTTAAAATGAAATATATTTTGAGTGCCATTTACTTCCATTACAACTAATTAAATCCCATCATAAACATAAATGAGAGCCAAGTTCAATATATTATATATGCGTTAGTTGTTGACTTCAACGAAAAAAGAAGTGAGATCTAAATGGGTGCCAAGTTCAATGGTCAGTCCTGATTTTTTTTTATAACAACTCAAAATATCATTTCTTCTTAAAACTTAGGATAATATATTGAAGCCTAAGGTTTGACTTGTCTAGTTCTAAATAACCGTTTGAGGTGTGTTTTTTTGGAGAACACATGTATCTCACAAGTTTCAATATATGAGACAAATTTGACATGTTTATGTGAAATAGATTTTGAGTTATGAGGAGGTCAAAAGTGGCTCCAATGGTTCATGTAATATTACACACAGTGCTGCTCGCCAGTTTTGTTATACTTGAACTTGGCTTGACACGCTACCACATGTCTAGATTATAGGAGATTAGGTGGGTTCACACTGGTGAAGCTGCCTCGCGAAGAAATTGTGTGAAGCTGCCGCGCGCGGCAGCTAGGCCTGTGTGGACCTGCCTAAATAACGACATATGTACTTCTTATGCATTAACACAGTAGTTTTAAAATCCTATACTTATAAATAAATTTTACTATAAAATGTATTATTTTGTACGGACATAAAATAACACAGAACACTAACTAGTAATGCATTCTGTCGCATCTAGTCTGTAAATACTGTGCCTCTGAGGCCTACCATCTCGTAACAATGAGAATATTAGAAATGAGATTTATTTCAGAGGCATCATTTGTAGTGTCTTCCTTTATTTTCTAGTACATATACATAAATATCTATACTCCGCTTAGTGCGTCATTTCGTTGAAACCTAAGCTGCCAAGAAGAAGGGGTGCGGGAGGGGAACTCGTAATGCTAGAAAGGGAACCCGCGATTCTTCCGTGGAGCGTAAGGGAGAGTCAGACACTAATGGTTGCCATGGAGACGTACTATGTTTATTATTATTATTTATGAATGCACAGGCAGCTTATAGCTGATACATGCATATCAATGTCCACTTGAGTTTAGTCCAGTTGAAAATGTTTGTCTAGTCTATTTTTAAATGAGTTCACTGAGGGCGCACTGATCACTGATTGATTGTTTACTGTCACTTCCAATATTAGTGTCTATAGAGTGAAATTACCTCAAGCGTGGCAGCGGGGGTCGCCCGGCTATACGGGGTCTTGGGTTAATTAGTCTATGTCCTAGTATGACTTTTAGTCTGTCTGTCTTACACATCAACTTGGTAAAAGTTGCAAATTTGTAAGCATTCACTGACATACAGTCTGCCTTCTTATAAAGATGAACCCCCTTAAACTGTCAATTTCACTACTATTTGTGTAATATTTTTTTTAATTAAGCCTATGAAATCTCTTTAACTTTGTCTTTACCAACTAATATGTCTTTATTGATTTAAATTCACACGAATTTCACACATTAGTTTGATAAACGAAACATTAGGAAAATAAGAAAAGTGCGTGTATGAGATAGAGGTCCGCGCCGCAGGCTGATGGGCCGGCGGCGCCGCGCCGGCATTTAGACCCGGCGCGGTGCGGCGCCGCCGGCGTGAGAAGTTTTTTTTTAAATTAGGAAAATTTGAGAAAGCACTCGAAATCCTTTTTACACATGGTATATTTTAATTAAACTTAAGCAGTTTCAATGTATATAGTTAAAATTTTACAATTATCATGAATAAATATAACTTTAGAAAGATTTAGCCATCGAAAAATCCCTTTCACTTGGTGTGCTGGTCGCTGGTAGATAGGAGTCATCTTGCGAAACCTGCCAGGTGCCAGCCAAGGAAACGTCGAACATTTAAGGTCCCAGAATAATAAGACATTTCCTTCTTGGTCCACATTAGCTAAATCCAACGAGTTAGCCGTAGCCAAATATCTTCAACACTCTTGGGAAACTTCAATAACTTCATCATTCTCGTAAGAAACATGCTCTAATGCTGTTACGCCAACTTTTTCAATACAGTTTATTTAGCAGATGAAGCAGATTTTATAGATTCTGGTGCATTCAGACATCAATGAAATTTCCCATGCTATAAAAAGCTTGAAGTGTGGAATGGCCCCAGGAAATGACTGCATCCCGGTTAAACAAGGCTGCTTGCTGTACCTGATTGTCTTGGACGACGTGATGCGCATGGTTACTAGTCAAGAGAAAAGGGGGCTGCCTTGGCTCAATGGCCTTGGTTTTCAGCTCTAATGTTAAGTCGGTCCTCCTGTATGGGTGCGAAACATGGTCCGTCAAACAAGACAACCAATAGAATCCAGGCGTTTGTTAACAATTTAAATGTTTGCCGCGAATCGTAGAAGAGTACTGGCCACAGACGACTCGAACACGAGACTATGGGAATTGACCGGCCGAAACCTTTTAGCCAAGGAGATACTTTTGCGGAAGTGGCGCTGGATAGGACATGTTTTGCGAAGGCCAAATAACCAGCTACCCAACCAAGTGCTGACTTGGCAAGTCCCTGGAAAAAGGGGGCAAGGTCATCTTCGCTGGAGGCCTGGAGGTCTGTGGAGGAGCACAATTGAGAAGAAGGCTGCATCAATTGGCCTTGGTTGGACGGAGCTGGAGGTGGCCGCACAGGACCGTGAACAATGGAAATCCCTTCTGAGAGCCCTATGTCCCTGATGAGGGACAATAGGATACCATCATCATCTGCTAAAAATACTGATGTGGTTATTTTCTCCATTTATCTCTTGCGGTGTGGGGTAGTACACGGTATACGGAGCGGCGCAAGCAAATGAATTTACGCATCTTGTAATTTGAATCCGGCGCAGGAGCGCGCGTAATTTGAACTTTAAGTTTTGAATATTTGGGGTCGGCGCGTATTTTTCGACCCGGCGGCGGCGGAGGCGCGCCGGGTCAACACGGCGGCGGCGCGCCGGCGTGGCGCGGACCTCTAGTATGAGATTAAGTCTAGTTTTTAACAAAATAATCTCATAATCGCTCTGAAAATGTCACAAACTTATACTAAACTAATGAAGAACTTAACATATTTACTATGATTTCTCGTTAAATTTACCCATGGAGTAAGTATAGTCCTGTCAGAGCGGTCCTGCGCATCCTCCCCGGATACGGCGCTCAGCAGGATGCTCTCAGGCGTGGCTAGGTTGTCCAGATCGTCCGTGTCGATGACTGCTTGCGTTGATTGCGCCCGGGCGGCCTCCGTTCTCTCTTCTGCCATTCGTAAGTAGCCTCTGGGGATGGAAAATAACTTGTCGGAATTGTAAAGTATGTTGTCCAGTAGTTGTGAACCACTTTAATTAGACCATTATTCCAAGTTCTATGCTGTTGATGCAGTACCATAATGAAAAACAAACAAAAAAAAATTCTTTGTTAACAGCAGCTAAAAAGTACAAGAACATAGGTTTAAGAAACATAACCCACATTAAAAACATTCATAAACTTATCTGAAGAACAAGGTATTTAAAAAAAAATTAAAACAATAAAGAAATATTATCAATAAACAAAATAAACAAATACTTTAATGATTATATACCAAATTTATGTAAGCAATAAAATGAGAAAGCTTTGAATTATTTACTACTGCAGTTCATTCATTGTATACATTCCAACATGTTATGTTTACAAATGATTCAATCTACAGGGAAAATACTGAACAAACCTTGATGAAGGTATTTGGGGTAAATCTACCCAGTAACTTACCTAATGACCTGCTCCAAAGACCCAACGTTCACCGACTGGAACATGTTCCGGTACTGGAACAGGCCTTCTTTCGCGATGTGTGACTTACGGAGGTCCACACACAGCTCTAGGTACTTGAACATGATGGGCTCTAGCACCGACTCCGACCAGTTGTAAGCCCATTTCTTGTTCCGGAACACCTCTTGCAAAGTGTCCAGCGCCCGAGCGGGCTTGTTCAAGTCCATAAACTCTGTGAGACAAGACGCCGAAAAGGGCCATTTTTAGTTTGGTTATGTTAAACAGACATGTAAAAACACTTCCGCAATATAACAATAAATTAACAAGTTTGCTTCCTAAATTGTACGGATGACAAAAACTTTGAGAAAATGCTATGAGGGTGGGTCTGTTACGAAATAAAGGTCAGAGATATAGCGTGCAACGTGGTAAGATTGCATGAAACTTTAACTCACCATTGGCCCGTTTGAGGGCATTTTCCGGTCTTTGACCGTATCTCGCCATGATTCACACTGCACTTTTCACTTCATCAACACTATTTTGGAACGTTTCGTCTGGGTGAAAGGGAATAATTAGTAAATTATTCCTTTCCAAGTCACCGGCCTGACAGGCTGCAGGACAAAATGGCTGTCTCCCAGTGTTGTTCTTGTTGAATTTTGGGGTTGCCGTATTCCAAAGCGTAATTTGCCGTATCCCTATACAAATTCTTAAAATAATTGCCGCTGAATTGCCGTATCCAGAAAATTGGCGGAAACGTGTCTAAAAAATGTATGGAGGTACGGCAATGGGACCGCTGCCGTGGGCCGTATTTTTGACTGTAATGCCCCTGAATTGCCGTATATTACGGCAATTACCGTATCCGGAACAACACTGCTGTCTCCGTATGTCAGTTCCTCCGTTTTCAATTAGACAATTTGTTAATAATTTCAACCAATTACTAATAGTCTTTGGCAGCTTTGCTTTCCGACAACCAATAGAATCACAGAGAAAAAGCGCACTTGTTCCGCGTCATGCGTGCGTCATTTGACACCTACATTTACGTAACTGGAAACACAGTGACTTCCGTTCTGCTTACAGCGCATGTTCAAGGGATAATAAGTTGAAGAACTAAAAAAAGTACTATTATTAACTTATGATTATGTATTTTTTGGTTTAAAATATACAAATTGTTTAGAAAATAAAAGTTAAATTTATTTTTATATATTCAAACAAGTAAATCCATTCGTGTGTAGCGTGTATCCAATTTCATTTTAAATATCAAATCACAAATGTCAATAGTTTTTGACAATCACGCGCGGAACCAGTGTTGCCAGACCGTACCTTTTGGTACGATTTTACGTACTATTTTGGACCTCTGCGTACCTTTAACGTACCCTGCGGAAAACCGTACTAAAACCGTACTATTTGGCCTACACGGCGAAAATCCGTACTAAAAATCGTACTTTATAGCGTACCCGGCAAAATCATACTAAAATTATACTTTACAGCGCCAATCAAACGTATTGATCCTAGTTCATGAACCAAAAATAACTTCTTCTTCTTCTTCAGGTGCCATATTCTCTTCGGATGTCGGCTACCACAGTCCGGAACTCTTCTCTATTTGCAGTTTTTCTGCCCAGTAAGGCAGCGTCAATTCCCGTCCAACTCCTCAGGTTATCCATCCAGGTTGTTTTCCTTCTCCCTCTGCCTCTTTTACCCTCAATTTTACCCTCTATGATCCTCTTGATTATACTATATTTGTCATGTCTGTATATATGTCCAAAGTAAGCGGTTTCCCTCTTCATTATTGTGAGAACCAACTCTCGTTTCTTGTTCATTCTCTGTAAAACTTCTAGGTTAGTTACTTTATCTCGCCAAGATATCTTGAGCATACGTCTGTATAGCCACATTTCAAAAGCATCAAGTTTGTTGAGCATGGTTTTAGAGAGAGTCCAAGCCTCCGATCCATATAAAAGTACTGATAACGGTTTTAGTACGGTTTTCCGCAGGGTACGTTAAAGGTACGCAGAGGTCAAAAATAACTAGAAATCTAAAATTAACGATCAAGAATGTCACTATAAAATATAACGGTTACACTCACGTCACTTTAGTGACTAAAGTGACGTGAGTGTAAGTTATATTTTATAGTGATAGTATGTCTCACGAAAGTTTAAATTTAATGATCTAGAATGTGCATCGTAATGAATATCGAGCGTGTTATCTAGTTAATATGTGGTCACTGTATTCAATAATAATTATTTTATACCACTATAACGTCACGTGTCAAATCAACTGTCACTAGACTGTGTCACAGAAATATAGGATCAAAGTAGCAGAAATAGTCACCCATGTGAAGTCACTAATGTGTTTCCTCTTGCGGGTTGGCCGTCACTTGCGTCCATTCACATTGGCCCGAGTTTGCCATGAGAGTATTCTAGGCATCAGCACTCGATTAATATCGTTACCAGAGGCCTACTGCGAAATTCGAAACCTCGCTATTTGCGTCTCTTTTGCTCGTATAAGCAAGTGCGATAGACAGGGAGACAACGAAATTTCGAGTATTAGACATTGCAATTTATAGGGCCCAATCTGTTGTGTACCCTGCCTCCTCCTCCCCTCCTTCAACTCCCTAAGGGCCTCTTATTACACCTCCCAACCTGACAGATTCGCGGTCTTAGAGAATTCGACCCGGATGGAGTAGCCATGTCTGTCATTTTCTATACAAAAAAAGTCTGCCGTTTTTTGCGGGGGAGGTGAACGTCAAATGTATGGCTCTTCGTACGTACCGTACAAATAGCTACGTCAGATAAACGTCAGTCCATACATGTGTATGACCACTGGTCATATGTTTTCGGCAGAGGGGAACGCCTGTCAATGGCGACTCCGGTTGGTTGAATTCCCTAAGTTCGTAGTAGGCCCGCTGATCGTGGTCCACAGAAGTTACCTTTACAATTTCAATGTTTAGCTATTTCTAACGAATATGGCTATTAGAATGAGAGACAAATAGCTAAATTATAACTCTTACATCAATAAAACACCACCCTGATCTTATTTGTGGCGATTTTGTAGACTTAATAAAAATCGTACCTTTTTGGCCAAAATCGTACCTTTTTTGACACACGACCGTACTTTTAGCTGGTAGTGCTCTGGCAACACTGCGCGGAACTTCGTTTTTGTCTTGCTTGTCTTGTCTTCAGAATCTTCAGTGTCATGAATTTCAAGCTAAATTAAATTTGTTTTTCCAATAACGTGAGCCAGGCAGGTGTGAGGCTAAATAAAATCTCATACAGTGCTCGTTTTCTACTCAAGAAGTTTTAAATATCATGCCCCTTATCGTATAAAATTATAACCTGCTCAAAATGCCTTTAGTGACCAAAATTCGCCTATTTCGTAGTAATTATACAATTTGTTTCATATCCGAGGACTTATTCGTATTTCCAGACAAGAATTATTATGATAAACTCGGTGTGAAGCTAGGAGATGCATGGGAAATTAACATAGAACGATGTGATGGAGATCGCAAAACCAAGTCACTGAAACTGGTCGTAAACGCATTGTTTTTGCAGCCTTTTGTGAAGGAATGTGTGAATTCTCAGGCGTATAGGACTAATGTTGTGAATCACTTGAATAAGCGCTGTGGGAATTCCATGAATGGGACAGTATTTTTAAAAATGATTTTGGAACCACCCGATTCAGAAGTTATAGATTATGCGTGGTAAGAATATAGTCATGTTACGAATGTTCTACTATAATTAAATATTTGTTATACACTCCACTCCACTAAGAACACTGACAAGCTGTTTTCATTACCATAAACTAATTGACGAAGACATCAAATTAAGGAAATATTATTTGACACAATAACAACAAAGAGTCATGTCTATATTATTCTACTAGGTATTTAGAGATCCTTGCCCTAACAAGGTTTCCCAACCAATGGGGCGCGCCTCACTTGGAGGCATAGAGTGATCCAAGGATTTGACTAACTGGAATGTTATGTGTTTATTATACTGATTTGAATTAATAATAATACAGAGGGGTGCAGTGAGTGGCTCCAGATTTAAACTGTATAAGCCCTGCGGTGCAGACAATGCCCATTCAGTCCCTGGGGGTAGGGTTGCCAGGTGTCCGGCTTAGCCGGACATGTTTGGCATTTTACGAGTGTGTCTGGCCAAATAATTCCTCGTCCGGCCTGTCCGGCTTTTGTTTAGCTATTAAGCTATTAGCTGTGTAGCTATTAAAAAGGCATGTCCGGCTTTTGGGATCAAATGTCTGGCTAAATTAAGCGCGGAGTCCGGATTTTTCATTTTTGGGCCTGGTAACCCTACCTGGGGGCACAGTATTTTTGCATAAAGGGGTACCTGCAAAATACATTTTAAATTTGTTACAGCCAGTTACCTATGTTAGCGTTGTGACACATTGGTACTGTATTTTGCATTTAACAGGTTCACCGTCACCACTGTAGTGTGATGCTGCAATTAATCTGTTGTCAGTCATTTTAGAACTTTTCCCATTTCAGGAATGAAAGGATACTGAGGCTGGTATGGAGCAGGGTAGAGATAGAGAATGCATTTTCTTGGCTGTCCACTCTAGGTGGGGCCTACTCGGCTCTTGGAGATTACTTTGAGGACTGTGTAAGTTACCCTTTCTGTTTATGTAATAATACTAATAATATACCATCGCCTACACTGTTAACTGACCATTTGTAATCCCTATTGCAATGGCATAAGGTCTAATGATGGTCAGTTACGGGTGTTACTGTTGGTAACTTATAGAGTCACCTTCAAAACTTCAAAAGGGGGTTAAGCAGTGCGTATACTGCAAGAAAGCGAGTTCAAGTCTCTAACGCTCAGTTGTCCTAATTACTTAGGATTTGCAAAAAAATGTTTTATTGTTTCTGTCATACATTACCATTACATATCCACCACCGAGGCATGGAAAAATAATCTATTATATTTTCAACGACTTCAAGATTTCGAAGGAGGAGGATCTCAATTCATCAGGATCTTTGTTTTAGCTAAAAAAAAACTGTTATTTTTTTTTAACGTATGTTCACCAACTATTCGAAGACCGGCTGGACCTTATTTTTTGTTTGAAAGAGTATACTAGTTGGTCCCATTATCATGAGGTCAGGATCTGATAGTGGAGAAATTGAGATTGAGGGAACTCTTTAACTATTATAGGCACACCTATAGTGATTTGAGTATTTTTACAGCAGCTCGAGCATTTGCTTTTAGAAGGGTGGAGGCTAAGTGAAGTCGGTTCTTTCTTTCTTGTTTAAAATTATAATTTCAATAAATCAAATCAGGTATAAGTCTTGTGGCCTTTTTCACTGAGCCAATTTGACTTATCACTAAGTCACAGTATTATAGTTGTTTAAGATACTTGTTCTGTCAAGTCCTACCTATTTCTGATCAACTTCGATGAGACTAAGAGAAACGGTTTGTTTCACTGCTTAAATGCATTTTGTAGACTTGCAGCAATGGCCTGACATTAGGAACTGCCTTTAAGATTTATTTCTTCTTCTGACTGTTACAATGTGCCTGATAGATTAGATTTGCATTTGTTTTAATTTATGGCTTGTATTCTTTGCAGGCAGAAGAAGCAGGCAGGATATCGTTACGGCAATACAAACTCTCGCAAATGCTAGGAGACGACGCCTTAGGGGCCAGAAGCAGGCTCTATTCGGCACTATCATACGCTCAGAAAGGAAAACTGAAACTGTCGAGGCATATCGTAAGAAATGTTCACTCGTTCGGTAGAATAACCCATGATAGGAGGTTGGTACGCATGTGCCAAGGCGTGTGGGCTAAATTGAAGTATTTAACGGCAATAAAACATAGTTCTGTTAAAGGTGGCGGTAATGGTAAAACTGCCTCATAGGGATATTGTAAAGCAATGTATTTTTTTTTTATTATCGCATAATATAAATGGACGCAACTCCTCGCGGATCACTGCCTGTTCAAGCATTTTGAAAAACTAAACAACAGACATTTGTTAAGTTTTTCGTTCAATCAAGATGTGAAAAAACTACAATATTGTTTGCCTCAGTGGTATAAAAAGAAATCTTCATCATTATTAGGCGGATCCCCACTTGTCGCACCGTCTCGCGAGGAAATTGCCGCGCGCGGCAGTTCTGCTCGTGACGTGCCTCGGCCGAGGCAAACGCACGCGCGGCCGCACTCCCTCGGGCGAGGCACGTCCACACTAGCTGAGCCGCCTCGCGCGGAAACTTCCTCGCGAGGCGGTGCGTCGGGTGTGAACCTGCCTATTTTCTCATTTTGGCATGATGAAGGCTGTTACAGGTCTATTACTATTTATTATGCTTTTGTAATTTGGTTTTGTTTGAATATACATATTTATGAACCGAAATGACTTATGAAGCAATAATAAGTATACATGGTCCAATGTGGTTATTTTGTTAAGCCAAGGCCAAATAGTAAAAACTTTTTTCGATACATATTGAAATAATTCGTCCTAAAAAATTACTTCACCATATACGATACGATACGATACGATACGAGTGGTAATCCCAGCCAGAAGTACTTCTGCAAGGACTCGGAAGAGGAGACTACGAGAGGGAGGAGGTGTTAGGACAAAACGGCATTAGGAGCTCGGATTACCCTCCTGGTTCAGCATAAGCGATAGAGAGCCGGCCGAGTGCGTTAGTATCATACGACCCCGACTAAACCACAAATGCTAAATAGGACCGGGTACTCGGAGCCCCCAGCCAGTAAAGCACCAACTTCTGCCGCCCTGCCGCATGCACCAACAACCTGCCCAAGACACCGGGATACCGAGTAGATAGGTCTGGAGTGTAGGTTTGCAGTCGGGATAATAGGAGAGACAGGAGATTGGAGCCGACCCGAATACAAGCATCGTGAAGCCAGCGTGGGGTAGATAGATAATATAATTGGTGAGTAATATATAATAAATTTGTGACTGCTTTAGTCCCCCCTCCCCAGGTCCCCTTTTTTTTTCCCACCCCGGATTGTTCTTTGCAAATTCCTCGTATATTGCTCTGGTGTTTAAAGCCCTCTTCTTATGACGTTCTCCGTTCTAGTTTGCGTGACGTAGTCTTTTTCCTCTGGTTCGGATTCGGTGTCTGTTTCCGGCTGTTTATATATTTTTTCTGCTTCTTTCTTTAGGCGACCTCTGTTTGCGGATAGGCGTTCCCAGGAGGAGCGGGATCTGTTGGTGTAGTTTCTAATATCGTGATTGAGTGAGTTTACCCACGTATATATAGGACGTCCTTCTTTTTTCCCGCACTCTCTGTAGTTCAGGGCAGCGTGAAGTAGGTGAGGCTTGGCCCGTCTGAGCACATGGCCATAATATGAGAGCCGACGGACTTTGATGATTTTTGTTATAGTTTTCCCCTCTAAAGTTTGGCTGATCTTTTGTTTAGGGGGATCCCTGGCTGCTAAAAGCATTTCCTTGAGGATGTGTCTCTCATAGCGTCTGAGGCGGGACCTGTTGGCTTTAGTCAGGGCAGCTACGTTTAGCCCGTATGACATGGCGGGGGAGATGACCATTTTATACATTAGCCTTGCTATTTTCCAATCTATTTTCTTGTCCTGTATAAATCTAACAAGTATCTTAGAATTTCTTACGGCTTGGTCGCAACGGGACTTTACCGTAGCGCGCCTATCGTGTGCTGAAGTGATAAACGTACCTAGATATTTTATATCTTTTATTGGTTGTATAGGTGCGCCGCCTAGATGTAGAGTCTGTTGGCCTTCTTCGATGTCTCCTATTGGGTTCCTTATTATGAGTTTGGTCTTAGTCGCGTTTATTGTGAGTCCTACAGTGTTTAAAAGAAATCTAAGCTTTGTTACTATACGGTCGATTACGTTTATACATGGCCCTAATACAATTAAATCGTCCGCAAAGGACAGTATCAGAGGCAGCTGGATTCCGTTATCCTGATCTAGTTTGACTACTTCATCTTCTTCCTCTAGTGTACGTAGTACATCGTCCATTAGAATTGTGAACAGCCGGGGAGACAACGGACATCCCTGTTTCACTCCCTTTCCTTTTTGGACCGTTTCCGAGCTTTGACCGCACCAGGATATGAATGTTTTCTCATTCATGCAGGCTTCTACTATTCTATTAGTTAACGGGGCATTCGTACGAGAATATATTATGTCTCTAAGGGCGTTTAGATCAACGTTGTCGAACGCCTTCTCTATGTCGAGGGCCGCGATAAACAGCCGGTTACCTTCCCTCCAGTTTTTGTCTAGGACCCGGCGCAGTGTAAAAATATGGTCATCGGTAGATCTATTGGCTAAAAAGGCTGCCTGGTAATTACCAAGTGGTTTAGTGGCGGCATCTAATTTTTCTAATAGGAAGTTTGCATATATTCTATAGCCTACGTTACATATGGAGATTTTCCTAAAGTCACCTATACTCTTAGGATATGCTTTTTTTGGAATAGGGACCTGTTTTGTTTGCGCCCATTCGGCCGGTACCTTGTTGGTGGCCCAGGCTTCCTTCATGATGTTAGTTACATGCGCGATAAATTCGGGAGGGGCCGCTTTGTAGAGTTCCGGTGCTATTTGGTCTGTACCAGGTACGGTCCCATTTCTCATACGGCTAATTATGCGGGTTATGGTTTCAGAGTCGGGGCCGTCCGAGTCCGGCAACACGTCATGCTGGCATTCAATAGCTGCCACGGCCGGTCCCGCACATTTTTTCAAATCAGCGGTCCACTGAGCCATAGGAATGTAGTATTTATGTTGCGACCGGGTCATTTTTGATCTGTGTTTCTGCAGGTATTTGTATGTTATTTTCATGCGCACTGATCGGTGGGCTTCGCTCAACCAACTGAAGAAGCGAGTGCATTCTTCATCATCGTCTTGTTCCTCAGTTATGCGAAAGAGTTTTCGAGCGGCTCTAAGTTTGCTGGCATATATGGGTACATCAGGAAACTTGTTTTTGAGAAAGAGTGCCCTCTGTAATTGTTCTTGGGCAATTTTACTTGCTTCTGATCTTATTCTTGAATCTTGCGGGATGACTTTCGTTGATCTGATTAGGATCTTATTGAGATCGTCCCACGTGGGGTTCTTATTAGTTTTCTCGCTATCACGTGCGATTGAGTCTAAGCAGTATAGAAGATTTTTATTGACTTCTTTTTGAAATTGTGTTACGTGTATTGCGTGTTGTAGGGCCTCGTAATTCACGTCCTTGTGGTTAAATCGAGTGGTGAGGTTGTTTGTCAATTGCGAGACATTGTTTTGGGAGTTACCTTTTGGGGTTTTCAGCTTCGCGGGGCTTTGGATTCTCATGGATCCCCAGATAATCTTGTGATCTGATTTAACCTTTTTTGACCAGTTACCTTGAATGAACGAAAATGTGATGGGGCTGGATCGGCTACATATAATGTGATCTATTTGTGAGACTTTTGTTCTTACGCTCCACGTTACCTTGCTAGATGAGCGACCCCACGAGCTTTTTATTACTAGGTTGTGTTGCTCTATGAAGTTTATTAAGAGTGTCCCGTTAAAGTTAGAGATTTCGTGTATTAGGTTTTTTTTATTGATATGGGGTGATTTTTGAGTGACGTCGTTTTTACCAATGCGTGCATTAAAGTCTCCTAATAGAATAGGAGTCACTTTCTTTGTTACGCGTCTTAGTATCGTCCCTATTATCCCTAAACATGTCGTAGAGCCGGACGGTACGTGAGTGTTAATCAAAAGTATCTCCTGCTCCTTTTGATCCCCGAGCTGAATTTTAATGTGTATGCCAAGTACGTTGTTATATTTATTATATGTGTTAATTATTTCGTACCTCGCCGCTTTGTTAATGAGTATGGCGACGCCTCTCGTTTCTCGCGCGCATTTGCTGCCGCTTAAAAACCAGTCATAGTTCTTTGACGAGAATGATCCCCTTGCCAGATGGGTTTCCTGGAGGCCTGCGATCGTAATCTGGCGCTCTGAGAGCTCTTGATCGATATTTACTTTATCATACGGCTTGGCGCAGCCCCTAACGTTCCATGTTGCTATGCCTAGATTTTTGCTGGCGATGGGTGACGGTTCGGTTTTGTCTGGCGTTTGCCTAATCAGTCTTTGGCCAGTGGCGTCCGTTATCTGGGGCCCCATAGAATTATTAATGCTGGGCGTTGTTTGAAAGCTGAGGTCGGCTTCCGTGTTATTCATACAGGAGGACCCGCTAGCCGATCGGCTATCTGTAGGTGTCAGATGGGCGCTGATGTCGTGGATTATTACGCTTTCGTAGTGATGATTTTGAAAGTGTAGGTGTATAGGTCTGGCTGGGGCGAAGGATTCCGACGGTGCTTTATAGACTAAAGGTTGATTATACGCTCCGTGGACGTAAACGTCAACGACAAAGAATTCCGATGCGGCAATAATAATGTCTTCGCCTCCCCAAAAGCCCTCTGTGAATTGGTTGCTGATGTAGGCGTCTATTTGGTCCTCACTTGGTTGTAGCAAGCTGATCCTGTCGTTACTCTCATAGTTGAGTGTTTCGAGTACGCTGTTTAATAGGGCTTGTTTTATTCTGGCGTCATTACGATTGGCCTCGACATAACTTGCCAGCTCGTTTCTGACAATTCTGTGGTCGTACTGATCTGGGGAAGATGCCAGAACCTTGTTGAGTTGATCCGCTATTGACCTGTATAAGCAATTCCCGTCCTTTAGGATAGGTACGATATCCATTATAGCGGTATGTTAAGTATTTATAAAGTTTACGCAACGGCCTATTGATTTGGTGGTCGGCTGTCCCTACGGTGGGAAAAAACGAAAAAGCACGAAAACAAAGGAGCTGATATTTTTTTTTTTTTTTTGTGTGTGACGACCTGAGGTAATAAACTTTTTCTTGTTGTTGTAAATTATCTAAGGGTCTCTGGCCTGCTGCCTAAGCTTACAGAAGGGAAAGAAAAAACGTTTGGCACGTGGCCTTGCTGGGGAAATACAGAACGGGAGTAAAGGCTGCTACAACAATGGGAAGACAATTTCTAAACAATTTACTGGCTAGCCATGTGCGGTCGCAGTCCCTAAGTTGCGTCGTCAATTATAGCCTGCAATGTATCTTGTAAACTTTCTTTTTTTTTTTACTACAGCTTTATGGTCTTAGAGTCTTTGTCTTGGAACGGTGAATAAGGGTTGTGTCGGCAGATATTTGATGTTACTATCTACAAACGCAACGACAGTAGGCAGTTATGCCTAACGGCTTAGGCTGTGTTATTTCGTGAGAAAGCGGCCTCCTTTGCGTCAATGGTCCCGTTCGTCAATCTTTGTCCCTTTGTTTTTTTTAAAGCTCACAGATGGTAAATAAATGTTTATAGTGTTATTCTCTTGGTAAAAATTATACAATGATTATTTATTGTGCTGTTTCTGCTATCCGGATTCCCAGGCGGGCTGACCGCCAGATGTTGGCGGCTGGCTTACTTTCGCGTGGTTATTTCAGTTTGATTAAATCAAGATTTTGACTAGCAGAAGGGCGTAAGAGTCCCCGTGACTATTGTACTCGCCCCCAGCCGGTAAATATGAGGAACATATACTGTGTTAAGTTAAATAGTTTGCTAATGATGACTTTGGTGTAGCCGTAGGCACGGTTTTCGTTGATCGGCCCCTTTTATGGCCTTAAACTGATTAGTCCTAAAATTGTCGGTTAATTAATTATTACTAATCGACTCTCTCCATTTACCGGTCTTGTTCTTTTTTTAAAATGAGTAAGTAGTTATAGTATTTAGGCCTAGTAAAGCTACTTTATTAATATTTGACGTAATTGGGTATTCTGGTGTTTTTGGGGTTTGATTAATGAATGAAAATTATTCTCCGCTTGGGGTTTTTGTGAAGTGTCTATAGAATCGGAACCAGGAGTCGAGTATGGTTACCACTCACTTTTTTTTTTAAATTACTATGTCTGATAGCTAACTATTGTTTATTTTTGATTGAATATAGAAGTATGGAGGCTCGGTATGCTTATCTGATATTGAAGAGGCTACCTGTAGGCCCTTTATTAAAGTAGGTATACTTAAATAAATAGCTACGGATCTCAGTAACTGCTATTTGTTTTATACCTAATGTGCCCAAGCACACCCCAAGGTATTTACTTGTTAATTTAATTATTTAATTTTATTTGCTGTAATTTGTATGGAGCCGGTCTTTTGGAGATGGTGATGGCGAGTTTGTGTTGTTTTTAATGTGCCAAAGGGAAAGGAAAGGACTAGCCTGAGCCCGCGTATAAGGTTTACGTTCCAAGAATCGGTTATTCCGCGTGAGCAGTGTATGTTATAGTATATGGGGGTTAGTGTGATTGTAAATTGATCAAGTTGACGATGTCCAGACCCGATTATAAGGGACGCGCGGGGTACGGAGACAGAAATAATAGATACGCCAGAGGATCGTAGCTTTGCAACTGCATAGGGCTGACGAATAGTTAACTAAATGCCCTTGCTTTGCTTGGCCTTTTAGCGCGATGCATAAGAAGTCTTGAGGCCAGAAAAGAAGCGGGTTCAACGAGTTTTCCACTAAGGTAGGTGGAGATATTTAATTGTCTCCGCGTCACAGCAATTGGATGCTGGTAGGCTGCGGTGCAGCAGCACGCAATTCAGCCCGGTTGGTGTGGACACGGACCTCAGGCACTTAATATCACTCACTGGTGCACGGCGTGCACATAACTAGTATATGGTATGGACGCACCTGCCCTATTGCAAAAGTACATATAGGTCATAAAATGCGGCGTTGAATTAGGCGCGTACATATAAGTGTTAACTAGCCAGGGGTGTAGCTTATTTACAAAAGAATATTTACCTCCAGGAAAGTCAAGGCTTGTGTAGGGGCAGCCGATGACGTTACCGAGGTTAACCGTGGCCTAAGGTAAGGTTGGGGTTGACGGAAGTTCTCGATCGTTACAGTTCTGGTTCGACTGGTACCTATAGTATGGAAAGGGCTCACCCGAGACTGCCGTAACGTGGAGGAGGGCGATATCCGCAGGCGGTACACTGCCTCTGCGTTGGGTCTGTGACGTTGGTATGTTGGTGTGCGCGCCGACCGACCACACTAGGTTTCACTCACTGGTACTGGTTAAATTTATATGAACGCGCGTAGATATGTGGATATAAACTATTCACGTAAATATTCGCACTTCAGGTAAAGGTAACTGGCTGTTATTGTAGTAAAGTAGCGCGGTACTGTCGTTGTGGCTCGAAAGTTAGCACATCTGGTGCGACGACGGGTCGCTATTGTTTTTTAGGCGGGAATTGAGGAGCTCAATAGCTTTCGCAGGCAAGCGACCGTCCCCGACGGGATGCAGGACAAGACTCCGTCCTAAAAAATTACTTCACCATACTTATTTATATGTATAGTAATCAAACATCAAAAAGGTTCATTTATTTCCGAAGAATTTTAGAAATTGTAAAGCGTTTTGCTACTAAATAAAACCTACTTAAAAAAACCACATTTGATTATCATATTGAGACCCTACACGCTTACCGTGTATAGTTTGGCCAGGGTCTGTTTTACTTCAAGCATAGACAGAGAGAATCATACTGTCTCTTTCTTATGCTAGTACCCTCGCCACTAAAAAAGGTATGGGTATAGCTTCTTACTTCCATTGTTACTGTACTTTTTGGCCAGCCAGACTATATATTATAAACCCTCATTGTCAGTTGGTAGCGATCATAAAAGGTATCTAGTCACGTGGGGGAAACTAGAATGTTGATAATTTGTTTAATAAAATGACGGTTGCCTGAAATTACCCACAATGTGTACCAACAAGGAACGTAGGTTATTGTTATCGGTGCTGTAAATAAAATTGATTATTAATATTTAAATTTGTTTCCTTTTTCAACCGACTTCAAGATTTCGAAGGAGGTTATCTTTGTTTTTGCTAATTTATTTTATGTATGTTCACCGATTATTCAAAGACTGCTGGATCGATTTGGAAAATTCTTATTATTGTTTTTTTTTTTTTTTTTTTATACCACGACGGTGGCAAACAAGCATACGGCCCGCCTGATGGTAAGCAGCTACCGTAACCTATGGACGCCTGCAACTCCAAAGGCGTCACATGCGCGTTGCCGACCCTTTACAAAAAGGAGGATTCACTGTGTTGACGACTAAAGGAACAAGAAGGTCCCTCATCGTCAACACACTGGGTCCTCTTTGAGCTCTTTGGCAACCTTACTCACCAGCAGGAACACAACACTATGAGTAGGGTCTAGTGCTATTTGGCTGTGGTTTTCTGTAAGGTGGAGGTACTTCCCCAGTCGGGCTCTGCTCCAGATTTGAGCGATGACATTCGCTGAACGTGCCCTACCACACTTAGCGAGATGCCATTCGCAGTGCCCATACCTCTTTTTTTGGCGTAGTTTAAGGACATACCCAGGTCCGGACGTAGTTTAAGGACATACCCCGGGTCCAAAAAAAGAGAGTGTTTAAAAGAGTATATTTCACAGTTGGTCCCATTCACCAGGATCTGATGATGGGATCCTGGAGAAATCGAGGGAACTCTTCAACTATTATAGGCACGGCACACCTATAGTGATTAGAGTATTTTTTACAGTAGCTCGAGCATTTGCTGTTGGAAAGGTGGAGGCTAATTGAAGTCGGTTCTTTTTTGTTTAAAATTATGATTTACTCTTGACCCAACGACATATCCAATCCAATAATAGCAATAATGTTGATACAAAAAAACATTAGTAAAATCCAGCTAATACCTAAAACAGTTTCCATATTATGCGCGTCATGTTCGACCTCGCCAAAGCATCGATAAAGTACGTGTGTATGTACAGTCGCCATCTGAACAACGCTTCTATTGTCATGGCGATAAAGTGCATGTTCAGATATTTTTGAGTACCCGCTCCGATATATTTGATGAAGACTGTACGAGCCGCCACGTGCGGCAAACGTACGTACAGTCAGCGTCATATAGTTGGGCGCATCCAAAGTAGTCAAATAGTTCGGTACACCATAGAGTTTGTATGGTGTACCGAACTATTTTGAATGCAACCAACTATATGACGCTGACTGTACATTGTGTACGGCTACTGCGAAGATACATCGTGCCGCGCGTAATCTGGACACGACTTTATGGCAACATGAGTACTTGTGACAACGTACTAGGGTAATAAACCCTTTGACCGCCAAGCATCGGACGGAAAAATCGTGCTCTCAGCGCGAGCACGCAAGGCAAACCGGTTATATTTTGGACGTGATATCACGCGCTGGCGACTTTCCGTGCGCGTGATTTGACGTCTTTGGCGGTCAAATAATTAGCACACCTTGTCACAACCATGTGCATAAATTAACGCTACTAGTACTTATTTTTTTTATATAGATCCGAAAGCTTTTCGATACAGCAAATATTCAAATAAGTTAGCATATTTAACTTATTAGAATCCCTTTACTATTGCACATGGTTGTGACCCTATAAGGCAGCTTTCACACTGCTGCGGTTTCCGCATGCTGCGCGAGCGAGATGGCACTCTGCATGCGTATAGCGCTATCACACTTGCACACCGTCGCCGCATGCGGTTGCGGGGCCAGTGTGATAATCGCCTAATTGTCCTTAGCGTTCGAAGGGTTAATAAAACAACCACTAATTTTGATAAAAAGCTTTATTATTGTAATATCGTCATTTTAATGTTGTATAAAAGTAAAAAATCACTACGACGATATAGGTTATAGACAAACAACGGCTTTTTAAAAATGGCTTAATTTGGTTAATCTAGTTTCAGGCACAACAAACACTTAAGAGCGAAATTCAGCTATTATTGATAAAAAGTGCGAAAAAATCCAACTTCGAAATTTTGTCCATGGACTCCATACAAAAATTCAGCTAGTACTACAGACAAGTTTCCGCTTTAAATCTGATTTTTGTCTATGCTAGCTGAATTCAGCTCAGTGCTTTGCGCTTCCTTAATTTACACTTGCTGAGCTTAATACAAATCAGTCAAGCGCAGCCAAGCCCTCAACTACCTATACCGTAATTAAACTCATTAACCATCTCAATTAGGCAGTGGCTTACGATTTGGGACGAAAATTTATTATAAAATAAAATTTATTTTATTCTATTATCCATTTCATATACAATATAAGGTGTAACAAAAATGCTCGTGATCCGTTTAAGGGCATAATTGGTATCGTATTCGAATGATAAAAAACTGGAAAAAAAAATTTTTCACGCAAAAAAAAATTGGTTTTTAGTGGAGTACGGGAACGCCTTTTTAACCGACTTCCAGATTTCAAAAGAGGAGGTTCTCAATTCGGCGTGTATGTTTTTTTTTTTTTTTGTTTTTTTTTTTTTATGTTTGTTACTCCATAACTCCGTCATGTCTAAACCGATTTTGAAAATTCTTTTTTTGGTTGTAAGTATATATATACAGATTGGTCCCGTTTTTGTCAAAACGCAGTTCTGATGATGGGATCCATGAGGAATCGAGGGAACTCCTCAAATCTTAAAGGCATACATATAGTGATTTTTATATTTTTATCAACAAATCCATCATTTTCATTCAAAATAGTGACATTTGATGAAGTAGAACTGCTGATGATGATCAGAACAGAACTCTTCAACGACGCATAGTTCACGTTTGGCGATTTGTCCTCTTCGCTGTGTTTGTTTAGCAAGTTTTCGTCAAGCTCAAGTTCTGATGATGGGATCCATGAAGAATCGAGGGAACTCCTCAAATCTTAAGGGCTTACACATAGTGATTTTTGTATTTTTATCAACAAGTCAAGCATTTTCATTCAAAAGAGTGACATTTGATGAAGTGGAACTGCTGATGATGATCAGAACGGAACTCTTCAACGACGCATAGTTCACGTTTGGCGATTCGTCCCCTTCGCTGTGTTTGTTAAGCAAGTTAGATTGTCAGGACCAATTTTCGTCAAGCTCAAGTTCTGATGATGAGTTCCATGAGGAATCGAGGGAATTCCTCAAATCTTAAAGGCATACATAAAGTGACTTTTGTATTTTTATCAACAAATCAAGCATTTTCATTCAAAAGAGTGACATTTGATGAAGTGGAACTGCTGATGATGATCAGAACGGAACTCTTCAACGACGCATAGTTCAGGTTTGGCGATTTGTCCTCTCCGCTGCGTTTGTTAAGTGTATCTACAATAATGGTTCACCGGCTACCCCCATGGAAGTCGGTTTTTTTTTCTTAAAAATTATTAACCTATAATAATGACATAAATCACAAGTCCGATTTTATTTTGTGACCTGTTAGAATACGTTAAGTACTAATAATAAAAAATATTTTCTAACAATTGTTAGCATGGCGCTAGGTATAATACATGTGTTTGTTTGCTACACAGAAAAGATTATGCAAGTTTTATTTTTCTCCACCAGGCTATCGCTTTTTACTATTGCAACATAACTTCACATTTTATAACGGTTTTGTCAAGAGCATATGTCGTCTTAGCCATTTGTAATTCGTTTAGAATTCAAGGTCACTTATATTTTGACAAATTGTTTTCGATTATGCTCACATAATCTATTGACCAAACTGTTATAAAATGCCAGATGTTGTTGAAATAGTTGAATGCAATAGTATGGTAAAGGAAAATATATCTTGTAGAATTTTTTCTTGTCGTTATTAACAAATATCTACCTAGCGCGACGTCAAAAAAATTTAGAAAATATTTTTTACTATAAATAATCATATCATATTCTCTAACTAAAAAAGAAAATCGCACTTGTGAGTTATCGAAGCTCAAAACTGTTCGCGTACTATACTATTAGTCTCCAGCTACCCAAAGGTTGTCTGAAAGGGAGATCGCTTTTAAGCGATAAGACCGCCTGTTGTTACCTAGTTTTAATTTTGATTTTATGTTTGTTTATTTCTACTTTATGGTGCACAATAAATATATATATATTTTTTTTTTCGCGCCCAAAAATTTTTTTTTGTACTTTTTCTAGTCGCAAAAAATACAAATTATGCCCTTAAATGGATCACCACTATTTTTGTCACACCCTGTATAAGCAATAATTTGCAATAAGAATTAAAAGTTTTCGGCACGTACTACCTATTTCACATATAAAACTGCAAAACATACGAAAAAACACATTTTGCGATTGATAGTAGTAAGAAACTTTATATAAACATAAAAATTTGGTAACCTTGAACCTTAACCCTTTGATCGGCAAAGACGTCATATCACGCGCATGGAAAATAGTGCCCTCAGCACCAGCCATTTTGCCCTGGCATCCGTGGCACGATATTTCTGTCAGATGCTTGGCGGTCAAAGGGCTAACCGATTCAATTATATTATCGAACGAGCGGAGCAAGTTCTTACAAACAGCTTCTGGCTACTGGGAAATCTCGGCATTTCAATGGCTTTTTGATTTTGAGTTTGTTCTGCGATAACTTTAGTAACGCTTTTCTGATCTTCATGAAATTTGTTGGGGTTGTAGCAGAGATACATATAATTTGAGAGTTCGTATATGAACAGGATCGACCAAGGGGGCATGGAGCTAGAAGGAGCGAAAAAATCATCAAAAGGGTCTTGTTATATTGGTCATCTCGTTTGCAAGTAAATCGCGAGTTCTGAGTTCGAGGCGGACTACTAGTATTATACTAGTAGTCCGCCTCGGACTGAGAACTCGCGAACGAGTGACCAATATAACAAGACCCCAATGATGATTTTTGGAGCCTTCTAGCTTCATAACCCCTTGATCGATCATGCTCATGAACGAACTCTCAAATTGTATTGAGCTCTACTACAACCCCAACAAATTTCATATAAATCAGAAAAACGTTACGAAAGTTATTGCGCGACAATTATTCAAATTCAAAAAGCCATCGAATTGCACAGACGTCTAGGTGGCCGAAGTTGTTTGAAAGAATCACTTTAAATTGCGCTTTATACAGAAATCTGCACGGCCGCACGTCTTACGCGTGACTGGCGCGACAAAAGACAGTTCTGCGCGACTTCATGCGTTGTCGCTAGTTGGCAGCACAACTTGCGCGTGAAAGGAGCGACAGACTCGCGATCAAATAGAATCCTTAGCACAACTTTGAGTTCTCTTCGCGTCAGTTGCAGCCGCGGGTGCATGTTATGCTACCGGAAAGCGAGATTTTTGACAGGCGCGGGAAGGTTTTCCCTACTCGCGGCTTAAGTCGCTCTTGTAAGACGTGCTAGCCGTGCTGTTGTAGATGCGTCGCAAAAGAGATGTACAACCACCAACACTCTTAACTGTACATCGGTGGACCTTATTACAAAAGGCATAGGGTCCACCGATGGGCAGTTAACATTGTGGGCGATGGTACTGCAGTTCAAGTGACTACTGGCGGCGACACGGTTAATACAGGTTGAAATCGGGGTCATGTAGCAAGCGATCAAGGCATGATACACAAGGCTATACTGAACAACTCCGAAATCGCGAAAAAAATTTTCGCCTCTCCATACAAAACGACAACATGTGGTGATCGGCTAAAATTTATAAAACTGCCAAAAATTTTGTCGTGATTTCGGAGTTGGTCCCATCGTAAAGGTTGTTCAGTATGGCCTTGTGTATCATGCCTTGATCGCTTGCTACACGACCCCGATTTCACCCTGTATAGGAAAACCAATAGTTGTATACTTATTATTACTATAGGCATAAATTACATATGAACACATTTATCTGGTGTATCTCTGTAGTAAAAAGATATATTCTGTATGGCCGGTGCACACCGTATGGGTGTGTGTAGACGTGCACGTCCCATTGCATTGTAAAATAAGAATTCTCATAAGACATGTCACACCGCTTGCGTGACGTGTGTGCGGTGTGACATGTCTTATCAGAATTCTTATTTTACAACGCAATGGGACGTGCACGTCTACCCATACGCAGCCGGTGTGGCTCGGCTTTAAACGGGCCGTGGACATACTTAAACAAGTAAAAAGATATATTTTTAACCTACGAAATAAAAACATGTTGAAGTCGGTTAATATGTATCCTATAATAGATGTTACCAGGGCACCTTTTCATCAAAATCGGATGAAAACCGGAGGAGATTAGGCACTACGGAGGAACACACGTAAATACATACATTACATACACTGCTAAAGTCATAATCATAACCCTTCCTTTAGGCTTCGTAGTCGGGTAAAAACAATAAATGCCACAAAACAAGATATGTATATACGTATACCTTATGGTCCAAACGTTCTAATCGATTTGATA
Source organism: Pammene aurita (assembly GCA_947086415.1). NCBI lineage: Eukaryota > Metazoa > Arthropoda > Insecta > Lepidoptera > Tortricidae > Pammene > Pammene aurita. The sequence goes on from OX352307.1 coordinate 7,705,238, forward strand.
TCCTATTATGACTGCATTTGTTTACAAGGACACTTCATTATTTTACTAATAGATAGCATATATTGTGTAGTTTTAGGAATTAATAACTCCAAAGCATTAAAAATGGAACCTTTTTCCCTGCACTGACACATAATCGGTTACTTTCCAGATGAGGCAATCAGCCCTTTAACACATTTATTGCCACCCAGCCAAACGAGACATCCGCGCCAGGCCGCAAAAATTTCGTCATATAAAGCCTAGGAACGAAATCATAAAATACCCGATACCCGAAGGTTTTCGGCACTGAATGTGTTAAGCAACGTCAAAATCACTCTTTACAGTCGGCAGCAAATGTAGCTAAGCGATTAACCCCTTGACCGACAAAGACGTCAAATCACGCACACGGAAAATCATCCCCTTAGCGCCAGTGCGTGATATCACGTCCAAAATATTGCACGATTTTTCTGTCCGATGCTTAGCAGTCAAAGGGTTAACCTTAATCGCAGAACACTTCAATAGCAGTTCTACCAGTTATAGTTATTCGATAGAACAAAGGGGACACGCAAGGGTGCCCATGGGGTCCCAGGCCGGCAGGACCTGTGGGGTCTGCTTGAATACCTCCAGTACCTCAGCTGGCACGTACTTCTTGTCTACCACCACCTGTGGACAATAAAAGAATTTGGGTCAAAGAAAATTAAAACTTTATGAAAGACTGTACTTTTTATTTCAACTGTCATCTAGTTTTTCTTTTTTTCTTTTATATTAACGGCGTCCTAGCCCAGTCGATACTGACCTTGCCTACGAAGCAGAAGGTCCCGGGTTCGAATCCTGATAAGGGCATTTATTTGTGTGTTTATCACAGATATTTGTCCCTAAGTTTTGTATGTTGTCTATGTAGTATATTAAGTATTTATCTATATCTATATATCGTCGTCTAGTACCCACAATACAAGCCATATTGAGCTTACCGTGGGTCTAAGTCGATTTTATATAAGATATAATATTTATTTATCTACACTAACATCATAAATCCTCTATTCCGCGTTCGGAAACCGTATGTAATTAGTGTAATTACCACCATTATTGCAACCAGTAACGTAACATCAGTGTATTATCTGTGACAGTGTGGTTAAAACGTATTAAAATTACCTACCTACGGTAACGTAATGAAAATATGCCCTCCTCCCCGACCGCCGGCACAATCGAGTTGGTCATGGCGGTGTAATGGCGGTCATTCTAATGGTTTCCGAACACTTCATTTAGGATTTATAATATGTGTGTAGATAAAGCAGTGTATGCAACTGTACGTAATTAGGCCTTATAACACTCGTATAGCCACTTGAGAGAACTCAATCCTATAGCGATCATTGATTGATAGGTTGATTCAAACATGTTTACCTCAAACACAAACTCCCTGAACCACGGCTCGGTCAGCAGCAGGTATCCCTTGTCGTACTCCTTGTCGCTGTACGAGTTCTCCACTCGGAATTTCATCGGCTTGCCTTTATCCTGTAAAAAGAAATCATCTCTGAAACAATCCGTTGGGTACACTAGCTACATTTCTGATAAAACTAACTTTAATACGGGAAAATTCGACGGTGCCGCTGTGGCCCGGGTAGCCTAGTCGTTCGGGCGCGGATGCAGAAAACGCTGGTTCGTTGCCAGCCCTGGCCACCTAGGTCACTTTTTCCTTTGTATATGACATTTATATAAGTTTATCGTTCGTGTAATGTAAAATTTAGATACAAAGCGGAGACTCGTTTTCAAGCGATAGCCGTTTCAGTGGCTAGAAAAAAAGGTGATATCGATTAAGTTTCAGAGAGAAGTTTATGAAAACATATAGTTTTAAAGGCAGTTTCCCTCTTAGACGGAGAGCTAGCCACGTCAGATATGACAATAACGAGAGCAAAGAAACCCCTCTCGTTAATTTGCTATACTATGTTTATTTCTAGATCTGGACATCTGGCAGCTGTAAAGTGGTGGAGGTCAAAGAATGCAAACCACTTTAAGTTTACAAATCCTAGAGTTCTGGTTTTGATGCAGTATTATGAAAAAATATATAAATAATTAGATCATATCATTGCCAAAAGTTTCTGATGGGGGAAAGTAGTCCAAAAGGACGTATAATGTAATTCATAGTTTGTCGCCTACTGTTTCTGTTTCCGAAATATTACGCAATGTTTTTTGTTTTAATGTTAAAATATAGGCCCCGTCCTCTATAAATAAGATAACTTAGGCCGTTTTTACCTATTTTGGTATTACTTTTTTCCCATTAAAAAACTTTGCTAGTCTGTCACAATGACATCCACCCATTAAAAGCTGCCAGATGCCCGGATCTAGCAATAAGGATAGTATTGCAATCATACTACATGGGTTTCATTGCTCTCATTATTGTGTCATGTCTGACGTGGCCAGCTCTTAGACCATCTTATTTCTATAGTATTTTCCAAACTAAAAACAACCTGTAATGTAAGGGAACGTACCCATACTACGTGACCCGTTTAGGGGGGGAGGGGCGTCGTCAAAATACTACTCATGGTCACAAGGCGGAGGGGGGGGTTTAGGTTTACGTCACGTAATCAATAATTATTATAATTATGCTCTAGGGAAATCTCGCGCAATTTTTTTTTTTACTTTTTAATTATGGTTTGCACGCACCTTGAGGCGTTACGCGGCAACCGCCGTTTTAATAAATACAAATATGCGTCAAATTATGATATTTTTTACTTTCTGTTTGCAAAAAAACAATATTAAGAATTACTACGTGACAACCAGAGGGGGAGGGGGGGGGGTCTTGGCATATACTACGGTTGGTCACTGAGGGGGGGGAGGGGTGAAAATTGTAAAAAAATTGGTCACGTAGTATGGGTACGTTCCCTAACCTGTATACAGCACGATTACACGCATACAGAGTAATTAAAAATTATGGAAAGGTTTTCCCAACTGCCCTTGTTAAAAACACCCTGTATACATGCATATACTGCGCAGGTATACCGGGTAATTTATAATTATGGAAAGGATATAAGATATAACTAACATCAGTCCCCACAGCGGTGAACACCATGGCGTGTGTCATGCAGGAGTCCCCGTAGTGCAGCCGGTCAGCCTTCTGCAGCCCGATCTGCACCTCCGTGTTAAAAACTAGCTTGTAGTCGTGCCTGGAATAATCATTTGTAAAACATACAGCTTCAGATATTTAACATATGTTAAGGTTAACGTTTCGCGTACAAACGCGCGTCGACGGCGTGTTAAAATAATTTTAAAGCAAATAAAAACCGGCCAAGAGCGTGTCGGGCCACGCTCAGAGTAGGGTTCCGTAGTTTTTTCAAAAACTATTCAACCTATCAAGTTCAAAATAATTTTCTTAGAGAGTTTTATAAAGTTCTGCTTTTGAGATTTTTTTCATATTTTTAAACTTATGGTTCAAAAGTTAGAGGGGGGGACACATTTTTTTTACTTCTGGAGCGATTATTTCCGAAAATATTTACATTATCAAAAAATGATTTTAGTAAACCCCTATTCATTTTTAAATACCTATCCAACAATATATCACACGTTAGGGTTGAAATGAAAACAAAAAACACTCCTCACTTTACGTATAGGGGAGGTACCCTAATAAAACATTTTTTTCCACTTTTTATTTTACCACTTTGTCGGCGTGATTGATATACATATTAGTACCAAATTCAGCTTTCTAGTGCTAACGGTCACTGAGATTATCCGCGGACGGACGGACGGACGGACAGACATGGCGAAACTATAAGGGTTCCTAGTTGACTACGGAACCCTAAAAAAGAACCGACTTCACTTAGCCTCCACCTATCCAAAAGCAAATGCCCGAGCTACTGTATAAAATACTCAAATCTCTAAAGGTATACTATAATAATCCAAAAGCAAATGCCCGAGCTACTGTAAAATAGTATTTTATACAATCGTGACATAATTAAGAGCTTTTCAGTTGAGTACCGTTTTTAGGCCACGAAGCTTGCTGAGTGTCCTAAGTAAGGTACGAGATTGAAAAGCTTGATTATGTCACTATTGTATACAATACTTTTTCTACGAGTGCTCAATAAAGGCAATCCGGTTAGAATTGAGTTCGACGAAAGACCTGCTGCCTCTATTCAATTGAATAAGTTGCCCGAGCCCCGCGGCGACGCTCGGGCAACAGTGTTACAATATTGTATGAAAATCCTTTGTACCATCTCGTTGGCGATGCTACAAAATGCGACCATAAAAGCTCTATCGGAAAGTATTTTTTATTTCAAGATAAAACTTAAGCGGTAGTATACATATTTTTTTCGCCAAACTGAGGACAGTTTGTTGGCGAATAGTGCGCTCTAAAATAAAAATAAAACAATTTACGCTAGTAAGTAGTAATTTGCGCTAGTAGTTCGGTCTACACAATCTCAATTCAAGCATTACAGTCAACGAGTAGAAAAAGTACTTAATTCACTATAGGTATAGTATAATATTTGAAGAGTTCCCTCGATTTCTCCAGGATTCCATCATCAGATACTGACCTGGTTACAACAGGCCCAACTGTAAAGTATACTCTTTCAAACAAAAAAGAATTATCCAAATCGGTCCACCCGTTTTCGAATAATCGATGAACACAAATATATAAATAAATAGCAAAGATCCTGATGAATTGAAAACCTCCTCCTTCGAAATCTTGTTGAGGACCCATGTCCTCATTCCCCTCCCGCCACTGAGCAGATATCTGAGTCAGAGAGTTATTGTCTTCATGAATGATTGATGATACTCACGCGTCGAGGTCCTCGAGGCCGTTCTTGCGCTCGAAGCGCTTGCTGACCTCGCAGCCGAACCACACCGCCTCGCCGCCCGCTATGCTGTCCTTCACCACTCTGAAATAGTCGAATAATACCAATATTAACACATTCACTGCCAAGAACCCGCCTCTTGGGGGCTCGTAAACTTTGCTCAGATGCCGGACAACTCGCTGGGCGGGTTGTTTTGTACGTAGAAATGGAAGCCCGGTTTCTGAAGTAGGACGTCATTTTTCCTCTGGCAGTTAATGTGTTAAATAACGTTAAACATTGCCTTTTGTCATTCACCAGACTGTATCTCATGAACCGTGATAGTTAGACAGTTGAAATATTCACAGATGATGTATTTTTGTTGCCGCTATAACAACACATACTAAAAAACAGAATAAAATAAATATTTAAGGGGGCTCCCATACAACAGCCATGATTTTTTTGCCGTTTTTGTCTGTCACCACGTTACCAGGCTGTATATTACTCCAGTACGCGAACAGTTTTTAGCTTCGATAACTCACAAGTGCGATTTTCTTTTTTAGTTAGGGAATATGATATGATTACTTATAGTAAAAAATATTTTCTAACAGTTATTTACGTCGCGCTAGGTATTATATAGATATTTGTTAATAACAACAAGAAAAGATTATACAAGAAATATTTTCCTTTACCATACTATTGCATTCAACTATTTCAACATCATCTGTCATTTTATAACAGTTTGGTCAATAGATTATGTGAGCATAATGGAAAACAATTTGTCAAAATATAAGTGACCTTGAATTCTAAACGAATTACAAATGGCTAAGGCGACATATGCTCTTGACAAAACCGTTATAAAATGTGAAGTTATGTTGCAAGAGTGAAAAGCGATAGCCTGGTGGAGAAAAATAAAACTTACATAATCTTTTCTATGTGTAGCAAACAAATACATGTATTATACCTAGCACAATGCTAATAATTGTTAGAAAATATTTTTTATTATTAGTACTTAACGTATTCTAACAGGTCACAAAATAAAATCGGACTTGTGATTTATGTCATTTTTATAGGTTAAAAAGGCGTTCCCGTACTCCACTATATCATGAACCGTGATAGTTAGACAGTTGACATTTTCACAGATGTTGTATTTCTGTTGCCGTTATAACAACAAATACTAAAAAAATTGAATAAAATAAATATTTGTTTGTTTTCTTGTAATCAGAATCGTTGTGTAGACGACCTCTATAGATCTTAAGGCAATAAAAATGTAAGTACCTAAGTATAATTAATTTCCAGTGCATCATCATTGGCACTCAAAAAGTTAAATAAAACACTGAAAAATATACGATGAACTCCTGAATTGATGTCAATCTCTAAAATAACTTACTGCATGAGGGTCTCTATAGGCTGGTTGTTGTAGGCGGTCTGCCGGCCGCCGACCACGTTGCCGAGGCACTGCAGGGTGAACAGGCGGCCGAAGGGGTTGCTGGCGCGAGGGTCACTCACCAGGCAAACCTACACAGAACCACATTTAAAAGTTAACTAGACAACAAATTAAACAGACACCTCGAACTTGCGATTTCCTTGCAAACGAAATGACCAATATAACATTAAGACCCTTATGATGATTTTTTCGCGCCTTCTAGCTCCATAAACCCTAGGTAGATCCTGCTCATATACGAAATCTCAAATTATATGTATCTCTGCTACAACCCCAACAAATTTCATAAAGATCAGAAAAAAATTACTAAAGTTATCGCGAAACAAACCGTCAAAACCAAAAAGCCATCGAAACACCAAGTCGTCCCAGTAGCAGAAGTTGTTTGTAAGAATTACGCTCCGCTCTTTCGATAAATCGACGATTTTTAACATCCTAAGTAGTTCCGATAGGAGGTACCAACACTGTTGACTAACCATTTGTAATCCCTATTGCAACGGCATAAGGTCTATCGATGATCAGTTAAGTGTGCTGCTGTTTGTACGAGCTCATGTTTTACCTTAGATGATTGACTAAATGCGACTTAGCATGTACAAAGATTGCATATACACGAAAAAATTTGACGGGTGCCGCTGTGACCCGGGTAGCCTAGTGGTTAGGGCATCTGCCGCGAATGCAGAAGACACTGGTTCAATTCCAACCCTGGGGACCGGAGGCCTAGCTCGCTTCTTCCATTGTATATTAAGTTTATTGGTTATATAACTACATAGTATAAAACAAAGAACCCGGAACCGGTAACCAATAAAGGGGTATTAGATTGGGTATTTGATAGAGTTGTTTTTAAAAACCCTATCAATTCGATAAGCGTATCGGTTGACTTACCCGAACGAAAGGCTAACCATATCAATACAGTTAATTCGGGTAAGTGGTTGCAACCCAGCATATGGTTTCCCTATCAGATAGGGTTTTTCAAATGCGATTAAGGGGGCGTTCATTAATCGCGTCATACGTTTTTGGCTCGTTTTAGACCCCCCCCTACCCCCTTGGTGATCTTTGGTGATATTTTCAGGACCCTTCCCCCCCTCGTCCAATATGACGTGTAATTTTTTGCTAACTAAAGTAAGTACAGTTTTCTAACACGTGAAAACGTAACGTACGTACACGTGAAGGGTAAAAAAATGAAACTACATGTATGCACATCTCACTAATTTCATTAAAATAATATTTAATAGAAAAAAACCGGCCAAGTGCGTATCGGACCACGCATAATGGAGGGTTTCGTACCTACTATCGAAAAACTAATATCAAAAGGTCGTATCTGCCTATGAAAGACGTTTTGTGGAGTTTTTTGGACTTGATAATTCCTAAACCGATACATATTTTTTGGATCTCCGGTTCAAAAGTGACAGGGCACATTTTTTTTAGAATTAAATTATTGATATTTGGTTGTGATTATTGAAATTGTTACATGTATGGAGTGCCCCCCCCCCTAAATATATATTTTCAGCAATTTTACTACAAAACTAAATAAGTTGCGGTATACAACAATACACCTTATGTTCAAATATTTATTAAGATACGTTTTATAGGTTCCGAGTAAAATGGCTGTGACATACGGACGGGAAAACGGACATACGGACCGACAGACGGATATAACGAAACTATAAGGGTTACGTTTTTGTCATTTTGGCTACGGAACCCTAAAAACATACTGTGAAGAAAATAATATTTCAAATGCCACTAAAAATATTTACAATCATAGTGCATCTCATAAGAGTCATAACCAGGGCCCGTAATTTTCATGCCGATGACATCAATTTGACGTCACGCTCCATATAGGGTGATCCCATATAGTTTTATTATAAATTATTAATCATTAGTCGTCAATCATTTTAATCATGTACAAATGACTTCATAAGTACTCTATTTACACATGGAATAAATAATACCTACTTGATACGTGAAACGTACATACAACTATTTGATTTGTTTTTATACATACATTTTATTAAATGGTATTGTTACCAACACATTACAATTGTTACGTAGAAAACAGAATTCCTCTCTAACGTAAAGCACGCCATCCTTCTTGCATTAATTCCCATGCAAAGAAAATCTAAGTCATCTTCGCGTTCATACGTACCTAACGCAATATTCATAAAAATCATTTTGTTTTGTAATCGTATTTTTGTTTGTTGTGTCACACATTTGGTTAATTATTTCAAATTCTCTGCTAAAAAGAAAATGTCAAAAAAAAAAAAAAAATCAAAATTATTTATTTCATAAATGCATACAGGGTTATGATACAGGGGATGGGGCCACCCGGTAAGCAAAATATTGCCTGTGTTGGGAGGCACCGCTCTTCCCTTAGGTTTATAAAAGTTAAAAGGGTAAAAGTTTTGTAGGTAATTAATGGTTTTTAGCTTAGGCACTACATACATGGGACATGCTTGAACATACTTAATATTAGAATAATAGTAGTATGTGAGTGTGTGTGTGTGTGTGTGTGTGTGTGTGTGTGTGTGTGTGTGTGTGTGTGGTGTGTACATGTGTGTGTGGTGCTTCCTAGTATAGCGGTCGCAACATACTCTCCGTATCCTCATAGGATTTCCTTTTGAGCCACTTTGTGATGAGCGATTTACACTCGTGGTATGGTTTTGAGTGTATGTCAAGTTCCCTGTTAATTTTGTTGTAATTTTGTATAATTGATGGACAATTTTTTTCTGATTTTAACAACTAATACAATTAGGAAATCAGTATTTTTATTTCTCAGTGGCACTTGTAACATTTTTGACAGAACGTTTTTTAATGAGAACGAATAAAAAAGGTTACATTTAAAAAGGTTTTATTACATATTGATTTATAAACAGCCAAGGAAATTGATTTGTGTAACATTACGTAATTTGTCATAGTGTCAATCAACATCTCTAGCGTCTAGGCTAGAGATTTCATATTATTGTCACTGTGACCAGGTTCTAAATGGTATGCAAATCAAAGTCCTGGGCCATAACTACACGAATAACTAGATACTTAATGATATTATTTACAAACGAGGTTTTGTACATTATTATATACAGCCTTGGCCAGAAGTATTGAGCATCCTTGTGATTTTCATACAAAACTCGAAAGTTTAGACCGGTGTTTCTGACTTTTTTGAAGTTATTTTATCAATTAATTCAAACTGAACAGGCATGTTTTGTTGAAATGAGTAGTAACTGCATCGAATATTTGCAATTTTTCGCACCGACCTAAATTCGCATTTTTGGGACCTCCACTTTTCATATTTTATAGGTACCTTGAAAGTGTTATTAAGTGAAGTTTTCTAGATATATCAATAAAATATAACATTTTACGTCATTGTACATTGTTATGATAGGGAATTAATACTTAACATCAAAATTGCAAGCAAAAAAGAGCTATGCTCAACACTTCTGGCCAAGGCTGTACAAGTTAGTTTTGTACATACTCGTAATTATTTACAAATTAATTTAAAACATATTTACATTTCTACTTTTTTTGCCCCTTATATTTTGATTCGAAATTGATAATTAGAATTTGCGCAAGGTTTTTAGGGGTCATACTGCATCGCCGGTTTGTAAAAATCCATTTTAATATTAAAAAGGACCTTTCAACTTCTACAGATGTAATAGGGGCATACTTCTGGCCAAGGCTGTACAAGTTAGTTTTGTACATACTCGTAATTATTTACAAATTCATTTAAAACATATTTACATTTCTACTTTTTTTGCCCCTTATATTTTGATTCGAAATTAATAATTAGAATTTGCTCAAGGATTTTAGGGGTCATACTGCATCCCCGGTTTGTAAAAATCCATTTTAATATTAAAAAGGACCTTTCAACTTCTACAGATGTAATAGGGGCATACTTAAAATAAGACCATAAATCAATTTTCCCATTGCTTCCATCAAGACGAACTTCATTATTGTCGTTTAAGTCAGCCATTATTTGCATGGTTGGTAATTCCTTGTTTTTGTGTAAGACTGTTTTATGCTTTTTATAAATAAAATTTCCTTTTTCATGCAGACTAACCCTTGATAATTTGCCTGTCACAGTTTTAACTACTTGTAGCGACTCACTCAACGTCAGCGTAAAACTCTCCATTTGCTTGGTAGCTTTTACTAGAACTCTGCAGCTTTCAGGTATGAATTTTAAATGATTTTTCAGATGATGTTTCCCAATTGCTACATAGAGTCATGCTGCATAGAGTATGATTCCAATTAAATTCGTCATAATTAATCATTTAACAACATTGATTTATACAAAAAGAGAGATACGGTACCAGGCGCTCGATTGTGTGCAATCAAATATAGGTTCCGGGACCTATATTGAATTAGTCGTGTGGCAGAGTCTCTCAGTTACACTTTGTGCAATACGTAAAATATGGAGGTCTCGCTTGCATAGCCGTGTTAACTATATAGGTTTATCTCTTTTGCCCATGATACACATGTATTAACTGAGGCCACACAATCACGTAACTTTTTATTAATCATATTTAATTTTAGTTTAATTGGCTTTAGACACAACATTCGGTGCTTGATTATCCATATTTTTTTATTATTATATAGAATTTATAGATCAAGACACTTGGAGACCTTATACACACATACTTTTTTTTAAATTTAAATTCAATTTTTTTTTCTAACTGTTGATGATGGATTATTATAATTTGGAAATGTATGTAGAAGACACAGTTCAGGTAAGAAAGTATATCAAACTTGTATGTAATTCATTTTCAAATAGTCAGATTTAGACTCACCTCTTTTCTTTGGTATTTTTCTTAAACTATAACCTATTGTTGGTTAATCTAACCTTGGTTTGATATGTTTTCTTATAGAATAACGCACTTATATGTATTGTTTAGTTTTGATGTACTGTTGTTTTGAAAAAATAAGTCCCGCCGAGTTTCTTGCCGGACATAATTAATTCTTCTCGGGTCAGAAGTGTAGGGTTAGAACCGGTGTAGTTTGATTTTTTTTCTCTCTTTTACTTTGACGTGTAAAAGTGCCCTTGTGGCCTACTTACTGAATAAATGTTTGAGTTTGAGTTTGAGTACAGCGGTGTGTAGCATTTTACAAGTGTGTAGGTGCTGGACCACATTTCAGTTTTGTTTACTATGAACGTCACTCATCTTCCTTTTTGTTTATGTCTATGTTGAACAACCTCTGCAGGTTACCGATATCGATACTTGAAATAATCAGTACCATGTCTAATTGACTTATATAGCTGTCAGCTTAAAATAATACATATTGTTGTGTTTTAATTATTGTTAATTTATTTGTTAGGTATTGTTGGATAAATGTAAATAGGTACAATGTCATCTTTACACCAGTTTTGCTACAGATATCCGTTTTTAATCGTATACGACGAAAACGTTTATTGTTCCTGTTGTGATCAATATATAACATCAAAAGTCAGCAATGTCACAGCACATTTGCAAACAACTAAACATATTGAAAGAGAAGAAGGAAAATTAACACAAAATGAGTTTAACCTGGATCTTACGAATTTTATGGTAGCGTCAAACATACCATGGTTTCAATTAGAAAATGAAAATTTCCGTAACTTCCTTCAAAAATGCATTGATGGCAAGTATGCGAAAACAGCAAAAGTTCCATCGGAGTCAAACTTAAGAGTACAGTATTTACCTAAAATGTTCAAAAAGGTTTTCGATTCTATCAGGAATGATATCGCGGATTCGTATATTTACGTAAGTGTTGACGAGACGAAAGATCAATTGGACCAAAATGTGGCCAATGTTATCGTTGGAGCACTCAGAAAGACTAACGCAAGTAAACCACACATAATAGCTTCCAAGGTCCTTGACAGGACTAATCATTGCCACTGTAAACAATTTAGTAATCGAATCGTTGAAAAATCTTTATGGAAATGACAATTACAATGAAAGGGTGGTGTTATTTTTGACTGACGGGGCTCCCTATATGGTAAAAGCAGGTAAAACGTTGGCAGGCAGGTTTGATGCACCATTACTCAAGCACTGGAATAGCCTACATGTGGCAAAGTCAGATGTTGAGAAATGGTGCATCTAGACTTGTGATATGTAAGTATACTGTTCCGATTGTTTTTCTGTGTTTTTGTTTTTAGTTTTTATTCGTATTTTATTTAATTATTTTGTAATTCCATGTTACTAACCCTAATTTTAAGTCTTCTCTAGCTGTATGTACTAACAATCTATGGATCCTTAATTGATTCGAAATAAATTTTGATTGATTGATTGATTGATTGATTGATTGATTGAAAACTCTACGGAATTCATTTCCAAATATGATACACGTGACATGCTTGGCCCATGGCTTCAACCGTGTTGCTGACACAGTTCGAGGTTTGTATGAGGATGTAAACGAGTTGATTTGTAGTATGAAAACGACATTTTTAAAATCCCCATCACGAACAAAAAAGTTAAAACAGTTATATCCTAATATGCCACAACCTCCCCGTCCAGTTATAACAAGATGGAATACGTGGATTGAGGCCTGTATTTACTACATGACTTACTTCGATGAAATCAAAAACGTTCTTAACAATCTCGATGACCAGAATACCGCAAAAGTAAGACGGGCTAAATTAGCAATTGGGAAACCTCATCTGAAAAAGCATTTAAAATTCATAACTGAAAGCTGCACAGTTTTAGTAAAAGCTACCAAGCAAATGGAGAGTTCTACGCTGACATTGAGTGAGTCGCTACAAGTAGTTAAAACTGTGACAGGCAAATTATCAAGGGTTAATCTGCATGAAAAAGGAAAATTTATTTATAAAAAGCATAAAACAGTCTTACACAAAAACAAGGAATTACCAACCATGCAAATAATGGCCGACTTAAACGACAATAAAGAAGTTCGTCTTGATGGAAGCAATGAGAAAATAGATTTATGGCCTTATTTTAAGTATGCCCCTATTACATCTGTAGAAGTTGAAAGGTCCTTTTCAATATTAAAATGGATTTTTACAAACCGGCGATGCAGCATGACCCCTACAAACCTTGAGCAAATTCTAATTATTAACTTCGAATCAAAATATAAGGGGCAAATAAAGTAGAAATGTAAATATGTTTCAAATTAATTTGTAAATAATTATGTACAAAACTAACTTGTATATTATATTGTACAAAACCTCGTTTGTAAATAATATCATTAAGTATCTGGTTATTCGTGTAGGTATAGCCCAGGACTTTGATTTGCATACCATTTAGAACCTTGTCACAGTGACAATAATATGAAATCTCTATCGTCTAGATGTTGATTGTCACTATGACAAAGTACGTAATGTTACACAAATCAATTTCCTTGGCTGTTTATAAATCAATATGTAATAAAACCTTTTTTAAATGTAACCTTTTTTATTCGTTCTCATTAAAAAAACGTTCTGTCAAAAATGTTACAAGTGCCACTGAGAAATAAAAATACTGATTTCCTAATTTTAGTTGTTAAAATCAGAAAAAATGTGTCCATCAATTATACATGTTCATTTTAGCAGAGAAGTTGGAATAATTAACCACACAACAAACAAAAATACGATTACAAAAAAAAAAGATTTTTATGAATATTGCTTTCCGTATGAACGCGAAGATGACTTAGATTTTCATTGCATGGGAGTTAATGCAAGAAGGATGGCGTGCTTTACGTTAGAGAGGAATTCTGTTTTCTAATGAATTGTAATGTGTTGTTAGCAATACCATGTAATAAAATGTATGTATAAAAACAAATCAAATAGTTTTATTTACGTTTCACGTATCAAGTAGTTATTATTTATATCATGTGTAAATAGAGTACTTTTGAAGTCATTTGTACATGATTAAAATGATTGACGACTAATGATTAATAATTTACAATAAAACTATTTGGGATCATCCTATATGGAGCGTGACGTCAAATTGATGTCATCGGCATGAAAATTACGGGCCCTGGTCATAACAATTAGTCCCAAGACGTAAAAATCCTTGTCGTGGAGGAGTTCCATTGGTCTTCACAAGTAGTTTCAATTTCACTAAATAGCACTATTCTAATGCAATTGTTTGGTTTTTAGATTTAAAAAAATCGCTATACGTCTCCTTACCTATAAGGTTTCAGGAGTTCCCTTGATTCCTCGTGGATACAATTAATAGAAGAATTTGATTTTGAGAAAAATGAGATCAATCTAAGTGACCCCGTGCATAAAGTATAGCGACGCCTCGCCCGCTCAACTAAACGCAGAAGTCCAACTGCGAGGCAAATTTTACTCTGGTTTTCACAGATTGGTTCATATTTTTTATTTTATTGAAATATTTGAAATACTGTATAGCACGATAGAAAACAAAAAAATTACACGTGATACGTGTCCAGACCCCCCTCCCCCCTGTGGTGATCATTAGTGATTTTTTCTTGACCCCCTCCCCCCCCCTATACAATATGACGCGATTAATGGACGCCCCCTAAGCTATTTTAAACTCTGTGACCAATACATTTAGCTTATTTATTATTCGAGCACCCTACGAGCTAAGCGCTGCCGGTATGGCGGCACGAGCGAGCCTACAGACAAACAAGAATCTTTTTGCGTACGTTTTCGTACTTACACCTTTAATCTAGACGCTATTATTGCTTGTTAGTGCGCTAAAAGATCGTTGTGTGGTGCCGGTGTTTTTGTTTTTGCCATTCGAACGTGTCGATTGATTCTTAGACCCAGGCTTATAGGAACCAAAATCAAATGCATATTGTGAAGTGTTAAAATATATAATTTTGTGTTATTCTAGTTATAGGTAGTACTTTGTTTCAATGGCTCCAGCAAAAAGTGACGCCGTTCACCGATACTTCTAGTATAATGAAACGATCAATATCAGTCAGTGTTGGGACACTCAAGAATAAAATAATTATTTGAAAAAAATATCGTAAGAATAAACTTATGTCGATTGTAATGATTCAACATAAATTCGTCGGGACTAATTCATATGCGAGAACATGTAATAAAAATAATTGAATCTTAACAGAATCATGCTTTTTATTTTAAATAATGTTCCGCGTATAATCTAATGTAATCTGGGTTTTTCGGAGTAAGAAAACATCGTGTGGAAACTGGACCTAATCCCAATAAGGCGTTTTTTCCCATATGCCCAGCAAAAGTTATATCTGTTTTAAAATCCAAGGTAGGCAGATATACTCTTTTCACTTCTCATGCTCGTAAAGTTCGACTTTAAATCGTGCGTGGACGATATAAAATCGCATTTTAAGCTCTAGGGCATAAATTAAAATTTTCTTCTAACACCAAGAATGTGGCTCAACAGCCAAACACAGTCAAAATATATTGCACAATTTAATTGAGCAGTAAAATTTCGTAGAATACTGAAACTTGTTCTTTTATTATATTCTTGCTATAATTATTTGAATTGCGTGTTTTCTATAATTAAATAAATGAAATCAAATAAAATTGGAGTTGATAATAGTTTAGAAATGCCCCGAAATGTTTTGACGACTTGGCAGAAAATTTCGAAATTCACATGTTGAGAATTCAAAAAAATATTAAAAAAATAATTGGTGGGAACCATATTTGTTTTCATTGTAATATTTTTGTTACAACTTGAAATTGTTTTACGATTACCGATAAATAATTTCCTCGCAATTGAAGTGAAAATTACAAGTGTAACGTGTAATCCTCGTCCATAAAACCCATTTTACACTCGACTTTATATCAATCCTCAATCGCAAGCTCGCTCGGATCGGATGGATAAACGCTTCGCGTAAAATCGTACGTTTTAAGCACTTGCTGTACAATCTACTATTATAATATAATAAAAATAAAATAAAAATGAAATAATAATGAAATAAAAATGTAATAAAAAGGGAATAAAAATGGAATAAAATGAAAACATAATGTAAACATAATGAAAACAAAACGAAAACAAAACGAAATCAAAACGAAAACGAAACGAAAACGAAACGAAACGAAAACGAAAACGAAACGAAAACAAAACGAAAACAAACACAAACAAAACGAAAACAAAACGAAAACAAAATGAAAATTAAATGAAAATAAAATGAAATAAAAATGAATTAAAATGGAATAAAAATTGAATAAAATGAAAATAAAATGGAAACGAAACGAAAACAAAACGAAATCAAAACGAAAACGAAACGAAACGAAAACGACGCGAAAACGAAACGAAAACGAAACGAAAACGAAACGAAAACAAAACGAAAACAAAACGAAAACAAAATTAAAACAAAATGAAAATTAAATGAAAATAAAATGAAATAAAAATGAATTAAAATGGAATAAAAATTGAATAAAATGGAAACAAAATGAAAACAAAATGAAAACAAAATGAAAACAAAATGAAAACAAAATGAAAACAAAAGTGAAAACAAAATGAAAACATAATGAAAACATAATGAAAACATAATGAAAACAAAATTAAAACAATGAAAACAAAATGAAAACATAATAAAAACAAAATGAAAATAAAATGTATATGTATAAATAAAATGAAATTAAAATAAAATGAAAATAAAATTAATATAAAATTAAAATTAAATTAAATTTAAAAAAAATGAAAAAAAAAAATGAAAATAAAATGAAAATATGTAAAATGAAAATAAAATGAAAATATGTAAAATGAAAATAAAATGAAAAAAGAAATAATTAACATAATATGAAAAAAAAAATGAAAAAAACGAAAAAAAAAATGAAAAAAAAATTATAAACTGAATATAAAATGAAAAAAAGAAAAAAATATATATATTTAAATATATATATGTATACCTAATAATTGACTGATATAATATATTTCTGGAATTAGCCTAGTTTCAGAGTTCTTCTTCTTTGTCGTTACAGAGTGGTCGTGGCCAAAATGTACTAATTTATTTTAATCGACAGTTTTACCAATAACATTTATGTTTTTGTGTTCAAAAGCATTTCAAAAAAATCCAAAAAAAGAAAAATATATATTTTTTTGGTGAAATCGACCTAAATTCATACAATATTTATTACTCCTTTTGACCTCAGGAATTTATGGTTGAAATCTGTCGGGTTACTCAGATTCACCGTGTATAATAATAATAATAATAAAGAAACCAGTCCATCTTCAATTTTAAAACAGATATAATTTATACACCCCGAATAACTGACCGAAAATAACTACCATGACCATTTTTAGTAAAAAGTATACACGGTGTAACATGAGAAAACCGAATAACTTTAACAGCGTATTCCTGATCATAATTGGAGACTAAAATGTCGTATAAACTTTTCTGGAATTCGCCTAGTTTCAGAGTTACTACCACTTAAATAAAAAAACATTTTTTAATGTGACTCAGTGTAAAACGCTTTTTCGATGGCGATTTCACCCTTTATGGGGTTTAGTCTAGACATTCTTATTGACAAATATCAAAGTGCCAAGGAATACTTTACGTAAGCTATTTTTTAAGGAAAAAATGTACTAATTTATTTTAATCGACAGTTTTACTAATAATATTTTTGTTTTTATGTTCAAAAGCATTAAAAAAATCGAAAAAAGAGCAAAAAAATTTTTTTTTTTTGGCGAAATCCAGAAAAGTTTATACGACATATTAGTCTCCAATTATGATCAGGAATACGCTGTTAAAATGATTCGGTTTCCTCATGTTACACCGTGTATAACCGCCATCTTGGATTATAAAACAGAAATTATTTTCGAAATCTACATCCCCTAATTATAAATATTATTTGAAACGGGGTATTTACCTCGCACCCGAAATATCGGATGCCCAATAACGCTAATATACATGGTAAATACCCCGTTTCAAATAATATTTATAATGTGAATGGCCATGTGAGCTTAAAATCGTATATCCCATTATTAGCTGAAAACGACTACCAATCCCTACGCCAATTCATGGATTAGGTTGCCAAGCGGACCACAGGCACAACTGAGCCGTGGCAAAAGCCGGAACAAACGCTAGGAGGATGAATGTATTGGTTTGTGTCAAATCTATTTGAATATGAATAAAAATTGTGTTTTTATTCTTATTCAAATTAATTATTGCCCAACTCATCAGTACGTGCGAACTATGCAAAAATAAACTGAAGGTAAGACACATTTCTTTAACAGAAATTATTTAATTTAAAGTTTTGTACGCGAGCAGAGGACTGGACTGTGAGTGTGACTTTTCCAGAATGAATAAACGACAGCAAATCTTATATTCACTCAATTTGTTCCGCCGCCACCTCTCCTGTTCCATTTCAAATGAGAAAGATAGAACCGCCTGCCTGCGTGGAAAAGAGACAGGAAAAGGGTAGCCCTATGATAGGGTAAGCGGTAAATATTAAGGCTATATTTACCCCATTCGACTCGGAAACCACATTGAAAAGGGTTAAGCCTATTCAAAATGATTTCCATATCGATAGGGTAACCCAATGATAGGGTAACCCTATCATTAGGGTAAGATTAATAGGGTTACCCTATCGAAACGATTAATCAAATGAAGGGGTTTTCCGGTCCCTGGTCCAATGTCCCTATATGCTTAGGTCTTTAAAAGTACGCAACGAAAGTGATTCAAGAGGAAGGTTTATATGTATAATACATAATATAATACATAGTAGAGAAACACCGATAACTTTTGAGGTTTCTAACGTGATGTCGTAAATAAACACTTTTTTTGCGCTTACATTGCAAACGCTGGCTGAACCCTACGAGATAGATCAAAATAATGTACTACAGTATTGTACACCTTAAAAAGGTCTACAAAAAAGTCCCGTGCGAAGCCGGGGCAGGTCGCAAGATTGTTTATTAATGAATTTATGAGTGCAGTTTTACCTTATCATCAACATCGAATAGGGGTCTAACGTGCTTGTCGTAGAACTCCTTGGGAGTGAGGCTACCGAAAGTGTTGTAAGCTTTCTCCTTGTTGTAGTAGTCAAAGGTGAACTTCTCTGGAGGAGTGCCTGTGAACAAGAGGTTCATATTTTATGATTATCTTATCAATTAGAAATATATTAAAATAATTTAATTTTAATAGCTGAAACGAGGATGTTAAAAATCTGAAGCTAATGACGCTATTGAGAAGTAATATATATTCAAGGACGATAAAAACGGGTTACCGTGTAATCCGTGTATGGAAATTTATATACTAAGCGACTCGTTTTGACTGTCCTTGAGTATAGAAGCAAAATGTTGCTTTAAATTAAATACCAGGTGATCCAAAACCATTGCCAGGCTTCGAAAGGATAAATGAATGAATGAATAAATGCTTTATTGCACACCTCAAAAAAAAACACAGCACAATAGAAAAAAAAATACATCATAAAGAGGCAAAAAACAGGCGGTCTTATCGCTAATAAGCGATCTCTTCCAGACAACCTTTGGGCAGCGGAGAAGGTAAATATCAATGAAAGTATTTTTTTTAATGAAACTAGTATCAAACGAGCAGACGAGCCGCCTGATGGGAAGCGGTTAACGTCGCCCATGAACATAAGCAACATCAAGGGAGCCGCCTATGCGTTGCTGACCTTTGAGAGCCCTGTACGCCCGCTTCTTGAAGAACCCCATGTTAAAGCGCAATGGAAACACCTCAGGAGGCAGTTCATAATTATCGTGTTTTTTTATGTCTGATCATTATCGATTTGATAAAACCCAAAAATTTGTTAAGGGGGAATGTACAAACAAAAATATCGCGCGTGAATGTACATTAGCAGTAGAGCTATAATAAAAAAATCCATGCCGGGGATAATGATCTGATAAATATCAGAGATCATAATTATCTTAATAATTTCGAACCCTGTTATTTGTAAAGAAGATTTTTGCTCACATTGCCTGTGCAAACGACCACAAATTATATGGCAACTGACCTAGATGGTTCTGGACTTCTAAATGCACGCCTCACTTCATGGCGGCCAAACTGAAATCGGTGATGGTACACCGTAAGGTCGACTATTTATGAACTATCGAGCGGGATAGGCGATTAATCTTATGTATGGCAGATCTGGGTGAGTAGCCAACGTGCCAATCGTTAACGCACCGTAGCGAACGAAACGCAACTCTCACTCTCGCACTAATATGGAAGAGTGATTGAGAGAGGTGACTACGATACGCTACGGAGCGTTAACGATTGGAACGTTGGCTACGCACCCAGATCTGCCATATACCTACATCATAATCAGTATGGGTTGACTGCTATCTTAATCGAATTATCATCGCGGTTCTGTAATATAAATAAAAGAGAGGACAATGTGTATAAAATAAATATATATATGTACAGTTAGGTGCATAACTGAGTCAAAATTAGTACCTTAGTAAAATGTAAATAATTTGATAACAATCAAAGTTACATAAAAGTTCTAAACGTAAAATATTAATCCTTGGGTACCGCTACAAAACTGCTTCACAAATTATTTTCTTCCGACTTATACATTTTTCTCAATTTCATACCGAAAACTGTGAAATTTCACCTAATTTATTTTTCCCATTATTTCATTTTTTCTTAGGCATTCCCAATTCAGTAACTCATAATTGTCTTACCTGGTTGTGTAAAAGAAAAATATCAATATCGGGTTAAATAAAAAAAATGTAGTTTAACGGTTTTTGGTTCAAAATCATGGACGAATAAAAAAATCAAGATTGTGAATGCAATGAATCGAAATTGGCTTTCATATGGATACATAGCTGACACCGAGACGAACAAATATAACCTGAAAGTTTTTATTTTTTTCATAATTGATAAGACTTATCTTCATTTAACGATGTCGGTGCAAAACTGAGTCAGTACCAAATATTATCTAATAGAGAAAATGTTTATTTTTATCTACAATAACATAATAGGTCAGTAAGTTTATTAGCGTTGTTACCAATTAATAATAAAATAGTAACTTAATAACTAGCCTCTTCTGAAATAATGAAAGAAACATGTCAAAGTGATGCACATTGGTTCAGTTATGCACCTAACTGTATATACCGGGTGTTTCCTGTAATAGGGGCAATAAATTAAACCGTAGATTCTACTCCTCAAACTGGACAATATTAGTTCAGCGACTTTTAAAAATAACTTATAATTTGATTTTTATTTCACTTTAAAGTTTATTCGAACACGCAATGTATTGCGAAATTGATTATTTCTGTTGGGTGACAAGAGTGACAAGCAATGTCAATTAGACGGATTTTAACGTACATTGAAAATACTATTTAGTATGTATGAAAAAGAGACAATATAAAAAAATACATTTTTTTTTTAATTGTAGAACAAACGTTTTATTGTTTGAGGAGTAGAATCTACGTTTTAATTTATTGCTCTTGTTACAGGAAACTCCCTGTATAATTTTAAACAAAAAGAACCGATTTCACTTAGCCTCCACTCCACCTATCCATAGCAAATGCCCAAGCTACTGTAAAAAAGACTCAAATCACTATAGGTGTGCCTATAATATTTGAACAGTTCCCTTGATCTCTCCAGGATTCCATCATCAGATCTGACCTGATGACAATGGGACTAACTTTAAAGTAAATACATAAAAAAATTGGCAAAAACAAAGATCCCGACGAATTGAGAACCTTCTTATCCTTCAAAATGAAGTGGAGTCAGTAATTAAAAAAATGGTAAGGGGTAAGTCTCCTGGAAGTAATGGCCTCAGTATTGAACATCTGAAGCACGCTGGTAAGCACCTACCCGGAGTCCTTGCACTGTTTTTTAACTTATGTATAAGCCATTGTTATCTGCCAGACAGTTTAATGTACACAGTGGTCGTCCCAATTGCCAAAAATAAGACCGGGGATGTTTCTGACATGTCCAATTACAGGCCTATTTCACTTGCTAAGGTACTGGATAGTTTGCTTGATAAGCAGTTAGATAAGCACATTGAGTTGCATGATACTCAGTTTGGTTTCAGACCTAGCTTATCAACCGAAAGTGCGATTCTCTGCCTCAAGCAAACTGTTCAGTACTACACGGCTAGGGAACACCTGTCTTTGCCTGTTTCTTGGACCTGTCAAAAGCATTTGACCTGGTATCTTATGAAATTCTATGGGCTAAATTACAAAACGAGACTGATTTACCGTACGAAATCATGGCAATACTCAGGTACTGGTATGGAGGGCAGAAAAACTGTGTCAAGTGGGCTGGAGCACATTCGGATGTATACGGGTTGGAGTGCGGGGTGAGACAGGGGGGTTTGAGCTCGCCTCGCCTTTTCAATCTGTATGTGAACCGGTTGCTCCAAAAGCTAAGGTCGGCTGTTCGGTTGATGGCGTTTTTATAAACAACATCAACTATCTATGCAGACGACATGGTTTTGTTAAGCCCCTCTTATAGTGCGCTGCGTGACTTGCTGCGTGTTTGTGAGTCATATGCGGAGACCCATGGACTCAAATACAATGCTAAGAAAAGCGAGTTCTTAATTTTCAGGGCTGGCAAGAAAACTTACGAGGACGTGCCCCCTGTGAATTTGTGCGAAACTCCCTTGACTCGAGTTAAGCATTTTAAGTATTTGGGTCACTGGGTCTCTGAGGACTTAAAGGATGTGATGGACATGGAAAGGGAGCGCAGGGCGCTGTCCGTGCGTTGCAATATGTTGGCTCGTAGGTTTGCACGTTGTAGCGACGAGGTTAAGTTGACACTGTTTCGAGTCTACTGTCAGTCTTTCTACACGTGCAGCCTATGGGTCAGCTATACGAAGCGTGCGTACAGCGCACTGCGCGTACAATACAACAATGCGTTCAGGGTGCTGTTTCGGTTACCATGGAGCTGCAGCGCGTCAGGCATGTTCGCCGCGGCGCGCATCTACGACTTCCAGGCTATTATGAGGAAGCGCAGTGCTTCCCTGCTTACCCGCCTGCGTATGACCACAAACAGCATCCTGGACGTGTTTGTTGACAGGTGGAACAGTCCGCTGATGAGAAGGTGGCTGAATTTGCACTGTCCTAGTGTTAAGTTAGTAGTTAAGTTTTAATTTTATTGTTTTAATTAATTTTATTTCGTAATTTGTTGTGTACAATTTTTATTTTTGTTTTATTTTATTGTAACTATGGATGCAAGTCTGAAAATAAAATATTATTATTATTATTATTATTGTATGTTTTTTCCATATCTCGGGACCATGGGGTCCCGGACCTTTGGGAGGCATGCGTGGAGCCGAAGTCAACAGCGCATAGGCCCTTTAAAACAATTTAATCTAAAAGTGAGGGATAGACATGGCAGATACCATCTCCGAACGCAGAATATTATACATCCAGAGATGGTCCCTGCCAGGTGCAAAGACTATTGGGGTGCAGCACTTGTGCTGCGATGGGAACTAAGGTCATAGGCCACTGCCTATGACCTTAGTTCCCATTTTTTCTATGTTTTCTATTTTTAATCTGTTTCTCTTAACATCTAAAATCCACTTATATGCTGAAAAACTTCTTTCTACTTCTACTGATGTAAGTGGAGCGAATTTATACAAATATTCTTCAATGGTTGCGGATTCATTCGAAATATTATCTGCATAATTTCTAACTTTATCTAAATCAGGATTACGCATCATGACCGCCTCTAATTTGGCTTGTATAATTAAGTTGGAACTCCAATTAACTAATGTGCGAACTTCGTCAAATATTTCTAAGGTATCAACAATTGTGGTATCGCGATGTTGTAGTCTTGTTAAGGCAATTTCGATTATTTGAAAATTTTCGTGAATATAAATTAAATCCCCTCTTGTGTTCTGCTTCTTTAAGATATCTTTTGCTTTTTTTATCGATACTGCATCACGAGCGTTTAAAAGTTGTAAAACATTATTTATCTCATTGAAATATTTGACAAAGTACGACACTGCGGAAAGCCAAGTGCCCCATCTGGTTATGACAGGTGCAGGAGGCAAAGGAAGGTCTGGGTACATTTCTTTTAATAGTTTCACCCTACTTGGGGATTTCAAAAATATTTTTTTTATGTTTGCGATCAAATTATCCACATCTGTATGTTGTGATCGTATTTGTTCCGCAACCCGATGGAGAGCATGAGCCAAACACGTTACATGCTTCATTTTGGGATAAACTGATTTTAAAATTCGCCCCGCTTTCAGCATATACGCGACACTATCTGAACAAATGCAAAGGACATTTTCAATGTTATTTTCATAAGATTCGCCCCATAAGTTTTTTAAACAATCAGTTACAAAATTTGCAATGCTTTCACGATTTACCACATGCAACATTTTACACGCTAGCAAGTATGTCTTCTTTGAAGTACTTGAATTCAGAGGCTTTACTATAAAATGAACAATGTATCTTCCAAGAAAGTCCGTGGTTTCATCCAGTGATATCCACAATTTTTCATTTTTCACTTCACTGTGCTTCATTTTGGGATAAACTGATTTTAAAATTCGCCCCGCTTTCAGCATATACGCGACACTATCTGAACAAATGCAAAGGACATTTTCAATGTTATTTTCATAAGATTCGCCCCATAAGTTTTTTAAACAATCAGTTACAAAATTTGCAATGCTTTCACGATTTACCACATGCAACATTTTACACGCTAGCAAGTATGTCTTCTTTGAAGTACTTGAATTCAGAGGCTTTACTATAAAATGAACAATGTATCTTCCAAGAAAGTCCGTGGTTTCATCCAGTGATATCCACAATTTTTCATTTTTCACTTCACTGTGCTTCATTTTGGGATAAACTGATTTTAAAATTCGCCCCGCTTTCAGCATATACGCGACACTATCTGAACAAATGCAAAGGACATTTTCAATGTTATTTTCATAAGATTCGCCCCATAAGTTTTTTAAACAATAAGTTACAAAATTTGCAATGCTTTCACGATTTACCACATCCAACATTTTACACGCTAGCAAGTATGTCTTCTTTGAAGTACTTGAATTCAGAGGCTTTACTATAAAATGAACAATGTATCTTCCAAGAAAGTCCGTGGTTTCATCCAGTGATATCCACAATTTTTCATTTTTCACTTCACTGTGTATAATAGTCATCTTGCCTTCATAAAACTTGTCCAGATGTCTTCTGATTGTTCTCTCGCTAGGTAATTTTGAAAAAGGCATCTTAGCACAAGTGCAGCATATACTTTTGTAAAAAATTTACAAATGCCGGATTTTCTATTTGTTGCCATGGTATGTTGCAGAGAATAAGGAATTCTATCAAATCATCGTAAAAGTGTTTAGGGTCATTGTCGGATGATCTGTTGTGCAAAGGCCCTTCAATGTGTCTTTTAACTGAACTTTGTCTACATCCAAAGTTATTTCCACATTTCGTACAGTATATCAAACGTCGCGTCGACTCGTACATCAATTCAGGGTAGGGTTCAATCCAACTATAAATGGTTGCTTCTTGAGGAAAGGTCCGAGTTCTCCTACGCGTCATATTCAGGACACCAACGAGCAACAGTTTACTTTGTCCAATCAGCAGCCAATAGGAAGTCCAGTTAGTGTAACATAAGAGATTATCGAGTCCGTAAAACAAGCCAAAGTCGTTGAAATAAACACTGAGATAATAAGGAACTTTAACAACACGTGCGAACTTAATGAACCGAGGAACATAAGTAAACATATTTGCCATTAGAAAATAGTTGCAAACCTTATCAGTAAACTAGAAAAGGATGGCATTAACTCTTTATTTAGGCATTTCAATTAGCCGTCTTTTTTGCACCGCACCAGTTTAAACAAACGCAAACAATAGAAAATTCGCAAATGACCTTCGATAAGCCAGGTAGTCGGTCGAAGGGTTTAGTTGCACTTGAATGGTGTAACCACACCGTTTTAACACTTACCGTAATTCGGGGTGAGTAGGTCTCGCGGGGGGAGTTGGCTTGCGAATCCAGAATTTCTTTTTTGAGTAGTTACTTTAATTTATGGGCTTATGTTGCTCTCAAAGTAATTTGATTATATTTTTAGACATATTTTTTCTTCTTTTCGCAACACTAAGCTCCCAAATCATACAATTTTGAAACACAAATTCACTCTCAAAGTTGATGCTCGAAATCGGCGGATTTTTAGTTGATTTAACTTTGAATTTAAGTGATGTTTACCAAAGTAAGTGTTCATATACTATTCGGATATCGTTTATATACTTACATGGCTTATTGGAAACAGAAAAACATATGTTATATTTTCTTTATTTATAATGGTTTTAACATAGAAAACAATCCAACCGCATTTGATGATTTTTATGGGGTGAGTAGGTTTGTACTGTGGGGTGAGTTGGCTCGACAACGGGGACAGTTGGCTCACGAATGGGGAGAGTTGGTGTTACGAACGGGGTGTACCGGCTTGGTAGAGGGGGGAGATGGCGTTCGTAGTTCAGGGTTGTCGATTTACATAAGTAGTCAAAAGTGTCTTACATTATAATGAAATGGTAAATATTATTTTAAAAATCATTGAAGTAGCAAAGAAATTAAATAAATTGCAAATTAAATCAATACGTTATATTAAAATTTGCAATTTATTTATTTCATACAGTAATACAGGCTATTACCTACTCAGTGGTTCATCATCATCATCATCATATCAGCCATAAGACGTCCACTGTTGAACATAGACCTTCCTTTTAGCTTTTTTCCATATATATCGGTTGGAAGCGACCTACATTAATCGACTTTAATTCAACTCGTGAGTTTATTTATTTTTATTTTATTATTAATATTTGAAAAGTCGGCCATAAACACCTCCGATCCTTGTCACACTATTAGCCCACCTTCCCTCACCGCACTCGCCATATTTTAGTTCGCTGCTGCGCCACGATGTCGCTAGTCGTATTAAAGAAGATTTGAACGGGCATATTTTTTCTAAGTAGTGTGTAGTTAACCTTCTTCCTTAAATTCTTAGGTTGACAGTAGGTATCTAGACAGTCTTGTTTTTATTTGTTGCGGGTGACAATATAGGGAGTAGAAGACGAATGTCGATTGTCGAATAATATTTATCGGAGTTTTCTATGTTTGGCTAATGCTGTATACGCTACTGTTTGGTATTAAATAATAGAAATAGCATAATTGTAATAAGTAATACTCGTGCACGTAATAGCTATGTCTTTTATTTGTAGACTGTAAAATGTTTTTGTTGGTTATACCTATGCGTAACATTTATATTTATACAAACAATATATTTGTAAGTTTTATTTGATTTATAATGATCAAATTTTAGAGATGATTCTTAAAACATAAAATTGAGCTTGGTATACCCAATATTTCAAGAAACGGTCATAAGTAACACTAAGCCACCTGAATTTAAAGTCGATATTTGGCTAGTACGAGTAGGTACCAAGGCAAATATCAGTCATGCCAACGTTTCATTTCAAACAAAACAGAAAGATCGCACTGCCGTTTGCAATAAGATGCCAATGGACTGATAGTGTCACATACAGGTCAAGTAAATTACAAGAGTAAATAGGGTAAAGTCGCCATTGGCCGGCCCGCACCAGTGGCCAGCCTTTTGCACCTTCTTTTGGTGTAGCAAACTCTTTCGAAATGTTATACTTTATCTATTCTTTGATTACATATTATCAAAAAACATCGTTAAAACCTTGATGAAATTGCCGATCATTTGTCAAAAATTCAGTTTAAAACAGTTCCGCGTTCAATCACGCGGAGTTGTCCCGTGCGCCATATTTTTTTCGTACTAGGAGAACTGATCGTTTGTCCTTGTTTCACCGATCAACGGAGCGACAGATTGACGTGATTTTTTAAGTGGAGATAGTTGAAGGGCTGGAGAGTGACATAGGCTACTTTTTGTCTCATTCTTACCCCCCACTTCCCTAAAAGGATGATGATGATTCCGCAATATCCAAGGTAGGAAGCTAAAAATTGGTATGCGGACTATTTGTGACTAACAAAAAAAATCGGTTGTGTACGTTGGTTATTTTTTTGAAAACTGCCCCCAACCCTTAAAGGGGGGGTGAAATTATAACGCGAGCGAAGCCGCGGGCAAAACCTAGCACGTCATAAAAATAAGGGTCACTACTTATCGAAAACATTAAGCCGGTTCAAATAGGAGCATAAATAAAACATAAATTTGCTACATTAATAAAAAATCTTGACAAGTCGAGCTATTGTCTTAATCCAAAAGTGGCAACCCTAGCAATTTTTCCAACTCACCCCTTTGGTAAGCCATCTCACCCCAAATACGGGGTGAGCTGGTTTTGCCTACTATTATGCATTTTTCGTAGAAACTATGCAATGTAGCAACAAACTATCATTGACAAAATAAAATTCATACCTCCGGAACACTTTTTTTGTATATAAATCAATGTGCCACATATAAAAATAAACTTTTATCTAGGTTTGAACTTCGATTTCGCGCCAACTCACCCCGAATTACGGTACGTATTTTGTATGAGTGCAAAATTACGAGCCGCTACTTAATATTTCACAAACTGTCAAATTGAAATATTCAACATTCGAAATATATCAATTTTTTATTTAATAATTAATTATACATTTTATAAGCTTATTTAACACTTTATCGTATGTTTGCAAATATATATCATACAATAAAATTATTCTATTTAACAAAATCACGGAGTTATGTTATTTATAATCTAATCATGTCCATATTCTGATTTCTGCTCGCAATCCCGCGGTGCGTCACGGGTCGTGCCGATCACTGGTCATAGGCTATTGATTTGAATGTTGGATGGACTGGATATCGGGTTATAGGAGGAGACTAGCGGACACCTGCCGTGACAATCAGTCTCAAAATTGTAAGAGATAGGTGGTGACTCGCCAACCCATAGAGTGGGCCCCGCAATGGCCGCACGCACAGTGCGACAACAGAGCAACACTTGAAAGTGGCTGTGAGGTTGTAGAGAGGTGAGTCTGCGGTAGCCAGATCCCGGTAATCCGTTCAGCAGGCCGCCGGCGTTATGACATTTTACACTTTCAACCTGGAGCATAGGTCCCCCTCTTGCGACTCCACCAGGGGGGTTTCACTAAGCAGTTTAGGTACATTTGGCCGGCGCGCCTCCCGGGCAGGCATATAGCAGTGGGCTGTCGCTCGGCTCGCACGATAGTCGTGTCAGGTGGCGCTCGCGAAATATTGAAAATACACGATGGCTTCGAAACCTAAATCTCGATCTAATCCGTATAAAAGATGTCTTTACGGATGTCTGAATAAACGGAAGAACAAGGAAGCAGAAATAACATTTTTAAATTCCGGACGATATTGAAAGGTCCCGAAGTCCTTACTTAGTAATAGTTAAAATAAACATCCTTAATTTATTGAATATTGGTTGCCCAGAAACAATATTAGGAACTGACCGACATATTTTCAAAGGAATACAGCTGTGGCATACCTACTTCCGAGAATCAGACATGATCTCTATAAAAAATTCTCTCTCCCGATAAAAATGTAATGTTTACAGAATCAACGTTTGTAATTCCTACATATTTATCTTTAAAATAATAAATCAATAGGTATAGGTACAAAAACTTGTCAGGTGACAACCCTCACAGCTCGGTCATAAAACTGCGGCGCGCAAAGAACATTCACGGTTCTTGCGCGGTTATAAGTTTTAATTTTGCTTGCAGGCGGCGAGTATAGGTATAATTTTATACCTAAATCTGACTTTTGTGAAGGACTGAATTTTCTGTACGGTAGTACTACGAGCCCCAATGCAAATGAGTTCGTCTAGCAGGAAAAAAATGTACTAACCTAACTTTAACCTAAAAATTCAGGATGACAGCGATGTTTAGAAGATCATGTAATATAAAAACAATATAGAAAATGAACAATACTTTATGTATCGAATTAAAAAAATAACATCTTTCCACAGTGATAAAAAAAAACATTGTTTTGCCAAATGAGATATTCGCAAAAAAGTTCGTATTCGGTTTAGCTGATGCATAATAGACCGTCTACCACTTGGTGGTATCACCTTTTGCATCCAAAACGGCTTTGATCCTGAGCGGCATTGAATCTACCAACTCTCTACACTCTTCGGTGGTTATTTCATTCCAGACACAGGTAAGTTTCTCCTTAAGATCAGCTTTAGATCTAGAAGTGTCCTTTCGCAGCCTTTTCTTCATTTTCCACCACAAAGTTTCTATGGGAGACAAGTCCGGGCTGCTGGACGGCCATGGCATGGTAGGGATTTTTTTGGACTTCAGCCACGCCATCGTTGTCTTCGCGGTATGGCATGCAGCACCGTCTTGTTGAAAAGTAAATGCATTTTTATATTTTAACTGCCGTATAGACGGCAGCAAACTCTCTTGCAGGATGCTTTGGTATTTCTCGGCATTGACGGTTCCATCTATAAATTGCAGACGGCCCACGCCCTGTGCCGACATACAGCCCCAAATCATTAAAGATGCTGGAAACTTCACCTTTCGCTTGAGGCAGTCTTTATGAAATGCCTCTCCTTTTTCCCGAATGACTTTACTTCGTTCGTCACCAACTGTGACTTCAAATTTGGATTCATCACTCCATATTATTTTTCGCCACTGATTGACAGTCCAGTTTTTGTATTTATTAGCGAATTTCAATCTGTTGGTTTTCTGTTTTTTAGTAAGTAACGGTTTCTCTTTAGCAGTGTAAAAACTATAGCCCATTCTCTTCATTACTCTCTTGCAGGTATCGACTGAAATGTTTTTTTTAATAGCGTCCCGCCACAATACGGTAAGTTCTCCTGCTCTTGCACGACGATTTTTCTTGATAATGTTCTTCAACATCCTGTTTTCTGCCTTGGAGGTTATTCGTCGACGGCCAGATTTCTTTAAACAGGACATTGTTCCATGTTTTCGGTGATGCTCGATAATCGATTGAATTGTAGATCGTGGCAACGACATCTCCTTGGATATTTGGTAAGTAGATTCGCCGTTATTGTTACAGGAAATTATAATTTTCCGCACTTCTTCAGTCACTGGTTTACCTCGCACCATCTCGATAGAATAATGATTATAAAGTAATGAAAAAATGCACTGCAATTGCGTTTTTATATAGCCATCTGTCATTTTAGATGACAGAGAATATTCTATATTCAATTTGAAATATAATTAAATATTAAACTTCTTAAAAAACAGTTTTTATCTTATATAGACGACCTATTTTGCCTAAAATATGAACTAGGCGTAATTTTTTGCTTGCTTAATGTTAACTTTACGATACAATTACTCTAAATTAAATAACAGTATGACACTTTGTACAACGCAACATTAAACTACTTTCAATGGCTTTGTATGTAGCGTATTCCTTTAATCATCAAAGTCAATCCGGATTTAAATAGCAGTCTTTAAAAAACTATCGTATTTTTAAGTGTGACTAGACGATCTAATATGCATTGGGGCTCGTATTAGTTATTCTGTGACTCCACTCAGGCCGGCCAGTTAAGGCAAGCACAGAGGCGAGGGCCAGATGGAAAGGGCCCTCTGGAATAGGGGTCCGCGGTGTCGCCACTCACCGTCAGCTCGCCACAAGCTGCCCCCGCGGGTTTATTATTATTATTATTATTAAAATCTTGAAGTCGGTTGAAAATATAAACATACCAAGGCAAGTGGCAACGATGTGATAGATGACTCCGATCTGTCGGTTTATGGCCGTCTGGATGTCATCATCAGACACCTTCTTGGATACCAAGTCGCGCAGCTCCTTTGCGAATTCGCGAAGCTGAAAAAAAAGCTGTAATTAGTCTTCTAACAAACCAAAATTATTAATAAACATTTGTCCTGACGACTTTGTATAGAAGAACTGTAGTCTTTAAAGCAAGAGTGAATAGGCTCTGTCTTCACTTTCCATCATTTATAATGTTGGTACCGCGACCGCGACTTTTTAGTTATCTCAAATAGCTTGCCGTAATTTCAGAAGAAAAATACAATTCCAACGTTCTTATTAATAATTTTAAACAAAAAAGAACCGACTTCACTAAGCATCCACCTTTCCAACACCAAATGCTCGATCTGCTGTAAAAAATACTCAAATCACCATAGGTGTGCCTATAATAGTTGAAGAGTTCCCTCGATTTCTCCAGGATCCCATCATCAGATCCTGACATGGTTACAATGGGACCAACTGTGAAGTATACGCTGTCAAACAAAAAAAGGATTTTCCAATTCGGTCCAGCCGTTTTCGAATAATCGGTGAACATACATAAAAAAAAAAATAGCAAAAACAAAGATCCCGACGAATTGATAACCTCCTCCTTCGAAATCTTGAAGTCGGTTGATAAGATATAAAGGCGGCAAAACTGAGCGTGTACCGCGAACATAGATAATGGAATTCTATGTTATATCTGTCGCTGTCACTCAATAAGGCCAAGCGATGGAGATGGAGACATATCATTCGATTCGAAATTCGATGTTCGTGGTAGCGTTTATCCTGTTAACCTAGAGGTTATCCTGAGTTACATTTTCTATGTCAATATTGAGTGTTGTCCACCAACGTCATGGGGTGGGATTTGGCTGTTTTAGACCATTTAGGAAAAAAGCACTATATTGGACTCGGCGCGAAGGGCCATTTCTAGCTTCGTATTAAATAAAACGGACTTCTAAAGTCGTCCGTTTAAACATAACACTCAGCCAACAATGCGCTACTTCGCTTCCTCGACAATAATGTACTATTAAAGCGGCAGATGACCTCCCAACACAGCTTTTCGGGGACGTGACTTGGCGTTTTTGGTGTTAAAATGGTTAAAGGCGTTAAAAACTTTTGTCTCCATACTACTATCACCTCAGGTTACTAGGGCATTAGTTCATAAGTAAAATGGGATATGAAGAGTTACGGTGTCACCATTCCCAATTTTAGCGTATGCAGTCTTCAAAAGGGATATCGTCTTGGCGGGTTATTCGCGGATGGTCTAGACCGCAATATGACTAGTGTAATATTTTGTCTATATCGCTTTTAGTCTACATCGCGAACGGTGTAGAACGCAAAATGTCTACATCATTTTCATCGTTTTATCTTTACGTTAGCGATATCGACGGAGCCCCGCGGGGCTCCTATTTCTGTGTCGTTTGGCCTTCGGCCATTAGAAGATAACTAACGAGCCTAACCTACCTATGATTGATCATTTTACATTCTAGACCGTTCCCGATGTAGACTAAAAGCGATATAGGCAAAATATTACACTAGACATTTTGCGTTCTAGACCATCCGCGATTATACCGTCTTGGCCATCCTCTTATGCTAGATATACCTTGGTCTTGATGAGCGCATTCATGTGCAAACTCTTCCTTGAACTAAAGGACTCGGGGAAGCACTTCTTGGGCATAACGCCGTACTTGTTCACCAGGTTCACGATCATGTCCCATTGTCCGCCGTCGTTTATGGGGTCCTGAAAAGAAGAGATTTAAAAATAGTATAGGCTTGTGCTTAAAATATTATAAGTCCGTCAGTTGAACTATGCAAAAATTTGGATATTTTTTTTTCTTTTGACAGTTAAACACAAAAATATCAAGACATAGCACATTAAAGCTCCACGTAACGTCATGCCGTTTAAAAATATAATAATGTCAGATATTTTCACGAGTTGCGTTGTGAAAGACATTGTTTGTAGATAAGTAACTGTAGACTTAGATACATTTAGCTTTGAGGGCAATACTTATAGCCGAATTCTTTAACGAAATTAATTTGACTATCCCAAAACCCGTTAAGAAACACTTAGATATACGAACGAGTTTCATGACTTATAAATTTGTGACGTTTTCAAATAAAAGGTACTTCATTTACTGTTGTCGATAAGGTGAAAAAAACTTTATAATCATGATTGTAAGTTATCATTTATCAATGACCGACATTAAGGTACCTTTTTAAAAAACCGGCCAAGTGCGTGTCGGACCACGCATAATGGAGGGTTCCGTAGCTTCAAGGTCGTATCTGATGCCTATGGAAAAAGTTTTTTGGAAATAACTCAAAAATGGCTAAACCTATAATGTTCAAAATAATTTTCCTAAAAAGTTTATCATAATGCGCATCTTCTCAAATTTTTTCATATGTTTTGGACTTACGGTTCAAAAATTACAGGGGGGGACGCTATTTTTCCGACTTTTGAAGCGATTATTTCCGAAAATATTTACATTATCAAAAAATGATTTTACTCAACCCCTATTCATTTTTAAATACCTATCCAACAATATATCACACGTTAGGGTTGAAATAAAAAAAAAATCACTCCCCACTTTACGTATAGGGGAGGTACCCTAATAAAACATTTTTTTCCACTTTTTATTTTACCACTTTGTCGGCGTGATTGATATACGTATTAGTACCAAATTTCAGCTTTCTAGTGCTAACGGTCACTGAGATTATCCGCGGACGGACGGACGGACGGACGGACGGGCAGACATGGCGAAACTATAAGGGTTCCTAGTTGACTACGGAACCCTAAAAAACGTGACATTTCATGTTTGCTACTAGAATAATAATTTTAAATTAAAAAAGAACCGACCTTATTTGGCCTTCACCTTTCCAAAAGCAAATGCTTGAGCTGCAGCAAAAAATACTTAAATCGCTATAGGTGTGCCTATAAAAGTTGAAGAGTTCCCTCGATTTCTCCAGGATCCCATCATCAGGTCCTGAACTGGTTAAAATGGGAGCAACTGTGAAGTATACTCTTACAAACAAAAAAAGATTTTCCAAATAGGTCCAGCCGTCTTCGAATAATCGGTGAACATATATAGAAGAAAAAAAGCAAAAACAAAGATTCCGACGAATTGATAACCTCCTCCTTCGAAGTCGGTTGATAAAACGAACAAAGTAGTATATTTCACTAAGATTCTGAGTAAATGTTTGCACTTCTTGATACGGCCTATGCATTATTATCTAAAGTATCATGTAGCTTGTACAAGTAGTGCAATTACAACGTAATAGTACACGTTTCAGATAACAATGATAACGCGTTCACTTTCTCCATGACAACTGTTGTAAATAGACACCGGTCGTAACAAGATAATAGGTTGAGCATTTATAATAGGGATGATGATGACATTGATGGATGACACATGTTGAATTATGAAATAAAATTTAGTTGACAGGATGCAAAATGATCAATATATCCAAATAAAGTGAAAATTTAAAAAAAACTATTGTAATGGTTCAAAATTATCAGGATTCAAAATGTAAAAATTTTACGATTTTTTACAGTACGTTATTAAAAAAAACAATGATACCATTCGATTTTTAACAGTTTACTGTTAAATAAATTGTATAGTAACCATATACATAGACGCAACATTTCACTGTAAAAAAAGCAATTTCATAATTTT
Source organism: Pammene aurita (assembly GCA_947086415.1). Lineage (NCBI taxonomy): Eukaryota > Metazoa > Arthropoda > Insecta > Lepidoptera > Tortricidae > Pammene > Pammene aurita. The sequence goes on from OX352307.1 coordinate 7,740,566, forward strand.
TCCATCTTTTGCACGTCATTTTTAGGGTTCCGTAGTCAACTAGGAACCCTTATAGTTTCGCCATGTCTGCCCGTCCGTCCGTCCGTCCGTCCGCGGATAATCTCAGTGACCGTTAGCACTAGAAAGCTGAAATTTGGTACTAATATGTATATCAATCACGCCGACAAAGTGGTAAAATAAAAAGTGAAAATTTTTTTTTTATTAGGGTACCTCCCCTATACGTAAAGTGGGGAGTGATTTTTTTTTTCATTTCAACCCTAACGTGTGATATATTATTGGATAGGTATTTAAAAATGAATTGGGGTTTCCTAAAATCATTTTTCGATAATGTAAATATTTTCGGAAATAGTAAAAAATATGCGTCCCCCCCCCTCTAACTTTTGAACCATAAGTTTTAAAAATATGAAAAAAATCTCAAAAGTAGAACTTTATAAAAACTTTCTTGGAAAATTATTTTGAACTTGATAGGATGAATAGTTTTTGAAAAAAAAATACAATATAATTTCTGAACTAAGTTTGTAATTTAACCGTATAAGCAGGTGTTTATTGTACCTGTAATTTCTACAAAATTACAATGAAATGACGTGCTTTCAAATAAAGTAAAAACGGTGAAAATCGGTTCACGCAATAAAGAATTATCCCATAAAAATCATCTTCCATACTTTATGCTCGCGCGCAATAGTTTACTCAATTTGCCGATAGATGTCGCTGTACATGGAACTCTCATATCATATCCTACATGGCGGTGTTATTAACTCTTAAGTGGGGACACTTACTGTGACGGACGGAAAACTACGGAACCCTACAGTGAGCGTGGCCCGACACGCTCTTGGCCGGTTTTTTTAGGAGCGTTTCTAGAAACAAATGCAAATCTCAGACTTAAAGTCTAATTTCTGACTTTTGTGTTGCTTTAACGCAATTGGCCGCATATAGACATTTGATCCTCACAACAAAACGAATCGATTGATACCATACATAAAAAAATCCACCATGCCTATTTCATTACGGCCAATGAAAACTTCTTCTGACCAATCACAACTTTAAATGGCGGGAAATTGCGTATTAGGTCATATTCAAAGCCGGTAAACCGTGAGAGGATAACCGTCAACATCAGAACCGTTTTTGGGAGCCATGTTTGTACTGATTCCGTCCATATCTTTATTTCGTAGTAGTGTTGTATACATTTAAAAAAATCTTTATTTATGCCACGTTGGCAAACAAGCATACGACCCGCCTGATGGTAAGCGGTTACCGTAGCGTATGGACGTCTGTAACTCCAGAGGATGCACATGCGCGATGCCGACCCTTTAAGTATTTATGCACTCCTTCTTTGAAGAGCCTGTAGCCCCTGGGAAAACCTCGGCATATCATTCCACATCAGTTTACCTTCAACAAGAAGTTTACGAGCCGACCTTCCAACTCCTCGCCCTGCTTAGCGGTGGCCACGATGTTGTTGAGCCAGTAGTGCGAGCGTTCCACTTTGTCCCAGAAGAACAGGTAGCTGGAAGTATATCATAAGTTAGGCAAGTCGGCGGGAATCTATGAACGGGGTGACCCTTATATTGCGATGTTGAGAAATTAATAACGAATACCCCCTATATGTATTTGTTTTATTCCAAAATACTCTACAAAAAAAATCAGGCCATTCCTGTAACTCTAACGCATAGACTAATAACCCGCATAGCCGGGCGACCCCCACTGCCACGCTCGAAGTAATTTTACCCTATAGTGAGACATTATTGAAAGTGACAGTAAACTTAGTACGTCTCCATGGCAACCATTAATGTCTGACTCTCTCTTACGCCCCACGGAACAATCGCGCGTTCCCTGTCTAGCATTGCGTGTTCCCCTCCCGCACCCCTTATTTTTGGCAGCTTAGGTTTCAAAGAAATAACGAGCTAAGCGCAGTATAGAGATATCTTGTAAAGGTTGAACACGCCAAAACTTGGGCACGCAAAATTTGTTTTTAAACCAGTTTGAAAATAAATAACTACATTATGAGTACCACATTTAATGACAAATTTAATGAATTCTAAAATCACATTTTTAATTTTAATTAATGTTTACACAGTAAGCCCTAGATCGAACTTTTCTACGCACACGGCTCATAAGACTTTGCACCATCTCTTTAGAAAAGATTTTTGTCGCCCAGGTCCATATTTTTTGTAGCTCAGGGACCGATTTTACTTCTTCGCCTTTCTTTTTTAGAATTCCTTTCATAATAATCCAGTACTCTTCAACAGGCCGCAGTTCCGGACTATTTGGCGGATTGCATATTTTGGGTACCACCATTATCCTGTTAGCGTTGTACCATTCCATAACTGATTTTGCGTATTAGCAACTGGCTAGATCTGGCCAAAACAGCGGTGGTGAGGCATGCTGTGTTATAAAAGGCAGCAAACGCTTCTGTAAACAATCTTTCTGATAAATATCGCCGTTTATTGTCCCGGTGGTGATAAACGAGCGACTTCTTTTACCACAGCTACATATTGCCTGCCAAAGAAGGTATTTTTTTGGAAATTGCCCTCATTTTTTTAATTCAAAATCTTCAGGAGTATCTGTTCGACATTTGCTAGTATAAAACTCTTGACCAGGTATTTGTTTACAATCCAATTTTATATACGTCTCGTCGTCCATCACCGCGCATTTAAATTTTGTAAGAAAATCTTCATAGAGTTGTCGCGACCGTATCTTTGCGGATAAGTTCTGTTTTGAGTCTCGATCTGGTGCGGCCTGGGCTTTATAACTCCTCAGTCCTGCCATCTGTTTCACTTTTTGGACATAGGACTAAGACATTTTCACTTTTTTAGCAACATCACGAGATGAAATCGTATGATTTGAGGCAAAAATCTTTAAAATACTCTTTCCTGTTTCTTATTCTTGACTCCTTGCAACCCACCACTTCCTGGCTTTCTATCTATTGTCAAGCGTTCACGGAAACTTTTTAATACGTGACCAACAGTAGATTGTGGATATTTCAGCCTTTTCGCGATATCTATGTAGCTTAATAACATGGGATTTTTTACATGTTCGTGCAAAATGCGGTCACGTTTTTGATATTGTACGCTCGACATTTTGCCAACGAATAAATAAAAGAAAATAAAACTATCATCATTTTATAGCCCAGTTCCTTGTGAGAAAATTGTTGTTTCAAAAGTTTAAATATCTCCATTTTTCGAATAACTATAGCTATTTTTATATGCCCAGGTTTTGGCGTGTTCAACCTTTATATGCTCTAACGTAACCCGTGGCGACTTGTTTATGTTGTTGTTTATGTTTATTTATTGGTAATATATATTACAAGTCAACATTTCGTACAATTACATTTTAAATAACATTACTTGCATCGTAATTTCCCGATACAAATTATTATGAAGAAATTTGGGCAGAAGATAAGTTGCTACTTTCTTATCGGTTTTCGGTTCGCAGTGTTTTTTTTTTCATAAAAAACGTTAATAGAGGAGTAGGATGCACTGATATGAAAAAAAAAATGTTGTTGGTCATTTTCATAGTTTGTATAGAAAAATCGGATTAAAGTCGGCACGGGTTACAGTTACAGCAATGGCCTGAAATTTTTTTGTAGAGTATTTTGGGGTAAGCGAAATACATTTAGGGGGTATGCGTTGTTAATTTCTCAAAATCACAATATAAGGGACTACCTGAACGCCCAACGTCTTTGATATCTACCTACATAAACATAATGTTCTTATGTAACGTTGAAATAATACATACATAATAATTTTCCTCAGTTCCCCGCATGTTTCAATTTACATTGTTAATACAATGAGCGATAATATGTAACTAGGACAACTGATATACGTACATATTAGTGGGAAACAATGGAATATAACCGTAACTTTACCACAGATTTAATGATAACGATGTATGTTGCGGTAAGTTTCATACAAACTACAACAATAACTTTAAAAATAATTTTAAACAAAAAAGAACCGACTTCACTTAGCATCCACCTTTCCAAAAGGAAATGCTCAAGCTGCTGTAAAAAATTCTCAAATCACTATAGGTGTGCCTATAATAGTTGAAGAGTTCCCTCGATTTCTCCAGGATCCCATCATCAGATCCTAACCTGGTTACAATGGGACCAACTGTGAAGTATACTCTTTCAAACAAAAAAAGAATTTTCCAAATCGGTCCAGCCGTCTTCGAATAATCGGTGAACATACATAAAAAAAAAAAAAAAAAAAACAAGCAAAAACAAAGATCCCGACGAATTGATAACCTCCTCCTTCGAAATCTTGAAGTCGGTTGATAAAGATAACATACTACCAAGATACCAACTCGCATACATCAATTTTCAAGTAGGTACACCGAAATATTTTTTTGATTGAATCTGCTAAGCACAAAAAAAAAACAAAGAAAGCTGAGAAAAAGCTGCAGGATTGATTAAGGCGGCGGGAAACGCAAACACGTATAATTGATGTGTTTTTGTGCAAGTTTTGTGATGAAATCAAAGCACTTGGGAGCGTGGATGTGACATGTTCTGAAGAGACATATAGTCAGGTTTCATGTCAAGATGATGGTTTTCTCCTGTATATCATAATTAGGTATACAGAGGTATAGTGGGGGGATATTTTAACCAGTTTGTAGGGCAGTTACTAGATCCTGTGCCGCTACGCGAAAATGTTCTTAAAATACCTTTTTTAACTTTTAAAGTTTATAATTTATTTTTATTGCTATTTTTTTCGAAAATTATACAGGTAGCAAGAAAATCGCACATTTTCATCAAAAAATTTTTTTTGCCCATTGGTTGTAATCAAGGATTAAAAATCTCTTAGGAACGAACCTCGTCAGGGCACAGACAAAAATAGCAATGGCAATAATAATAAATTAAAAAGTTAGGAAAGGTCTTCTAAGAACATTTTCGCGTAGCGGCACGAAATCTAGTCTAGTAGCTGCCCTACAAACTGGTTAAAAATGTCCCCTCACTTTATGCCCCTGAATATGATATACAGGACTTACAGGAGAAAACCATATCTTGACATTAAACCTGACTGTACCTAGTTGGTTACTAAGTTCTGTTACCAGATTTCTGACTGATAAAATATAAAATAAAGATTGAAAATCAAAAATTAAAGTAAGTATTTAATAGCCTAATTTCTAATGAACATAATATGGTATAATAATACCCAAATCAGATGAGAAATTTTATTGAAAATCCTTGTAAAGCACAAGATTGCCTGAAGACGCAAACACGCGGTAAATTAAAGAAAATTACACTTTACAAAAGTGCATCAAATAAATATTGCACCTTTGTTTAGAAGGTTCCATTGCTTGTTTGTAAGAAACCTGTTTATTAGAGGTAAATGCGTGGCCACCATTTAATTTTCTTGCGATTTTATCCCACGGATATTCCCATTTGAAATATTGCCTATTTTTAAGTTTTTCACAAAAGACATAGATTTAGACTGCTATTGAACAAGCAGACTTGCAACGTATAGTCTAGTATTTTATCGGATAGCCCCACGTGAACTATACATATACCAAATTGAAGCTAAAGAATATAGCTACCGAATTGTGTAAGACTGATGCGTCTTAAAGGTGATTAAAAGTAAATAGGATTTAAAATCAACATGATCAAGGAGCGTAATTTTGACGTATATTTTTCACGCCTTTTTCCGAGTGTTATAAAGAATTCTGAAAAACTGCGACAATAATTTTCAATTAAATATATTGTAATCTATTGACTATTAAATAAGCTTTTAAATTATGTACGTGAATAATTAAAATGTTGCTACCTATTCCTATTTATTTAGTGAAAACTCTAGTAACAGAACTTAGTAACCGACTAGGTATGTCCCTTCAGATCATGCTACATCCACGCTCCCAAGTGTTTTGCACAAAACTTGCACAAAAACACCTCCATTTTACGTGTTTGCGTATGCCGTCGCCTTAATACGGGTAACTTTGGCGAAACAAAAATTCAACCAGAGACCGAGCTGCTTTACGCGGCAATTTCCTCGCGAGGCTGTTCGGCTTGTGTGGACCCGTCTAACCAAGTTTGCTGAACCCTAAAGCAAGCAAGGTTCGCTTACCACTGCAAGAGATTCTCTTGCCTCTGCGTGAGGTTGTCTAGCCTCTGCGCGAGGTTGTCTTGCCTCTGCTTCAGGTTGTCTTGCCTCTGCGTAAGGATCTGTTACCTCGGCAAGGGATTGTCTTACCTCTGCAAGAGGTTCCCTTGCCTCTGCGTGAGGTTGTCTTGCCTCTGCTTGAGGTTGTCTTACCTCTGCGTAAGGATCTGTTACCTCTGCAAGGGACTGTCTTACCTCTGCGAGAACTCGAACTCGTCGATGCCGTACTTCTTGCAGAACGGCAGCCGCATCACGTTCAGCGCGGCGAACAACCAGCAGCGGCCGGAGTTCTCCTGATTGGTCACCGGCTTACCTTCTGATTCTACCTTTTGATTGGAAAATATAAAAAAAAACTATAAATCTGAGGCCCGTTGCCCGCTTTAGGGATATCGAAACACATGTACAGTCGCCATCAAATATATCGGAGCGGCCACGGTACTCAAACATATCTGAACATGCACTTTGCCGATTTAACAATAGAGGCGTTGCTCAGATATTTGTGACCACCTTGGCCGCTCCGATGTATCTGATGGTGACTGTACATATTTTCCCGTTTTTATACTTTGTCTAATAGAACTGAAATGCAATAAAATCTCGGTGAAGCGGTTTTACTTTTACTGGTTGCATATTAATAGCATTGAAGAATATACAGGGTGACATCTGAGACGTGGCAATAATTGATAGTTGTTAACTCAATAGTTAGAAAAATATATAACTGATCACGTCTCAGATGTCATCCTGTATATTTAACAACAAACTGCAAAAGAAAAACACAATAAATAATTATGGTACTTATTTGCGTTTTGGTGAAAAACTATTTATTAAGTAAAAACATTAATCGAAAACTTTCCAAAATAAAAACCGGCCAAGTGCGAGTCGGACTCGCGCACCGAGGGTTCCGTACAAACCTGTTGGTATATAGGGGTAGTAACTTAAAAGTTATTAAAAATATTTTTTATATGATGTAACAAAAAATTTACGGTTTTCGCAATTTTTCCTTTATCTGCTGTAAGACATTGCTTCGTACCAAATTTCAAGATTCTGAGTTCACGGGAAGTACCCTATAGGTTTTGATTCCCTTGAGAGTTTCGAAAATTTTCGGCATAAACGGCTGTATCTTTTGATTGCGTTGGCTTAGAAGTTTGATTTTTTGACAGCTCCAAGGGACAGTAGACTTGAGTATTTGATATAAATTTCAGCTTGATACCGCCACGCGTTCCTGAGAAAAAGGGTCTTGACAGACAGATAGACGGGCAGACGGACAACAAAGTGATCCTATAAGGGTTCCGTTTTTTCCTTTCGAGGTACGGAACCCTAAAAAAAGATATTGATGTTTTGAAAATCTTCTACTTTATGTCATCAACTCATCACCTTCACTCATCACCTTTTGAACGCCACGCATCGGACAGATAAATCGTGCCACCAGCGCCAGAGCGAAATTTGCACGAGCGCACTCAGATACCGTAGTGATTGGAAAACAACATATCGAAATGTTGACTTTCCCAGAATGTTGATTTTTTTTAGTTTCGCAAAATGTTGAATTCTTATAATGTTGAAATATTAAAAAGTTGATTTCTCAAAATGTATACTTTCCCGCAAAGCTGATTTCTTTTAGTTTCGCAATATGTTGAATTCTTCGTGTTTTAACCGTGGTACCACGGCTTTTGTACCACAGGGGACCACGGGTAATTTTTTTCCCCGTAGACCATTTTGGTGCAGTGGCACCAAAATGGGTTTATTTTTACGTTAGCGATGTCGACGGAGCCCCGCTACCGCGGGGCTCCTATTTCTGTGCAGTTTGGTCTTCGGCCGTTAGAAGATAACTAACGAACCTAACCTACCTATGAGCAAAATCAACTTTATGCAAATTCAACATTTTAACATTCAACATGCTGCAAATTCAACTTTATGCAATTTGGACTTTTATCGTAGCGATTATTTCAGAAAATATTCACCTAATCACAAAATAGTCAAAGAAACCTCAATGTTATTTTGAAAGACCTATCGATTGATGTGTCACATGTTGATATTTGGTTAATTTTTTTTTTTAATTTTGTTACTTGTATGGAGCGCCCCCCTAAAAATATTTTTTAATTTAACTACATAAAGTAGCTGCCTACAAAATACACCTTATGTGTAAATTTTATTCAGATACGTCGTATAGTTTCCGAGTAAAATGCCTGTGACATACGGACGGACGGACAGACAGACATGACGAATCCATAAGGGTTCCGTTTTTTGCCATTTGGCTACGGAACCCTAAAAAACACCTCGCGCACATTTCATTCTTTTGTACCTAAAGAAACTTGGTATATCCCTAATAATGACATATTCTTTGTCCACTTAAAATCGGTCTCTCACCGATAGTTTTATTAGGGTACTTCCCCTATACGTAAAGTGGGGAGTGATTTTTTTTTTTCATTTCAACCCTAACGTGTCATATATTGTTGGATAGGTATTCAAAAATGAATAGGGGTTTACTAAAATCATTTTTTGATAATGTAAATATTTTCGGAAATAATCGCTCCAGAAGTAAAAAAAATGTGTCTCCCCCCCCCCCTTTAACTTTTGAACCATAAGTTATAAAAATGTGAAAAAGATCTCAAAAGTAGAACTTTATAAAAACTTTCTAGAAAAATTATTTTGAACTTGATAGGTTTAATAGTTTTTGAAAAAAAATTACAAAATAACTTCTGAACTAAGTTTGTAATTTAACCGTATAAGCAGGTGTTTATTGTACCTGTAATTTCTAGAAAATCACAATGAAATGACGTGCTTTCAAATAAAGTAAAAACGGTGAAAATCGGCTCACGCAATAAAAAATTATCCCATAAAAATCATCTTCCATACTTTAAGCTCGCGCGCAATAGTTTACTTAATTTGCCGATAGATGTCGCTGTACGTGGAACACGCATATCATATCCTACATGGCGGTGTTATTTTAACTCTTAAGTGGGGACACTTACTGTGACGGACGGAAACCTACGGAACCCTACACTGAGCGTGGCCCGACACGCTCTTGGCCGTTTTTTAACATTACGATATGTAGTTTCTAAAACTTAATAATTAGTTTTATTATGTAATAAAGCTTAAAATGCGAAAAACATTCATAATTACAGTGTTTGGTTAATGTTCATACAATAATCAACATCGACCACTTTGCTTTCAAACGAACAACACTATTTCGAAGTAACGTCACGCCGCTTGACGTGATTACCCGTCAACGGCGAGGAGGGCAGTGAGTACAGTAAAGATACGGTTGCGTCAAACATTAATTTATAATAGCCTGATTATGTTATTTTTCATTCTTATGGAATATTTATAGATCATATCATATATGCAAAAATCCTACAAACTTTTAACCCGGATGTAGTTAAATAGGTACAAAAAAAGATATAAAAAATTGTATATTTTTATTTACAATAATATCAATTATTTTTATTTGTAAATATGACGATATTTAAGTCTACTTTCTGTTCAAAGCGAAAAACAAGAAACCGTGTCCATGTAAAACCACATAAATTACAAAATGTACGGCGCGGGCGATATATATCCTAATTCGTGAGAAACAAATAGTAATAATTGGTAGTTTGTTCTTACACATTTTAAAAGACTTAGAAACGATATTTCGATTCATTAAAATCCAACAAAAAAAACGCTAGTAATATGTGTGTACATATTTGTGGCGGTTAGCGAATAACGATATTTTGTAGGATTTCATTGCGTAAATAATACTAGTATCATGATATATCCGTTACACTAAAAATATTAGCTATTATTAATTATTTCCAATTCCCCATACTAGCCGCCCGTAAAATGACTGTAGTAAGTGCCTTTTTGTTCTTTTAAATAGCTTTGAGGTATTTTCTAATTTTTTCTTGAGTTACGGGTTATTTTGAATGAAATTTTAACTAAAAAGATAGGTGAATGGTAGAGCTATAATAAATATACAAAAATATTCCTATAAAGGTCGTTTATTAAGGAGTATTTTGATCTCTCATTTTGGACGTTTTAACACGTCATGGCGCTGAGGGCACGACTTTTCGTTGACGTGTTTGAACGGCTTTGGCGGTAGCTTACGTGAATATGAGAAGATACCACTTCAAATTCGTACTACTTTTAGTACTGCCAAGTTGAGCATATCAACCAAATAACGTACATTTGACAACTCATTTAATCATAAGTAAGTATACCTTGTCCTCGCATAATAAAGCAGTTAACATTGATATACCTAAGAGGTTCATTCAACTTTTAGATCCGTAAATTATCTATCTTGGTTTTGGCAAATATCCAAATTTATTTTTATCAAAACTGTGATCGGTGATATCCATGCAGAGAGAGTAGTTACAGAAAAACAATAAACAATATGAGTTAACTGAATTAGATGTCATATACTTCAGAAAAAGTGACCAAGTCCTCCGGTGTCCGAGGCCAGATTTGAACTGGCGTATTCAGCTTTCGCGGCTGACGTCCTGACCACTAGACCACCCGCTCACGACGGAACTTGACAAATTTTCTCATGTATATGCAATCTCTGTTTTTGACGTGATAACGTCTTTAAAATCGTTTTAGTCGGGTGACATGTTCAGAAACTTGTGTCACACCAAAACCTCACGAGCGCGATCGCAGGTGTAACGAGAGAGAGACGGACCGATCTCCCGTCTCATCTCGAGCGCTGCCAGTCATTCCGTGAAACTTGTCACGCGGAATCCTCACGAGCGGTTAGACGTTATCACGTAAACATCTCGATCGTAAACCTACTTTACAAACAACCAATTTTTTTTGTCAATAGCAATGCCCTAAGAAGGATCGGCGCTTTTCGACATGAACTAAGAGCTGGGGCCCATTTCTCAAAAGCTTGTAACTTGTAATACAAGCGGAAGTCCCTTTCTAGCAAAAGATGTCGAAAAATGACATCCGCTTGTATTACAAGTTACAAGCTTTTGAGAAACGGGCCCCTGGCCGCGTCAGATATGACTATATGACACAATAATGAGAGCAACAAAACCCGTCTGGTAATATTGTTATACTATCCTTTTTGCTAGAACCGGGCATCTGGCAGCTTTTAATGGGTGGAGGTCAGAGCTGAGTGACAGAATAGCAAAATTTTTGAATTGGAAAAAACTAATACCAAAATACAAAAAACTGCCCGAGTTGTATAACTGAGAAGTTATAAAGGACAGGGCCTATATTTTAACATTAGAACAAAAAACATGGTGAAGCTGAAGCTAGCAGACTCTCCAGCGGCGGGATAGACGTAGTACGTAAAATTTGTGAACGCAATTTCTTGCTTGTATGAAAAAAAGTATTTTCCCAGCAATTTCGATATTTCTTCCAAATTTTGATTATTATTACGGTAAATGAAGTATTAAACAGGTGCCAGACAATATTTTCAAGTAGGTAGGGTAATCGGTAGGGTAAACGGTGTCTTTGAATTTCACTCACAAAAACTTTTCTCTTAGCCTTCGAAACGAGATTTCTCCGAATTTTTCGAGTGTTTTCACTATGTTATAATAACATGCGAGTAAGGAAAGTAAAATTAGAAGGGTACCCATCACCATATTAAAGTATCAGTGTCGTCGTATTCACATATAAATACGTTTTTCGCGATTACACCTACAAAAACTTTTTTCCTAGCTTTCGAAACAAAATTTCTCCGAATGTTTCGACGGTTTTCACTAAGGTATTACAACATGCGAGTAAAAAAAATAGAATTGAAAGGGTACCCATCATCATATCAAAGAAACGGTGTCGTCGAAATCACATATTAAGACGTTTTACGCGACTACTCCTACAAAAACTTTCTTCCTAGCTTCCGAAACGAAATTTCACCGAATATTTTGATTGATTTCGCTAAGTAATTAACACATACCAGTCAAAAAATAGAATTAGAAGGGTACCCATCGCCATTACCGGGATACCAATAGGTGTCTTTGAATTCACATATAACAATGTTTTTTACTATTTCACTCTGAAAAACATTTCTCCTAGCTTTTGAAACGAAATTTCTCCGAATGTTTCGACTGTTTTCAATAAGATATTACAGCATGCGAGTAAAAAAAATCGAATTGAAAGGGTACCCATCATCATATCAAAGAAAACGTGTCATCGAATTCACATACTAAGACGTTTTACGCGACTACTCCTACAAAAACTTTCTTCCTAGCTTTCGAAACGAAATTTCTCCGAATGTTTCGACGGTTTTCACTTAGGTATTACAGCATGCGAGTAAAAAAAATAGAATTGAAAGGGTACCCATCATCATATCAAAGAAACGGTGTCGTCGAAATCACATATTAAGACGTTTTACGCGACTACTCCTACAAAAACTTTCTTCCTAGCTTTCGAAACGAAATTTCTCCTAATGTTTCGACTGCTTTCACTAAGATATTACAGCATGCGAGTAAAAACATTTGAATTGAAAGGGTACCCATCACCATATTAAAGAATCGATGTCGTCGAAATCACATATTAAGACGTTTTACGCGACTACTCCTACACAAACTTTCTTCCTAGCTTTCGAAACGAAATTTCTCCGAATGTTTCGACTGCTTTCACTAAGATATTACAGCATGCGAGTAAAAACATTTTAATTGAAAGGGTACCCATCACCATATTAAAGAATCGATGTCGTCGAAATTACATATTACGACGTTTTACGCGACTACTCCTACAAAAGCTTTCTTCCTAGCTTTCGAAACCAAATTTCTCCTTAACTTTCGGCTGTTTTCACTATGCTATAACAACATGCTAGTAAGGAAAGTAAAATTGAAAGGGTACCCATCATCATATCAAAGAAAACGTGTCGTCGAATTCACATATTAAGACGTTTTTCGCGACTACTCCTACAAAAACTTTCTTCCTAGCTTTCGAAACGAAATTTCACCGAATATTTTGATTGATTTCGCTAAGTAATTAACACATACCAGTCAGAAAAATAGAATGAGAAGAGTACCCATCGCCTTTACCGGGATACCAATAGGTGTCTTTGAATTCACATATAACAATGTTTTTTACTATTTCACTGTGAAAAACATTTCTCCTAGCTTTTGAAACGAAATTTCTCCGAACGTTTCGACTGTTTTCAATAAGATATTACAGCATGCGAGTAAAAAAAATGAATTGAAAGGGTACCCATCATCATATCAAAGAAAACGTGTCGTCGAATTCACATATTAAGACGTTTTACGCGACTACTCCTACAAAAACTTTCTTCCTAGCTTTCGAAACGAATTTTCTCCGAATGTTTCGACGGTTTTCACTAAGTTATTACAGCATGCGAGCAAAAAAAATAGAATTGACAGGGTACCCATCATCATATCAAAGAAACGGTGTCGTCGAAATCACATATTAAGACGTTTTACGCGACTACTCCTACAAAAACTTTCTTCCTAGCTTTCGAAACGAAATTTCTCCGAATGTTTCGACTGCTTTCACTAAGATATTACAGCATGCGAGTAAACACATTTGAATTGAAAGGGTACCCATCATCATATCAATGAAACGGTGTCGTCGAAATCACATATTAAGACGTTTTACGCGACTACTCCTACAAAAACTTTCTTCCTAGCTTTCGAAACGAAATTTCTCCTTAACTTTCGGCTGTTTACACTTAATTATAACAACATGCGAGTAAGGAAAGTAAAATTAAAAGGGTACCATCATCATATCAAAGAAACGGTGTCGTCGAAATTACATATTAAGACGTTTTACGCGACTACTCCTACAAAAGCTTTCTTCCTAGCTTTCGAAACCAAATTTCGCCTTAACTTTCGGCTGTTTTCACTATGCTATAATAACATTCTAGTAAGGAAAGTAAAATAGGAAGGGTACCCAGCATTATTTTAAATATTCGATAAGGAAAAGTTAATGAGTAAAATCTACTTTTAAGTAACTCAAGAAAACTTGAATCCTAGCTTTCGAAACGAAATTTCTCCGAATGTGTCGACTGTTTTCACTAAAATATTACAGCATGCAAGTAAAAAAAATAGAATTAAAAGGGTACCCATCATCGTATCAAGGAAACGGTTTCGTCAAAATCACATATTAAGACGTTTTACGCGACTACTCCTACAAAAACTTTCTTCCTAGCTTTCGAAACGAAATTTCTCCAAATGTTTCGACTGCTTTCACTAAGATATTACAGCATGCGAGTAAACACATTTGAATTGAAAGGGTACCCATCATCATATCAATGAAACGGTGTCGTCGAAATCACATATTAAGACGTTTTACGCGACTACTCCTACAAAAACTTTCTTCCTAGCTTTCGAAACGAGATTTCTCCTTAACTTTCGGCTGTTTTCACTAAATTATAACAACATGCGAGTAAGGAAAGTAAAATTTAAAGGGTACCATCATCATATCAAAGAAACGGTGTCGTCGAAATTATATATTAAGACGTTTTACGCGACTACTCCTACAAAAACTTTCTTCCTAGCTTTCGAAACCAAATTTCTCTTTAACTTTCGGCTGTTTTCACTATGCTATAACAACATGCTAGTAAGGAAAGTAAAATAGGAAGGGTACCCAGCATTATTTTAAATATTCGATAAGGGAAAGTTAATGAGTAAAATCTACTTTTAAGTAACTCAAGAAAACTTGAATCCTAGCTTTCGAAACGAAATTTCTCCGAATGTATCGACTGTTTTCACTAAAATATTACAGCATGCAAGTAAAAAAAATAGAATTAAAAGGGTACCCATCATCACATCAAAGAAACGGTGTCGTCAAAATCACATATTAAGACGTTTTACGCGACTACTCCTACAAAAACTTTCTTCCTAGCTTTCGAAACGAAATTTCTCCTTAACTTTCGGCTGTTTTCACTAAATTATAACAACAGGCGAGTAAGGAAAGTAAAATTGAAAGGGTACCCATCATCATATCAATGAAACGGTGTCGTCGAAATTACATATTAAGACGTTTTACGCGACTACTCCTACAAAAGCTTTCTTCCTAGCTTTCGAAACCAAATTTCTCCTTAACTTTCGGCTGTTTTCACTATGCTATAACAACATGCTAGTAAGGAAAGTAAAATTGAAAGGGTACCCATCATCATATCAAAGAAACAGTGTCGTCGAAATCACATATTAAGACGTTTTACGCGACTACTCCTACAAAAACTTTCTTCCTAGCTTTCGAAACGAAATTTCTCCGAATGTTTCGACTGCTTTCACTAAGATATTACAGCTTGCGAGTAAAACCATTTGAATTGAAAGGGTACCCATCACCATATTAAAGAATCGATGTCGTCGAAATCACATATTAAGACGTTTTACGCGACTACTCCTACAAAAACTTTCTTCCTAGCTTTCGAAACGAAATTTCTCCGAATGTTTCGACTGCTTTCACTAAGATATTACAGCATGCGAGTAAAAACATTTGAATTGAAATGGTACCCATCATCATATCAAAGAAACGGTGTCGTCGAAATTACATATTAAGACGTTTGACGCGACTACTCCTACAAAAGCTTTCTTCCTAGCTTTCGAAACCAAATTTCTCCTTAACTTTCGGCTGTTTTCACTATGCTATAACAACATGCTAGTAAGGAAAGTAAAATAGGAAGGGTACCCAGCATTATTTTAAATATTCGATAAGGGAAAGTTAATGAGTAAAATCTACTTTTAAGAAACCCAAGAAAACTTGAATCCTAGCTTTCGAAACGAAATTTCTCCGAATGTATCGACTGTTTTCACTAAAATATTACAGCATGCAAGTAAAAAAAATAGAATTAAAAGGGTACCCATCATCACATCATAGAAACGGTGTCGTCAAAATCACATATTAAGACGTTTTACGCGACTACTCCTACAAAAACTTTCTTTCTAGCTTTCGAAACGAAATTTCTCCTTAACTTTCGGCTGTTTTCACTAAATTATAACAACATGCGAGTAAGGAAAGTAAAATTGAAAGGGTACCCATCATCATATCAAAGAAAACGTGTCGTCGAAATTACATATTAAGACGTTTTACGCGACTACTCCTACAAAAGCTTTCTTCCCAGCTTTCGAAACCAAATTTCTCCTTAACTTTCGGCTGTTTTCACTATGCTATAACAACATGCTAGTAAGGAAAGTAAAATTGAAAGGGTACCCATCATCATATCAAAGAAACGGTGTCGTCGAAATCACATATTAAGACGTTCTACGCGACTACTCCTACACAAACTTTCTTCCTAGCTTTCGAAACGAGATTTCTCCGAATGTTTCGACTGCTTTCACTAAGATATTACAGCATGCGAGTAAAAACATTTGAATTGAAAGGGTACCCATCATCATATCAATGAAACGGTGTCGTCGAAATTACATATTAAGACGTTTCACGCGACTACTCCTACAAAAACTTTCTTCCTAGCTTTCGAAACGAAATTTCTCCTTAACTTTTGGCTGTTTTCACTAAATTATAACAACATACGAGTAAGGAAAGTAAAATTGAAAGGGTACCCATCATCATATCAAAGAAATGGTGTCGTTGAAATTACATATTAAGACGTTCTACGCGACTACTCCTACAAAAGCTTTCTTCCTAGCTTTCGAAACCAAATTTCTCCTTAACTTTCGGCTGTTTTCACTATGCTATAACAACATGCTAGTAAGGAAAGTAAAATAGGAAGGGTACCCAGCTTTATTTTAAATATTCGATAAGGGAAAGTTAATGAGTAAAATCTACTTTTAAGTTACTCAAGAAAACTTGAATCCTAGCTTTCGAAACGAAATTTCTCCGAATGTATCGACTGTTTTCACTAAAATATTACAGCATGCAAGTAAAAAAAATGGAATTAAAAGGGTACCTACCCATCATCATACCAAAGAAACGGTGTCGTCAAAATCACATATTAAGACGTTTTACGCGACTACTCCTACAAAAACTTTCTTCCTAGCTTTGGAAACGAAATTTCTCCGAATGTTTCGACTGCTTTCACTAAGATATTACAGCATGCGAGTAAAACATTTGAATTGAAATCATATCAAAGAAACGGTTTCGTCGAATTCACATATTAAGACGTTTTTCGCGACTACTCGTAGGAGTAGTCGCGAAAAAACTTTCTTCCTAGCTTTCGAAACGAAATTTCTCCGTAAGTTTCGGCTGTTTTCACTATGTTATAACAACATGCGAGTTAGGAACGTAAAATTGGAAGGGTACCCATCACCATATTAAAGAATTGATGTCGTCGAATTCACATATAAATACGTTTTTCGCGACTACTCCTACAAAAACTTTCTTTCTAACTTCCGAAACGAAATTTCTCCGTAAGTTTCGGCTGTTTTCACTAAATTATAATAACATGCGAGTAAGGAAAGTAAAATTCAAAGGGTACCCATCATCATATCAAAGAAACGGTGTCGTCGAATTCATTATATGTGAATTCTTAATATGTGAATTCGACGACACCGTTTCTTTGATATGATGATTGGTACCCTCCCAAATCTATTTTTTTTACTCGCATGCTGTAATATTTTAGTGAAAACAGTCGATACATTCGGAGAAATTTCGTTTCGAAAGCTAGGAGAAATGTTTTTCAGAGTGAAACAGTAAAAAACATTGTTATATGTGAATTCAAGCACACCGATTGGTATCCTGGTAATGGCGATGGGTACCCTTCTAATTATATTTTTCTGACTGGTATGTGTTAATTACTTAGCGAAATCAATCAAAATATTCGGTGAAATTTCGGTTCGAAAGCTAGGAAGAAAGTTTTTGTAGGAGTAGTCGCGAAAAACGTCTTAATATGTGAATTCGACGACACGTTTTCTTTGATATGATGATGGGTACCCTTTCAATTTTACTTTCCTTACTCGCATGTTGTTATAATTTAGTGAAAACAGCCGAAAGTTAAGGAGAAATTTCGTTTCGAAAGCTAGGAAGAAAGTTTTTGTAGGAGTAGTCGCATAAAACGTTTTAATATGTGATTTCTACGACACCGTTTCTTTGATATGATGATGGGTACCCTTTCAATTCTATTTTTTTTACTCGCATGCTGTAATACCGTAGTGAAAACCGTCGAAACATTCGGAGAAATTTCGTTTCGAAAGCTAGGAAAAAAGTTTTTGTAGGTGTAATCGCGAAAAACGTATTTATATGTGAATACGACGACACCGATACTTTAGGGGGCGTCCATTAATCGCGTCATATTGTATAGGGGGGGAGGGGGTCAAGAAAAAATCACCAATGATCACCACAGGAGTGAGGGGGGTCTGGACACATATCACGTGTAATTTTTTTGTTCCTTGTGCTATACTGTATTATGGTCAATAAAATAATAATTATCAATTTTTAAATGAATCAATCTGTCAAAAGCAGAGTAAAATTGCACTAGCACTATGATTGTAAATAATTTTTAATGGCATTTGACATATTATTTTGTGAAGTAGGTTTTTAGGGTTCCGTAGCCAAAGTGGCAAAAACGTAACCCTTATAGTTTCGTTATGTCCGTTTGTCCGTCCGTCCGTCCGTATGTCACAGCCATTTTACTCGGAAACTATAAAACGTATCTTAATAAATATTTAAATATAAGGTGTGTTTTTGTATGCCGCTACTTAGTTTTGTAGTAAAATTGCTGAAAAAGATATTTTAAGGAGGGGCACTACTCCATACATGTAATTATTTGTAAAAAAAAATTTTTTCCCCAAATATCGACATGATGCACATCACTCGATAGGTCTTTCAAAATAACATTGAGGTCTGTTTGAATTTTTTTTATTTAGTGAATATTTTCAGAAAAAATCACCCCGTAAGTCTAAAAAACTTATGTCCTCCCTGACACTTTTGAACCGGAGATCCAAAAAATACGAAAAAAAATGGAGAACATTATCGGTTTAGAAATTATTGAGTTATCTCCTAAAAACTCATTTCATACGCAGATACGACCTTTTGATATTAGTTTTTCTATAGTAGGTACGAAACCGCGTGGTCCGACACGCACTTGGGCCGGTTTTTTTCTATTAAAGATAATTTTGTTTTATATGTATACATGTAGTTTCATTTTTTTACCCTTTACGTGTACGTACGTTACGTAAGTAGGTTCACGTGTTAGAAAACTGTACTTACTTTAGTTAGCAAAAAATTACACGTCATATTGGGCAGGGGGGGGAGGGGTCATGAAAATATCACCAAAGATCACCATGGGGGGGGGGGGTCTAAAACAAGCCAAAAATGTATGACGCGATTAATGGACGCCCCCTTAATATGGTGATGGGTACCCTTCTAATTTTACTTTCCTTACTCGCATGTTATTATAACATAGTGAAAACACTCGAAAAATTCGGAGAAATGTCGTTTCGAAGGCTAAGAGAAAAGTTTTTGTGAGTGAAATTCGAAGACGCCGTTTACCCTACCGATTACCCTACCTACTTGAA
This sequence comes from Pammene aurita, assembly GCA_947086415.1. Taxonomy (NCBI): domain Eukaryota; kingdom Metazoa; phylum Arthropoda; class Insecta; order Lepidoptera; family Tortricidae; genus Pammene; species Pammene aurita. The sequence goes on from OX352307.1 coordinate 7,760,016, forward strand.
AATATTGTCTGGCACCTGTTTAATACTTCATTTACCGTAATAATAATCAAAATTTGGAAGAAATATCGAAATTGCTGGGAAAATACTTTTTTTCATACAAGCCAGAAATTGCGTTCACAAATTTTACGTACTACGTCTATCCCGCCGCTGGAGAGTCTGCTAGCTTCAGCTTCACAAAAACATGGCGTATTATTACGGAACCAAAAATCGCGACAAACTATAAATGAAGGTTTCCGCGATCGAGATCTTCACTAGATGGCAGCACCGTGACGAGAGGTCTTTTTAAACAAAAAAAAAATAAACATGATTGGACGATTGCCGTTTGCGCTCAAGATGGCGACAGCGTGTTTAGAATAGTTTTTTGTTTTTTGCTCATTTGCGTAGTTCAGTGTGTGATATTGATAGCTTATTGTGCGGTGACCTAACGAACAAGTGTGTAGCTAATGGAGGATTAGTCTCAAAACGCGCGTAACCTTCCTTTAGTTGAACAAACGGTTATCCGGGGTCCCGCGCCGGCCACCCACGTGTTTGTAGGGAGGCTATCACCTTACAATCAGCAAGGCCTCAACCAAACAACGTTGCTTATATTTTATGAAAAATTAATATATTAATATAATAAGTCTACACCTAGACATTGGCAGAATTCACCTCGCCAAAATCGGCGAGGAGTAAAAGCCATATATTAAAAAAAAAAAACATGATTGGTGGATTATGACAGCTAGACCTCTCGCCACGGTGCTGCCATCTAGTGAAAAACTCAATTGCGAAAACCCTCATTACATTATATGTCGTATGTCATATTACTTTCCCCCAACAGAAACTTTTGGCAATGATATAATCTAATTATTTATATAAATTCTCATTATATTGCATCAAGCCCAGAACTCTAGAATTGGTTTCCTTGAAGTAGTTTGCATACTTTGATCTCCACCACTTTACAGCTGCCAGATGTCTAGATCTAGAAATAAGCATAGCATAGGAAACTGACTAGAGCGGTTTCAATGCTCTCATTATTGTGTCATATCTGACGTGGCCAGCTCTCCGTGTAACAGAAGTCGTCGTATATGATGCCATTTAATGGCCCACTTTTTGCATGCTGATTGTGTTTCAGTGTATTATACGAGTTCAGTGTTAACTTTCACAAATTTTAGGAACTTGAGACCTTACCTTGATGTTGTAAACATGTAGCTGGGTATCTTGTCTGCGTTTGCTGATAGCCACCTCAAATGGGTCAAAACGGGTGCACACATTCTGAGCCAGCTCATTTTTGGGGTCCGCATAGAATTTGTTCCGCAGTTCCGTCAATGTTTCCACACTCAGAGGTTCTATTGATTAACAAGAAAACAATGCAGAATTTTATAGAGGATAGTATATTATCAGATATATGTTTGAGAATGTATGGAAAGAATATTAATCAGATATATGTTTGAGAATGTATGGCAAGAATTAAGATGGGATCACTATCATTTTTAATGTAAATATCGTTATTTTTCCTGTTATCCAGTCTGTTTAGGAGCAGGGCAACCCTATGGTGCCCAGTCGCCAATCTCATATAAACTGATAATTAAGAAGTTGATGCCGTCACACCACAAAATCAACAACTTCTGTCATTTAAAAGGTTTTTTTTTATATATTATGAAACTGACCGGTGACTGACTAGTTACACTTGATGGAAACTGAAGACACGAGTCTAAGATGGAGGGTGCTGCTAGGGCCGCTACCACTGGCCAAGATGTGTGTCAGTTAAATTTCATGTCAATTGTACAAACCGGATAAATGCTGCATGGTGTGATCTCCTTCATAACATGGTTCCATTCTTACAAGTATACACTATACTTCAATATTGTCAAAGAAAAGTAAACTCACTTGACAAAGGCTTTACTGCACTTTTATTAGCACATTTACAGTAGAAGACTAATTTCTTAAATATCTTTCTTTGTGTTAAAATCAATCTGTTCATCTCATAATGAAAATTACAAAATAAGATTTCAAAATTGAGAAGTAAAAAAAAATAGCCAACTATTCACGAATTTATTTTCCTTTGACAATGCAATGTTATTATTATTCTCGTTATTCTCTGACCTGATAAGAAAATTAAACCAGTATTTTTTGAAATAAATGTAGGTTTTATACAGTCAGCCTTTGAAAAAAATATAAAAAATAATACTCTGTCATCCTGAAGTGAAATCAGCTGACATAAGTCAAAACAACAAGTAGTGTTCATCATTATTATTGCAAACAAAGGTAAATATTGTATAGTAATTAGAAAGGGAGCAGCTGATGTTTGTTCAGATTAAATAATATCTGTAGTTTGTTAACTCCAGAAAATAAAATGCAATAAAAGGAAACCTCGATAAGGTTATAGAATAAAATAATTCACTTACTTGACGACATTGTAGACTTTCTTCTTATCAAATATAAACCAAAGGAACGTCTAGCTACACCAAACACTGAAATAATTGTAAATATTTTAATTAACGGACCAATAAAACCGGTGATGCTGCACAAATTCTATGAAGCAACTTACTCTTTCTCTCGCATAATCATTAGTCATCTATCCTTTTCTTTGGCATCTGCGCTGTCATTGGATACAATTTGTTTACGTTATAAAGTTGCGTTCGAAACTAATTATTGCAAATTAATTGGACGTAAAAAAATTGTTATTAAAATATTATATTCTAGCATGATCCTAGTAATAAACATATGTTAGATTCGTTGTACGAATACGAATCTCAGAGCGTATTTGTCTTTTAAAATCAAGACATTGACAAAAAGGTATTCAAAACATTTTACTGGCAACACTGCGATTTCCGGTTGGCGGCAAATCCAAACTTCTGATCTGATTACGACGATATTGATAAATTGCAAATTGAAAAATATGTTAATGAATTAAAACAAAAAAGTAAAGACAATAATGTTTTTCAAGAATCTTACATGGAGCTTATTTCAAATTAGTTGTTTTAGCTAATGCGATGTAACTGAACTCATCTAAGAGAAGAAATCAATAACTTTAACATGTAACCATTTTAAGGCGTCAAGCGTCCCAATGGATATCCCAGTCTGCGACTTTTCCGCATACACACCAGACAGGGATTTAGGTCAAGGACTGGAAAAGTCGTCTCAACCTAAATAAAAGATTAGATTTCATCACTAGTTGTAAAAATGTCCTTAAAAGCGTATGAGGATGCCTGTATTAGGGCAGAGTTGTTCGGGCAGCCCAAGCCCGATAAAGACGAGTTTTTAGAAAAAAATAAACATTTGGATATAGTGGAGTTTGAGGAAGTGGACATCAAGGCTGCTGTCAGTGAGGTAATAATTTTGTGCGATACGAAAGTGACGATGCTTAGGTATTTGAAAAATAATCTGAAAGGACCTGAACTGCGTTGCAAATTATAAACATCTTTTATTTGTTTTTTCAGAATACGGCCATGCTAGATGAAAATATTCAGCAAACTGGAGGTGGGCTGAACGAGTTGAATTCAATTTTAAATTCAACGCAAACGAAAATTAATCGACTGAAGGTAAGTATAGTAAAAAGTTTGCTTTCATTAATTAAAACGAAAAAATATAGAATTATTGAATGCCATGCCAGTGATGCCACTGTGAGGGCCGTAAGGACCGTCAGCGTCAGCCCATCGAGGGGGATGTTAACTGGATGTCGACCTTATTTTTAATGTAAAGCGAATAGTATGAATAGTGATCGACTGATCGTTTATGCGTTGCAGTGACTCCTTTATTGCCGTATTACCATATGTCAAGGGATAAATAAAATCATGATTAAAAATAATTTAAGAAAAAAAAAAACCGCCTTCACTTATACTCCACATTTCCAAAAGCATTATGCCCGAGCTACTGTAATAAATACTTAAAATCGCTATAGGTGTGCCTATATAATATTTGATGAGTTTCTTCGATTTCTCCAGGATTCCAAGTGTCAAGTATACCCTTTCAAACAAAAACAAATATTTTCCAAATCGGTCCAGCTGTCTTCGAATAATCGATGAACGCATACATACTCGTAAAAAAAAGAAAAACAAAGATCCCGAAGAATTGAGAACCTTCCTCCTTCGAAATCTTGTAGTCGGTTGAAAAATTATTTATTAACTTCCAGGGCGTGTGTGGCAGCTTAACAAACTTCTTCCGCGTTAAACTGTCCGCGAAAGACAACTTATCCTACTCCAGTGAACAGAGTTACGTAGGTCAAACGAACTACGACAAAGACTCTGTCCTAGCCAGGACAGAGATCGGCTCTATAAACCAAGACCTTGGTCCCAGCGACAACGAAATGACACCGCGCGCGGGAAAATCTCAAGATGGCGGAAATTTAAACAGCGCTCTAGACGATTTGAAAACGATGCAGAAAAACGATTCCACGACCGCGGCGTTTAAGGAAGCTGGTGAGAAAATGACAGTACATACTAGCAAACTTGAGAGTTTAATTGAAAAAGATGAAAGAGCGCAAAATTCTATGTCTCACCAGAATAAGCAAATGAGGTCGTTTTTACGATAGTCAGGAAAAGAGATTGCAAAATTAATTTATGTTCAAGGTGTTTGAAAATATTCTAACTATTACCTGTATCTCTTGTTCTTGTGACAATAACTTATACTATTAGTAGGTACCTGTATACCATGTTGCTTTTAAGATTATTTTCGTCCAAGTTTAACAAGACTAGGTATGTTTTACTTAAATTAAGTCTCTTTAAATTGGCTGTAAGCGTAATAACGTAAACAAAATTTAAAGTTTTGGTGTTTTCTGTTCATTGGACTATAATTAGGCTCGTGGTAGGCGCTGATAGAAAGAACGATTAATAGAATTCGAAAGTGCTAAATTGTTGCTACGCCTACTTGAATAAACAGATTTGTGACTTTGACTTTTGAACCATGGCAAATTAGGATTCCATTTACAATATATATTACGACAAAATACCAACGCGATTAACATTTTTAAGAGCGTTCGTTGTGCACGTTTATACATACCTAAATACTTACATTAAACCTGCGATAGCGAGACCTCAATTATATTCAACTTCATTCCGTTTCATCAGAATATTCGTACCCTAGCTTTTTTACTTACATACAATCGTTCCTCGTAAGTGGAAGGGTAATATCTCTAATGTGTGCTCTACTATTGTCACTCACGAATTCATGTTAAGAATCCCTGTAATGTAAGTACAATTCAAAACAAAAAGATCCATTCTGCGACATGCTTTGAAGTGCACCAACGCCCTAATCATGTCAGCCTTTCTGTCACGGCGTGTAGGGGCTATGGTGAAGGGCTTATTCAGCAGGGAGTCCCTGCGATGAAGACACCGGCTCGAAGATTTAAAAGGTATGGAGATAAAGTTGTGTCCTTGGTCGTTTTGAGGTGCGTGCAGATCTTGTGAATACTCCGCGAATGTGCCTGTTTGCGAAAGACTGAGTCGCGTGTATGAGGCGCGTACAGTGCGTGAACAGCTCGCGAATGGCGTGATGGCTGCTCTACACCATGGGTCATCATAGGCCAGTCTAAGGGATGCAGCTATGCGTTTACAAGCAAACGATTGTGATATCATTCCGTCGTATAGCTGCATCCTTAAAACTGGCCCATGGTCGCCCAATGGTGTAGAGGAGCCAATGTTAGCAGTGCATTTGCTGCATATTTGACAGATCTGGACGCTGCTTGAGGTCACATCGTAACTAAACAACTGACCATCGACGACATAGTTACTTGACCATCCTTACCTTTATTCCAATAAGATAAGGACTAATTCGGGTCAACTGTGCCGTACATTAATATAATTAATGATCTGTCATTGGTCGTGGCCGTCCCGTGGACGATGAAAATATATAACAGAATCAAAATGTATGAGATCGTCATGCAAGCTGAAAGCTGTTAATTGTTCAGTTACAAGAATGGTATTCTAAAATTATAGGGACAATTTTGTTTTTGAAACGATATACGTAGATTGCCAAGTAAAGGTGTTAAGCAATAACTACTCGCTCACCGCCGCACTCTAAATTGCACCGTAATTATTAAGTTGTAACTGTTCAATTTGGCCATATATGTTAGTGTGACTATTGCTAGTTACTTTTTTCATTAAAAATTAAGCCTTTAATCCACTATTAAGGTCAAATTTGGAGCGCGACGGAGTTTGGTATCGCTGTCTGCTGTAAAGGCCCATTTACCCATTGATAACTTAGTGTTAAGTGCGAGTCCATATATTTTCTACTTGTGTTTAGTAACAAATGTATGAACTCGCACTTAAAACTAATCAATGTGTAAATGGGCCTTAATAAATGGTATGACGCCCTTAGAAAAAACGTAAATATGTGTACACGTCTTGACAATATTATTGTTCATTATTTTAATTAAACATCTAATCTTATATCTAATCTTTGAAATGTTAATTGTTCCACGAATCTCTTGTTATTCTTGTACCTACTATACTAACCTTATAACTTAGGTTCGCTTACTTCCATGTTGTTAAATCCTTTAAATATATGTAGCTTAATTACCTATTTAACGTGCTACGTGCTATTATGTAACACCAAGCAAACGACTTTTTGCTTAAGATATAAATACAAGCCATTGCCAAGTATCGTAATAAAATAAGTAATAACGTACTTGCATATGACATAGATATTTAGGTACATACTCATTGAAGATATAATTAAGTGAGTACTGTAAGTAGACCTAAAAGGTAGTAGAATAATGAAAAAAAATTGTCCATCAAAGAGTACCATGCGCTTTTTGGCCAACCTTTGAAACATATAAAAAAACTTTCCCATAAAATACGCATGAACACATTGGGCCAACGTCAGTCAATGTAAGGGACAGAGCTGTACGGCGACACGAGATCGCAGTATCGTACGTTGGCCTATCGTGTAGTTCGGACATAAGACGAGAATTAAGTTTATTTTAAATTGGGTATTTGCCCTAAATTATGCCCTTAAATAATCAGACAACTACATTAAAGGATTTAAAACGAAAATTGTTAATTGTTAAGCATTTTGTGATACACGAACTTTTGGTGTCAAACACGGATGGAATTATATTTTACGAGTTGTAGAATTATTCATTGCAATAAAAGCTGTGATTTACGTAACGATCTTTTTACTATTATAATTTAGGTTCCTAATACCTATTCCTACCCACGTTGCCTACTACTAGGCCCAGCCCGGGCAGCGAGTAAAGTAAAATTTTCAAGTCGATTTTCTAGGAAAGTATTTTTGCGTCGTATTTTCCACAGCAGTAGAAAATTCTTACCTCCAAAAAAACAGTCGGTAAGTTCTGCACTACAAAACTTGTACAGATCTTAGAGACATCAACAAGGAAATTCACTCTTCCTGAATGTACTATTGTATCTACTCACAAGTTATGCCTCATTGCCAGTCACGGTCACACAAAAACAACAGCCATCAGGCGTGACATCGATCTATATAAGTACCTAATTACTGGAAAACCCGTCATTCTCACTAAACAAGTAAACAGAACATCCGCTAATATGTTTCTCGCACTGCTATACTCTTTAATTATTCATCAGACAGTGACCTTTGCAAATCCGTATCATAAGTATCCATACGCATTTCTACTAGACATCGGTAATGAAGAACTACAAACAAATTCTAAACAATTTAGAGTGTCTGTGCCGGGTGGATCATTGGCCTTAAGATATCCAGCGATCGCAGAAGGAGATACTATAGCCCATGTAAGAGTTACTGGAATAGATTTCGATAATGACTTAAAAGCGAATATTGTTGACGGTGGACCGGGTTCAAAGTATGTTGTTATCGTGTTTATCGGTAATCCAGATAAAGCGTATGATGCTGTCATTACCGTGTCTACTTTGGATGATGAAGATATCGGCACTGAAGATGCGGATTCAGCAGGAACTGATGAAGTCAAGAGTTATAACGTTGTAGAAAGCGAGGAAGATTCCAATGATGGTGCGAAAAGTAACCATGAGCAGTTGCCATCAGCGTCCAACGTTTACCATTCTGCAGAAAATCTAGAGGTTGATCCTAATGATAGTGCGGAAACTGAAGAGCAAAGAATGGTCAGAGAACACGAGCAATTGCCCTCAGCGTCAAACTTTTACGATTCTGCAGAAAATGTGGATGATAACGGCAAAGAAGATGAAAGTGATTCAGATAGAAATGTGAATAGTGATGAAGATGGTGTGAGAACCGATGAAGTTACTAATGACAATAACAGTGATGATGTGCAGAATTATGCTCAAACGAACGAACATAAGGAAAATAACGATTACGACGAAGCACCGAAAGCAGAAAAATACAGTGTTAACGAAGATTACGATACAGACGAAAACCAAGCGACAAGGGTATTAGACAGAAACTTATACGAAAAATTCAATGATTTAAGACCACATTTGTATAATTATGCCAATGTGGCTCAAGAGGCAAATAATGCAAATGAAGTGGACTATAACGATGACTATAAAGAAAGTAATGTAGTGTATGCCCCCGAAGATCCTGTGGAGTTGGATCAGATGTTCAACGATGAAGAAGTACATAACGATCGGGAGAAGTATAATAATTATGCAAATGATAATTCTGCTGTAGCGTACTAATTTGCATAAAATTTATAAATCAAATAAATGTACCATAAATCTTAGTATAAATATACTTAATGTAAATAAGTCAAATACATTAGTAAGTTCTGATTTGATTATTATAAGTTTGATTATTATACTTCGTCTGAATATGCCTGCAGTCATGCAGTTATTCAGTGCATATGTCTATTTCGCCTACATCTACATCGAGATGAGGTGTCATTAGCAGGGCCCGGAATTAGGTGAGCTAAAATACCTAAAGTTCGCGAGAGGACATAATATAGAGTGGTTACAACCGGATGAAAATAATATTTTATTTGGATTCCGGGTATTCGATATTCATCCGGGCACTGCAAGTAATAGTCGTAATGATGAAAAATGGTTACATTGCAGCCATAAAGTTAACATTATAATAATAAATCTGAAAATGTGACATATATTTTAAATTAGTAATCTGTATTTTCCTATTCATTATCAATATTACTTAGTACTTAGTATTAATCCAAATAAAATATTATTTTCATCCGGTTGTAACCACTCTATATTATGTCCTCTCGCGAACTTTAGGTATTTTAGCTCACCTAATTCCGGGCCCTGACACACGGGCCGGGACAATCGAGACGAATCTAATCTAATGACTCATTAGATTAGATTCGTCTCGATTGTAGGAGTGTGCCCGTCCAGGTCCAATTTACCGTCCACGTGATTAAACTGCTGCAAATAAATGGGAAAAACTTTTTAAGGTCAATATAGTTTATATTTATAGTTTATTTTTTAGTAGATTATTAAATTTTAAGCTTTTATTTTGGGAAAATTTGAAGATAAACATATAAATAAGTATGGACGAAAAACTGAGAAGAGTGGATGAAAACTAGCACAATCACCATATATAAAAAAAAATCGCTAGCAAAGTCATACCGTAGTCGGTTTTTTTTTTACCTAATTAACCAGAGAAATGGGATGACAAAGAATGCTTGTCAACGATCAAAAGTGTGGCATAAAAATGAAATCCATGTATGTGTCTAAATTATCTATGTGAGCGTAAAATAGTGATGCCAAATACAACAGGTTAATTATCTATCGGTATTTGACTTTCTTATCGATACGTTCTAAAGGCCTCTACAGACGTAAGCGACTACTCAAAGTAGTCAACTGTGACGTCAATTGACATTCCCACTACCAACTTGACGTTTCATTTCACGTACATTTTCGACTAATATTATTACATTACCTAATACTTAATAACTCATATGTTTTTTCTAAGCAAATTATATTCTTTAGTATAAAAAAAATGTAAATAAACAAAATTATTTCCTAAAATAATTTCAAATATTTCATAAAACGGAAAACGGAATTTCAAGTCGCCAGTCGAATGCGCATTCGATTGATCGCACGACCATTTTGACAGCTGACCTCTCATTCCAACTATATTTCTATCTCGTTCTAATCGTTTAACTAGTCGCTTGCAGGCGCGGCAAACACTTGAGCGGAATCCAGCTATATAAATAAAAATCGGCCGCAGCATAAAAGTCGGAAATGTCTTTATGGGAGCTGAATTTTTTTATGGAGCCCATGTACAATATTCAGCCCGATTTCCGTTTTCGGCTGCTTTTTGACTATGGTAGCGAATTCCGCTTAATGTGTTGAGCGCCATATTTGAATGAAATAATACAAGTACTGCAAGGTAAAAAAATCTTTAATAATAAAAAAACCCGTTTAAAACTGGATATAAAAAGAACCTAATTTAATCTTCTTACGTAATGACGTAATGTGAATATAAGATTAATTTATTCATTGGATTTTTTTGAAGCAATAATTATAATTTTCATACTGAACAGTTATCGATATAAGTCCCTAAAACGTTTTGTCAATCCCTAGCGTCGAATAAATGTTTCGGTTTTTACACAAAATAATCATGAATATTAACTATTATGATAAAATATTGGCACACAGTATAAGAAACACTAATAATTAATTGTATCTAGTAAATACTTACACGATTTATTTTGCTATTTTGATTAAATATTGTTTCAAAGACATCGATCGGAATATCATGTAAACCTGTGAAATGAGTAATTACTTGGGTTTTTCCTATGAGTAATAGTCCAATCTGGAACACAACACGACACCATGTTTCTCCTTTTTCATCCCAAGTTATTTTATTCACGATTGTTTTATATTTTCCAAGCTAAAATATGAGCTGTCACGACGTGGGTACGTAAGCTAACTACCCAAATTCAAAAGCTGTCATTCCTTCAAAATGATCGTGTGTCTCTTTTGCACTCGTGGAATGTTCATATACGTGTTGGTTTCTCTTTTGCGCACTTCGTTTATCTTTTAGCGGCAAGCGCCATTTTATATCTATGTAATTAACATAAAAACTACATTTAACTTTGACATAACATATGCTTATGATCTAATTCCGGGAATAGTTAAGAAAGCATCAACTACTCGTACATACTGTAACCTTTTACCAAGCTCCTTCATTCAGGTTGATGATATACAGGAGATTTAACTGCAGGCGCGGTCGCAACCTGAAATTTTGGGCGGGGTCACTAGTGAAATGAATTTTTCAGGGGGTCAGTAATGAATTTTTCTATTTGACGTGTACGATTTGGGGGGGGGGGGGAGTGTCATGTCCCATGTGACCAGACAAGTGACAGTTTAAGTCATAAATCGATTCCGTATTTTCTAGTTCAAGCTAATAACGTGAACCGTATTTATTTTGTCACGTCAACCGTATTATTTACTTTTTTTGCTTGCTTCCGTTGACTGACCTTATAGTCATCGTCGACTTTTTGTATTCGTTTGTTGTTTTTTTATCAATGGTACATGCTCTTGAAATCTCAATAAAACTTGGCTTCTCGGCTGTAGTTAGTTACCGGCCTGTTACAATGTATCAGTTCAAAAGGGCTCTTACGTCTTTTTACGATGCGGCACTTACGTCCCTTTTACTATGCGTTTTTGAGTTATAACTCAAAAACGGCTCAACCGATTTATTCAATATAGTTTTTATTGAAAGTACTTATCAGGTCTGACTTCCATGAATTTTCAAATATTTTTGGACCAACGGTTCAAAAGTTAAAAGTGCGTGGTTCCCGCACTTTTTTTAACTTTCGGAGCTATTATTTACGAAAATATTAGTTTTATTCAAAAATTGTTTTAGAAGACCCTTTTTATTTTTGCACAACCTATCCAATGACAACCCCCATGATAGGATTGGAGTGAAAAAAAATGTAACCCCCCACTTCATGTCTATGGGAGGTACCCTGAAAGATAATATTTTTTCAGATTTTGTTTTACCACTTTGTCAGCGTGATTAAAACAGAAAATGAAATTTAGATAGGTTGTTTATAAATTGTTCCTACCTTTTTTTTCTGGAACCTACAGTACACTTTAAGATGTTTTATTACCATTATAGTGTTGTAGATTTGACATCTTCAAAGAAAAGATTTTTTCTGTCCCTAAACGATTGCAACCTCACCTACTACGACTTTGCTCTATGAAACAAAGTTGTTTTTCTTTTGTATCATGCATATTTTAAAGAAAAGCAAATTTTAAACTTTATTACTTACACAATTGGTTTAGAATACTTTGGCTATTTTTTGTATGATTAAGTGTTAATATTATGACTATTATGAGTTATGACACATAAACTCTGAAAATCACTAAATTTCGATTTATTTCCAAACATTGCTATGGGAAGGTAAGTACAATTTCACTACATAAAGAAATAGTTCTCAGCGACTTGAGTTTTAGAGGGCCCGCGGTCAGCTTCAATTTTACCCTGTAAAGAAACGTGTTAGGTTAAATAGGTACATAAATAAACCGGTAGAACAAACTTTATAAAAGGTGACGTGACTTACCGTATAGCTAATAAAGTGGTAACTTGGTAAAATCCCTGTTACACTTGTCCTAGTTAGCTTCCTAAATGATTTAGTTTCTAAATTTAGTCAAGTCTAACCGCATTTAGCAAGTAACATTTACTATTGAAAAAAGTTAGGATCCTAAGTAGGATGGTAGTTAGGACACTAAAAAAAGTAAAAGTGTAACAGGGCTTTATGTTACGGCTTATCATAGAGTAAAGAATATACTGGAGGTACAAACAGACTCAAACAAGTTTACCGAAAATATGACTCCTGAAAATTTGTAACCGACCTGTCGTATACCGTAATATGACTGCCAGAGAAAAGAAAGTGCTGTACGAGTAGGGAATGCAATAACCGATGAAATTTCACAACCGGTAATGCTATCGGCTATGACCGAAAAATAACCGATAATCGGTTAAAACCGGTCAGAGATACCTAAGGTGCCACTCGACACCATTTCTTCGACCGCGGGGACCAACAATGACTAGGAAGTAAATACCTGACGAATAAAGAGTTCCTGGATTACTTCAGATGCTTTCAGGGACTCCTAGTGGTCCGCGTCGAAATTAAGCTCAAATGTAATCGCATATAAAAGTTTTCTTTGAAAAAAAAACGGCTCAAAGGTAGAATTCGCTTTTATACACATCGATTTCCCCGGATCGATTACCTTGGATGAAAACAACGCGTATATTGCTAGCGCCGAGTTTCCGGACGCACAACACTGCACACAGTGTGAAGGGATTTAGTCCGTAGGCAACTGGGAGAAATCGCCACCTGTGTGAGTACGCTTCATCTCTGACAAAAAAAGACGCACCTTGAGCGCCGCCGTTGGAACCGCCGCCTGCGCCTGCGCCGCCGCCGGCGCTGCCGCCGAAGCCGCCACTGAACCCGGCGCCCGCACCGCCACCCGCACCTGTTTCAAAACGAAAATGTACACCTAAGGCCAAAAATATGGAACAAGCATAATATAATAGAAAAGAAACCGGCCAAGTGCGTGTCGGACCACGCATAGGAGGGTTCCGTACCTTCAATGGAATAAGAACCAAACTAATACCAAAAGGTCGTATCTAATGCCTATGGAAGAAGTTTTTTGGAGATAACTCAAAAATAACTGAACCGATAATGTTCAAAACAAACTACTTTTCGTAAAAAGTATATGATAAGGTGCATCTCCTCAAATTTTTTCATATTTTTTGGACTTACGGTTCAAAAGTTACAGGGGGGGGAACACACAATTTTTCTGACTTTCGAAGCGATTATTTCAGAAAATATTCACTTAATCACAAAATGATCATAGAAACCTCAATGTTATTTTTAAAGACCTATCGATTGATGTGTCACATGTTGATATTTGGTTAAAACTTTTTTTTTTTTAAATTTTGTTAAAGCCTGACCAGAAATATATGATTATTGTCAAGAGGGCGCTATTATTCTCATTTATATGGCAACAGTCATAGAGCGTATAAATGTCTATGGTATAGTGACATCTTGATTTGTTTACCTGTCAGCTCTGATGTTAATTTGAAAATGTTTCACAACGAAATAGTTTCATTTCCCGAGTGTATTATTTACAGAAGTTTATTATAAACACTATTTACAATGTTTCGCTCTTGAATATGGATAATTTTGGAATCTTTTTGTCGTTTATTATTTCATATTCAACACTTTAATATTATTCAAGTAAACAGTCTTAATGACACTTGACAATAGTGACAGCCTAGCCTATCACATGCACTCACACATGCATATCATTCTGTCATTAAAATTATTGCCAGTGTAAGAAATTAGTTCCAATGAAATTCCGCAACATGGCGCATGATCATATATTTCTGGTCAGGCTTTACATGTATGGAGCGCCCCATCTATTTTTTTTTTCAAATTTAACTACATAACTAAGTAGCGGCATACAAAATACACCTTATGTGTAAATTTTATTCAGATACGTCGTATAGTTTCCGAGTAAAATGGCTGTGACATACGCGGACGGACAGACAGACAGTTTTTTGCCATTTGGCTACGGAACCCTAAAAAAGATACAAATTGATGAGGCAAAAAGTTTTAATATTTAGATCGCAGATATATTATCTACATTTTACTTTGTTTTTATTAATAAGAATAATCTTGTTTTTCAAACTTTGCAGTAGCCGAAATCTACTTTTTTTAACACTTACTTTTTTTTATTAGGGTTCCGTACCTCGGAAGGAAAAAACGGAACCCTTATAGGATCACTTTGTTTTCCGTCTGTCTGTCTGTCTGTCTGTCTGTCTGTCTGTCAAGACCATTTTTCTGAGGAACGCGTGGAGGTATCAAGCTGAAATTTATATCAAATACTCAGGCATATTGTCCCTTCGAGCTGTAAAAAAATCAAACTTAAAAGCCAACGCAATCAAAAGATACAGTCGTTTATGCTGCAAATTTTAGAGTTTCGGCACTCGCAAAACCTATGGGGTACTTCCCGTGAACTCAGAAACTTCAAATTTGGCACGAAGCAACGTCATATAGCATAGACAATGGAAACATTACAAAAAGTAGACATTTTTAGTAAAATCATACAAAAACATATTTTTTTAAATTTTAAACTTACTATCTTTTCCCTCGTTAACGCGTGGATCTATTAAATTGAAATTCATGTCAAATACTCAGGGCTATAGGACCTTTCATATGTAGCAAAACCAAACTTTTATATCAACGCAATCAAAAGAAATAGCAATTTAAGTCGCATATTTTAAAACTGAGTACTCGCAAGAAACTCAAAACCTAAAGGGTACTAAAGGGTACTTCCCGTAAACTCAGAAACTTGAAACTTGGCACGAAGAAACTTCATATAGCACAGACAAAGGAAAAATTACGAAAAGTAGACATTTTTAGTAAAATCATACAATTTTTTTATTTTAAATTTTAAACTTACTACCTTTTTCCTCGTAAACGCGTTACCTCTACGCTAAATTGAAATTCATATCAAATACTCAGGTCTATAATACCTTTAAGTTATAAAGGTTTGTACGGAACCCTCGGTGCGCGAGTCCGACTCGCACTTGGCCGGTTTTTTTTATTATTAAGAAACAAACAGTCTTATAAAAACATATCTGTAAATTATCTAAAAGCTATTTTTACTATATATAAGATACCTATAGTTTCCTGTATTTCTTAACATTAAAAAACAATAAACATTTCGCTATGAAAAGTTAACTCACAAGAAAAAAAATACTACTTACTTACAATTGAATATAGTTTCCACGACTACTCTAACAACTACTTTTTTTAATACCTATATATAACAATTTCAAAAAAATTGGACTTTTTTAATTCTTTGGTGAAGTGTGATGTGAATTTTTGATCACTAATTTCAAATACATAAATAATTATGTATTTGAAATATTTGAATTGGTATACAATGCAATGTTTGTTTCCATACTTTTGGTCTTGGTGTACATGGATCCAGATAGCGTGGTTGCGCCATCAGAAAGACATTTTAAGGTCAGAACATGCAAAAATTGCCGACGTCCTAGCCTAGACGGTAATTACCCTGCCGACGAAGCAGGAGATCCCGGGTTCGAATCCTGGTAAGGGCATTTAATTGTGTGTTTAACACGGATATTTTGTTACTGAGAGTTGTTTATGTTTTCTATGTATGTATTTTTAAGTATATTATTTGCCGCGCAAATCACACCGAACATACATATATCAATACGTGTTCGCTTTGTTCGCCATGGTCACATACTGCGTGCTTTGCTGCCTATAATCTGGGCACGGCTTGATTCATCTGAAATCTATCAGTTGTATTCTTTTTATACTCACTTCCCGATCCGCCCCCAGAACCGCCACCTAAAAAATAAACAAAGTGTTATCTATTCCTATTTAATTTATGAAAGTTACCAAAATACATTAGGTAAAGTGAACATAGCAGGAAGGCAAGGTGTTCTCTTATTTTGAACACCTTACCCGCTTTAGCCACTTCTGCTGTTGACTGTACCGCAGTGCTTTATTGCAAGCTGAACTAGCTAAGACTATATTTTAGAAGGGAAATAAAAATATAAATCTTACTTTAAATGTAATTAACACAGTTTAGTCTGAATTTCAGTCTTATTAGTCGTATTTTTGGAGTTTTCATAAAAAAACTCACCATTTTGCTCCTCTGCATGGACCTGAAGTTAAACAAATGATTTACTTATAAGTGCTGTAATCAACGGAATTCCAGATACATTTTCATTCTTCGTTTTCATTCATATTTTTTAAAGACTTAGGGTATTCAGCACCATTAGTCTATGTCAGCACCAAACCGTTAAAACGCTCGCTCAATTTTATTATATGGAAATCCGTCAAAAGGGTTGGTGCAACTGGCCCTTACTTAGCAAAACAATCTGCTAAGTATGCAATCTTTTTAGGAATAAAAACCGGCCAAGAGCGTGTCGGGCCACGCTCACTGTAGGGTTCCGTAGTTTTCCGTCCGTCACAGTAAGTGTCCCCACTTAAGAGTTAATAACACCGCCATGTAGGATATGATATGAGAGTTCCACGTACAGCGACATCTATCGGCAAATTAAGTAAACTATTGCGCGCGAGCATAAAGTATGGAAGATGATTTTTATGGGATAATTCTTTATTGCGTGAACCGATTTTCACCGTTTTTACTTTATTTGAAAGCACGTCATTTCATTGTAATTTTGTAGAAATTACAGGTACAGTAAACACCTGCTTATACGGTTAAATTACAAACTTAGTTCAGAAATTTTTTTTTTTTCATAAACTATTCATCCTATCAAGTTCAAAATAATTTTCCTAGAAAGTTTTTATAAAGTTCTACTTTTGAGATTTTTTCATATTTTTAAAACTTATGGTTCAAAAGTTAGAGGGGGGGGGACGCATATTTTTTTACTTCTGGAGCGATTATTTCCGAAAATATTTACATTATCGAAAAATGATTTTAGGAAACCCCTATTCATTTTTAAATACCTATCCAATAATATATCACACGTTAAAGTTGAAATGAAAAAAAAAATCACTCCCCACTTTACGTATAGGGGAGGTACCCTAATAAAAAAAAATTCCACTTTTTATTTTACCACTTTGTCGGCGTGATTGATATACATATTAGTACCAAATTTCAGCTTTCTAGTGCTAACGGTCACTGAGATTATCCGCGGACGGACGGACGGACGGACGGGCAGACATGGCGAAACTATAAGGGTTCCTAGTTGACTACGGAACCCTAAAAAAACACCCGCGGCTCTAGGCATCACACATTTGTACGGAATTCAGGTATGAAATGCTATATATCATAGTTGGTGGAGCCATGAGCTGCCGTTCCAGATGCGATTTTGAGTATCAACCGATGCAATAGTTTAAAAAAAACGTTAAATTCAATTTTTTTAAATAGGTTTGTACTTACATTGGCGACTAGCAGCACAGCCACGAACAAAATCAGGAAACTCTTGAACATATTGCTGTTTTTTTACAGATGATGCAAATGCAGCCAACACGGCCTTATATACAGCGCTGCAGCGCATCAAGATAATTGTGATCACATAATAATCGCCTGAAATGACACTGGGTGATTGAAAATCATGCTTTTATGGATGGTGATGCAGTCATTAAGTTGTTTGAACGGTGACTTGGATAATTTAGCTATTTTTTGAACGGTTTATGAATAAAACAAATAACATGCAACGTTTAGGTATAGGTACTGTCCGTTACCTAGCAGTGACCGCAAATGTGACCTACCTATTCGGTATTTATATTTTTTCACAGAGTAGTATTAAGTAAAGTAGCCATGTATACAGGCTGTAATCGTTAAGTGTAGCCAGACAATTATTCCGTACATACGAGTAGAACAGATACCAGAAAACTTTAAACTGATATAAAAAGTACGTTACCCAATGAGTAAAATCAAATCAATAACTTTATTTAAATAAAGCCAGAAATATCCCAAATATTAACTTCATTCAAGCTAGGATTCCCTAGGGAAACTAGGGAATGCAAGCCGGTTATAACCGAAACCGAAAAAATAGGCATTAACTGGTTATTTTGTCAAAATAAAATAACCGGTTTTTGAAAATTTGTATAACCGGTTATTACGATTATGTTCAGGTTTTTATTTAATGCTATTATAACCTAAAACAGGATCATAAAAGGTTATAACATTCCACTCTATTTATTAAATATCTTCTTTTACTCTATTTTGGCGAGCCATTTTGCAGGTTGGTTAGACCACCTAAGTAATTTGTGTGGCTCACATTGAACTACAAATTGACCACAATCTTTCGAATTGAAAACCCGGTCTAGCTTTTATGATATTATCCGATTACCTTACTGTTTTTTTTTGACGTTTAGACGTTATTTTATAAAATTTTAACAAACATAAGTCATGAGTGTCATAACCGATTGCTTAACCGCTTATGAAATTGGAACGGTTATTGCATTCCCTAATTCAAACCCTCCCATACATTTATTTAGTACGCCGTTCGTTGAGAGGCTTTAGTTTAAAAAAAAAAAAAAGTTAGATTTCTTATTTCATAAAAGATGAGAGGCACGTCGTACTAAATGTATGGGAGCGTTTAAACTTAATACTTTTAATATTCCTACTTTTATTTAAAAAAGTTATTAATGTGATTTTACTGATTGGTTAACGTACTTTCGATATCAGTTTAAAGTTTTCTGATATCTGTTGGAATAATCGCCTGGCTACACTTAACGATTACGATTACACATTGGTACCCAGATTGTCTGTAAGACATCGCTCTTTAGTGATAACAATGCCTGTTTTTTAAATATATTATTATTAAGCACCCGAAAACATCGCGAAATAGCTGTTAGATTACGGTGAAATATTTATAAATGAAAAATAAAATTAAAAAAGTGTTCCACAAGTGATTTTTCAAAATATGTGTACAAACTAATATAAGTTTTGTTGGTTACTGCAAAATATGTAGTATCAAAAAGTTGACCCCATAGTAAAAGTTGTTCAAAATCATGAATTCAGGTTTGATTGTCTTGATTCACGATTAAAAAATCGACCTAATAGATAGATATAGATAAATACTTACTTAACTACATAGAAAACATCCATAACTATCTGTAATAAACATACATATAAATGCCCTGACCAGGATTCGAACCCGGGACCTCCTGCTTCATAGGCAGGGTCACTACCGACTCGGCTAGGAGGTCGTTGAAGGCCGTACGTAATCTTCAAAATGATCTAGGTCCTAACGACTCTCGAGGTCTAGTGCACCATAGTGCAATGTAACATTTTGGGCCCTACTCTATGATTATGTCTCATATGAGTTGTGTAAGAAAGTATTACTGTATTGTAATGTAGGAGAGAAATCTTGGTTCGGAAGTTAATAACAACAAGATTTTCATTATTTATATTTTTTATTCGAGTAAAGTGAATGATTTATATCATGCCACTAAGTAAACATTTAAATTCTTAATCTAACAAATAATTGTAATTAGGTAACTTAATCTCATTAAATCTCAATGAGGGTTTCCGCGATCGAGTTTTTCACTAGATGGCAGCACCGTGGCGACAGGTCTAGCTGTCACAATCCACCAATCATGTTTAACCATATATTTTTTGATTGGTGGATTTTGACAGGTACTGCCAAAAAGACCTGTCGTCACGGTGCTGCCATCTAGTGATAATCTCAATCGCGGAAACCCTCATTAACAATAACTTATGTATTTTTACCGGCGCTCGAGTTAACTTCCCCGGCAGTTCGTAGTTTGAAACAGCCAATGAAAATAAATTAATTTCTTTCAAAAGGGTAATTAGGATAGTCCTTCCAGCCCTTAGGGTCAATGACCCTGACGCCCTTGTTGAACTGGCCTATGGTGGCCACCTCTTGCTCGGTGAGCTTAAAGTCGAACAGGTCGAGGTTCTGCGCCAGCCGGTTTTGGTTCGTGGACTTGGGGATGACGATGAGGCCTCTATCCAACTGTAAGAGAAAACGGTTAGTTATTTACTAAAGTGACTATCTATTCTAACCGCCCAGTTCGCAGTTACTGATAAGGTGAGAAGACGTGTTGAGGAGGCGAGGAGCGAGACTAGTATTTATCTAGTCCGTGAGCGAGACGATTAGCATCGCAGTTTTTTTTCGTTAAAATACTGTTAGATTTTCGCTTGGCTACTCGCACAAGTGAGCAACTGCGATTTCTATGTTATTACCGTCAGAATCGTATATATCAAGCGGTTTATAAAAAACATTAATAGTTCCGTAAGTGTATGGACATGTTGGGCAAGCTTCATTGGTAGAATACGCTACCGTAAAGGTTGTCTGAACAGGCGCGGATCCAGGATTTCATTCAAATCTTGCGGTCCGCACCTAATGGCTCCCGTAGTACACGACTTACGTGTCAGGGCGGGGACTTAAATGCCCTCGTTGACCCCCCCACCCTACCCAGTATCCGCGCCTGTGTCTGAAAAAGATCTCTTAGCGATAGACTGCCTGTTGTTTACCTCTACTTTAACTTGCTGTATTTTATGTACTGGTTGATTTTGTGGTGTTGAATTTTGTGTTGTATTGTACTCTAGAATGAACCCGCCCGTCTTACATTTAAACGGTGACTATTTTTGTGCCTTTAAGGCTCCACTACAACATGAGCATGAGCCAGTCTAAGGTACGCAGCTAAAGGACGGAACGAGATCGCAATATCGTTTGCTTCCTCTAACGTCCCCATGATGGTCCATTGTGTAGCGGAGCCATAAGAGCAATAAACGCATCTGAAATACGAAATTCATCCAAAAACTTACCAGATACCGCAGCACAACTTGGCTGGTGCTCTTCCCGTATTTATTGGCGACGGCGACGAGGGTAGGATCGTCGCTGCGGGGGGGAGGGGTATCGTTAGTTTTGCGGGAGACAAGGAATCCGAACGGGCTGTACGCCATCACCGCCACGCCTAACTTCTGACAATGGGACACTAGGGGCTCTTGCGTCATGGTTGGATTAACCTGAAATGAAATTGACCAAAATATTAAAGCTAAAATATAACATAAGCGGACTACTACCGCCTAGAACTGAGAACTCGCGATTTCCTTGCCAAAGAGTTGACCAATATAACAAGACCCTATAGTGGAGTCAAAACCAACGTGCCGGCCGGGCAATAAAACGAGCTGTCAGCAAGGATGCGGCTAAAGTCGATATTTCTTATCGATGAATCAAGCTTGTTCTATGAAAAGTACTATGCATGTGCATGGTAGTTATAAGTAAAATCGATTCCATTATCTATAAATAAATATATTTACCTCGTTAGGTTTTAGTGATATCTAAATGGTTCATTATAAATAGCAGTCATTAATATCATGGCATTTTGTTACTGTTGCAATATAATTAGTGTACCTATTAGGGTAATTACGAGTATTATAATGAATGACCTAACAATGTGACAGTAGTTATAGATTATTATAGCGCTCATTATTAAGTCCTAAACGTTAATTAGTAATATGTTATCGTGCTATTTTCTCATTGGTTCTTAAAATCAATATAATTAGTGTCCACATATATAAATATTGTAAAATGTCTCACGGATATCATAAGTGCCAACCAGTAATCTGGGCTCAAATAAAAGGAGAGGTCGCAGCAAAGAATAATACATTCCGTTTAGCAGATGTAGAAGTTTTATTTCACCAAGCCGTCGACAATGTTTCTCAAGAAGACTGGGCCAAGTGTGTTCGACACGCAGAAGATCTACAATTAGCTGATCTACAAAAATATATTGTCAGAGACCAGAATCGTGTGGTAATAAATCTACAAGACGACAGTGATACCGACACCGACAGTTCTGACAGTGAAACTTAGAGCTTTTTATTGAGTATAACTTATTATAATATTTAAATTATTCAATATGTTTTTATATATTTTATAATTTATTTTGTCTACCTAAATATAAAAATAAACCTTTGTTACGAAATTTTCTTCTATATTCATATTACACTTAAATACAACCTTATTATTATAAATAAATCCATCGATAATGTGCGAAGGTTGCGGCACGCATCCCTACAAGCAGGTAGAAAAGGGCACGTGGCCGGCCCGGAGATTTATGGCCCCGCCGGCACGATGGTTTTGACTCCACTATAGCTCTATAATCCGTTGACTGATTATGCTCATAACCGAACTTTCAAATTGTATTGAGCTCTGCTACAACCGCAACAAATTTCATAAAGATCAGAAAAACGTTACTAAAGTTATCGCGGAACAATTATTCAAATTAAAAAAGCCATCGAAATGCACAGACGTCTAGGTAGCCAGCTGACAGTTCCGTTGTGTCCGAACTTGTCTGTAAGAACTTCGCTTCGCTTACGCTCTGCTCGTTCTAGAAGAACTTCACTTCGCTTACGGTCCGCTCGTTCGATAAGAACTTCGCTTCGCTTATGCTCCGCTCGTTCGAATATGTTTATATTAAAGCAGTTGCAGTGGTAACACGGCAGCGTCGGATGGCCATATAGTCTAGACTCTAGGAGTGTAGGTGGTGTTTTGTTTGGTAGTCTGACACCGTAAGACGGTTAAGTTCCTCTATCACTCGCGTTACAATTTTATAAGTCTAAAGCGGCAATCACTGGATGAAGTGGGGCCCAGATATACCTACATAACTGTTCCGTCATCCTCATCCTTTGTCAGGCAACATAATGTCGCATTGTAAACAGCAAGAATAAATTTATATGATTCGTACCTACCTCTATTTGATTGACCGCAGGTTTGATGTGACTGTTTTCGAACAGTCTGTCCAGCTGAGAGCTGTTAAAGTTAGACACCCCAATAGACTTGGCCAGACCCTGCTTCTTCGCCTCTTCCATGCCCCTCCACGTTTCTACGTAATCTATGTCCCCGGGCGACCCGTCAGCCTGAAACAGGTTAATTTGGGATTAAAAAGGCCAATTGTAAAATAATTTATAAAGGAAAGGAGATCGTCAATTTTGTTAGGCGATTTGCCCCAGCTCATTAAGGTGCGTATAATTATGAAGTAGGTATCAAAACATTCGCCTTAATTTCTAGATCAGGACGGTCATAAAATAATCATGAAATCTAACGGGAAAATTGAAAAATCGGGGATGAAAAAACGTGAATGTGATAAGGACAATATTTAAAAGTGTACATGTTTATGATTTACAGTATAACACAAAATAACTACCGGTTTTTTAAAGAATATCTACAAAATCTGACATGATAATGAAACGAAAATCATAATAAAATAATAAAAAGTCATATTTTGATCCTGCCGCTGATTTCTTGTATTTAGATAAACAAAGATAATGACTGTCAAACCATCATTGCTACTATGAACTAAACAATCGTAGAACTAATTACAAAGAGATAAGGTTTAGCTCTGTTAGTGCGCTACTACTAGTATCCATGAAGTTATAATTTTAAACTGGAGTATACTCTTGGGCCACAAAGTGAGGCCTAAAGAAAGGGAGCTGCGTTTCATTTTGACTTAGGGCGTTATGACGGTCCAGTTTAAAATTATAACTTCATGCGGCAGACTTGGATGACAGTGTCAAACTAAAATAATAAACTAGATTAGTATAGTAAACGTAACTCCTTTCTAAAAATGTCTGTTTCGTCTCAGTCCAGGTAAAGTTAACCTTATGTCAATGCTGTAAAGACGTTAACAACTTATTAAGCACTATTTGGATCGCGGAAGGATCAACGAAATTACTTTTTATTTTGTATTTCTAATTCCCGTTTCATTTTCATGAAATATTTTGTCTAGTTTCGTAATAAAATGGGTATTTGCTTAAAATTGCAGAACAAACCTTATACGAGATCATTATCGCTAGTGGGCCTGGAATTGACGGTCTCCTTTATGTTTAAAAGGGATAAAATGTTCGTCCCCCTAAAACGAATAGAATTTCACTTGGATTTTTGTTGTATAAGAGGTACAGTCAGTAGCGGAAGTAGCTATAGTGTATGAGGTGTTGAATGAAAATGATCTGACCGACTGACTTTATAACAATATAGTCGCCCCGAGGCGTAATAAAAACGTGTCAAAGTAATTTTGAACATATCACCCGCTACGCTACTCCGGCTGCTGACTGTATCTACAGCTCGTTAAGCACCTAATGTTAAATGTATGACCATTTAAACCTTATAAGGCATATTCCGCTGTGACATGCAGAATTCTAAAAAAAAAGATCAAAGTATGGAAGCTCTTCCAGTCTCTTCTCTGACCTTTACTTTTAATCCAGGAACCTTGTCGCCTGAAAGTACGGGGCACTGTGCGTCAAATCCGGTAGTTCTGATTTTTTGCAGACTTGTTTATGATGTTGGCCCAATAAATAATTCAAGTTTGTGACCTCGGGCGCCGAACGCAACTTTGTCGAAAATCGAAATTTTTTTTTTCAGACTGGCGATTATGACCCTATAGGACTGCTTTTTGTTAGTACCTTCTCAAGATTTTTTTAAAGTAGACTAAATTTGCTACAATATGAGACTAGAATTGTCTGTGTAGACCCACTAGTTTCCAAGATAAAGCTTTTCAAAATATAACCGTTTTTCCAAGAATTGTTTACCTTTGCCCTTCCCCTTCTTTTCTGGGAAAAATGGTTCTATTTTGAAAAGCTTTATCTTGGAAACTATTGGGTCTACAGACACAATTCTAGGATTCTATTGTAGAAAATTTAGTCTACTTTAAAAATGTCTTTAAAAGGTACTGTCAAAAACTAGTCTTTAAGGGTTATAATCGTCAAAATCTGAAAAAAATCTGCTTATTCGTTTTTGACAAAGTTGCGTTCGGCGCACGAGGTCACAAACTTTAAATATTTATTGGGCCAACATCACAAACAAGTGCAAAAAATCAGATCTACCGGATTTGACGCACACGATGATTGTATAAAGTTACTGGATTATTTTACCATTTTTGATTTCAGAGTCATGGAAAACTTAAGGTATTGACTTTTGGTTTGGTTGACTTACATTTAGCGCTATCGGGAAGTGGATCAAGTAAAGGTCAACATAGTCCAAGCCAAGTCTCTTGAGGGACTCCCGCAGTGCTGGGACCACTTGGTTTTGGGCGTGCTTGTCGTTCCATAGCTGAAACAAGTTTACGAACGATTTATTAACGACCTTAAATGCTTTTTACACAGAGTGGCTAATGCGTCCGCGGCGCCAAAAACATAAGTGAGTAGTACTAAATCAGTAGTAGATTCAGGTATTGCCTTAGAGCATTCAATCCGGAGTGGCTACTCCTCCGGATGTCTGTCATTTTCTATACAAAAAAAGTCTGCCGATTTTTAATTGCGGGGGAGGTGAACGTCAAATGTATGGCTATTCGTACGTCACGTACAAATATCCACGTTAGTCCAATAGTCCATACAATAAGTGACGTAATGTATGACCGCCGGTCATATGGTTTCATCAGAGGGGAATTCCGGTTGGTTGAATGCTCTAAGGGTATTACGGCCCGCCGGCTACCGTAGCCTGCTTATGCCTAAAACTCCAGAGGTATCACACGCGCGTTGCCGACCCTATAGAAATCTGTACACTCCTTTTTAGGGTTCCGTACCCAAAGGGTAAACGGGAAATGTCACCAAGCTGTATCTCATGAACCGCGATAGACAGTTGAAATTTTCACGGATGTTGCCGCTATAACAACAAATACTAAAAAACAGCCGTTTTTTGCCGTTTTTATAGATAATGGTACGAAACCCTTCGTGCGCGAGTCCGACTCGCACTTGGCCGGTTATTTGAAGAACCCCATACTATACTGTTGTCCCTTGGGAAAACATCGGCAGTGAGTTCATTTCACATTCGCTATTTCTATCTCTGGGAGTCTATTTGGCGAAAGCCCTCCTCTTTAGCCCAGAACACCTGTACGGTGCTTTAACCGATTGAACGCCAAGAACGCCTAAAGAGGTCTTGTGTCGTCGTGCCCACTACGCTAACCCATAAAGGGGTCGGAGTTAAAGTGTACTTTGATCATGAATACAATCTATTATGAATTGTTTTGCACAGCACTACGAGATTCGTCTTTTTGATAACGCAACAGTGCTTGGCGTGTGAGTGATTACTCCTTTCAAATATGTAAGCGTCCAAGTATTGATTCTCACCTTAGTAGTTACGAACAAATCTTCCCTCTTGACTAAGCCCTTGGAGATGGCGTCGGCGATGCCCTGTCCGACTTGTGGCTCGTCTTGATAGATGGCAGCAGTGTCTATGTGCCGGTAGCCGCCCTCGATAGCCCAGCACACGGCTTGGCGAACTTCGTCGATGGGTGCCTGGGGAAAATATTAACGTAGAACCACTTGAATCAAACCGTCCGTCTATTTGTTACCGTCATCATCATTGTTAAAATATGTTTGTATGAAGAGTTTGACGATACTAAATCTCGATTTTTTTTGTATGGGACACATCGTCCCAGCCGGCCGACTCGCCATACAATATCAATATGATCTATGGATTCAAATAACGTTAACCCTCTGTATAGGTAGTCCAACAACGCTAACTCTACATGGAGTTTTCCATGACAAAATGTGGAGCTTCCGTTATAAAAGTCATACCTATTTTCAAATAAATTTGATGTTTATGCTGCCTCGTCGTCTAAAGTTAAGGACGCGATTCACCAAGAATCTCGCTCAGAAGACATAGATATCTATAGGTTAAACTGTAATCATAAACAAACGGAAGACATTGAAATTGTCTTAAATGAAGTGCCAGCAATAACTCGCTATAACGTCACACTTCCGGTTTACAGTTTTTCACAATTATCTTGAAAAAAAGCAAGAATAAGATCTAAAAACTTGAGTGGTTACGCGCGTTTTGAGACAAATTTTTCTTTAGCTGCATACTTGTTCGTTAGGTCACCGTCACCGCACAATAAGCTAATATTGAACTACGTAAATGAGCAAAAAACAAAAAACTATTCCAAAGACGCCGCAGCCATCTTTAGCTTATTGTCGATTAATCATTTTTAAGGTTCCGTACCTCGAAAGGAAAAAACTGGCCAAGAGCGTATCGGGCCACGCTCAGTGTAGGGTTCCGTAGTTTTCGGGGGGGTATCGCGGAGAATGACTGATGGACCCGTGATGCCCCCCACGAACGGTTAGGCGGTTAGCCCGGAGTGTTTTAGTGGGTATTCTCTTCACCTTCTCTTTGATAGAAGAGAGGCAGGAAGAGCGAGTCCCACATACCCCCCGCAAGACCCTTACCCCGGGGCTGGGGGGATGCGTAAAAGCATTTCACTCCGTCAAAAAAAAAAAAAAGGGTTCCGTAGTTTTCCGTCCGTCACAGTAAGTGTCCCAACTTAAGATTTAAAATAACACCGCCATGTAGGATATGATATGAGCGTTCCACGTACAGCGACATCTATCGGCAAATTAAGTAAACTATTGCGCGCGAGCTTAAAGTATGGATGATGATTTTTATGGGATAATTCTTTATTGTGTGAACCGATTTTCACCGTTTTTACTTTATTTGATACGTCATTTCATTGTGATTTTGTAGAAATTACAGGTACAATAAACACCTGCTTATACAGTTAAATTATAAACTTAATTCAAAAATGTAATTTTGTAAATTTTTTTTTAAAACTATTCAACCTGTCAAGTTCAAAATAATTTTCCTAGAAAGTTTTTATAAAGTTCTACTTTTGAGATTTTTTTCATATTTTTAAAACTTATGGTTCAAAAGTTAGAGGGGGGGGGGACACATTTTTTTTTACTTCTGGAGCGATTATTTCCGAAAATATTTACATTATCAAAAAATGATATCAGTAAATCCCTAGTCAACACATTTTTTTCCACTTTTTATTTTACCACTTTGTCGGCGTGATTGATATACATATTAGTACAAAATTTCAGCTTTCTAGTGCTAACGGTCACTGAGATTATCCGCGGACGGACGGACGGACGGGCAGACATGGCGAAACTATAAGGGTTCCTGGTTGACTACGGAACCCTAAAAACGGAACCCTTATAGGATCACTTTGTTGTCCGTCCGTCCGTCCGTCCGTCTGAGAAAAAGGGTCTGTCAAGACCCTTTTTCTCAGGAACGCGTCCTAGGTATCAAGCTGAAATTTATTATCCGCAAATTTTCGAAACTCGCAAGGGAATCAAAACCTACAGGGTACTTCCCGTGAACTCAGAATATTGAAATTTGGTACGAAGCAACGTCTTATAGCACAGATAAAGGAAAAATTTCGAAAACCGTAAATTTTTAATTACATCATATAATAAACATATTTTTAATCATTTTTAAGTTACTACCCTCATATACCTACAGGTTTGTACGGAACCCTCGGTGCGCGAGTCCGACTCGCACTTGGCCGGTTTTTTTTTATTGTGCTCTCGTCACGGTGCTGCCATCTAGTCAAAATCTCGATCGCGTAAACCCTCATTATGTTTACATTCTTCGTGGTTCGCGTCCTTACTTATATTTATCAAAGCTTTACACATTGCGCTTTCTGGTGGAGCAGAGTTACCGTGGTCGGCGGCTGGTAAACTTACATCTGCCGCTGTTCCTCTGCCAGTGCCGAGAGCCACGACGGGTATCTTGTGCCCGTCGTTTAGATCGATGACAGGAGCCTTGCCCGCCATTATCGTCTGGAAAAAGCCATACTCTTTTAAATAAATTACGTACGGTGATTGTGCTAGTTTTCGTCCACACATGTCAGTTTTCCGTCTATACTTATTTATACAAATACAGTCAACCAATTTGATTCCTAGGCCACTCTAGAACCTTGTCTCAATAGCTAGTTTGGTAGCGAATAGGTTACGTTTATACGTATCCACGGGCAACTATCATTACGACAACTCGACAAGGTTCTACAGTGGCCTCGGAATCAACATGGTTGGCTGTACCAATACATAACGATATACTATCGGGTTCAGAATTGCATGGTCAATTTATGAATGAATTCATTGATAAATTGACCATGCAATTTTGAACCTGATGGTACATTCAAGTTTTTTTTAAATAAAAACTTAAATTAAAAAAAATCTTAATAATAAACTATAAGAACATAGATAATTTGTTACCCTTATAGTTTTTCCCATATATTTATTTGTAGCAGTTTAATTAAGTACTTAATTAGGACGGTAAACTGGACCGGGACGGGAGACTAACACAATCACCCTACTTATGTTAAAAATATCCTTTCAAATAAATAAAAAAGTCTTTTATTGGTAAAGCACATCACTCTTTATCGGCAGTTACCTACGTAACTTTTCGTTTTCTTGTTGCTTGGTTATAAATTTGCAAAAAATGTAGACTGTTATGTTATAACAATGATGAAGTATAACCAGCAAAACAACGATATTTACAAACTCCGTGCCATGGCATTAGTCACCTATGTCCGCCAGTACTTAGTACTTTTTCTTCTGTCTGATCTGACGCAATAGAGATAAAAATAAATAAAATTCCTTGAGCTAAAACCGGTGACAACTTTTACCTACTGGCCGCATAGTTTCAATAACAATATAACGACATTTGTTTCAGATTATACCGCTGTTGCTGCTGAATAAATTGTACAGTGATGAAATTGTACGGTCATGTCTCATGTCTAAAAATATGGACATTTAATGTGACAAAATCGTGTATTCAAAACATTACGCTTTCGTAATAGAGTCGTGGTTATATACCTACATATTGTTGTCACATTAAATTTAATGTACCCATATTTTTAGACGCAACTAGACCTACAAATGGGTACTTTCCTGGGTAAAAAAAATATAATTATATTTAGTCCGTCTCTTAGATTATTAAAAAATATTGGACACGTATTTTTTATTTTGTCAATCAAACAAAAATTGGTGAAGATAAAGCCCATTAAAGTTCCGCGTGACGTCACATTATACTAGAAATAGTACTAAAATGTGACGTCACGCGGAACTTTAACGGGCTATATCTAGACCAATTGTTGTTAGATTGACAAAATAAAAAACCGGCCAAGAGCGTGTCGGGCCACGCTCAGTGTAGGGTTCCGTAGTTTTCCGTCCGTCACAGTAAGTGTCCCCACTTAAGAGTTAATAACACCGCCATGTAGGATATGATATGAGAGTTCCACGTACAGCGACATCTATCGGCCAATTAAGTAAACTATTGCGCGCGAGCTTAAAGTATGGAAGATGATTTTTATGGAATAATTAATTATTTATTGCGTGAACCGATTTTCACCGTTTTCACTTTATTTGAAAGCACGTCATTTCATTGTAATTTGTACAAATTACAGGTACAATAAACACCTGCTTATACGGTTAAATTACAAACTTAGTTCAGAAATTATTTTGTAATTTTTTTTCAAAAACTATTCATCCTATCAAGTTTAAAATAATTTTCCTAGAAAGTTTTTATAAAGTTCTACTTTTGAGATTTTTTTCATATTTTTAAAACTTATTGTTCAAAAGTTAGAGGGGGGGGGGGACGCATATTTTTTTACTTCTGGAGCGATTATTTCCGAAAATATTTACATTATCGAAAAATGATTTTAGTAAACCCCTATTCATTTTTAAATACCTATCCAACAATATATCACACGTTAGGGTTGAAATGAAAAAAAAAATCACTCCCCACTTTACGTATAGGGGAGGTACCCTAATAAAAATAAATAATCCACTTTTTATTTTACCACTTTGTCGGCGTGATTGATATACATATTAGTATCAAAATTCAGCTTTCTAGTGCTAACGGTCACTGAGATTATCCGCGGACGGACGGACGGACGGACGGGCAGACATGGCGAAACTATAAGGGTTCCTAGTTGACTACGGAACCCTAAAAAGTGTCCAATATTTTTTGATAATCTAACTGACGGACTAAATATTTTTTTTAGGAAAGTAGCCAATTAACGTACCTTACGCAGTGTAGTCTTGGAAGTGTAGCAGTAAAAATCATACGACAGATGTAAAATAACGATTTAGCTCCACGAATGTCAGTTATCAGTTACGTCAGTTACCTATGGCAACGGAAACACGGCAACTGACGACTTTCACATTAGCATTACAATGTGTACCGCTACTGCCAGCTAGGATCATTATCTTTATCGAGATACTTAAACACTTAAAACTGACACTCGCACAGCTGAAGGCATAACGCTATAACTAACAACTAATACAAACCCCGCGACCATATACAAGATATCTCTATACTCCGCTTAGCGCGTTATTTCTTTGAAACCTAAGCTGCCAAAACGGAGGGGTGCGGGAGGGGAACAGGCAATGCTAGACAGGGAACGCGCCATTGTTCCGTGGGGCGTAAAAGAGAGTCAGACATTAATGGTTGCCAGGTTGTCATGGAAACGTACTAAGTTTACTGTCACTTACAATAAATTAGTGTCTCAGTATAGGGTGAAATTACTTCGAGCGGGGGTCGCCCGGCAATGCGGGGTTTTGGGTATTAGTCTATGCCCGCGACACACCTACAGAGTCTGATGAACCTAGATCTTATCACCTACCTACGTTCATGGATTATTTTGAGACATGGTGACATGGCGCATTTGTGTAAATAATCGAATGAGCGGAGCGTAAGCGAAACAAGCTCTTACAAACAACTTCTGGCTATGTCTCGGCATTTCGATGGCTTCTTGATTTTGGGAGTTTGTTACGCGATAAGTAATGATTTTCTGATCTTTATGAAATTTGCTGGAGTTGTAGCAGAGATACATATAATTTGAGAGTTCGTATATGAGCAGGATCGATCACGCTGTTGTGGAGTCAGAAGGCGAAAAAAATTCTTCAGTAGGGTCTTGTTATATTGGTCATCTCATTTGCAAGTAAATCGTGAGTTCTTAGTTCGAGGCGGACTACTAGTATATCAAGTAGGCATAATAACATCAAAGCGGCCTTTGGCTAATTTAGCTTGCTAAATGTACCTCCTTAAGGAGGTACTAATTTTTGAGGAAAGAAATAACGCTACCTGGGACCTGAGTTGTATTTATTATTTGCTAGTCTGCCAAGTAATTTTTACGAAAATAAAGTTTATTTTCTAAAAGTTTGAAAAGCACAAAGCGGCCTTTAGGAACTTATGAAATGCTATCTAAAAATTGAGTTGTCTATATTATTTGCTAGTCTTGTCATCCAAACTTGAACCATAGACCAAAGAGTAAAGGTTGAACACGCCAAAACCTGGGCATATAAAAATAGCTATAGTTATTCGAAAAATGGAGATATTTAAACTTTTGAAACAACAATTTTCTCACAAAGAACTGGGCTATAAAATGATGATAGTTTTATTTTCTTTTATTTATTCGTTGGCAAAATGTCGAGCGTACAACATCAAAAACGTGAACGCATTTTGCACGAACATGTAAAAAATCTCATGTTAAGCTACATAGATATCGCGAAAAGGCTGAAATATCCACAATCTACTGTTGGTCACGTATTAAAAAGTTTCCGTGAACGCTGGACAATAGATAGAAAGCCAGGAAGTGGTGGGTTGCGGTGAGTCAAGAATAAGAAACAGGAAAGAGTATTTTAAAGATTTTTGCCTCAAATCATACGATTTCATCTCGTGATGTTGCTAAAAAAGTGAAAATGTCTTAGTCCTATGTCCAAAAAGTGAAACAGATGGCAGGACTGAGGAGTTATAAAGCCCAGGCCGCACCAGATCGAGACTCAAAACAGAACTTATCCGCAAAGATACGGTCGCGCGCGACAACTCTATGAAGATCTTACAAAATTTAAATGCGCGGTGATGGACGACGAGACATATATAAAATTGGATTGTAAACAAATACCTGGTCAATAGTTTTATACTAGCAAAACTCGAACAGATACTCCTGAAGATTTTGAATTAAAAAAATGAGGGCAATTTCCAAAAAAATACCTTCTTTGGCAGGCAATATGTAGCTGTGGTAAAAGAAGTCGCTCGTTTATTACCACCGGGACAATAAACGGCGATATTTATCAGAAAGATTGTTTACAGAAGCGTTTTCTGCCTTTTATAAGACAGCATGCCTCACCACCGCTGTTTTGGCCAGATCTAGCCAGTTGCTAATACGCAAAATCAGTTATGGAATGGTACAACGCTAACAGGATAATGGTGGTACCCAAAATATGCAATCCGCCAAATAGTCCGGAACTGCGGCCTGTTGAAGAGTACTGGAGTATTATGAAAGGAATTCTAAAAAAGAAAGGCGGAGAAGTAAAATCGGTCCCTGAGCTACAAAAAATATGGACCTGGGCGACAAAAATCTTTTCTAAAGAGATCGTGCAAAGTCTTATGTGCCGTGTGCGTAGAAAAGTTCGATCTATGGCTTACTGTGTAAACATTAATTAAAATTAAAAATGTGATTTTAGAATTCATTAAATTTGTCATTAAATGTGGTATTCATAATGTAGTTATTTATTTTCAAACTGGTTTAAAAACAAATTTTGCGTGCCCAAGTTTTGGCGTGTTCAACCTTTATTCAGCTTAATTGTCTCTCGCTCACACATTCTCATTGCTGGAAGACGCGATCTGCGGCGTGTTGGTCGGTCATTGACCGTCACAAACCTAACTAACAACTATCACTGTAGGTAATATACTCGTAGTTAAAGCAATGGTGCGTAGTGTCAGTGACCGCGAGGCAACCGGATGTGATGAGGAGCCGCCCTGTGCAACCCGAACTAACCCGACTTGGACTGGGGCGGAAATAGAGGGGAGGTGCAATTTTTTATATTATCGCGAGGAAACCGATTGAAACAGCAGTTTCCTGAAAGAATGTACGCTGGTTATATAACAAAATTTTAATGCCATCCCTCCTGGTTGGACTGGCGCCCTGTACGTGAGCGGAGGAAAAAAAATGCTCTGAATAATAGTGTGTATCTTGCTCCTCGATTATAGTTTCTTAATTTATCAATTTCTGTTTTGATGGGAACTTTTGTACCAGGGACAACTCGTGGGGGACTTTTTGAGTAGATTAGTCATTAAGATTAGTAGATTAGTCATTAGTCATGTAAGAGTTTTGTTTATTGTTTTTTCTGTGTGTTGCTGTTGACGATTTATATTTGAATAAAAAAAAATGTGTTTTTATTGATATATATATGGTTTATATATGTTTATTTTTTTATTTTATTTTATATGTGTTAGTTTATTATTGTTTAGTTGATTTGCATTTGCAACACCTACGTATTTCTGATTATTTTCAATGGTTTCCGCTTCTAAAGGTTGTCTGGAAGAGATCCCTTTTTAGCGATAAGACCGCCAATTGTTTTCTGCTTTTACTATTTGTAACTTGTATTTTATGTTTCTTTATTTTGAGGTGCGCAATAAAGATTATTTATGTTATGTTATGTGCCTAAAACAACAAGTCCATTATAGCCCATACTACTATATCTACCTACTTACTGTAGGTAGATACGGAAGGGTACTTATTCAAATTCCCAATTTCATACAAATCTGATGTAAAGGCGGCTTTCAGAAGAAATTTCGTCGGGAATTTGAGCGCCTTTTGATTGTGACTCTAGAATACAAACCTAGAGTAGGTAATACCGCAGTAATACACAACATTAGCCTTTCACACTGCACTGCTGCGGTTTCCACATAACGCTCTGCATGTGTATAGTGCTGTCACGCTTGCACACGGTCGCCACTTGCGGTTGCGGCGCCAGTGTGATAATCGCCTTATATGTATTGTATCTATTATTGTTACATATACACGCGTACAGTCACAGACTTTAATGGTTGTGCCATTAAGGTCTCGTACATTGGATATTTCATAAAGTACTAAACAAAAGAAAATAGCGTAAATCGTAAATAGCTCAGTAATTAAAATCCTTGGCTGAATGATAAATTAGCAACCACATTACATAGCACATTAACAAGCCTTATTAATTTGTTCCGTGGTATTGTTTCCAAGGAACAAATTAAAAGATTCAATAGTACTTTGAGAACTCGCGATTTACTTGCAAACGAGTTGACCAATATATAATGATGATTTTTTTCGCCTTCTAGCTCCATAACCCCTTGATCGAGGCTGCTCATATACGGACTCTCAAATTATATGTATCTCTGCTACAACCCTAACAAATTTCATATAGATCAGAAGAACGATACTAAAGTTATCGCGCGACAACTATTCAAAATCAAAAAGCCATCGAAATGTGCATTTCGAGAGTCTAAGCTGAAGTTGTTTGAAAGAACTTCACTTTGCTTACGCTCCGCTCGTTCGATTAGCAACCACATTAACAAAAGCCTTATTAATTTGTTCCGTGGTATTAACGCTAATAGATTCATTAAGAACCTAAGTGATTAATTATTTATTATACGTGGCATATAACCTGTATATGCTATAGTTTGTGTACCAGGCTCACGTCTCTACCAGCCACCAGCTAGGCCACCAGTTGCTCAGCCACATATGATTTATACAGAGTATAACAAAAATGCTGGTGATCCTTTAGGACATAATGGTATAGTATTTTATTCAAAAATGGCCGGCAAGGCAAGGTTTACGGTTAAAAACTAGGCGGCGAAGTTCCTAGTTTATGGTCAAGTAAAAATTAATAAGTTACGGAAATTGCAGGCTCGATTTCGCGACATAAATGTTGCATACAAATTCCATTTTTGTCGAGGTACAAACTTTTTAAAAAGTTCAACAGCCATACAAAAATAAAGGCAAAAGTCCTAAACAGCCAAAACACAACATCGGTATTTGTTATTTATAATGTTGGTACCGCGACTTTTTAGTTATCTCAAATAGCTTACGGTAAATTCAGAAGAAAAATACACTTCAAACTTTTATTATATTATTAATAAAAAGATATAAAGGCGGCAAAGCTGAGCGTGTACCACGAACATAGAAAATTGTAGTTTAGAAACTACAAAATCTGTCTCTCTCACTCAAAATAAGAAGCGATGGAGATGGAGATAATTATAGGATTCGAATCGAAATTCGATGCTCGCGGTAGTGGTCATTCTTTTAACCTAGAAGTTATCCTGAATATATTATTTATGTCAATATTGTTTGTTCATCAACGTTGGCTGTTTTGCATTATTTTTGAATAAAGCACTATATTGGACTCGGCGCGAAGGGCCATTGCTGGCTTCGTATTAAATTAAACGGACTCCTAAAGTCGTCCGTTTAAACGTAATACTCAACCATCAATGTGCTACTTCACCTCCTCGACAATAATGTACTTTTTATTACGTGTCCCATACATGAATAATTTTTTTTTCGCGTCCAAAAAATTTTTCTCCTTTTTTTTATGGAGAATAGGCAGACGTTTGACCGCGATCTCACCTGATGGGAAGTGATGATACGGTCTACGGTGGAGCACGCTTACCTATGAGATACCTATTTACTCTCGCTTTGAAGAGACCCAAATTGTACTCAAGTGGAAACACGGACTCGGGC
Source organism: Pammene aurita (assembly GCA_947086415.1). Lineage (NCBI taxonomy): Eukaryota > Metazoa > Arthropoda > Insecta > Lepidoptera > Tortricidae > Pammene > Pammene aurita. The sequence continues at coordinate 7,796,704 of OX352307.1, forward strand.
AGGCCGTTCCACTCCTTGGCAGTTCGCATAAAGAATGTTGAAGCAAAACGCTTCGTGCGTATATGTGGAATACTTACCATGAAGCGATGCCGGAGTGCCGATTGTCTGGTAGTCCGATGGTAAAATGGAGACGGAGGAATAAGGTTGTGCAGTTCCTCGGCACAATCTCCGAAATGTATCCTATAAAAGATGGATGGGCTGGCAACCTTGCGACGATGCTCCAGACTTTGAAGTCGAGCATTCGTCAGCTTGTCATCATTGATGATTCTCTTGGCCCTCCCTTCGACTGACTCGAGCGCCTCAAGCTGGTATTTTGCTGAACCATCCCACAGATGTGAGCAGTATTCTACACACGACCGGACTTGTGTTTGGTAAAGGTCCTACTTTTTCTTACTCTCAATACGATACCAATTCTGCCCTTATAAACGGATCACCACTATTTTTGTTGCATTCTGTATACTAGCCCCCTTATTCATATGATAAACGTTTCTCAGGCCTCAATTAGTCAATTTATATTATAACCGAAGAACAAATCAAATTATTTTTAATAAATACAATACAATACAAATAATCTTTATTGAACACCTCAAAAAGAAAACCAGTACAGAAAATGCATAAAGTCAGAATCGAGGTAAACAACAGGCGGTCTTATCGCTAAAAAGCGATTTCTCCCAGACAACCTTTAGGTAGTGGAATTGTGTTAAATAAACTAAGTCAGTAGGTGTAATATTTTGATTTGTTTATTTTAAGTACACACACTACTATATAAATCATAAACTTATATAGATGTCATATACAAAGGAAAAAGTAACCTAGGCCTCCGGTGCCCAGGGCTGGGATCGAACCAGCGTCTTCTGCATTCGCGGCAAGTGGTAAAGGCGTCTGCCGCGAATGCAGAAGACGCTGGTTCGATTCCAGCCCTGGGCACCGGAGGCCTAGGTCACTTTTTCCTTTGTATATGACATCTATATAAGTTTATGGTTTTTTTAGTCAATTTATGTTTTGTGTTTTTCTAATAAACACAACTGTCAAAGTGCGACGACGACATTGTCCCCGTGGTCCCGAAGAGAGTCGTTCTTCGGGACCACGGGGACAGTGTCGCCCTCGAAACGTCGAATGTAATTTTTAGAATTATATACGCGGTTAAGTCCCGTTATTACAAATCAGTGAAAGTTTAAATCAGTGTTAGGTAGGTAGGTACCTACATACAGTCACATCTGGAAATATGGATACCTACATTTAATGTAACAAAAAAATGTATTCAAGACTTTACACCTTGGTAGTGGGTAATATAGTCGTGGCTACATATTTTTTGTCAAAAGATAAGATATAAGATATTTATTCTTCAATTTAGGCACATTACAATGCACTTATGAACGTCAGAGAGAAAAAAAAAACTACCTCCGATTCTAACCCTACACCTCTGACCCGAGAAGAATTATTTATGACCGGCAAGAAACTCACATTAAATTTGTCCATATTTTCAGACATGACTGTGTACGTTGTCACCGTTCTGTTAATAAACTAGTTAAATATGTACCTACTTATGTAGACATAATTATACAGAGTGTAACAAATATACGGGTGATCCGTAAAAGGGCATAATTTCTATCGTATTGGAACTAAGAAAAAATAGAAAAAAAAAATCTATGCAAAAAAAAATTTTTTTTGTATGGGACCCGTGTCGTCCCGGCCGGCTAACCCTTCATACAAAACCAATTTTTTTGTGTAAAATTTTTTTTTTCTTGGTTTTTCGTATTACGATACCAATTATGCCCTTTTGTTACTTACGAAATAATTTGCCAACAAAAGTATTTTGTTAGTATTGAATAGATATATTAAAATTAGAACCGTCTCTTGTTTCTGTCGTTGACTTTAATACACATAAAATATAATATGTACGTACTTGAATACCGAGACACAGTATAATCGCGAACCACATCTTGAGAGCACCATAGGTATAAGACTGGTTGTGCAACTCGCAAACGCGCTCACATGTCAACCATCAAACCGGTCGTGATCGTAGGCTGTTTTATAATAGTACGCAATAAACTAGTTCCTTTGCTGATTCATTATCGCAGTGAACTCACAATGATCTTAAGCTGGGGCCAGACGGCATACAACCACAGCCCTCTGCGACGAGACCTTGACAGAAAACAGCAGAGATTTTAAACCATGTAGCCAGTGGTTGGTGCCGAATTCTACATTACCTTTAAACGCCCTTGGCGGCTAGGTGTGCTTTGGCAACCATTGGCAGAAGCGGTTGGTTGGTTGTCAGCCATGTAGCCGCTCGCTTCAACGGCTCGCTCCAACCAAGGTCACGTGGCAGAATCTGCGGCTATATGCCGTCTGCCGTCTGGTCCCAACTTTAAGCACCATAGAGTTCGACCAGAACGATCGGCTCTCTTCGGAAAAGGGTATCGTAGGGGACACCTTAACAGTCCCACTTTGGTTGCAGGTTGTAATTCACGCGTATAATTCACTCCTAATGTTACGATTGTAGGCTAACGAGACAGCCTTGGATATCGACTACGTAGAAACGTGGAGGGGCATGGAAGAGGCGAAAATACTAGGTCTAGCCAAGTCCATTGGGGTGCCAAACTTTATAGACGGAGAGCTAGCCACGTCAGATATGACACAATAATGAGAGCAACGAAACCCCTCTCGTTAGTTTGCTATACTATACTTAATTCTAGATCCGGACATCTGGCAGCTGTAAAGTGGTGGATGTCAAATAATGGAAACCACTCTAAGAATACAAATCCTAGAGTTCTGGTTTTGATGCAGTATTATGAAAAATTATATAAATAATTAGATAATATCATTGCCAAAAGTTTCTGATGGGGGAAAGTAGTCCAAAACGACGTATAATGTAATTCATAGTTTATCGCCTACGTTTCTGTTTCCGAAATATTATGCAAAGTTTTTTGTTCTAATGTTAAAATATAGGGCCCGTCCTCTATAAATAAGATAACTTCGGCCGTTTTTACCTATTTTGGTATTACTTTTTTCCAATTCAAAAGCTAGTCTGTCACTCTGACATCCACCCATTAAAAGCTGCCAGATGCCCGGATCTAGCAATAAGAATAGTGTTTCAATCATACTAGATGGGTTTCATTGCTCTCATTATTGTGTCATATCTGACGTGGCCAGCTCTTAGACCATTAACAGCTCTCAGCTGGACAGACTGTTAAACAGTACCTCTACCACGAGTCATGCAAATAAGCCCAATTCGAGATTCGTTCACGAATTCGTCAATTATATGTATGGAGAATTTGTGCAGAGCCTCTAGCGGTCACTTATAGAACTAAAAATTACTGCCATACCATAGTTGAATTATCGTTTATGCAATTCGCTCACGAAAGTTCGATTGCTTGTTTCGTTTGTGTAGATTTCAATACGTTACAAAGTGACGTGACGTGACAAACGTCACATCCTTCACACCAACCGAAACAGATTGTAGGTAAGCCAAAAAGGTTTTACTTCCTAAGTACATTTTATCTGAAGGTTTGGAACTGTAGACAATTATATGAGCAGTGAACAATAATAAACATAGAAACCGTACTTAGCTCTAAAAAATTACCCTACTTTTTGTGGGTGTTTAATATGCTTGCTAGGCCGTAAACCAGGAATAATTTCCGTTGGTCATCGTGTCCCAAGCGGTAAATTTTAAGTGGTTCAGGGCGGTAAATAATCAAGCTTCGTGATGGTCAGCTGCCGTTCCTTGAGTGGGTTGAGGAACGGCAGCCATTTTCTCACATAAAATATATATAAAATAAAATGCCCATCGCGTCCCAGTTGAAATAGGTGATAGTTTATATACAAATAAAATAAACATCATCAGCCGGCTGTATAGCACTGAAAAGACCGTAAACTAGTCACATGAATATATGGTATTTAGGGTATTAGCAGACGTTATTTCTACCTCAATACAGCCGGCTGACGATTTTCCTGATAATAAGAGCCTCATATACTGACGATCCGCAACCCACCAACGGAGCGACAGCTGACCTACGCGAGTCATCATTATACTTCGTCCTTAATCACTTCAAAAATTATCACCGCCTGGGACGCCTTGCGATTGGTCATGAAATTTGTTCCTGGCTTACGGTTCATGCCATCGGAGCCGGGAAATACAAGTTATGACAGTAAGCCTTTTTTTACCTTATTTAAATGCGCGTGACTTTTAACGCATAAAATGTTATCAACCGACTTCAAGATTTCGAAGGAGGAGGTTCTCAATTCGTCAGGATCTTTATTTTTACTATTTTTTCATAACGTTCACCGATTGCAACTTTTTTTTTAAACAGGGAAATTACGTATTTCGTCATACATATTCAAAGCTAGGAAAAGGGGTGAAAACTGTCAGTAGGTACTTCATCCATCCATCCATATATTTATTTCGTCGTAGGATATAGGATTACCTAAGAAAACCAAATTGATGAAATGTCAAATGTACAAATAACACTACTAGTTTAAAACGTCCTAGAACTACGACCATATGTAGTGTTAGGTGATTCTTAATTTATTTGGTTATTTTGTCAACATGACAGTTCGACTTTTAGTGATCAAGATCATAGTGGATCATAGGTTTATTTCTTATTATTTAGGTCTATTGTATAATCACAAAAGGATAAGTACCCTTTCAGGATGTTGTTGATTCTCTAAAGTATAGGCAGTTCGCTATTGTTACACATCCCACCTGCGTCGACGCCGACACGTTGGCCAAGTCCTTTAATTTATTTACCAGCGAACAAGCCGGAGCGGCGCCCGACATCCGAAATCACTACAAGACTATTACATATAGTTGTCGTTCGTCTAACTATTGTTGGTGTCGAGGCAATCGATCCGTCGAGCAAGGGGCACGGAGCCTCACGACCTAACAAACGCACAAGGGAAGCTAAAGATGCTCCAGCAAGCCGCCGGTTTTCATACATAACACAACGCAGGATTGCGGCTTTGCCGCTTCTTGTATAATGATAGTTTTATTTCTATTTATAAGTTACACGTACGAGTAATTGTTAGTAGTACTTATAAGTTTCTAGTTTGTGACAATGTTACTTTAAAAGGCTATTTCGCAATAAATAAATCTTTAATATAATTATGTACATTATCATTTCAAAGTGCCCTGTATAAATCTGGATGTCTTTTAAGTAAGCACTATTTTATAGTACTTGGATGCAATAATTCGAAGATGCCGGCCTGAAACGCAGTTGTTACTTCTTGAATATAAAATAATACACCTTCCTGGGATAAATAGTTTGCCTTGCCGGTGATAAGTTAGCTGCTACAGCAATCAATCAGAAATGAATGATGCACAAGAACCTGTAAAAGATGTTTCAATATTATTTGTTATTTTTTACAGTTTCATTGTAATTATTATGATTGAAAATGAAAGTGTTTATAACTATCATATCAAATTTCAACTACTTACCATTCATTTTAGGTTAGAGTTGGTATTTTTGTGTCGATTTAAAATCAGATTAATTGACTATTAATACATAAATCTCACAAATATTCAGCAGTTCTTGGGTCTAGATTTCTTTTTTTAAATTATTCTTATTGAAGTGTTGATGTGGATATTTCTATTTCTCATATCGGCTTGAAATTTACCGTTTCGTTTTCCAGTTCCAGTTATCATACTATGCAGTCTTCTTAACAAATTATGCTTAATATAAGGCTTTGTCGATATTATTTCATCAATTAATAATATATAAATATAACACAATAAATACGAATGGTTTTCACTTTCACCATGTTTTGACATCTCACCCTACAATTTGATAGTGAAAGAGTTTTCTACAGTCGATACGGTATTTTTCGGTGACGTATGTCAAATTAGTGTCTTATGGTAGCGTTTTAATAAAACCTATCGATAACAAACTGCACTGACTACATCCGTCTCGTTCTACCTATGAGACGGATGTATGTCAGCATAGAGATTTCGAAATTTTCGAATTTCTTGCTGTCGATACCGAAGGAAAACTATTCGAAGCCCGTTGATTCGTTAACGACTGCAGAAAGGTTTCAGAATTTTCTGTAATGACTCGTGGTAGAGGTACAGAACAAAAGACAGACAAAAGGCGTTTTACAAAAGTCAGATTAAACCGGCTGTCCATCAAATAGAGGCATGAATCACGTTAGTCAAAAACTTGCTGACTGTACTTTTATACAAGCATCTTCATCGTCGAACGAGACGATAGGACGATATAAGATGAGATTGCGTTTATCGCAGGCAGCCACTTATCGCCATCCTGCTCTGTTTATAATAAACTATTAGCTTTTGCCCGCGGCTTCGCTCGCGTTAAATTCGGGGTAACACGGTTCCCCTTTCCTGATTGCCCCCCGGAATGCTCCATACAAACTTCCACCCCCCATTTTAGGGAAGTGGGGGGTTAGAAAGAGACAACCGCGCGTTCCCTGTCTAGCATTGCGTGTTCCCCTCCCGCACCCCTTCTTTTTGGCAGCTTAGGTTTCAAAGAAATAACGCGCTATTTAAGCTTATAGCTAGCTATCTTGTATATGGGTTCACCCAACCCTGACGCAAGTGCAATGCCCTTAGGGCCGGTTGCACCAAACCATCTGTTAACGTCAACATCATCGTTAAAAAATTCTTGTATGAAAAGTTTGACAGTTTTCTATGGGATGACAGCTCCGTCGCCATATTTAACGCTGATCAGTTCGTAAGTTATGCGTGGTGCAACCCATCCTAGTGTCACACTGTCAGAAGCTAGGCGTGGCGGTGATGGCATACTGCCCGTTCGGATTCCTCGTCTCCCGCGATACTAAGGACTCCACCCCGCATCGACAATCCTACACTCCTCGCCATGCTCGCTCTCGCTTGTCACTTTCCGACTAGCATCCGTTTGAAGACATCGCTGTGAGCAGCCAGGCAAGCTTTGTGAACAGCAATACTACCCCCATCAGGTGCACTGAGGTTAAAGTCTGTGATATCATCGTCTTCATACAATTTTGAAGAAATCATATTTGTTTTCACTTTATATGCAGCAATGTAGTAGTCACAGGTGGTATAATAATACGTAGCGAGATTGGGAAGTATCTCTGGCGTAATCTCAGCCATGCAATGCCAGTCAGACCAATTGTCCGGTGGACAGAAATCTGTCTTCATGAATTCCAGTTTATCACTTCTCAAATCCACATGGATTGAGCTACATGTTTCAGAAATTAGCTTCTTTGTTGAATAACTACATACTATTTTAATTTTCTTTGCAGTCATTTTAACATAGTCCTATTTAAATCTGATTATTAAAAACAAAGGGAATTGAAATGAGAGTATTTCTCTCACCACTGCATGTTAGTGTAAACCTTCACGGCTGGGCCAGACATCAGCTGCATAGGAATTCTGTAAAAAAAAACCGGCCAAGTGCGAGTCGGACTCGCGCACTGAGGGTTCCGTACAAACCTATAACAAGCAAAAGTTGTAGTATGTTTATTACTAATTTCAATTTAATACATCTACGCGTTTACGAGGAAAAAGGTAGTAAGTATAAAATTTAAAAAAATATTTTTTTGTATGATTTTACTAAAAATGTCTACTTTTTGTAATTTTTCCATTGTTCAAATTTCTGAGTTCACGGGAAGTACCCCGTAGGTTTTGCGAGTGCCGAAAAACTCTAAAATTTGCAGCATAAACGACTGTATCTTTTGATTGCGTTGGCTTTTAAGTTTGATTTTTTTACAGCTCCAAGGGACAATAGACTTGAGTATCTATACATATAATAAAGCTGAAGAGGGTCGAAAGTCTGTACATGGAAGATAATCGAAAAAAAGTTGGCTGGGGATACTTAGAATCGATAACAGAACACGTTCCAACAATTTTTAGAATTTTTGTCTGTTTATCTGTTTGTCTGTTTATCTGTTTATCTGTTTGTCTGTTTATTTGACCGCGCATCACGTGAAAACGGCTGAACGGATTTTGATGAAATTTTGTATAGAGATAGTTTGAGTCCCGGGAAAGGATAATATATAGTTTTAATCCCGAAAATCAACCCTGGTGGGGTGAAAATGGGGTTGAAAGTTTGTATGGAGAATTTTTAACCGCTGATACGATTTAGATAGAAATGAGTATGGAGATAATTTGAGTCTCGAGAAACGTCATAGGATAGTTTTCAAACCCTTGTGGGGGTGAAAAGGGGGTTGAAAGTTGGTATGAGGAATTTTTTACCGCTGAACTGATTTTGATGAAAATTGGTATAAAGATAGTATGGGTCTCGAGAAAAGACAAAGGATAGTTTCATCTTCAAAAAAGCCCCCCCCCCCCCCCCCCATTTTACTTTAGAATCTTAGGTCCAAAAATCTATCTTATCTATACATATAATAAAGCTGAAGAGGGTCGAAAGTCTGTACATGGAAGATAATCGAAAAAAAGTTGGCTGGGGATACTTAGAATCGATAACAGAACACGTTCCAACAATTTTTAGAATTTTTGTCTGTTTATCTGTTTGTCTGTTTATCTGTTTATCTGTTTGTCTGTTTATTTGACCGCGCATCACGTGAAAACGGCTGAACGGATTTTGATGAAATTTTGTATAGAGATAGTTTGAGTCCCGAGAAAGGATAATATATAGTTTTAATCCCGAAAATCAACACTGGTGGGAGTGAAAATGGGGTTGAAAGTTTGTATGGAGAATTTTTAACCGCTGATACGATTTAGATAGAAATGAGTATGGAGATAATTTGAGTCTCGAGAAACGTCATAGGATAGTTTTCAAACCCTTGTGGGGGTGAAAATGGGGTTGGAAGTTGGTATGAGGAATTTTTTACCGCTGAACTGATTTTGATGAAAATTGGTATAGAGATAGTATGGGTCTCGAGAAAGGACAAAGGATAGTTTCATCTTCAAAAAAGCCCCCCCCCCCCATTTAACTTTAGAATCTTAGGTCCAAAAATCTATCTTATACATATAATAAAGCTGAAGAGGGTCGAAAGTCTGTACATGGAATATATTCGAAAAAAAGTTGGCTGGGGATACTTAGAGTCGATAACAGAACACGTTCCAACCATTTTTAGAATTTTTGTCTGTTTATTTGACCGCGCATCACGTGAAAACAGCTGAACGGATTTTAATGAAATTTTGTATAGAGATGTGAGAATGAGTGTATAGTGACAGTGAGAAGTGACAAAGTGAAAAAAGTAAAAAAAGTCGAGAACCTGACAGTAAAAAATGCCGAAAATTTCAAAAATTTCATAATTTCAAATATTTCAAAAATTTCAAAAATTTCAAAAATTTCAAAAAATTCAAAAATTTCAAAAATCTCAAAAATCACAAAAATCACAAAAATCACAAAAATCACAAAAAATTTCAAAATTTCAAAAATTTTAAAAATTTCAATTAAAAAAAATACAAAAAAAAATAAAAACTACAAAAATTAGGCAAAAGTCAAAAATGAAATAAAATGAAATAACATAACTTCGTTCCAACCGAAACGCACTCAGGTATTTTTTTTTTCTCTGACGTTCATTAGTGCATTGTAAATTAGTGTATTCCGCGTTCAGAAACCGTATGTAATTACCACCATTAATGCGATCAGTACAGTCACACCCCCCCCCCCCCCGTACACCTCAAATAGAAAAAAACGTTACTGACCCCCTTAAAAAATCATTTCTGCATTTGTGACCCCCCCCAAATTTCAACCGCACCTGTTCTTACCTTTCATGCTTAGACTGATTTGACGGGAGGATCGATTTGGAAAAGTGGTACTGTATCCGATATTCACCTACTACTCTATGTCGTTTAAATCATGCCAAAAAAGTATTGATTTTTGAGTGTAGTTTCATTTAGTGGTAATTGTAAAATATTCTATCAGGACTACTGTAGCGTATCCATCTGTCAACTTTACTTCAAGTTCCGCCTCCAGGGTAGCGGGAGAGAAATTAGGGGCAAATTAGCCACTTACACAGACCGAATTCCACGCGGGCGGAGCCGCGGGCACAGCTAGTACATATAATAAAGCTGAAGAGGGTCGAAAGTCTGTACATGGAATATATTCGAAAAAAAGCTGGCTGGGGTTATTAGGGTCGATAACAGAACACGTTCCAACAATTTGTAGAATTTTTGTCTGTTTGTCTGTTTATTTGACCGCGCATCACGGATGACATGAACGGATTTTAATGAAATTTTGTATAGAGATGTGAGAATGAGTGTATTTTACTAACATAGGTTTAAGCGTCTTGTTTAGGTTAAGTTTTGTAGGTATAAGTTTAACACACATTATGGATTTTAAAAATCTGAAATAAATAATTTTTGTTTGTTTTGTTTTGTTTGTTTGTATAGTGACAGTGAGAAGTGACAAAGTGAAAAAAATAAAAAAAGTCGAGAACCTGAAAGTTAAAAATGTCGAAAATGTCAAAAATTTCAAAATTTCAAAACATTCAAAAAAATTCCAAAATTTCAAAAATTTCAAACATTTCAAAAATTTTAAAAATTTCAAAAAGTTCAAAAATTTCAAAAATTTCAGAAATTTCAAAAATTTCAAAAATTTCAAAAATTTCAAAAATTCAAAAATTTCAAGAATCTCAAAAATCTCAAAAATCACAAATATCTCAAAAATCTCAAAAATAAAAGTTTCAAATAATTCAAAAATTTCAAATATTTTAAAAATTTCAAAAATTTCAAAAATTTCAAAAAGTTCAAAAATTTCAAAAATTTCAAAAATTTCAAGAATTTCAAAAATATCAAAAATTTCAAAAATATCAAAAATTTCAATAAAAAAAAATACAAAAAAAAAACTACAAAAATTACGAAAAAGTCAAAAATTTTATAAAATTAAATAACATTACTTCGTTCCAACCGAAACGAACTCAGGTATTTTTCTTTTCTCTGACGTTCATTAGTGCATTGTAATTTGCTTACATTGAAGAATAAATATCTTGATCTACAACAATATCATAAATCCTCTATTCCGCGTTCAGAAACCGTATGTAATTACCACCATTAATGCAATCAGTGACAGTGTGGTAAATACGTATGAAAATTAATTACCTACGGTAACGTAATGGAAATTCGCCCTCCTCCCCGACCGCCTGCACAATAAGGTTGGTCATGGCGGTCATTCTAATGGTTTCCGAACACGTCACTTAGGATTTTTTTAATATGTGTGTAGATAAAGCAGTGTATGCTTTATTAGGGTACACATAAAATGGGGGGTGAATTTTTTTTCGCTCCAACTCTATCGTGTTGGGTATTATTGAATAGTATGTTATTCAATCAAATACAAACACTGAAAACATTGAAAAAATAATCAACCCAGCCGGACCTGAACCTGGCATCGATACGCCTTACCGGGGCTCGATCGCTTTACCAATTAAGCTATGGGTTCAGTTACCCATAACCCATGACTTAACCCAACTAACCCATAGCAACTAACTAACTTAACTGAACCCATAGCTTAATTGGTAAAGCGATCGAGCCCCGGTAAGGCGTATCGATGCCAGGTTCAGGTCCGGCTGGGTTGATTATTTTTTCAATGTTTTCAGTGTTTGTATTTGATTGAATAACATACTATTGTATGAGTGGAATGCCCCACTTTAAAAATCATGTAAAATAATTATGTATTGAATAGGTCTTTCAAAAAGAATAGAGGTCTTTTAATACATTTTTTGGATGAAACTGATAGTTTCGTAAATATTAGATTTGAAAGTTCAAAAAAGGGCGTCTCTTCCATCTAACTTTGAACCGTGGGTCCAAACAGGGCGGCAACTACGAAACTCTACACTGAGCATCGCCCGACATGCTCTTGGCCGGTTTTTTTTGCATTGTTATCCCAGAAATCACCCCTTTAAGATTACTAATTCCAATTCAAGAAAATCCCCAGCCAGGTTATACTTAGCCTATAAAAATTAAACCTTTAAAAGGGGGGGGGCAGCCACTACACTCACTACAGATTGAGTTAAATTTGCATGGGTCACCCCCCCCCCCCCCAAGTACACCTCAAATGAAAAAAACGTTACTGACCCCCTCAAAAAATCATTTCTGCATTTGTGACCCCCCCCCCCCAATTTCAACCGCACCTGTCCTTACCTTTCATGCTTAGACTGATTTGACGGGAGGATCGATTTGGAAAAGTGGTACTGTATCCGATATACACCTACTACTCTATGTCGTTTAAATCATGCCAAAAAAAAGTATTGATTTTTGAGTGTAGTTTCATTTAGTGGTAATTGTAAAATATTTTATCAGGACTACTGTCCTCTAGCGTATCCATCTGTCAACTTTACTTCAAGTTCCGCCTCCAGGGTAGCGGGAGAGAAATCAGGGGCAAATAACCAACTTACACAGACCGAATTCCACGCGGGCGGAGCCGCGGGCACAGCTAATTTGATATAAATTTCAGCTTGACACCTCCACGCGTTCCTGAGAAAAATGGTCTTGACAGACAGACAGACAGACAGACAGACGGACAACAAAGTGATCCTATATAAGGGTTCCGTTTTTTCCTTTCGAGGTACGGAACCCTAAAAAAAGAAATACCATGAGTAAATAATGGTAACAGACCTTTGTTGTATTTATTACTATTTTTGTCATTTATTTTCTTGATTTCAGGCGCTCGAAGACAAAGAAACAAAGATTAATTGGTAATCGCGTAATAAGAACTGAACAGTTCTTTGTTTATTATCTAAGCTTGATAATCAGTGATCGGAATTGGTAGTGCCATTTCGCGGGACTTCGGTGCGTAGCTTAGCATGGATATAGTTTTTAACCCCGGGATTTGATATAAAAAATATTAAGTTTATGTTTGGTTTAAAAAATGTTTTAAAGAACCGCGGGCCTAATGTATGAAAAATGTGGTTTCAGTTAAATGCCCTGGAATTTTGATATATTATAGATCTAAATGCCCTGAACAAAAGTCTCGAGTTACCGGTACCCTTTCAATGTTTCGACTGATTTTGTACTAGATAACATAATATTAGTACTTTAATAAGTTCCAGTTATCCTCTATCTATTTAAACAATTGACATTAGTTTAAACCTATTTTGTTATAAGCTGGCTAGTTAAATAGAGATAAAACGATTGCAATGTCAACTTCATATGCACGTCAGTGTCATGTGCAATTTTTACCATATTAATATAAATTCAATAATCGCAAAAGTTACCGGACTTTGTGATATTCTTATTGTGACTATTTTGGCTGACCCTAACTGGACTCCGATTTGCTTTTGATTTGACTAAGTGTTGTTGGTTTAAATAAGTACAGTAGTAGATTTTTCTACCAAACTGAACATGCCTCGGAAAACTAAAAAATGAAACTGTACTAAGTTGGATTGAATTATATTCGGACTTAAAGTATGACTCGACAAGAAATTTAATACACTGTAGAAAATGTGAAGTTGATATAGGGTGTAGAAATAGTACAGTGACAAGAAACATCGAAGGACCTGTACACAAAGGATTGAATCGCAAACCAGATGAAGTTTTTTACTTCGTCCTAATCGAGTTCCTCATAATTTGCAATATTCCATGGGTGCAAATCGAAAATCCAGCATTCACATCTTTCTTTCAAAAGTACTTTTGCTGTACTTGTGCAGAAAAGCCTCTTCGAACCTACCCAGTGAATCAACGATAAGAAAAGTATACCTGGACAAGTTTTATCAAGCCAGAATATCTGCTATACACAGTGAAGTAACAAATAAAAAAAATTGGATATCGCTTGATGAAACGGCAGACTTTTTAGGCAGATATGTGGTCCATTTCTTGGTAAAGCCCTTGGATGCAACTGTTTCCTAAAAAACTTATTTAGTGACATGTAAAGTGCTAGCAGTAGTGAATGGGGAGACTATTGCTAAGTTTGATACAGACTGCTTAGAAAATATGTGGGGTGAATCCTATGAAAATCAACTCGATAATGTGCTTCTATTATGAACTGATAGCATTGCGTATATACTGAAAGCGGGGCGAATTAAAAAAAATGTTTTGCCGAAAATGAAACATAATACATGCTTAGCTCATGATTTGCATCGGGTGGTAGAGCAAATAAGCTGTCTATATCCGTATGTAGACACCCCGATCGCTAACTTGAAAAAAGTATTTTTAAAGTCTCCTAGTAGAGTACAACTGTAAAAGGAAATTTATCCAAATTTGCCTTTACCTCCTAAGGCAGTAAATACAAGGTGGGGGACCTGGCTCGCTGCAGTCTTACTATGTAAAGTACTTTAATGAAATAAATACGGTCTTGTCACGATTAAGAACTTCAGATGCAGTTTCGATTAAAAATGCTCAATAAGTGCTTAAACCCAACATTAAAAAAGATTTAGATTTTATTCATGAAAATTTTAATATAATCGAGGTGGTTTTAACTTGTTTACAGGAACGTAATATGTCAATGGTCGATGTCTTAATAGATTTTGATCAAGTTAGGATAGTCATAAATTGGCCTACTAACGGGTTCGCTTAAATTAATTAGAAATTTCACATTGAAAAATTTAAAAATAAAGTCAATAGCTACAGGTTAATGGATTTTTTTTACGAGGAACTAGAACATATTAGACATTACAAACAATCACTACTATATAGGAAAAGGCCCTCCAGCTTCGATCTTTTGTAACGTGCTTCTGAACATACGCATCATACCTTGGACAACATTTCTTAATTGTCCATATTATCCTTAATTCTAATGGTTTCGGAGAACTGGCATCCTGCCCGTAACCTTATACTAACCTACTACAAATATCCCATGAAGCTTCGATTGGTCGAGCTTTAGGGACTTTTGCTGGGTTGGCATCTTTTGATACATAATGTATGGGATTGCTTTTTAAACAATTTTGACTATTTTTGGCATACTTAGAGTTTGCTTAATCTAGTGTGACGTCTCTAAACGTCGAACAATCAGAGATTATTTGGCAATTTTCAAAAGAATGGTAAGTAGTGATGCGTAGGAAGCCAATTTACCAATCAAATACAATTTTGGATAAGTACATATTAAATTTCAATAAGTCAATTTGTATGATGTCCAAGGTGTGAGTGGAACAGCCAGAAGCAAGTTACGAAAGTTTGAAGATGGAGGGACTTTTCCTATATTTTAATGTTTGTTTGTAATGTTGAATATGTTCTAGTTTATGGAAATACAACTTATTAACCTGTAGCTATTGACTTTATTTTTCGATTCTCCAATATGAAAATTCTCATTAC
Organism: Pammene aurita; assembly: GCA_947086415.1. NCBI lineage: Eukaryota > Metazoa > Arthropoda > Insecta > Lepidoptera > Tortricidae > Pammene > Pammene aurita. The sequence continues at coordinate 7,811,849 of OX352307.1, forward strand.
TTTAAGCCAACCCGTTAGTTTACCCGTAGAAACCAAACTTTAAAGCGGTCATGTCTCGAAATCCGGATTAAGATACTATAAGAGAATACGCAGAAATTATTTCTAAAGAAACCGCATCTGATGACATTTCGTTTTATAATTTCGCCCCGCTCACATCAGTAGAGGTTGAAAGGTCAATTTCTATATATAAATATATTAGACGTCAAAAGAAATAGATTGACAGTAGAAAATATTGAAAAAATTATGGTTTGCTACTATAATTTCAAAGTAAAGTAAGGAATAAAAGATGTTAAATAAATAACTAATAATTTAATAATGTTCATTTAATATAGTGATGTTGATGTTTCGTGTTTTATTTTATGATTGTATTATTGTTAATTGTAATTAGTAATTTTAAATGAATGATGTATTTATAATGACAAAAATCATTACTTTTGCGGTTTGAAGAAAATTTTCTGTGATAAATACGAGTCGGAGAATCTCAAGTCTTATCCATGTTATGTACAATGTTTAAGGTCATTCACCCGAAATTGCACTACCTATTCCGATCACTGTTGATAATACTCGTACGCTGTTGCTACTTTCTCTGATACGCTCATAGCTGTAAGGTAACAATATTTACTTTTATTCACAAGTTGCTTATATTCGATTATTATTAGTAATTGCTCGTATTCTACTTATTAAGGGACAGTCAATTGATTCTTTTGGCAAGTCACGTGATCTGTGGCGTGACTTGCCTAACGGACCGATTGAGGGGGTAGATTGGCGGGAATAGTCGGCTATATAACAAAGCGACCACCTGAGCAGGCATTCGATTGTGAACTGTCAAGCGAGACGCATCTAGTTAGTACCGATTGAGTTATGATTCGAAAGGATTGTGAAATATAGATTAATTTATATGAATAAGAAACAGACATATTGGTGCAAACATGGATGTGACCTGGCGGCGCTAATATGGTGTAAAGCCAGTATAACTATTATTCTCTTCTGACTGGGAATGAAAGAGATCCTTAACTGTGGAATCTGCAATCCTATACTTTTTTAAATTGTTTTAGCCGTTTCAGATGATAACTAGCATCCATAGACAAAATATGAGCAGTGTTGCTAAGACACAAAATTAATAAGGTGCGTTTACATGCTGGACAATATCAAAACTAATGCACACATTGGATGTATTAAATTTAAACTTTAGTGAGACATACTATCACTATTAACTATAACGGTTACACTCACGTCACTTTAGTCACTTCGCGCGACATGTTTCGGAGAGCTTAGGTCTCCATCTTCAAGCACTAAGAGTGCTATTTCGAACCGGCCCGTTGCGCGCTGTTGCACGACGCGTTGCCGACTGGCCTGCGTCCCGTTCGCCGCGCAGCTCGTGTCGCCCGCTCTGACAAAGCATGTCGCGCGAAGTGACTAAAGTGACGTGAGTGTAACCGTTACATTGCATGTAGCTGGAGTAAGTTACTAAGATGCGGGCGACTTTTATTATACTATTATGCTTGATGCAAAAGTTAACATTCAATAATAATTTTAAACAAAAAAGAATCGACTTCACTTAGCCTCCACCTTTCCAAAAGCAAATGCTCGAGCTGCTGTAAAAAATACTCAAATCACTATAGGAGTGCCTATAATAGTTGAAGAGTTCCCTTGATTTCTCCAGGATCCCATCATCAGATCCTGACCTGGTTACAATGGGACCAACCGCGAAGGACCTCTTTCAAACAAAAATATAATTTTCCAGCTCGGTCCAGCAGTCTTCGAACTTCGGTGAACATACATAAAAAATAGCAAAAACAAAGATTCCGACGAATTGATAACCTCCTCCTTCGAAATCTTGAAGTCGGTTGAAAACTCCAATACTGTCTAATTTTTTTTGGTTTTCAAATGTACTACTTATGTACACTTCTGATCCGTGCTTATGTATAGCCGGTCTTATACGACACTGTAATCTGCAGCTGTGTGCAGTAACAGTGGAAGTAAAAAGCTATCCTCATCCCTTTTTCAGTAGCGAGGGTACTAGCGTAGGAAAGAGAGAGTATGATTCACTCCGTCTATGCCTGAAGTAAAACAAACTCTGGCCAAACTATAGTCCTTGGATCTTCTTTGTAGTTGGGACGCTTACTGCCATATCCGTCCCAACCATGGATTTATACGAAGTGGATCTAATTCTTCGGTCACAAAGTGAGGCCGAAAGAGAAGCTTATATAGGGGACTGTATCTCGTTTTGACTAAAGGGGGTAATGACGTCATCAGACAATCAAAACGTCAATGTGTCAAATCTGACAATTTTGTAACGAGTGCAAGTGGGACACCGCCCCGTACATTATGCTCTCTATTGGACCGTTTTTACTACTTTTTACTAGTCGCCTATGAAAGACTGTTTTACTCGCTAATAAGGTTCAACTGTGGTTAGGGAAAAAGAGTAAGAATTAGATCCACTTATAAATCCATGGTCCACAGATGGACCATTTCTCTGATATCTGTGGGGCTGATTTACAATTTCAAGGACACTTATTCGAAAGCAAAATTTTGACAGCAGCGTTCCAGTGGTTAAGGCTGTAAGATTTATACCAGAAGGTACTCTGTGAGTTATACCATATCAAATGGACAGCAATGGAAAGGCGGGGTATCCGAGATCAAAGCTGAGAATTAGTGTCGTCTAATACCAGTATAGCAGTGTACAATCACTGGCAATAGTACCTTCTTTTTTTTCTTTCTATGCGACACGCTCTTATGGCCCTACAAATACGAGCGATATACGTGTAGAAAGATACTATTGCCGGTGATAACACATCAAATAAAACAACGTTATATAAAAGGAAGACACGTTTATTTAGGTTATTCATTTATTCGTCTCTGCATTACCAATGTGCCTTATTTATCATATGCAGATGGAAAATATCCGGAATAGCAAATTTTCCACGTAGAAAATTTTCAGAGATTTAAAACAAAATTGTATTTCATACATTTAAATTACCTTTCTCGCTATAAATTTCCAAGAACTTGCTAATTTATTTGAAACTTTTGGCAACTTCATAACATTAAAAGTTCATTTATAATGAATCAAAACAAAATCCACGGCGTGGTTAAAACATGCTGCCATAACATTGTATTTTGTACAATTTCATACTCTATGTTAGTCGCATAGGGTCTATAATAGGTTGGCATCTTGCGGGACGACGAGAACTTCCTTCTTGACGTCGCCTGAACCGATCCTGCAGTTCGGCATTATTTCAAGTTCTTTAATACTGGAATAATAAAAATAAGTAATGTTAAGGATATTACTATGTATAAATATGTACCATATGTACCATACGAGATATCAAAACTAGTTTTTTCTACTCCTGTACTTTTATCTGTCATTTATAGATTCGTCAACACCTTTATAAGAACATAGATAATATACTCAAAGAAAAGTCTATCTAGTCTATTCCCCAAAATAACACTTGTACTATAAAAGCGCCAAAATAGTATCGCGTAACCTAATAAACCTAAATAAACGCAGCGTTTTTAGAAAAAAAAACTTTAAAAAAGAAAAAATTAAAAGAACCACAGCCCTACTTTGTAGTTTTTACGTATCCCGTTCGTTTGTAGGAACAAACTGCACACTTTGAAAGTAAGTTAGGTATTTTTACTAATCTCTGAAGCTCTTTAATAATTGATCAAATAACGACTGTCTTATTATGAAACGCCTCGCCTCGCCTGCGGCGGCTGCGGCTCGTTTCATAAAACCACACTCATGTTTTAAGGACCCTTATTACGTAACAGTTACATAATAGTAGTTTATGTAACTGTTACGTAATAATGGTCCTTAAAATACGAGTGTGGTTTTCATAATAAGATCACACGAGTGTTTTAAGTCCTAATTAGGTACAGTTGCATACACTGCTTATTATTTATCCTAAATCTTATCTACACTCATATTATGTATATTAAATGAAGTGTTCGGAAACCATAGAATGGCCGCCATTGTACCGCCATGGCCAACTCGAGTGCCGGCGGTCGGGAGGGAGTGTAGGCGGTCGGGGGGGAGCGTGTCGGCGGCCGCGCGGGCGCGTGCAGGTGTACATTATGTTATCAAAACTCATAACACATCAATGTTTGAGCATGTAAAGTTAAAATTACGTTACCGCCACAGATAAAAAGCTTATCATAGTAAAATCGGTCGTGGTAATGCTAGCCATTGCCTACCGTTTTCCAACACGTTTTAGAGAACTTACAATGTGAGTGTAGATAATAGTAGTTTATGCAACAGTTGTATAAGAGGGGTCAAAAAAGGTGAGTGGCGTGGGTAACAATTTGAGCCGTAGGCGAAAATTGTTAAGAAAAACGCCACGAACATTTTTTTACCTACTTATACGACGTTGCATACAATACTTTTTCTACGAATACACTTACTTTAACATAAAATGCGAAATTGAAATCTTCATGGATATCGCATTTATTTTGTCAACATAATCAACAATCATTTAAGTTTTACCTTTAAAAACACTATTTTTCAATAATACTAACATTACTAACACAAATACACACCGTCGTTATTTGATCAATTATTAAAGAGCTACAGAGATTAGTAAAAATACCTAAATTACTTTCAAAGTTTGCAATTCGCCCCAACAAACGAACGGGAAACGTAAAAAACTACGAAGTAGTTCTGTGGTTCTTTTATTTTTTTATTTTTTAAAGTTTTTTTTTTCTAAAAACGCTGCGTTTATTTAGGTTTCTTAGGTTGGCAGTAATTTATTTTATATTAATAGTCGTGTTTGCACGCGATTACGCGATACTATTTTGGCGCTTTTATAGAACAAGTGTTATTTTGGGGAATAGACTAGATAGACTTTTCATCGAGTGTATTATCTATGTTCTTATAAAGGTGTTGACGAATGTATAAATGACAGATAAAAGTACAGGAGTAGAAAAAATACTATAAATAACAGTTTCATCTTCAACTCAAAGCAAGTATCTCTAGAGCTGAAACACGTGTACACCCGAGAAGGACAGAATACACGCAACGCGACTAATTTGGAAACGCATTTCATGATGGCTGATAGCATATCGTAGGTACTGATCCTTTAAAAATCTGTTTGACAGTTGAATTAGATGACGTTGTACGGGGGCATACAGGATGCGGTAACTTTCTGCGGTCAAGGGTCAAAAATGTACCCTTTGAAACTTACTGGATCCACCAGGTAAGGTTTAAGAGTAGGAGATGCATACTAACCTGGTCAGGTCTCTGCCAGCCGTCCTGTCAAGCTCGCAACGCACACTGTGCTCAGAGCTGCCGGAGATGGTGGTGTCGTTGAGCAGCACCGAGGACCCGGAGTAGATCTGGATGCCTACACCGCATTTCCTGATGGTGCAACCTCTTAATTCCACCTGTGTGGTTAAGATAAAGTTTAATTATACCTCAAGTTATCTCATGAAGAGTGGTACCGGTTTAATGTAAATTAGATCATAAGAAACATGTATGAATAGACGGAGAGCTAGCCACGTCAGATGTAACACAATAATGAGAGCAACGAAACCCCTCTAGTCAGTTTGCTATACTATGCTTATTTCTAGATTTGGACAACTGGCAGCTGTAACGTGGTGGAGGTCAAAGACTGCAAACCACTTCAAGAAAACAAATCCTAGAGGTCTGGGTTTGATGCAATATTATGAGAAATTATATAAATGATTGGAATATACATATCATTGCCAAAAGTTTCTGTTGGGGTAAAGTAGTGCTAAACGACATATAATGGAATTCATAGTTCGCCTACTGTTTTTGTTTCCGTAATAATACGCAATGTTTTCTGTTCTAATGTTAAAATATAGGCCCTGTCCTTTATAACTGAGACAACATCCGCGGCCTCAACAATGAATGATATTGATATCTATCAACATAGGCATTTATTTTGCATACATGGAGGCTGCATCAGTTAAATCATTCTTAGCATCTTCGTATGAAATATTGAATTTTGAACTTTAAAGATATTTTGTTAAAGGTTAGAGAAAGATAATGGTTTCAAAAACATCGGTTCATATTATACCGAACCGAATAATCGGCCTAATTATTCTATGCGTGTTGCATACAGTATACATCCTAGGCACTCTTAACACATTCACTGCCAAGAACCCGCCTTGTGGGCGCTCGTAAACTTTGCTCAGATGCCGGACAACTCGCTGGGCGGGTTGTTTTGTTGTTTTGTGGTTGTTTTGAGCTATGGACGCCTGGTTTCTGAAGTAGGACATCATTTTTCGTCTGGCAGTTAATGTGTTAAATTGACCGGACTCCAATATTTTGTAACAGAGATAAATACTTACAAATAATTATTATAGAGTCTGTGCGGAAAGGGAAGTCCCTTAAAATGTACGAGTTCCCATATAAACATATTGTGTGACATGCTCAACTCCCTGCGTGGACTCTTACGTACAGATCTACAAGTAGACATGTTTCATGATCACTGGCCTACACAAGCATACAGATGCCTCTCCTATTGTGAGAGTGAATGTGAATTATGACAGAGTAAATTTTTGACTAGAATAAGATACTTTGTAAATATTTAGTACCATATACAAGATATCTAGTCCGCTTAGCGCGTTATTTCTTTGAAACCTAAGCTGCCAAAAAGAAGGGGTGCGGGAGGGGAACTCGCAATTCGAGACAGGGAACGCGCGATTCTTCCATGGAGCGTAAGAGAGAGTTCGACATTAATGGTTGCCATGGAGACGTACTATGTTTACTGTCACTTCCAATATTAGTATCACACTATAGAGTGAAATTACTTCGAGCGTGGCAGCGGGGGTCGCCAGACTATGCCGAGTCTTGGGTTATTAGTCTATGACCTGTACCAAGAGTAAGTGGTGTAAACCGTTCTTGTGATTAAAAAAATAAAATAAACTAAAAATAAACCATGAGACTTTACTTTCAGCCAAGGATGATTAAGACATGGATGGACAATGCCTATACAAAATCGCGTTCCTCGAACCTTCAGGCTATACGTCTGTTTTCGATACTGAGTGCCACAGCGCCATCTGTTGAGTCTGGAGTCGAATTATTCTGGCAGCGTTAATCGCCGAACAAAATATTAGGAACTAGAATTTATTTATTTAATCTTAATTGCACAAAATGGCAGACTTAATGCCATAATGCATTCTCTACCAGTCAACCAATGGGCTTAACAGAAAGGTTAAGTAGGAATTTAGTGTTTGTGGTGACCGATAGATGACGCTAGTGCTTCAGCCTAAAATAAGGGAACGCGATTTTGTATAGGCATTGTAGTATATCCCTAATTAACATATTAACAGTAACTTCACGTTACTGTCTGCGACATAATGTGACACACGTGGTTGAATATAATTTTTAAGAAAAAAAAACCGACTTCAATGGGGGTAGCCGGTGAAGGATTATTGTAGATAGATGGTGCACTTAGATTCCATACAATGAAATAACTTGCTTAAAAAACGCAGCGGAGAGGACCAATCGCCAAACGTGAACTATGCGTCGTTGAAGAGTTCCGTTCTGATTATCATCAACAGTTCCACTTCATCAAATGTCACTCTTTTGAATGAAAATGCTTGATTTGTTGATAAAAATACAAAAGTCACTTTATGTATGCCTTTAAGATTTGAGGAATTCCCTCGATTCCTCGTGGAACTCATCATCAGAACTTGAGCTTGACGAAAATTGGTCCTGACAATCTAACTTGCTTAACAAACATAGCGAAGAGGAAGAATCGCCAAACATGAACTATGCGTCGTTGAAGAGTTCCGTTCTGTTCATCATCAGCAGTTCCACTTCATCAAATGTCACTCTTTTGAATGAAAATGCTTGATTTGTTGATAAAAATACAAAAGTCACTATGTGTAAGCCCTTAAGATTTGAGGAGTTCCCTCGATTCTTCATGGATCCCATCATCAGAACTTGAGCTGGACGAACATTTGTTCTGACAATTAAACTTGCTAAACAAACACAGCGAAGAGGACGAATCGCCAAACGTGAACTATGCGTCGTTGAAGAGTTCCGTTCTGATCATCATCAGCAGTTCTACTTCATCCAATGTCACTGTTTTGAATGAAAATGATGGTTTTGTTGATAAAAATATAAAAATCACTATATGTATGCCTTTAAGATTTGAGGAGTTCCCTCGATTCCTCATGGATCCCATCATCAGAACTGCGTTTTGACAAAAACGGGACCAATCTGTATATATATACTTACAATCAAAAAAAGAATTTTCAAAATCGGTTCAGACATGACGGAGTTATGGAGTAACAAACATAAAAAATAAAAAAAAAAAAAAAAAACATACACGCCGAATTGAGAACCTCCTCTTTTCAAATCTTGAAGTCGGTTAAAAATAGCACGTAAGCAATAATAATAAGCATATAAATAAGGTATGTTTAGTTTGGTTAACTCTCTTATATATTGGATACCGACAATACAACACATCTTCGATAATGACTGGTTTTACTTAAATACTCCATTTCGACCCTCCAACTATCAACATATCTCATGGCGACCCATACCAGAAGAACCAAGATGAAGAAAACCACGGAGCATCGTGTACGAAAATGAAGACAAATCAATGCAAGATTATCCTAATGAAGACCGGAACTAAAGAACCATTATTCAAGAAAGAAGATAAAGAAGACAGAAAAATATGAACAATGTTCAAGACAGAAGATTAAGAAGAAAGAACAAGATGACCGTAAACAATTGAAGCAAATACTCCCAAAAATAAATAAAGAAGAAACAAGATGATGACCGAAAACCTAGAAACAAATTAAGAAGAGTGCCAAGTAAGAAGAAAGAAGAGCGTTGTCCAGGGTTTCCCGGCTCGCAATTCAAGAGGTGTCCAGGGTTATCCCGGCCCATGTTCCGGGGAGTCCAGGGTTATCCCGGCCCATGTTCCGGGGAGTCCAGGGTTATCCCGGCCCATGTTCCGGGGAGTCCAGGGTTATCCCGGCCCATGTTCCGGGGAGTCCAGGGTTATCCCGGCCCATCATCTTCATCGGGAGCAGACAGCGAGCGCCACGTGGAGGTGTCAGCTTGCAGCCAGCGTCACGCGACGTTAATCCATGTCTTAATCATTCTTGCTTTCAGCACAAACTCTAATTATTATTAAATACCTGTGCGCCTTTATGAACGACTATGCCCGAGTAGAACTTGTCGAACGTGCAGTTCTCGATGAGTAATTTTGATCCGGACATCGCTACTATTCCCTGCGCGAAGTCACTCTGAAATTACAAAAATAAGTTCTAGCTATAATCTGGAAAATGCCGGTATAACGACAAGGACGCCGCAATACGTTAGACACGTTAAGGAATATCTCCAAACGTGTCTAACATATTGCAACGCCCTTGTCGTGAGATGTAATAACGGTATAACGGATAACCACAGTAACAGTTGAAGTAATAAGATATATTCATCCTATTTTTAGTGGTGAGGGTACTAGCGTAAGAAAAAGACAGTATGATGCTCGCTGTCTATGCTTGAAGTAAGACAGTCCTTGGACGAACTATACTACTAAATTCCAATTATTATTATCACCTTTAAGATACTGAACGTCAATAATTTTAAACAAAAAAAGAACCGACTTCACTTAGCGTCCACCTTTCTAAAAGCAAATGCTCGAGCTGCTGTAAAAAATACCCAAATCACTATAGGTGTGCCTATAATAGTTGAAGAGTTCCCTCGATTTCTACAGGATCCCAACAACAGATTCTGACCTGGTTACAATGGGACCAACTATGAAGTATACTCTTTCAAATAAAAAAAGATTTTTCCAAATCGCTCCAGCCGTCTTCGAATAATAGGTGAACATACATTTAAAAAAAAATAGCAAAAAAAAAAAGATCCCGACGAATTGATAACCTCCTCCTTCAAAATCTTGAAGTCGGTTGATAAAATCACGTGTACGCAATTGACAACATTTCATTTTTTTGAGTGCTACTCTTTATTGTCTGGCCCGAAAGAACACACAATTTTAAGAGACCCGTATATTTTTATTTTTGCGAAAATCCATGTCTTTTAGTGGAAAAATCCGTTTATATTATTACTTCGGCAGAAAGGGCGTATGTAACAGTCGTCAAAGGCTCAGCTAAATGACGTCACATGTTATGTTTCATACACCTAAAAAAACGTTGAAATAGTTACATTGATTGACATTTACGTAAAAAACCATAGCGTGACCGGAGTGCACTTAAACAGTTTGACATTTTAAGCACAAGATAAACGTCAAAACTTAAAATATAAAATCAAACCGCTAACTTCGAAAGATATCTTCAAGGATTGTTGAAAATGCCTTGCATTAAATATTACCTAATGAAAACTTGCAAAAGCAACACATCTTTATAGCCCGGTTATTTACGATTCTCGAGGGAAACAAAGCCGAGTGGTGTGTCGCAGCGGGTTTACATCGTTTACCAACCAGGATACTTTTAATTTGCGAAGATCACTTGAATGTGAGTACAATGCGTGTCTATTTTAATGAATTCTTAGAATCTACAAGAGTTTTTAGCTATACTCGTATTATTAATCGTGTGTCCGTTTCTTTCAGTTGGAAGAAGATATGGAAAACTTTTTGTATTGGAAAACAATGAAAGTGAAAGCACGTCTAAAACCTCGACTACCAATGTTTAAACAAGCGTTGCAGGATGTGACAAAACAAAACAAACAAACAAAAATTTTAGGACAACAAACAAATATTTTAGGACATTTTAGGACAACAAACAAATATTTTAGGACTCAGGACTTCAAAAGAAAAGAGGCAGTGTACCGAAACTATTGCTTTAACTTTAAGAAGTGTCACTCGGGGACGCCGGGGCCCAAGTGGCACCATCAGCTGAGGGGAGCTGACCGTACAGCTGCAAAAAAGACCCCCCCCTGCATACAAAGTTTGTATGCAGGGGGGGCTTTGTGTGAGAATGTATATTTTATATTAGGTCATGTTTCCACCACAGATGTGCTAGGTATATGATGGTATCCGCCTAATGAATAACTGAACGAAATAATAATTTTAGACAAAAAAGAACCGACTTCACTAAGCATCCACCTTTCCAACACCAAATGTTCGGTCTGCTGTAAAAAATACTCAAATCACCATAGGTGTGCCTATAATAGTTGAAGAGTTCCCTCGATTTCTCCAGGATCCCATCATCAGATCCTGACATGGTTACAATGGGACCAACTGTGAAGTATACGCTTTCAAACAAAAAAAGAATTTTCCAAATCGGTCCAGCCGTCTTCGAATAATCGGTGAACATACATAAAAAAAAAAAAAAAAAAATAGCAAAAACAAAGATCCCGACGAATTGATAACCTCCTCCTTCGAAATCTTGAAGTCGGTTGAAAATAATTTTATCATAATATACCTATTTTTTTCCCCTGATTAAGACCTGGTGAATTTTACATCTCCAGTAGTAGCATTCTAAGTACAGGAAAGATATTTAACTTATTAACGACAAGTCATCAGAAAGTACTTAAGGATCTACTCAGGATACAGGTTTAAAAATGACAAATATTCATACTAATAAAATAAGTACTTTATTTCCTCTAAATTGTAATTTATTTACCACAATCAGAAACAACTTTTGCTCGTGACATTTTAATTGATATAATTTCTCAATTTTCTCAGTTTAATCTGTAAAGGGACATTTCAACTTGACAACTAAATCGTTACAGATTACGTTTGGAGAAGCACCTTTTTTTTTCTATTGTCACACCCAAATCATGTTCAATTACTTTAATAACCACCCCTTCAAGCCTTTCACCTCTCTTGATGGCGGTTGTTTTGAGAACTTTATACCCCCATTATTGTATGAACTAGAGCTCCATCTGTCTTGCATTTTGTTGCCTCATAAAGCGTTGATGCGGTGAATCTTGACTGGCTCAATTAGTGCCACACCTTGCTGTTGACTTGATCTTTGGTGCTGTTTTCAACAAGTGTTATAACCTCAGCTGTTATCTTTGAACTCTTGAATGTAAAGTGAATCTGATTCTGACATGAAGTTCAACATAATGTCAAAAATGCAAGTTGTGCACAGTTGGTTCATAAATATTATATAACTAAACAGTCATCAATTTTATGATTGTTGGCTTCTTGGAGAAATTCTTGAAGATTTGGGACGTCAGCATCACATCTATACTGTTTTCGTTTACAAATAGTAAAGGAACATAAGGCTGCATTTAATAAAGGCCTCTGCCAGTTTGGACATAAGAACTCCGCGAAGATAACGAAGCTTTGGTACCTCGTGTGCCAGGCAATTTATATTTATCCGAGCTTTGCAAAAACTCACACGCGGCGAGCTCCTGCTGTCAGCTTTGACAAATCTTTCTGAGTTTCTCGTGTCCGCTTCGTTGTAGGGGTATTGGTCAATACCCCAACCGGGGTATTTTCCGAGGATTTCCTGAATTCCATCGTGAGGTCGTCGTAGAAGAATGCAATCCGGGGTCTGTTAGAAAGCGAGTTGTGGTCGTCGTAGAAGAAAGCAGTCCAGGGTCCGTGACAAATCACAACGCGTAGATAATTAAAATAATCCAAGGAAACGTAAATTACAAGCAAATATTCGAATCGAATGGATCAACTGTCAGCTGTCCTGTCGTCTCTGTCAGTAGTGTGTCAAAGTTGTGAAACAGAAACCCGGAAGATAACGTTTTTTCATAATGGTAGTATTGAATCAGCGGTGTGACGTCATTTCCCGGTTTACATATTTTGGTGATTTTTCCAAAAAATACTGTTAAAAAAAATCTAAAAAAATGGTTTTTGTGTTCTACAAGTGTATTTCTCGAAATGGTTTTCGATTTATAAAATTTGGAAATTTTGAAATTTTGTCAATTATGACCCGTTTATATTTAAATAATAATTTTAAACAAAAAAGAACCGACTTCACTTAGCATCCACCTTTCCAGAAGCAAATGCACGAGCTGTTGTAAAAATACTCAAATCACTGTAAGTATGCGTATAATAGTTAAAGAGTTCCCTCGATTTCTCCAGGATCCCATCATCAGATCCTGACCTGATAACAATGGGACCAACTGTGAAGACTCTTTCAAACAAAAAGATTTTTCCAAATCAGTCCAGCCATCTTCGAATAATCGGAGCATCCAGGTAAACAAACAAGATTTTGACACTGGACGAACAAATATGGCGAGTGACATACATGAGTGACGTCACAGGAACTATAGATCCGTTTAGGCGCGAAAATAAAATTGACAGTTTGTAACAGCAATTTTTGACTATAAATAACAGTATTTTCATGTTTTAATACACTTGTGGTCTATACTAAGTGTAATTCTTTCAAACGAATTATCAATTAAAATATTGCATCTTGCATATCTAAATATATAAAATAGGAAACTGACTGACTGACTGACTGACATATCAACGCACAGCCCAAACCGCTGGTTCTAGAGATTCCAAATTTGGCACGTAGGTTCCTTATAAGGTCTAGGGACGCACTAAGAAAGGATTTTTCAAAATTCACCCCCTAAGGGGGTAAATTGGGGGTCCACAAAGTTTGTATGGTGAATCAAGATTTGTTATTCAATTTTATTCGAAACTTCACAGGAGTATTCCTAACAATAAATGAGAACATGTTTCAGGTTTTTTGAAAATTCAAGCCCTAAAAGGGGCAAATGTGGTCACAAAGTCTGAAAATCAACATGGGTATCGTATCCTTTTTGAGTACTTATAGTACGCGGGCGATGCCGCGGGAAAAGGCTAGTTAAAATATAGGAAAGGGTAACCTGACAAGTATCGGAGTCGTCTTTGAGCGCGCAGTTGGCCACATGCAGCGTGCCCGCGCGCGCGACGAGGACCGCGTGCACGAGCGCGCACTCCAGCGTGAGGTCTCGCAGGCGACACGCGTCGCTCAGCTGCAGCAGGCACGTTCGCATGTCTGCCGCTTTCAATGTGGCACCTGAAACGAAATACAACATAGTTTTCTATATTTTGATGGAATGGAAATCGCTACCGGTCCCGTCGTCTCTATTCCCTGATAATGAATAGGTTCTTACTGAAGGTCTCTCCCTTACAGTCGGTCGTGACCGTACATGTGAACACACACACGCCCACGGCGAAGTATTAGGCGGGTGGACACCTGACGCACCGCCTCGCGAGTGCGAGGCGGTGCGTCAGGTATGCCACCGCCTACTGAAGTCCAGTTCCTCTGTAATTGTCATGTTATACTTAGGTGATTTGCGTAATAAAATTGTGTAGGAACGTAGTATATGAAGAGGATCAGCCAGAAGTTAAGTGGATCAAAATGTATGAATAAGTACGGGCGGGGACCTCAAGATCTGCTACGTTACGTGATACAAAGATAAGCCCTATGGCACATGTTTATAAAAGTGATGCTGAGTTCCGAAAAAAATACTAAAAAAAATAGAATTGGCCGAAAGCACCAAAAAGTACCACTTCCGGTGCAAAAAATGGAATTTACCTAAGTCATTTGATATAAACCCAGTCTGCCAATTCCTGCATGGCCAGAAGTGCCCAGCAGACTGGTTCAAAAGTGACGTAAATTTGGGGCCAAACTCGTTACTTTTTATCCAGTCTACCGGGCACTTCCGGCCATGTAGGAAGGTCCCCGCCCGTACTATATGTACTGTCATCAAAAAGACCGTTTGAGCCAAGCTACAGTTTAAGTTATGTTTACCTTTAAAACTGCAGAGTGATATCTGTGACAGCGACATTTCCGGCAGTTCGTAGCTGGGACTGCACACCACCATCTCCTCAGGTTCCAAAGCCAGGCCTTCCTCCGCAGACACCATTACACTCAGGGTCTGCTCCTTTGAGACATGGGAGCGGAGGAATTTGGAAATCTCCTCAAACTCAGAGATTGAGCCGCCTTGCCATAAAGCTACCACCTAAAATGAATTATGTGACTAAAATTAGTACTAAACAAAAACATAAAGGTCTTCCAAAATAATTTTCGTGTATGGGATCCAGTGGCTGTCCTAATACTAAGTATACTAACCCATTTAAAAAATCCATGTATTAGACGGCTGCACACCTGACGCACCGCTTCGCGAGGAAGTTGCCACGCGAGGCGGCTCGGCAAGTGCGGACGCGCCTCGCACTTGCCGAGGCACGTCCGGCAATTTCTTCGCGAGGCGGTGCGTCGGGTGTGGACCCGCCTATTAATGTACAGTCGATGACAAGGATATGTTTGTCACCTTACTTCTATGTAATAAATGATGGAAATGTAAACATATATTTGAAGACCATTTTGGTATTGCAATTAGAATCACATTCGAAAAGAAGGTAGAAATATACAGAACGTAGCATCTATAGTCTGGCCAGCCAACGAACGCAGTAGCAATGTACAGCGAATAAAAGTATGACAACACTAAGAATCAAGTTACGGACTGAGAGTCCATAACTACTGGGCATTTTCCGGGCTGCGCAAGATAGAAAGGAAATATGAGAGATAGAGATAAGATATGAAAGAGAAAGATGAAGTAGAGTGAAGAGTAGATTTAAAATTGTAAAAGCAAAAATGAGAATGACACAATATTGAGAGCAACAAAACTTGTTTAGATTGATATACTACCCTTATTGCTAGATCCGGGCATCTGGCAGCTTTTAATGGGTCGAGATCAGAGTGACAGACTAGCAAAATATTTGAATTGGAAAATAGTAATACCAAAATAGGTAAAAACTGCTGAAGTTGTCTCAGTTATCAAGGACAGGGCCTATATTTTAACATTAGAACAAAAAACATTGCGTATTATTACGGAACCAAAAACAATAGGCGACAAACTATGAATTACATTATACGTCGTTTGGCACTACTCAACAGAAACTTTTGGCAATGATATAATCTAATTATTTATATAATTTCTCATAATATTGCATCAAACATGGAATACTAGGATTTCTTTCTTGAAGTGGTTTGCATTTTTTTACCTCCACCACTTCTAGAAATAAGCATAATATATCAAACTGACTAAAGGGGTTTGGTTGCTCTCATTATTGTGTCATATCTGATGATTCTGACGTGGCTAGCTTTCCGTCTATTAAAACTAACTCACATTTTTTTGTGCTTTGTGTTTCAGCCATTTTATCCTAGCCTTGGCTAGATACTGTTCCCTGATGAGGGGGTTCTCGTACAGCGTCCATTTCGCCATGAGGCCGTCGAGTCGTGCGCTCATTTCCGCGCACAGGGAGATGTAGGAGGGCGGCAGGAGGGAATCTGCAATCAATCGTAATTATTATTCAATTCAATTTCTTTTATTTCAGATAAAAATTGTCCATATTACAATTAACACAAGAATTAACTTATATTATATTAGTTGTGTATTATTTTATGAGTGAACACATTTTATTTAACACATCATATTATTAAATTATATAAAGATACACAATAATGCGTAGTTCTATAAGAAGACATATCAAAACAGCTTGAGAGACAGACAATGTACCTATTGTTTAAATAAAATAACATGAAATAATAATAATAAAATCCAAATCTGATCACAAAACGTTTGACAAGAGTATGCTTTCCTATCTGAACTGTGTCCTCTAAATGTTTCTTGACCTCTAAATCTTTGTTCACGTCTATTGACACCTTTTTATAGATTGGACCGTTTTCCATAAATTACAACCAGGTTGTTAACGGGATACCTAAGTAATATTGTCGAAGCAAAGACTGCTAAATTTAAAGGAGACTAGGAGTTGTATGGGAAACGTTCCCTTTCTATATGGGAAGCATTCTCACTCAAACATTCCCATAGTAAACAAATAATGTTCTCGAGAATGGCACATAATCAATAATACAACTTGCCATCTTCATCAGTCAATCCTCCATCGTAAAGTGAAGAGTCCAGCTCCTTCAGTTTCTCATGCGCATTGACCGCACTGCTGCGCAGCAACGTTATGGTGCGGGCAACGCAGTTGGGTATGGTGTTGTTGTGCAGGTCCATCCACAGCTGCATGCGGTCTTCGATTGTGTTTGGCAGGACTACCTTGTCATCTTGGTCGTCCCAGGGCATCCAGATGTTGGTGTAGTAAAATCTGTAGATTGAATGCTATTATCTGGGCACTATGACCTCAAGGATTTTCAAGAGATGTTCATGCGCAACAACAACACCCGTCTGAGAGGTCATCACTTAAAGCTAGAAAGAGATAGGTCCCACAGTAACCCATACAAACATTTTCTGAGCAACCGAGTAGTGAGGGCTTGGAACAAACTCCCAAAAGACGTGATTACGGCTCAAAACGTGAACCAGTTCAAAAATAAATTAGACAAGCATACATCTACTCGTTAATGATAACTATCGTAATGACCACTGGATACAGGCAATATCAGTTGTCATAACTGCCTGCCTGCTTAGTAAATAATAAGAATAATCATTTGGTTGAATTTACAAAAGAGGGACTTTGGTAAGGAGTAAGGTGAAATGAGGTTAGGAAATTTCTTCAAGCCAGATCAGTGGCAAATTAGCATACAGCTTGCCTAATGGTAAATGTTTAGGATAGATGGATGTGCTACAAAACTTTAAAGTTAAACTTTAAAGTTTTGTAGCACATCGCAATTAAAATACTGCATTACCAATCATATTCTTTAAAGTTTAAAGAATATGATTGGTAATGCAGTATTTTAATTGCGATGTTAATAATCGCCGCAGCAGGCGTGTCAATTTACAAAGACTGATTATAAATTATAAAAGTAGGATTAAGAGCAAGCCTGTAACCCGAAGAGGACAGGGTTGAGAAAATATCTACTGGACATATACTGTAATACCACCAAAAAACTCAAAAATCTTCTCGTAAGGCAAATATATTTTTTCAATTGAAAGGAAAAACCCGGACAAACCTAAAATATATTACCAGAGAGTATATTTAATAGAGCAGCAGTCTAAGAGGCGCTTCAGACTTGGGAGCTTCCAAAAGTTCTTAATCTGTGCCACTCTATTAAATATGTATATACTTTCTTATATTACTATTTATACTCTAGTACATATTAAACTTGTAGATTAATAGTTGGGAAGTATCACATCTTTGGTTAAGAGTTACCTCAACAAATCAATAAACTCTGCTGTAGTAGCATCATTGATGCACTGTTCACGCTGCTGCGTGGTCGGCCACAGCTCAATCAGTGGCACATCCTCCACCGTCTCTGGCAGTGACACTGTTTCATGCTGCACACTCAGTACGTCTACACATGCCGACAGGGATTCAAAGTCCACTGCTGATACTGTCACGTAGGCTATACATGGAAATCTGACTTCTGGAAACGAGAATTGGGAATTTTATAAATAATTTGCATATATTTCAAACAATAAAAAAATAAGTCCCGCCAAGTTTCTTGCCGGTCATAATACTTCTCGGTTCAGAGGTTTTTTTTTCTCTGACGTTCATAAGTGCATTGTAATGTGCCTAAATTGAAGAATAAATATCTTTTATCTTTTAAAGGTCCAGTCAGCTGCAGAGAAAAAAACAACGGGGTGCACTCCGGGAGTGTCCGCAGAAGTGAAAACTTGAATATTAACACTGTGCATTTTTGAGATTTTGGAATGGTCAGGGAACAAAAAAAATACATTACTTAGCCATGCAGAAACATGCGTGAAGTATAATGTAGGTGAGGTATTGTATAAATAAATACAAATATTATGGGACAATCTTACACATATCAACCTGGTCCCACAGTAAGCTCAAGAAGGCTCGTGTTGTGGGTACTAGACGACGACCTGTGATGACCAGGGATTGAAGAAGAAGAATTAAGAAACTGTTTTTAATTTAATGGTGTGTCAAGTAGTTTTTTTTACTTGACTGTGGAATTATTTCGGGACAAAACTGGCTAGAAAGATATTGTGTTGTTCAATTTATAGTAAGTAAGTCAAATAAATCCAAGAACCTAATGAAAATAAAGCCAAAAGAACCAATATTTTAAAGTAATCGACTTACCAAACCTCTTGCAAAACTGTTTCGACAGTTTCCACAAAGCATCCCAACCGACTGGTTCCACGATGAGCTCAGCTTGCGAGCTCCACTGCTCGCGCGCGGTCCCGCGGCCTGAGCTAAACACGCGCACCAACTCTTGCAGGATCTCGCTGTCGCTTCGGTTGAAATTGTATACGGACATCATCTATCACAACAAAAACAACCTTCATTTTGAAGCACTCGAAAGAAACAAATAGATAACGGTAAGATTCTTACGTTTGAAGGATCCGTTTGAGGCTTAATTAACATATTATTTCACTTGCCGAAAGAAGTTTAATTTATTTAATTGTAATAGGTAATAATTAATATCACACCCTTTTCGAATTGTTTTCCGTTCATTTGAAAAATGTAACTGTCAACAGTGTCAACCCAACCCAACCCATCCCAATTGACGTCAACGGGAACCGTTCGGATACTATAATAAAAGGACGAACAAATTGTGCTTACGCAAACCGCATGCATGCTCATATGCTGCACTTCACTATGGCGTTATTTGCAAAGAATATAATACTCACTGTTATTTGCCCATATATTCGTGTTATAACGCTGTCGTAGCTAGCGATGAGCCGAATCGCCTTTTTTCCAACTCGAATAACTCGAATTGATTCGGCCGCTGATTCGAGTCGACATTCGAGTTGACTCGACTCGCTAAAAATGGTTGACAAACGCAGGTTCGCTCCTTTCGTGGTACGCATCCGAACCGAGACATCAGGTAAAGGCCGCGCCACTGTCTCGAGTCGAGTCGAGACGGATTCCGAAGCAAGCGGGAAAGATTAAGTAATTGATGCTTTGGGACATTACGCTTAAAGATTATTTTAACTTGGCATGTGAAAAAGGATTATTCTCTAGGCCTGCAATGTCTATCTACACTTACGGCGAGATTTTGTTAGCTATAAAAAGAAATAATTTTGTAATTATTTATTATTAGCGAAAAGAAATTCAATCGCTTTAAAATATTTGATACAAAGAGCGCACATTGGTCTTAACAAAAGCAATCAGTTCATAAAAATTTACCCCGCTTACTAAAACCCGCTATTGTTTTTGTTAGCAAGATGGACCCATGTGCGATTTTACGAGACAGCATCATAACATAAACGATAATAATTTAGAGTTGGACTCTCACTATTCCCTATACCTACAATAAATCACTAAGAGCTATGAAGACGCCAGATGGTATACCGCTTGACTCATACAAAAAACAGCCTAACAACGACTCGAAAAGCGGTTGATTCGATCTCAATAGTATAGCAATCAGCCGCCTCGGATCGGCTAGTTGAAAGTGTTGAAACTCGAAGACTCGCGTTCATATTTTGTCAGTAGTCAGTTTGATCGAGTTGATTCGAGTTGCACAGAAACTTGATCCGAGTTGACTCGTCTGTACGGTGATTCGAGTTATTCGAATCAGACAACTCGACTCGCCCATCGCTACGAGTCGTAGCTATAATGGTGCGATTACGAGGGTGCTACTTATATATCCGGAAACAAAAAAACAAACAAACGTACACGGCTGAAAATGGTTTTATTGTTTTTCAAAGTATTCCCCTTGATGATCTATGCACTTTTGCATTCGCGTGAACCAATTTTTAAAGCACTTCTGCCACTCCGCCTGAGGTACCTCCATAACGTGTTGTTTGAATGCGTCGACAGCATCTTCAGCGGTCGAAAATCGTTGACCGCGTAATTTATTCTTTATATTTGGAAATAAATAAAAATCGTTGGGTGCCAAGTCAGGGCTGTACGGCGGATGACCCGTTAATTCCACATTTTGACCCTCCAAAAATAGAGTTGTTTCGCGTGACGTATGACAGCTGGCATTGTCATGATGAAGAATGATTCTTCGTCGCTGGTTAGTTTTACGAATTTGTTCAAATACTTCCGGTAAGCAAATGGTCGTGTACCACTCTGAATTAACCGTTCTACGGTTTTCTAGTGGCACTGTAGCTACATGGCCATTAATACCGAAGAAGCAGGCCACCATTTGTTTCAATGTACTTTTTGCACGAGTAACTTTCGTAGGGTTCGGCTCATTTTGAAACACCCATACCGTTGATTGTTGCTTCGTTTCGGGATCGTATGCATAGATCCAGGATTCGTCACCTGTATAGATGTTATAAACGGCTTTTGAGTCACCACGGTTATATTTTTTTAACATTTTATTGCACCATTCGACGCGAGCATCTTTTTGCTCTTTTGTTAAGTTGTGGGGTATCCAACGCGAACAAATTTTTTTTACAGCCAAATAATTATGTAATATGCTATTAATGCTGGTTATAGAAATACCCAGAGTCGCCTCTATCTCGCAGTACGTAACATGTCGGTCGTCCATTATAAGTTTTCGCACAGCCTCGATATTTTGTTGTACAACGACCGATTTCGGGCGACCTGCCTTAACTTCGTCCGTAAGCATACTACGTCCACGATTGAACTCACTAAACCAGTGATACACAGTAGTTTTAGATGGGGCTTCATCACCAAAAGTTGAAGTTAGTTGATCTATGCACTGTTGTTGCGTTAAACCACGCCGAAAATCATAATAAATCATAGCACGAATATTTTCACGAGTGAGTTCCATTCTTGCTGCGAGATGACATTTAAAACCCGTCAAAAACAAAACACGAGCGTTAATAAGAAAGAAAAAATATACCGGCCAGTACTTAAAAAAGTTCAAATTTTACCATGGAGGTCAAATATGCTATTTAAGAAGATTGTAATCCCGGTTTCCGGATATATAAATAGCAGCCTATGTACATACATATGCATGCGAGTGAATGAATGAATCCGAGAACTTCGACGCGAGTACGAACACGCAGGTGTGAACGCCGTATACCAAAGAATATAGACGCAATACAAATATTTGGGCAAATACACCAAGTGAAGTGACGCATTAGGCGCAACACACACTAGACCGGAATTTAGTGTGGTATTCAGATATTATAGACAAAAAGTAGACAAATCCTACTTCCAAATATAGATGGCACTGCTTTCAACTCATAATATTTTTTTCCATGTTTTAAAGTGGGGCATTCCACTCATACAATAGTTTGTTATTATTATTAAATCAAATACAAACATTGAAAAAAAAATCAACCCAGCAGGACTTGACCTGCATCGATACGCCTTGCCGGGGCTCGATCGCTTTACCAATTAAGCTATCTATATTTCCGTTGTGACACTTGCGATAGTTTCAGCGGGAAGGGTCTAGTAGTTAGCAGTTAGCACCTAGATGTCGCTTACGGCTGCTGTAAAGCCAATGTAGAACGAAATAAATGCAAAAAGATGATTGAAGGTATTGAAAATTTCGTTCACTTATTTACTTGACCCATAGCTTGAGCCCCGGCAAGGCGTATCAATGTAGGTTCAAGTCCTGCCGGTTGCCGGTTAGATTATTTTTTCAATGTTTGTATTTGATTTAATAAGAAACTATTGTATGGGTAGAATGCCCCACTTTAAAAACATTAAAAAATAATTATGTACTCATTTTCTAGTTTAATTCTATTAATGGGTTTGCGTATCAATTTGCGTATGTTTTGCGTAATGGCGTATGGGCTTCACTAGCTTAAAAATCAATGACAAACTTAAACCTTGCAACATCCCTCGTATCTGTCATTAGTGTCAATGTCAGCCCAGCCTGTGTTGATGGGCGACATGAGAAGGAATTAATTTATTATTTAAATAAAAAATGATTAGTACAATAACAACATAAACAATGTCGATGGACGAAAACGAATTCTTCAAGCAGACTGTACAACATCTGGCCCGCTGTTTGTCTAACATACAGCCGACACCATGGGAAAAAGTAAGTCGATTCATATCTTGAGCAATAGGATTTTGCGAAATCCCTTTTCAGCAACGACTCACATATCGTAATAATGTTTCTAGTTCGTAGATAGTTGAACTTTGATCAATTCTTCATAAACAGATCCTTACCTAAATTATTCTAGAATTATAAGAAAATCTGTGCAATCAATTATGACAACTAACAATTTCCCTTGATAATTATGTTTGTTATGATCTCATCATCACCTTATGCTTCCGTTTTGATATGAACATACAACCCTATAGAAATTGTAACTGTTAATTTAGATTCTAAAATTTATTTCAAATTCTCATCCATCTACTGTTTAATTAGTAAAATACCAATTAGTAAAGGACCAGTCCCTTGACCTGGCAAGGTTCAACTCCTTGAATGATAGATGACTGGTTTTTGTAAATTGTAGAGATGCGCCCAATATTCGGTACTTATTCGGTATTCGGCATGTTTTTCAATGTTCGGTATTGGGCCGAATTATTCGGTAAAACTGACGAATATTTACCGGATTAACATATGATATTCATATGATAATAAATAAATCATTCCCACTATTTGTAGCTCTTAAAAGTTAATATATATATTTATTGTTATTAGGCATATAAAACAAGAAAACTTATTTTAGTAATCTTTATTATTCAGTTTAATCACCATATCAACGTCTGGTTCGGTAAGATCTGAACCGAATGTTTAGCCGAATATTTATATTCGGCGCATCACTAGTCAATTGTATGCAGTGTTGGCTTACTTTTTAATGATTGAAAGCAATATATTTGTTTTGGTTTGAGCTGATGGCCATGCTGTCAACTTTTTTAATAAATAGAAAAAGTTTATGCAGGATTGAACTTGTGCTGGGATTTATTGCAACATAGTTCAGGCTAACACATCTTACATGAAGTACAGAAAGTCTATTAAATGATGATATATATTTGAAGAACTTTAAGTTTGCATTAATATTTGTGATGTCCTATTTGATTAGTTTTTAAATAATAAACAATTTATTCATCTGTACAAATCATAATGTAAAAACACAATACCAGACATAGGAATACAGCGGGCAACATCGATATGGGAACTACCTGGCATAAAATTTTGCCCCTTCGATTCTTATGTCTGCACATTACAATATGGCTAAAAATAACAAAAACATTGTCTTTTTTAACACAGTGCCAAGCTCCCTAAATCCTATACAAAATGAACCCGTGACCCTATATAATACCCTAATAGGCGTGTCCACACCGGACGCACCGCCTCGCGAGGAAATTGCCGCGCGAGGCAGCTCGGCTGGTGTGGACGTGCCTCGCCCGAGGCATTGCGGCCGCGCTTGTGTTTGCCTCGGGCGAGGCACGTCCACACTAGCCGAGCTGCCTCGCGTGGCAATTTCTTCGCGAGGCGGTGCGTCCGGTGTGGACGCGCCTAATAGAGCACCGCGCAATACATTATATGCTCAACAATACACTGGCTCAAAATTACAGGGTTCCATGTTGCATTTTCGGGGTAGTTTTTAGACTAAGTGTCACTATGACAGTATTCAAATTTCAATTCAATAAAAGTGAAACATAGAACCCTGTAATATTGGGCCAGCGAATATGTAACAACAATAAATAGAAAATTCATAAAATCAAACCCTTTCTTTACAGGTAAACACTTTGTTCATGCTATGCCCGCAAGCAAGCTCATCACTAGTCGTAACAACCCGCAGCATGGAGGCCTGCATAGCCCTGGGGCTGTACTACCTGCAGAGTGGCATGCAGCATCAGGACAAGCTGCATCCGTACTTCCTGAAGGTGCTGAAGTGTCTCAACACGGCACAGTTTGAGGAGCCAGTATGCCGGATTAAAAGTGGTGACCGTAAGTAGATTTATGTATCTATCAAAAGGCACAGTAAATCTACGATATATGGAGAGGAATATTATCTGTTGTTCAACAGTAACACATTGAATGCCAAAAACCTGCTTGAGTGGCTCTCTATTTGTAGAAGTTGCTGACCTGTTGCAATGCATCCATCCTAAAGGTTGTTTATTAAGGGGTATTTGGCGGCGCTTACGTCATTTTACTATCCGGCACTTACATCCTTTCACTATGCGTTTTTAAGTGACAACTCGAAAACAGCTCAACCGATTTTTATTCAATATAGTTTTCATTGAAAGTACTTATCAGGCCGCACTTCCATTAACTTTTTAAAATTTTTGGACCCACGGCTTAAAAGTTAGATGGGGGGGGGACCCTTTTTTTAACATTCAGAGCTATTATTACGTAACTATTAGTTTTATCCAAAAACTGTTTTAGAAAACCTCTATTATTTTTGAAAGACCTGTGCAACGATACCCTATACAATAGAGAAAAAAATTTACGCCCCACTTCATGTGTACGGGAAGTACCCTAATAAAAAATATTTTTCCAGTTTTTATTCTACCACTTTGTCGGCGTGACTAATGCGCATACTCATACCAAATTTCAGCTTTGTAGTGCTAACGGTCACTGAGCTAGACCGCGGACAGACTGACGTAGCGAAACTAACATTGTTGGACCTTCACGTCAAAATCAGGGGTCCCGTGCAATATGTTATTAGTCTCTGGTTAAGGCTGCAAGGGGTTGTGTGGTATCATTTACGTATAAAACAGATATGCAGAATTCATTTTTGATATTAAAAAAAGTAAAAATACATATTAGAAAAAAAGTTCTGCAAAGAGGAAAAACACTCAAAAAAATATTATTTTTTAGAACGTTGTATAAATAATAAATATAATTTATTTGTAAATTAAAAAAAATTATAAGGAGACATATTTAATGCAGTTTTTAAATATATGCAATTTTAAGGATTTAACAATACAAAAACTACGTGAAAAAAATCATTCGCGTCGTGGTGTATATGTTTTCTCCATAGTAAGTATCGAAAATCAATGTGAAACGTGAAGATCCGTAGCGTATTGACCTTAAATGTATGTATTGTTTATTATTAGTCAATTTTGCTCAGAATACCTTCTACAAAATGCAGAAATGTAAAAAAAAGAATTAAAAAACACATTTGTTCCTATTATAACGATTAATACTTAAGTTAGTACTTAGGTGAGTAAGGTTGCCAAAGAGCTCAAAGAGGACCCAGTGTGGTGACGATGAGGGATCCTCTTGTTCCTTTAGCCGTCAACACAGTGAATCTTCCTTTTTGTAAAGGGTCGGCAACGCGCATGTGACTCCTGTGGAGTTACAGGCGTCCATAGGTTACGGTAGCTGCTTACCATCAGGCAGGCCGCATGCTTGTTTGCCACCGTCGTAGTATAAAAAAAAAAGTATAAAGGAAATATGTGTTTTTTAATTCTTTTTTTTTTCATTTCGTATAAGGTATTCTGAGCAAAATTGACTAGTACTAAGCAATACATACATTTTAAGGGCAATTCGCTACGGATGTTCACATTTCTTATTGATTTTCCATACTAATAATGGAGAAAACATATACACCACGACGCGAATGATTTTTTTTCGCGTAGTTGTGTGAAGTAAAAGGTTTGAAATTGTATATATTTAAAAACTGCATTAAATATGCTTCTTTATGATATTTTTTGTATTTAAAAATAAATGATATTTATTAGTTATATAACGTTCTAAAAAATTATATTTTTTTGAGTGTTTTTCCTCTCCGCAGAGCTTTTTTTTAGTTTCGATTTTTACTTTTTTATTATCAAAAATAAATTCTGCATCATCATCATCATCATCATATCAGCCGAAAGACGTCCACTGCTGGACATAGGCCTTCCCCAAAAAGTGCCACAATGACCGGTCCTGCATTACCGGACCTCCAATACTTACTAAAAAATATTCATCGTAGGGCACTATATCCATGGCTAAAAATTCACAACTTTTTCTCGATGCGCACAATTTTTTCAAATTCAAGCTCTGCTATAAGTGTAGTCGCAGAAAAAGTATCGAATACAACGTCGTATAAGGAGGTCATAAAATGTTCGTGGCGTTTTTCTTAACAATTTTCGCCTCCGGCTGTGCCTACGGCTAAAATTATTACCCACGCTACTGACCTTTTTTGACCCCTCTTATACAACTGTTGCATAAAATACTAATTACACAAATGAAAAATACTCGACAAGTAGTTGTAACAGTTTTATTTCACATTATGTTTTTACACGGCGCAAACAGGAAATTCCACCGCAGATAGAAATGTATTATGAAAATGTGAGGCAGGTGCCGCATCTATACAGAAAATATAATGGACGCTCAGTAATTAATATAATACGAGGAGCTTTGGCTCGACTGTACATTAGCTGACATCGAGTTCAGGGCTCATATTTTTTTTATAGATTGGACAATCTTATGGTGCGGAACCCAAAAAAAAAATGTATTGTTCCCATACAAAATTCACAATTACGTGCTGCCTGTCAAAGTTGGCGTGCGTTCATTTCCACTCGTGTGTCACATTTTAGGATAGTTCAAAGTAGTTTCGGACAGACTCTAAGGCGGGTCGGTGTAGGTACGACGACGAGCGAAGCGATGAGGAGTGTTAGGTAAAACTGCGACCCTACAGCGCGCGAGCCGAGCGAACGAAGCGAGCTAACCTAACCTAACACTGTCACACTCCCCCCCCCCCCCCCCCCTCCTATCCCCTTCCACTAACATACGGCCCTCAGACGACTATGGAATGCGCCCATTGAAGCGCCCAATATTGACGAAAAAGTGACTTTTCTATAGGAACTTTCATTTTTTTTTTCTTTGAAAAAACCATGCATTTCCGCACTTTTTTGATTTCAAATTTACAATAGGGATGGCTAATTCTACCATTAAAATAAAAATGGGCGTATTTGCCGATGTCAGCTAAAGTACAGTCCTTCCGGAGCTTTTCTTGGATTCTAATATATTTTTGTCCAACATTGACTTTTTAATCCTGATTTTTGTATAAACAATAACAAACAAACATGCATGGCTAAACATGTGATACAAAATGAGCTCAATCATAACATCTATACTTATGTATTTTACCATGTTTGAGCAAATAAACGATTTCTATTTCAAATTTAATAAGAGTTTTTGTCAGATCAGAGTTTAGTTCATCAATTTATTTGGTACGTTTTTTTAACATAATTCAGATGTATTTTTGCAATATAATTGGAAATATTTTATTATTCTGTATAAAATATAACATATCATTGAGTCATTTATATTATAATCAATTAAATTAGTAGAAAAATCATGACGACATTATACATTTTAAATTGAATTTACTATACTCACTCAGTAAGGTTATTTGGGTACCCTGAAAAAAAAAACGTTATCAATACAATCGTTATCAGTATATGCGATATTTTATTTATATGTTAAAATAACTCATTTTATTTATATGTTAAAATAACTCACCATGATAAAAAGTACCAGCAACAGCATAATAAATTTGTACATCATCGTATAGCAGTAACTTGAGTAATTGATGATATCATAAAATTTTCTCATTTTATACCTGTTGAATTTACACAGGTGGTCGAATGACGAGCTCGTATAGGTTTGGTCGACGTCAAATATACGATCGCAGTTTGGACTTTATTCCAAGATGATTGGGTCTAAAATCGGGCTTTTACAGTAACATATACATGTACGGTCAACCAATTTGATTCCTAGGCCACTGTAGAACCTTGTCGTAATGACAGTTGCCCGTGGATACGTATAAACGTAACCTATTCGCTACCAAACTAGCTATTGTGACAAGGTTCTAGAGTGGCCTAGGAATCAAATTGGTTGACTGTACATGATGTTGAATGCGTCAATTGTTTTGCAGTTTGTTTGTATTATTGTATGTTGTATTGTGATGCACTTTATTATTAACTTTATTACGCGTATATCTAATCTAATCAGGCTACATCGTTTATCCTTTTCACGGACGCTTGAACGACGTTGTCTGAATTTTATGGATTGAATATCAAACTAAGGGGGAATTCAAATGCGGGCAGGGCTAATTATTAATATTATTATGTAAAATATTAGTTTATAAATATTTGTGTTGCATTTTTTAGCGTTCTGTGGCCAAAATGGCAAAAATGGAATGGCTTATAGTTTCGTCATGTCCGTTCGTCTGTCCGTCCGGCCGTACGTATGTCACAGCCATTTTACTCGTGAACTATGAGACGTCTCTTAATGAAATTTAAGCATAAGGTGTATTTTGTATGCCGCTACTTAGTTTTGTAGTAAAATTGATGGAATATATTTCCACTCCATACATGTAACTAAATGTATTTTTTTTACCAAATATCAACGTTTTGGAGATCAATCGATAGGTCTTTATAAATAACATTGAGGTTTGTTTGATTTTTTTTTAATTTAGCAAATATTAATTAATGGAATCAGGCGTTACTTTGCGGAAGTCCATAATATTAACTACAAACCTAAAACCTAAACCGCGGAATAGCAAAGCAATATTATTGTAGTTAGTAAATATTTTCTGAAGTAATAATCAGTATAATCACCCCGAAAGTAAAAAAAAAGTGTCCCCCTGTAACTTTTGAACAGGAGATCCAAACCAGTGGTCCGACACGCACTTGGTCGGTTTTTTAAGGTTAACGAAATAATTACTGAGTGATAATTCTCTCAGTAATACCGCTACTAAATATAAATGTCGTTATCAAGATTACATTTCTCATAAACCAGCTTATTTAAAGCATCTATAAACCTTGGAACACGCGATATAAAGGTGCGACCACACCGCTGCTTAAAATACGGTGACGCTACGGAATCGCAGCGACGCATCGTATCCGTACCGTTTTTATCGCATGCCCTCCACACCGCTGCTCAAAATACGGCGACGCTACGGAATCGCAGTGACGCATCGTATCCGTACCGTTTTTGTCGCATGCCCTCCACACTGCTGCTCAAAATACGGTTTGGAAGGTTCGTGTCAAAAATATTTCGTATGGGGCACGTCACTGCGTACACGTTGCGTCTGCGTATTTTGAGCAGCGGTGTGGAGAGCATGCGTTAAAATCGTGACGTTTACGGCACGTCATTGCGATTCCGTACCGTCAGCGTATTTTGAGCAGCGGTGTGGGGGGCATGCGATAAAAACGGTATCCTGGTGTAACTGTATCAATCCTGGATCCGCACCTGTTGATATCCTTAAATTGTTACCTAACTTTTTATACCTAACATAGACTACTTACGTACCTAACCTCTATACCTTAAGAACAACTGTGAAAATTAATGAAATAAAAGCATTTGTATTTTATATTTGAAGTAACTTCGTTTTTCCAACAGGCATCCCCATGTCCGAGAAGTTCAGTTTCTGCCTGAACACGCTCCTCTCCGACGTGGCCACGAAACAGCCGTCGCTGCGCGAGGAGATCATCACGGCGCAAATTGAACTAATGGCGAGCCTGACACAGGTCATCCTGGACTGCCACCAGACTAGGGATTATAGCAATACGGTGTCCAAACTGCAGCTCTGCAAGGGGACTATACCCGTTCTTATAGGTTAGTGATTTTTATAAGCTTGTATTTAACTCAGGGGTGTAAGGGTTATTACAGGGTCGAGGACTACATGCATGGCCCAAACCAGAAACTACTACAAAATCATCTAACATTTAGAGGACACAGTTCAGATAGGAAAGCATATCAAACGTTTTGTGAAGCAATCAGATTTAGATTTTATTTTAATTAAACAATAGGTACATTGTCTGTCTCTCAAGCTGTTTTGATATGTCTTCTTATAGAACTACGCATTATTGTGTATCTTTAAGATCTAATTGAAAAAATAAAGTCCCGCCGAGTTTCTTGCCGGTCATAGTACTTCAGAGGTGTAGGGTTAGAACCGGTGGTAGTTTTTCTTTTTTTTCTGACGTTCATAAGTGTTGTAATGTGCCTAAATTTAGGAATAAATATCTTCTATCTTTTTTTTTCAGTATTTGTCATTTAGTTTGTTGTTTTGGCACAGAATAGATAATAGTATTTCATACAGAATGACCACGCTACGACCCGCCCCGAACGGAATTACCTCACCCCGCGGCAGGCGATTGGTAGGGAACTAGTAGGCTAATCCGTCAGGTTGGCAGCGCATCAATAAAAAGCAAAATGTCGGTGTATTGTCAAACGTCATTACAACAGCGGAAACAGCGCCCTAAGGGTGCCATTCCACCAGAGCTATGTAGGGTTTGCAAGATCCGTCAGTTTTTCGGATCCGGATATTACGGATCCAAAAGAATGACGGATCCGGGTATCCGGATAATACGGATATTACGGATCCGAAAAATAAAATCTTAAATTCTGACGTTACGGTAAACGATTCCGTTAATTAAACGATGAAAATCATTGGTTTTTCTAAAATCAATATAGAAAAAATTATCAATGTCATCACAAATAATACAATTATATGATATAAATACTCGGTAAACTCTGGTCTTTATTAAATAATAACAATCAGTCTAACTTAACAAAAGAATCTTAATAATTAACAATTTAGTATCGTAGCTAAGCTGATACATGTAAGCTATAAAAAATAAAATCATTTACATTACATATAATCAACATCTTACAATATTAAAAAGAACAATTGTATATGCTAGTTTCTAACGATTAAATTAAACTCTGTAGTGACTGTAGCAAAAGAAATGTGTGTGGTATATGCATATTAATCAACATTCAAACAAAGACACTTTTTGTATAGTACACTCGCGAGCAAATAATACGGGTCAGTGACAAAAACCCTTATATTTTGCAAATTAATAGCGGTATGTGCAGGAAACTAACTGTGTATTAAAGAGAATTTAATATCGAATTAAATTGAACCTTCAATGTTCTACAAGAATTCTGGAAAAAGTTTTATTTAAAAAAAAGTCGAATTTGGTACCAAATTCAAATTGAGCTTATTTCACTTTTGATTGTTTTCTCACTTTTGTTTTCAATCTGTCAAAGCAAAATGATAAAAGGCAGTTTTTGTTGACTTTGATGGTCATTATTGAATTACTATCATGTCGCTAACACAAGATGAATGTACACGTATCGTCACTTTGTTACAAGAAGGCAGAAGTCAGAGATATACAGCAAGAAGAACAGGCGTGTCACTATCTACGGTGCAGAGGGTCCTCCAACGTTTCCTACAAACTGGCAGGAACCTTCGAAGACCAGGAACCGGCAGGCCGAGATGTACTACGGCTAGAGAAGATCAATTTATTGTAACAACAATGCTCCGAAATCGGCATCTCACTGCAGTTGAAGTCAAAAACCAACTTCGGGAGACCCGAAGAGATGACATCAGCAAGTGGACTGTAAGGCGGCGGCTTCGTGAAGCTAATTTGACCCCACATAGACCGGCAAATGGCCCAAAACTTGACAGAGGTCATCGAACTACAAGGAAACTTTACGCACGCGAATAAAGGTGATGGGGTGCCGAAGAATGGGCAAGAATTATGTTTTCTGACGAATCCAGATTTATGCTCTATGCACATGACGGGCGGCGAAGAGTTTACAGACGGCCAGGTGAACGTTTTATTCCAGCCTGTTTTGAAGAAAAAGTTGCTTTCGGCGGTGGGTCTGTTATGGTTTGGACTGGAATCTCTTCAGAGACTCGCACGCAATTAGTTTTGATAGAAAATGGAACGTTAACTAGTGCCAGGTATGTGGAAGAGATTCTTAATGAGCATGTAGGCCCATATTTAATTAATATGGGTGAAAACTCAATGTTCATGCATGACAACGCCAGGCCACACACCGCACAGATTGTGGAAGATTATTTTGAGGAGGTTGGCATCAACACTATGAACTGGCCCTCGAGAAGCCCAGACCTAAATCCGATTGAGCACGTATGGGACGAGCTTGGAAGGCGTGTAAGAAATCGAAACCCCGCCCCAGCTACACTTAGAGACCTGAAACAGGCGTTAGTGGAAGAATGGGCTAATATCCCGCAAGAACGCATAAGAAACTTAATAAACAGTATGCCCAATCGTTTAGAAGCTGTAAGAAGAGGAGGAGGCAATACGAAGTATTGATATGTTTTACTTTTTTTTTGTTTTTAGTTTTGTGTGTGAGGTACCACGGTTGCTTTTTACCTATAATTAATTGATATCGTGTTTACTATGTTAATTAAATAAACAAGTGAATATCATCTCTAACTCTTGACGTTGTTTTATTAACTATGCATTTATCTATAATATACAATTTAATTCAGGCTCCTAGCTTTATTATTTTAGGAGATATTATAGTTTTTCGTACTGACCCGAATTATTTGCACGCGAGTGTATTAGTAGATATAATAATGTAAATATTAATTGTTTACTAGCTAGTAAAGGCTACCTAGATAGGATTTCTAGGATAATCTTAATCATAAATCAGTCGAGTCGAGTTAAAGTATACCTATTTAAAATCAACTTTGTAAATCAGTCTTTAAAAGGAACATTAACATTGATAAAGAGAAACCACGCTAACTCTTCCAAGCAAATGAACTCTCAAACCATACAAAATGAGTCAGTTTGTATGGTTTGACAGTTAATTTGCTTGGAAGAGTTAGCGTGGTTTGACTGTACGTACAATTTTAGTTAATCAACATTGGCAACATTTTGTTTTTATAATAACAATCTGCTAAATTACTATTTTAGTTGTTGGTAATGTGAGCGCAGAAAACTGAAGGCATCCAATGAATCTTCTTTCAATCGTGTTCGAAGATGGTTACACAAGTAACCCGCAGACGAGAACACTCTCTCAGCTTCTACGCTGGTGGGTGATATTGTTAATAAGGCATCATAAGTCACGCACGACTGCTCGTTACTAGCATTTTCCAGGTAGACGACCTAAAGACGACTGACACTGAGTGATTAGCAAAGTAAAGGTTTCTCTTAAAACTTTTAAGTTAAAAGTAACAATTGGAGCAATCCCTAGATTGAGATGTGAAATGTGCGGTAAGTGACAAGTTTGAGTACTCATACTTCATAATATGTAGCAATAGCAATAGTAAGAGTTATTTATCAGAAATTACGTGTTCAATTTATTTTATATGGGGTATATAAGGTATATTCACACAATGTAGGCTGTAGAGTAATAAGTATATAGTCATCGAAAACAAAATATGAGCATAACGATTTATGAATTTATCATTTTAGTGATAATAATTGAATATATCCGTAGTATCCGTAATATCCGGATCCTGAGACGTAGGATCCGGATCCGAAAGTGAGCGGGTATCCGGCTATTTCGGGTATCCGGGTATCCGGATCGCAAACCCTAGAGCTATCCTATGCAGCTATGCTATGGATGCGTTTGAATCTACCAATCAACGCGTAACACCAACTAATGGAAGGAAACGCGTAGCTTACACATCCTCGCAGCATAGCTGCATAGCATAGCTCTGGTGGAAAGGCACCCTAAGACGCACGCATACATTGAAGCGTGTACAGATGTGCCGAGCACACAAAGGCGCTCAAACGAGTTTTGTAGTATGATGTGTCCGCCCTGTGGTTTAGGTAGAATCTTGCAAGCCAGATTTGAACCAGTCCCTGATAGCCGATTGAGCTGCAATTTGTCATACCTGCGTAAGTTGGATGACAATACTATGTATCGATACTATTGAGCTGGTCTGATGATGGAAAACTTTGGTTTTGTTAGAATTATCTCGTAGAGCAGTAGATGACTTATGCAAAAAAAGTACAGTCGCCATCAAATATATCGGAGCGGCCAAGGTACTCAAGAATATTTGCACATGCACTTTATCGCCTTGACAATAAACTTGACAGTCGGCGTTAAAAAAGTTTTTAATATTTGTATACATAAATGATTTATTTTTCCAAAACTTTTATTTTAATTAGTCTTTCACTGAAAGGGTAACCCTTTGTTATGCTATCTGCAATACATAAATAATTGGTATGAAAGATACGTGACTCGGAAACGAATTAATAGAGTACCTATTAAATAAAGGCTTTTAGAGGAACTGTGATTGGGTTTTCCAAAAGCTTAATAAGTTAAGCCTTTTGCAAAACTGATACAAAACCCTTTAAAAGGGATAGTGGGTCAATCTTTACTCGTAACGCTCGTAACTCATTTCATTATGCTAACGTTTGTCATAACATAACCACAGAGAACCTCCTATAGAGTAATAATGTTGCTCATTTTGTTCGCGCCGCGAGTCACCAAGTCTTGCGGAAGACGTGAGTTGCGGGTGGGTGATAGCGGCGCTGCGATTGGTCGTTTCAAGGACCGCGCGCTATCACGTGGTTGCGTAGTGATGGGTCGTGTGTACTACAAGTAAACGGTACTGTACCATACCGTACCGTAATTTGTTGTTGTTAATTGAGGTATTTACTGTTTAATAAATTGCTAACAAATAACAATAATGCAATATGTATTTGCCTACTTTAAAAACGTATTACCAATAAATATTACCTAGTCGCCTTATAGACTAATCTGAAATTACCTTATCTCTGCATTGAAAGTACTTTTAGGAGCGACTACCATGTGACACCCAATTCAAAGTGTCTTCTAGAAGCAACGCTCATGTGACACCCATTAATAGTTCCTTAAAGCCACTCCTATGTGACACCTATTGAAAGCGCCTTATAGAATAAACGCTCGTGTGACACCCATTGAAAGCGTCTTATAGAAGCAACGCTCATGTGACACCCATGGAAAGCGTCTTTTAGAAGCAACGCTCATGTGTCACTCATTAAAAGCGTTTTATAGAAGCAACGCCCATGTGACTCCCATTGTGTTTTAGTTAGCGTCTTATAGAAGCAACACTCATGTGACACCCTTTGAAAGCGTCTTATAGAAGCAACGCTCATATAACACCCATTGAAAGCGTCTTATAGAAGCAACGCTCATGTGACACCAATTGAAAATGTCTCATAGAAGCAACGCTCATGTGACACCAATTAAAAGTTATTTAAAACAACTCTCATGTGACACCCATTGAAAGTACCTTATAGAAGCAACGCTCATGTGGCACCCTTAATACCCATATTTATTATAAGTTATAATTTATAACTATATGAAAAGAAAGATTACCGACAGGATAAATCTTTAAATTCTACCAACTACTCAAACCAAAAGAAAAAAAGAAAATAAAACAAAGATCTCCTGTTTTCCATTGTACTTCGTATATTTGTTAAGTCGAAAGTACAGTCGACTACAAAGAGATCCACTTTTTCACCTTATTGCGTTGTAATAAGGTCCAAAAGTGGATACATCTCTTTGTAGTCGATTGTACGTGGTGCCGGTATATAAGTCCGGTACACATCATCCGCACATCACTATCGTACACGTGCTTCCGTAAGAAACGAATAGCACATTGCATTCTTAACATGATAAAAA
This sequence comes from Pammene aurita, assembly GCA_947086415.1. Taxonomy (NCBI): domain Eukaryota; kingdom Metazoa; phylum Arthropoda; class Insecta; order Lepidoptera; family Tortricidae; genus Pammene; species Pammene aurita. Next base: position 7,847,873 of record OX352307.1, read on the forward strand.
GAGACGGGCATACTAACTACTTTTCAATTGACTAATTCAAAATGAACTCCGCTGGCTAGACACATATTAAAGTATAAAAAATATTTTGAAGTAAAAGTGGAAAGTAATTCCAACTCTTTTGATTCTCAACGTTTAAAAACATTTGCCACGCCACCTTACACTACAATATGCCTGGATTTTGAATATTTTTCATACGTATTCAATTTTTGTTCTTGCATACACGCACACTACGTGCAGGTCTAAAACATGGTCGCAACTGAACGGCACGGCACGGCGGACGCCCGCGCAATTTTTAAGTCGTTTTACTCCAACGTGTGGTGACCCCACGTCGCCTTGTAAGGCTTATCTAGTGGTTACCTTATCTGTGGTCATAACAAATAAACAATTGAAATGAATGTTTCGAAGTGATGAAATATTGTACGTCATTCGATATATATGTATGTAAATAGTAAATATTAGTAAATATTATTAAAGGTAATGTAGATTGTCTGAATTTGCTTAATAAAATCTCTTTTAATATTCCGTCAAGGAGGCTTAGGCATTTTCGTCCCATTAGTAGTAATTATCAAGCTACTACTAGATATAGAAAAAACAGTTTTATATGCAGGGCAGGCATGAGTTTAAATAAAGTTCTTATAAATTGTGATATCGACATAATGTGTACTAACAGGTTTTTTCTTCTTTCTTCACTTTTCATTTATCTTTGTAAATATTGATCATGTGTATTTATAGATCATCTGTTCTTATGCTTTAGGAATTTGCATGTGTATTAAGTTGGGCAAAAACTTTTGTAAGTAATATATTTTGTTTCTATAAGTGAGAGCCTTTAATTGGCTTTGTGATTCTATTGTAATTTATGTATACTGTATAGCGCTGTTGGTTTTCCATGTATCAAAATAAAATAAAATATCTTTATCTACACTCATACTGTAAGTACTCTAAAATGCGTTCAAAAACCGTAGACAATGACAAGCATTACAACAAACGATTTAACTATGATAAGTTTCTTATCTGCGGCAGTAACGTAATTTTAACTTTGCATGCTCAAATATTGTTAAGCAATGAGTTTCAAATTTGGAACATCGAATTTGATAACATAATGTTACCGCCATGGCCAACTCGATTGGTCCCGCGCGAGCGCCGGCACAATCGAGTTGGCCATGACGGTACAATGGCGGTCATTCTATGGTTTCCGAACACTTAATTTAATATATATAATATGAGTGTAGATAAAGCAGTGTATGCAACTGTACGTAATTAGGCCTTACCCAAGTAACACATCAAAGCAGTATAACGGCCGTCTTACAGCATATCTGTATGCTTTTAGCATTTTGAGTTCGTTTTATAGTAGCATTATAAACGTTTATAGTGCTGATATAGGTCTTAAATGGGCACAAATTACCCAGCTTGAGATCCTATACAGGTCATTTAATAGCATTGCAGGCGCATTATGTCTGCGCTATTAGCATTATCGTTGTCATGGAAAGTGCCAATCGCCTCAAAGAAGCATTAGTACGCTCTATTAAGTTGCCGACTGCATTAAAGAAGCCTTAATACGGCCAAAAAACTTGCTAATCGCATTAAAGAAGCATAAGTACTCTCGATTAACTTGCCGATCGCAATACAAACGCATTATACTAGCATAAGAGTGTAGTAAAATAAACCTTACATCAATGCAAAAACGTCTCTAATACCGACGGAACAAATGTTATAATACAATGAACGTTGTGATTTAACTACTTTGTCTCGCAATATAAAATGGACGAAGACGGTACAAAAAACTGAATGAGTGACACGTCATATTTGTTTGCATCCTAACAAAATTTATAAAAGTTTTTGACACTTTTACGTTATTATATCCTTCAAATATTACTGCGCAATGTAGTTTACTGTAAATGTGTATATAAATTTCATTGAAAATTTTCACGCGCCTTTGATTTATTGTGGTTTTGCTATAAAATATTATGAAAAGATATGCGTCAAATAAGCAAAACAATTGTGTAATCCTCGTATAGAACGAGTTTTGCATTATTAACATAATAGTGTTGGTTGAGCAGTCTTAAATTAAGTAATTTCTTTATTATATAGGTATTTTCCTTGTATAAATAGGTCCGCATGATTTTATTTTTAGGTTATTAATTATTTACAAAATGGCGTTGGTCTATATAGACGGAGAGCTAGCCCCGTCCACGTCGGATATGACAATAATGAGAGCAACCAAACCCCTCTAGTCAGTTTGATATATTATGCTTATTTCTAGATCTGGACATCTGGCAGCTTTAAAGTAGTGGAGGTCAAAGAATGCAAACCATTTCAAGAAAATAAATCCTAGAGATCTGGGTTTGATGCAATATTATGAGAAACTATACAAATACTATACAATATTAAGAGAAATTATACAAAAGTTTATGTTGCGAGAAAGTAGTGCCAAACGATGTATAATAAAATATAGTTCATAGTTTTCGCCTACTGTTTTTGTTTCCGTAATAATCATACATCGGGGTTTTCGGTGCGGGAACGATTTGAGAAAGAGTAGAGATAAACAGATAGGTTGAGAGTTAGTCTGAGAAAATATCATATTATGCTTAATGAATAACTACCTCTCTGTGAATAGCTTACACACTATGATACGAGCTTTTTTTCTTAGAGGCATGTTTGTATTGACTATTATATACTTAGTATTTTAAAAATGCAATTGCATATCCGAAATTTATTAACTAGATCTACCTAAGACAAAGACACGGTATAGTAAGTGTCAAATATTAATCTTGACGTCCGATATTTATGAACTATTTGATTAACTGAAGAGGTTGACAATGATCAGTCATTACATGAATTAATAAAAAAATACTTGAAAAAATCATAGGTATATGTACCTACAATATATATACATAATAGTCAGCTATTATATATAAATTGTATATACCTATGATTTTTTCGATCAATTATTCTTTAGGTAGAAACGTGCTAGAGTACATTCTGTTTTTTAAGTTAATGCCTACTCTTTGGCTAATGTCAAACATTCCCGCACCGAAAACCCCGATGTATGGTAATAATACACAAAATTTTTTGGTCTAACGTTTTTTTTATCGATTTTTGACCAGTTTTGAGTCGATATTCCAACATATTAACTATAGATAGAATTATAAGGCAAACGACTATCGGTTTTTGAATCTTTTATCTCCATTCTGTAGAGCCGGATCTTGAAATAAATGAGCCGTTATTTTTTTATGATATTTTTAAAATATGGTCTAAAAAACACTTTTATCGATTTTCGAATGGTGTAAAGAATCTTACATATACGTAATCTACATATTAGGGTTCCTCTTTGATGTCTCTAAAAACTGTAGAGATTTTAATTTTTAACTAATTAAAACAAAATTTATGACCATAAAACCACTTTTTTAGCCTAAACCGGTTCGACTTTGATGTCAAATATCTCGTGGACAATGAATATTGAAGTAAATATAGGATACTATATTGTTTAAAGCCGTTACTGATAATATGATAAGCTATATAAATAATTAGAAAACTAAGGGAATCAGATCCAAGGTCGTTGGCGCCAGGGAGCCCCTTAAAATATAGGCCCTGTCCTTTATAACTGAGACAACTTCGGCAATTTTTACCTAATTTGGTATTACTATTTTCCAATTAAAACATTTTGCTAGTCTGTCACTGTGACCTCCACCCATTAAAAGCTGCCAGATGCCAGGATCTAGCAATAAGAATAGTATAGCAATCTAACCAGACGGGTTTTGTTGCTCTCATTATTTTGTCATATCTGACGTGGCTAGCTCTTAGTCCAATAGCAGCTCAGTGACCCTTAAAAATGCCTTATTTATGCCTACAGCATTACACGTGAATAATTATGCTATTAAACAACATTAAGCATTTATTTATGCTATTGTAGAACCTAAGGCACTAAAACCGCTAAAAGCTGTATAGGGGCTGTTCATAAATTACGTCATCAATTTTTTGATAGTAAAGCTGCCAAATAAAGTGACGTCATTAAAAAAAATGCGTTTTAAGCTTAATTGTAAAATAAAAAACTATTTAGTAGATAATATTTTATAGCATTAAAAGTTTATAGAAACACGACTTTCATTCCTTTTTTTACACATTGATGATGTGATCTTCGGAATGACCGCCCCCCCCCCCCCCCTCCTACGTCATGCTACCATCATCCGATGTCCAGACCCCCCGCCCATTTCAAATGACGTAATTTATTAACAGCCCCTTATAGTGAATTACTTGGCATTATAATGGTTTATATTATTGCTATTATACTGCATTAGGAACGTATTGCCTACTTATAAATGCTATTGTACACCCTAAGGCATTAAAAATAGCTGAAAGCTGTATAGCGAATTTACGTGGCATTATAATGGCTAATATTCATGCTCTTAAACAGTATTAAGCATTTATTTATGCTATTGTAGAACCTAAGGCACTAAACCAAACCGAAGCATTAGTGTAGCAAACCAAAACGCAACTGTACATCATTCAGCTGTACAGTTGCATGTTGTTCGCTGCACTAAAACTAATGGCTAAACAAAAGCATTTACATATGCCATTATACAACCGTTATACAGCGTAAGCATCATAAAATGCTATTGTAGAACCTAAAGCACTAAAAACAGCTGAAAGCTGTATACCGGATTTACGTGGCATTATAATGGCTAATATTCATGCTCATAAACAGCATTAAGCATTTATTTATGCTATTGTAGAACCTAAGGCACTAAACCACACCGAAGCATTAGTGTAGCAAACCAAAACGCAACTGTACAGCATTCAGCTGTACAGTTGCATTTTTGTTCGCTGTACTAAAACTAAAGGCTTTAAAAAAGCATTTATACATGCCATTATACAACCGTTATACAGCTTAAAGCATTATATAATGCTATTGTAGAACCTAAAGCACTTAAGTGCTTTTAAACAGTCGAAATCTGTACAGTTGCATTGTGGTTTGCTGCACTAAAGCTAAAGGCTTTACAAAAGCATTTAGATATGCCATTATACAACCGTTATACAGCTCAAAGCATCATATAATGCGACAAGTTGCTCGGTGAACGTATATAAGAGTTTATACGGTCCTTAAGTTCGAAATAAGTTAACTATTCATATGTTATAATGCTTCCTGTGTTACTTGGGTAAAACACTCGTGTGATCTTATTATGAAATTCGCCTGCGGCTCATTTCATAAAACCACACTCATGTTTTAAGGACCTTTATTACGTAACAGTTACATAAACTACTATTCTAGGTCTTGCAAGATCCATGGGCCGGTTCGCCACCATCGACCCTCCTCTACTGTGCCGCCTGTTCCCCCAACCGCCGAGCCCAGTCAAAAACAAAGAACCAGAACCCAACTTCGAATACTCGACGCTAGACAAAAAGCGAAGGTTCAACCAGTTCCGCCCAATCATACCCAGATCCTTATCAGGGAATCTCAACCCAGTGGAACATATCCTGGAAAATGGGAGTGATACAGTGGACGGCTTAAAACGGGGATCTCTGAACAGCTACCATTCCGTGCCCTACGACCCTACAACGTATTTCTTCCATAAATTCGGATCTAGTTTCAATCAGTTCCCTTATATGAGGTTCTCTGAATCTCCTGAGAGGAGAATAAATGTGCAGTTTTATGTGAGATATCTGCAGAACATACTTTCTTATGCGAAAAAGTTGTTGACTAAAGACTTGCTGGCTTTCTTGGATGAAGAGGCTGATGATATTTACGCGGCTGGGCAAATACAGGTATTATTTATTTCTTTTTATGCTATAATTAATGGTATTATTTATTTACTCACGGTCGATAAGTATCCTTCGATAGTTAATATTATGTTAGGTTGTGTTATGATGACGTCATCCTAATATGCAGTATTTATTTAGTCTGTGAGAATCGTTCTAAAATGTTCTAATGCGTCAGACAGGTTTTTTCTTATTTATTGGCAAAATAAATGTGTTCCCAGTTCTCCCACTTAACTATTCGCAAATGCTAAAATATCAATCTTAAATAAAAAGTAGTTTAGAATTTTTATTGAAATTTACAAATAATGTGTTTAAATGTTATCAGGTTTTCCCTTATAAATCGTTCTCCGAGACGCTTAACCTGGTGATGGTGACATTGCTGAGGGAGATTTTGCAGCACCAGAAAGATCTACCTGGACCTTTTACCAAAGACGTGCAGGTAAGTGTAACATTTTATTAGGGTTACACATGCAATTCACGATTTGATAAATAATTACCGCGTTGTTTAGAAATCAAGGAAAACTATAAAAACCCACTGCCTGACTTTTTCTACTTTTTGTTTGTTTCTAAACATTGTGGTATCGTTGGCAGACGTTCTAATCAATACAAATCTCACTTCACACCCAGGAGATGGTTATAAATTGTGTACGGTGCACGGACGCTAATAAAGAAATCCTCAGATCGCTTGTTTATAAGGCCCTCACCTTCGGTTAGCGCTCGCGATCTTAGCCGCTCTGTGTTTTACAGCCCTGGGTGCGTAATGTATTCATACTAATTTTCGTTGTACATACGTTTTTGATACTTTTTCCTTAAATGCACATTTTAAAATAGCCGTTACTTTCATTTGCTGTTGTGACGGAGAAAGGCTTTATTAGGCTATCAATCCCGATAGCTTAGTTTAATAATAATAACTGTAAATATTATTAATCACAGTAACTCAGTGGTCCTTGATTGTCTTCCGATTTGTATGAAAATAAGGCGTTTACCACTGCATCTTTTTACATTAATCAATATTAACGGGTGATAACAAAAAAATGAGAATTCTTTCAGAGGCGAAAAAAAAAATCTTCTCTACCTTTTTTTGAGTTTTGGATGTTCTTAGGCAATTCACACATAATAGTTATTTACAAAACCATAAATGGACATAAGAATGGGGCCCGTGGTCAGCTGTTCGTCAAAGTTCAGACACAATGTCCGAACAAGATCGTTGGACGGCATGTTTTTCACTTTTGTGCACATATGACCTTGATCCCTTTTATCAACTGGGTAAAATTTTCAGCTCTCCGATTGTTTAAATACTAAATTACGACATGACTAAAAATATTTTGCATCCAGCCACATTGTGAAAAAAAATTGAGGTATCGGATTTTCACTCGACGTCTAAAATTAATGATTTTCATGTGTGATTTCGCATCGTCCAGCGACACTGTGATATAAAATTTATTTTTGCTGATCTATGTATTCTAGTAATCTTATCTGCTAGCGGCATTCTAGACCTATCTATTTAAACATCAACAAATGTAGGTACCGTTGGAAAACTTGAAATTTTTCGTGGCAACTCGTTGGCTGGTGGAATCACCATCATTAAAGATGCCATTCTGTTTGTTCAGTCTTCCCTTGGTCATTATGTTTGCTGATCTCCCGCTACCATTTCTGTAAACTACAGTCAGGGATGTAAGAATTCTACAAATAGTAAATACGGGTACATTTTCCTTTACTAAAATGACATACACAGTGGTTTTTGTCCATGTTGAAGTTTGAAATATAAAAAAGTACAAGGGATTTTCGCATAGCTTCTTGTTTCGACACCATTTTTTACAAATACAAGTGCTTGAAAAAATAAAATAAACAAAATAAAAGAACCTCTAAGACATCGCCACAACTTCATGAACAAACTATTTTGTTTACGTAAATAGTTTAATTTTTATGTCTAAAGAAAATGAGTCTCATTTTTTTGTTATCACCCGTTATTATACGAATTTTGGTTAACTAATTCCTATTATTTGGTTCAGTTACAATTTGGGAATACAATTTTATACACGAAATTCAATATCTATCATACTTTTTTCTGGCATTAGATTAATGGTCACGAAAACGTAGAATGAGCCATGTACTTCTTGTGCAGGAATTCGTAAAATGCCTGTTCCTGAGCGGCCAGACCGAGCTGCAGTCGCGCCACCACGACGCGTCCGAGAAGGAAGACCGCGAGAGCAACTTCGCTACAGTCAACAAGTTCAAGGTCAACGTCATGGCCAATTCGGCGTGCGTCGACCTTCTGGTGTGGGCTATCGGTGACGAGACAGGTAAACACCTTTTTTATTTTTGTTAAAAAATTAACCTTGAAGTTGAAGCAATAGTAAATGAGGATACACACGCAAAGCAATGAGTAGATGGCATTGCAATCGTAATATTGTTGGTAATGCTTTTGATATGTCAAATTCATAGAGTAACAAGTTTCTAAACGAATTTAGGGCGCCAAAAAACAAAACACTATTTACAATCTGTGGGTTTTTATTATCATTCTTAACCCTTTGACCGCCAAGCCGAGCGCACTCGGTTATATTTTGGACGCGCTGGCGCTTAGGGCACGATTTCCCATGCGCGTGATTTGACTTCTTTGGCGGTCAAAGTTAAGGGCACCCAGCGCACAGACCGCGAGTCAAATGGTGACTAACTAATAGTTACACATACAAATGTATGCATGTGGGAAAATAAGATAGCATGAGACCGTAGCGAACGACGCCGGGAGAAACGGTGCATGCAAAGAATACTTAGTATTTATTTATTATTTAGGTTCCTATTTCTGTCTTTCTGTAATTTTTTTTATTGTCTCCTCTCAACTTTTGTTAATCGATTTGTACAAATGCAATTTACTCTATACTAGGTTGCATTCAATGCATCTTGATATAACTACATTTATTTATATATTAATATGTTTACTGCGCGAAAAACCTGCCGTAACCTGCTAGCCTAATATGGTCTGGTTTTTATCGTCTGTCACCATAGCGGTCACGTTCTAACAAGTATGTAAGTGCGAAAGTGACGCATGACGCGATATGCGATAAAATGGCAACAATGCTAGCCGTTCTACATACGTCGGACTTGCTGGTAACTTTACCAGTATGATTAAAGTGATTGTATTTAATTCTTATGTATATTTATGTATATGTTATTATATATTTACAGTGGATGAGGACTGTGGAGTGCCGGCTCTTATAAACGCTCTAACCATATTGATAGGTACATTCGTGGGTTTCGAGTGACCCCGAACACCTCTGTTGGAGCTAACATCTGCATGAATCAAGCATAACTATTTAATCACTTACTATACTTAGGCCTGCGTTTCCACGAGTGAAGCTCGTCACAGACGCAGCGATCATAGACATATAAAATAAAGAGACGTAACGCCGTGAAGACAAAACTGATATTCCATAATAAGCCGATTTCTTCGGGTCTACGCGCGACACGCACGTAAACACGAAACGACGAGCGTGATTGGTCCAAACGTCAAAAGTGAGTGTGTGTGCACGAAACCGTTGCTTATTATGGAATCACAGTTTTATCTTCGTGGGATTATTTTATATGTAATGGTAGCGATAATATAAATATGAAGGATACATGGAAATAACACGTCGAGTCACTTTTTTGTAAAATCATATTTCTGAACCAAAATGTAGAGAATATTGTCTTCGGTTGCCGCGATAGTTATTCATGAAATAAAACAATTAAAAACGGATTTTATCGCGTGTACTGAGCTTAAATTACATCCCGACGTTTCGAACACTTACAGCGTTCGTGGTCAACGGGTCGACTGAGGAAAAATATACAATTACCTCCGTTCAAAAAATTATCACAAATTGCAAACCTACCCACATATTAAATATTAAACAAATTTAGTGTTTGCACATGCCAGAGGGGCCTTTATAAAAAACAAATTATTTATTATTACAAAACATATTATTAAACAAATTATTTTAATTATTATTTTTTTATGAAATAAAACAATTAAAAACGGATTTTATCGCGTGTATTGAGTTTAAATTACATCACACGCGATAAAATCCGTTTTTAATTGTTTTATTTCATGAATAACTATCGCGGCAACCGAAGACAATATTATTATTTTTTTAATTTTAAATTAGTATTAAATTATTATTAGTGTCCACACTGTCCACCATTATGGTCTCACAGTCCTATGTCTAGCTTGCTCCTTAACCAAATGAATAACTGGATCCCAAGCTGGTGGTACCGAAAAACCATCCTCTCTGTTGAAATTTGGATATTTTTTAATCTCGATTGCCTCTCGCAACATCCGGGGAATGTATCGTTTCTCCTTGACGATTTGCGGTTTGTCAAATTTAACTGAGTGGTTGGGTCTATCCATGACATGCTCACAGACTGCTGACCTTGGTCGACGGTGCTTTACATCGGCTATATGTTCCTTTACTCGAGTAGAGATGCTCCGCTTAGTCTGGCCTACATATGATAGACCACATTCCAGCCTGTAGACCCCTGCACTCTGTAGAGGAGTAGCCGACTTCACTGACCTCAGGAACTGTGACATTTTCTTCATTGGCTTAAAGTAAATTTTGATAGAAGCACGTTTTAAGATGTTGCCAATCCTGTCAGTGACTCCTCGGACAAAAGGCAAGATGGCAGGCCGGCACTCAACTGTAGGAATCTTCATCCGAGCCTTCTGATTGAGTCGTGGAATCTTGAGCCCGTTCGCTTGAAGTGCATCCTTGGCGTGCCGGAGTTCCGCCGCCAGGTGCTGCTCATCACATATCCTCTGGGCTCTCTGAAACAAAGACTTGCCTACAGTAGCTAGCTGACTAGGGTGGTGGTGTGGTCTACCATTCAAATATCTATTTGTATCTGTCGGTTTCCTATATACAGTGCGGCCTAAGGTATTATCGGGGTTTCTCAATACTAGTACATCTAAGAAAGGTAGTGAACAATTATTTTCCAATTCCATGGTAAACTTAATCTTACTATGAATGGAATTGAGGTGGTCAAGGAAAACTGAAACATTACTTTTAGGTAATATAGTAAAAGTATCATGCCAATTGGGAGCCAATGAGAGTGCCCTCTCCTCAAAGTCCTCCATAAAGATGTCAGCGATTACTGGAGATACCGGGGACCCCATGGCTACACCGTCGACTTGCAGGTTGGTGGACAGTGTGGACACTAATAATAATTTAATACTAATTTAAAATTAAAAAAAATTATAATTAAAATAATTTGTTTAATAATATGTTTTGTAATAATAAATAATTTGTTTTTTATAAAGGCCCCTCTGGCATGTGCAAACACTAAATTTGTTTAATATTTAATATGTGGGTAGGTTTGCATATTGTGATAATTTTTTGAACGGAGGTAATTGTATATTTTTCCTCAGTCGACCCGTTGACCACAAACGCTGTAAAGTGTTCGAAACGTCGGGATGTAATTTAAGCTCAGTACACGCGATAAAATCCGTTTTTAATTGTTTTATTTCAAAATGTAGAGCTTGCAATGAACAAATAACTTCTGTTACAGCTGGAATTTTTAACATAAATGCACTTTGTAACTCATATAAATGAAAATCCAGTGAGTGCTGCGAGGTCCAGGTGGGACAGCGCAGCTGCCAAGTTTTTTTCACTCACTGGATTTTCATTATCATCTGCTTTCCCACTCCTACTACCCCAGGGAAGAAATGCCTATCTATATCCAGTGACATGTAGCCATACGATAAATAAATAAACTCATATAAACCACCTATTTACGAAAATAGTATGGTTAATCGTTCTAAACTTGAATAGCATTATAACTCAAAAAGTTGTCAACTAGATTAGTACATTGTTGTAGAGGCTTGAAAGTAAGCTATAGGTGGATCGAGTTAGTTCGAGGGCCGACCCGTTAGGGGAGGCCCTCGAAGATACGAGTCCACCTATAGCGCTTTCGGCCGAGATATTACATAGTGCTTTTCACGACTACTGTGAGGAAATAAAAAAACATTTGTCATAATAATATAAATGCTTTTATAGAAAATCCAATTCAGTATTCCCTTCCCGCCATTTTACTTTTTTTTTTTCACTTTCAAGAAGCGTTTTTCTGTTGTTTGCTTCAAACCGACTCATTACTTAGAGGCGTTTTTGATAGAAAACCACAAACGGCTAAAAAAGTAAAAACGCCTTAAGGGTTAATAAATGGTTTTGACGTTTCTTTTTTTTTTAAACAGGTAGTTGGCCCGATAAACAACCTTATTTTATTTTTGAAACATAAAGTTGTGCCAAAAAAAGACTTTTTAATGTTTTTAATGAATGCAATGACATAACTGGACAATTTACTTTCCAACTAATGACATTTCATCGCTACAATAACATTGCTGTAGTGGTGGTTCAGGTGCTACAGCAAATGCTTACTTTCCAGCTTGGATTTTGACCATCTTTTGTCACATTTCCGAACAGTAGCGTGAAAAAATATTTTTTTCCTATTTTTCGTAATTGGAATATGATAGCGATTATGCCCTTAAACGGATCACCAGCATTTTTGTTAAACCATGTATTATAGCTACATCTGTGACGGGCTTGATGTGCGAGTATGCACTGAGAAGGATGTTTCTTAACCTTTTGAACTATAATAACACCTAAAGGTGTCATACATAAGTAGTCAAGGACACCTATTTATAACACTAACACTCACGACCACGACGAAAAATCGACTTAAATGACGTGAGTACCTAACCCGTTATAAATATTTTTAATACGTTAGAGTCTCACGAAAGTTTTATAGTTAAAAAGACACCTATAAGCGTTATAAGGTACGCTGTCAAAGTAATCTTCATGCTTTAAAGTAAGGTTTATATTGGCTTGACTGCGTCCGGGATCATGGCGTGTGAGTGGCGTTTTCAACCGACTTCAAGATTTCGAAGGAGGAGGTTATCAATTCGTCGGGATCTTTGTTTTTGCTTTTTTTTTTTTTTTATATATGTTCACCGATTATTCGAAGACGGCTGGACCGATTTGGAAAATTAGTTTTTTGTTACAATGGGACGCTTTCAGCGTATACTTCACAGTTGGTCCCATTGTAACCATGTCAGGATCTGATGATGGGATCCTGGAGAAATCGAGGGAACTCTTCAACTATTATAGGCACACCTATGGTAATTTGAGTATTTTTTACAGCAGATCGAGCATTTGGTGTTGGAAAGGTGGATGCTTAGTGAAGTCGGTTCTTTTTTGTTTAAAGTTATTGTATATCACGTATGGCGTTCAAAGGGTTAAGAACCAATACAATCACTTCATTTACTTATCCTCGCTCCAATTAAGTGATTCTATTGGCTCTTAACAAATAAATCCCTCGCTACGCATCTTAGCACATCTCTCTTGGAAACGCACGTCTCTCTTACTACTTTTTTAGTATTGGAAAAAATCAGGAACCTGATCACATTTTTTTTTGGAAAACCCCTTTCATTGGATTTTGCCTTTATAACCCATTGAAAGGGTACTAGGTTCCAACTGATAATCCATTTGTTTGACTATTCCTTTGCAAACGAGTTACCTAAGAATACATTGATGAGCGTAGGTTACGTGATTAAAGCCTTATGCAAAACCCTTTAAAAGGTATAGGTCCGACATGGGTTTTGCTGAAGTAGAATTTGAGTTTTTTTAAAAACATTGGTATTCGCGTAAAATGCATGATAGTAAACTTTATGTTCAGAATTTTTTAATGCTAAAAATAAGTTTAATGTCTATAATGATTAAACATGTGATAAAAACGTTTGAATTGAATACCTATACTAATTATTTGATTATAACTCTAACTTAAATTATAACTCTAACTTGCTTCATCAATATGCTTAATATTATATTCTAACGTGCTATGAATTAAAAATTAATGCACACAGTGCATTACAACCAAAACTCGCTAATTACAAATTAATTACTAATCGAAAATCAACCTTATTTTCTTACTAGTACGCCACATAATGGCTATGAACTTGTGGTTGTATATAGTGAGTTTGGGTTGTCACCCGACGATATACACCTTTTAGTGTTATCAAACTTATCAATGTTATCATGATCGAAAATAAAAATAAAAATATTTACCTTTATTTTTATTTTTTAGGAGCTGATTCCTTGTGCGGTCGCCTGACTGAGAAAATAAACTCAAACCACAATCACAAACTGATACTAGCGCATATGCCTCTCCTCATGGTCTGTCTTGAAGTAAGTACAATTTTCAACGTAAAACCAACCTTGGGTCTTAAATTTAGAGTTCTTTTTTCAATCACTGTCTCCAGTCACTTAAGCCATTTTTAAGATTACTAGGAAATTCTAGAATGAACCCATCGTTGGCATTTTAACTTTTATAAATAAGGTGTTAAGGTGTATTTTTGTTTACAGGGACTTGGTAAACTAGCAACGAAATTCCCTACGATCGCGAACACTTCGATATACTGCCTGAGGGACTTCCTGGTGACTCCCTCGCCGATATTATTTAAACTACATAAGTTAGAATTAGAAAAGACAGGGAAGGAACATATGAAGGTTACACGTAAGTTTATATTTGTATTTTCGGTCCATTACTCAACATTGTCCATGACCTGTCTAATCATGATTTTTTTGTGAAATGATACACATAAAAAAATTAGTCTATTGCTGTTCAAAATAGGCCGTCCCTAAAGCGTAAGGATGGGCTATGTCTGTATCGATGCTATTAACAGTGTTAGAATGAGATATTCATTTATATCTCTCATTCTCACAAAATAATGGCGTCCGTGTAATAATAGAGATCAATTTAAGGTGAATTGTTGATCTTTGCCCGTGAAACATTAAATATTGCGATTAAAATCATGATTTTTTTGTGAAATGATACACATAAATTTTTTTATCTATTGCTGTTCAAAATAGGCCGTCCCTAAGGCGTAAGGATGGGCTATGTCTGTATCGATGCTATTAACAGTGTTAGAATGAGATATTCATTTATATCTCTCATTCTCACAAAATAATGGCGTCCGTGTAATAATAGAGATCAATTTAAGGTGAATTGTTGATCTTTGCCCGTGAAACATTAAATATTGCGATTAAAATCATGATTTTTTTGTGAAATGATACACATAAAAAAATTAGTCTATTGCTGTTCAAAATAGGCCGTCCCTAAAGCGTAAGGATGGGCTATGTCTGTATCGATGCTATTAACAGTGTTAGAATGAGATATTCATTTATATCTCTCATTCTCACAAAATAATGGCGTCCGTGTAATAATAGAGATCAATTAAGGTGAATTGTTGATCTTTGCCCGTGAAACATTAAATATTGCGATTAAACCCTTTCTGGACTGCAATGACGGCTACTATTCTAATAATTTTAAACAAAAAAGAACCGACTTCACTTAGCCTCCACCTTTCCAAAAGCAAATACTCGAGCTGCTGTAATAAATACTTAAATCACTATAGATCTGCCTATAATAGTTTAAGAGCTTCCTCGATTTCTCCAGGATCCCATCATCATACCCTGACCTGGTTACAATGGGACCAACTGTGAAGTATAAACTTTCAAACAAAAAAATAATATTTCAAATCGGTCCAGTTTGGATAATCGGTGAACATACATAAAAAAAAAGCAATAACAAAGATCCCGACGAATTGATAACCTCCTCCTTCGAAATCTTGAAGTCGGTTGATAAAGGACCCAAACCCGTTTAAAAAGCGATTTTTCCGCATATCAACACTCAACTCAATGGCCTTAAGTCTATTACAGACTATACAAGCAGCAAGAAGGGTCACAACGTTTTTCACGACTGTAAGCCAATACACTCAAGAACAATCTTACGGCGTACTTTGTTTATAAAGGAGGGTGGGCAATATGACCAATAAGGTCAAGCGATATGTCATTAGATAGCTTATTCTAAGTTCTAAAACTTTTACTATGACAGGTAGCCCCAAATCTTTGTGTAAAAAAAGTTAACGTTACTATGTAGGTTTTTTAAACTAAGTTCTTGTGTCGCTCTACAGATTATGAAGGTTTTATAACTGTCGTTGATTATGTGTCATGTTTTTGTTTTTTATGCGTTTTCATGTTTTTTTGTGTCATTCTGGTTCGTTTATGAGTTTTATCTACACTCGCATTGTAAGTCCTCTAAAACGTGTTCAAAAACGGTAGGCAATGACTAGCATTACCACAACCGATTTTACTATGATAAGCTTTTTATCTGTGACAGTAACGTAATTTTAACTTTACATGCTCAAACATTGATGTGTTATGAGTTTTGATAACATAATGTACACCTGCACGAGCCCGCGCGGCCGCCGACACGCTCCCCGCCGACCGCCGGCACAATCGAGTTGGCCATGGCGGTGCAATGGCGGCCATTCTATGGTTTCCGAACACGGCAATTAGTATAAATAATATGAGTGTAGATAAAGCAGTGTATGCAACTGTACGTAATTAGGCCTTAAAACACTCGTGTGGTCTTATTATGAAACTCACCTGCGGCTCGTTTCATAAAACCACACTAGTATTTTAAGGACCCTTATTACGTGACAGTTACATAAACTACTATTATCACACAGCGATTTGAGATTTTCCGCCATACAAAAAGTTGTATAATATGAAAAAACTTTTCCAATGATATATGGTTTGTCATTATTAGTTTCTAGGCCAGAGTCCATACAAATCTTGCCCATCCTCCTTTCCACACAAAGTGACCTGTTATTCTTGTCCTGGATTAGTCGCGCCTTCTCTCATAACCGAAACGTATCTCACCTAATTATTAGGTTCAATTCATCTCATTTAAAATCAAATATCAGCTACAACTTGCTTGGTAGACCTAATCAGCACAGTATGCTTCTTCACGCCATTATTTTAAGCACAATTATTTTCACAATCATGTATACTTGGATTTTGATTTCTTAATGAAACTCTTCTTTCTTATTAAAGCTAACTCTGTAGAAAACTCGAGGCTAGCAGGTATTAGTAGTTATATATTTATATTTAAGTAATAATTTTGACTGTGAAAAAATTATGAAGCTGATGCTAATCCTACATAATATACAAACTTGAAGTTGTGGAAAGTAGGTAGTCTTTTAAAATCAATGATTACTTTACACTTGAACATAATGCAACTCAAACACCTAAACTAATATTTTAGTATTCGACCACTTTGAAAAGTTGAAACAAAACGCCGTTCCGTTCCCGCCTTAATACAGTTCTTTAGGAAAACGGAAAACTAAACCGTTCTTTTTTAAATTTTAATACCACGACGGTGGCAAACAAGCATACGACCCGCCTGATGGTAACCAACTACCTTAGCCTATGGACGCCTGCAACTGTTGACGGCTAAAGGAATAAGAGGGTCCCTCGTTAACACACTGGGTCCTCTTTGAGCTCTTTGGCAACCTTAACTGTTTGTAACCATACAGTATCATTTTACTGGAATTATTTCGAATACACAAACAAAAATGGGTGTTTTATACTCTTAATTAACCTTCAAAACACTATTACCTCTGTTATAACTAAATACTATGGATTAGCTTCAGTTTAACCAAACTTCCTTTATCTAATCCACACCCATTTCAGTACAAGGTAAAGAGCTGTCAGGTATGACGGAAAGCGGAGTGCCGACAAAATCTACACCGTTCGAGAAACTTCGAGACGCGGCCATAGAGAACCTCTGCGTTGCCTTGGAAGCTGCGCTGACTGTGGACCCCTTCTGCGTGCCCGCGCTCGTGGGTTCCGTCAGTAATAGACTGTTCACAGCGGAGACTAGTGACAGGTGAGCGAGATAAAACCTCTTAGCCATAGCATGGTCATGCTGACTGTATGTGAGTCAGTCAAGTCTACGCCGTTCAAGGAACTTCGAGACGCGGCCATAGAGAACCTTTGCGTTGCCCTGGAAGCCGCGCTGACTGTGGACCCCTTCTGCGTGCCAGCGCTCGTGGGTTCCGTCAGTAATAGACTGTTTACAGCGGAGACTAGTGACAGGTGAGCGAGATAAAACCTCTTAGCTATACCATGGTCATGCTGACTGTAAAAATAGTTATGGAACTGTAATGTGGGGTATGGTAACACTGGAGTCAGTCAAGTCTACGCCGTTCAAGGAACTTCGAGACGCGGCCATAGAGAAACTTAACGTTGCCCTGGAAGCCGCGCTGACTGTGGATCCCTTCTGCGTGCCCGCGCTCGTGGGTTCCGTCAGTAATAGACTGTTCACAGCGGAGACTAGTGACAGGTGAGCGAGATAAAACCTCTTAGCCATACCATGGTCATATTGACTGTAAAAATAGTTACGGAACTGTAATGTGGGGTATGGTAAAACTGGAGACAGTCAAATCTACGCCGTTCAAGGAACTTCGAGACGCAGCCATAGAGAACCTTTGCGTGGCCCTGGAAGCCGCGTTGACTGTGGATCCCTTCTGCGTGCCCGCGCTTATGGGTTCCGTCAGTAATAGACTGTTCACAGCGGAGACTAGTGACAGGTGAGCCACATAAAACCTCTTAGCCATACCATGGTCATGTTGACTGTAAAAATAGTTATGCAACTGTAATGTGGGGAGAAATAACCTTTGCCCATCTCACTCACACATTCATAAACCTCGTAGCCCAAAATAGTAATTACAGTGTACCTACATACTTACCATGGTTTTATATAAAGTATAATTCGCTATGGAACTATATTGTGGGGTAACTTCAAAATAAAGTTCGTACTTTTTTATTTCAATAATAATAAACTAATATTATAGGACAATCTTACACAAACTGACCTAGTCCCACAGTAAGTTCAGGAAGGTAGATATAAATAAATACATAGAAATATCCATAACTCAGGTACAAATATCCGTGATAAACACACAAATAAATGCCCTCACCAGGATTCAAACCCGGGACCTCCTGCTTCGTAGACAGTGTCACTTACGACTGGGCTAGGGGCCGTTTATTTAAGAGGGATACTTTAGTTTTTTTAATCAATGTTTTATGTTCCATTATTCCGTAATGATTCTATAATACCGATGAACCGATGAGAAATGATGGCCGTTGGGGCGGAAAGGTTCTCGAGTGGCGACCACGAACCGGAAGGCGCAGCGTCGGTAGACTCTCCACAAGGTGGACTGATGACCTGGTAAAGGTCGCGGGAGTCCGCTGGATGCGGGTGGCGCAGGACCGGTCATTGTGGCACTCTTTGGGGGAGGGCTATGTTCAGCAGTGGACGTCTTTCGGCTGACTTGATGATGACGATGATTCTATAATGTTTCTTTGCAGTGAATCTTCATTGATCAGCACTAACATAGTGATCATGTTGGGCCACGTGGCAGTGGCCTTGAAAGACACGCCGAAGACTACCGAGACGATCCTTCAGTTCTTCCAACAAAGGTAAAATATACCAACAATTTCACGTAATAATCTGATCTTTGTCATACGATATCGAACCTTCTGTAAAAGTCAAGAAAATTGAATTTCGAATGTTAAGAAAACTGGGCCGTGTGTGAGCGACTTGCCTGGCTTTAATCGGAAATGATATGTTGATTATTTCACAATTGTCTATTAGTATGAAAGTTACATAGGAATACCTGGTTTTCGTAACTGTTATTCGATAAACTAGAGTACACTACACACTGGGAGAAAGGGGTGTGTAAGGCGGTTGGTTTACAGTATAATAACAAAATATCAGTCGACATTAATTTGAGGGGAGTTCAGTGTCTATTTATGTTTGTTTTAATAACCATTACCTGCAAGAAATTTGTTAACATTGAAATGCATGTCAGCTTATTCCCTATTAGGCGTGTGCACATCTGACGCACTGCAAGCATTTCGGCTAGTGTGAATATGCCTCCCCGAGGCATTGCGGCCGCGCGTGCGTCTGCCTCGGGCGAGGCACGTCCACACTAGCCGAGCTGCCTCGCGCGGCAATGTCCTCGCGAGGCGGTGCGTTAGGTGTGGCCACGCCTATTGAGGCTGAATCAGACGTAACCGTTTTTTCATAATTATCTTTGCATGTTTTTAAAGTGGGGCATTCCACTCATACAATAATTATGAGTCAGCGCCCTCTATATTTCCGTTGTGACACTTGCAATAGTGTCGGCGGGAAGGGTATCTAACTCTAGTTAGTTAGCACCTAGATGTCGCTTACGGCTGCTGTAAAGCCGATGTAGATCAAAATAAATGCAAAAAGATGATTGAAGGCATTGAAAATTTCGTCAACTTAGTAACTTGACCCATAGCTTAATTGGTAAAGCGATCGAGCCCCGGCAATGCGTATCGATGCAGGTTCAAGTCCTGCTGAGTTGATTATTTTTTCAATGTTTTTGTATTTGATTTAATAACAATCCTTTTTTTTCAGATTTTACCTAATTACAAATTCGTATTAACAACCCTCGTTTACATCTTCCTTTCATTCCACGCTCTTCACAAACCAACCTACTGCTGTTGCAGATTATGCCGTGCGCCGTCATCCCTGGACACTTTAATAGTGGACCAGCTGGGCTGCATGGCCCTGGCCAGCCCCGCGGGCCCCGCTCACGACGAGATCATGCGCATGTTCACGGTCATCACCGTGGAGGCAGCCTCCGCCGCCTACCATCACACCGACGACCGCAAGCAGTACAGGTAGGTACCATCGCCAACACTGTTAACCGGCCATTTGTAACCCCTATTGCAACGGTATAAGTGTGAGGTTGATGACAGGGAGCCTCACTTCGGGATGTTGTGAAATCAAATGCGGGAACCAGGGTCGATAGTAGTATTGTTTATTGAAGATAAAAGGCACTTGCAACAAGTCAGGTATGAGGTTAGCCCTCAGCTATACATAACATAATCACTTTTTTATAAATATAAATACATTATGAAACTTACAATTTATGTGCCTTTTTGTAGTCAGGAGGAAATAAGATGTGGAAAGTAATTGTAGTGATAGACGTGCACCACACTTAAACTGCACTAACTTGTACTAAATGTTATTGTTCGTCACAAATCACAATCGTTGGATGATGGATTACAAAAATAAGCTGTAGGATTAAGAATTGATAAAAGAAAACAAATATTAGATTTATCGATCGAGGATCTGATCGAGTTGAAAAAATGAAAGGGCTGCCAAAGGGTTCGAAAATCGATTTTGAATTTAAAATATGGATCGGTAATATACCAGAAGAAAAAGGTCGATAGTGTAACGTTCCGTTACACGCATCGTTACAATAAGGTCTACCGATGGCCGGTTAAGGGTGTTGCTGCTTGTACAGTGAGATTCAATATTGCATGGATACATTATGAATGAATTCATTCATGAATGGTCCATGCAATTTTGAATCTGGGTGTACATGATATCACCTAGCCTATTATGGTCGGATTTTTTTCGCCTGTCACCATAGCTGTCACGTTCTAACAAGTATGTAAGTGCGAAAGTGATGCATGACGTGATAGGCGATAAAATGACAACCATGATACGCATTCTGGGCTATCTAGAGTTATTACTTACTGTAGTGGCGCAGCGACCCAAATTGAGAGATCGCCAGGCTTCTCTGTTCACAGTCGTCTCCAATCTAGAGTTATTGGATATATTTAATTTAATTTTTATTTAAGGAGTTCCAACAGCTGACATATATACAATAAACATCTTTAGTAGAAATACTGAGCCAATTACAGGAACACACAGATAGAAACAGTATATGATAGTATACACTCTTTTTTTTTTAATACCACGACGGTGGCAAACAAGCATACGGCCCGCCTGATGGTAAGCAGTTACCGTAGCCTATGGACGCCTGCAATCCCAGAGGATTCACATGCGCGTTGCCTACCCTTTAGGAACCTATACACTCCTTTTTTCAAGAACCTCATACCGTAGCCCGCTGGGAAAACCTTTATGAATTTCTCTATTAAAAATACACTACACACTTTGTTACTAAAGCACATGTGACTTAAATATTGCAGTAAGAAATAAGGAATATTCCGATACAAAACAGGCTATTTAAACTCAAAACTTAAAAATTAATACTATAAATGTATTTGCAACACCGGGCAAGACTAAAAAGATTAGGGACAAAAGTTAATTACGTACACTACAAATTTTATTAATTTTTACTCTAATTTTATTTTATACACTATAATTACAAACAGGCTATTTAAACTCATAAGTTCATAACACACAAAGATTTATACTATACATGTATTTGCAACACCGGGCAAGACTATTAAGATTAGGGACAAAAGTTAATTACTTACACTACAAATTTTATTAAGTTTTACACTATAATTATAATTAACTTTTTTTTGATAATTAAGTTGACTTACGATTTATGTATTTTTTACGCCACTGTTCGGAAATGTGGCAAAAGATGATCTAAATCCAAGCTAGATAATAAGCATTAGCTGTACTCCTGAATCACACCACTACGACAATGTTTTTGTAGAATTTCATTAGTTGGCGAGAGCCACATAGTGACATTCGACCAATCGTAGCGTAGATATTTTTTCATAAATTTAGGAGACAAATTTTAATTATTTGTTGGTAGATCTACTATTCTGGTACCAGTACGAATTATGTGGTACTTAATAAATAATATAATTTCCTCACAGTAGTCGTGAAAAGCACCAGGGCAAATGCCCCGGTTTTGGCCACTTTAAGGAGAGTTTGTCTATTCAGACGCCCGTCATTTTGTGTCAATAAGGAATTATGATACTCTTTATGTACTGAGTCATTGAAAATATATTACTATATTTATATGAATCTCTGCTGTTAAGATTCTGATTGCAGTACCATACTGATGCCGCCCTACCCAATATAGCTTTTAATATATTTGCTAATGAAATTCTTTGTTTTAATATGTTTGTGCGTAATTAATTGGACCTTTATGTAATTCAGTAATCAATGTTTTTAAATTAGTATTTGCAATCACTTATCTTATCACTAGAGAGCGGATTTGAAGTAGCGATCTCAATATTAATATGGATATGACTGGTATATTTTATTATTTTTTCTACACACAAAAATAATGTAACTTATCGGAATAAAAAAGTAAAAACCTTGTATAAAAACTCCTTTATTTAGAATAAAATACTTTTCTTTAAATGTAGTTTGTTGCAAAAATAACATTCATTTAATCTAATTATGAAGCTAAGATTGCGGTGTGCGGTGTAATAATAATAGACTATAAGACCTTATATAAACAACATGACATGTATTTAACAAATTGCACATAGTCATATCCATATTCATATTGAGATCGCTACTTCAAATCCGCTCTCTACTTATTACTTCAGGTATCAAATTAAAAATATGAAAAATAATGACCCCTTAAAATGTAAATTACTTGGGTTACTTAATTGGGTACTTTATTCAATTTATTAATGTAAAATTTATTATTAAATCAGTTTTTAGGGTTCCGTACCTCGAAAGGAAAAAATATAACCCTTATAGGTTCAGTTTGTTGTCCGCCAGTCTGTTTATACGTGGGAAATAATTTATTTAAATGATTTTCGTAAGTGAAATAGGCATTAACTTTGAATTTTTTAAATCTTTATCAACATATTCTGCACATATGTATTTAAAGATGTGACATTGTTCATCACATTTGTTCGTAAAATGTTTTAAATAGTTTACTGAAATAATTTCATGTCATTCTTTGTAAAGAGGATTTATGCTTTATTTCTTTAGCGGTGTCAGAATCAGAATTACTTAGTAATAAAATGTTATAAAATACAAACAAATTATTTTTTAAATTTGACATGGTTGCTTTCCGATTTCAAGTATGAAACTCATATCTGTGAAAGACCGTTTAGTTAGGCTTATTTAGAAATTACAATTAGAGTTGTAGCTTTTCCAAGGCAGAAAACAAAACTGACTTGAGAATGAAATGACACGCGTTCATGTACTATATGAATCAATAATTTGAAACAAATAAAACCGGCCAAGTGCGTGTCGGACCACGCATAGGAGGGTTCCGTACCTTCAATGGAATAAGAACCAAACTAATACCAATAGGTCGTATCTGATGCCTATGGAAGAAGTTTTTTGGAGATAACTCAAAAATGGCTGAACCGATAATGTTCAAAACAATTTGCGTTGAAAGTATATGATAAGGCGAGTCTCTTCAAATTTTTTCATATTTTTTGAATTTTCGGTTCAAATGTTACGAGGGGGGCTACACAACTTTTTTGACTTTCGAAGCGATTATTTCAGAAAATATTCACTTAATCACAAAATAGTCAAAGAAACCCCAATGTTATTTTAAAAGACCTATCGATTGATGTGTCACATGTTGATATTTGGTAATTTTTTTTTTAAATTTAGTTACCTGTATGGAGCGCCCCCCTAAAAATATATATTTTTTTCAAATTTAACTACATAACTAAGTAGCTGCATACAAAATACACCTTATGTGTAAATTTTATTCAGATACGTCGTATAGTTTCCGAGTAAAATGCCTGTGACATACGGACGGACAGACAGACAGACAGACAGACAGACAGACAGACAGACAGACATGACGAATCCATAAGGGTTCCGTTTTTTGCCATTTGGCTACGGAACCCTAAAAAGAACTGACTTCACTTGACTCCACATTTCCAAAAGCAAATGCCCGGGCTAGCATAAAAAAATACCTTAATCGCTATAGGTTTACCCATATTATTTGAAGAGTTCCCTCGATTTCTCCAGGATCCCATCATCAGATCCTGACCTGGTGACAATGGGACCAACTGTGAATACCCTTTCAAACAAAAAAAAATAATTTTCTAAATCGGTCCAGTCGTCTTCGTATAATCGGTGAACATATACATTAAAAAAACCGGCCAACTGGGAGTTGGACTCGCGCACCGAGGGTTCCGTACAAACCTATAACAAGCAAAAGTTGTAGTATGTTTATTACTAATTTCAATTTAATACCTCTACGCGTTTACGAGGAAAAAGGTAGTAAGTTTAAAATTAAAAAAAAAAATTTTTGTATGATTTTACTAAAAAGGTCTACTTTTTGTAATTTTTCCATTGTCTATGCTATATGACGTTGCTTCGTGCCAAATTTCAAGTTTCTGAGTTCACGGGCAGTACCCCGTAGGTTTTACGAGTGCCGAAACTCTAAAATTTGCAGCATAAACGACTGTATCTTTTGATTGCGTTGGCTTTTAAGTTTGTTTTTTTCACAGCTCCAAGGGACAATAAACCTGAGTATTTGATATAAATTTCAGCTTGATACCTCCACGCGTTCCTGAGAAAAATGGTCTTGACAGACAGACAGACAGACGGACAACAAAGTGATCCTATAAGGGTTCCGTTTTTTCCTTTCAAGGTACGGAACCCTAAAAAAATAGCAAAAAACAAAGATCCCGACGAATTGAGAACCTCCTCCTTCGAAATCTTGCAGTCGGTTGAAAAGACATTTTTCTCGAAAGTCGTGAAACTCGAATGTTATTCTTAAATCTTACTGACCACAACTGTTTGATATAATGGACTAAGAGCTGGCCACGTCAGATATGACATAATAATGAGAGCAACAAAACCCGTCTGGTTAGATTGCTATACTATCCGTATTGCTAGATCCAGGCATCTGGCAGCTTTAAATGGGTGAAGGTCAGAGTGACAGACTAGCAAAATTTTTGAATTGGAAAATAGTAATACCGAAAGAGATAAAAACTGCCAAAGCTGTCTCAGTTATAAAGGACAGGTCCTCTTTTTTAACATTATACCAAAACAAATTGCGTATCATTTCGGAAACAGAAACAGTAGGCGACAAACTATGAATATATTATACGTCGTTTTGGACGACTTTCCCCCATCAGAAAGTTTTGACAGTTATATTATCTAATTATTTATATAATATGTCATGATAGTGCATTAAAACCAGAACTCTAGGATTTGTATTCTTAAAGTGGTTTGCATTCTTTGACCTCCACCACTTTACAGCTGCCAGATGTCCGGATCTACAATAAGCATAGTATAGCAAACTAACGAGATGGGTTTCGTCGCTCTCATTATTGTGTCATATCTGACGTGGCTAGCTCTCCGTCTATAAGTAGCTGGCATCCCTAGTGTACATACTCTAACTTCACTATTCCGGTAGGATTTACGTGGCTCACAGATTTATAAGGATGATTTCTTTAAAAAATACACAGAATCTACTGCGAATATATTTAATTTTTCACTGGTAAATTGGAAAGAACATAATTAAGTGAAACTTTGCACATATCTATCTATATACACGTTTGACCACATGTCTCAAAAGTTTACACATTCTCCTCAATAGTAGTTTTGATCCAGTCCACGTAGCTAGAGACCCTGGTGTAGACCCCAGCAGTACTGTTCTGACAGTATTCTCCGTAGGACACTACTCCAACTTGGATCCCGTTGTAGGTCAGAGGGCCGCCGCTGTCTCCCTGTCAAATAATGGAATAAATATTATCGGACAATCTCATACAGATCTATTTGACCTGGGCACTGGTAATCACAGTAGAATTAGTAGTTGAAGGAGTTCAGAGTCCACCTATGTTCATTCCTATTACGTACTTCGTTAAATTACATGCAAACTAGTAATAGTAGTTTATGTAACTGTTACGTAATAAGGGTCCTTAAAACATGAGTGTGGTTTTATGAAATGAGCCGCAGGCGACTTTCATAATAAGATCACACGAGTGTTTTAAGGCCTAATTACGTACAGTTGCATACACTGCTTTATCTACACTCATATTATATATATTAAATTAATTGTTCGGAAACCATAGAATGACCGCCATTGTACCGTCATGGCCTACTCGATTGTGCCGGCGCTCGCGCGGGACCAATCGAGTTGGCCATGGCGGTAACATTATGTTATCAAATTCGATGTTCCAAATTTGAAACTCATTGCTTAACAATATTTGAGCATGCATAGTTAAAATTACGTTACTGCCGCAGATAAGAAACTTATCATAGTTAAATCGTTTGTTGTAATGATTGTCATTGTCTACGGTTTTTGAACGCATTTTAGAGTACTTACAGTATGAGTGTAGATAAATTAGTTTATATTTCTCTTTTTCGTTACTAGCTTACTGTCGCGTACTAGTATTTTTTCTACTCCTGGATTATAATCTGTCAATTAAATGGTTTACAGATATATTAAATAGTAGATTATTGCAGAGGACGGGAAAGACAAATTCGTGGATGAGCGATTTTTTCGGACGAAGCGCAACTGATTCATAATTAAGCTATTCAATCTCGTACCTTACTTAGACCTTCTCGTACCTTACTTCTCGTACCTTAAACATGGTACTCGTCTGAAAAGCTCTTAATTATGTCACTATTGTATACAATACTTTTTCTTCGAGTGCTCAAAATATGCAAACCTTTAAGAATCGAGTTCGACGAATGCCTTGCCTTAGACAACCTGCTTTGTCTATAGAATTTAGTAACTTCGATCTTCCGGTGGATCGTACTGTATTTGCGACTATAAAATCTCCATCGAAAAATATGCGCTAGTAGTTCGGTCTACAAAGTCTCAATTCAAGTATTATAGTCGACGAGTAGAAAAACATACTATTACGTCACACCTGGCCATAATGTGAGTTTTATCGCACGCTAACGCGTACGGTAAAACTCGCATTATGGCCAGGTGGAGACGTAAAATTGTGTACTCACCACGGGCAGTAAAAAATAAAGCCCTCTATCGCATATTTACAACCCTCGCCTGTGGCTCGGGTTACAAATACCTGCGATTCCGGGCTTTCTTTCTTTTACAGTCCTTAGTGAGTAATGTACTATTGTAGGCCATTGTACAACTGAGCGTCACTTAATGGCATTTTCGTTGGTTTTTCCTATGTTACACAACGTCGGCGCATGCAAGACTTACCTGACACGAGTCGTGACCATGTGACCCGGCGCATATCTCCGTGACGTTAACGTTATATAGTTCAAAACAGCATTCGTCGGACAAGATCGGTATAGTAGTCTGATGTAGCTCGTTCGTCATGCCTTCGTCATTCTGTTTAAAATAATATAATAAATAATCTCTTGCATGAGATGGATTGGGCTATATATTCCTCACGGTGACCAAATCGGATTTAAATAATAATTTTAAACAAAAATAACCGACTTCACTTTTACAAAAGCAAATGCTCGAGCTGCTGTAAAAAATACTCAAATCACTATAGGTGTTCCCTCGATTTCTCCAGGATCCCATCATCAGATCCTAACCTAGTTACAATGGGACCAACTGTGAAGTATACTCTTTCAAACAAAAAAATAATTTTCCAAATCGGTCCAGCCGTCTTCGAATAATCGGTGAACATACATATTTATCAAAAATAAAAAAATAGCTAAAAGAACAAAGATCCCGACGAATTGATAATCTCCTCCTTCGAAATCTTGAAGTCGATTGATAAACAATAATAAATTTCTTTGGCCAACGAAAAGCGACTGGTAGATATCATAAATATCGTCGCCCCATTTAGTAGTAAACTCTATGTTTTATGTCACGTTTTAAATTTATTTGGTCTCTTTACGAGTATACCTTCTTTTAGTGAAGATTGATTCTGGACCTAAATAATGTTTCGGATAGCCAAAGGTCTATTCAAACACTTGAATAAGTGTGTCAAGTTAAGGAAATGATTAACTTTACGTTCAGCTCAATCATAAGTAGACTTACTCCAAGATCACCGAATCCCGTAACATTGAGCAAAGTTCCCTCTTCCAGCTCGAAGTCTTCACCAGGCAACTCGACCTTGGCCGCCTTGCAGCCAAACTGTATAGGCTCCTTGAGTTTCAGCAAGCAAATGTCGTCTTTTAGACTGTCAAAAGAACTCTCATAACAGAATTCCTTTTCCACGTCAATGAACATCCCTCCTTCGTTTAGGCGATCCGTCCCGATGAGTACTCTTTTGGCTGGGTCTCTATAATTTCATCACATACCATATTTACGCATAAAATATAACACACACAGACACAACACAGAGAATAATTGCCCCTTGAGAGAGCGATGCGCCGGCGCCGCGGGTCGCGAGCGTGACACCGGTACTACGCGCGCCGGTCTCGCCCCGCTTACAAATCGCGCCAGTCTGACGGAGCCTTAAAAGTAGTTAAAAGTTACTTGGGTGGAATCCAGTGTATTTCTAATCAATCTGATTATGTTTATTAAAATGTTGTATAAGGTTTTCACCTCAACTAATAGATGAAATTTATAAGACAACTGGAGCTTAGTAGGGCAGATGCCCCGGTTTTGGCCACTTTAAGGAGAGTTTGTCTATTCAGACGTCCGTCATATTGTGGCAATAAGGAATTATGACACTCTTTATGTACTGAGTTATTTAAGATATATTAGTATATTTATATGAATCCCCGCTGTTAAGATTCTGCCATCAGATCTAATTTTTTTCTTTAATTATATGTCAGAAAGTGGCCCAGGAGCCAGTTTTGGCCACTTTTTTCAATGGCTCCTGACAACTGAATGACAATAATTACATGACAGATGACAGTGCCATCTGTACTGCCATAGCTTACTCTTATTTGAACTAGAAACGATAGACTTGTAAATTTCTCTATACTTTAATAAAGTTGAAAATGTCTACCCTATATCTTCTCTTAATACCAAAGTCGCATAATCTGACAGATGGATTCACCCGAGTTTGAAGTTAAGCGACTCATGTATACTTTACTCATAGGTTAATAAAAGTACTTACTCATAGAATAGGTTAATGTAGTAGGGGCAGTGAGCAGCAGTCAAAATAAACCGTTCATGTATGATAGAACCGCCGCAAAAGGGCTCGTAATCGGAAGACTCGTTACGGACGGACGACTGAACTGAAGACTCGTTAGCGTTACCCTTATAGTAGAATAACGCTACTGTGAAGGGCGCATCTTGCACGGTCACCTTGTGGCCACCGATGATGCCCAAGTTGTTGTTGGTGCAGTTGTCCCCTGTATAGAGTGAAGGTTATAGTGGTTGCAGCTATAAAAATACGGGTTTTCGTGAACAAGAGATTTCCTTCAGCATTATTATTCCTTAGATTTTTCTGTAATTAACAAATAATAGGACTCTCTAAAAGCACCTTTAATTTTTTCAAGATTCATGGATTTTTTCCTTGTGACATAGGGAATTTCAAAATAAGTTATTTTTTAGTTTGACATGTTTTTGCTTCGGAATTGTGTCAAAATTGTACCATTAATGAATTCGGCATCCCCGAAAAACGATACCAAACTTGGCCTAGTAGTTAACTGATGTAGATATCAAGATAAAGTTGAGAGCCCCCCCCCCCTAAAAATTTACATCAAAAATTTTGGTGGCTCCACTTCTCAAATCCATCCTTGGATACTAAGGAATAATCAGGCCGAAGGAAATCCTTTGTTCACGAAAAGCCGTATTTGACCTTTTTATGGCTTGTGCAATGCACACGCAACTATTATTGGGGTAAGCATGGAAAAATCAACTTGCGTACTCGTAAGATTGGCCTATAATTTTGATTAATTTATTTTTTCTACAAAACTCTATTTCCTTCTTCATAGCGTTTGTCCTGGCTATTTGCCACGGCTCCATTGAGCCGGGGGTCCACTCGTCAACTTAATCCCAGGAATGGGCGTAGGCAATAGTTTTTACGAAAACGACTGCCATTGAACCTTCTAACCCAGAGGGACCCCTAAGCTTGATGATTTCTTACACCGAAAAGCGACTTGTAGGTAAATATCAAATTATATTACGTACAGTCAAGTGTAAAAATATGGGTGTACTCATCTCAAAAATATGTCCCATAGTATCTTATTCCGTTGTAATAAGTGCCTAGTACCATATTTATGAGACGATTTTTTCGATACGTGTTTTTGCACTTGACTGTACATAAGTTCCGAAAAACTTTGTGGTACGAGCCGGGGTTTGAACCCGAGACCCCCGGATTGAAAGTCGGGGGTCTTACCACCACGCTACCAGCGCTCTTACTCTATTTCCAATTAAATAAAAATATTACTTACCTGAGACAACTACCGCTTGAAGAAAAACGGTAGCGAAAATAAAATACACCGATTGCAGTACCATAGTGATACCGTACTATAGCTGTATAGCTTTGGCTAATAATATTCCCTGTTTTATATGTTTGCGCTTAATTACTTCGTCCTTATTATAAATTAGTAATCATTAATCAGTGTTATTAAATTAGGGTTTGCAATCACTTATCAATTTAAAACATGAAAAATAATGACCTATTTAAAATTAAAATTAATTAAGTTAGTTTTGGGTACTTTCGTCATCACTTTGTTGTCTGTCTGGTTTGTTAGTGGAAAATGATTTATTTTAAACGCATTTTCGTAAATAAAATAGGCATTAATTTTGCGAACTTATCTTTATTAACAAACATTGCACATGTTCATCACACTTGTTCGTAAAATGTGTTATTGGTTACTGAAATAATATCATATCATTAAAGGTTATTTTCAACCGACTTCAAGATTTCGAAGGAGGAGGTTATCATATCGTTTTTTTTATGTATGTTCGCCGATTATTCGAAGACGGCTGGACCGATTTGGAAAATTCTTTTTTTGTTTGAAAGAGTATACTTCACAGTTGGTCCCATTGTAACCAGGTCAGGATCTGATCCTGATCTGATGGGATCCTAGAGAAATCGAGGGAACTCTTCAACTATTATAGGCACACCTATAGTGATTTGAGTATTTTTTACAGCAGCGCGAGCATTTGCTGTTGGAAAGGTGGATGCTAAGTGAAGTTGGTTCTTTTTTGTTTAAAATTATAGATTAGACTGTCATTTATATTTTGTCGTCTTGACAAAACGTTACTCATTCTCCTTGATAATGGTATTAATCCAGTTCAAGTAACTAGTGACTTTCATGTACACGCCGGCCTGGCGCTCCGGGTTTCTTTTTCCGTGCGACACAACTCCCAACTGGATGCCGTTGTAGGTCAGAGGGCCTCCGCTGTCTCCCTGTACGAAATTAATATTTTGTTGTTCTAAACCATAGAATCGGATTAGGTTCAAATTTGATACTTGATCTTTAAGAAACTTGATCAACCATGAAGAAAAAGTTGTCATCAAGTCAATGATGTAAAAACTGGGCGTGACTGTAGTGTGGAGGTGTCGCATTGCGGTATAACACCTGTAGCACATCTCCGCGGCGGAATCGACACCGCGGTACAGCTGCACGATTCTACCTAGTTGTCCGATGTATGGAGCGCGAGTTATACACCGGTACCGCGTGTGAACTTCCGCGGCGGAGATGTGAGAGCGCCCTAAGAGCTGTCCATGGCATATGGTTACTATTACTCCTGTAGTTAGTATACCGTTCTTGCGTTACCTTGTAAGACCCTTGGCCTCGAGTCCCGGCGCATAGTTGGTCGTCATTAAAATTGTTATATAATTCATTGCAGCAATCGCCTGACAGAATCGGTATAGTAGATTGGCGCAGCTCGTTTTCTAACACCCGATGGTCCTATTAAAAACGATAAGTCGGTCAGAATAAAACACAACTTGAAGTATAGATAAATGAGTAAGTAATAGATTGCTCACTCCATCAACTCCATGATAACGAACCTACTTAATAATAACTTAAATTGTAATACGTATTAAGCTGAAATCCTTTAGTAATAACTATTACCAAAGCTCACCTAAAACTTATTATATACGAGTATAAGGATTTAGCCATGTGTGGAGTGAACACTCTATGCTTACGTAATTATCTTTGCCTAAAGTTAACCATTGCACTTTCTACTCTATTTTTTAATCTAAATATATAAAAGAAGAAACTGACTGACTGACTGACATATCAACGCACAGCCCAAACCGCTGGTTCCATAGATTCCAAATTTGGCACGTAGGTTCCTTATAAGGTCTAGGGATGCACTAAGAAAGGATTTTTCAAAATTCACCCCCTAAGGGGTAAAATGGGGGTCCAAAGTTTGTATGGCGAATCAAGATTTGTTAGACTATTTTATTCGAAACTTCACAGGAGTATTTCTAACGATAAATGAGTAAACACGTGTTTCAGGTTTATCGAAAATTCAACCCCTAAAAGGGGCAAATGTGGTCTCTAAGTCAGAAAATCAACATGGGTATCGTATCCTTTTTGAGTACTTATAGTACGCGGGCGAAGCCGCGGGAAAAGGCTAGTATCGTATATTGAAGTAGTATTCACAAACTAAACTAATTCCGACACGCACAACCTCATTCGATGCCATAGTGAATAAAAAGAAGAAGTGAATTTTCTTTCCTGATATACCATGTTGGGCCATGCTTAGGGTTCCTGTAGGGTTCCGTAGTTGCCGGCCTGTTACAATATATCCGTTGAAAAGGTCGTTTACATCCTTTCACTACGCCTTATCTAAATATATAAAAGAAGAAACTGACTGACTGACTGATTGACTGACTGACTGACTGACTGACATATCAACGCACAGCCCAAACCGCTGGTTCTAGAGATTCCAAATTTGGCACGTAGGTTCCTTATAAGGTCTAGGGGTGTACTAAGAAAGGATTTTTCAAAATTCACCCCCTAAGGGGGTAAAATGGGGGTCCAAAGTTTGTATGGCGAAACAAGATTTGTTAGACTATTTTATTTGAAACTTCGCAGGAGTATTCCTAATGATAAACGAGTAAACACGTGTTTCAGGTTTTTTGAAAATTCAACCCCTAAAAGGGGCAAATGTGGTCATAAAGTCTGAAAATCAACATGGGTATCGTTACGATGGTTTATGGGGTCGTTGATTACGAATACAACAACTATTTTAAATTCCAACGCGGCGAACGTCTAAGTATCAATAGGGGTGTCGTTTTTGTGTTTTTTTGGGACGTTAATTACGAACATGACATCGATTAAGTAATTTATTATCGTGGACATGAAAATTCTTGAAAGTATTTGTAGCAAATTGCAATCTAATAATCTTAATATATGTATATAAGAAAAAAAAATTACAGACTAATTGACATATAAACGCATAGCCCAAAATTACATTAAGTAGTTTTCATCAACCCTTAAGGGGGTGAAAAGTGGGTTGAAAGTTTGTATGGCAAATTTTTAACAGCTGAACCTATTTAGATGAAACTGGGTATACAGATAATTTGAGTACCGGGAAGGAACATAAATCGCGAAAGGGGGTGAAATGGGCTTGAAGGTTTGTATGAAGAATTTTTAACCGATTTAGATAAAAATTATGGATATAGTTCGAGTCCCGGGAAACAATATATGATAGCTTTTATCCCAAAAAACAATCCTAGAGGGAAAAAAGGGGTTGGTAGTTTGTGTGACGAATTATTAACCGAATGGCGAATTTAGATGAAACTTGGTATCGAGATACGACAGTTTTTATCTCGAAAATCAATCCTTAAGGGGGTGAAATGAGGGTTGCAGGTTTGTATGGATAATTTTTAACCGCGAACCGATTTAGATAAAAATTGTTGTGGATATAGTTTGAGTCCCGGGAAACAATATACCTAGGATAGTTTTTTCCCCGAAAATCAATCCTAGAGGTGTAGAAAAGGGGTTGGTAGTTTGTATGGCGAATTATTAACCGCTGAACAGACGATTGAAAAGCTTCTATTCAAGAGTAGAAATCTGCATTAATCATAATATGTTAGTAGTAGTAACTCGGCGTAACAATTCAGCAATCATTTGTTTAAAACAATAAGGGAACTGCCTTCACCAAAACGTGGTACACCGAAACCTCCAGAATGTAACAAATACTTTTCCGTAAACCGCATCTTAATCGGTTCAGCCA
Organism: Pammene aurita; assembly: GCA_947086415.1. Lineage (NCBI taxonomy): Eukaryota > Metazoa > Arthropoda > Insecta > Lepidoptera > Tortricidae > Pammene > Pammene aurita. Next base: position 7,882,275 of record OX352307.1, read on the forward strand.
AACGCGAGATAATCGCGGACAAACATACATTCCTTCATACGTAGGTACATACAAACATACGAGTCTAACCTCCTTTTTTGAGTACTTATAGTACGCGGGCGAAGCTGCGGGAAAAGCTAGTGGATACATGATTCAAAAACGGTTCAACCGATTTTATTAAATACAGTTTTCATTGAAAGTATTTATCAGGCCTCACTTTCAAGAGTTTTTTCAAAGTTTTTGGATCCACGACTCAAAAGTTAGATGGGGGGACGACGCTCTTTTCTAAACTTTCAGATCTATTATTTACAAAACTATTAATTTTATTTATTCAAAATTTATTTATTCAAAATGTTTTAGAAGACCTCTCTTCTTTTTGAAAGACCTATCCAATGATACCCAATACGATAGGGTTGAAGCGAAATAAATTCACCCCCACTTCATGTGTACGGGAGGTACCCTATAAAATAAATTTATTCCAGTTTTTATTATACCATTTTGTCGGCGTGATTAATGCACATACTCATACCAAATTTCAGCTTTCTAGTGCTAACGGTCACTGAGCTAGACCTCGTACAGACGGACGGACGGATATGACGAAACTATAAGGGTTTCTAGTTGACTACGAAATCCTAATAATAATTAATATACTCGAGTTAACATTTATTCAAGTGAACCGCCTGATATCACCTTTTCTCCTATAGCTCCAAACCCAGTCACGTTGACGAAAGCCCCGTCTTCCAACTCGAAGTCTTTATCAGGCAATTCGACCTTAGCCGCCTTGCAGTCGAACGGTACAGGCTCCTTGAGTTTGAGCAAGCAAATATCGTTGTCATGACGGCTACTGACGTAACCATCGTGGCAGAATTCCTCCTCTACATCAATTAACGTTCCTCCGGCGTCCAGATGGTCTGAACCGATGAGAACTCTTTTTGGCGGGTGTCTGTAATAAATATATATATATATATATATATATAAATAAATAGTTCTAAAATATATATATATATATATATATATATATATATATATATTTTAGAACTATTTATTTCAAAGAAAAAACTTATAACTAGAATTTTACATGTTTTGCAAAATCTCTACTATGAGATTATGTGCGCGGTCACTCAGTTCGCTTCTATATTGTTTTTTTAGGGTTCCGTAGTCAACTAGGAACCCTTATAGTTTCGCCATGTCTGCCCGTCCGTCCGTCCGTCCGTCCGCGGATAATCTCAGTGACCGTTAGCACTAGAAAGCTGAAATTTGGTACTAATATGTACCTATATCAATCACGCCAACAAAGTGGTAAAATAAAAAATTGAATTTTTTTTTTTATTAGGGTACCTCCCCTATACGTAAAGTGGGGAGTGATTTTTTTTTTCATTTCAACCCTAACGTGTGATATATTGTTGGATAGGTATTTAAAAATGAATAGGGGTTTACTAAAATCATTTTTTGATAATGTAAATATTTTCGGAAATAATCGCTCCAGAAGTAAAAAAAAATGTGTCCCCCCCCCTCTAACTTTTGAACCATAAGTTGTAAAAATATGAAAAAAATCTCAAAAGTAGAACTTTATAAAAACTTTCTAGGAAAATTATTTTGAACTTGATAGGTTGAATAGTTTTTGAAAAAAAATTATAAAATAATTTCTGAACTAAGTTTGTAATTTAACCGTATAAGCAGATGTTTATTGTACCTGTAATTTCTACAAAATCACAATGAAATGACGTGCTTTCAAATAAAGTAAAAACGGTGAGAATCGGTTCACGCAATAAAGAATTATCCCATAAAAATCATCTTCCATACTTTAAGCTCGCGCGCAATAGTTTACTTAATTTGCCGATAGTTGTCTTTGTACGTGGATCGCTCATATCAATCCTACATGGCGGTGTTATTTTAACTCTTAAGTGGGGACACTTACTGTGACGGACGGAAAACTACGGAACCCTACACTGAGCGTGGCCCGACACGCTCTTGGCCGGTTTTTTATTAAACAAAGTTTAAGAAAGGAGATCGTCAATTCTGGGCCACCTGATATAAACCGTATACAGTTTGTACTACAATGTAAAATAAATACTCATTTTATTACTAAAGTAGACAAAATATTACAAAAAAATGAAACGGGAATTAGAAATACTAAATAAATAAACATTATGTTGATCTTTCAGCGATTAAAATACAGCAAGATAAGTCGTTAACGTCCTTATGGCATTGATATAAAGTTTAACTTCACCTGGACTGAAACGGGTTTGTTTTTGGTTTGACACTGTCAATATCTACCGTTACATAATCTGCGTTTTGATACTGTTCGGTAAGTTACAACATTGTAATATTAAAATAATATCTAAGCCTACGAATACGGAAGTTTAAATTAGAAATCGACTGTATAAAAACGCCTAAAGATTGAAAATGCGTATTTTTGCATTTTTGATCGGAGTTTGAATATTAAAAGTGGGTTTCATAATGACATAATATCATGCTCCTTCGATAACGAAACGCATCTTTTTTTCAATTTTGCAATGTCAGATACTAGTGCTATCGCACTTAACGGTGGTAAACCTTCGCAATAGGTGTTAGGAATGTTCAGTTAATAGTATCAACGATGGTTTGACAGCCGTCTTTGTTTACCGAAATACAGGAACTATAAATACGATCAAAATATGACTTTTTATTATTTCATCATGATTCCCGTTTTGTTTTTAAGTCCGCTTATGTACATTTTCTTTAAAAAAACAGTACTTTTTTTTGCATTAATGTATAAATCATAGGCAGGCACGCTTTCAAAAATTGTCCTCGTCAGATTCAAGTTTTAAATGCATGATTTTTCAATTTTCCCATTAGATTTCGAAGTTTTTTTACCACCGTCCTGATCTACAAATTATGACGATTTTTTAAAGGTTAGAGTAATTCCTAAACGGTCCTAAATAATCTGGGCCAGATCACCTAACAAAAATTCACGATCTCCTTTGTATCAATGATATAATTTCAAGCTAATATGGTATTTAACGTTTTAATTAATATTACTCCGAGTTGAGTTACTCAGTGATGATAACGCATTCAACTGTGCTGAAATATCGAGTGCTCCAAACCACAAATATAGTTTACCATGTAAATATCCCGTTTCTAATAGTGGTTGTATCCATATGTCTAATTTTAGGACATATTTGTATTTAATAGTAAAGGATATATAATAGGCATGATGACACATGTTGAATTATGCAATAAAATTTAGTTGATAGGATGCAAAATGATCAATATATCCAACTAAAGTGATAATTTATAAATTCTTTTGAAATGGCTCAAAGATATCAAGCTGCAAAATTTCTAAATTATAATTTTTTTTTAAGTGCGAAATTTAAAAAAAAACAATGATACCATTAGATTTTTAACATTTTACTGTAATATTAATTGTATAGCAACCATATACATAAACGCAACATTTCACTGTAAAAATAGCAATTTCATATTTTTTCCATACTTTAAACAGGGCTACTATGTGATCGTGACGTCACTTTTGCACGTCATTTTGTTACGAGCGTTTTGAGAAACAAATGCAAATCTCGGACTTTAAGTCTCATTTCTGACTTTTGTGTTGCTTTAACGCAATTAGCCATTTGATCCTAGACCATATAGACATTTGATCCTCACAACAAAACGAATCGATTGATACCATACATGAAAAAAATTCACCATACCTATTGAGGACATTGATCGAGGCATTGATATAGTAATTTACATAAAGACAACGTCATCTGTTTTATAGTTTTGTACAAACATACATATATTTCTACTTCGCGCAATGACTGATAGCATCAAAAAGATGTCGGGTAAAGTAAAATTTTGAAAGGAAATTCTTACCCATATCTAAGGTTTTTGTTGACAGGGCAATGAGCAGCAGTCAAAATAAACTGTTGATGGATGATAGACCCGCCGCAAAACGGCTTGTATGCCGATGTCTTTGTCGAATAGTAGTACAGCGTCGCTACGAAGGGCGCGTTTTGCACGGCTATCTTGTGACCACCGATAATACGCATATTGTTATTAGTACAGTGATCCCCTGCGTACAGAATTGAACATAATTACAAGGTTTTAGTGAGTTTCATCGGTCCCGTTGCCTGTAATCAAATCTTGCACAAATTTGATCCACTTTCCGGTTTCCGATTGAGCTGAAATTTTGCACGTATATGTATATCGCGTGACAATGCAATATTATGATGACATTGAGCTGTTTTGATGATGGAGACCGAAGGTGGTCATAAGAACTGTGTGTTAAAACCACGGAAGCTATATTCTCGTATTACCTAGATGACTTTTGCAAGGTGGAAATGTTTCGTAGCGATATAGCTTAATTTCCCGAGCGTTTTAGTTCCAGCAGTTTATTATATACATTACTAGCTTTCCGCCCGCGACTTCGTCCGCGTATAATACGGTTCCTCATACAGAGTTTCATATCCAATTTTATCTTCTTAACTAACTTTTGTTAATCCCCGAAACATCTTACTTATAGCTATTTTGGAGAAAAAACGGGTAACGTAGACATGTTTCAGTCACAAATAAGTGTTAATATGCAAATAATAACGTAAATGTACCCTATTATTTGCGTAACTTCTTTGTGTACTATATTGTGGTGGTTTTATTCGGCGATACGATGACCAAACTATTGTAAGAGCTCACTCTGGAACATGGAAATGGAACGGAAATAGGTACAATAATTCCTAGTAAATCTCAACTCCTTTTTAGCCCCGTTCTAGGTTGAATTTTGAAAAACGCTGAAATTGCGTTTTTTTATTTTTATTATTAGTACGGAGTTTCAAATCTCTAACTCCAAATTTTAAACCCCACCGAAACAAACTTTTACCCTCTTAGGGGTTGAGTTTTTCAAAATCGCTTCTTTGTAGTTGTACAAATTGTAAATTTAACTCGTCCTGCAAATTATAACTTTCTAGCTTTAGTAGTTACGGCCTCCCTTTAATACAAACTTTTCAACCTCGTTTCAACCCCTCTGGGGTGGAGTTTTGAAAAACGCTGAAATTAGTTTTTTTTGCTTTGAAGTAAGTAGCTTACAAACGAACTTTCAACCCCTTTTTTACCCTGTTAGAGGTTGAATTTTAAAAAACGCTGAAATAATTTTTATTGATTTTTTAATTATTAGTAAACGTACAAAGTTTCAAATCTCTAACTCAAAATTTTAAACCCCATCCATACAAACTTTCAACCCCCTTTTTACCCCCTTAGGGGATGAATTTTGAAAAACCCCTTCTTAGTAGATACTAACGTTATAAAAACTACCTATTGTGAAAAATTCAGCTCTCTAGGTTCAACGGTTTGGGCTGGGCGTTGATTTAAGTGAGTCAGTCAGTCAGTCAGGACTTTTACGTTTATATATATAGATTTACAATGTTTCGCTCTAGACTATAATTCGTTTGGGGCATTTTTGTCGTTTATTATTTAATATTCAACACTTTACTATTATTCAAAAGAATCGCCACAATGACACTGACAACAGTGACAACCTATCATTAAAATTATTGCCAGTATAAGAAATTAGTTCCCACTGAAATTCCGCGACATGGCGCATGATAATATATTACTGGTCAAGCTGTATCTACAATAAGCTACTGAATGTCCCTGACATTGCGCTGAATGAAATTGCGACTTTGGAGGTTGTTGGTTAATAATGAGAATCATTTACAAGATGTTAACATGGTGTGAATTTAACGTCAGCCATACCTTGCAAGGTGCCCGAGTAAATAATTCATACGGTGACTACTAATACTAGCACTTGGTACTATTTTACTGATCTATATCGCTGATATTGATATATTTTATCGCTGATAAAATTTCGATATAAATTTTTACACAAGTTCTGTCTGGGTCAGTTCTACAGTCCCTTACCGAAAGTATATATACCTAGGTATAGAAGTAGTTAAGCATTTGAGGTGTTCATAATTATCTTGACACATCTTTATTATTTAAGCAATTGTGCAAGAGGCAGCCCCAAAAGCCTTCTGAAAGTATTATCGGACAGGTATTACTGCCGAATATGGAGGTACTGGGTATTAGCTCTGACCGGGCGAGTTATTTGCTTTTAGTTTAGGTTTAAAGGATCGTTTATTACTGATGGTTAATAAGTAAATTACTAACACTAGGTATTAAGTAGTTAAGACAAACTGAAATAGATGTCATATACTTCAGAAAAAGTCCGACCAAGTCCTTCGGTGTCCGAGGCCAGATTTGAACTGGCGTCTTCAGCTTTCGCGGCTGAAGCCGTCACCACTAGACTACGGCATGTGTGACTAACTTAAATTTGCAAATAAAAAAATATTCAACAAAATAGTTAGTTAATTATATGGATTATCAAATTTATCAATATCTGAAATATGTATGTATATTTATTTATATATGTTTATTTTTGATTTATTTAATCTAAATATATAAAAGAAGAAATTGACTGACTGACTGACTGACTGACTGACTGACTGACTGACTGACTGACTGACTGACTGACTGACTGACTGACTGACTGACTGATTGACTGACTGACTGACTGACTGACTGACTGACTGACTGACATATCAACGCACAGCCCGATTCGCATGTTCTAGAGATTCCAAATTTGGCACGTAGGTTCCTTATAAGGTCTAGGGATGCACTAAGAAAGGATTTTTTCAAAATTCACCCCCTAAGGGGGTAAAATGGGGGTCCAAAGTTTGTATGGCGAATCAAAATTTGTTGGACTTTTTTATTCGAAGCTTCACAGGAGTATTCCTATTCCTAACGATAAATGAGTAAATACGTGTTTCAGGTTTTTTGAAAATTCAACCCCTCAAAGGGGCAAATGCGGTCACAAAGTCTGAAAATCAACATGGGTATCGTATCCTTTTTGAGTACTTATAGTACGCGGGCGAAGCCGCGGGAAAAGGCTAGTTTAAGATAATAAGAGCGTATGAAGGTTATTTTAAACACTTCCGCTTAGTTACTTCTGCTTCTGACTACTCAGATTGAAGTAACGTAGGTACAACCAACAATAGTATCTTCCTACACGAAGGTCGAAAAAATATGTGACACGCTCTTATTTGTAGGTCTGTAAGAGCGTGTCATATATTCATGTAGAAAGATACTATTGCCGGTGACTGTACAAATAATTATGATGATGAAAGATGGATATTTGATAACTATACAAATATTTGAGCCGAAGCAGATGTACTTAATGATTAAGATGTACTAAATGACTTACCTGAGACAACTACCGGTGGTAAAAAACTTAAAGACGCAACAACGATCAGATATTGCATTGACTGCAGTACCATGGTGACCTTAGCTCTGCCTTAGGCTAATTAGCGTTTGCTAATATTACGTAGTGTTTTATATGCTTGCATTTAATTAATGTGGCCTGACATTACAAATTAGCACATATCATATCGCACTCGAGGAGGCATGCGGGCACGTCAGACAGTAACGTGTACAAAAATACATCTTTATTTACGAGCCCACGTACTTAGTATTTGCAACTTACCTAGTATTCTTGAGCAGGCGTTTTACGACCAGTAGGCCTAGCACATGTGCTATTTTGTAGTTATTTTGTAGTCATAGAAATACAGAAGGCGTTATTTTGTAGTCATAGAAATAGTAATGATATTTATAAATTATAGTTATTATAATATTAATAACAGTTTACAATTGTATACTGAATGTTTTAATATAATTGTGTTATAATGTTTTTTTAATTTACTTATACGAAATGTTGACTTGTAATATATATTACTAATAAATAAACATAACACAATAGTACATTGTTAGAGAGGCTTAAAAGTGAGCTAGGTGGACGAGTATTTTCGGGGTCGAACCGTCAGGGAAGTACGAGTATATCCAAATAATGTGCCTAAATAAGCGAGTAAATTAAATAATTATATGCATATTGTCCAATCTTTTATTGTTTTATTTAAAATATACTGGTTGAGTACATTTGGCTAGCACTATACAAACATACACACATGCTCTATAACGTACACTAGGGTGGTCCATGAATGTATGGAGAAAAAAAGTATAATAAATCTTATCTCCACCAGGCTCCTATTTAATCTAATTCTAATTTGAAGTCATTTTACTGGTTGCTATGAATTTGAACATATGAAGAAATAATCCCATACAAATGAATAAATCAAACTGACCCTAAAATGAAATTAAAAGCGCTATATTATTATATCCAATTAAGAATTATTGATTAACTAATTTTCCTTCATACAGTATTCGTACTTACAAAATTGTTTCGATTATAGCGACCTCTAGATAACGTTTAATTGGTCTGAAATCAGGTCTTTTATGAGTATTGAAACTAAAAAATAAACCTGGTGGAGATAAAAAAACAACTTAATGTTTTTGGACCAGCCTAACTAATTAATAAGTTACTCGAAATTGCATATTATATTACTCTTACCTTACCTACACATACTTAGTAATTAGTATTAATACCTTGTTCTGACAACATAAAAATTAATTGATTTATCTGTACACCTTACCAATTAAATGCCCGCAAAATGCCCCCTCGTGTGCGATGTACGCAAATTGCCTTAGGTAGGTTTTTATAAGCGACTTCAAGGGCAAAATATGTTATTTTCAACCGACTTCAAGATTTCGAAGGAGGAGGTTATCAATTCGCCGGGATTTTTGTTCACCGATTATTCGAAGACACTGTAACCATGTCAGGATCCTAGAGAAATCGAGGGAACTCATCAACTATTACAGGCACACCTATAGTGATTTCAGTATTTTTTACAGCAGCTCGAGCATTTGCTTTTGGAAAGGTGGAGGGTAAGTGAAGTCAGTTCTTTTTTATTTTAAATTATTATGAGAAAGTTCAGCGGCCTTATATTTATTTATTTCAGTCATTGATTACTGCATAATGCTTTAATACGCAAAAAAGAATTCAATTGAAATGTTATTCATTGTTTTGGATGACACAAAGTATGTTTTTTTATATTGGACTCAAGTGAGTTTCGTAAGGCTCTTATGCTCACAATCATGATAACCGTACCAGCCCCTAAGACCAAGGCGTGGCCAAAGTATGGGTCAAGCTGATGACTGTTATGTTATGGACACTCCTGACTGACTGGCCAGGCAGAATATTTTTTATAAAGGCTTTTTCTTAAATGAAATAAGCAGAAACGACGGCGATTTTTTTTTCCACTCATGAACAGAAATAGTTATTTATTATACAAGGGGGAAAAGTTAATTTTTAACATCTCGTGCCTTTATTGAGACCCGAGCCAGCGAAACATTCCAAAATTCAAAAATGGAATCTTATCGTAGGCGGGCCTCAAGGCAAGAGAGGTTGAACAAACTTACTGCCGAGTATAATGCAATTTTTTTCACCACAGCACCACAGGAAAAATATAAGTTATAAAAAAAAAACGAAGCCAAATGAATGCTTTGAAAAATCTATACTAATATTATAAATGTGAAAGTGTGTCTGTCTGTCTGTTTGTTTGTCCGTCTTTCACGGTCTAACGGGGCGACGAATTGACGTGATTTTTTAAGTGGAGATAGTTGAAGGGATGGAGAGTGACATAGGCTACTTTTTGTCTCTTTCTAACCCCCCACTTCCCTAAAATGGGGGGTGGAAGTTTGTATGGAGCATTACGGAGGCCAAAGGGGAACCGTGTTACCCCGAATTTAATGCGAGCGAAGCCGCGGGCAAAAGCTAGTAATATATATTTTAATTCATCTCTTTAATCCATGCCAGTCCATCCTGCCAGATAACGTTAAAAATCAAGTCAAAACTTGTACCAAATTACTTTCCCCACATGTGGATAAAATGCATTTTTCCCCATCACTTTCAAGGGATAAAGAGCGCGTTTCCGAGGTGGGGTGGTGAAAAAACATAAACATGTTAGTACACATGATTAGAAACTTTGCACATATTTAATCACTCATGTAATTCGATTTTCATCACACTTTTGTCTTAGCAATGCGTTTCTTTTCTTACGAGTGTGATGAAAAGTTATGTGTAACTCGGCGTGTGTAAGGTATGTGTAATGGCGTTATTAAAAAATAATAAACGTCTGTCCAACCCAATACTCTATGTTCTCGATAATCATCTATCATTATATTTATTAGAAAAAAAAAATAACAAAGTTTTATGTATACAAAATATTACACGTTCTCCTTGATAATAGTATTAATCCATTTCAAGTAACTAGTGACCTTGGTGTAGACTCCGGCCTGGCGCTCCGGGTTTCTTTTTCCGTGCGACACAACTCCCACCTGGATGCCGTTGTAGGTCAGAGGGCCTCCGCTGTCTCCCTGTAGGTACGAAATAAACATTTTAGGTCCAACAACCAACCTTCACTTTATTTATCTATCAACTCAGTTGTTATAAAATTATTAGGACAATCGTACATTGGATAAAAGAACACGTAGTACAAACAAAAAATAAGTACACATACGAAATACGATTATCTCCGTCAAAGTATCTAACAGTTATACGGGGACAATAAACTGGTATTTGTAAAGGTAGATATTTAATATTTACGAACTTGATCAATTGTAACTTACTTATCTTTTTGAAACAAATAATAAAAAAAAATCTTACACAGATGTAAAGCATAATCCGATCGTGAAAACTCGGATAAGTTCGTGTTTGTCATGATTGGCGGCTTTCACTCTGATGCGGTTTCCGCTTGCGGCGCCGGCGCGAGAGCGAGATAGCGCTATGCGTGTGTATAGCGCTGTCCCGTTCACGCGGCGCCAGTGTGAGATACGCCTTTTTTAAATATTCGCCGTAATACGACTTTTGTTTGCAGTTTCCCTATGTAGTTTGAACGCAGAGGTTAAAATAATGTAAAATCTAAGGAGCCACTGTATTTTGGAGGTTTTGAATTGTGGTAAAAGACCTGACCACTGCATATAAGCATATAAATAAATATTATGGGACAATCTTACACAAATCGATCTAGCCCCACAGTAAGCTCAATTAAGGCTTGTGTTGTGGGTACTAGACGACGATATATATAATAGATAGATATAGATAAATACTTAAATACATAGAAAACACAAATAAATGCTCTGACCAGGATTCGAACCCAGGACCTCCTGCTTCATAGGCAGGGTCACTAACGACTAGGCTAGGAGGCAGTTAAATACACGGCATACGGTTGCATATACGGCATACAATCGGCGGAGCTACCAAACTCCTCTAGTTACTATACCTTACCACAGAATAACTAATAGTACTACCGTACAGAAAATTCACTCCTTCACAAAAGTCAGATTTAGGTATAAAAGTATACCTATACTCGCCGCCTGCAAGCAAAATTGAAACTTATAACTGCGCACGAACCGTGAATCTTCTTTGCGCGATGACCGAGCCGTGAGTGTGGGCACGGGGTTCCCAAGTTTTTTTTTTTTTTTTTTTATACTACGACGGTGGCAAACAAGCATACGGCCCGCCTGGTGGTAAGCAGTTACCGTAGCCTATGGACGCCTGCAACCCCAGAGGATTTACATGCGCGTTGCCTACCCTTTAGGAACCTATACACTCCTTTTTTGAAGAACCTCATACTGTAGCCCACTGGGAAAACCTCGGCAGGGAGTTCATTCCACAGCCGCAGCGTTCGTGGGAGGAAATTCCTCTTAAATCGTACTGTGCGCGACCCATTGGGCTCCAGGGTGTGGGGATGAACACCCTGCCGTCGGCGAGCGGTGCGGTGATAAAAAGCTGCCGTGGGCATCATATCAAACAGTTCTTCAGAGCACAACCCATTGTACAAGCGATAGAACACGCATAAGGAGGCAAAGTCCCTCCTAAGACTCAAAGGTTCAATATCGCTCGTGAGTTTGGGATCGTCGACGATCCGCACAGCGCGCCTTTGCACCGAGTCAAAGGGCCCAAGCTGGTATCCAGGTGCTCCCGCCCAAAGTAACACAGGAAGCATTATAATATTTGAATAGTTAACTTATTTAGAACTTAAGGACCGTATAAACTCTTATATACGTTCACCGAGCAACTTGACGCATTATATGATGCTTTGAGCTGCATAACGGTTGTATAATGGCATATCTAAATGCTTTTGTAAAGCCTTTAGCTTTAGTGCAGCAAACCACAACGCAACTGTACAGCTTTCAGCTGTTTAAAAGCACTTAAGTGCTTTAGGTTCTACATTAGCATTATATAATGCTTTAAGCTGTATAACGGTTGTATAATCGCATATGTAAATGCTTTTTTAAAGCCTTTAGTTTCAGTGCAGCGAACCAAAATGCAACTGTACAGCTGAATGCTGTACAGTTGCGTTTTGGTTTGCTACACTAATGCTTCGGTGTGGTTTAATGCCTTAGGTTCTACAATAGCATAAATAAATGCTTAATGCTGTTTAAGAGCATGATAATGCCATTATAATGCCACGTAAATTCGCTATACAGCTTTCAGCTATTTTTAATGCCTTAGGGTGTACAATAGCATTTATAAGTAGGTAATACATTCCTAATGCTGTATAATAGCAATAATATAAACCATTATAAAGCCAAGTAATTCACTATATACAGCTTTTAGCTGTTTTAGTGCCTTAGCAATAGCAATTTTAAGTAGTATATAATGCTTATTGTTGTTTAACAGCATAATTATTCACGTGTAATGCTGTAGGCATTAATAAGCTTTTTTTAAGGGTTTATCGATTTCCTTCTTTCTTTACAAAAAATGTTGGTAATGATACAAACCCTATATTTGTAATTTGTGTCTGTCACTGTAATTATTATTTTTAATATGAATATTATTTACATTTAGACGATCGCTATACGAACACTAGTATAAACTTTAATGTATTATATGAAATTTGTATGAGATAATAAAACTAAACTAAACTAAACTGAGCTGCTATTGGACTAAGAGCTAGCCACGTCAGATATGACACAATAAAGAGAGCAACAAAACCCGTCTGGTTAGATTGCTATACTATTCTTATTGCTAGATCCTGGCATCTGGCAGCTTTTAATGGGTGGAGGTCACAGTGACAGACTAGCAAAATGTTTTAATTGGAAAATAGTAATACCAAACTAGGTAAAAACTGCCGAAGTTGTCTCAGTTATAAAGGACAGGGCCTATATTTTAAGGGGCTCCCTGGCGCCCTTAGATCTGATTCCCTTAGATTTGTAATGATTTATATAGCTTATCATATTATCAGTAACGGCTTTAAACAATATAGTATCATATATTTACTTCAATAATCATTGTCTTAAGAGATATTTGACATCAAAGTCGAACCGGTTTAGGCTAAAAAAGTGGTTTTATGGTCATAAATTTTGTGTTAATTAGTTAAAAATTAAAAATTTTCTACAGTTTTTAGAGACATCAATGAGGAACCCTTATATGTAGATTACGTATATGTAAGATTCTTTACACCATTCGAATATCGATAAAAGTGTTTTTTTAGACCATATTTTAAAATAACGGCTCATTTATTTCAAGATCCGGCTCTACAGAATGGAGATAAAAGATTCAAGAACCGATAGTCGTTTGCCTTATAATTCTATCTGTAGTGAATATGTTGGAATATCGACTCAAAACTGGTCAAAAATCGATAAAAAACGTTAGACCAAAAAATATTGTGTATTATTACGGAAACAAAAACAGCAGGCGACAAACTATGAATTATATTATATATCGTTTGGCACTACTTTCACCCAACATCAACTTTTGTATAATTTCTCTTAATATTGTATAGTATTTGTATAGTTTCTCATAATATTGCATCAAACCCAGATCTCTAGGATTTGTTTTCTTGAAATGGTTTGTATTCTTTGACCTCCACCACTTTAAAGCTGCCAGATGTCCAGATCTAGAAATAGTCATAGTATACCAAACTGACTAGAGGGGTTTGGTTGCTCTCATTATTGTGTCATATCTGACGTGGCTGGCTCTCCGTCTATATAGACCAACGCCATTTTGTAAATAATTTATAACCTAAAAATAAAATCTTGCGGACCTATTTATACAAGGAAAATACCTATATAATAATGAAATAACTTACTTTAAGGCTGCTCAACCAACACTATTATGTTAATAATGCAAAACTTGTTCTATACGAGGATTACACAGTTGTTTTGACGCATATCTTTTTATAATATTTTATAGCAAAACCGCCATAAATCAAAGGCGTGTGAAAATTTTCAATGAAACTTATATACACATTTACAGTAAACTACATTGCGCAGTAATATTTGAAGTATATAATAACGTAAAAGAGTCAAAAACTTTTATAAATTTTGTTACGATGGAAACAAATATGACGTGTCACTCATTCAGTTTTTTGTACCGTCTTCGTCCATTTTATATTGCGAGACAAAGTAGTTAAATCACAACGTTCATTGTAATATAACATTTGTTCCGTCGGTATTAGAGACGTTTTTGCATTGACGTAAGGTTTATTTTACTACACTCTTATGCTAGTATAATGCTTTTGTGTTGCGATTGGCAACTTAATCAAGCGTACTAATGCTTCTTTACTGCGATTAGCAACTTTTTTGGCCGTATTAATGCTTCTTTAATGCGGTTGGCAACTTAATAGAGCGTACTAATGCTTCTTTAATGCGGTTGGCACTTTCCATGACAACGATAATGCTAATAGCGCAGACATAATGCGCCTGTAATGCTATTAAATAACCTGTATAGGATCTCAAGCTGGGTAATTTGTGCCCATTTAAGACCTATATCAGCACTATTAACGTTTATAATGCTACTATAAAACGAACTCAAAATGCTAAAAGCATACAGATATGCTGTAAGACGGCCGTTATACTGCTTTGATGTGTTACTTGGGTTGTCACTTGACAAGTTTTTGTACCTACCTATACCTACTGATTTATTATTTTTAATAGAAATATGTAGGAATTACAAACGTTGATTCTGTAAACATAATTTTTTAATCCGGAGATAGTATGTCTGATTCTCACGGAAGTAGGTATGCCGCAGCCGTATTCCTTTAAAATTATGTCGGTCAGTTCCTAATATTGTTTCTGGGCAACCAATATTATATCTTTTATACGGATTAGATCGAGGTTTAGGTTTCGAAGCCATTGTGTATTTTTAATTTTGCGCGAACGGCACGTAACACGACTATCGTGCGAGCCGAGCGTCAGCCCACTGCCATACGCCTGCCCGGGAGGCGCGCTGGCCAAATGTACAGTCAGCTGCAGAGAAAAGGTACCACCCGCCATACAAGTTTGTAGGGCACGGTGGTACCTTTTCTCTGCAGCTGACCGTACCTAAACTGCGTAGTGACACCCCCCTGACCTTACTATAGTTACCTTGTAAGACCCGTGGCCTCTAGTTCCGGCGCATAGTTGGTTGTCATTAGAAATGTGATATATTTCATGACAGCACTCGCTTGACAGAATCGGTATTGTAGATTGGCGCAGCTCATTTTCCAAGACGACATGCCCCTGTTTAAAAATACTATTAGTTGACCAGAACAGGAGACAATCCAAAACTTTTTAAAGGAGGATTTATAGGAGGGAAGTTCAATCCGGAGGTCACGGGTTCGAACCCAGGCTCGTTCGTAATAGTAACGTTTTATTAAATATCATTTGATATTTATCATTATCACTTTTTGCAGTCACTGTTCGATCAAGTAATCATCGTGAGGAATTAAAATCAAATGCCATTTGCTTTCGTAAACACTAAACTGGAATTAGACTGCTGTGTGCTGCGTGAAACCCAGGACCTCGTAACGAGCCGTGGCAAACAGTCGGGACAAACATTGATGGTAAAAAAAATTTATAGTTTCGACTTCATGGTCCCGCCACTGAAAATAACCATTTACGTTAGTTACGTTAAAGTTACGTTTACAGAAGAAGATATCTGGCAACGTCGCACGGCACTTACTACACTCGCGATCAAAAAAATCGACTCAAACTAATTTTTAATTTCATCGTTGAATATCTCAGGAACCAATCATGAGATCAAAAAAGCAACGGTACCATTTTAGAGCTCACAGTGTCAGCTTTCAATACGAGCATGTTTTTCAGGCGAAAAATTTCAGTTCATGAAAAACAAGCTAGCATACCAAGGAGGTGTAAAATTTGGATGCAAAAATGACCTTAACAACGAAAGAAAAAACATTTTCATGAACGAATAACAATTTATTTTTATCTTTAATACCTGGTGTTACCACCAAAAACCTTTTTCACACATGCCATGCGTCTCTTCATTGACCTTATCAGCTTCCTGATGGTATCCTGGGGGCATGCTTCCCACTCTTCGACCAAAGCTTCTTTCAGGGCCAAAATTGTCTCCGGAGCAGGATTGCGAGCTCGAACCTTGTGTTTCAGGTAATCCCATAAGTGCTCGATAGGATTTAAATCAGGACTCAGAGGTGGCCACTTCAGACTCGGGATGCCAACTGCGTCAAGGTACTCCTTTGTGACGCGGGCGGTATGACAAGGGGCGTTGTCTTGCATGAAATGGAACCCCTCGTCAAAGAACCCGGCGTAGGGGACGACATGGTCTTGCAGGATGTCGGTGATGTACCTGTCTGCATTCAAACCACCGCCTCGACCCCCGCCATCAACAAAAACCAGCTCGGTCCGCCCCTCCATGGAAATCCCCGCCCACATCATGACGGAACCTCCACCGTAGGCGACTGTTTCAGCGAAGCAACACTGGGCGAACCTCTCTCCAGGTCTTCGGTACACCCGTCCTCTTCTGTCGCTGCCATGGAGACACACTCTGCACTCGTCGCAGAAGAGTACGCGGCTCCATTGGTCGTAGGTCCAATTTTCGTAGGTCGCCACGAATTCCTTCCGAGCGTCCCGATGCCTCTGAGTCAGTTTGGGCCCAGTAGCAGGTCTTCTTGGGGTAAGGTTGGCTTCCTTGAGTCTCCGCCGAACTGTTGAGGTGCTAACAGGCACAACCCGGTTCCGCATCAGGTCTTGCTGGATGGCAACAGCGGTACGGTGGCGATTACGAAGACTGGAGGTGGCGATGAAGCGGTCATCCCTCTCCGATGTGCACCGCTGACGGCCAGATCCTTGTTTCCGTTTCAAGGTTCCAAACCGACAAAACCGACGATAAACTCTGGAGACAGCAGACTGGCTTAAATTCAGCAGCTCAGCAACAGAACGCTGCGAGAATCCTCGATTCACCAAGGTGACGACTTCGGTGGCTTCAGCTTCGGTGGTATCCATTTTTCGAAGGTGATTCCGGTGTAAGATTGCGAGGAGATGTGCACTGGTCAACTTCTGATAAGCGAATGATAAGAAATAACCGGTTACACCGGTTTTTATTGGTCTCAAGAGGGCACAACTCGTGCATATCATAACCATGTAAAATGCCATTTTGTACAAAAACTGCGATAACCTAAAAACTACGCAACTGAGATCGATGTCTTTTACTGTTTTTTGTAGCTGAATAAATTCGTAATAAAATTGCATTCAAAGTTTTATTAAAATATTTCCCGCTTTCCGGAAATACGACCAAAAGTAAAAAATGTTGCTTGAGTCGATTTTTTTGATCGCGAGTGTATATGGGCGCGTGCTCCAATGATTTTTGGGCACAGGAAACGGGTGGACGTGTGCCGTGTCGTGGGTTTTCGCATAGTCTACATACGTAGGTTGCAAAGACATATGAAAGCAAATCAAGAATCGCTTTCCTTAGATAGATAGATAGATAAAATCTTTATTCAACCACAACTTACATGCATAGCGAAAAATATTCAAACAAATCAAATAAAATTACATTAAACTTGGATGAACTATTTATAGCTACATATTGTATATACATAGCTAACTTGGTCAAGGGTCATCTGTTGTGATATAGAATTGGCGCTGACTCAGCATGCTTGCCACGGACTTAGTGGAGCCCGCAGCGCTGATCTTCCGTCAGAACCTTTCAACCTACACTAGTGTAAAACGACCAGTGCAGCGCAAGTCAGTAAATAAGTTTAATATTGTAAGTACATACATAGAAAAAATTAAAAATAATAATACATATATTTTACAAGAGAATAATAAGTGTTTTGTGCATATTATATTGAGTGATAGAGAATTAGAGATTTAGTAGTCCAAAACTGAGAGCGAGAATGTAGTGTTAGTTTAAAAGGGGCTTCAAATATTAATTTACAATTGTGAGGGGTATGGGGTAATACTAGTAGATAATGGAATTTTAGGTACTTCGCTTTTGAATTTCTAATAAGTGTTGACGAAATTTTAAATAGATGTTTACTTTTTAATGTTCGAATTGGAGGAGTAATATTGTTCCAACATTAGTGACTGCGCCGCTTGGCACTTACCCCTACAGCACCGAACCCAGTCACGTTGACCAAAGTTCCCTCTTCCAATACGAAGTCTTCATCAGGCAACTTGACCTTAGCCGCCTTGCTGCCGAACTGTATAGGCTTCTTGAGTTTGAGCAAGCAAATGTCGTTGTATTGACTGGTACTAACGTAACCGTCGTGGCATAATTCCTTCTCCACGCTAATGAAAGTCTTTCCAACGTCCAGATGGTCTGAACCGATGAGAACTCTTTTTGGCGGGTGTCTGTAATAAAGTTAAAGACAAGATATTTCTTTCAAGGGCAAATTATAATAATCTTGTTCCTGTATGGGCAAGGCTTGTGCCCAAAGTAACCATAGTTCATTGTTTACAATTTATTATATTAAAATTTTGAAAGAGTATTCTATGTCCTCGTAGCAGAAGGACTGTAACTTACAAGTATATCTAAACTAGCTTTTGCCCGCGGCTTCGCTCGCGTTAAATTCGGGGTAACACGGTTCCCCTTTGCCCCCCCGGAATGCTCCATACAAACTTCCACCCCCCATTTTAGGGAAGTGGGGGGTTAGAAAGAGACAAAAAGTAGCCTATGTCACTCTCCATCCCTTCAACTATCTCCACTTAAAAAATCACGTCAATTCGTCGCCCCGTTTTGCCGTGAAAGACGGACAAACAAACAAACAAACACACACATACACTTTCCCATTTATAATATTAGTATGGATTGTATTCATGTGACATTGTCATGGTAAAGGTAATATATTGTCGGTATTGAGTTATTGGTACCTCCTTACAGTTCAAAACATTCTCCTTCATGTGCAAAAAGAACGAGATCGCTATGTTGAGTATTTTTATTTTTAATAATTTTTTGAAGTTTTAACATATCTTTGTACTGTTTTGAGATATTCGAGTTTAAAGTTTGAAAGCCTAAAAAACCTAGTTATAGGTTGAAGTTATGGAGATAGCGGTTTTAAAATGTTCCACATACATTATATTACTCGACAAATCATATGTTGTCTCTAACATTTTACATTTTATAGAAATAATACAATAGTACGTAGGGTGTAGAGTCAAGAATCAAAAATAAAATATTTTATATAACTCAAAATCGACAGATTTTCAGCTGGCTTATGTTGATTTCTGAATATGATGTAGGTAAGGTTTATAATAAAAATAATGAAACAACCATATCTCAAGGCATTTTTTTTTATAATAAAACAAAAAATATCAACACTTACATAAAAAATATCCAAAATCAACATTATAATTTTTAATTCTCATAGTTTACGTTAATATAGGAACAAAACTAACGATCAAGTGTAATTAAACATAAAAGGAAATTTTCTATCAAAAAAGTGACTTCAAAATTTAGACTTTTAACATGATTTTTTGTATGTAAAGTGATCTAGGGTACCACATTGTCACTATTCATAAGTTTAGAGAAATAAGAATTCTACTTCCATTATTTAACATAGTGTCCGCACTATAAGTGCATATATCTAATACAAATATTATTATGAATCAATAACATAACTTCTTTTATAAAAAATAACAGTCTTTTCGTCAGCTTTACTAATTTAGATCAAGTTTGTTAGTTTAACATTCCTTAGGGTCCCACATTGTCGCCTTATGACTTATGAGATCAATCTTATTATTAAGACTTATTATAATAAAATTATTACTTACAAAAGTAATAATTTGCATTTAACATCATTATGAAAATGATTTACATTACTCAACCTCGCACCTAGGGGTACGTAAGTGCTGACGCCATTCATTTAAATTCTTACGTCTCATTGAGATATTGGTGACTTTGTACGAGTATTAACTGATTATCTATACGGTTGTGCCTCAGAAGCTTGTTAAATATAAGTCAACTATATTTTGTGTTAAAAAGTTTTTATTTGTCACTAACTTATATCCCTCCCCTTATTTATATTTAAGTTTTTGTTATGTAATTAATCAGTATTCAAAGCATCTGCCAGGCACCCGGATTATTAAAATTGATAGTATGGCACACTAACTAGAGATTTTCATTTCTCTGTATAATAGCAAACCTATTTCCGTTGCTAGCTCTCCGGCTAGAGCAACGCGTGCGCAGCGTACGAGCAGCATATTCGTGGCGTATTAAGACGGTCTGGACGCAACGCACTTTAAAGTTGTAAATAATTTTATTATCCTATGTGATCTATTTATTTATTTTTAACAATCCAATTGAATAAACTAACATAATATGAAATTTGTTAATATATTTTGTATCTAGTTGATTGATTTAGGCCAGATTAAAATAGAGAGTTTTGCTTTGTCTTAATAATTATTGCTTATTGACCACTATTGTTAAAAGGGTAACATAACATAAAGCTAAGTGAACGTAACGGGCAGCTGAGTTACGAACTGTCTAGCAAATGGATGGGAGTAAACTGAGATTTAGACAACACGTGTTACTACATTTTCCAATGGCCCCGATATTATTTCAAGCTTATGAGCGGCATTGTTGTACCCTAGTCGGTAAACTTTGACTGTGTTTTTTTCCTACTTTTAGTTGAAACGTATAACTTTAAGTATTATTTTAAGTGTGTAGAAGCTATTTTTAATCAAAACCAATTTTCACTATTTTCGAGTTGATTAACAAAATCAGTGATATCTCGGAATCCATAAGCGACAAAGTGGTACCCAAACCATGATAACGTCACATGTGTTGAATTTAATGCCCGAAAAAGAAATCCCGAAATCGCAGGTATTTGTGACCCGAACCGCAAGCGAGGGTTGTAAATATGCGATAGAGGGATTTCTTTTTTACTGCCCGTGGTGAGTACACAATTTTATGGCTCCACCTGGCCATAATGCGAGTTTTACCGTACGCGTAGCGTGCGGTAAATCTCACAGTATGGCCAGGTGTGACGTAAAATAATATTATGATGTGTCTATAGATTATTAGAAGGTCACCGGGCTTAAGTAATTAGTAACCTTAAATTATTAGATTCTTGTATGATATCTTACCCATAATTACGGTTTTTCTTATAGGGGCAATGAGCAGCAGTCAAAATAAACCGTTCATGAATGATAGACCCGCCACAAAACGGCCTGTATGCCGATTTCTTAGCCGAATAGTAGTACAGTGCTGCTATGAAAGGCGCAGCTTGCACTGTCACCTTGTGACCACCAAGGATACCCAAGTTCTTGTTGGTACAGTTGTTTCCTGCGTACAACATTGAAATCAATGTTATGTACAGTCACCGGCAATAGTATCTTCCTACACGAAGGCCGCAAAGATTTGTGACACGCTCTTATGGCTCCACAAATAAGAACGTGTCACATATTTTTGCGGCCTTCGTGTTCCGCGGAAGATACTATTGCCGGTGACTGTACTACAAGCACGTATGTACAGTACGCTCGAAAAGTTTAGAGACACTTTATAATGAATCGGCGATTTTGTAGTTTACACTATTCCTATCAAGGAAGATGCCTTTAAGTAAACAGTTCTAATATAAGTCCAGCAACCAAATTTGATTTAAACAAGACCTTAAGATAAAATGTTGTTATAACAGTCAACCAGGTGGTTGTGCAGATAAATTATACTGGACTAAATACTAGAAATAATTCTACGATGACATCTTCGCTGATAAAATATCAAAATCAAGTGCTAGCCAATTTTTTACACCAGATACCGTGAGTCCGTATACTCTAAACAATATGAACTGAACTCATCCACTTAGTGTCTTATCTTTTGTGTGTAAACCGCAGGCGCGCGTGCCACTATGAAAAAAATGGTTTGGCCACATATTAGCGTTTATTGAATTTCTACTATATGGACCACGCAATAAGATTCAATATGAACTAATACGAAAAAAGCTCTAAGTTCTATACGGTTGCACCCAGTACAAGCGATCCAAATGCTCTAGAACCAGCGTAACTAAACACAGAGATCCGAAACAAATGTGCGTAATTGGAGATCGCGCTTGCACTGGTATTCCGAGCGCATGGCTAGTTAGCGATTAGGAGGCAATTGTAATTTTCCCAAACGGGTAGGTAGAACAGGGTTGGATTCTGATTAAAACATTTGGATGGATGTACGATTTACAAATATTTAATATATGAAATATATACATATATAATAGATTTTAATAAATATTGGGTATGTTAAAATTATAATCAGACATATAAATAATCAACTATTTTAAAATTGCTTTCTTAACTTTACAGCTTAGACTTACTTTTACCTATAGCAAATTATGTACTGAGATTAACTCAATTCAAATATAAATAATATGAATCTACATTATAGTTGTGCTTGTTATGATAATTCAATATACACAGCCTGGGGTCGTTAAATCGCAAGGTACTAAATCCAATCGAAAGCAGGGAATATCCGGTAAAACGTAGCCAAGTTGCGTAAAAGAGCACCATGAATCGGGAAATAAAACATGTATTGAGCAAGCGAAAGCCAGTCAAACACTAGACTCAAAACTGTCATAACCAAATGTGTCTCAGAAATTGATAACAGACCAGGTAGATTTTTTTATTGGTATCTCGCTCCCTCTTTCATGATTGAGGTTAGGTATAGGTAAGGGAAAATTACGGTAGATAACATTCAGAAATAAACAGGTACTTATACCACGTGTTTATCAATTACAACAATGAGAGAACGACCCTGGCGACACATCTGTTATGTCTAAATGAAAGACGTGTGAAGTGTTATTTTTTCCTTTAAAGTATTTTTATTACTATCACATTGTATAAAATTAAGACAGCAATGTTTAAATAATTTATTATTAAGAGAATATAGAGCCTCAGTTAGAGATATGTTTAAGGACATTAATATAATGACAGTGCATAGTCAATATATCTATGAAAATATTGTGTATGTACATAGAAACATTGTTAATTTTAGAAAGAACTGTGATATACATAATTTTAATACTAGAAATAAGTATAAACTGGCAGTGCCCACCACTCTAAGGTTTTATAATAACCCAGCTAGCAAAACCATGGTCGAGTAAACGTTTCTGCCGCTATATATGCTAATATGATGAAAAGATTAATATGATTATTTGTGTTGACTAATATGTACTATAAATATATATATTTTTATATTCTCTTTATATCTCTCAAATTATGATAAAAAAACACAACTATAATGTAGATTCATATTATTTATATTTGAATTGAGTTTATTTATACCACAGTCCCTTTACTAAAATATACCTGCCTTAAAGTAATGATATTTGATAATTACTCAAATACCGGATATGTGTAAAAGAAAACTTTACAAATTACTTACCTGAAACAACTATCGCTGGTAAAAAAGCGACAGCGATCAGAAACTGCCCTGACTTCAGTAGGACCATGGTGACTTTAGCTCTGCATTAACCAAATTAGTTTTTCCTAATATTATGTAGTGTTTTATATGTTTACATTTAATTAATTTGACCTGATATTACAAATAGGCGGAAGTTAAGTACTCGTTATTTTTTTTATCAGTTGATAGTTTTATGTGCTTACATTTAATTAACTTGACCTGATATTACAAATAGGCGTAAGTTAAGTACTCGTTATTTTTTTTATCAATTGATAGTTTTATATGCTTACATTTAATTAATTTGCCTGATATTACAAATGAGCGTAAGTTAGGTAGTCGTTATTTTTTTATGTTAGTTGATAAAAAAGCGATTTATCAGTCTGCTTACCATCAGGCGGGCCGTATGCTTGTTTGCCACCGTCGTGGTATAAAAAAAGATAGAGCATGCTTTTTTTTGCAGCATACGCACAACTTTATATTCGAAGTTTACGAGCATTAGAACGGAATGTTTCTCTAAGAAGTGTTCATAAATAAATAAAAAAAATTAAATTTTAGTTTAATTGGCTTTAGACACAACATTCGGTGCTTGATTATCCACTTTTTTTATATATAGAATATATAGATCAAGACACTTGGAGACCTTATACATCTCTAAGGATAATCGGAAATAGTATGTTTATTGTATATCACTTAAATACTTTTCTTTTATTTAAATTCAAAATTTGTTTCTAACTGCTGATGACGGATTATTATAATTTGGAAATTTATGTAGAAGACACAGTTCAGGTAAGAAAGTATATCAAACTTGTATGTAATTCATTTTCAAATAGTCAGATCTGGACTCATCTTTTTTCTTTGGTATTTTTCTTAAACTATAACCTATTGTTGGTTAATCTAACTTGGTTTGATATGTTTTCTTATAGAACAACGCACTTATATGTATTGTTTAGTTTTGTAGTACTGTTGTTTTGAAAAAATAAGTCCTGCCGAGTTTCTTGCCGGACATAATTCTTCTCGGGTCAGAGGTGTAGGGTTAGAACCGGTGTAGTTTGATTTTTTTTTCTCTCTTTTACTTTGACGTGTAAAAGTGCCCTTGTGGCCTACTTACTGAATAAATGTTTGAGTTTGAGGCAAAAACTACGGCGAATTTATTCCACTTCATCCTTCTTGCGATTATCCCGGCTTTTTGCCACGGCTCTATTAAGCCTGGGGTTCGCTCAGCAACCTAATCTCTGGAATTGGCGTAGGCACTGTTTTTACGAAAGCGTCTGCCATGTGACCTTCCAATCCAGAGGCGAAACTAGGCCTTGTTGGGATTAGGTCCGGTTTCCTCACGATGTTTTCCTTCACCGAAAGGCGACTGGCAAATATCAAATGGTATTTCGTACATAAATTCAGAAAAACTCAGTGGTACGAGCCGGGGTTTGAACCCGAGACCTCCGGATTGAAGTCTGACATATTACCGCCAGCCCACCAGCGCTTACTTTATTCCACTTATGACAAAAAAAAAACAAACACTTCGGTAGGTACTAATATATTTAAAGACACAGCTAATTACATTTTCATAACACTTTGTCTTAAAAATCTGTTTCTTGTCTCGCGAGTGCTATGATTTGATGAAAAATTATGTGTAACTCGGGGGCATCATTGCCCCCGAGTTACACATAATTTTTCATGTAAGACATGGATTGACAATGCCTAAGTATACAAAATCGCGTTCCTCCAAACTTCTGGTTATACGTCTGTTTTCGGTACTAAGTGCGACAGCGCCATCTGTCGAGTCTGAGTCGAGTTATTCTGTCAGCGTTAATCGCCCAACAAACTATAAGAAAATGGGACTAAGTGTGTGGTGACCGATAGATGGCACTAGTGCCTTAGCCAGAAATAGGGGAACGTGATTTTGAATATACATTGTTAATCCAGCTCGGGGAATAGGAGCTTTAACAATAAATGCCTATCAAATCCAACGCTCCATGCTTTTAATAATTATTAATTTCTATCTGTCATTTTGACAATTGTGTATTTTGCTAAATTATATAAAGGGGGAAAGACTATGACAAACCCTGAGTCATAAAATCTTGATCGGATTTTTCCCTACCCTCCGACTCGCACAAAAGGTTACTCATTCTCATTGATAGTAGTATTGAGCCAGTCCAAGTAGCTGGTGACCTTGGTGTACACTCCGGCCTGGCGCTTCGGACTACCGTTCCCATACGACACAACTCCCACCTGGATGCCGTTGTAGGTCAGAGGGCCTCCGCTGTCTCCCTGTACGAAATTAACATTTGAAATGGCATGACATTATTTATGTGTTTATCACGAAAGCCTGACCAGAAATATATGATCATGCGCCATGTTGCGGACTTTCATTGGAACTAATTTCTGACACTGGCAATAATTTTAATGACAGAATGATATGCATGTGTGAGTGCATGTGATAGGCAGTCACTGCTGTCAAGTATCATTGAGGCGGTTTACTCGAATAATAATAAAGTGTTGAATATTAAATAATAAACGACAAAAAATCCCTAAATTATCATATTCAAGAGCGAAACATTGTCAATAGTGTATATAATAAACTGCTGTAAATAATTAAATACGCTCGGGAAATGAAACTAATTAGCTGTGAAACATTTTCAAATTAATATCAGGAGCTGACAGGTAAACAAATCAAGATGTCACTATACCATAGAGAATAATACGCTCTATGACTGTTGCCATATAAATGAGAATAATAGCGCCCTTTTGACAATAATCATATATTTCTGGTCAGGCTTTACTTGAATTATGGACTAGCCTATAGCTTACCTAGCCTAGCCCACACAGTACACACATTTGTTACCTGCCGTGAATTTTTCACCGGATGGTCTTTTCGGAAGATCAGCGCTGGCTAACGCTAGCAACTTGCTGAGAAGAGACCATTTCGTGTCACTTTTTTACTCTACAATTATCTGCAATTTATTTGTTCTTTCTGTAATGTCACGAATAAAGATATTTCTGTTTCTACTAGCTTTACTTAGTTTGGACATAGACAAATAAGTAAGTTTAGATTGCTCACTCCACGGGAGAACTGGTTATTAGCCCGATAGCTTGACATAATGTAGGCAGGTATGACATGATGACTAAGGGAACTGAGGGCGGAGCGGCCGTCAGGGTCATGTCTCCATAATGTCAAGCTTTCCGCCTACTAACCAGTTGTATGGAGTAAGCACTCCAAGCTTACTTATTTCTCTATGGTTTGGGGCTAGGTGATACCGTGTAAGATTGTCTCGCGATAATACTTATTTATTTAATATTAAAATGTTTACCCTGTAGGAGCCATGGCCTCGAGTCCCGACGCACATTTGGGTGACATTCATTTCGTGGTACAGCTCGTGGCAACACTCGTCTGACAGAATCGGTACAGTTGATTGGAGCAGCTCGTTTGACATACTTTCGTAATACTGTGACAAAAATAATTTAATCAAAAAATAAACGACATCACTTATAATCCAGCAGTTATGTCGAATAAGGGAAAGGCTAGCTGGAAAGTAATCCGAACTCAATGAAACTTTAACGGATAGTTTGGGGGTATACTATGAAGACTAATAAGTTATCAACCTCGAGGACCTTGTGCTAATCATCATTATCATCATCAAATCAGCCGAAAGACGTCCACTGCTGGACATAGGCCTCCCCCAAAGAGTGCCACAATGACCGGTCCTGCGCCACCCGCATCCAGCGGACTCCCGCGACCTTCACCAGGTCATCAGTCCACCTTGCGGGGGGTTTACCCACGCTGCGCCTTCCGGTTCGTGGTCGCCACTCGAGAACCTTTCCGCCCCAACGGCCATCGGTTCTACGAGCAATGTGCCCCGCCCACTGCCACTTTAGTTTAGCGATTCGGAGGGCTATATCGGTTACTTTGGTTCTGCTGCGGATGGCCTCATTTCTGATGCGATCACGCAGAGAGACTCCAACCATAGCCCTCTCCATTGCCCTTTGGGTGACTTTGAGCCAGGGACCGGAACCGGTAACCAATAAAGGGGTATTAGATTGGGTATTTGATAGAGTTGTTTTTAAAAACCCTATCAATTCGGTAAGCGTATCGGTTGACTTACCCGAACGAAAGGCTAACAATATCAATACAGTTAATTCGGGTAAGTGGTTACAACCCAGCATATGGTTTCCCTATCAGATAGGGTTTTTCAAATGCTATTTTAAACTCTGTGACCAATACATTTGGCTTATTTATTATTCGAGCACCCTACAGACAAACAAGAATCTTTTTGCGTATGTTTTCGTACTTACGCCTTTGATCTAGACGCTATTATTGCTTGTTAGTGCGCTAAAAGGTCGTTGTGTGGTGCCGGTGTTTTTGTTTTTGCCATTCGAACGTGACCGCTCGTGTCGATTGAATCTTAGACCCAGGCTTATAGGAACCAAAATCAAATGCATATGTATTGTGAAGTGTTAAAATATATAATTTTGTGTTATTCTAGTTATAGGTAGTACTTTGTTTCAATGGCTCCAGCAAAATGTGACGCCGTTCACCGATACTTCTAGTATAATGAAACGATCAATATCAGTCAGTGTTGGACACTCAAGAATAAAATCATTATTTGAAAAAAATATCGTAAGAATAAACGTATATTGACTGTATTCCCGTTAAAATGATTCAAAATAATTTCGTCGGGACTAATTCATATGCGAGAAAATGTAATAAAAATAATTGATTCTTAACAGAATTATTTAATCATGCTTTTTATTTTAAATAATGTTCCGCGTATAAGAATGTAATCTGGGTTTTTCGGTGTAAGAAAACATCGGCGTAGAAAATAAGGCGTAGTTTCCCTTATGCCCAGCAAAAGTTATATCTGTTTTAAAATCTAAGGTAGGCAGATATACTCTTTTCACTTCTCATGTTCGTAAAGTTCGACTTTAAATCGTGCGTGGACGATATAAAATCGCATTTTAAGCTCTAGGGCATAAAGTAAAATTAAGACCAAGAATGTGTCTCAACAGCCAAACAGAGTCAAAATATATTGCACAATTTAATTGAGCAGTAAAATTTCGTAGAATACTGAAACTTGTTCTTTTATTATATTCTTGCTACATAGGCTGCTATTTATATATCCGGAAACCGGGATTACAATCTTCTTAAATAGCATATTTGACCTCCATGGTAAAATTTGAACTTTTTTAAGTACTGGCCGGTATATTTTTTCTTTCTTATTAACGCTCGTGTTTTGTTTTTGACGGGTTTTAAATGTCATCTCGCAGCAAGAATGGAACTCACTCGTGAAAATATTCGTGCTATGATTTATTATGATTTTCGGCGTGGTTTAACGCAACAACAGTGCATAGATCAACTAACTTCAACTTTTGGTGATGAAGCCCCATCTACAACTACTGTGTATCACTGGTTTAGTGAGTTCAATCGTGGACGTAGTATGCTTACGGACGAAGTTAAGGCAGGTCGCCCGAAATCGGTCGTTGTACAACAAAATATCGAGGCTGTGCGAAAACTTATAATGGACGACCGACATGTTACGTACTGCGAGATAGAGGCGACTCTGGGTATTTCTATGACCAGCATTAATAGCATATTACATAATTATTTGGCTGTAAAAAAAATTTGTTCGCGTTGGATACCCCACAACTTAACAAAAGAGCAAAAAGATGCTCGCGTCGAATGGTGCAATAAAATGTTAAAAAAATATAACCGTGGTGACTCAAAAGCCGTTTATAACATCTATACAGGTGACGAATCCTGGATCTATGCATACGATCCCGAAACGAAGCAACAATCAACGGTATGGGTGTTTCAAAATGAGCCGAACCCTACGAAAGTTACTCGTGCAAAAAGTACATTGAAACAAATGGTGGCCTGCTTCTTCGGTATTAATGGCCATGTAGCTACAGTGCCACTAGAAAACCGTAGAACGGTTAATTCAGAGTGGTACACGACCATTTGCTTACCGGAAGTATTTGAACAAATTCGTAAAACTAACCAGCGACGAAGAATCATTCTTCATCATGACAATGCCAGCTGTCATACGTCACGCGAAACAACTCTATTTTTGGAGGGTCAAAATGTGGAATTAACGGGTCATCCGCCGTACAGCCCTGACTTGGCACCCAACGATTTTTATTTATTTCCAAATATAAAGAATAAATTACGCGGTCAACGATTTTCGACCGCTGAAGATGCTGTCGACGCATTCAAACAACACGTTATGGAGGTACCTCAGGCGGAGTGGCAGAAGTGCTTTAAAAATTGGTTCACGCGAATGCAAAAGTGCATAGATCATCAAGGGGAATACTTTGAAAAAACAATAAAACCATTTTCAGCCGTGTACGTTTGTTTGTTTTTTTGTTTCCGGATATATAAGTAGCAACCTCGTATAATTATATGAATTGCGTGTTTTCTATAATTAAATAAATGAAATCAAATAAAATAGGAGTTGATAATAGTTTAGAAATGCCCCGAAATGTTTTGATGACTTGGCAGAAAATTTCTAAATTGACATGTTGAAAATTCAAAAAAATATATTAAAAAATTAATTGGTGGTAGACGTGTGCGCCGCCATAAAAATCCGTGGCGGCGGCGCGCCGGGAATTTTTGGCGGCGTGGCTGCGCCACGCCGGCGTCAAGGTCACTTTTGGCTACGCTCGCAAGGCTCACGTTTCGCATTAAAAATATGTTACATATCAAAAACTTTTTAGGAACAAGAAACATAAAACAATTTATTGCTTCAGTCCTGCCGATTTTTCGGTAATCGCTTTTCTGTTGATGTTTTCCATAACTGTGATAAATTAAGATCCTTTTAAAGCCAACTCCATCTAAAGCGTGTATCAAGGCCAGCTCAGCTATCAAGAAATGTGACAAGCTAGACGGTCTGTCTTGCGGGAGCTCGCCAGAAGGTTACCTCTCAAGATAAAGGACGTTATAAGGGATCCTTTTGAAGATACAGAGACAACATGGAATGGCTTCAAGGCGGTTGTGTCCGAAACAGTGAATGAAGTCATCCCCACTCCTGGGAGCCAAGCAAGACGGAAACCCTGGATTTCTGATACTACCTGGGAACTTATTGAGCGACAGAGGACTCTCAAAGAACAAGGTCTTAACACAGACATAACAAGAAAGGAGTATTCCAGGCTACACACTTGCGTGAAAAGGGCATGCAGACGCGATAAGAATAGTTCAATCCATGTTTTGTGTGACGAAATTGAAAACCATGCTGCAAATGCCCATTCTAAAGACTTGTTCCAGAAAGTCAAACTTCTCACCCGCGACTACAAACCTTAGGAGCTGGCAGATAGCGGATACTGATGGAAACACTTTATCAGACCTGGGCAAAGTTTTGGCTAAATGGAGAGACTATTCGGAACAACTCCATCGAGAAGTTTCGGAACATCTTTTAGTGCGCAATGACGCTATACATCCAGTCGAACCGGACATGCTCATTTTCGAAGTGGAAGACGCTATCAGACGTCTGAAAGCCTAAATAATCTAGGTGGCGAAGGTACACCGTTCTTACACCATATTTGCTGCAAAGTGTGGAGAACTGGCCAGTGGCCGAGAGACTGGACTGAATCCATGGTTATACCTCTCCATAACAAAGGCTCGACGCTAAAATGTGACAACGATAGAACTTTGTCTATTATATCGCATGCCAGTAAAGTATTTCTTTACATCATGTATTCGCGAATGACAAAGTTCCTGGAGCGGCAAATACCTGCAGAGCAGGCTGGCTTTGTGTCTGAGCGAGGGATACGATAGAGATGTCGTGAATGGAACATCATTTAGCTCACCTTATTGAGAATTTGTACACCGAAAGTACTGCCAGAGTGCGCATCGAGAACACCTTGTCAGTCCAGTTCAAGCCGGAAAGAGGAGTAAGACAGGGCTGTATATTGTCTCCGAAGCTCTTTATTATATACGGCGAATACATCTTACGTAAGGTCACCGAGAACTGGGACGGTGGCATATCAATTGGCGGCAAAACGATCTGCAACCTACGCTATGCTGACGACACAACGCTCTTGGCTTCCAATGAGGAGAAGATGTGTCTTTTGTTCCGGCGTATAGAAGCGGAGAGCATCGAATTAGGACTTCACGTCAACCATGCGAAAACCAAGTTAATGTTCGTACACCGGAAACAGTCTCCCACACGAAGCCAATAACTGAAAGACCTAGAATGCGTCAACGCTTTCACCTACATCGGCTCACTTATATCTACCTATAGCGATGGTAGCTGTGAACGTGAAATCATCCGAAGGATTCAAATAGCGACGGGTGCTATGACTCGGTTAGATAGGATCTGGAGAGATCATACAGAGGCAGACTAAGGCTGGACTTATGCGTTCCCTGGTGTTTCCAATTTTCCTATACGGCTCTGAAACTTGGACTATCAAGGCAGATCTGAAAAGCCGTATCGACGCGTTAAAGATGTGGTTTTGGCGACGGCTTTTACGGATACCTTGGACAGCGATGCGCACGAATCAGCCCATACTAGAGGAGCTACGCATAAAACGCCGGTTGTCTACGACGTGCCAGGACCACATTCTCACATACTCACCCTCTCTCGACGCTCCTCGGATAGCCTGGAGATGATCATCATGACGGGAAAAGTTGGAGGCACAAGACTAAGAGGCCCTCCCCCTGCAAGATCGTGTACCCAAATCACTGCACCCATGCAATTAAAACTGCAAGGAGCCATGCGCTTAGCGAGGGATAGAAGCCTATGGAAGAACCTAGTCTTCAACAGAAGGACATGATCCTTAGCTCTGAGGGAACGACTAGTGATGATAAAGATCCTTTTTTGACTCTCAGTAGGTCCTAACATACCGTTCAGTATTAATGATCAATCCTGCCACCGAAAACACTTCTGTTCTCAGGATAATTTAGTTGGTGGTACAATTTTGATGGCAGAGAGGTGGTATTATTTTCGTTACCAATCTTATTAATTAGGGTTAATCATACTCATTTATTAATCTCCCAAAAGAGAAAGAATTGACCAAACCCTAAATATTTCAATGTGTAGATGTTTTCATGGTTTAATTCGTCAATATAAGTTGTAAAATTTTCAACTGACTTTCCTTCATCGGTAATTGTCATTGGCAAATTTTTGCCGAATTCTGAAATTTTGGCCAACGGCGTGGATTTTGAAATCCGCGGCGGCGGCGGCGGCGTGGGTCCCACGGCGCGGCTACGCCACGCCGGCGCGGCGCACACGTCTAATTGGTGGGAACCATATTTGTTTTCATTGTAATATTTTTGTTACGACTTGAAATTGTTTTACGATTACCGATAAATAATTTCCTCGCAATTGAAGTGAAAATTAGAGTGTAACCCTCGTCCATAAAAGCCATTTTACACTCGACTTTATATAAATCCTCGCTCGCAAGCTCGCTCGGATGGATAAACGCCTCGCGTAAAATCGTACGTTTTATGCACATGTTGTAACAATCTACTATTATAATATAATAAAAATAAAATAAAAAAATGAAATAATAATGAAATACAACAACTAGCGCAATCATTGGAGCATTTGCCTTACAAAAGGTGGAGTAGAAAATGTTTTAATGGTTATTGGTAGACTATAGGGTGGTTATTAAAATACTAGATTTGAGACCTTGAGGGGGGGAGCATTGGCCGCCATCTTGGTTTAAACGTGCTATAAGTCCGTTTTTGAAACTTGGCGCTTAAACGGTTATCAGTATGCCTAAAATGTCTATGGAACGTATGAAGAAGATAAAATTGTGTACAATATTTTCATACACAATACATCTGTAAGTCTTACAGATATAAAGATACAGGGGGTGAAAATGTGTATATTTTCTTATATCATAAGAATCATATTTATTAGCTTCAAAGTTTTGTACTTCGAGATAAGGAAATGAAGTCTCTACCACAGTTTCGTCATCTTCTAATTATTTTTTTAAAAGATATTCAAAAGTTGAATTCACCCCTAGAGCGCTTATAGAGGGGGTGAAAGTAGTAAGTCTCACACACAAAATCAATGTTCTATTACTCATCATAAAATACTACTAGGCGTTGTCAGGTATAGCTTTCGATTAATTCGGGTATAATTAATTTAGATTTGACAAAAAACATACATGCTTTCATACAAAAAAAAACTATTTTAAAGAAAGTGCAATCCACCTTTTGTAAGGCAATGAATGGAGATGATTCCCCAATGATTGCATTAAACAACAACAACCCAACAACACAAGTTACCGTCGATGCTTTAAATTGATCATTTCCCGCTCTTAAGAAATATTTGAAAAAAAGTTTAATGTCAAAGGGTTATTACAGGGTCGAGGACTATATGACGGACAAAGATGCATGGCCCAAACCAGAAACTACTACAAAATCATCTAACATTTAGAGGACACAGTTCAGATAGGAAAGCATATGAAACGTTTTGTGAAGCAATCAGATTTGGATTTTATTATTATTATTTTATTTTAATTAAACAATACGTACATTGTATGTCTCTCAAGCTGTTTTAATATGCCTTCTTATAGAACTACGCATTATTGTGTATCTTTAAGATGTAATATTACTGTATTACTGTTTTGAAAAAATAAGTCCCGCCGAATTTCTTGCCGGTTTTAAAAATAATACTTCTCGGGTCAGAGGTGTAGGGTTAGAACCGGAGGTAGTTTTTTTTTTCTCTCTGACGTTCATAAGTGCATTATAATGTGCCTAAATTGAAGAATAAATATCATTTATCTTCTTTTTATCTTTTAATAAAAATAAAATAAAAATGAAATCAATATGAAAATAAAATGAAAATAAAATGAAAATAAAATGAAAACAAAATGAAAACAAACTGAAAACAAAATGAAAACAAAATGAAAACAAAATGAAAACAAAATGAAAACAAAATGAAAACAAAATGAAAACAAAATGAAAACAAAATGAAATCAAAATGAAAACAATATGAAAACAAAATGAAAACAAAATGAAAACAAATTGAAAACAAAATGAAAACAAAATGAAAACAAAATGAAAACAAAATGAAAACAAAATGAAAACAAAACGAAAACAAAACGAAAACAAAACGAAAACAAAACGAAAACAAAACGAAAACAAAACGAAAACAAAACGAAAACAAAACGAAAACAAAACGAAAACAAAACGAAAACAAAACGAAAACAAAACGAAAACAAAACGAAAACAAAACGAAAACAAAACGAAAACAAAAAGAAAACAAAATGAAAACAAAATGAAAACAATGAAAACAAAATGAAATCAAAATGAAAGCAAAATGAAAGCAAAATGAAAGCAAAATGAAAGCAAAATGAAAGCAAAATGAAAGCAAAATGAAAACAAAATGAAAACAAAATGAAAACAAAATGAAAACAAAATGAAAACAAAATGAAAACAAAATGAAAACAAAATGAAAACAAAATGAAAACAAAATGAAAACAAAATGAAAACAAAATGAAAACAAAATGAAAACAAAATGAAAACAAAATGAAAATAAAAATGAATATAAAATGAAAAAATAAATAATGAAAAAAATATATTTTTTTTCATTTTATATTCATTTTATAATATTTTTTTCATATTTTTTTCCTTTTATGTTAATTTTTTTTTTTATTCTATTTTCATTTTATTTTTCATTTTAATAATAATATACATATATATATATATACACGGTGAATTTGAATAACCCGACAGATTTTAACCATACATTCCTGATAATTGACTGATAAATAACTGACTGAGACTAAAATGTCGTATAAACTTTTCTGGAATTAGCCTAGTTTCAGAGTTCTTCTTCTTTGTCGTTACACTCTTTACAGAGTGGTCGTGGCCAAAATGTACTAATTTATTTTAATCGACAGTTTTACCAATAACATTTATGTTTTTATGTTCAAAAGCATTTTAAAAAATCCAAAAAAAGAAAAAAATATTTTTTTTGGCGAGATCGACCTAAATTTATATAATATTTATTATTCCTTTTGACCTCAGGAATTTATGGTTGAAATCTGTCGGGTTACTCAGATTCACCGTGTATACTAATAATAATAAAGAAACCAGTCCATCTTGAATTTTAAAACAGATATAATTTATACACCCCGAATAATTGACCGAAAATAGCTACCATGACGATTTTTCAGTAAAAAGTATATAACCGCCATCTTGGATTATAAAACAGAAATTATTTTCGAAATCTACATCCCCTAATTATAAATATTATTTGAAACAGGGTATTTACCTCGCACCCGAAATATCGGATGCCCAATAACGCTAATATACATGGTAAATACCCCGTTTCAAATAATATTTATAATGTGAATGTCCATGTGAGCTTAAAATCGTATATCCCATAATTAGCTGAAAACGACTACCAATCCCTACGCCAATTCATGGGATTAGGTTGCCAAGCGGACCACAGGCTCAACTGAGCCGTGGCAAAAGCCGGGACAAACGCTAGGAGGATGAATGTATTGGTTTGTGTCAAATCGATTTGAATATGAATAAAAATTGTGTTTTTATTCTTATTCAAAATAATTATTGCCCAACTCATCAGTACGTGCGAACTATGCAAAAATAAACTGAAGGTAAGACACATTTCTTTAACAGAAATTATTTAATTTAAAGTTGTGCACGCGAGCAGAGGACTGGACTGTGTGTGACTTTTCCAGAATGAATAAACGACAGCAAATCTTATATTCACTCAATTTGTTCCGCCGCTACCTCTCCTGTTCCATTTCAAATGAGAAAGACAGATTCGCCTGCCTGCGTGGAAAAGAGACAGGAAAAGGGTAGCCCTATGATAGGGTAAGCGGTAAATATTAAGGCTATCTTTACCCCATTCGACTCGGAAACCACATTGAAAAGGGTTAAGCCTATTCAAAATGATTTCCATATCGATAGGGTAACCCAATGATAGGGTAACCCTATCATTAGGGTAAGACTTTAATAGGGTTACCCTATCGAAACGATTAATCAAATGAAGGGGTTTTCGGTCCCTGCTTTGAGCTTCCTTATGAGGCCCATTGTAAGCGACCACGTTTCAGTACCATATGTCATCACTGGCAACACACACTGGTCAAAGACTTTCGTCTTGAGACACTGCGGAATATTGGACAAAAAGATGTGCCGTAGCTTCCCGAAGGCTGCCCAACCGAGTCGGATTCGTCGATTGACCTCTTTCTCGAAGTTGGATCTACCTAACTGGACAGTATGTCCTAAGTATATATAATCGTTGTGCTAATATGGACTCAAAATTGTCAGATTTTTTTTAATTTTTCGCTTTCAACTTTTTCTGTAAAAACTTTTTGTTGTACAGACAAACCAGATTTTCCAGCCAAATATTAACGAAGATTTTATAGAATTTATAGTTGAGGTTCCAATATGGCGGCGGAAACAATTTTTTTACCAATTCTAAAAATTCAATTCAATTTTGCACAGGGTTCTTGAGGTCGAAAACTTAGGAGAGTTTTCCTAGTATTCCTCAGAACAATCAGTTAAAGTTCCGTTGAGTTCCAATTACTTTCCAGGTGAAATGTACATAACTGCTGGTCTATTATATACTATAGCCTTCACATTTCCAAAAGCAAATGCCCGAGCTAATGTAAGAAATACTTAAATCACTATAGGTAAAGGTGTGGCTATGTATTTGAAGGGTTCCCACGATTTCTCCAGGATCCCATCATCAGATCCGGACTTGGGATCCTGACGATGGGACCAACTTTGAAGTATATATATACACTTTAAAAAAAGCAGAATTTTCCAAATCGGCACTTTAAAAAAAACAAAGATCCCGATGAATTGAGAAGTTCCTCCCTTGAAATTTTGAAGCCAGTTGAAAAACATTAGTTGTGCAGAGTAGGTTGAAATAGACATAATATAACGAAACTACTTAACTTGGTCGGTTTGGTAGCATGAGCCATTTAATTCTTACACTTATCAGCCCAAATCCAGTAACATTGACTAAAGTGGCATCTTCCAACTCGAAGTCTTCATTAGGCAACTCGACTTTGGCCACCTTGTCGCCGAACTGTACAGCTTCCTTGAGTTTCAGTAAACAAATGTCGTCGTATTTGAGATTGTGAGTGAGAGCGATCTCGAATCCCTCGTGACAGAGCTCCTTTTCTACATCAATAAACAGCTCTCCCATATCCAGGCGATCTGATCCGATGAGGACTTTTTTTGCTGGGTTGCTGTAAGGTGTAAACAATAGACATTGGTCGTTAACGAGTGAGTGATTTAAATGAACTATATCTGTTGATTCAACTCGCTCACTCTTATCTGTTTGGCCTAAAGGTTGACTGGTAGAAAATGCCGTACGCCATTAAGTCCGCCTTTTATAACTGTATATTTTATACTGTGCAATAAAGTTAACGAGTAAATAAATAAATAAAGTATAGTAATTTATAACTTTTATAAGACAACTAGAGCTAGTATGAGCTTACTATGGGACTATTTATACTTACTAATGGAAACGGTTAGTGAAGTAGATGCAGTGAGCGGCAGTCAAAATAAAGCGTTCATGTATTATAGAACCGCCACAAAACGGCTTGAGTGTCTTGTAAAAAGTCGAATAGTAGTGTAGCTCTACCATGAAGGGGGCGTCTTGTATGGCCACCTTGTGACCGCCGATGATGCCCACATTATTATGGGTACAGTTGTCCCCTGCGTACAAAATTGAAAGTATTTAACGACCTCCTAGCCTAGTCGGTAGTGAACCTGCCTACGAAGCAGGAGGTCCCGGGTTCGAACCCTGGTCATGGCATTTATTTGTGTATTTATCACGGATATTTGTTCCTGAGTTATGGATGTTTTCTATGTTTTTAAGTATTTTTATTTATATATCTATTATATATATCGTCGCCTAGTACCCGTTATGGGTTAAACCTTATTGAGCTTACTGTGGGATTAGCTTGATTTGTGTAAGATTGTCCCATAATATTTATTTATTTTTATATTTATGTATTAGGCCCGTAAAATTAAACAATAAAATTGCTAAAATTACAAAGCGTGATGTAGTTCTGGATTGTTGATATGTGGTTGGGACTAGTTACGGCTATTTACATCTTTATTTGCTACATCTGGTTACTTGTGCTGACTGAGGAATACATTAAAAATTACAGATTTTTTAATACTGTCCTTTTTATTTTACAAATTATATATTTTATTAATAAGGTTGCTTTGGCGATTTTGAAGGCCCTTTATATTGCAACAATATCAGTCTTAATTTGATTGTGTACCTTAAAATTTTACAAGATACGGCTACTTATATCTTTGAAAAACTAAAAAATACAGTCAGCTTGCGCGCGAACTCCCAAAAAACTGCAGATACATTGACGACAGACCACTTTTCACAAACAAAGGTGACTCAAGAAACACAATGCGATTCCGAATCACAAAGTGAATGGCAGCATACAAGATGTGACGTATTTACGCAGTTGTGTCGTCTTACGTAAAGTATATTAAACTAGATAAATAATCGGAGATATGGCAATAGTACACACAAATCGAATAAAAGTCGTTTCATTCTTTTGAAAATGTAGTACAAGTTTATTTGCTTTTAGTGATTCTGATAAGAAATATTCAATTTAGTTCAAATACCTGCAACTGTTTGGAGGAACCAACGTAAACCTTAATAAACTATAAAGTATTTTATTTGATTATATCATTGAATGCAATGACCATATCTCAGAAGCTATAAAAGATAGAGATTTGAATGTGGACTTAAATGATGGATAATTAAATACTCATTAAAACTCCAATAGCAACCTTTTTCTATAAATAAACAGTTTCTGAGTTTATACAGGAAATATCACGAACAGTTTTTTAAGAATTTCTCGGCTAGCTCAAGACACTTGTTGTAGCAAATATCATCAAATACTGCCCTAACCGTCCCTAACAACATACAAAAAAATCTCAACTACATCACGGATTGTAAATTTAATATATATTTTCACTGATCTAGTATTGTGAATTCATCCATTCCTGTCTTATCATGTAAACAAGCACTTAGATATATTACGCGTATCACAGTTTTCTCTGGGATTATTACTTAAAATCTGTATACTTAAAGAAACTTACTGAATATTGAATTCAACCAAGAAACCACAGAAAAAAAAATCTTAAAAAAAAAAATCGAAGATTGACACACGTTTGTTTACATGATAAGACAAGAAAGCGTGAATTTACTATACCCACTTTACGTCTTGCTGCAGTAGCAGTTTCTAAATGTGTCAGTTTTTCGGATCTCTCTGAGTCCTACCAGCCCCTGACTAAAAGTATAGTAGTTTATGTAACTGTTACGTAATAAGGGTCCTTAAAACATGAGTGTGGTTTTATGAAATGAGCCGCAGGCGAATTTCATAATAAGATCACACGAGTGTTTTAAGGCCTAATTACGTACAGTTGCATACACTGCTTTATCTACACTCATATTATTTATTCTAAATGCCTTATTTGGAAACCATAGAATGGCCGCCATTGCACCGCCACCATGGCCAACTCGATTGTGCCGGCGGCCGCGCGGGCGCGTGTCGGGCTGTCGGCGGATCCCCGAGAAGGTGCAGGTGTACATTATGTTATCAAAACTCATAGCACATCAATAATTGAGCATGAAAAGTTAAAATTACGTTACTGCTACGGATAAAAAGCTTATCATAGTAAAATCGGTCGTGGTAATGCTAGCCATTGCCTACCGTTTTCGAACACGTTTTAGAGAACTTACAATATGAGTGTAGATAAAAACTCTTTAAGCATTGATATTTGATAATTACTTAAATACCGATATGAGTAAAAGAAATACTTTACAAATTACTTACCGGAAACAACTACCGCTGGTAAAAAAGCGAGAGCGATCAGAAACTGTGCTGATTGCAGTAGGACCATGGTGACTTTAGCTCTGTATTAAGCAAATTAGTGTTTGCTAATATTATGTAGTGTTTTATATGCTTATATTTAATTAATTTGACCCAATATTACAAATTAGCGTTAGTTAGGTACTCGTTAAATTTTTTTTTATCAATGTCAGTTAACCTTGTATCCCACCAAAAACATTACATGTACAAAAATGTCAGTCTCGCAACGCTATTCTCTTACTGTAAAAAGTATTGAGATCTAATGTAAAACCAAGCCGGTGTGCCGGAGTCATATACAAGATATCTCTATACTCCGCTTAGCGCGTTATGTCTTTGAAACCTAAGCTGCCAAAAAGAAGGGGTGCGGGAGGGGGTGCGCAATGCTAGACAGGGAACGCGCCATTGTTCCGTGGGGCGTAAGAGAGAGTCAGACATTATTGGTTATCATGGAGACGTACTAAGTTTACTGTCACTTACAATAAATTAGTGTCTCACTATAGGGTGAAATTACGAGCGTGGCAGCGGGGGGTCGCCCAGCTATGCGGGGTCTTGGGCTTATTAGTCTATGGCCGGAGTTTACTAAAATCATGTCATTGTGTTCCTTTGAATATTATTTAGATGTCTATATTTTTATAATAAATAGAATGACCTCGCCATCGCACGGCTAAACATACGTATAGCACAAATCAGCCCATCAATGTGTACATATTATATTATATAATGCAATATTATTAGATGATTTATATGTCCTGTCCATAAATTGCATAAAACTTTTCCAAATTAATAAATACTGAATATTGATTTTTCAAAACTGAAAAAATGTTTAAGTGTTCACTCGAGGTCTTACCTACTTTATGTCCAGTTGCAGTAGCAGTTTTTAAATGATTCCCAAATATTTCTAGTTAAGTAATAAAATTTGAATGTTATTTACAATACAAGGTATTTTTATTATTGAAATAGGTCATGCATACACATACTACATACAATACAAGGTATTTTTATTATTGAAATAGGTCATGCATACACATACTAGCTACTTTTAATTCGGGTGCAAGTCCCTAATCTTGAAAATGCACCGTATCTTACGCGGGAATTTTTTTTCTAAGTTCGGGGTCGGTCCATTTATCTAAATATTAACCACGAAAACACTAACATTTAGACATACATACATACATTTGTTTAACGGCCTCTTAACCTAGTTAGTAGTGACCCTGCCTATGAAGCCGGAGGTCCCGGGTTCGAATCCTGGTCAGGGCATTTATTTGTGTGTTCATCACGGATATTTGTTCCTGAGTTATGGATGTTTACTATGAATTTACGTATTAATCTATGTCTATCTATTATATATATCGTCGCTTAGTACCCACAACACAAGCCTTATTGAGCTTACTGTGGGACTAGGTTCATTTGTGTAAGATTGTCCCATAATATTTATTTATACCTACTCCTAAACATTAAAAATAACTGCAGTAACTACTTACATTACAAATTACTTACCTGAAATTGAAATTTTTTGCTTTTTTTATGTCTATGTTCACCGATTATTCGAACACGGCTGGACCGAAGACGCGCTCTTATCACACAATTTGGGTTGATTGGTCTGAGGAATACCCATGAGGTTCTACCTTCAACGGCTTAGGCTGTGCGTAGTCTAAGGGACGCAGCTATACGGCAGAACGAGATCGCGATATCTCTTGCTCCCTCTAACACATAACTGCGTCCTTTAGATTGGCCAACGTCGGCCTAATGTGTAGAGCCCGCTTTAGTCGATTCGACATTTTCAATCTACAACGAAATGAAGACGGTAGGTATATGCGTTTTGGATGTGTTGCTTCTTTGTGTAGGTACGCTTTCGTTAGCGACTAGCTAACGCAAAGATACACAACCGTTTTAGGTATCCAGTGACAGCCCACACTATGGAGTTTAAGATAAAAATGTCCTAGATGATTGTTTTTTAAAACAAACTAGATATGTAAACGCATTTAATACAAGAAAACAAAAAATATAAAGCTTCAATAAGTTCAGATTATAAATTCTCTTCAATGGCTGCATTGATCCAGTCCAAGTATTGAGATAGTCTGGTGTAGACGCCAGGGAAGATGCCACAGTGTCCTCGTCCGAAAGAGACCACGCCGACCTGTACTCCGTTGTAAGTCAAAGGACCTCCGCTGTCGCCCTGTCGGAAGATTAATTTATTGTCACCAAAAAATTATGATAAGAGAGTATTTTTTAATACCACGACGGTGGCAAACAAGCATACGGCCCGCCTGATGGTAAGCAGCTACAGTAGCCTATGGACACCTGCAACCCCCAGAGGTGCCACATGCGCGTTGCCGACTCTTTACAGGGACGATTCACTGTGTTGACGGCTAAAGGAACAAGAGGGTCAACCATCGTCAACAAACTGGGTCCTCATTGAGCTCTTACGCCTTTTATAATTGTTTCGCGAAGGCGGAAAGAGCGCGAAGATTTGAACGCGGATTAGCGCACCGAACGCGAAACCGCGCGTAGAAGAGACGTTAGAATGAATGAATGAATGAATGAATGCTTTATTGCACGTCCTAGAGTTAAGTTAGAGCAGTCGCTTTCGCTATTGGTGCCGCAGTTACGATTCCGCCGAAGTCATCCTCCGGGTTTTCAAGTTTCTTTAACGAGCTAGATGTATTTCCAAAACTGTTTTAATAGAGACATTTGGTCGAGAAAACCGACAGCCTGTCAGGGCAAATGATCAACAATATAATAAATTTAAACAAAAAAGAACCGATTTCACTTAGTCTCCACCTTTCCAAAAGCAAATGCTTCAGCTGCTGTAAAAAATACTCAAATCACTATAGGTGTGCCTGTAATAGTTAAAGAGTTCCCTCGATTTCTCCAGGATCTCATCATCAGATCCTGACCTGGTTACAATGGGACTGACTGTGAAGTATACTCTTTCAAACAAAAAAAGAATTTTCCAAATTGATCCAGCCGTCTTCGAATAATCGGTGAACATACATTAAAAAAAATAGCAAAACAAATATCCCGCCGAATTGAGAACCTCTTCCTTCGAAATCTTGAAGTCAGTTGATAAAAAATGAGAAAAATCCCGCAAAGCCTATCCACAAATGACGCTGTTATTGTTTCTGTCCTTGTTTTCTTACGTTGTTGAGGCTCAGAAGTAAAAAAATTCCTAATCCTTGATTTATGGAGGATAGAAATACTATTAAGTTACCTGGCAGGAATCATGGCCTCGCGATCCAGCGCATATCTGCTTGCCAGTAAGCACCCAATAGATTTTCCGGCAGCATTCGTTTGACACGATCGGTAGTGTTGTTTGTCGTAGCTCGTTCTCCATGCCAGTTTGATTCAGCTTTAAACCACAAATTTGCAGAATTTTATATATTTGAACATGTATTTGAGAATGCAAGGCTCGATTTTATTAGACGAACAGACTTCAATGGTGAAGACAACTGTCAAAGTAACATCTGCAACATTGGTCCTTATAAAAGCTAAATTTATATGGCGGGAAGTACTTTTTGTCTCGAATTGCTCAGAAATAAAAAACAACCGGTTTCGGAAATACTATAAAATTAAAATGCTGTATTTAGATTAACTCTATGGGGAAGGTTTGTGCCTAAGAAACACATTTTGAATGTATACTAGTGTATACGGTTTTCGTACATAGTTAAGGATCATTCATCTTCTGTATCTTTCTCTCATTGTATGGAATCTGGAACAGCGCTTTTACGATAAGTTTTCACCGGCCTTCACCATTTAATAACGGCGAATCAGCTTCTCATACCTAGCTCTGGAAATCTGCTGCTGTCTCTGTTGCGCTAAATATCAGGTCTCACAGAGTATAGTTTAACTATTAATAACTCTATTGCGTAGCTTAGGTGATAAGGGTGACGGCTGGTAACTAGAGTTACCAAAAGCAAGTCCGTAAATGTATCTAAACCCCGTACACTTACCCTGGTAAAACCCCATCCGGTAACATTGACCATAGTGCCTTCTGCTAACTCGAAGTCTACAGCAGGTAACTCCACCTTGGCCACCTCGCATCCGAACGGTACAGGCTCCTTCAATTTCATCAGACAGATGTCGTTGATGACTCCGTGCAAACTGAAGTTCCTATGAATGATCTCCTTTTCCACGTCTATGAACTGTCCACCCGCATTCAAACGGTCTGAACCGATGAGAACTCTCTTTGTGGCACTGCTCCTGGATTTACGCATAGTTACTTTAAAGAAGTAACTCCTAATAAAAATGTTTGATTGTACCTAGTAGATAACATTGTCATGTAAATTAAGGAAGTATACCAAATTTCAGCTCAATCAGACACCGGGAAGTGGTCGAAATTTAACTTACAAGATTTGATGCACAAAAATAAACGGGATCAAGTTAAATAAAAGTGTGTAAAAATGAAAATTTTGGT
Organism: Pammene aurita; assembly: GCA_947086415.1. Lineage (NCBI taxonomy): Eukaryota > Metazoa > Arthropoda > Insecta > Lepidoptera > Tortricidae > Pammene > Pammene aurita. Next base: position 7,927,052 of record OX352307.1, read on the forward strand.
TCATAGGTAAACTAACAAAACACAGATCTCTTGTTATCACAAAAAAAAGATAGGATTAGGAAGAGCATCCCTCTATTTTTTTTAGTTTCGAAACAGATGATCAAATTTTTTTTTGCTTTGTGGGTGATTCAACGATAGGACTGTGGAATTATTAAATAAATATAATAATAATAATAATAAAGATTAATTATTAAAGAGAGTCGGTCAGGGTCTCCGTCTCCGGCGTGTCTTCGTCGGTCGGAGTGGACCCCAAGAGGACCCGCAGGACTCTCGGCTCTGGCTTGCCTTAATTGGCCGTCCAGAGAGGAGCCGTCAGAGCTATATGCTCGCAGGGTGGAAGTGAAATATGCATAAGTCGCGAGTTGGTACAGTGGCTGGGCTTCCTACAGTCACTGGCAGAAAGCGGTGTACACCTCTCCACACCCTGAGCCGCTCACACCGATGTTGCTCCTGGTCGTTTTTGCGACGGCAGTTTCAGGGGCCCATCTAGTCGGCGGCGAGTCACCGCCTGCCTCGATAACATGTAATAAAATTGTTATGGCAGGTGTCCGGACCTCTTTACAATAGCCTAATCTTTGACCAGCCTAACTTCAATACCATAGCCCATTACTCTGTCCATTTTATTTACAATAGCCATAACGCCTGCTGGAACCGGTTCACGGGTATCTATTAATGTACCCGTGAATGGGTTCTAGCAGGTGTATAACATAGCAAATTTCTCCAAGGGGCCTCTGCGTGTTGGATCTGTATCCCCACGCAAGCCTACCAAAAGACCGGGATATAAAGGCCCGTGATTCTCAAAGGAGATACAAATAATAATAATAATAATAAATTTTGGGGACAATCTTACACAAATCAACCTAGTCCCAAACTAAGCAAAGCTTGTACTATGGGTACTAGGCGACGATATACATACTTATATAGATAAATATATACTTAGATACATAGGAAACACCCATAACTCAGGAACAAATATTCGTGATAAACACACAAATAAATGCCCTTACCAGGATTTGAACCCGGGACCTCCTGCTTCATAGGCAGGGTCACTACCGACTGGGCTAGGAGGCCGTTAATTTATAGATTAATTATTAAACAGAAGGTATCGAGCCGTGACAAATATGCGAAAAAAAAGTAAAGATCCCGACGAATTGATAACCTCCTCCTTCGAAATCTTGAAGTCGGTTGAAAACTTAGACCATAGTATTTTGGAAAAAAACTTTACTCGCACTGAGAAAAAATTAACAAGAGTGAGTTCAGGCTCTTTAGTGTTCTTGTAAAGCTGCGTTTTCTACTATAGATATACTGGGATGCGTAGGGAGGGATGTGTTTGTTAAGAACTAATTTATTCACTTCATTATCTTTGCTCAAATGCAGATTCTACACATTGCAGAGTCGCTAAGTTTTTTCTTATAACTTCGCCAGACCATACCATAAGCGGGCCAGACACTGTCAGTAATAATGACATTATTTCTCTACCCGTCCTTTTCTATGTATATGGAGGATGAGAAGGACGATTAGAGAAACAATGACATTATTACTGACAGTGTCGGGTGGCCTAAAAAAATAGGGGAAATAAAACATTCTTACGGTATTAAGTTGACGAAGTAAAGGCAATGAGCCGCAGTCAGCACAAACCGCTCGTGTATTATAGAACCGCCGCAAAACGCCCGGTATTCTTCGTCCAGGGGTTTGAAATATAACGCCACTGTGAAAGGGACGTCTTGAATGGATACCTTGTGGCCTCCTATAATGGTAAGATTGTTAGTGCAGTTCCCTGCTGCATGGAGAGCTGAAAAATAATGTAATTTAGAGCAAAAATAACCACGAGAATAAATAAAAATGAAATTTTATTAATATACTAGCTGTGCCCGCGGCTCCGCCCGCGTGGAATTCGGTCTGTGTCAGTAAGCGGCTATTTAATTCACCCCTAATTTCTCTCCCGCTACCCTGGAGGCGGAAATTGAAGTAAAGTTGACAGATGGATACGCTAGAGGACAATAGTCCTAATAAAATATTTTACAATTACCACTAAATGAAACTACACTCATAAATGAATACTTTTTATTTATTTATTATATTTTTTTTGGCATGATTTAAACGACATAGTAGGTGTATATCGGACGATACAGGACCACTTTTGTATTTATACGTTCATGTCCATGGCAAATATCATCCAAATCGATCCTCCCGTCAAATCAGTCAAAGCATGAAAGGTAAGAACAGGCGGGGGGTCACAAATGCAGAAAAGATTTTTTTCTATTTGAGGTGCACTTGGAGGGAGGGGGGGGGGGGGGGGGGGGTTCATGACCATGCAAATTTAATTCTATTTTACATGTTTCTCAATCGTATGGGTGTCGCATTTTAGTGACGTGACGCTTTTTCGTGACGGTCACGTGACTTTTTTTCGCCTAGGCCCCCATCCGCGAACCGTCCGATAAGGAACTTCGTTCCAAAACTACCACCGGTTCTAACCCTACACCTCTGGCCCAAGAAGTATTATGTTATGACCGAAAAGAAATTCGACGGGACTTATTTTTTTCAAAACAGTTTCAATACATTATTAGATCATAGTGTTGTGTTTCTGCTGGTGAGTAAGGTTGCCAAAGAGCTCAAAGAGGACCCAGTGTGTTGACGATGAGGGACCCTCTTGTTCCTTTAGCCGTCAACACAGTGAATCCTCCTTTTTGTAAAGGGTCGGCAACGCGCATGTGACTCCTGTGGAGTTACAGGTGTCCATAGGTTACGGTAGCTGCTTACCATCAGGCAGGCCGTATGCTTGTTTGCCACCGTCGTAGTATAAAAAAAAAAAAAGATTTTAAAGATACAAAATAATGCGTAGTTCTTCAAGAAGACATATCAAAACAGCTTGAGAGACAGATAATGTACCTATTGTTTAATTATAAAGAAAAATAAATCCTAATCTGACTGCTTCACAAAACGTTTGATATATTTTCCTACCTAAACCTATAAATGTGTCCTATAACCTGTGTCCTATAAATGTTAGATGATTTTGTAGTAGTTTTTTGGTTTGGGCCATGCATCTTTGTCCGTCATATATAGTCCTCGAACCTGCAATAACCCTTTGACATTCATGACATTAAATAAAACAATTAAAAACGGATTTTATCGCGTGTATTGAGTTTAAATTACATCCCGACGTTTCAAACACTTTACAGCGTTCGTGGTCAACGGGTCGACTGAGGAAAAATGTACAATTACCTCCGTTCAAAAAACTATCTCAATATGCATATTGAGATAGTTTCAATATGCATATGAAAAACTATCTCAATATGCATATTGAGATAGTTTTTGAACGGAGGTAATTGTACATTTTTCCTCAGTCGACCCGTTGACCACGAACGCTGTAAAGTGTTTGAAACGTCGGGATGTAATTTAAACTCAATACACGCGATAAAATCCGTTTTTAATTGTTTTATTTCATGAATAACTATCGCGGCAACCGAAGACAATATTATTCATGACATTTTCAAATATTTCTTAAGAGCGGGTAAAGGTAAATTTAAAGCATCGACGGGTAACATGTTATAAATATGAACACCTTGACCAAAAAATTACAAATTATTTCAATACCAACTTTCAACATACAAACTTTCAACCCCCTTTTCACCCCTTCCAGGATTGATTTTCGGGATGAAAACTATTCTTTGTCCTTGCCCGGGATTCAAACTATCTCTACACAAAATTTCATCATTATCCGTTCAGCCGTTAACTAATTAAAAATTCTTGGAACGTGTTCTGTTATCGATTCTAAGTATCTCCAGCCAACTTTTTTTCGAATATATTCCATGAACAGACTTTCGACCCTCTTCAGCTTTATTATATGTATAGATAGTTTTTATTGAAAGTACCTTTCAGGCGTCACTTCCACTATTTTTTTCAAATTTTTTGGACCTACGGTTCTAAAGTAAGATGGGGGGGGGGGGGGGGGGGTGAAGAAGAAACTATCCTTTGTCATTTGAGACCCATACTATCTCTATACCAATTTTCATCTAAATCAGTTCAGCGGTAAAAAAATCCTCATACCACCTTCCAACCCCCTTTTCACCCCCACAAGGGTTTGAAAACGATCTTATGACGTTTCTCGAGACTTAAATTATCTCCATACTCATTTCTATCTAAATCGTTTCAGCGGTTAAAAATTCTCCATACAAACTTTCAACCCCATTTTCACCCCCACCAGGGTTGATTTTCGGGATTAAAACTATATATTATCCTTTCCCAGGACTCAAACTATATCTATATAAAATTTCATCAAAATCCGTTCAGCCGTTTTCACGTGATGCGCGGTCAAATAAACAGACAAACAGATAAACAGATAAACAGACAAAATATCTAAAAATTGTTGGAAAGTGTTCTGTTATCGATTCTAAGTATCCCCAGCCAACTTTTTTTCGATTATCTTCCATGTACAGACTTTCGACCCTCTTCAGCTTTATTATATGTATAGATAAAGACAAAAAAAACATTACTTAAGAAAACATAAACCTACAACTTATCACGCTACCTAAGCTAAATACATATACAAATGTATCCTATATCGCTGCCACTTGGCAAGGTGCCCATAAGGCTAGCTGTGTTGCCTCGCTGGATGGCGATACTAATTCGCTAGGCGAGGAACGAGCTAGCCCTACGGTCACCGGAGGACCGGATGAGCAAGTAACTTAACTTTTTGAACAGCGTTACTGCTTCCGGTTCCCATGGGCCAAGCGTCTCCACTGCAAAATGGGCAAATATGTAGCTGTCACCTAATGAAGCGAGGTTGGCCGCCATCTTGGTTTAAAGGTGCCGAAATTCGGTTTTTTAACCTTGACGCTTAAACGGTTGTTACTATGACTAAAGTGTCTATGGAACGTTTAAAGAAGATAAAATTCTCTACTTTTTTTCATACACAATAGATCTGTAAGTCTTACAGAAAAAAATACAGGGGGTGAAAAAAGTATCAAAATGCTCCAATGACTAATCTATATTACAAGTTACCTGAACTATACATCACTTGAAGAAATACCGCGATACTGAGGAGGTATAATGGCTGTAGATATTTCATGGTGAATCGGTGACTGGTGTACTCGTCGATATTATATTTGTTACAAACATAATATCGACTAACAGTTTGTAAATATTGTATCGAGTATTTAGAGTTCAACGCTTTTACGTAATTAACTTTTGTCATTAAAATTAATTAGTTATACCCTACGGATTTCTAAATGAGTGCAAGTTATTAAGGAATAACTGAAATAACAACGATAGCCATATATGTACCTACTTATTGGAAAGTAAATGTGTTATTACATTTATAATAGTAGTAGTAGCACCTTATTGTACACAAAAAAAAATACAAAAGAATCTTAAGAGATATAAGTACAAAGGCGAACTTATCCCTATAAGGGATTTCTAATTAGTTCATTAATTCTAATTCTCTATTTATATTATTAAACACCAGTATTTGCTTCGTTCGCAGAAAAATCTTTAAACTGGTGGTAGAGTTTTCAAACACTCTAGTGCATGTTCCTTACAGTCATATAACGCTAATAATAAATTATAATTTATCCGCAGACACGTATCCGGCGCAGTACTGAACGCGCTAGCGAACATCGCGGCGAACGTTCGCGGCACGAGCGCTCGGCTCGAGCTGCTGACGCGGCTGCTCGAGCTGTTCGTGCAGCTGGGTCTGGGCGGCGAGCGCGCCACCGACCGCTCGCCTGCGCCCGTACTCAAGAGCTCGGGCAGCGCGGGCAACCTCGGCGTGCTCATACCCGTCATAGCGGTCAGTGGCTACGAATGTACTCTATCTCATCTGTGGCTGGCTCCAGCTGATCGTGCAGCTAAGTCTGAGCGGCAAGCATGCCACCAATCGTTCGCCCGCGCCCATGCTCAAGAGCTCGGGCAGCGCGGGCAACCTCGGCGTGCTCATACCCGTCATAGCGGTCAGTGGCTACGAATGTACTCTATCTCATCTGTGGCTGGCTCCAGCTGTTCGTGCAGCTAGGTCTGAGCGGCAAGCATGCCACCAACCGTTCGCCCGCGCCCATGCTTAAGAGCTCGGGCAGCGCGGGCAACCTCGGCGTGCTCATACCCGTCATAGCGGTCAGTGGCTACGAATGTACTCTATCTCATCTGTGGCTGGCTCCAGCTGATCGTGCAGCTAAGTCTGAGCGGCAAGCATGCCACCAATCGTTCGCCCGCGCCCATGCTCAAGAGCTCGGGCAGCGCGGGCAACCTCGGCGTGCTCATACCCGTCATAGCGGTCAGTGGCTACGAATGTACTCTATCTCATCTGTGGCTGGCTCCAGCTGTTCGTGCAGCTAGGTCTGAGCGGCAAGCATGCCACCAACCGTTCGCCCGCGCCCATGCTCAAGAGCTCGGGCAGCGCGGGCAACCTTGGCGTGCTCATACCCGTCATAGCGGTCAGTGGCTACGAATGTACTCTATCTCATCTGTGGCTGGCTCCAGCTGTTCGTGTAGTCGGGTCTGGGCGGCGAGCGTGCCACTGACCGCTCGTCCGCGCCTCCTCAACCAATCAACCTCGGCGTGCTCATACCCGTCATAGCGGTCAGTGGCTACGAATGTACTCTATCTCATCTGTGGCTGGCTCCAGGTGATCGTGCAGCTAGGTCTGAGCGGCAAGCATGCCACCAACCGTTCGCCTGCGCCCATGCTCAAGAACTCGGGCAGCGCGGGCAACCTCGGCGTGCTCATACCCGTCATAGCGGTCAGTGGCTACGAATGTACTCTATCTCATCTGTGGCTGGCTCCAGCTGATCGTGCAGCTAGGTCTGAGCGGCAAGCATGCCACCAACCGTTCGCCCGCGCCCATGCTCAAGAGCTCGGGCAGCGCGGGCAACCTTGGCGTGCTCAGACCCGTCATAGCGGTCAGTGGCTACGAATGTACTCTATCTCATCTGTGGCTGGCTCCAGCTGTTCGTGTAGTCGGGTCTGGGCGGCGAGCGTGCCACTGACCGCTCGTCCGCGCCTCCTCAACCAATCAACCCCAACGTGCTCATACCCGTCATAGCGGTCAGTGGCTACGAATGTACTCTATCTCATCTGTGGCTGGCTCCAGCTGTTCGTGCAGCTGGGTCTGGGCGGCGAGCGCGCCACCGACCGTTCGCCCGCGCCCGTGCTCAAGAGCTCGGGCAGCGCGGGCAACCTCGGCGTGCTCATACCCGTCATAGCGGTCAGTGGCTACGAATGTACTCTATGTCATCTGTGGCTGGCTCCAGCTGGGTCTGAGCGGCGAGCGCGCCACCGACCGCTCGTCCGTGCCTCCTCAACCAATCAACCTCGACGTGCTCATTCCCTTTATAGCAGTCAGTGGCTACGAATGCTCAAATGTTCCACGTGTTCGTGCAGTCGTCCAAGAGTTCCCTCGATTTCTCTAGGATCCCATCATCAGATCCTGACCTGATGACAATGGGACCAAATGTCAAGTATACGGTATACCCTTTTAAACAAAAAATACTATTCCGAATCGGTCCAGCCGTCTTCGAAAAACAAAGATCCCGATGAAGTTGAAGGAGGAGGCTCCTTCAAAAGCTTGAAGTCGGTTGAAAAAGAACCGACTTCACCCACCTTTCCAAAAGCAAATGCTCGAGCTACTGTAAAAAATACCTAAATATATAGGTCTATAATATTTGAGGAGTTCCCTTGATTTCTTCAGGATCCCATCATCGGATCCTGACCTGATGACAATGGAACCATCTGTGAAGTACACTCTTATCAAACAAAACAAGAATTTTCCAAATCGGTCCAGCATCGGTGCTATGTAAATATGGAATGTAGTTAATTTATAGAAGGTTCAAATTCCTTTGAGCCTCAAGTTCAGCAATTTAGGCAGCGGGAGAAATTTTAGGGCGCTTAAACCTCTTATGGCGGCGGTCAGTGGCTATTGGTTTACAATTGAATAACGTGTTAAGTTAACTGATAAGATAAAGCCGACAGATTGCTTGACAAGTTGAAAGTCACTTGATTGTCATACCCATTATATGGCGTGGACACTTTTAACGCTCTACAAGCCGCTCGATACTGCATGGTTAGCACAGTACGCGACAGTATCTCGCGTGCGAGATAGTCTACCCGTTATTTTCTGGCTGTATCAATTAAAAAGAGACGGGTAGTCCATCTCGCGCTCGAGATACTGTCGCGTCACTCATGTTAACCCTAGTTAGCACTAGGACTCGCGGTCGTGACCGGGTTTCGTGTAGACGTGTCGTATACCCATTTCTGAACTAGAAGTATCCGGTTTTCTGACCCGTTCGGCACGTGTATTTTGGAAACGTGTAATTTTTCTTCACGCAAAATAGGCGCTAGACGTCGAGTTGCGGAAACCTGTCCGTGCTACAATACAATACAAACATGTAATTGAGATCCGTGTACCCGGGTTCACAAACGGGTTCTTAGCACCGCCGAGCTTAAGAACATGGGTATGGGGAGCTCTAGTGCTAACCGCGCTGGGCCCCGTGCATGCTTGCCTGTAGTGTTGCTTAACTGACGGATATTATTCTGTTCGCCCAATGTGTAACCATACGTCCATTTCTGGTAAAATTCAAAAGAAGTATTTTCCACAGGTGTTAGTGAAAAGGCTGCCCCCCATAAAGAACCCGAAGCCCCGACTACACAAACTCTTCCGTGACTACTGGCTCTACTGCGTAGTCATGGGCTTCACGGCAGCAGAATCACGTAAATATTGCTTTTCATATTGTGAATACTCGTATCTACGATTCGCTGACTCTTTGACTTTACTCTGTGTGACAGCATTTCAAATTTTTGCCGTAATATTTTTTAAGGGCGAAATTTTATGACTTCTAGTTTCTCTACATTTTGGCGTCCCACAAAACAAGTAATTACGTCTTGTTTTATAAAAAAAAAATCTGTTATAGTTTGGCCACGGTTTGTCTCACTTCAAGCATAGACAGATATAATCATACTGGCTTTTTCTTACGCTAGTATCCTTACTAACTTAGGGATGAGTATAGCTTATTACTTCTACTTTTACAGCACTTTTTTGTTAGCCAGACTATATAAAATAACTCTTTAAAAAAACATAGTCTAAGCAGCACTTAGTGCCAAATATTGACATCTTAAACTTAAGTACTTACATCTATAGATGGCGCTGTACGGTGTCATAGGTTAATATCAATTGGTTAGTAAAATCTTTAGCGTTTGACACACCGATATAAAGAATGGGATACACAATCAACAAAAAAATGTCCCCACAATTATAATTCCACGTAAATCAACATCTTGCTGAGGAGTTGTGCCGTTCTTGAAAATTTTCGTTTAGTATGGAAAAACGTTCTAGCTCAAGAATATCTCCCATAGACCATATTCTACTCACTCGGGTTAGCACGGTCACAGATCTTGGCATAATGTTTGACCCAAAACCACAGAATAAGTAATAGTACAAGTACAGAAGCTTCTCCTTCCTGAATTTGACATTTAGCTACAGAGGTGAAAACGTAAGCTGTCATGCGCTCTTAAAAAAATAAGAATAATTTTATTCAGGACGCTTGGTAATACAAAAAAAAATAAACGTCGAATTGATACAAGAACATTTTAAATAAAGCGTCACTGAAAGGGCTTCCACTCAGCTTGGTGTTAAGGTACCCTAGGGATATCTTAACGCTGGTCTTCAGTGGAAACCTTTTCAAAAAAGAAAATTATGTAACAAGAAAATCTTATTTCTAACTTATTTATAGTTACTTAATTTTGTAAAATCTGAGATCAGCTACGAAAGCAGGTTACATAATATTTAAATAATTATAACTAGACACATTATCATATAAAGAATATACATTATAATAATTTAAACTCTAAAACCACCAGTCCATCATTACACAGCCATATTTTATTAAGCTAACAATAAATTTTTAAGTAACATTGGCACTTAATATTTCAGGTTATTTGTAAATTTAGGAGATGAGGAGATTTTTATATTTGAATTTAAAAGAAGGTACAGGTAATGAGTTCCGTATAGGTGGCGGAATATTGTTCCAGCACTTTGTGGCGGAATATCTGAAAAATGTAATACGAACGGCAAAAACTTGAAATGATGTCTTTCTTATTCTCTGAACTGTACCTGACCTTATTAGAGATGTCTAAACGTGTTCTCTTCTTCTCCGGCGACGCTGTAGCCATGCGCAAGCGTGAGTACACCGGCTTGTAGACGATTAGATGTGTGTTTGGTTTTGATGGTTTTATTGCATATCCTTGTCGTATTGTAACAGACTGCCCTGAGATCCAACCGCCAATGTCGAAAATAGAAATTTCGTTATCTCCCTCTCTATCGCACTTGGTAACGAGCGAAAGAGATGCAGATAACGAGATTTCGATTTTCGTAGTTCACGGTGAGATATCTGTTTTTACTTTTGACCTTATTACAAAGGATTAAGGTGCAAAATTGTAAACATATTTAACGTCGACTATACAGTGGATCGATATCATACTTGTAGTTAAACATGAGATGAACATGGAGTCGTAAAATTTTGGGACGATAGTCATAAGTACTATTTCAACTCCACCATTATGCTCTGTATATGAAATGACTGACAAGTATATTAAAAACTTATAATTTGTAAACGTTTTCTATGGTATCGATATTCATACAATATTGTAACGTTGTTTTGTTTTTATTTTTTTTATGGGTGGCATACGACAATTTCCGCATTCTTCTTTAATTTGATATTTTACTATTTTTGCTGTCGTAGACAATAGTGGCATAATTAAGCTTTTCGATCTCGTACCTTACTTAGGCCACTCAGCTAGCTTCGTGGCCTAAACACGGTACTCGATTGATGATTATCCTGGCTTGCTATTATAAAAATATCAGAAGATTTTATATGTCATACTACAATTATGTTGTCGATCAACTATTCGTTAGTGTCGGAATGAGTGACACGTAAAACACGACAGCGATGAGAGTTTTGTTGCAAATAGTTTGCAGGTTTATTGAAAATGTGATGTCGTGGTTATTAAAAATTCCTTGCGATCGTGGCAGGATCGCCATGTGAGACCAAATCAAGATACACATTTTTATGTTGGAGTTTAAAATTAGTATGAGTGTCACTGTAGCGTAATTATAATTAACAAATGAGGAGTGTCTTTTCAAAAGGGCTTATTTCCACTTTGAACTTTTTTTGGGAAATTGAGGAAATCAGAAATCGACGGTTTCCATTTCGATATTATTACTTTATTTTCGATATTGTATTTAAGTAAGTTGATATAAATGTTATGGCACCACATATTTTGTTTTATCTAACTAAATTATTATGTTAATTTACCATACATTTTCAGAATTAAGCCCTTTTGATGCGAACTTTTGGAATTACGCCGTTTTGTTGCGGCCTTGTGAGAAATAAATCTTTTTGATTTGGACATTATAGAGATAAACTCTTTTGAAAAGGATAACTTTTTATTGTGAAATTAAACTTAACTACTAAAAATAAGTTAAGGCAGAATAATTTTAGTTACTAAACTTGAACTTAGTCTGCATCATCTTCGCAACGCAACAATCGCAGACTTCGTCTCGATTTTCATATACTGATACTATATAATGATTAGGTACTAATATGGTTCTACACCAAGCCAGCTACGGTAACCTTATCCAATCGTCTCCAATCCGTTTTTTTTTAAGAAATTTTCTACATCCTTTTTTTTATTTACTGAAAGAGGCCGAGTTGTCATATCTGTCTATTTCTTTCTCATACTATAATAATTTTTAAGAAAAAAAAACCGACTTCAATGGGGGTAGCCGGTGAAGGATTATTGTAGATAGATGGTGCACTTAGATTCCATACAATGAAATAACTTGCTTAAAAAACGCAGCGGAGAGGACCAATCGCCAAACGTGAACTATGCGTCGTTGAAGAGTTCCGTTCTGATTATCATCAACAGTTCCACTTCATCAAATGTCACTCTTTTGAATGAAAATGCTTGATTTGTTGATGAAAATACAAAAGTCACTTTATGTATGCCTTTAAGATTTGAGGAATTCCCTCGATTCCTCGTGGAACTCATCATCAGAACTTGAGCTTGACGAAAATTGGTCCTGACAATCTAACTTGCTTAACAAACATAGCGAAGAGGAAGAATCGCCAAACATGAACTATGCGTCGTTGAAGAGTTCCGTTCTGTTCATCATCAGCAGTTCCACTTCATCAAATGTCACTCTTTTGAATGAAAATGCTTGATTTGTTGATAAAAATACAAAAGTCACTATGTGTAAGCCCTTAAGATTTGAGGAGTTCCCTCGATTCTTCATGGATCCCATCATCAGAACTTGAGCTGGACGAACATTTGTTCTGACAATTAAACTTGCTAAACAAACACAGCGAAGAGGACGAATCGCCAAACGTGAACTATGCGTCGTTGAAGAGTTCCGTTCTGATCATCATCAGCAGTTCTACTTCATCCAATGTCACTGTTTTGAATGAAAATGATGGTTTTGTTGATAAAAATCACTATATGTATGCCTTTAAGATTTGAGGAGTTCCCTCGATTCCTCATGGATCCCATCATCAGAACTGCGTTTTGACAAAAACGGGACCAATCTGTATATATATACTTACAATCAAAAAAAGAATTTTCAAAATCGGTTCAGACATGACGGAGTTATGGAGTAACAAACATAAAAAAAAAAAAAAAAAAAAAAACATACACGCCGAATTGAGAACCTCCTCTTTTCAAATCTTGAAGTCGGTTAAAAAAGAAATAGGCCCTTTTGATCCGGACTTTGAAATTTGAATCTTTTTTTAGAGGACAAAGAGAGACTTATTAGAACTTCAAACTCAAAGAATATATTTAATTCTCTATTTTAAGCAAAACTACATTCACAGTTAAAAAAAAGTTCAAAATGGAAATAAGCCCTTTTGAAAAGACACTCCTCAAATGAAATATGAACGTTACAGCGATGTTTCGCAGTGTATTATTTCAGAGTGTGCTTCTTAGTACCATACCATAGTGCAATGTTAGATTTTTATGTACGAGAATTAGCTTGTGCCCTTTTTTATGAGTGATATAAAGTTATATCGTATTATGACATCGTTATATAACAGAGTTATTTTCTTTTCCGTGAATGTCCCATCCTCATTTGATCAAAATGTATGTAACAAATAAATCATTTATTTGGTTTTGTATTAGAATACTTGTAGAATGGTTTGTCAAGTGATTAGAAAAGTTTTAAAGTTTGAAGACCCCTGTAAAAATCCCCCATCGTAAAAATGTTAATATTGTGATAATTAACCTCCCCTTTTAAAATATCATTGAAGACTAATATATCAACTTAATGGTAAAAAACCCTAGAACCCAAAAGTGGTTATTCAATAGTTATGCTATATGTGTATATTGAGTTTTCTCTGATTATGTAAAGAAATAATGTAAAATGTAAATCACACGTAATCTGATTGCAATCGTGCATATCTAAATAATAACAATATTAACATAGCTACTGAATAATCACTATTACCGTCTCCCAAAAACATCAACTAACATTACCCTCTTCTCAGGATTATGGCCGCAAGAATGGTATGCCGGTGTAAAAGAGATAGCAGTAAAATCGCCATACTTGGTGTCGCAAACTTCACTTCGCTCCGATCTGCGCGAACTTCAGTACACGTCGGCTGTCAGAAATGATTCTGTGTCAGTGACAGAGCTGCAGGAGTTGAAGACGCAGATTCTGAACCTTCTGGACCATCCCCAAGATGTATCGGTGATAGTCGGAAAGCTGACGTTTGCGCCTTGCATGTATTTGCTGAGCGTCTATTGGCTGGAAACGTTGAGGTAAGTCAGAGGTAAAATCAATTTTAACTATAAAACTTTCGTGAGACTCTAACATATTAAAAATATTTATAACGGGTTACTCACGTAATTTAAGTCGATTTTTGCTCGACATGTTTCGATCAATTTACGATGACCATTTTCACGAGCTGCCTTCCGCGATGGCAGCGCGACGGCTACTACGCGCCTGCGCGCGGTGTGCTTTGCTGCTGGCGGCGGTAAAATCAATTGGCTAGAAATGATGTTGATGACAGGTTACACGAGTTTATAAGGTTTAACTAGACTATAGTGAAGATTGAGTCGAAACTTATTAAGGTAGACGTCTCGCTTACTCTTGCTGTCTGCTGTCGTTTCGCGACGCAGCGTTCTTAATTTATCTTATTGCCCTACTAATGGAGTACGGGAACGCCTTTTTAACCTATAAAAATGACATAAATCAGTCCAGTCCAATCACGTCCGATTTTATTTTGTAACCTGTTAGAATACGTTAAGTACTAATAAGAAAAGATAATTTCTAACAATTGTTAGCGTTGCGCTAAGTATAATACATGTATTTGTTTGCTACACATAGAAAAGATTATGTAAGTTTTATTTTTCTCCACCAGGCTATCGCTTTTTACTATTGCAACATAACTTCACATTTTATAACGGTTTTGTCAAGAGCATATGTCGTCTTAGCCATTTGTAATTCGTTTAGAATTCAAGGTCACTTATATTTTGACAAATTGTTTTCGATTATGCTCACATAATCTATTGACCAAACTGTTATAAAATAACAGATGATGTTGAAATACTTGAATACAATAGTATGGTAAAGAAAAATATATCTTGTATAATCTTTTCTTGTTGTTATTAACAAATATCTATATAACATCTAGCGCGACGTCATACACTGTTAGAAAATATTTTTTACTATAAGTAATCATATCATATTCTCTAACTAAAAAAGAAAATCGCACTTGTGAGTTATCGAAGCTCGAAACTGTTCGCGTACTGTACTATACTGGCACGACGCTTTTGGACACAATAGAGTTGGAGCGAAAAATTAATCACCCCTTTATGTGTACGGGATGAACCCTAAAAAAATTTTTTTTTCAGATTTTGTTTTACCACTGTCGGCGTGATTAAAACACATACTCATAGCAAATTTCAGTTTTCTAGTACTAACCATCACTGAGCAAAGGCGGTCGCGGACAGACGGACGGACGGACGAACGGACTGATAGACATGGCGAAACTATAAGGGTTCCTAGTTGACTACGGAACCCTAAAAACAGCCTTTTTAGTTTTAACTAATTTCACCTTGTTCTGTTTCCCTTGTAGGGTGACCAACTCTCCTGAACCCAGTCTCCAGCCGATAATCGAGTACTTGAGCGATACAGCGCTGCAAAAGGACAAGAGTATGATGTGGCAATGCGTCGCCAGGTATGTTGCTAAGTGTTGTTGAGTTTTGTTATTGACGAAACATTTTTAATATTCTCAACTTTTCGCTGTTTTTAAAACCCTATCAATTTGGTAAGCACATGACCCAAAGGTAAGCGTTTACCGAAATCAAAACCCCGAATGATATTTCCCTCTCAGGGTATCTCTATTGCTAAGACATTCAACAGGAAACCATATTGAATATAGTTCACCTTGTTCAAAACGGTTGCTCAGTGATAGGGTAACCATTGTAGTGTGTGCTACGCCTTACCCACACATGCTTAGCCACATAGTACATAAGGTAATGTTAGAGTTATTTAACACACAATATATACGACATTGAACCTAAATAGTTGTTTCACTACGCCACACATTACATGGCGATCCTGCCAGTGCGGCCGTGAGCTGCACTGGCGGCGCGCTGCGCCGGCCAGTAAAACAAGTAATTAACTTTTGGGACATTATAAAAAGTGTAAGATTACTACAGTTGTGAACTGTAAATACTTGATTTTTATTTTTTATTTGTTACTGGAAGTTATGTCATTACATAAAAATACCAAGGACATGGACCTCTACACTGACGAATGTGCATCGTAAAAGTGATTGATTAACATTTCGTGAGATAAACAACAGTTTTCTCGAGTGAAGTGACATTTGGTAAGGTGAGAAAAATAACGGAAATAACGGAAGTGAAAAAAGTGACAATCAGACACTAATCATAATATTAACGTGAACTCTTTAAAGTATATATGTACGTGAACTCTTTTAAATATATGAAAATCGAACTGAGACGTGAATGTGCTGCTGGGAACCGGGAATCCAAACACGCTTTATCCCGAAATTGTCTGTGCCCTTGGGAGCAGCCAAGGACGCCAGCGCCAGTGCAAGGGAGTGCGGAATAATATTAAAATATTCCAGCAATTTTTGTTGACTTCATAAATAATTCTTATTATTATAAGAAGTTATTATTAAATTATCTGTGTTCAAGTTTTGCAGAATATCATATCTAATTCTAATTGAGGAAGATATCTAATGAAAAATTATTAATTTGTTTAAAAAAGGACTGCTTAGGAACTACATTATTAAAAAATATATTTTTTTAAATTCATTATATTTTATTTATATTATATAACTTTTGTACTAGTATTGAAGGATTTTGTAGGATAAGTTGTGTTGATTAGAATATAAATGGATTAACATACTTTATCGTTATCGTGTTTTTAAATTTCCATTTTCGGATATTACTTTTTAATTTATGACTTTATTTACTAATTATAACTTACAGGTGTTTTTATAAAAAAATGTTTATCATTTTAACAGAGGTAGTAGGTACTACCACGTATTTCATTATACTTTCGAATAAGGCGCATCGCGACGGCACATGCCCTCCATATAGGGATTGATTGGCATGCTGCGTCTGCGATTTCATTTCATATTTCATAGACTAGTGTCTTGGGTTTAAATAATGTAAATTAAAGATATTAATGTTATTATAATTATTTTTTTTGGATATTTATGTTAGGTTGATATTTTAGCGAATAGCTTTATAATTATATAATCCTATGTTTGTATTTAAGATTTTATTTTTATTATATTTTGTTCGGATTTGACGCAAACACTAAATAGTGTTTATTTATATTTGGAAGTATGGTGAATGGCAATAGCTTAAATACAATTTATAGAACATTTAAATAATGCAACAACAAGGTATAGAAAATATATAAACTAATGATATATTAACTGGTAATGATGTTATTTGGACGTGTATGGGAAATTTATTTGGAATAAATATATTGGAATGGATTTGAATTTTGAAGGTTTTGTAGTTGGGATTTGCATAAAATGGAGTTAATTATTTCAAAGAGATGGAATTGGTTTGATTTTAAATGGTTTTATGAATGTAGTGTTTGGGAAAGCTGAAACGCATAAGTTTTTCAAAGGACGATTAGTCTGATCACCTAAGAGTTGCTGAAATTCTTATAAGTTGCAGTTTTGACGGTGTTTGAGATATTTGATTGAATTTGAAAGATTTTTTTTAAATGTGATTTCAATAAGAGTTACTTGTTGTAATGAATGATAAATATACCTATTGTATCTTCGGTGGCCCAGGAGGCGGCCATGATCGTTAAGGTATAACAAGGGTATACCAGGACACAAGACAGGCACGGAATCCTCGGAGTCTGACCATGGTCTGACCATGGTGATCAAATCATGATTCGATCGAGTATCAATCGTGGAGACCCTTGGACACATGGAAGGATTGGAATTATATGAAGTATGGAAGTGTTAAAAGAACTGCCTGCATAAAGAAATATAAAGTATGTGTGCACGCTTAAAATAAAAATTATCTTGTGTCCTGAGCAATAATCGGCCGACCACAAATGTAAATCCGTTGTATAAGTACCCTTGTCACAAGTGAATGCACACAGAAGATGTACATTTTTAAGAAAATGTTTTGACACGTAAAAGAAAAAGTAAAGACGTCATATTATAAAGGTGAATATATAACACTAAATATGTACCTATAAATACTTGCGAGTAACTTAATGTCGACAAAAATGAGTAATAAATACCAATGTAATAGAAAGAAATGTAAACGTACGTACGTATCTTAATAAGGACTAGGACATAACTGTATTGACAAATACAAAAAAAAAGTTGGTTACCTTAATTATATGTTATATTTTTATTTATACGATATTATGCTCTTAATTTTTACATTTTTAATAATCAGTTCAGTATAGTAAGTTAGGTATAGATTTTTTTCTTCAATACCTTATAATCATTGTTAGAATTTAATATTGTAACAATAAGCAGTGGATCAATCGATATTGCTAATGCAAATAACTTTTAATTTTTTTAAAACTAATATTGTATAGTTTTTTCAATATCTGCATACTTTATTCAATTTGTATAATGTTACTTATTTAAAAAAATAGATTGTATATTACACAAATCTATTTTTTTTCTCTAAGAGGGATGGTGTAGTGTTTGCTACGCCTTTCCCACACATGCTTAGCCACATAGTACATAAGGTAATGTTAGAGTTATTTAACACACAATATATACGACATTGAACCTAAATAGTTGTTTCACTACGCCACACATTACACCATATCATTGGGTAATCATTTAATAGGGTTACCCCATCGAAAAGATTAATCAAATAGAGGGGTTTTCCGGTCCCTGGTTTACTAAACACTAAATGGAAACTAGGAGGACTAGAACTAAAAACAATACAACAGGATTCTCTCTATGACACACCAAAAACAAAGCAATAAGCATAACTTGAATATGAATACATTGGAGAACATGCGTGAAAAATATTTAATTGAATTTATGCAATAAACACGTTCAACAACCCCATATTAATATAAATAAGTGGAAATCCGTAAAAAAAATTGACAGATTTTTAAAGATATTGCGGTTTAAAAACGTAAAATTTTAGGCATTTTTTTATACCTCAAATGTATTTTCGAAAGCTCAGTTCGATTACTTATGTTCTAACAAGAAAAAATATATATGACAACTATATAGCTAAACGCATTTTTTCGTGCCTAAAATTACAAAAATCTTCCAAAAACTTGTTCCTTCCAAACAGTTTTCCGCAACTTTGAGGCCGGTGACGTCACAAACCTCACACTTTTTGTATGGGGCGTTTTGACGCGCGGCGCAGACGCCTAACCGGCGACAGTCGCCGCGCCTAACGTATTTTCGCATTTTTGACGTTTTAGGGCTAAAACAGATAGTATGTTTATTAGAGACATTTGAATCTAACCGGAAATATAATCGAATGGACGCCTGCAACCCCAGAGGATTACATGTGCGTTGCCTACCCTTTAGGAACTTATACACTCCTTGTTTCTATGTCACATGACCACTGTTTTGTCTACATCCTTTCACGTTGGGACCATCATAAGCCTTGGTTACAGCTTGTCTAATTCGATCCCCCTTTTACCAGCGTTGGCGACAAAGTGTTCCTCAAATTCCTGGACGTGATGTCAGAGAAGGTCAAGGACGAGTCCAGAGAGCGAGAACTCGAGGGCCACGCGCAGTTCCTACTAGTGAACTTCAACCACATCCATAAGCAGATCCGACGCGTCGCTGACAAGTGGTTGGCTGGTCTTGTGGACCGGTTCCCTCATCTACTGTGGAACTGTAGGGTACGCTTTACTCGCTATTGGCTATGCAAGCCCATTCACCGATTAACAAATTAGATATCGGGAGCTCCTTTCTAGTGCACGGAGTGTAACTATCCGAGGTTCCGAGAGGCCGCCGTTTTGATTTCTTTGATTATTGGTCTGATTTAGATGCGTTGGTAGTCTGGCGGTAAGACGTCCGACTTTCAATCCGGAGGTCTCGGGTTCAAACCCCGCCGGCTCGTATCAATGAGTTTTTCGGAACTTTGTACGAAATATGGTTTTATTTTTACCAATCGCTGTTCGGTGAAGGAATACATCGTGAGGAAACCTGCATACGTCTGCGGAGAAATTCAAAGGTGTATGTGAAGTCTCCAATCCGCTTTAGGCCAGCGTGGGGACTATAGCCCAACCCCTCTCGTGTTTGAGAGGAGGCCTATGCCCAGCAGTGGGACGTATATAGGCTAACATATTATTTGTTTATTATTATATTGCATGGCCTGATTGATTCTGATTACTTATTTATAGGTAGAATACACTAGATAATTTTCAAAATTGTACAACTAGTGAGCAAAGTGTTCCTCCAGGTTCTCTGGTCCATGCTGGACATCCTGCAAGTCCTGAGCTTCAGTTTGGATCTGGACGCGAATCAGGAGACGCCGCTGCTCAAAGTGCCCGGCACAGACTTTACTATGCAGCTGCAGGATACTCTGGAAGGAAGAGAGGTGAGTCTGAGAGATAAATTTAACTATTTAAATAATAAATAAATATAATGGGACAATCTTACACAAATCTACCTAGTTGTACGGTAAGCTCAATAAGGCTTATGTTGTGGGTACTATGCGACGATATATAGAAACAAATATCCCTGATAAACACACAAAAAATGCCCTGTCCAGGATTCGAACCCGGGACCTCCTGCTTCATACTGCTACCGACTAGGCTAGGAGGCCGTATTTAAGAAATAAAGGAAAAGTAGATAAAGCCTCAGGTGAGACACGAACTCGCGACTCTGGGATACATGCCCATCGCTCTGATCAACTGAGCTACTGATACTTACCTGAGGGCTGCGAATTTCTCCATTATATCTTTCATGCGTCTTAGGGGGACGCCTATTATTAATTATTATTTCTTATTAATTTTTTTGGCTTTATTTCTAATCATTGTGGTACCGTACGTTCTGCTTAATACAAAATTGTTTAGTTGATGTTATATGAGTTTATACAATTTTACAATAACTCAAGGTTATATTATGAAAATATACTTTTAAATTGGGTACTTACCTATTTACTTGTGGCTTTTCTCCAGCAGAAGTGTGTGAAAGGGTTATGCGCACTAGTGTTCGATTGTGGCCCGCACCTCGGCCTTTGGCGTCCCAAGGTAGCATGCCACGTACTATTAAAAAAACCGGCTAAGTGCGAGTCGAACTCGCGCACGAAGGGTACCGTACCATTATCTATAAAAACGGCAACAAAATCATGTCTGTTGTATGGGAGCCTTCTTAAATATTTATTTTATTCTGTTTTTAGGGTTCCGTAGCCTAATGGCAAAAAACGGAACCCTTATGGATTCGTCATGTCTGTCTGTCTGTCCGTCCGTATGTCACAGCCATTTTACTCGGAAACTATAACACGAATCTGAATAAAATTTACACATAAGGTGTATTTTGTATGCAGCTACTTAGTTATGTATTTAAATTAAAAAATATATATTTTTTGGGGGGGCACTCCATACATGTAATTTTTTTACTAATTATCAACATGTTATCAACATGTTACAAAAATTCAAAAATTCAATAGAGACTGTTCAGACAAAGTACTTGCGTGCCATGCATATCAGATGTTACCGTTGGCGTTCAAGTTACCAGCAACTTCTTGAAAAGTACAATTTACTTAATTTACAAAACCGGCGCGTCCTTCTGGATGCTATGGTCTTATATAACCTGTGTCATAGCAAGTTCGACTGCCCCAGCCTGAGCGGAGCGCTCTGCTGCCGCGTGCCGACGCGCGTGCGGCAGCGCGCCGCGCGCCAGCACCAGCTGTTCGCGTGTGCACGCCGGGGAACGTGACCCACTGTATAGGCTAGTTAAATCATACAATATGCTCTTTAACGATATTGATATGTTTATGATGTCTGAGAATGTGCATAAAAAAAACGTGCATAAAATACTACACCGAAATCAATAAATAATATCCTGTATACATTACAATAATTATAAGTGTTAGTAAGTATAATACTTTATTGTACAACAATGAAAAATACAACAGAAAGAATACTATTTGCATTGTTACCAAGCGCAAAATATTATAGATTCATAATCTAGTAATCTGTGGACAATGTCGTTGGTCTCACACTTTGTAATTTTTGTATTGTTACTATTAGCCATAATCTCGTGTGTTACTGTTTTTTGTCCCAAATAAATTGAAAAAAAAAAAAACATGTGACACATCAATCGATAGGCCTTTTAAATAATATTGAGGTTTCTTTGATCATTTTGTGATTAAGTAAATATTTTCTGAAATAATCGCTTCAAAAGTCAGAAAAATTGTGTTCCCCCCCTGTAACTTTTGAACCGTAAGTCCAAAAAATATGAAAAATTTTGAGGAGATGCGCCTTATCATATACTTTCTACGAAAATTGTTTTGAACATTATCGGTTTAGCCATTTTTGAGTTATCTCCAAAAAACTTCTTCCATAGGCATCAGATACGCCCTTATGGTATTAGTTTGGTTCTTATTCCATTGAAGGTACGGAACCCTCCTATGCGTGGTCCGACACGCATTTGGCCGGTTTTTTTAGTATTTGTTGTTATAGCGGCAAACGAAATAACATAATCTGTGAAAACTTCAACTATCTAACTATCACGGCTCATGAGATACAGCCTGGTGACAGACGGACAGCGAAGTCTTAGTAATAGGGTCCCGTTTTTACCCTTTGGGTACGGAACCCAAAAAAAATTCACAAAAACAAGTCGTTTTCTCCGGTTGTAAAATCAGTTTTATTCAAAAATGGATACATTACTTTTAAACTAGTCGCGTGTGTGTACAGTCACCGGTAATAGTATCTTCCTACACGAAGGCCGCAAAAATACGTGTATGTGACACGCTCTACATAGCTCGCATAGCTCTACAAATAAGAACGTGTGACATCTTTTTGCGGCCTTCGTGTAGGAAGATACTATTGGCGGTGACTGTACTCTTGATATAAAAAGTTTCTTGTTTTCAGGGAATAGTGAAAGATTTTGCAGACCGCTGTCACGGTATAGTTCAGGAAGCCATGAAATGGGCGCCGCAGTCTACACGCTCGCATTTGCAAGAGTATCTTAACCAGGTAACGCTATTTAAATAATAGAAATAATTATCTTATGATGTAATATCTTGCTTACGTTTGAGTTTGTAGGCATAGCTAATATAGCTATCAATCCAAAATTCAGAGATTTATTAGTACAAACAGCAACACTCTTAACTGTACATCGGTGGACCTAATTACAAACGGCATAAGGTCCACCGATGGGCAGTTAACGGAGTGGACGATGGTACATAACGCCCAGGGTGGTAACATTAGAACGGCTCAGGTCGCGGGCATTTGCACCGCCACAAACAAGCGAATTTTCTTCTTTATTACCTCCCAGTGGTGTATATACAATTTTACGTCATCTCCTAGGTGGGAAGTTAGATTTGCCACTGCGCGCGCGGGCGGTAAATCTCACTTGCCGCCCGGAGTGACGTAAAATGATATTTCAAATACAAAATAAAAATACAAATATTTTTTGTACGAAAGTGAGTATTAAAAATGATAGTCTGTTACATATAGCGCCAGACAGTATTTCTACTTCTTTATTAATTGTACTAAGCCATACAACCCTAACTTTTCTTGTCGTGTAAATATAATAATTGAGCTTGCCCATGCTAGTGCAGACAACCGTCTCGTCGAACAATACTTATATTTCTCGATTCCTGTATTAATGTACCGTTATTTCAGGTCCCAAATTCAACCCTCTGGCATCACGTAGGGCTGGCCCTGGCAACCGGAGCGTTGCTGGGCGCAGCGGGACTCAACCGTGCATCGGCCCCACTGTCCCGCGCCGCTTTAGAAAAACGGCCTCCTTGTGTGACGCAGGACTCTGCTGCGTTGCTCGCTGTCGTGTCACAGAGGAGTCGGTACGCCGGTGAAGTAAGTACTTCAGTACATGGCGACCCTGCCATAGTAAAACGTAGGGCTGGCCCTAGCAACCGAAGCGTTGCTAAGCGCAGCGGGACTCAACCGTGCATCGGCCCCACTATCCCGCGCCGCTTTAGAAAAACGGCCTCCTTGTGTGACGCAGGACTCTGCTGCGTTGCTCGCTGTCGTGTCACAGAGGAGTCGGTACGCCGGTGAAGTAAGTACTTCAGTACATGGCGACCCTGCCATAGTAAAACGTAGGGCTGGCCCTAGCAACCGAAGCGTTGCTAAGCGCAGCGGGACTCAACCGTGCATCGGCCCCACTATCCCGCGCCGCTTTAGAAAAACGGCCTCCTTGTGTGACGCAGGACTCTGCTGCGTTGCTCGCTTTCGTGTCACAGAGGAGTCGGTACGCCGGTGAAGTAAGTACTTCAGTACATGGCGACCCTGCCATAGTAAAACGTAGGGCTGGCCCTAGCAACCGAAGCGTTGCTAAGCGCAGCGGGACTCAACCGTGCATCGGCCCCACTATCCCGCGCCGCTTTAGAAAAACGGCCTCCTTGTGTAACGCAGGACTCTGCTGCGTTGCTCGCTGTCGTGTCACAGAGGAGTCGGTACGCCGGTGAAGTGAGTACTTCAGTACAGGGCGACCCTGCCATAGTAAAACGTAGGGCTGGCCCTAGCAACCGAAGCGTTGCTAAGCGCAGCGGGACTCAACCGTGCATCGGCCCCACTATCCCGCGCCGCTTTAGAAAAACGGCCTCCTTGTGTGACGCAGGACTCTGCTGCGTTGCTCGCTGTCGTGTCACAGAGGAGTCGGTACGCCGGTGAAGTGAGTACTTCAGTACAGGGCGACCCTGCCATAGTAAAACGTAGGGCTGGCCCTAGCAACCGGAGCGTTGCTAAGCGCAGCGGGACTCAACCGTGCATCGGCCCCACTATCCCGCGCCGCTTTATAAAAACGGCCTCCTTGTGTGACGCAGGACTCTGCTGCGTTGCTCGCTGTCGTGTCACAGAGGAGTCGGTACGCCGGTGAAGTGAGTACTTCAGTACAGGGCGACCCTGCCATAGTAAAACGTAGGGCTGGCCCTAGCAATCGGAGCGTTGCTAAGCGCAGCGGGACTCAACCGTGCATCGGCCCCACTGTCCTGCGCCGCTTTAGAAAAACGTCCCCCTCACAGAGGAGTTGGTACGCCGGTGAAGTAAGTACATCAGTACATGGCGACCCTGCCATAGTGAAATATCGGGCTGGCACTTGCAACTGGTGTGCTACTACGCGCGGCGGGACGTAGCCGTGCATCGGCTCCACTGTCCCGCGCCGTTTTAGAAACAACGGCCTCCTTGTGTAACGCAGGACTCGGCTGCGTTACTCGCTGTCGTGTCACAGAGGAGTCGGTACGCCGGTGAAGTAAGTACTTCAGTACAAGGCGACCCTGCCATAGTAAAACGTAAGGCTGGCCCTAGCAACCGAAGCGTTGCTAAGCGCAGCGGGACTCAACCGTGTATCGGCCCTGTCCCGCGCCGCTTTAGAAACAACGGCCGCCTTGTGTGACGCAAGTCTCTGCTGCGTTGCTCGCTGTCGTGTCACAGAGGAGTCGGTACACCGGTGAAGTAAGTACTTCAGTACATGGCGACCCTGCCATCGTACCACGTAGGGCTGGCTCTTGTTCCTCAGGGCTGGTGAATCTTTGATTTATGGCAACCTTGCTATACTAAAGTAGGGCTGGCAGTTAAGATCGTGCTAAAAGGTGTGGTTTAATCATAATTAATATGTTTATTTGCAGAAAAAGGGTTAGGTTACATGTCTTAAATTTAGGTTAGTGATAGTTCAGCTGGCTTAACCGCGCTTCAGCCTCACTATCCCATACTGCTCTAGAACACGGCCGCTTTGCGTGACGCATTAACTACTACGCTGTTACGGTACAGTCGAAGCATGAGCTCAATGCATTCTCTCTGCGTTATATTATACTAATGTGTCGTTCGTCTGAAGGTAACTGGAGCTGTGGCAGCGGAAGGTGGCGGCGAAGCAGCTCTCTGGCGAGTAGGCGCTCGTCTCCACACCGCGCTAAAAGAAGCATGTAGCAGCGAGAGTGAAGTCGCACACCGTGCGACATTGTGGCGTGCTACAGCACTGTTGGTACACGCGCGTCATCATCCTACACAAGATGGCACAGCACGAGCGTTACTGCATTCAGTAGGTTAGTAAAGTCTCCGTACTGTACTGAAAGGAGCGTGTAGCAGCGAGAGTAAATTTGCTTATCGTGCGGCATTGTTGCGTGCTACAGTGCACTTACTGCCAATTGTTTACCCAGAAAAGAAACCTAACTTTCGCCAACTTGCAATAAATATTTCTTCCTTAAAACAATATTCTACCACCTATAGTTTAATTTCATACAAATTACAGTAAAAAATGCAATATTGAATTTTCCTCTTCTTACTAATTATTACATTATACCTTTGTGTTGCAGCTTGGTCCCAAGTGGACATATTCACCGAAGACGCCGTCACGTCAGCGGTGGAATGTTGGCAATGGCTGACCACAGCAAGGCCGGAGTTAGAGCTGCGGTTACTGCAAGAGGTCTTTGCTGCCTGGCAGTGCACCGTGGATCGCCGAATGGGGCTGTTCTCCCCGCAGACCGAAGAGACCAGCCCTCTAGCGGCTTATGAAGGTATGATAGCCGTGACCTTAGCAGAGGGTTATTAGAAATGGCTGCCCGGCAAGGCTAGTTGGTATTACGGTTACTGCAAGAGGTGTTTGCTGCCTGGCAGTGCACCGTGGACCGCCTAATGGGACTGTTCTCCCCACAGACCGAAGAAACCAGCCCACTAGCGGCATATGAAGGTATGATAGCCGTGACCTTAGCAGAGGGTTATTAGAAATGGCTGCCCGGCAAGGCTAGTTGGTATTACGGTTACTGCAAGAGGTGTTTGCTGCCTGGCAGTGCACCGTGGACCGCCTAATGGGACTGTTCTCCCCACAGACCGAAGAAACCAGCCCACTAGCGGCATGTGAAGGTATGATAGCCGTGACCTTAGCAGAGGGTTATTAGAAATGGCTGCCCGGCAAGGCTAGTTGGAATTACGGTTACTGCAAGAGATGTTTGCTGTCTGGCAGTGCACTGTGGACCGCC
The DNA here is from genome assembly GCA_947086415.1 of Pammene aurita. Classification (NCBI taxonomy): domain Eukaryota; kingdom Metazoa; phylum Arthropoda; class Insecta; order Lepidoptera; family Tortricidae; genus Pammene; species Pammene aurita. The sequence goes on from OX352307.1 coordinate 7,953,698, forward strand.
TAATGGGACTGTTCTCCCCACAGACCGAAGAAACCAGCCCACTAGCGGCATATGAAGGTATGATAGCCGTGACCTTAGCAGAGGGTTATTAGAAATGGCTGCCCGGCAAGGCTAGTTGGTATTACGGTTACTGCAAGAGGTGTTTGCTGCCTGGCAGTGCACCGTGGACCGCCTAATGGGACTGTTCTCCCCACAGACCGAAGAAACCAGCCCACTAGCGGCATATGAAGGTATGATAGCCGTGACCTTAGCAGAGGGTTATTAGAAATGGCTGCCCGGCAAGGCTAGTTGGAATTACGGTTACTGCAAGAGATGTTTGCTGTCTGGCAGTGCACTGTGGACCGCCTAATGGGACTGTTCTCCCCACAGACCGAAGAAACCAGCCCACTAGCGGCATATGAAGGTATGATAGCCGTGACCTTAGCAGAGGGTTATTAGAAATGGCTGCCCGGCAAGGCTAGTTGGAATTACGGTTACTGCAAGAGATGTTTGCTGCCTGGCAGTGCACTGTGGATCGCCGAATGGGACTTTTCTCCCCACAGACCGAAGAAACCAGCCCACTAGCGGCTTATGAAGGTATGATAGCCGTGACCTTAGCAGAGGGTTATTAGAAATGGCTGCCCGGCAAGGCTAGTTGGTATTACGGTTACTGCAAGAGGTGTTTGCTGCCTGGCAGTGCACCGTGGACCGCCTAATGGGACTGTTCTCCCCACAGACCGAAGAAACCAGCCCACTAGCGGCATATGAAGGTATGATAGCCGTGACCTTAGCAGAGGGTTATTAGAAATGGCTGCCCGGCAAGGCTAGTTGGTATTACGGTTACTGCAAGAGGTGTTTGCTGCCTGGCAGTGCACCGTGGACCGCCTAATGGGACTGTTCTCCCCACAGACCGAAGAAACCAGCCCACTAGCGGCATGTGAAGGTATGATAGCCGTGACCTTAGCAGAGGGTTATTAGAAATGGCTGCCCGGCAAGGCTAGTTGGAATTACGGTTACTGCAAGAGATGTTTGCTGTCTGGCAGTGCACTGTGGACCGCCTAATGGGACTGTTCTCCCCACAGACCGAAGAAACCAGCCCACTAGCGGCATATGAAGGTATGATAGCCGTGACCTTAGCAGAGGGTTATTAGAAATGGCTGCCCGGCAAGGCTAGTTGGTATTACGGTTACTGCAAGAGGTGTTTGCTGCCTGGCAGTGCACCGTGGACCGCCTAATGGGACTGTTCTCCCCACAGACCGAAGAAACCAGCCCACTAGCGGCATATGAAGGTATGATAGCCGTGACCTTAGCAGAGGGTTATTAGAAATGGCTGCCCGGCAAGGCTAGTTGGAATTACGGTTACTGCAAGAGATGTTTGCTGTCTGGCAGTGCACTGTGGACCGCCTAATGGGACTGTTCTCCCCACAGACCGAAGAAACCAGCCCACTAGCGGCATATGAAGGTATGATAGCCGTGACCTTAGCAGAGGGTTATTAGAAATGGCTGCCCGGCAAGGCTAGTTGGAATTACGGTTACTGCAAGAGATGTTTGCTGCCTGGCAGTGCACTGTGGATCGCCGAATGGGACTTTTCTCCCCACAGACCGAAGAAACCAGCCCACTAGCGGCTTATGAAGGTATGATAGCCGTGACCTTAGCAGAGGGTTATTAGAAATGGCTGCCCGGTAAGGCTTGTTCGAATTACGGTTACTGCAAGAGGTGTTTGCTGCTTGGCAGTGCACTGTGGATCGCCGAATGGGACTTTTCTCCCCACAGACCGAAGAAACCAGCCCACTAGCGGCTTATGAAGGTATGATAGCCGTGACCTTAGCAGAGGGTTATTAGAAATGGCTGCCCGGTAAGGCTTGTTCGAATTACGGTTACTGCAAGAGGTGTTTGCTGCTTGGCAGTGCACTGTGGATCGCCGAATGGGACTTTTCTCCCCACAGACCGAAGAAACCAGCCCACTAGCGGCTTATGAAGGTATGATAGCCGTGATCTTAGCAGAGGGTTATTAGAAATGGCTGCCCGGTAAGGCTTGTTGGAATTACGGTTACTGCAAGAGGTGTTTGCTGCTTGGCAGTGCACTGTGGATCGCCGTATGGGGCTGTTCTCCCCAACAGACCGAAGAGACCAGCCCACTAGTGGCTTATGAAGGTATGATAATAATTGTCTCAAGTTTATACCGTGATATTGTCTTCGGTTGCCGCGATAGTTATTCATGAAATAAAACAATTAAAAAACGTAAATTACGTAAATTTATACCGTGACTTTAGCGGAGGTTTATTAGAAATGGCTGACCGGTAAGGCAGTTGGAGTTTAGATTACTGCTAGAAGTGTGCGCTGCTTGGCAGTGCACTGTGGGTCGTGCAATGAAAGCAACCTGTTGGTAACCTTTGAGGTTATACTTATTTCTTTTTCGAAGATTTAAAGCCGATAGCCTAGTTGATAGAGCTGTAAGTATTTAGGATATAAAATTGTCGGATCCTACTCCAAAGTTCTGTATCTTCTTTATACCACGTCGGTTACAAACAAGCATACGTTCCGCTGATGGTAAGTGGTCGCCTGCCACTCCTGGGATATTACATGCGCGTTGCCTTTTAAAATCCTAAACGCTCGTTTTTTGAACAACGCCATACTGCAATTGCAATGTAGACCCTCTAGAAAACCTCGGAGTTGTGTAAAGGTTGAGCAATATTTGTGGCCACTGCCCTTCAAGTCTTGCTTGTCATCTTGCGTTAAATCCTCTCTACACCTAGTCTGTGACCTCTAGCACTTTACATTTTGAGGCTAACAACTGTTTTGCCCTCTCTCGATGAAAAGACCAGACGTCATATATGCATTTCAGGGTCCAAGCTAGAGCCCCGGCCGCCATTCGTGGCGCCGCATGCAGTGTGGGTGCGTTACTTCTGCGAGCTGGCCGAGACCGCGAAGTACAACAGTCACGAGAAGGTGGAGATGCTGGCGAGCATGCTTCATAGGTTAGTTTAACCACAACAGCAACAGATACTTACATTTTAGCACCCAAGGGAAATGGGCTATTCTACTCTTCGTTGTACAGTCGCCATCAGGTATATCGGAGCGGCCCAGGTGGTCTCAAATATCTGAACAACGCCTCTATTGTCAAGGCGATAAAGTGCATGTTCAGATATTTTCGAGTACTTTGGCCGCTCGGATATATTTGATGGCGACTGTACATACGTTTTTGACACTTTTTCGTAGTGCATATTTTGGAATACTTGGCCATTACTTTCATTTGCTGTTTTGTGACGGAGAAAGAGGCTTACTTAAGCTTTCATTCCCAATAGATAGCTTAGTTTAATAATAGCAACTGTAAATATATTCTTAATCACAGTAACTCAGTGGTCTTTGATTGTCTCCCGATTTGTATGAAAATAAGGCATTTACCACTGCGTCACCATTTTTTTACATTAATCAATATTAATATATGAATATTGGTTAACAAATTCCTATTATTTAGTTTAGGTACAATTTGGGAATACAATTTTATACACGCAATTTAATGTCTATCATACTTTTTTCTAGCAATAGATGAATGGTCACGAAAAAGTACTATGAGCCAAATATGTGCATCCCCCGCCTCGCCTCGCTCTCGCTTGCATCGTCGCCTTTGTGCATATCTTTTATATATGTTACTGTTGTATTATGTTATACCTACTTGTTTATGTGCAATAAAGTGATACATACATTCATATGTATGAGTCAAGGATGATTAAGACATGGATTGACAATGCCTATACAAAATCGCGTTCCCTTATTTCAGGCTAAAGCACTAGCGTCATCTATCGGTCACCACAAACACTGAATTCCTACTTAACCTTTCTGTTAAGCCCATTGGTTGACTGGCAGAGAATGCCTTATGGCATTAAGTCCGCCATTTGTACCATCTTATTTCGTGCAATTAAGATTAAATAAATAAATTCTAGTTTCTAATATTTTGTTCGGTGATTAACGCTGACAGAATAACTCGACTCCAGACTCAACAGATGGCGCTGTGGCACTTAGTACCGAAAACAGACGTATAGCCTTAAGGTTCGAGGAACGCGATTTTGTATAGGCATTGTCAATCCATGTCTTAATCATCCTTGGTATGAGTCAAAACCTTTTGTAACCATGTCCATGAGACCACCATATATGTCAGTCCAGGATAAAAGGTTCCACATTGTGGATATGGTTACTTCCTAAAGGTACACAATACTATACTTAATCTATTAGTGCAGGGGTCAGCAAACTTTTATGACAAAGAGCCTGAAGGCGGAAAATATGAAATTTTTGGAAGCTCATAGAGCCGCAATTTTCTGTTTTCAACCGACTGCAAGATTTCAAAGAAGGAGGTTATCAATCGTCAGGAAAATCACTGATTATTCGAAGACGGCTGGACCGATTTGGAAAATTCTTTTTTTGTTTGTAAGAGTATACTTCACAGTTGGTCCCATTGTAACCAGGTCAGGATCTGATGATGGGATCCTGGAGAAATCGAGGGAATTCTTCAACTATTATAGGCACACCTATGGTGATTTGAGTATTTGTTACAGCAGCTCGAGCATTTTCTTTTGGAAAGGTGGAGGCTAAGTGAAGTCGGTTCTTTTTTGTTTAAAATTGTTCACTGTACTATTTGATTTTAAAAAAAATAGGGGAACTTAAAGAGCTACAACTGACCCTTTAATGAGCCGCGGTTTGCAGACCCCTGTTAAGTGAAATAATGAAGTGGCCATGATAATCAACAAAGTGGGCCTTTTCATAAAACTCCTCTACGTATTTTGGCATTTCATCTGGTACGACGTCCAGTTTATCGAATGATATTTCAATAATTTCAAATTTAAAACATACGTAATTAATAACGTCATAAAGGGCTTTGAAAGTAGTTGTTTTTAGGGTTCCGTAGTCGACTAGGAACCCTTATAGTTTCGTCATGTCTGCCCGTCCGTCCGTCCGTCCGCGGATAATCTCAGTGACCGTTAGCACTAGAAAGCTGAAATTTGGTACTAATATGTATATCAATCACGCCGACAAAGTGGTAAAATAAAAAGTAGATTTTTTTTTTATTAGGGTACCTCCCCTATACGTAAAGTGGGGAGTGATTTTTTTTTTCATTTCAACCCTAACGTGTGATATATTGTTGGATAGGTATTTAAAAATGAATAGGGGTTTACTAAAATCATTTTTCGATAATGTAAATATTTTCGGAAATAATCGCTCCAGAAGTAAAAAAATATGCGTCCCCCCCCCCTCTAACTTTTGAACCATAAGTTTTAAAAATATGAAAAAAATCTCAAAAGTAGAACTTTATAAAAACTTTCTAGGAAAATTATTTTAAACTTGATAGGATGAATAGTTTTTGAAAAAAAATTACACAATAATTTCTGAACTAAGTTTGTAATTTAACCGTATAAGCAGGTGTTTATTGTACCTGTAATTTCTACAAAATTACCATGAAATGACGTGCTTTCAAATAAAGTAAAAACGGTGAAAATCGGTTCACGCAATAAAGAATTATTCCATAAAAATCATCTTCCATACTTTAAGCTCGCGCGCAATAGTTTACTTAATTTGCCGATAGATGTCGCTGTACGTGGAACTCTCATATCATATCCTACATGGCGGTGTTATTAACTCTTAAGTGGGGACACTTACTGTGACGGACGGAAAACTACGGAACCCTACACTGAGCGTGGCCCGACACGCTCTTGGCCGGTTTTTTAACATATAAAATGACTACTGTACGAATGTATGAAACTGAACTATGCACTTTTATGTTCCAAAAATGAACCGCTAAACTGTTTCAGATCATTGCCCCTGGCCGTCGGAGATGTGCGCGACAACATAAATAGACACGTGGAAGCAGTCGGTGTTAGGTTCAAGTAAGTGCCACTAATGATAAGGTTTAACTTTTTATCTACACTAACATTGTTAAGTCCTCTAAAATGTGTTCAAAAATGGTAGGCAATGGCCAGTATTACAACCACCGATTTTACTATGATAAGGTGTTTAACTGTGGCAGTAACGTAATTGTAACATTACATGCTCAAATATTGTTAAGTTATGAGTTTCACATTTGGAAAATCGATTTTGGTAACATAATGAAAGTCCAGCCCTCCTCCCCGACCGCCGGCACAATTCAGTTGGCCATGGCGGTGCAATGGCGGCCCTGCTAATGGTTTCCGAACAAAAAGTAAAACAGTGTATGTAACTGTACGTAATTAGGCCTTATTACGTAACTTATTACGTGTTTCTATCACATAGATGTCACATGTAAGGTGATCACTTTTATGCAATCTGAGATCATCCAAGTTACAGTCAAAATGCACTTAATTATTAACACATTTTTTATATCTTTGTCAGTATATAACCCAGTCAACTTTTTTGTTAAATAGCAAACTAGTGATACATCTATTATTAATCTTGTTACAGACTATTGTCCTGCGGCCTATCGCTCCTACAAGGCGACATCCTACCCCGCTCCCTCGCCCGAAATATCCTCAGAGAGCGCGTATACAGCGCGTGCTTAGACTATTTCTGCCGAGGCCTGCAATCTCCAAGCAAAACGTCATGCGCGTTAAGGGAGGACATCATATCGCTGATCAAGTTCTGGCAGCTGATGCATTCTGATAAGAAGTATTTGAAGACCAGTGACATTGGTAAGTGGTCTTACTGTTATACGTCGCTCTAACCCGAATAGAGCTCATGCTAAATAAGTTTCCTATGGGCATACGCTTTAATATTTCCAGTCACACCAAGAAAAACCCGTATAGTATTTTTTTAATATCACGACGGTGGCAAACGGTGACGACGGCCCGCCAGATGGTAAGCAGCTACCGTAGCCTATGGACGCTTGCTACTCCAGAGGTGTCACATGCGCGTTGCCGACCCTTTATAAGGCTAAAGGGACAAGAGGGTCCCTTATCGTCAACACACTGCGTTCTCTTTGAGCTCTGGCAACCTTACTCACCAGCAGGAACTTGTGTTCCTGTACTATGAGTAGGGTCTAGTGCTATTTGGCTGTGACACAGAATAAGTAATAGTAAAAGTACAGAAGATGAAGGATGAAAACGTTAGGTGTCATGCGCTCTTCAAAAAATAAAACAGGGCTTTCAACGTGCTTCATAATCTTCATATATCATATATCCGTACAGGTTTGAGACATGCCATAAACACTGGCTGAAACGATAATATGTGACGAATGTTTTAATTTGGCACTACTCGTGACTCAGTCAGACCTACATTCTCCTAGCGTTTTTTTCTTTAGAATGCATCAATTGTTTTAGGTGACTTCGATCTCCTGGGCCCGAGCAGCCAGCAAAGCATCTACACGTCGAACTCTCCCACCGACGCCCGCTCATCAATGAACGGCAGTGACATCGGCAACCGCCAAACCACTGGGTGGATCAACACGGTAAACTGACTCTTAATGCGCTGTATTAAGGTTCATTTCGAAATGGCAGCCAATAAAGCATCTATACGTCGACCTCTCCCACCGACGCCCGCTCATCAATGAACGGCAGCGACATCGGCAACCGCCAAACCACTGGGTGGATCAACACGGTAAACTGACTCTTAATGCGCTGTATTAAGGTTCATTTCGAAATGGCAGCCAATAAAGCATCTATACGTCGACCTCTCCCACCGACGCCCGCTCATCAGTCAACGGCAGCGACATCGGCAACCGCCAAACCACTGGGTGGATCAACACGGTAAACTGACTCTTAATGCGCTGTATTAAGGTTCATTGCGAAATGGCAGCCAATAAAGCATCTATACGTCGACCTCTCCCACCGACGCCCGCTCATCAGTCAACGGCAACGACATCGGCAACCGCCAAAGAGCTGGGTGGATCAACATGGTAAATTGACTCCTAATGCACTGTGTTAAGGATCATTTCGAAATGGCAGGCCAGCGTTGCATATACTTATATAATATACGTCGAACTCTCCACAAAAATACCGGAATTACAAGCCCTAATATCAGTGACGTCGGCAACCGCCAAACCACTGGGTGGATCAACACGGTAAAATGACTCTTAAAACCCTGTGGTCCCCAAGGGCCAGCAGTCAGGAGTCTCTTACACATACAGGTCTTCGGCAACCGACAAACTACCGGGTGGATCTGCAATATAAAATGACAATTTGAAACTCATTGCTTAACAATATTTGAGCATGCATAGTTAAAATTACGTTACTGCCGCAGATAAGAAACTTATCATAGTTAAATCGTTTGTTGTAATGCTTGTCATTGTCTACGGTTTTTGAACGCATTTTAGAGTACTTACAGTATGAGTGTAGATAAAGTTTATTTCAAGAATTATCAAAACATCGTGAGAAAACGGATCTAGTCCCAATAAAACCTAGTTTTGGGTTATTCGAGGATGGCCTAGAACGCAATATGACTAGTGCAATATTTTGCCCATATCGCTTTCAGTCTACATCGCGAACGGCCTAGAACTTCATTAAGTTGGGTCCAACCGGTAACCTAATTCCATTGAATTAGGTTGCCGGTTGGACCCAAGGTTCAATTTAACCGTGGCAAAAAGCCGGGATAAACGCTGGGACGATGTTGATAAATACATCCTGCTTAGGTCGACTATCTTCGTCTTTAAACTTCATGCAACGTTTACTACTTAGCCAAATCCATACTAATATTATAAATGGAAAAGTGTATGTGTGTGTTTGTTTGTTTGTCCGTCTTTCACGGCAAAACGGGGCGACGAATTGACGTGATTTTTTAAGTGGAGATAGTTGAAGGAATGGAGAGTGACATAGGCTACTTTTTGTCTCTTTCTAACCCCCCCCTTCCCTAAAATGGGGGTGGAAGTTTGTATGGAGCATTACCCAATTTTCAAGGTAGAAACTTAAAAATTGGTATGCGGACTATTTGTGTGCGGTTTATTCTGTTCCGAGTTCTCTTCTGTGTTTTGAATCAGAAAAGGGGAACCGTGTTACCCCGAATTTAACGCGAGCGAAGCCGCGAGCAAAAGCTAGTTCTCTATACAGTAACAAAAATAGTGGTGATCCGTTTAAGGGCTTTATTGGTATCGTATTGCGACTAAGAAAAAGTAGGAGTAAAAAATTTTGGACGCGAAAAAAAAATTGTATGGGGCACGTCGTCCCAGCCGGCCAACCCTCCATACAAAACCATTTCGCGTAATGTTTTTCCCCTTCGTTTTTCATTAGTAGTTTATGTAACTGTTACGTAATAAGGGTCGTAATTACGTACAGTTGCATACACTGCTTTATCTACACTCGTATTATTTATCCAAAATGCCGTATTCGGAAACCATAGAATGGCCGCCATTGCACCGCCGTGGCTAACTCTCGTGTGCCGGCGGTCGGGGAGGCGCGTGTCGGGCTGTCGGCGGATGCGCGGGAGGGTGCAGGTGTACATTATGCTATCAAAACTCATAGCACATCAATATTTGAGCATGTATAGTTAAAATTACGTTACCGCCACAGATAAAAAGCTTATCATAGTAAAATCGGTCGTGGTAATGCTAGCCATTGCCTACCGTTTTCGAACACGTTTTAGAGAACTTACAATATGAGTGTAGATAAAATTAGAATACGATACTAATTACGCCATTAAAAGGATAACCAGCATGTTTGTTACACCTTGTATTATTGTTGTTTATCATTTCTGAGCTGTTTATTTTTTATAACTATACCGGCTGTCTTTTCCTAGTCAATCTACTTGACGGTAAGCTACTTTTTAATATTCGAGCTCAAACAGACAACGCTCAGTCACCAACGCTTGATATTATACGTCCGTCTCTGGTTTTCATGTAAGCGTTATGTATTTGTGTTTCACGCGAGATACAAGGTAAATTACTTCATTGATATGTAAAGCCTAACCAGAAATATATGATCAGGCGCCATGTTGCGGAATTTTATTGGAACTAATTTCTTACACTGGCAATAATTTTAATGACAGAATGATATGCATGTGTGAGTGCATGTGATAGGCTGTTGTCAAGTGTCATCGATGCGGTTTACTTTAATAATAATAAAGTGTTGAATATTAAATAATATACGACAAAAAAATCCCAAAATTATCCATATTCAAGAGCGAAACATTGTAAATAGTGTATATAATCTGCTGTAAATATACGCTCGGGAAATGAAACGATTTCGCTGTGAAACATTTTCTAATTAACATCAGAGCTGACAGGTAAACAAATCAAGATGTCACTATACCATAAAGAATAATACGCTCTATGACTGTTGCCATATAAATGAGAATAGCGCCCTCTTGAAAATAATCATATATTTCTGGTCAGGGTTAATTGACATTGGCCGTTCAGGAGTTCCATAATCATAATTATAATTTATGATATTAATTAGAGGTAACGAAGGTGTAAGTAGTATGTTCTAAACATCCATTCGGCGGATCAAAGACAAAACCAAGTATCTGATAATAGACGTAAGTCCAAAAAGTCGTATCTGCCTCTATGTAGGGTCGAAGGCACAACCAATTAACTATCTGCTAATAAAATTAAATCCAAATCGTCGGTTCTGCCTTTAATCCAGCGCATTGTAATCTATATTAGAGCTTCTGCTAATTATGTACATTCAACTTTATATGAATTTACAAAGTTATATGAAATTTTGTTTAGTTCTATTCAATGTCATTAATTACTGCGAAACATCATAAAAAGGCTTTCTTAGTACTTCGAAAAATCCAGCCATGTAGCATCTAATGCTTGTAAGCTAAAAAAATCCATTTTGTAATGAAAGAGTGTTAAAGAAGTCGTAAGTCATACTGTTCATGTTTCTCTTCCTGCGCTTATGTGACACATATTTGTATTATTTGTACAGACTTTCTTACTATTAATTGTTGATAAATCACATAAGAAGATTTATTATCTCGTTTCAATTTGCCATAGCAAAATGATCTTAAATCCTTATTAAATTAAGCTTTCAATCGCAGATAACAACGCAGTGGCGCTCGTAGTATTGCAAAATGATTCTAAACCATTATAAAATAAAGTCCAATATCACAAGTAGCGATATTGACCACAACCCACTGCAGTGGTGTCCGTTGTATAGCAAAATGATTCTAAACCTTTATAAAATAAAGTCCAATATCCCAGGTTCCGATGTCGACGACCACACTCAGTAGTGGCGCGGGCAGCATTGCCGGCAAACGGTCCAATCGGAGTGTGAAACCGCCGGCCAAGTCGCAGGACACCTTCGTCAAGGATTATGTTAGGAAGAGGAACCTGATACTGGAGCTTATGGTGAGTTGAATATAATAGAATAGAAGAAACTTTATTCAGAAACACTTAACTACTATTTAAACATAGTTTTAAGCATAGTTTTAAGTTGAGACCAAAATCGCGTTCCCTTATTTCAGGTTAAAGCACTAGCGTCATCTATCGGTCACCACAGACACTAAATCCTAGTTTCTAATACTTTATTCGGCGCTTAACGCTGACAGAATAACTCGACTCCAGACTCGACAGATGGCGCTGTGGCACTTATTACCGAAAACAGACGTATAGCCTGAACGCGATTTTGTATAGGCATTGTCAATCCATGTCTTAATCATCCTTGATGCCTATACAAAATCGCGTTCCTCGAACCTTCAGGGTATAATCTGAAATAAGGGAACGCGATTTTGTATGGATGTTGTCCATCTATGTCTATATCATCCTTGGTTGAGACGAAAATAGTGGAAGAATAGAAAGAAGGAAGAAGGAAGGAATATTGTTGAATAAAAATATACGTAAGCGCTTTACAACTTAGTTACCACATAATGTCATAGATACCAATAAATAAGCGTCATTGTTAACGGCCTCCTAGCCTAGTCGGTAGTGACCCTGCCTATGAAGGAGGAGGTCCCGGGTTCGAATCCTGGTCAGGGCATTTATTTGTGAGTGATACTTGTTCCTGAGTTAATGGATGTTTTCTATGTAGTTAAGTATTTATCTGGATCTCTCTATTATATATATATATCTATATCGTCGCCTAGTACCCACAACACAAGACTTATTGAGCTTACTGTGGGACTAGGTTGATTTGTGTAAGATTGTCCCATAATATTTATTTATTTATTACATTGTCATCTTTTGTTTATAACTTTAAAAAAGATGGCAACAGTAGAATGTTTTTTACTCAAGTATAAATTTGGAAAAGTATATGATATCAAGATACTTCCTGATTTAAATTAAAATATAAAATTAACAGATTATATTGATAATGATTTATAATTATTGATAATCTGAATAGAGGGATTGCCCTCTAGATACTTTTAGACCACTAATAATTGCTTTCCTATCACAATTAACATTGCTCTATATTTTTGATCCATCAGGCCGTAGAAATAGAGTTCCTAGTAACGTGGCACAACCCGCACGGGCGTCCGGAGCAAGCTGTCCCCGGCGAAGACAACATCGCCACATGGCGATCCAAGCCGAACACGGAGCGGACGTGGCGCGATTACGCCAAGCTGGCGTGGGACATCAGCCCGACGTTGGCGGTGTTCCTGCCTGAGAGGTCAGTAGTCCGTGGACCAGAGATGGGCAAAATGTTATCGAGTAACGATTAACAACTATGATTAAAAATGAGGAATAACAAGTCGATTAAAATGACGAGTAAATTAGCTACGATTAATTTCCAACGATTACATTTTTAGTCGACTAATCAATCCGATTAATTATATTCGATTAATATTAGGAACAAAGAACCCGTGAACGTATTAGAATGAATATGAGAATGAAAATGAAACAAAAAAGGAAAATAAAAATGAGAATGAAAATGAAAATGCGGTGTCGGGATCTTGCGAGATCGAGATTACATTTCCTACCTAAGACGTGTTTTTTTTAAAGAAAAACAGCATCTTATTGATTGAATCGTGAAATTTAATCGATTAAATTGACGATTAATTTAATTGTTATTCGAACAACCGGGCGATTAATTATATCGCGATTAAATTAGTGTCGATTGATTTCGACGATTGATTTTTAATCGATTAATTTAAAAAAAATCATCGATTAATGACCATCTCTGCTATGGACAAGTATGTTCTTGAAACTATATCAAGATGTGTAGAGTAGGGTAACGCACAATGTCATCTCGCTCGCATTTGTCGTATGTAAGCCACGATTTTTAGGTTAGAGTGTATTGTTTTGTGCTATGTTTCACGTGTCTGCCGTTGACGGCGTTGACCCTGGCGCTAGTGGCTAAGAGTTATAATGTTAGGCTACGGCATGTCTGGTCAGATGCGTGGTCACTAGATTGTTGCGTTGTTGTTATAAGGTACTTATATTTTTCTTTTATTAAGTTTTCCATTTCTATTGTTCTCTTGAAGTTTATTACTGATGTTTTTTTTATTGCCTTTTTGTTATCATAGATTGTACTCGCTAAATATGTTTGTTACCTGCCGTGAATTTTTCACCGGATGGTCTTTTTGGAAGATCAGCGCTGGCTAACGCTAGCAACATGCTGAGAAAAGGCCATTTCGTGACACCTGTTTTATTCTATAATTATCTGTAGTTTATTTGTTCTGTCTGTAATGTCACGAATAAAGATATTTCTATTTCTATTTCTATTTGGGATAGGTAATTTTGTCTTTATGAATGAAGGCATACATTTTAACTTACTCGGTCTACAAAATGCCTCTGTGGTTAAATTATCATAACCCTTTTGTTATAGGTTAAACAATGAGGGCATCGCCGCAGAAATGCGTCGTAAGGTGCAGGCGCAGCCGACCGCCGTCTGCCACATCCCGCAGGCCCTCAAGTATCTAGTAACGACGGAGACATTGCTCAGCGACGCTCACGAGGTATCGTTTTATAGCTATTTAGACTGCATTGTGTGGTAATTGTGTTTAATATTTTTTTATAAAAGGGAGGAATGGTGTAGGTGCACAGTTCTAGTTATTAGATATACCTACGTCAACATATAATTACGATAGGTATTACGAGCGGCTGCGCCCGCCCGCGGTGATTTTATTCAATAAATATCCGTTCAGTGAAACACACGGATATTAATTATAATTAATCCGTTCAGTGAAACACACGTTTATTAATTATAATTATTCTATCGTAATTATATGTTGACGTAGGTATATCTAATAACTAGAACTGTGCACCTACATAGACTAATTTAGAGGGTTAATAGTGACGTAATTTAATATCATTTTGGAAACATTTTGAATTTGAACTTTTCCGGAATGGAGTAGAGAACTGTCAACGGTTTGGTCAGGTGGTGCCAGCATTGGTTGTACCTGTCAGTCCTACTAATAGTTTGAAATTCCAATTTTTGTTGTTTTTTTGAAATTGATTAAACATAGAAACAGTAGTTGCTAACCTGTTCTGTTTGAATGTTCAATTTAAACACACTGCAAGTACACCAACAAACGATTAGTTAACATGATTAAGAGTTCGCATTTGTGAATAAATAATAACAATTTGCAGATTAAATAATCCAACACAATTTCGCTTTATCACGTTAGAGACAAGTGAAAATAAAAATTGACAGTATTTACGAAAATTATTTATAATATTTTGGAAATAAAAGTTCTTCTAAACGTTATTGAATAAAATATTTGGTGGGTGAGGGGGCTTTTGTTGTTGTTTGACCATTACCCTCCAATCCAAACGCACAATAATAGAGCAAGCTAGGGTTGCAAATAGAAAAAAAAACAATATGTTTTTTTTTCAAATTTATGAAAAAAAACATGAAAAAAAACCTGGCACCAATGTTTTTTTTCTAAATAAGGTTTTATTTCAGATGAACAAATATTACGACAAACACGGTTTTTCGTGATTTATTCATATAAGTAACTTAAAACTAAGTACGTTAAAGTAGGTATGTCTGTTATGTAACTAAACTATTAAATGCAAAAAAAACTTTGAACTTATTCACTAGAACTATCAGCAGCATAGTACCACTACATATTTCATTAATATAAGTTTAATAAAACCAGAAATTAAAGTTGTTAAATTAAATTAGTTTAATAGTTAACATAAAGTCTAAAACAACCGTATAAGAGTATTAACTGCCTTGCAAATTTTGAGATTTCGTACTTTTGAAAAAAAAACATATTCCAGAAAAAAAACTGTTCTTTTTCACGGTTTTTTTTTTCAGGTTTTTTTCAAGACAGAAAAAAAAACCGTTTTTTTGCAACCCTAGAGCAAGCAAATACCTTTATGTATTAAAGAACAAAATACTTTGAACAAAAATATAAGTGTGAATCACAATAAGTTTTAAACATTAAATACTATCCAGGAATGGCTGAGAGATACGAATGTCAGATGTCGCCGTAAAAGTTTTAAAAATCGAACCATCCGTTTCGAACCTCTTCTTCTCTAGGTTTTTTATAGTGCAACATTCACAAGAATTACAATGATAAAAGTATAATTTCACCGTATTTTGTTTATACTTTCGCAATTTTGGTCTAATTTCGCTTGATGTATTTCGTTCTGTTACAATAATTATCATCTTGATTTTCTACTTGCGAACATACAAATATGTTTCAGTGTTACTAGGATTTAAAATATTCTGTGTTCTTCAACAGCTAGTCCACATGGTAACATGGGCGCGGGTGACTCCAGTGGAAGCGCTGTCTTACTTCAGCCGGCAGTACCCGCCGCACCCGCTGTCCGCGCAGGCCGCCGTGTCCGCGCTCACGTCCTACCCGTCCTCCGCCGTGCTGCTGTACATCCCGCAGCTGGTGCAGGCGCTGCGGCACGACACGGTACATGTGTACATGTTACATGTGTAGGTCTACAGCCGGCAGTACCCGCCGCACCCGCTGTCCGCGCAGGCCGCCGTGTCCGCGCTCACGTCCTACCCGTCCTCCGCCGTGCTGCTGTACATCCCGCAGCTGGTGCAGGCGCTGCGGCACGACACGGTACATGTGTACATGTTACATGTGTAGGTCTACAGCCGGCAGTACCCGCCGCACCCGCTGTCCGCGCAGGCCGCCGTGTCCGCGCTCACGTCCTACCCGTCCTCCGCCGTGCTGCTGTACATCCCGCAGCTGGTGCAGGCGCTGCGGCACGACACGGTACATGTGTACATGTTACATGTGTACATGTTACATGTGTAGGTCTACAGCCGGCAGTACCCGCCGCACCCGCTGTCCGCGCAGGCCGCCGTGTCCGCGCTCACGTCCTACCCGTCCTCCGCCGTGCTGCTGTACATCCCGCAGCTGGTGCAGGCGCTGCGGCACGACACGGTACATGTGTACATGTTACATGTGTACATGTTACATGTGTAGGTCTACAGCCGGCAGTACCCGCCGCACCCGCTGTCCGCGCAGGCCGCCGTGTCCGCGCTCACGTCCTACCCGTCCTCCGCCGTGCTGCTGTACATCCCGCAGCTGGTGCAGGCGCTGCGGCACGACACGGTACATGTGTACATGTTACATGTGTAGGTCTACAGCCGGCAGCACCCGCCGCACCCGCTGTCCGCGCAGGCCGCCGTGTCCGCGCTCACGTCCTACCCGTCCTCCGCCGTGCTGCTGTACATCCCGCAGCTGGTGCAGGCGCTGCGGCACGACACGGTACATGTGTACATGTTACATGTGTAGGTCTACAGCCGGCAGTACCCGCCGCACCCGCTGTCCGCGCAGGCCGCCGTGTCCGCGCTCACGTCCTACCCGTCCTCCGCCGTGCTGCTGTACATCCCGCAGCTGGTGCAGGCGCTGCGGCACGACACGGTACATGTGTACATGTTACATGTGTACATGTTACATGTGTAGGTCTACAGCCGGCAGTACCCGCCGCACCCGCTGTCCGCGCAGGCCGCCGTGTCCGCGCTCACGTCCTACCCGTCCTCCGCCGTGCTGCTGTACATCCCGCAGCTGGTGCAGGCGCTGCGGCACGACACGGTACATGTGTACATGTTACATGTGTACATGTTACATGTGTAGGTCTACAGCCGGCAGTACCCGCCGCACCCGCTGTCCGCGCAGGCCGCCGTGTCCGCGCTCACGTCCTACCCGTCCTCCGCCGTGCTGCTGTACATCCCGCAGCTGGTGCAGGCGCTGCGGCACGACACGGTACATGTGTACATGTTACATGTGTAGGTCTACAGCCGGCAGTACCCGCCGCACCCGCTGTCCGCGCAGGCCGCCGTGTCCGCGCTCACGTCCTACCCGTCCTCCGCCGTGCTGCTGTACATCCCGCAGCTGGTGCAGGCGCTGCGGCACGACACGGTACATGTGTACATGTTACATGTGTACATGTTACATGTGTAGGTCTACAGCCGGCAGTACCCGCCGCACCCGCTGTCCGCGCAGGCCGCCGTGTCCGCGCTCACGTCCTACCCGTCCTCCGCCGTGCTGCTGTACATCCCGCAGCTGGTGCAGGCGCTGCGGCACGACACGGTACATGTGTACATGTTACATGTGTAGGTCTACAGCCGGCAGTACCCGCCGCACCCGCTGTCCGCGCAGGCCGCCGTGTCCGCGCTCACGTCCTACCCGTCCTCCGCCGTGCTGCTGTACATCCCGCAGCTGGTGCAGGCGCTGCGGCACGACACGGTACATGTGTACATGTTACATGTGTAGGTCTACAGCCGGCAGCACCCGCCGCACCCGCTGTCCGCGCAGGCCGCCGTGTCCGCGCTCACGTCCTACCCGTCCTCCGCCGTGCTGCTGTACATCCCGCAGCTGGTGCAGGCGCTGCGGCACGACACGGTACATGTGTACATGTTACATGTGTAGGTCTACAGCCGGCAGTACCCGCCGCACCCGCTGTCCGCGCAGGCCGCCGTGTCCGCGCTCACGTCCTACCCGTCCTCCGCCGTGCTGCTGTACATCCCGCAGCTGGTGCAGGCGCTGCGGCACGACACGGTACATGTGTACATGTTACATGTGTAGGTCTACAGCCGGCAGTACCCGCCGCACCCGCTGTCCGCGCAGGCCGCCGTGTCCGCGCTCACGTCCTACCCGTCCTCCGCCGTGCTGCTGTACATCCCGCAGCTGGTGCAGGCGCTGCGGCACGACACGGTACATGTGTACATGTTACATGTGTAGGTCTACAGCCGGCAGTACCCGCCGCACCCGCTGTCCGCGCAGGCCGCCGTGTCCGCGCTCACGTCCTACCCGTCCTCCGCCGTGCTGCTGTACATCCCGCAGCTGGTGCAGGCGCTGCGGCACGACACGGTACATGTGTACATGTTACATGTGTAGGTCTACAGCCGGCAGTACCCGCCGCACCCGCTGTCCGCGCAGGCCGCCGTGTCCGCGCTCACGTCCTACCCGTCCTCCGCCGTGCTGCTGTACATCCCGCAGCTGGTGCAGGCGCTGCGGCACGACACGGTACATGTGTACATGTTACATGTGTAGGTCTACAGCCGGCAGTACCCGCCGCACCCGCTGTCCGCGCAGGCCGCCGTGTCCGCGCTCACGTCCTACCCGTCCTCCGCCGTGCTGCTGTACATCCCGCAGCTGGTGCAGGCGCTGCGGCACGACACGGTACATGTGTACATGTTACATGTGTAGGTCTACAGCCGGCAGTACCCGCCGCACCCGCTGTCCGCGCAGGCCGCCGTGTCCGCGCTCACGTACTACCCGTCCTCCGCCGTGCTGCTGTACATCCCGCAGCTGGTGCAGGCGCTGCGGCACGACACGGTACATGTGTACATGTTACATGTGTAGGTCTACAGCCGGCAGTACCCGCCGCACCCGCTGTCCGCGCAGGCCGCCGTGTCCGCGCTCACGTCCTACCCGTCCTCCGCCGTGCTGCTGTACATCCCGCAGCTGGTGCAGGCGCTGCGGCACGACACGGTACATGTGTACATGTTACATGTGTAGGTCTACAGCCGGCAGTACCCGCCGCACCCGCTGTCCGCGCAGGCCGCCGTGTCCGCGCTCACGTCCTACCCGTCCTCCGCCGTGCTGCTGTACATCCCGCAGCTGGTGCAGGCGCTGCGGCACGACACGGTACATGTGTACATGTTACATGTGTAGGTCTACAGCCGGCAGTACCCGCCGCACCCGCTGTCCGCGCAGGCCGCCGTGTCCGCGCTCACGTCCTACCCGTCCTCCGCCGTGCTGCTGTACATCCCGCAGCTGGTGCAGGCGCTGCGGCACGACACGGTACATGTGTACATGTTACATGTGTAGGTCTACAGCCGGCAGTACCCGCCGCACCCGCTGTCCGCGCAGGCCGCCGTGTCGGCGCTCACGTCCTACCCGTCCTCCGCCGTGCTGCTGTACATCCCGCAGCTGGTGCAGGCGCTGCGGCACGACACGTTACATGTGTACATGTTACATGTGTAGGTCTACAGCCGGCAGTACCCGCCGCACCCGCAGTCCGCGCAGGCCGCCGTGTCCGCGCTCACGTCCTACCCGTCCTCCGCCGTGCTGCTGTACATCCCGCAGCTGGTGCAGGCGCTGCGGCACGACACGGTACATGTGTACATGTTACATGTGTAGGTCTACAGCCGGCAGTACCCGCCGCACCCGCTGTCCGCGCAGGCCGCCGTGTCCGCGCTCACGTCCTACCCGTCCTCCGCCGTGCTGCTGTACATCCCGCAGCTGGTGCAGGCGCTGCGGCACGACACGGTACATGTGTACATGTTACATGTGTAGGTCTACAGCCGGCAGCACCCGCTGCACCCGCTGTCCGCGCAGGCCGCCGTGTCCGCGCTCACGTCCTACCCGTCCTCCGCCGTGCTGCTGTACATCCCGCAGCTGGTGCAGGCGCTGCGGCACGACACGGTACATGTGTACATGTTACATGTGTAGGTCTACAGCCGGCAGTACCCGCCGCACCCGCTGTCCGCGCAGGCCGCCGTGTCCGCGCTCACGTCCTACCCGTCCTCCGCCGTGCTGCTGTACATCCCGCAGCTGGTGCAGGCGCTGCGGCACGACACGGTACATGTGTACATGTTACATGTGTAGGTCTACAGCCGGCAGTACCCGCCGCACCCGCTGTCCGCGCAGGCCGCCGTGTCCGCGCTCACGTCCTACCCGTCCTCCGCCGTGCTGCTGTACATCCCGCAGCTGGTGCAGGCGCTGCGGCACGACACGGTACATGTGTACATGTTACATGTGTAGGTCTACAGCCGGCAGTACCCGCCGCACCCGCTGTCCGCGCAGGCCGCCGTGTCCGCGCTCACGTCCTACCCGTCCTCCGCCGTGCTGCTGTACATCCCGCAGCTGGTGCAGGCGCTGCGGCACGACACGGTACATGTGTACATGTTACATGTGTACATGTTACATGTGTAGGTCTACAGCCGGCAGTACCCGCCGCACCCGCTGTCCGCGCAGGCCGCCGTGTCCGCGCTCACGTCCTACCCGTCCTCCGCCGTGCTGCTGTACATCCCGCAGCTGGTGCAGGCGCTGCGGCACGACACGGTACATGTGTACATGTTACATGTGTAGGTCTACAGCCGGCAGCACCCGCTGCACCCGCTGTCCGCGCAGGCCGCCGTGTCCGCGCTCACGTCCTACCCGTCCTCCGCCGTGCTGCTGTACATCCCGCAGCTGGTGCAGGCGCTGCGGCACGACACGGTACATGTGTACATGTTACATGTGTACATGTTACATGTGTAGGTCTACAGCCGGCAGTACCCGCCGCACCCGCTGTCCGCGCAGGCCGCCGTGTCCGCGCTCACGTCCTACCCGTCCTCCGCCGTGCTGCTGTACATCCCGCAGCTGGTGCAGGCGCTGCGGCACGACACGGTACATGTGTACATGTTACATGTGTAGGTCTACAGCCGGCAGTACCCGCCGCACCCGCTGTCCGCGCAGGCCGCCGTGTCCGCGCTCACGTCCTACCCGTCCTCCGCCGTGCTGCTGTACATCCCGCAGCTGGTGCAGGCGCTGCGGCACGACACGGTACATGTGTACATGTTACATGTGTAGGTCTACAGCCGGCAGTACCCGCCGCACCCGCTGTCCGCGCAGGCCGCCGTGTCCGCGCTCACGTCCTACCCGTCCTCCGCCGTGCTGCTGTACATCCCGCAGCTGGTGCAGGCGCTGCGGCACGACACGGTACATGTGTACATGTTACATGTGTAGGTCTACAGCCGGCAGTACCCGCCGCACCCGCTGTCCGCGCAGGCCGCCGTGTCCGCGCTCACGTCCTACCCGTCCTCCGCCGTGCTGCTGTACATCCCGCAGCTGGTGCAGGCGCTGCGGCACGACACGGTACATGTGTACATGTTACATGTGTAGGTCTACAGCCGGCAGTACCCGCCGCACCCGCTGTCCGCGCAGGCCGCCGTGTCCGCGCTCACGTCCTACCCGTCCTCCGCCGTGCTGCTGTACATCCCGCAGCTGGTGCAGGCGCTGCGGCACGACACGGTACATGTGTACATGTTACATGTGTAGGTCTACAGCCGGCAGTACCCGCCGCACCCGCTGTCCGCGCAGGCCGCCGTGTCCGCGCTCACGTCCTACCCGTCCTCCGCCGTGCTGCTGTACATCCCGCAGCTGGTGCAGGCGCTGCGGCACGACACGGTACATGTGTACATGTTACATGTGTAGGTCTACAGCCGGCAGTACCCGCCGCACCCGCTGTCCGCGCAGGCCGCCGTGTCCGCGCTCACGTCCTACCCGTCCTCCGCCGTGCTGCTGTACATCCCGCAGCTGGTGCAGGCGCTGCGGCACGACACGGTACATGTGTACATGTTACATGTGTAGGTCTACAGCCGGCAGTACCCGCCGCACCCGCTGTCCGCGCAGGCCGCCGTGTCCGCGCTCACGTCCTACCCGTCCTCCGCCGTGCTGCTGTACATCCCGCAGCTGGTGCAGGCGCTGCGGCACGACACGGTACATGTGTACATGTTACATGTGTAGGTCTACAGCCGGCAGTACCCGCCGCACCCGCTGTCCGCGCAGGCCGCCGTGTCCGCGCTCACGTCCTACCCGTCCTCCGCCGTGCTGCTGTACATCCCGCAGCTGGTGCAGGCGCTGCGGCACGACACGGTACATGTGTACATGTTACATGTGTAGGTCTACAGCCGGCAGTACCCGCCGCACCCGCTGTCCGCGCAGGCCGCCGTGTCCGCGCTCACGTCCTACCCGTCCTCCGCCGTGCTGCTGTACATCCCGCAGCTGGTGCAGGCGCTGCGGCACGACACGGTACATGTGTACATGTTACATGTGTAGGTCTACAGCCGGCAGTACCCGCCGCACCCGCTGTCCGCGCAGGCCGCCGTGTCCGCGCTCACGTCCTACCCGTCCTCCGCCGTGCTGCTGTACATCCCGCAGCTGGTGCAGGCGCTGCGGCACGACACGGTACATGTGTACATGTTACATGTGTAGGTCTACAGCCGGCAGTACCCGCCGCACCCGCTGTCCGTGCAGGCCGCCGTGTCCGCGCTCACGTCCTACCCGTCCTCCGCCGTGCTGCTGTACATCCCGCAGCTGGTGCAGGCGCTGCGGCACGACACGGTACATGTGTACATGTTACATGTGTAGGTCTACAGCCGGCAGTACCCGCCGCACCCGCTGTCCGCGCAGGCCGCCGTGTCCGCGCTCACGTCCTACCCGTCCTCCGCCGTGCTGCTGTACATCCCGCAGCTGGTGCAGGCGCTGCGGCACGACACGGTACATGTGTACATGTTACATGTGTAGGTCTACAGCCGGCAGTACCCGCCGCACCCGCTGTCCGCGCAGGCCGCCGTGTCCGCGCTCACGTCCTACCCGTCCTCCGCCGTGCTGCTGTACATCCCGCAGCTGGTGCAGGCGCTGCGGCACGACACGGTACATGTGTACATGTTACATGTGTAGGTCTACAGCCGGCAGTACCCGCCGCACCCGCTGTCCGCGCAGGCCGCCGTGTCCGCGCTCACGTCCTACCCGTCCTCCGCCGTGCTGCTGTACATCCCGCAGCTGGTGCAGGCGCTGCGGCACGACACGGTACATGTGTACATGTTACATGTGTAGGTCTACAGCCGGCAGTACCCGCCGCACCCGCTGTCCGCGCAGGCCGCCGTGTCCGCGCTCACGTCCTACCCGTCCTCCGCCGTGCTGCTGTACATCCCGCAGCTGGTGCAGGCGCTGCGGCACGACACGGTACATGTGTACATGTTACATGTGTAGGTCTACAGCCGGCAGTACCCGCCGCACCCGCTGTCCGCGCAGGCCGCCGTGTCCGCGCTCACGTCCTACCCGTCCTCCGCCGTGCTGCTGTACATCCCGCAGCTGGTGCAGGCGCTGCGGCACGACACGGTACATGTGTACATGTTACATGTGTAGGTCTACAGCCGGCAGTACCCGCCGCACCCGCTGTCCGCGCAGGCCGCCGTGTCCGCGCTCACGTCCTACCCGTCCTCCGCCGTGCTGCTGTACATCCCGCAGCTGGTGCAGGCGCTGCGGCACGACACGGTACATGTGTACATGTTACATGTGTAGGTCTACAGCCGGCAGTACCCGCCGCACCCGCTGTCCGCGCAGGCCGCCGTGTCCGCGCTCACGTCCTACCCGTCCTCCGCCGTGCTGCTGTACATCCCGCAGCTGGTGCAGGCGCTGCGGCACGACACGGTACATGTGTACATGTTACATGTGTAGGTCTACAGCCGGCAGCACCCGCCGCACCCGCTGTCCGCGCAGGCCGCCGTGTCCGCGCTCACGTCCTACCCGTCCTCCGCCGTGCTGCTGTACATCCCGCAGCTGGTGCAGGCGCTGCGGCACGACACGGTACATGTGTACATGTTACATGTGTAGGTCTACAGCCGGCAGCACCCGCCGCACCCGCTGTCCGCGCAGGCCGCCGTGTCCGCGCTCACGTCCTACCCGTCCTCCGCCGTGCTGCTGTACATCCCGCAGCTGGTGCAGGCGCTGCGGCACGACACGGTACATGTGTACATGTTACATGTGTAGGTCTACAGCCGGCAGTACCCGCCGCACCCGCTGTCCGCGCAGGCCGCCGTGTCCGCGCTCACGTCCTACCCGTCCTCCGCCGTGCTGCTGTACATCCCGCAGCTGGTGCAGGCGCTGCGGCACGACACGGTACATGTGTACATGTTACATGTGTAGGTCTACAGCCGGCAGTACCCGCCGCACCCGCTGTCCGCGCAGGCCGCCGTGTCCGCGCTCACGTCCTACCCGTCCTCCGCCGTGCTGCTGTACATCCCGCAGCTGGTGCAGGCGCTGCGGCACGACACGGTACATGTGTACATGTTACATGTGTACATGTTACATGTGTAGGTCTACAGCCGGCAGTACCCGCCGCACCCGCTGTCCGCGCAGGCCGCCGTGTCCGCGCTCACGTCCTACCCGTCCTCCGCCGTGCTGCTGTACATCCCGCAGCTGGTGCAGGCGCTGCGGCACGACACGGTACATGTGTACATGTTACATGTGTAGGTCTACAGCCGGCAGTACCCGCCGCACCCGCTGTCCGCGCAGGCCGCCGTGTCCGCGCTCACGTCCTACCCGTCCTCCGCCGTGCTGCTGTACATCCCGCAGCTGGTGCAGGCGCTGCGGCACGACACGGTACATGTGTACATGTTACATGTGTAGGTCTACAGCCGGCAGTACCCGCCGCACCCGCTGTCCGCGCAGGCCGCCGTGTCCGCGCTCACGTCCTACCCGTCCTCCGCCGTGCTGCTGTACATCCCGCAGCTGGTGCAGGCGCTGCGGCACGACACGGTACATGTGTACATGTTACATGTGTAGGTCTACAGCCGGCAGTACCCGCCGCACCCGCTGTCACGGCCTGGACGTAGTCCTCTCCAGCCAGAAACATCACCATCATTACAGCCTGATAACGGGCACGGCCACGCGTTTCTACAAGTAACTAATCCACTTGTCTCGATACTGAGATGTCATCCAAAAATGTCGCGCAACTCGCAATCTTTAAAATGCCGTCGATCTATCGAGCGAACGGACTCCAGACGCTTCTTTTATCAAACCACCAATTGTTAATTTTTGTCCACCTGTCATCACTGCCAGTTCATGTTTTAAGTTGAAAACTACGTGTTTCATACGCGCATTTTCGATAATCGTTTCTATTTTACTGTTAGATGTACAGAGATGTGCAAAATGGTTTAGAAAAAGTATTTAAATACAAAATGCAAATACAAATACTACACTCATCATGACAAAATACTTAGCAAAATTGTATTTCAAATACTAAATACAAAATAGGTATTTTCAAAATACTTTTTTAAAATACAAATGCTTTTTAGAATTCCGTCGCCAAGATGTAAAAAACGGAATCCTTATCTCGTCATGTCCGTCTGCCCGTGATCTTATGTCGTAGTCATAGCATAGCCATTTTACTCAATAAATAATAATAAATATAAAGAAAATGTTAATCAAATTTTAGCTAGAGGTGAGTTTTGTGTGCCACTAATTTGTTTTGTAGGTAAATGGTTAAAATATTTTTAAGGGTCAGCACTCGATACATGTAATTAAATTATTGTTTTCATGCTTTGATAGCGAGTTATATTTATCTATATGGAACTAATCTGGAGGTCTCGGGATCGAATCCCGACTTTGAACCACTGAGATTTTCGGAACATATGTACGAATTATCGTTGATATTTATCAGTCGCTTTTCGGTGAAGGAAAATATCGTGCGGAAACCGGAACTAATCCCAATAAGGCGTAGTTTCTCCTCTGGGTTGGAAGGTCAGATGGTAGTCGCTTTTGTAAAAACTAGTGTCTATGCCAATTCATGTGATTAGTTCCCCAAGCCGGGACAAACGCTAAGAGGATGATGATTTCCATACTTATCTTAACTCTCCATTTCAAAACAGACGACTAGTTACAAAATGACGAGATTTCCCTTGGTTACGCGGTGTCCTGTCCTACCAATCACCCACGTAGGAGCAATATAACTATAACCTGTTAAACCTACCCTTTCTACCAACATTATATTAAATTACAAAAAAAAGGATTTTGTATTTTCAAAATAGAAAATGGGTCCCAAAAAGTATTTCAAATAAAATACAAAATGCTTTTGTTAAAAAGGTATTTAAATACAAAATAGGAAATAGGTATTTTGCATTTTGTATTTGCATTTAAAATACAAGTATTTCAAATAAGTCACATCTCTGAGATGTAGCTATTATCGAGTAGCCTTCCTCCTGTCGTCCACAATGAAAAATTTGCCAAGACAAATGGAATTTTTATCAGTTAAAATCAAGATTTAAAATACAATGGAAAGGGAGGACTTTTTATAGGCCTCTAGGCGGCTAGAGTCTATTATGAAACAAAATAAAACTTACATATAAATTATGTGAGTTGGGTAATTCCACGAGACTGTAACGTCATTTTCCAATTCTTTCGTGTGTTCTTTGATTAATTCAGCAAATGTAAGTATTCATATATCTTCACTATGCCTACAGGTAGATATATGGACACTTAAATTTGCTTAATTAATCAAAGAACACACGAAAGAATTGGTAACTGACGTTACAGTCTCGTGGCATTACCCAGTTAACAAAATGGGCAAAAATAACAGGCATGTAACATTGCAGATGGGCTACGTTTCGGAGCTGATAAAGTCTCTGGCGCGCAAGTCGCAAGTGGTCGCGCACCAGCTCATCTGGAACATGCACACCAACATGTACACCGACGAGGAAATGCACAACAAAGACCGTAAGGGACATATTCACTTACAAGTAATTCCTAAAATCATTCATATCCCATCATAACTAGGGAAAGCAAACTTGTTATGAACCCACTTCAAGATTTCGAAGGAGGAGGTTATCAATTCGTCGGGATCTTTGTTTGTTTTGCTATTTTTTAGGGTTCCGTACCTCGAAAGGAAAAAACGGAACCCTTATAGGATCACTTTGTTGTCCGTCTGTCTGTCTGTCTGTCTGTCTGTCTGTCTGTCTGTCTGTCTGTCTGTCTGTCTGTCTGTCAAGACCATTTTTCTCAGGAACGCGTGGAGGTATCAAGCTGAAAATTATATCAAATACTCAGGTCTATTGTCCCTTGAAGCTGTGAAAAAATCAAACTTAAAAGCCAACGCAATCAAAAGATACAGTCGTTTATGCTGCAAATTTTAGAGTTTTTCGGCACTTGCAAAACCTACGGGGTACTTCCCGTGAACTCAGAAACTTGAAATTTGGCACGAAGCAACGTCATATAGCATAGACAATGGAAAAATTACAAAAAGTAGACATTTTTAGTAAAATCATACAAAAAAATATTTTTTTAAATTTTAAACTTACTACCTTTTTCCTCGTAAACGCGTGGAGGTATTAAATTGCAATTCATGTCAAATACTCAGCGCTATAAGACCTTTCAAATGTAGCAAAACCAAACTTTTATGTCAACGCAATCAAAAGAAATTGCAATTTAAGTAGCTTATTTTGAAACTGAGTACTCGCAAGAAACTCAAAACCTAAAGGGTACTTCCCGTAAACCCAGAAACTTGAAACTTGGCACGAAAAAACTTCATATATCACAGACAAAGGAAAAATTACGAAAAGTAGACATTTTTAGTAAAATCATACAAAAAATATTTTTTGAAATTTTAAACTTACTACCTTTTTCCTCGTAAACGCGTGGAGGTATTAAATTGAAATTCATGTTAAATACTCAGGGCTATAGGACCTTTCCGATGTAGCAAAACCAAACTTTTATGTGAACGCAATCAAAAGAAATAGCAATTTAAGTCGCATATTTTGAAACTGAGTACTCGCAAGAAACTCAAAACCTAAAGGGTACTTCCCGTAAACTCAGAAACTTGAAACTTGGCACTAAGAAACTTCATATAGCACAGACAAAGGAAAAATTACGAAAAGTAGAAATTTTTAGTAAAATCATACAAAAAATATTTTTTGAAATTTTAAACTTACTACCTTTTTCCTCGTAAACGCGTGGAGGTATTAAATTGAAATTCATGTTAAATGCTCAGGGCTATAGGACCTTTCCGATGTAGCAAAACCAAACTTTTATGTGAACGCAATCAAAAGAAATAGCAATTTAAGTCGCATATTTTGAAACTGAGTACTCGCAAGAAACTCAAAACCTAAAGGGTACTTCCCGTAAACTCAGAAACTTGAAACTTGGCACTAAGAAACTTCATATAGCACAGACAAAGGAAAAATTACGAAAAGTAGAAATTTTTAGTAAAATCATACAAAAAATATTTTTTGAATTTTTAAACTTACTACCTTTTTCCTCGTAAACGCGTGGAGTTATTAAATTGAAATTCATATTAAATACTCAGGGCTATAGGACCTTTCCGATGTAGCAAAACCAAACTTTTATGTGAACGCAATCAAAAGAAATAGCAATTTAAGTCGCATATTTTGAAACTGAGTACTCGCAAGAAACTCAAAACCTAAAGGGTACCCGTAAACTCAGAAACTTGAAACTTGGCACGAAGAAACTTCATATAGCACAGACAAAGGAAAAATTACGAAAAGTAGACATTTTTAGTAAAAACATACAAAAAATATATTTTGAAATTTTAAACTTACTACCTTTTTCCTCGTAAACGCGTAGAGGTATTAAATTGAAATAAGTAATAAACATACTACAATTTTTGCTTGTTATAGGTTTGTACGGAACCCTCGGTGCGCGAGTCCGACTCGCACTTGGCCGGTTTTTTTAAATGTATGTTCACCGATTATTCGACGACGGCTGGACCGATTTGGAAAATTATTTTATTGTTTGAAATAGTGTACTTCACAGTTGGTCCCGTCGTAACCAGGTCAGGATCTGATGATGGGATCCTGGAGAAATCGAGGGAACTCTTCAACTATTATAGTCACACCCATAGTTATTTGAGTATTTTTTACAGCAGCTCGAGCATTTGCTGTTGGAACGGTGGATGCTAAGTGGTCGGTTCTTTTATGTTTAAAAATATTTTTATTATGAAAATAACCTGTTTTCAACCGAAAAACCAGTTGTTGTCTTACTAAAATTAACCAGTTTGCATTTTCTAATCATAACCGGAAGCAATTTTCGCAATTTCCTGTTTTTTTAGGGTTCCGTAGTCAGCTAAGAACCCTTATAGTTTCGCCGTGTCCGTCCGTCCGTCTGCCCGCGGTCTAGCTCAGTGACCGTTAGCACTAGAAAGCTGACATTGAGTATGTGCATCAATCACGCCGACAAAGTGGTAGAATATAAACTGGAAAAATATTTTTTTATTACGTACCTACCGTATACATAAGTGGGGGGGGGGGGGGGGGGGGTTCGATAGGTCTTTCAAAAAGGATACAGGTCTTCTAAAACAGTTTTTAGCTAAAACTAATAGTGTCGTAAATAATGAGATTTCAAAAAAGGGCGTCCTGGGGGGACTGTGGGTCCAATAAATTTGAAAAATATCATGGAAGTGAGGCCCGATAAGTACTTTCAATGAAAACTATATTGAATAAAATCGGTTGAGCCGTTTTTGAATTATCACTCAAAAACGCATAGTGAAGGGACGCAAATGCCGGATAGTAAAATGAAGTAAGCGCCGCCAAATAACCCTTAATAAACGACTTTTTAAAACGAATGTATTGTAACAGGCCGGCAACTACGGAACCCTACCCTTGTCATGACCTGTCACCTACTTCATCCAATTATATAAATTTATTCTGGTACTTAGAAACTGATAGACCAGCCTCAACTTAAACCGAAAATAGGACCTAGAAACATGACACGAGTTTCATAGAATCTAACTAAATGATTTTTCCGATGCAGCTGTCCTCTTCGACACCCTGGAAGCGTTGACAAAGAACATAGTAGACACCCTCTCGGGCCCAGCAAAGGCATTCTACGAGCGAGAATTCGACTTCTTCGGTCAAATCACGAACATCTCCGGAATCATCCGACCGTATCCGAAGGGAGCCGAGCGGAAGCGAGCGTGTCTTGAGGCCTTGAAAAATATTAAGGTATTTTATAATTGACCTTCCGAATCACTACATACTTAGTATAAAACAAAGTCGCTTTCGCTGTTTGTCCCTATGTATGCTTAGATTTTTAAAACTAAGCAACGGATTTTGATGCAGTTTTTTTATATAGATAGAGTGATTCAAGAGGAAGGTTTATATGTATAATACAAGCATAATATAGTAGAGAAACACTGATGATTTTAGAGGTTTCTAATGTGATGTCGTAAATGAACCCATTTTTTGCGCTTACATTGCAAACGCTGACTGAGTCCTAAGAGATAGATCAAAAAAATGTACTACAGTATATTGTACATCTTAAAATTTTTTAGTACCTGTAGTTTTAATACCTGTAACGCTTTGTGGTACCACTTTAAATGTAGTACGTAAGTTTAAGTACTTGGGCCACTGGGTAACGGAAAATATGTCAGATAATGATGATATTGAGAGGGAGCGCAGGGCATTGTGTGTTCGTTGTAACATGTTGGCTCGCAGATTTGCACGGTGTAGTAATGAAGTTAAGCTAACGCTTTTCAAAGCATGCTGTCAAACATTCTACACGTGCAATCTGTGGGTCAGCTTTACGCAGCGAGCATACAAGGCTCTGCGTGTGCAATATAATAACGCGTTTAGAGTGCTGTTTGGGTTGCCACGCCACTGCAGCGCGTCAGCTATGTTTGCCGAGGCACAAACCGATGGCTTCGATGCCATTATTAGGAAGCGGTGTGCATCAATGCTGAGTCGACTTCGCCGTGGCTCAAACAGCATTCTAAACGTGCTGTCGGAACGATGGGACTCGCCATTGTTCGCGCGCTGGGTGCGGTTGCACGCGCCGCCTGTTGCGACGCCACGCCGCTTTTAGTTAGTAAATATATCTTAATTAGGTTAACTTAACATAAATGTAAGTATTACTAACACTGATATGGATTATTTTAATCGAAATAAAATTTTTGAATTTGAATTTGAATTAAAAAGGTCTACAAAAAGTCCGCGATGGTATATGTCTATCTCTTAGGGATAACCCACAATAACCATTTTTTATTCCGTGCGAAGCCGGGGCGGGTCACTAGTAAGGTATAAAGTATAGATTACAGTAGGTACTATCTCGGGCCCAGCAAAGGCATTCTACGAGCAAGAGATCAACTTCTACGGAAAAATCGCGAATATCTCCGGAATTCTCTCTATCTCACTGTAATCGAAGGGAGCCGAGCGGAAGCGAACGTGCCGAATAATTGACATTATTGTTTTATGTTATGAGTATGATGTGTGATCTTTGCAGGTGCAACCTGGCTGTTACCTACCGTCCAATCCCGACTCAATGGTACTGGACATTGACTATAAGAGTGGTAAGTGTCTAGGTATTTAAATGCTTAAGTCTAACACTACTTGATTTTAACTCGATTGACCATGTTTATAATATGTATTATTACACAATTATTACAAAATCATTTAATGCCATAAAACACATGTCAAAGATTGTGGGTTCGAAAGATAAATATCAGTGATAGTTATCTTGATAATTATCGTGATTTATATGTCCGATAGTTATCGATTTGATAATAATTAATAACCCAATATGTGTTAAAGCGGAATGCACAAAAAAAATATCGAGCGTGAAAATCTACATTAGTAGTTGAGCTATATTTAAAAAAATCCATTGCGGGGATAATTATCGGATAAATATCGCGATAAATATCATAGATCATAATTATCTTGATTATTTCGAGCTCTAATTTAAATATACTTACAATGAGTGTATAGGTTCCTAAAGGGTAGGCAACGCGCATGTAAATCCTCTGGGGTTGCAGGTGTCCATAGGCTACGGTAACTGCTTACCATCAGGTGGGCCGTATGCTTGTTTGCCACCGTCGTGGTATAAAAAAAAAAAAGATTATTTATAACCACAGCTTCCCAATCGTCCAGATTCCCAATACAAAAACATCTGCAGCATGTAGCATCTATGCTTTGTAGTCTCATGTGTCTAAATGTTGCTTTAATGAGTCTGCCTGTTTTTCAAACTCTTAATATAGTTTCTCTACACTCATATTGTAAGTTCTCTAAAACGTGTTCGAAAACGGTAGGCAATGGCTAGCATTACCACGACCGATTTTACTATGATAAGCTTTTTATCCGTGGCAGTAACGTAATTTTAACTTTTCATGCTCAATTATTGATGTGCTATGAGTTTTGATAACATAATGTACACCTGCACCCTCCCGCGCATCCGCCGACAGCCCGACACGCGCCTCCCCGACCGCCGGCACAATCGAGTTGGCCATGGCGGTGCAATGGCGGCCATTCTATGGTTTCCGAATACGGCATTTTGGATAAATAATATGAGTGCAGATAAAGCAGTGTATGCAACTGTACGTAATTAGGCCTTAAAACACTCGTGTGATCTTATTATGAAACTCACCTGCGGCTCGTTTCATAAAACCACACTCATGTTTTAAGGACCCTTATTACGTAACAGTTACATAAACTACTATTAGGCTACGACTTATATCTTGCCATTAGTGGGACAATATAAGTTGTAACAAAAATGCTGGTGATACGTTTAACCTATTGACCGCCACAGTCGGCTGTGGCCGACATCAAAAAGTTGTGCCATGGACGCCAACGACGGCTACAGCCGACAGGCTTTGTAATGCAATAGGGACCTACGCGGGCTTCCGCAAAGTTCAATTTCGCTTGACAAAACGCGATTACGTGGCGTCGGTGGCGCGTCATTTTTGTTCAATGCTTGGCGGTCAAAAGGTTAAGGGCACAATATTTTTTTTTATACCACGACGGTGGCAAACAAGCATACGGCCCGCTTGATGGTAAGCAGCTACTGTAACCTATGGACGCCTGCAACTCCAAAGGAGTCACATGCGCGATGCCGACCCTTTACGAAAAGGAGGATTCACTGCATTGATGGCTAAAGGAACAAGAAGGTTCCTCATCGTCAACACACTGGATCCTCTTTGAGCTCTTTGGCAACCTACAAATTGCTATCGTATTCTAATTGGCTACTTTCCTAAAAAAATATATTTAGTCCGTCAGTTAGATTATCAAAAAATATTGGACACGTATTTTTTATTTTGTCAATCAAACAAAAATTGGTGAAGATATAGCCCGTTAAAGTTCCGCGTGACGTCACATTTCAGTACAATTTTTAGTATAATGTGACGTCACGCGGAACTTTAACGGGCTATATCTTCACCAATTTTTGTTTGATTGACAAAATAAAAAATACGTGACCAAAATTTTTTGATAATCTAACTGACGGGCTAAATAGAATAATATTTTTTTTACCCAGGAAAGTACCCAATTACGAAAAAAATATTCACGCGAAAAAAAAACGGTTTTGTATGGAGGGTCGGCCGGCTGAGATGACGTGTCCCATATATATTTTTTTTTGTGTCATAAAATTTTTGTCCCACTTTATCTTAGCCGCAGTACAATACCAATTATGCAATTAAACGGATCACCACTATTTTAGTTACACCTGTATAGGCTTTTAAATAAATGGATAACGATAATTATTATTGTTCAGGCACGCCAATGCAGAGTGCAGCGAAAGCGCCATACCTCGCGCGCTTCAGAGTACGCAAGTACGGTATCGCGGAGATGGAAGCCGTCGCCATGGCCATAGCGGCCGGCGAGGACCCGCCAGTGGTGAGCTTACAGAATTGTTATTAATATAATTTTAAACAAAAAATAACCGACTTCACTTAGCCTCCACCTTTCCAAAAGGAAATGCTCGAGCTGCTGTAAAAAATATTTAAACTACTATAGGTGTGCCTATAATATTTGAAGAGTTCCCTTGATTTCTCCAGGACCCCACCATCAGATCCTGACCTGATGACAATAGGACGTATACGTACTTTTTCAAACAAAAAATATTTTTTCAAATCGTTCCAGCCGTCTCCGTCTCTGACAAACACACATAAAAAAACAAGCAAAAACAAAGATCCCGACGAATTGATAACCTCCTCCTTAAAAATCTTGAAGTCGGTTGAAAATGGGGAAAGTAAGCAATTTAAAACGAGTTACAAACTTACGTGCCCCGCCCGCTCGTCACGCGTCGAACGTGTTGCTTTCTGTGTCTATGTTGATCTGTATAAAGAAGACTTTCCCCAGAAGATTTGCACCTTTGACAAGTTGTTTAACGCATAATGTTTTCGTGCTTATTTGTACGTTTGTCCGACATGCTAACAAAATTTAAACAAGTTTCCAATGTCCGATTAAACCAAAATGTAGCTGACCTACGTTACTACTTACTATGAGTATGACAGTGAAATGTTTTTTATCTAATAATCGACTGGTATGATGATAGAAACCGAAAGATACATAGAACCACGGTAACAAAGCTTTATTTACTAAAACTCGATAGAATCCGTATAAATATGTGACGTTTTCAAGTCAAATGTACATCATTGTCGGTTGTCAATAAGGCATTACTGCCATAAAAAATCATTTAGAAATTAACTCTATTAACAACCGACAATGATGTACCTTTGACTTAAAAACGTCACATAATCTCGAACGCGCCCATAAGGTGATATGCGATGTGCCAATCCCTCCCTCATTAGCCCTCACGGTATGGTAAGCGCATCGGGAAAAACGGATACAATAAAGAAAGACATTGTGATATAACAAAAAAATACACCTATTACAAAATGTTATTTTATTACTATGATAATCATATCATATCACCATCTGTCACTTTCTTGATTCGAATTGGGCCCCGCACTAATGCTACTGCACGATTTGCACAATTGGAACACGTGTGCAGCGACAGTATCTCGCGAGCGAGATAGACATCTGTCACTTTCTAACTGTACAGATATTAATCAGAAAGTGACAGATTTCTGATCTCGCCCGCGAAATACTGTCGCTGCACACTTGTGCTAACCGTGCTGGTATACTCGGGTAGACTTATTAGACATTATAAGAATAGACAAGCAAAAGCCTCTTGTCTCAGCTCCATCCTGTCCTTGAAAACGTCACATATTTTAATTTGTTCCCACTTCCGTCTCTTGCGTTTTGTTATGACGGATACAAATGGGTCTGTTCCTGAAAAAAATAAAACATTCCCCTGCGTACACATATGGAAATACACCATATAACTGTCTCGATTGGTTTAGTTTAAGGCTAGGAAGCTAAGCAGTGCGAGGATGCGTACCTAGCGAGGATGTGGAACGTTGTGTTTCTACCAGAGATGTGCGGTGTAGCTGAGCAGTGCGAGTAACGAGAGCGTGCAGCGGGTTCTTTTCAAATATGTTTCTCACCAGACTTACGCGGCTAGTTTTTATTAATTAATAAAGCCCGGCAGCTTGAACATGTCATGCTCGCTTAAAAGGCTCTGCTTATGGTGGCGTCGTTGATGGGGTCGCCACTTTCCCGAAGAAAGGTTGAGGGAGGCGATGGCTGAGATATGCGGCATACTCGTGAACGGGTGCTGTTTGTGGAGACCGGTCTGTTTAGGCTATCTGGGGCTACACAATTACGTAACTTTTTATTAATCATATTTAATTTTAGTTTAATTGCCTTTAGACACAAGATTCGGTGCTTGATTGTCCACATTTTTTTATTATATAGAATATATAGATCAAGACACTTGGAGACCTTATACATCTCTAAGGATAATTTGGAAATAGTATGTTTATTGTATACTAGAATCACTTACTTTTTTTTTTTTAATTAAAATTTGTTTCTAATTGTTGATGATGGATTATTATAATTTGGAAATTTATGTAGAAGACACAGTTCAGGTAAGAAATTATATCAAACTTGTATGTAATTCATTTTCAAATAGTCAGATTTGGACTCATCTTTTTTCTTTGGTATTTTTCTTAAACTATAACCTATTGTTGGTTAATCTAACCTTGGGTTGATATGTTTTCTTATAGAACAACGCACTTATATGTATTTTTAGGGTTCCGTAGTCAACTAGGAACCCTTATAGTTTCGCCATGTCTGCCCGTCCGTCCATCCGTCCGTCCGTCCGTCCGTCCGTCCGCGGATAATCTCAGTGACCGTTAGCACTAGAAAGCTGAAATTTGGTACTAATATGTATATCAATCACGCCGACAAAGTGGTAAAATAAAAAGTGGAAAAATTTTTTTTATTAGGGTACCTCCCCTATACGTAAAGTGGGGAGTGATTTTTTTTTTCATTTCAACCCTAACGTGTGATATATTGTTGGATAGGCATTTAAAAATGAATAGGGGTTTACTAAAATCATTTTTCGATAATGTAAATATTTTCGGAAATAATCGCTCCAGAAGTAAAAAAATATGCGTCCCCCCCCCTCTAACTTTTGAACCATAAGTTTTAAAAATATGAAAAAAATCTCAAAAGTAGAACTTTATATAAACTTTCTAGGAAAATTATTTTGAACTTGATAGGATGAATAGTTTTTGAAAAAAAAATACAAAATAATTTCTGAACTAAGTTTGTAATTTAACCGTATAAGCAGGTGTTTATTGTACCTGTAATTTCTACAAAATTACAATGAAATGACGTGCTTTCAAATAAAGTAAAAACGGTGAAAATCGGTTCACGCAATAAAGAATTATCCCATAAAAATCATCTTCCATACTTTATGCTCGCGCGCAATAGTTTACTTAATTTGCCGATAGATGTCGCTGTACGTGGAACTCTCATATCATATCCTACATGGCGGTGTTATTAACTCTTAAGTGGGGACACTTACTGTGACGGACGGAAAACTACGGAACCCTACAGTGAGCGTGGCCCGACACGCTCTTGGCCGGTTTTTTTAGTTTTGATGTACTGTTGTTTTGAAAAAATAAGTCCCGCCGAGTTTCTTGCCGGACATAATTCTTCTCGGGTCAGAGGTGTAGGGTTAGAACCGGTGTAGTTTGATTTTTTTTCTCTCTTTTACTTTGACGTGTAAAAGTGCCCTTGTGGCCTACTTACTGAATAAATGTTTGAGTTTGAGTTTGAGATATGCGAGCGGGGTGCGGTGAAGCGAGAGCAGAGTGCTAGTAACTGATAGTTTAGAGTAAGTACCTCGCAACACATTCCTCGCAC
Organism: Pammene aurita; assembly: GCA_947086415.1. Taxonomy (NCBI): domain Eukaryota; kingdom Metazoa; phylum Arthropoda; class Insecta; order Lepidoptera; family Tortricidae; genus Pammene; species Pammene aurita. The sequence continues at coordinate 7,990,478 of OX352307.1, forward strand.
ACATCATCCCTTGTTTTGTATGTACAAAAACCTCGCTCCGCTAAGCTGTGCTGAGCGAGGATAGGTAAATGAAGCGTTTCTATTGGTTCATGATAAACACATTCCTTAGAATAGAATAGAATAGTTTATTTGTATAAAAAAGGGTATAAATTGATGTTACATGTGGTTTTCCAGCCTTTTTTTTACCATGATGCATGGCGTACAAATATTGTTCATAAAACTAGTATCCTAACTAATGTTCTAAATCTATGTAATTATGTCTAATACTCTTAGTGTCAATACTAAGGTTAGTATTAATAATAATATTCAGTATTAACAAACAGTATGAAATTAATACAATTTCTGAAATAAAATTTTATGTCAATTATATATTATACATTATCTATAAAGTACATTTTTCCATAAACTCTTTAATTGAATAAATGCTATTTTGGATTAGATGATTAAACAAAGATTTTCTAAATAATTTAATTGGTAGAGCCTTAAAGTCATCAGTAAAAATATTAAATAATTTGATTGCCATGCAATTAACGTTATTCCTTGTCAGTGAAAGATTTGTCTTTGTCTTGTATAAATTATGTCTATGTACCCCTCTTTGTGACCTTGAGGTGATCGTTTTAAAACATGTCGGGTGCTTTTTAATAAAAATACATATTTCATAATGTACATTGCAGGTAATGTCAAATTTTTTTTGTGTTTAAATAAATCTCTGCAAGGAGCCTTGGAACGCATCCTCGCACAGCTCTGGTGGAAACGCAGCCTAACACAGTTATTACTTGTTGTGATACAGGAAGAAGGCAAAGACCGCTTCACATCCATGGTGGCTGAAACCTGGCAGGCGGCCATCTTTAAAGTGGGCGATGACGTCAGACAAGACATGTTGGCGCTGCAAGTGATCTCGCTGTTCAAGAACGTGTTCCAACAAGTCGGACTCGACCTTTATCTGTTCCCGTATAAGGTCGTGGCCACGGCACCAGGGGTAAGTTACTTCTTTCAATACAGTGTGAATTTTTGAAGTTGGTCAGTCAGGATAGTTTCCAAATCCCATGGTGCTTGGCGAAAATGGTCTTTGGAGATCTTCCCAAATTTTTTGATTAACGACCATTTTCAATAAAAATAAATTGTATGCTAATCGATCCTATCTCTAACAGGGATTAAAAGTCTCTTACACGCCAACCCACTAGAAAAGCAACGAACCATAAAGTACTTCTTCCATACTTTTGCGTCCTTCCTTTCTTACAAAAGCTAGAAAAGAAGTTATTTTTTATATTATAGAATAGAATATAATAGAAATATTTATTTGCATGAATACGTACAATTAGGTCTTATAAATTAGTTTGTGAAACAGTATTCAGTCGACACATAATCAACATGCAAAATTTGTACATTAAGGTACTACTAAAACTAACATGCAGGAATTAATACAGAATATAATGATACTATGTATGTCGATAAATTAAAATTGAAATATAAAAGTAGGTACATGATTAAATAAAAAAAAAAAAAATATATATTATTATAGGTATGTACCTATAATAATATATTTTTTATTTTTTTTTGACATATGTATGTCAAATCCAAATCAGCAATTATAATTAAAATTATAAACACTAGATATTAAATAATCCTTAACACTATAAAAACAATGCTCTTGTAGCCATTTAGTCAATTTAATTTTAAATATTTTCCCATGTAGTATTCTCAGCTCTTTAGGGAGATTATTAAATATTACTATACACATATTAATAGCATTTCTCTTATATACATCAGAATTACAATCTGGCTGGTATAGAAGATGTTGGTACTGAGCCCGGAGTTCTCTTTTGAACATCGCCTCGCGTTTTATAAAATACTCTGGGTGGTTTCTTGTAAAAAGACATACTTTTAAAATATACATAGAAGCTAGGGGGAGAATATTGAACTTTTGGAAAAGAGGTCTGCATTTGTCATCATATCTAACGCCAGCCACTGCTCGCACACAGTCTTTCTGGATCATAAAAACTCTCTGAACATCAACAGAATTACCCCACAGTAGAAGACCGTAATTAAGAGTTGATGCCACAAATCCGTGGTATGCTGCTAACGCGGCCTGGGTGGAATAAGAACCCATAGCTTAATTGGTAAAGCGATCGAGCCCCGGTAAGGCGTATCGATGCGAGGTTCAAATCCTGCTGGGTTGATTATTTTGTCAATGTTTTCAATGTTTGTATTTGATTGAATAATATATTATAAAATTTTTTTTTTTCTTTAAAAAAATATATGATGGGAAAATCTTACACAAATCAACCTAGTCCCACTGTAAGCTCAATAAGGGTTGTGTTATGTACATAGAAAACATCCATAACTCAGGAACAAATATCCGTGACAAACGCACAAATAAATGCCCTGACCAGGATTCGAACCCGGAACCATCTGCTTCATAGGCCTACAGACTAGGCTAGGAGGTCGTTTTTTTGAATTTTAATTTGATTGTATTCTTGCAGTGTGGTGTCATAGAGTGTGTGCCTAACGCGAAGTCGAGAGATCAGCTCGGCAGACAGACGGACATCGGGATGTATGAGTACTTCATCAAGAAGTATGGCGACGAGACCACTAGAGAGTTCCAGGTCTGTGACGTTTCTCATTAAACTTGAAGTGTGTTGTCTCTTTTAAACAGTTGCGAAAATCAATGTAACAGATAACGACAAACGACTTACAAATGAAGTGCAGTGGCGCAACGTTGCCGGACTTCGCTCGACATGTCTGTCTACAAACAGCGCGCGACGTCGGGCTTAGCTTGACATGTACTATCGGATTCATAATTACATACCCAATGTATCAATGAATTCATTCATAAATTGGGTATGCAATAGGCATGGTGAATTTTTTTCATGTATGGTATCAATCGATTTGTTTTGTTGTGAGGATCAAATGTCTATACGCGGCCAATTGCGTTAAAGCAACACAAAAGTCAGAAATTAGACTCAATAATAAGTCTGAGATTTGCATTTGTTTCTCGAAACGCTCCTAACAAAATGAAGTGCAAATGTCGGTCATATAGTGTTTAAAGTATGGAAAAATTATGAAATTGCTATTCTTATATTGAAATGTTGAGTTTATGTATATGGTTACCATAAAATTTATTTAACAGTAAAATGTTAAAAATCGAATGGTATCTTTTTTTAAAATTTCGAACTTTAAAAAATTGAAAATCTTTTGAAATTTTGGAGCATGATATCTTTGAACCTTTTCAATAGATTTTTTAATTTTAACTTTATTTGGATATATTGGTAATTCTTCATCCTATCAACTAAATTTTATTGCATCATTCAACATGTGTCATACTCATCATCCCTATTATGAACCCAATGGTACATACTATATGTCGCAGCCGGATAGTATAATTTGAAGGGCCGTTTTGAAATGCGGCGGTTCAACGATTAGCCGGGTTGTCATTGCGATACGTTCTTCAATAAGGCGGCCCACGTTTAGCCGCATCGTTATCGCTTTCAAAATAACCAAAACCCATCCTATTAAAAAAAGACTAGTATTTAGAGGCGCAACCAATTTTTTAATACCAAAACCGAGTGTTAAAACTGTCAAAGCGGCTGCTAATGACTCGTTGTATTACATTACGGCTAGCCAAGTTGAAGAATTTATGGTGCCTAATACATTCCAGCGGATTTTCATTCAACCGCATTCAATCCGGCTAATGGTAGAACCGTCGCATTTCAAAACAGCCCTTTTTTTGATAACAGCTAGCCGTGATGTAATGCGTCGGATTATACGATTCGACTGCCACATATATATACGCTCATTATGACGGGAGAAGTTTGGCGAAATCGCACAAATTTTGACATAACTATTAACTAGCGAATTCGCTACCGAACATCGCGCGATAGCGTTAGACTTGATACGTGTCGCGGGACTTCTGTCCCCTTTTGTATCCCTGGCTTCATGCTGGCTTTTAAATGTAAATTTTGAACCTTCACGTTATTGAAATAGAGTCTAAAATGTCATTTAATTTTCCAATATTCAGGCGGCTAGAAGGTGTTTCGTGACGTCGATGGCGGCATACAGCGTCATCGGCTTCCTCCTGCAGATCAAAGATCGCCACAACGGCAACATTATGCTCGACACGGACGGACATATCATACATATAGGTCAGTGAAATTTAATTATCCTACTGTATGAGTTCTAGTCTAAAAGAAAATACATTCCCAACAAAATGATACTTAAGTTCAATATACCAAAGCACGCTGCTTGTTTCCAGGCCATTCAATTATTTAATAAATTACCAATCGAGTTGAAATGTATAGTGGACAGTCGTATTTTCAATTCAAGGCTTAAGTTGTTTCTTTTAAGGGAGTCCTATTATTCTGTCCAGGACTTTATGGATGAAAATAACTTGTATTAAATTCTAATTAGTTAATTCATTCTCTATACTTGTGAATGTTTAATTGACATGGTATTTATTGTCCCTACTTTTGATATGTGTTATTATGTAAATATAGTAAATATTAATTAAGCATCTTTGTAATAAAGTACTTGCGTGATATTGGTTCCTACTTAATTTTTTTTTATGTCTTATTAGTTTAATTGTTAATATTAATATACATTGTAAATTGTGACTGAATAAATGAAATGACATATGATTATAATCTTAAACAATAGAAAAACAAACGTCAAAAACGGTTCAAAATATCATAAAAGCCATTTTTGACAGTTCTACTCTATCTAAGAAAACAAATCAATTTACTTTAATGCAATTTTTTTATTTATTTTAATAAAAGTACATATTCCCTTTATGCATGCCTGACATTTGAGGCATTCGCAATAAAATAAACATGACATGACAATTGGAAGGTGGGTGGGCGTGTGCGGTTATATATGTTTTATATATTTATATATATATATATATATATACATACTAGCTGTGCCCGCGGCTCCGCCCGCGTGGAATTCGGTCTGTGTCAGTAAGCGGCTAATTCACCCCTAATTTCTCTCCCGCTACCCTGGAGGCGGAACTTGAAGTAAAGTTGACAGATGGATTTATCCTATTAATTTTTATTGGCATGATTTAAACGACATAGAATAGTAGGTGTATATCGGACGATACAGGACCACTTTTGTATTTATATGTTCATGTCCACGGCAAATATCATCCAAATCGATCCTCCCGTCAAATCAGTCTAAGCATGAAAGTTAAGAACAGGGGCGGTGTCACAAATGCAGAAATGTTTTTTTTCTATTTGAGGAATTAGTAATCCTTAAGGGGTGATTTCCGGGATAACAATGCAAAAAAAAACCGGCCAAGAGCATGTCGGGCGATGCTCAGTGTAGTTTGTAGTTACGAAACAACCGTTCAAACGGTCGTTTATTAAGGGATATTTGGCGGCGCTTACGTCAGTCTACTATCCGGCACATCCTTTCACTATGCGATTTTGACTGATAATTCAAAAACGGCTGAACCGATTTTATTCAATATAGTTTTTATTGAAAGTTCTTATCAGGCCTCACCAAATTTCAGCTTTCTAGTGCGAACAGTAACTGAGCTAGACCGTGGACAGACGGACGAACATGGCGAAACTATAAGGGTTCCTAGTTGACTACGGAACCCTAAAAAGAGATAAATAGTAACTGTTACGTAATAAGGCCTAATTATATACAGAAGCATACACTGCTTTTTACCTGATATTAAAAATCCACTGAAACCATGCGTGCCGGCGGTCGGGGGGGGGGGGAGGGGCGGATTTTGCTTACGTTACCGTAGGTACTGAATTTTCATACATTTTACGTTTTTACCACACTGTCACAGATAATAAATACACTGATGTTACGTTACTGGTTGCAATAATTGTGGTAATTACATACTTCAAGGTAAGCACATTACAATGCACTAATGAACGCCAGAGAAAAATAAAATACGTGAGTGTCGTGGAACACTCTGTTGGAACGAAGTTATGTTATTTATTTTTTTTTCATTTTTGACTTTTTCGTAAATTTTGTGGTTTTAATTTTTTTTTGTATTTTTATGAAATTTTTGAAAATGGAAATATTTGAAATTTTTGAAACTTGAAATTTTTGAAATTTAGAAATTTTGCCATTTTTTACTTTTACGTTCTCGACTGTTTTCACTTTTATCACTTTGTCACTTCTCACTTTCACTACAATTCACTTCACTTCACTTTATTCTATTTTATATATTTTTTATTTCATTCCATTTTACATATTTCTCAATCGTATGGGTGTCGCGTTTTCGTGACGTGACGGTTTTTCGTGACGGTCACGTGACTTTTTTTCACCTAGCCCCCCATCCGCGAACCGTCCAATGAGGAACTTCGTTCCAAAACTACCATGCACCGGTTCTAACCCTACACCTCTGGCCCAAGAAGTATTATGACCGAAAAGATACTCGACGGGACTTATTTCTTTTAAAACAGTAATACATTAGATCTTAAAGATACAAAATAATGCGTAGTTCTTCAAGAAGACATCATCAAAACAGCTTGAGAGACAGATAATGTACCTATTGTTTAATTATAAAGAAAAATAAATCCTAATCTGACTGCTTCACAAAACGTTTGATATGTTTTCCTACCTAAACGGTGTCCTATAAATGTTGTAGTAGTTTTTTTGGTTTGGGCCATGCATCTTTGTCCGTCATATATAATACTCGAACCTGCAATAACCCTTTGACATTCATGACATTTTCAAATATTTCTTAAGAGCGGGTAAAGGTAAATTTAAAGCATCGACGGGTAACATGTTATAAATATGAACACCTTGACCAACAAAATTACATATTATTTAAATACCAAATTTCATCTAAATACAGACAGCGGTTATTGGTTGTTTCTTCCCCATGTACTCTTTCACACCTTTTGTATCCGTTTAAAGGATAATTTCCGAGATAAAACTATTTTATTTCCTTTTTTAATTAATTATCTCCATACCAAATTTTATCTAAATCGATTCTGCGGTTAATAATTCCCTATACAAATTTCCAACTCTCTTTTCACCCCCTTAGGGTAGATTATCGGAGTGAAAACTATCATGTGTCCTTTCTTGAGACCCATACTATACCAAATTTCATCTTTATCAGTTCAGCGGTTAAAAATCGTCATACCAACTTCCAACCCCCTTTTCGGGGCGAAAGGGTTTATTTTCGGGATGAAAACTATTTTGTCGTTTCTCGGGACTCAAATTATCTGCATACTAATTTCTATTAAAAAATCTCCACACAAACTTTCAACCCCCTTTTCACCCCCTCCAGGGTTGATTTTCGGGATGAAAACTATTCTTTGTCCTTTCCCGGGACTCAAACTATCTCTACACAAAATTTCATCAAAATCCGTTCAGCCGTTTTCACGTGATAGATGTATAGATATATAGTTTTTATTGAAAGTACCTTTCAGGCTTCACTTCCATTATTTTTGGACCTACGGTTCTAAAGTAAGGTGGGGGGATTCAAGATGAAACTATCCTTTGTCCTTTCTCGAGACCCATACTATCTCTATACCAATTTTCATCTAAATCTGTTCAGCGGTAAAAAAATCCTCATACCAACTTCCAACCCCCTTTTCACCCCCACAAGGGTTTGAAAACTATCCTATGACGTTTCTCGAGACTCAAATTATCTCCATACTCATTTCTATCTAAATCGTTTCAGCGGTTAAAAATTCTCCATACAAACTTTCAACCCCATTTTCACCCCCACCAGGGTTGATTTTCGGGATTAAAACTATATATTATCCTTTCCCGAGACTCAAACTATCTCTATACAAAATTTCATCGAAATCCGTTCAGCCGATTTCGCGTGATGCGCGGTCAAATAAACAGACAAACAGATAAACAGATAAACAGACAAAAATTATAAAAATTGTTGGGACGTGTTCTGTTATCGATTCTAAGTATCCCCAGCCAACTTTTTTTCGATTATCTTCCATGTACAGACTTTCGACCCTCTTCAGCTTTATTATATGTATAGATGTATGTATTATTATATTTATATATATGTATTATTATATTTATGACAATTGGAAGGTGGGTGGGCGTGTGCGGTTATATATGTTTTATATATTTATATATATATATATACATATGTATGTATTATTATATTTATGACAATTGGAAGGTGGGTGGGCGTGTGCGGTTATATATGTTTTATATATTTATATATATGTATTTGTATAATCTATACCAATACGTTACGTATTTATTAACACTACCTATAGTATCTAGGTTTAGTAACTTCTCCGTAGTTTTGCCGTCATGTACAAGTAATGTACAAATCTTTGTCTACCATGTCTGACCGATTTCTCTCAGTTGCTTAAAGGTTAGCTGGAAGAGATCCCTTAAAGGGATAAGTTCGCCTTTGTACACACTCACTATATTTTTGTTGGTCATGTATTTGTTTTGTGCAATAAAGTGTTTTTCTCAAACATGCTCGGAAATGTTCCTGTTACGTTAGTAATTAGAGACCAGTAGGGACTCTATTCCAAGGCAGGTTCAGCGCGACGTACGTAAAGGATTTTCATACAACATTAAATCACTCAGCCAGTAACTGAAGCACTAAACAAGTAATTTTATTTCCTTACATGTTTGAGAAAAGCACTATACATGCTTCGACCGTAATCAGCTTACCTGGCTTCGTATTGTAGCCGTCCTCGTCTTCGACTCGGACGGCTACTAAGTACTCAGCCAGGAAAGCTTACTTACTGGTCTCTGCAGTAATGTACTATTACTACTACTACTAAAATTCATGGATTCCGTCATCACCGAAATATACCCACTGTAATAAATAAAAAAAATCGCAACACGTTTCCTGCTTACATAAGATGGTCGGGGTTTTATTTTATCACCATGGTTGTCACGTTCTAGCAATTAAGTGCAAAAATGACGCATGACGCACAAGGTTATATCCTTTCTGTTGGTCAATTTTATGTTTTTGGGTAATTATATTAATATACTGTACGGTTTAAGAGGAATTTCCTCTCACGAACGCTGCGGCTGTGGAATAAACTCCCTGCCGAGGTTTTCCCAGCGGGCTACAGTATGAGGGTTCTTCAAACATTGAGTGTATAGGTTCTTAAAGCGTAGGCAACGAGCATGTGAAACCACTGGGGTTGCAGGCGTCGATAGGCTACGGTAACTGCTTACCACCAGGCGGGCCGTATGCTTGTATGCCACCGTCATGGTATAAAAAAAATACTATGATAGACCGTAAGCCAGGAACAAATTTCATTGGTCATCGTGTCCCATGCGACAACTTTTGAAGTGGTCAAGGGCGATGTGTAATGAAGCCTAGTGAAGGTAAGGTGCCTCTCCGTTGGTGGGTTGAGGAACGACAGACATTTGATCGATTAAAAAAAATGGTCATAGCGTCCCGATTGAAACTTTGTCAGATGATAGTTTATATGTAAACTTGCCTTTTCCCGCGGCTTCGCCCGCGTACTATAAGTACTCAAAAAGGATCCGATACCCATGTTGATTTTCAGACTTTGTGACCACATTCGCCCCTTTTAGGGGTTGAATTTTCAAAAAACCTAAAACACGTGTTTACTCTTTTATCGTTAGGAATACTCCTGTGAAGTTTCGAATAAAATAATCTAACAAATCTTGATTCGCCATACAAATTTTGGACCCCCATTTTACCCCCTTAGGGGGTGAATTTTGAAAAATCCTTTCTTAGTGCACCCCTAGACCTTATAAGGAACCTACGTGCCAAATTTGGAATCTCTAGAACCAGCGGTTTGGGCTGTGCGTTGATATGTCAGTCAGTCAGTCAGTCAGTCAGTCAGTCAGTCAGTCAGTCAGTCAGTCAGTCAGTCAGTCAGTCAGTCAGTCAGTCAGTCAGTCAGTCAGTCAGTCAGTCAGTCAGTTTCTTCTTTTATATATTTAGATATAAAAAAATCGTCAGTAAGCTGTATCGCAGTGAAAAGACCATCAGCTGGTCACGAGAACATACGATCTTCAGGTCATCAGTTGACGGTCTTTCCACCTAGATACAGCCGGCTAACGATTTTTCATGTTTGTAAAAGCATATAAACTATCATCTGACAAATTTTCAATCGTGACGCGATGACCGTTTTTTGTTAAAGTGATTAAATAGCTGCCGTTTCTCATACCCACCAACGGAGCGGCAGCTGACCTCCACGAGGCTTCATTATACATCGCCCTTAACTACTTCACAAGTTATTACCTGGGACGAGATTGGTCATGAAATTTGTTCCTGGCTTACGGTCCATGATTGTGCTTTGATGACATGATGGTTTCGTTGTCAGATTTCGGCTTCATGTTCGAATCCTCGCCCGGCGGCAACCTCGGCTTCGAACCAGACATCAAGCTGACAGACGAGATGGTGATGGTGATGGGCGGCAAGATGGAGGCGCCGCCATTCCGCTGGTTCTGCGAGCTGTGTGTGCAGGCCTTCCTCGCTGTGCGGTAAGTTTACACAATCTCCCGCTAGATGTCGCTATTACGTGCGGAGCGATTTCTATATCGCGCAAGCGTTATTTAGGACGCTCGGTTAACCCTTTGACCGCCATGCATTAGACGGAAAAATCGTGCCCTCAGCGCCATAAGGCGAACCGGTTATATTTTGGACGTGATATTACGTACTGGCGCTGGGGGCACGACTTTCTGTGCGCGTGATTTGACGTCTTTGGCGGTTATAGGGTTAAAGATACGTGTTGCGTCCGAGCAACAATGTTAAGGAGGTACAAAGTCAAACAAGAATTACTGAAAATATGGCTCCTGAAAATTTGTAACCGGCCAGTCTTATACCGTAACTAGCCTTTTCCCGCGGCTTCGCCCGCGTACTATAAGTACTCAAAAAGGATACGATACCCATGTTGATTTTCAGACCTTATATTGCCACTTTTAGGGGTTGAATTTTCAAAAAACCTGAAACACGTGTTTACTCATTTATCGTTAGGAATACTCCTGTGAAGTTTCGAATAAAATAATCTAACAAATCTTGATTCGCCATACAAACTTTGGACCCCCATTTTACCCCCTTAGGGGGTGAATTTTGAAAAATCCTTTCTTAGTGCACCCCTAGACCTTATAAGGAACCTACGTGCCAAATTTGGAATCTCTAGAACCAGCGGTTTGGGCTGTGCGTTGATATGTCAGTCAGTCAGTCAGTCAGTCAGTTTCTTCTTTTATATATTTAGATAAGACTGTCAAAGAAAGCACCGCTCGAGTTGTTCTTGCGATACTATTGTAGGGCCATTTTTTTTGGGCTGATTGTGTAATGTGGATCCCTAGTATTATTTGATCGATGGTTGCGTCTCTGATTGTTCACGTTGCGTGTAGCTAAAGTAAAGGCGCGACCTTGTTACAACTTATAGACGGAGAGCTAGCCACGTCAGATATGACACAATAATGAGAGCGACGAAACTCTGCTATACTATGCTTATTTCTATATCCGGACATCTGGCAGCTGTAAAGTGGTGGAGTTCAAAGAATGCCAACCACTTTAAGAATACAAATCCTAGAGTTTTGGTTTTGATGCAGTATTATGAGAAATCAGATAAATTATGAGATTATGCCATTGCCAAAACTTTCTGATTGGGGAAAGTAGTCCAAAACGACGTATAATGTAATTAATAGTTTGTAGCCTACTGTTTTTGTTTCCGAAATAATACGCAATTTTTTTTTGTTCTAATGTTAAAATATAGACCCCATCCTCTATAAATAAGACAACTTCGTCAGTGTTTATCGATTTTGGTATTACTTTTTTCCAACTGAAAAATTTTGCTAGTCTGTCACTCTGACCTCCAATTAAAAGCTGCCAGATGCCCGGATCTAAAAATAAATATAGTATTGAAATCTTACTAGACGGGTTTCGTTGATCTCATTGTTGTGTCATATCTGACGTGGCCAGCTCTAAGTCCATTAGATGTATAAAATTATCAGACATTTGCGACTATAATAGTTTTGAACTGCTCTAAACGTTTCAGTATTCATCTATCTATAATCTACAGTAAACTTTTAATTACGGCTACTTTTAACTTTTAACAGCCTCCTAGCCCAGTTGGTAGTGACCCTGCCTACGAAGCAGGAGGTCCCGGGTTCAAATCCTGGTATGGGCATTTATTTGTGTGTTAATCACGAATATTTGTTCCTGAGTTATGGGTGTTTTCTATGTATCTAAGTATATATTTATCTATATAAGTATGTATATCGTCGCCTAGTACCCATAGTACAAGCTTTGCTTAGTTTGGGACTAGGTTGATTTGTGTAAGATTGTCCCCAAATATTTATTTATTTATTTAATTCTTCAATTCCAGACCATACCAAGAAGCGATAATATCCATGGTGTCCCTCATGCTCGACACCGGTCTGCCATGCTTCCGCGGGCAAACCATCCGCCTCCTCCGCTCACGCTTCGCCCCCAACTCCACCGAGAAGGAAGCTGCTGCCTTCATGCTGTCCGTCATCAGGAACTCCTTCCTTAACTTCAGGACCAGGACGTATGATATGATACAGTATTATCAGAACCAGATACCGTACTAGTTTGTTGGGGACATATACAAGATATCTCTATACCCCGCTTAGCGCGTTATTTCTTTGAAACCTAAGCTGCCAAAAAGAAGGGGTGCGGGAGGGGAACACGCAATGCTAGACAGGGAACGCGCGATTGTCCCGTGGGGCGTAAGAGAGAGTCGGACATTTATGGTTGGCATGGAGACGTACTAAGTTTACTGTCACTTCCAAGAATTAGTGTCTTACTATAAAGTGAAATTACTTCGAGCGTGGCAGCGGGGGTCACCCGGCTATGCGTGGTCTTGGGTTAATTAGTCTATGGTTGGGGACATTGAGATTTGATTAGTCAAGATGCCTGTAAAACAGTTAGGGAACAATTTGAGGAAGGGGAATATGATCTTGAATCACATCAGAATTGTGTTTGAGTAGGGATAATACGTCTGTACAGGCAAAATATATACACACTTTTGCACTGTACTCCATTGTAATAAGGTTCAATTGGCTACTTCCCAATAGATAAACTCAATTGTTTTATTGCATTCATAAAATCAAAATTTGAAAAATACACGGGAAAATCCAGGTGTAACATGTGTTTGCGCTTTAAATGATTGTATAATGGTTATAAACTTTTATAAAGGAGATATATTCATCATATAGTATTCTGACGTCACAATATTTGTCTCGCATATAAACTCCATAGTAACAAATCGTTTTGACGTTTCCCAAAAGTAGCTGATTTGACTTCATAGGAAAGTAGCCTATTTTATACGTATTTTTGGCATTAAATGTGCTGGCTCATTTAGAGGTACCTATGTAGGGCGGACGTAGACATTATACATAAGTACCTAGGTACCTCTGGGTGAGCCATTAAAGACGCTATATCCCTACTAGATTAAATGAATCAAGATTCTTGTAAACAGCGGAGATAGGAGACACAATTTGAGGCAGGGAAATTTTGCGTTACTTTTCGTAGAAGAAATTCGTAATTTTTACCTAGAGGTTTAAAGACAGAACTATTATTTTTTTATACCACGGCGGTGGCAAACAAGCATACGGCCTGCCTGACGGTAAGCAGCTACCGCAACCTATGGACGCCTGCAACTCCAAAGGAGTCACATGCGCGTTGCCGACCCTTTACAAAAAGGAGGATTCACTGTGTTGATGGCTAAAGGAACAAGAGGGTCCCTCATCGTCAACACACTGGGTCCTCTTTGAGCTCTCTGGCAACCTTACTCACCAGCAGGAACACAACACTATGAGTAGGGTCTAGTGCTATTTGGCTGTGGTGGCTTGTGGTTGTGGTTGTTCTCAAGTAACAAATGATACAAGTTTGTTCTTAATCCTCACTAGTTACACTTTGTATTGATATTCAAAATTAGACCTTGGTGTTCTATATATAAAGTGGTATTTGGCTTCAAAATGAGGAATTAAATCTGAATAGCAATAATGTTGGGAGCTAAAATCATTGAAATCGCGGTGATGGCGGATGAAGGTTATTTGTACTTAAGAATAATATTCTTATAATATTATATTGTATGGTGATCAGTGTTATTAGAACCAATACGAAAATGAAGAAAACTCTTCCAATTCTCAGCTCCTTCCCAGTGTATAATCAAAGTGCTAACATCTATCTTGCAAAGGAAGAATATTTTTTTAGTAATGTGGTCGTTTGGTTTTCCTCATGGTAGCCAGTTTCCTCTCTGTCTTAACCTTTTAACCGCTACGACTGATTTATATAACTCGCAATAGTCCCAATAGTAAAATAAATAAATAAAAAGCTTTTATTGGTTATTTACGAGTGTTACAACTAGAATTTCATATAGTAGACCCTTAAAAGGTTGCGTTTTAAGTTGTCACGTACATCAGTCGTTGGCGGAGAAAAGGTTTTAGCAACAACAGTATGGATGGTCTGGCATGCTTGGCGACTTAAAAAGGGGGAGTAATTAAATGGTCAGCTATTAGTATTTTGTACAATCGTGACATAATGAAGAGCTTTTCAGTCGAGTACCGTGTTTAGGCCACGAAGGCCGGTACGATCCAGCGGGAGATCGAAGTTACTAAATTGTATAGACGGAACAGGTTGTATTGTAAGGCATTCGTCGAACTTAATTCTTACCGGCTTGCCTATTTTGAGCACTTGTAGAAAAAGTATTGTATACAATAGTAACATAATTAAGCTTTTCAAGCTCTAGGCTACGAAGCTTGCTGAGTAAACCCGGTAAAAACAGTACTCGACTGAAAAGTTTTTAGTTACTAATATTTAATCATCGTGTTTTCCTATGATGTAACTTTTTTTTTTGTTTTATGTTATAAATCATTAATTTTAAAAGATCTTTATTACGTCACGATTGTATAAATTACTATTAATACACCTGTCAGTCATCTAATTGACAGATTGTAACGCTGGAGTAAAAAAAAAATGTTGGTCAGCAAAAAAATTAGATGCTCGGGAAGGGTTCGGTTAGGTTACGCGGTTATTATATCACATTGGCGCCGCAACCAGATGGGTGAACGGGACAGCGCTTTACGCATATAGAGCGCTGTCTCGCTTGCACACCGTCGCCCTGAAACCGCAGCAGTGTGCTAATCGCTTTAGGCTTTTTCTGACCACCTGACTTCTGCTGGTCGAAACAATGTTTTTGCAGACCAGTTCAATTATAACCCTTTAAAAAGTTGCCCTGTGCGACTGGCAGACGAGATATTTTGGGAGATTCCTAGATTAGCTAAATTATTTATTTTCTTATAAGATTGTAACACTACACGGCTGTTTCTAACGTGTCGGCAAATCAGATTATTGATGTTTTAGTTGAAATTATTTTGAATTAAGAAAGGTTTGGTTCTCCATTTAGGGCCTATACACACCACGTTTTTTATACGCGCTGTCGACGCGCGTTTGTATCAATACAAACGCGATTCGTACGCAAGTCAGACCTTTGCACACCTACGTTTCTAGCGGTACAAACGCACGTTTCAATTGCATTTCTTAGCAGACTCCTCGGGGCATAGGCCCTCCATAGGCACACCGCAATCGATACACACTCAAATAAACTGCTTCATAAAATGAAAAACGCGCCGAGGACGCGCGTTCCCAAAAGGCGCGTCGATGGCGCGTTTAATAAACGCGGTGTGCATAGGCGCTAGATTTTCTACAATGGGCAATACTTCTGTATCAAGTATGAAAATGGTTATTTCTATTACGATCTGTATCAGTATGATAAACTTTACTCTTTCCATTTGTAAATCATTAATTAAAATAAATGTATAGGGGCTGTGCTGTTGTTTTCAAATGAAATATAATTTTATGTGGTTTCATGTTAATCTATTAATAGTCTGTTATTAATGTAATAATTTGTGGACATTCCTGTAATCACAATTATCTTGTTGGAATAAAGTGTGGTAAAGTTAACCTGCTGTTTTTTGTACCATTATATCCATTATCGTGTCCATTCCAGTGGTGACACATTAGGGTTGCCAATTTTTAAAGGTAATACAATCCAAAGAGACTCTTAGATTTTTAATTATTTACAATATAACATGCACATTTACATTATTTACAACTTTGAAAAATAATTCAATCAAAGTCCATGCTATGGCTTTCAAGGTAGGACAAATAATATTCAACCTTCTTCATACATTTCTTCAACTTGTTACCGTCTAAGGAAGGTAAATGTTCTGTCCCATGATCCGGAAATTTCTTAGAAAATGCTTTATCTTTTTTCTTTTCACCATTTGGCTGCACTTTAGATACAGATTTGGCTTTATGTAACACCCTGTAGAGATCGGAGAGGGCTGATTTACAGTAGTGGAGCTTGTTGTCTTTGCTGGGCCCCTGCAGGATCAGATATGTGTCATGTTTCATGACATCTAGACTCGGCCCATCTGTTTCTATAAGTTGACTCTGAAACAAAAATACTTATTAATTTAAAAAACTGGACAAAAGATTACTAGAGGCGTAAAGTAATGCAAAATAATGTAGTCGCCATCAATTGTATCGGAGCGACCAAGGTACTCAAAAATATCTGAACATGCACTTTGTTGCCTTGACAATAGAGGCGTTGTTCAGATATTTATGACCACCTTGGCCGCTCCGATATATCTGATGGCGACTGTACTGCAAATTTCATAGCTGTATGATGTACCTATAGGTGAACATTTGAAGACATATAGGGCCATCTACTTTGGCTGTTAAATTTGCACAACTGCAATATTTGCAAACAAGCTGCAATATTTTGCACCACTTTTTGTCTTATAGTGCATATTGTCAGGTGACAACCAAAACTCACTAATTCTAAACAAAAACCAACCTTGTTTTGTTACTAGTTTGGTACATTATGTTATGGCTGTGAACATGTGGTAGTAGTTACTGAGTTTTGGTTGTCAACTATGTGAAAAAAATCTCATGTTGGATATGTAGGTACAGTCAACAGCCGAAGTAGTTATCTATTTATCTTTTAACACTTTGACTACCGAGAACCCGCCTGGTAGGCACTCGTAATGTTTGCTCAGATGCCGGGCACGTGGCGTGCGGCATTGCGTTGCACGTCGTAGCCCGCCTGGCGGGTTCTGTCGGTTTCTGGGGTATTGTTCAAAATTTTGCCCGGTTGCGAAAGTGTTAAGAACCATATAAGCATTATGTAGTCTATAACACATGAGGTTGAGAAACACATCATTCTGGGCCGTATGAATGGCAAACATGCTCGCGGTGGAGCACGGATGAGATGGTCGAATGCTGCTGGTTTGCCCGAATCAGTGATCAGTGCGCCCTCAGTGAACTCAAAATAGACTAGACTAGACAAACATTTTCAACTGGACTAAACTCAAGTGGACATTGATATGCACGTATCAGCTATAAGCTGCCTGTACATTAATAAATAATAATAATAATAAAAAGGTTGGCTGGCGGCAGCCTTAACCGTGTAGTTCACATGGCCAATGACCACCCTTTAAGGAAACAAGCTACATGTCGTCGCGATCCTCGGCAGCAAGGGAACGAGAAAGAAGAGAAGCATTGAAGAAGGTTGACTGGTAGAGAATGCCTTATGGCATTAAGTCCGCCTTTTGTACGTTAAGTTTCCTTATGTGCAATAAAGATAAAACAAATAAATAAATTTATCTACCTGTAAACATTTCTGCACCACTGACTCAACTGCTATGGCAGGGTCGTCAAAATTGGCATTTGTGTCTAAACTGGCACAAACATTTAGGAAGTGTGTTGCCCACTCCAGGGGCTCTATGTCACCATTAAAGTATCGCATCACGAATGCGTAGGATGCTATGACATTTGTTATATTGTACTTTATTGCTGGGGACGGTTGGACATTCTGTAACGTAAAAAAAAAGTCAGCAGCTGGGAAGTCAAACAACCAAAACATGCAGCAGATTTTAAAAAGATGGTAGAATTGTGGTAAGATCTACTATTCAGTCAATTTTAGACGAGGCAGTCAAAAAATATAACAAATAATAGTAGATTGTACAACAAGTGTATAAAACGCACCAATGGGTTTTATGGACGAGTATTACACTCTAATTTTCACTTCAATTGCGACGAAATTATTTATCGGTAATCGTAAAACAATTTCAAGGTGTAACAAAAATATTACAATGAAAATAAATATGGTTCCCACCATTAATTTTTTTATGTTTTTATTTTTAACATGTGTATTTAGACATACATAGATACTTGTTCTCTGCCAAGTCAGAATAACATTTCGGGGCATTTTTAAACTATTATCAAGTCCTATTTTATCATACATTTAATGATAGAAAACACGAAATGCAAATAATTTTATACAGCTCAATTAAATTGTGCAATATATATTGACTGTTTGGCTGTTGAGCCTCATTATCTTAGTCTTAAAAGAAAATTGTACTTTATGCACTAGAGCTTAAAAAGCGATTTTATGTAGTCCATGCACAACTTAAAGCCGAACTTTACGAGCATGAGAAGTGAAAAAAACTGTAACCTATAAACATTTTGAACTGTGTTAAAATGTAGCCTATGTTACCTTGGCCATAATAACAAATCGGTTGACTCCTTATTCATCAAAATCAGATATGTAATTACAAACATACATAAATGTCATATACTGCTAAAATAATCCTTCCTTTTGGCTTTGTCATAGTCAGGTAAAAAGGAACTTAAATATATGTCAAGTTAAATATTTGTCTTTAAGACCTATGTTCTTGATGAGGGATAGGAACACATCATCATTATTATCATCCTCGAGTCTTTTAAGTATGTACTTACAGTCAAAGAATTTAAAACTGGAATTTTCTTAAACTCCGGACATGTTTTCAACACCTCACTTTCTTCTTTATATACTTCCTCTACCTTCTTCTCTTTCTTCTTAAACATCCACCAGGGCTCCCACTGCGGCATAATAGCCCCCACATCACCCTGGTTTAATAAAGCCTCAAATTCGTTCCTCTCATCCTCAGTCAGTGCTCCCCAGAGCTGATCTGCATCATTTAAATTAAGACCTTTGACCCTTTCATGGAGATCTTCACCTTCTTCATCATCCGAGTCTATGGTTTCTAGCAACTCCTCTATATCGTCAGTGTCTATGTTTTGGTCATGCATCCGCTTTAGAATATCAATCATTTTACGTTTAGAATAATCGTCAGCGTGATTTGAAACGAGTTCTTCTGTCACGCAGTTGCGGTAGAAGTTTTCGGAGCATTCTTGGTGTCTTTCAGATCTGTAGCAGTCTAAGGAGCAGTACAATACTTCGCAGCGGGGACAACAGTATTTACTTGCCTCCTCATTACACCTAAAATTATAAAAGGAGTAAGAATTCCACAATGTAATCTTTATCCAATTTATTTATGGCGCATTTAGGTTGGGGTGTACAAAAGGGTGGGGTAGCGGGCGTAGCGAAGTAGTTGCGGAGCTCCGTCAATTCTGCCTCTGGAAAATAAGTCTTGCCCAAACAAACCCTTAGATTTTGAATCGCCTCCCATTTGTACACTCTGACCCGCTTTTAGACATGAATACCGTAAATAGGTTTGTTTAGTCTCAGAAAATTAAATAAATAAATATTCGACACTCAGTTCAGTCGGTTATTTTACTAATACTTACAACCCACAGATTTTGGTGCCTTGTATAGACGAAGTAGATGATTCACCAGACATCGTAGTATACCTTGACCTTCACTATCTAGGCAAAATAGCTTTTTAATCTTTAAATAAATAATTATGCCGGTAGCCCGGTAAACAAAGAAAAAAGCATGGAAAAGGAAACATGAAATGTCAAATTGGCATCGAAATTGTCAGTTATCAGCTGTTCTCTTGTTATCTTCGAGTTATTTATAAAACTGACAATAAGTAAGAATAAACCACGGATTGTGTAACAATAAAGCAGTAGTTTTATCGAGACACCCCATTATTTTTACCTGAAAATATACAATTTATTAAATATGTTACTTAGTTTATTAACCAACAAACAATTATTTATTTTTAGATTCGAACGGTATACATAATATCTTGAACAGGAAATCGACGGCAAAATGGCATGTTGTGACATCTGTCATTGTCGAATTTGACACAGGAGGAGGCGGTAAAAAACCATCAATGAAACAGAAAATTACAAACTAATCTTTTAAAACTTAAAACTACGCGACTAAGAAATAATGGAGCCAGAACTTGTAGAAGATTTCTTCGGAGTCTATCTATTGTATAACATAAACCCTAAATACAAGGGCCGTACGTACATTGGCTACACAAGAGATCCAAATAGAAGGATAATGCAACACAACAGGGGTACCTGGGCTGGTGGTGCGCATAGAACCAGCAATAGAGGACCCTGGTAAATATGTTAATGGTAAAAATAAAAATTCGTAACAATCATTTTCTTATTGTACCAATTCAGTATTTTATATTTTAGGAAGATGGTTATGATTGTACACGGTTTCCCGAATAACATATCTGCTTTGAGGGTAAGTTTGCTTCAGAAATTGTTATCATACCTATAAATCCCTTCAAACAACAGAGTTAGAGAGCACCTTAGTTTGGCTAAAGAGAGTAGAAGAGGTTACAGGAATTCTATGTCAGCCATCTGCATCCAAGAAAGCCTGCCTGTAAAAAACTTCATCAATAGAAAATACTATCTGGGCATTATGGCCTCAGGGATTTATAAGAGATGTACATGCATCAATAACACGAGAAAAACTGGTTATATTTTGGATGTGATATCACCATCATCTTAGGGCACGACTTTCCGTGCGCGTGATTTGACATCTTTGGCAGTCAAAGGGTTAAAAATAAACTAGTAGTCCGCCTCGAACTCAGAACTTGCGATTTCCTTGCAAACGAGAGAACCAATATAACCAGACCTTTTTGATGATTTTTTCATGCCATCTAGCTCCATGACCCCTTTGACGATCCTGCTCATATACGAACTCTCAAATTATATGTATCTTTGTTACAACCCCAACAAATTTCATAAAGATCAGTTAAACATTACTAAAGTTATCGCGGAACAAACTCTCAAAATCAAAAATCCATCTAAATGCCGAGACGTCCCAGTAGCTGTTTGTAAGAACTTGCTTCGCTTACGCTCCGCACGTTCGATGAATCATAAAGAAGTTAAAAAAAGAATGGCTTTGGCTCTGATCATTAGGGTAAGTACCTAAGCGAAATTATTACTCAATACTTGTGGTATTTAGCCTAACAATAAATCTCTTCACAGTTTGAGTGGGCCTGGCAAAACCCAACAAAGACAACAAGACTGCAGCATTTATCCTTAAAGAGGGTGCCCAGGAAAGAAACAGAGTTCCGGTTTCAACTCCGGGTTGTCAGTGAGATGCTCAGGGTTGGACCCTGGTGTCGCCTGCCTCTCATAATCAGGTGGCTTGAGAAAGACTTTTATGAAGAATTTTCAGTAAGTATAAATATATATTAGAAGTTTGAAAGTGACAATTAGGCAAGTCAAGATTATTTGCAACAAAAAGCATGTTTGATTGTGGCAAACCAGTTAACATGTATCTATGTTTGAGCTGCCTCGTGCTGCAAACATGTCCATGTTACTTAGCTGCTGCGGATATACATCGTGGGCCCATATAACTAGACAGATTTTAACAGTGTATTCCTGATCATATTTTGGTACTAAAATGTCCTATAAACTTTTCTGGAATATGCCTAGTTTCAGAGTTAATACCAATTTTTAAAAAAATACACTTTTTATTATAACTCATCACAAAACGCCTTTCTAATGACGTTGTTGCCACTATTGGACATAGTTTACACGTCCTTATTGACAGATATCAAAGTGACAAGGAAAACTTTATTTAAACTAAATTTTTACAAAAAAAATGTACCAATTTGTTTTAGGCGATAATTTTATTAATAACGTTTTCATGTGCGATAAACATTCTAAAAATGGAAAAAAATAAACGAAAAAAAAATTTTTTTTTTGGCGAAATTTACCTAGTCACATAATATTTTTTCCTTCTTTTGGTCTTAGAAATTCGTGGTTAACATCTGTCGGGTTATTCCAGCCCACGGTGTATGTAACATGCTCTCTGCGGCGAGTAATATGGACCTGGTTTTATATAAATTAAAAATATGATATTTCTTTACATATCTATGATACTTCTTTATGTAGCCTATTATTACATTTCTTAATTTTGTTCTTGTTTTTTTTAGCCTGAAAGGGAACCTCCAGTTCACATGAAAATATGCCACGGATCAGTGAAAAGTAAAAACCTGAAGAAACTCAAGTCCTCTCATGCAACCCACACAGAATGCCTTATTTGTTCCGGCTACATCATCAGCCCTGATACTAAACTATCATGTTTAAACCCAAACTGTGATCTTATAGCCCATATAACATGTCTAGCCCAGTTATTCCTGGAACCCACAGAATTTGTCCCTATACAAGGACAATGCCCGTTTTGTGGAACAACGCTTAAATGGGGTGATCTAATAAGGAAGATGAGAGGATGCGGTCAGGGTGATGTACTGAGCCAAGATGATGATTGTAGCAACGATGATGATGAAGTTTTGTCTCAAGACAGAGCGTTTGTAGATAATAATTCTATATGGTTACAAGACTGCGATGAGTTATGACGAAAAATAAATGATTATTAACAATACTTATTTTAAATTATCATTTTAACCACTGTCCAATCAGAATCCTGTAATCAGACTGAGTCGAGAATGTTTTCAACCGACTTCAAGATTTCGAAGGAGGTTTTCAATTCGTCGGGAGGTTTGTTGCTATTTTTAGGGTTCCGTACCTCGAAAGGAACAAAACTGTCTGTCTGTCTGTCTGTCAAGACCATTTTTCTCAGGAACGCGTTGAGGTATCAAGCTGAAATTTATATCAAATACTCAGGTATATTGTCCCTTGGAGCTGTGAAAAAATCAAACTTAAAAGCCAACGCAATCAAAAGATACAGTCGTTTATGCTGCAAATTTTAGAGTTTTTCGGCACTCGCAAAACCTACATACGGGGTACTTCCCGCGAACTCAGAATCTTGAAATTTGGTACAAAGCAACGTCTTATAGCACAGATAAAGGAAAAATTGCGAAAACCGTAAACTTTTAGTTACATCATATAATAAAAATATTTTTAATAATTTTAAAGTTACTACCCCTATATACCTACAGGTTTGTACGGAACCCTCGGTGCGCGAGTCCGACTCGCACTTGGCCGGTTTTTTTTTATGTATGTTCACCGATTATTCGAAGACGGCTGGACCGATTTGGAATTTTTTTTTTGTTTGAAAGCGTATACTTCACAGTTGGTCCCATTGTAACCAGGTCAGGATCTGATGACGGAATCCTGAAGAAATCGAGGGAGCTCTTCAAATATTACAGGCACACTTATAGTGATTTAAATATTTTTTACAGTAAGTATCTCGGGCATTATTTTTTTTGAAAAGGTGGAGTGTAAGTGAAGTCTTTTCTTTTTTGTTTAAAATTATTATTTAATTCATTGGTATATTAATCGCTTACCTACTGATTAATGAAAATATTTTATACTACTATAGTAGCGGGCAAGCATACTACCAAAGGCCAGCCGGATTTGGTGATTTAATAAAACTTCAACTTCTCGTTACACTTATTTCTATTTATTCACGTCTAACAATCAGAGTGAATTGAATTAAAAATACTTAAAGATACGCACTTAAAACTAAAATAAATAAATATTTAGCTTGTCTAGATTAATAATTAGGTACATCAAACCACTGGTACCGTCGCTCACCCTCCGTGTCATATTTCGGCTCCAGACATTTTCTGTTCAACCACCTGAATCAAACATATTTATTAATGTTTTAATCTTTTCACCGCCAATATCAGACGGAAAAATCGTGCCCTTAGCGCCAGCGCGCGCGCAAGGCAACTCGCTTATATTGTGGACGTGATATCACGGTCTGGCGCTGAGGGCACGACTTTCCGTGCGCGTGATTTGACGTCTTTGGCGGTCAAAGGGTTAAACAAAGATAACGGTAAAATAATAACAAAATAATTTTAAACAAAAAAGAACCGACTTCACTAAGCACCTTTCCAACACCAAATGCTCGATCTGCTGTAAAAAATACTCAAATCACCATAGGTGTGCCTATAATAGTTGAAGAGTTCCCTCGATTTCTCCAGGATCCCATCATCAGATCCTGACATGGTTACAATGGTACCAACTGTACTCTTTCAAACAAAAAAAGAATTTTCCAAATCGGTCCAGCCGTCTTCGAATAATCGGTGAACATACATAAAAAAAAAAAAAACAAAGATCCCTACGAATTGATAACCTCCTCCTTCGAAATCTTGAAGTGGGTTCATAATACAGGCCCAGAGGCACTGCTCTCAATTTTTATAGGTACTACGACTACGGTTAGTAGGGACAAGTAGAGGTAACTGCGCGTAAATAAAGGTTTAGTAGCCTTTGCTCTGTGACAAAGTTTTCCCAGTCTTTGCTGTAAATAGTGCGGCCGCGGTGGCACGGGCTCCAACCCTTTATTTACGGTAATAGCAATATTAGTAGCCCCTACGGGCGCAATTGTCCCGACTGACTTGTACCTAATGCTATATTTCTCAAGATAGACTGATTGTAAAGAAATATATAGACAATACTTATTTTAGAACTTCATAATAGGCGGTACTAGTCGAGGAATTCACTTGATTAGGGATGTTCTTATATGTGGTTCAAGCGCAGGTACGAACACCTAAATACCTTCATGTAGGTTTAGGCCAAAAGGTAAAACACTGGTATACAATACAAACCCTCCTTATTGCACCCGATCACAGCGTAGTCTTCAAAATACTTAGTGCCTAAAGCGTTGAAGTAGACCGCTCTGATATTATCTACTAGAGTAGGTTAAAGCATAGACAATGGGTTAAAGAGTAATAGTGCTACACACCCTCCTTTCTTATTGCACCCGATCACCGGGTAGTCCTCTCGGAAGCATTCGGTGCCTAGAGCATTGAAGTAGACCGTGCCAATCTGCTTCGCGACTTTGCTCTTGGCGGCGCGTAGGCACAGGCGGAACTTCTCGTCGCATTCACAGCTCAGTCTAATATAAATAAAAGGATTAAATTATATAAGGAAATACAGTTCTTATGACACGTTATTGGCATTAATAATTGCGTAATAAAGAATTAACGATTGTTACCTATTATTGAAGTTTGAGTTATCCTCCTATCCGTCTTATTTATCATATTTCATCAGCTGTATGAAGCGTTGGTAGCGCGGTAAGACGTCCGACTTTCAATCCGGGGGTTTCACCTCTGGGTTCGAAGGTCGGATGGCAGTAGCTGTCGTAAAAACTAGTGCTTACCTACGCGAATTCATGGGATAGGTGGCCAAGCATACCCCCAGGCTCAACTGAGCCGTGGCAAAAAGCCAGGATAAACGCTAGGAGGATGATGACCTGATGTTGTATGTGAAGGCGTTATTGTTGAGGTTCTGCCTGGTCTCTCCGGCTGATAATGATGTCGGGGCAGTGGTCGTGTTGCCGGCAGCACATGTCCGTTTTATTCGCCATTTTGTACCTTAAGCCGTATGCCGTAAGGGCTATTTTATCTTGTGTAGAAGGTGTTAAATTGTTGGTGAAGCTGTGCCTGGTCTTGCCGCCTTATATGATGTCGGGGCAGAGATCGTGTTTGCAGCAGCACATATCCGTCTTATTCACAAATTTGTATCTTAAGCAGTATGACGTAAGGGCTATTTTACCTTGTGTAGAAGGCGTTGTTGGTGAGGTTGTGCCTGCGGTCTCGCCGGCTGATATGATGTCGGAGCAGTGGTCGTGGTGCCGGCCGCACATGTCCGTCTTAGTCACCATTTTGTACCTTAAGCCGTATGGCGTAAGCTATTTTACCTTGTGTAGAATGCGTTGTTGGTGAGGTTGTGCCTGGTCTCGCCGGCTGATATGATGTCGGGGCAGTGATCATGTTCCCGGCAGCACATGTCCGTCTCCCGCGCGGGGCCTAGGTCGTCATAGCCGTCCGCTATGTTGCCGGCGCCACACCATTTTGTACCTTTAAATGTTTAACAGAAGAGTCATATTACAGGAGCCGAGACAAGAGGATTTTGTTTGTCTCTCCATATAATGTCTAATATAATACGTCTACCCGAGTATACCAGCACCGGAAAGAAAAAATTCTAACAATACTACCAGAATGATTAGTAAAATAGATTTATTGTAACCGATATTACAATCTTGTAAGGAAAACTACTCTATTTTTACGTTTACTATATCTTGAATTCAATAGAACTATTCAAACATTAATATGCACTAAATAGTTCAGTTTAATGATATATACGAGAAGTCTAGTTTTTTTTACAATTCATTGAATAAACGTTACAATAATTATATTTACAAGAAGCTTCTTGTAATGCTAAAAAACTAAAAATTCTCTTTACAATCTTCATCGTAGTGAATACTATGACAGTATACTTGTTGTAACTTTTTTATAGGTTGGCGTTGGCATTACTGTATAGCTCTTGTAAAAAATAAAAATAATATGCTTGTAATGTATACTCAACAAAGAGTTCTGTTTAAAAATATTAAGTTTGCATAAATATGTGTGCATAGCCGTCAACTCAACGCAGTCGCGGAGCGCTTTACTATTTGTATCGTAGTGAATGCTATCGCAGTATAGTTTATATGACTGGTTCATAAGTTGGTATTACTTTGCAGCTCTTGTAAAGAAATGACAATAATATTCTCGTAATGTATACTGGTGAACAAATAGTTCTGTTTAAAAAATATTTAGTTAGCTTTTTTTTTTTTTTAACCTGACTTGGGTTTTATGCTTCTGGAGCGCTAAAGCGGGCGGACTGTTTGGTGGGATGGGATGGTTGCCGGTTGCCAGAATGCTCCTACCGAGTTTGCGCTTCCAGCGAGATCAGTTGAAGCGAGTTCAACCTGATCTGGGTGAGTGGGGGGATCGAGCTAGTGGGAGTTTTGTCGCTGGTTCGCTACTCCTAGCCTAGCTGAGAAGACTCCAGCAAGAAACTCAGCTAGGCCCGACGACTGTCGGGGTGATTTAGTTAGCATAAATTTGTGTTTCGTTTGTGTAACGAAACGCCATGTCGGAGCGCTTTAAGCACCATTTTGTATCGTTAGTGAATGCTAGTTGATATAGCTGACGTTACTTTGCGGTTCTTGTAAAAATATTACAATAATATTCTCGTAATATATACCGAACAAATAATTCTGTTCAAAAAAAATTAGTTCGTATAAATAAATGTTTCGCTTGTGTAACGAAACGCAATGTTAATGTCAGTCAGCGCACGCGGCGTTGCTCCGGTTTCGGCGGCCATTATCGTGATTATCGTCGTCGTGCGTGGATCGTGCAAAGAACTAGGACCAAGTTTAGTGCAAAAAGAGACATTAAAAGTTTTTATTTGAATTGAAGATTAATTGTATAAATTAGTCCAAGTCGTGTCTTTAGAAATGTTAAATTTTTTTTTATCTTTTTTAAGTGAGTTCTGACCAGTAGTGCTGTAATAGGTTAATTAATTATTTGTTTATAAAGAAAAGGGGTATTCCCACCCAGTACCACCACTTTCTTATGGGTGGTAATTACGGTAAGCCTCAACTACAGAGAGCACCTAAGCAGCCTGTCGGCAAAACTGAAGGCCCTGAACAGCATTATTCAGAAGCTCACTGGTACCACCTGGGGTGCCAACGCAGCCACACTCCGAACAACTGCGCTTTCACTAGTGTACTCGTCTGCTGAGTACTGCTCAGCAGTGTGGCTGAACAGCACACATACCTCTGCCGTCGACGTCCAGCAGAACCACACGTTGCGCCTTATCAGCGGATGCCTCAAACCCACTCCCACTCACTGGCTACCAGCGCTCAGTCACATCCTAGCGTCAAAGTGCCGACGAGAAAAGTGCTTGGATCGTGAAATAGCGAAGATTCGTGCGAACACTAAATTGCCCATCCATCAAGACCTCGACACGCTTAAGACCCTCAGACCGAAGTCCAGGAAACCCCCTGCTTTGAAGTTCCACGACTCAGGTCCACAAGCTAACCCGATAATACAATCGTGGATAGCTGAATGGGAGGCCAGGCTCAATGCAGGGGCCCGATCAGTAGGGTTTGAGGAACGTCGACGGATATGGTCCATTTTAAACCGGGTTTTTGTATAACTTTCCGTAGATGCTATTGTTATTGTAGGAATTAAGATTTATACCAAGATAAAGCATACACATTATATAACTATTTTATTTACTTCCAGATTACTCAACTCTCAACTCTAGGCTTCTGTCTCCTGGAACTGGTCCTAGCAACTTGCATCCCGCCTAAAAGCCGAGCCACTACGGATGCGTGTGCGTGACGTGCACGTAGACGTGCGCGTGGCGTGCGCGTTGTAAAAGACGAATCCTCATAAGAGATGACACCGCATGGGAGACGTGTTATCTGTGCGCGTCAAGCGGTGTGGCATCTCTTATAAGGATTCGTACTTTACAACGCGCACGCCACGCGCACGTCTACGTACACGTCACGCACACGCATCTGGCGTGGCTCAGCCTTAAATCCTTACTATACCACCTTGTATAGACAACGAACCTTTTTTTAAATGCACACACAAATTAATAGGTACCGATAAACAATATGACACGTTAACGCAATTGTATATTTATTAGAGAGTACCATAAATGCAGTTGCTGTAACATATTTTCTGCTTCCATCATCCATTTAATGAAGTTTGCATAAATAAAGACAATGTAACATAAATCAGATGACTTGTATTCTTAACGATACATATTCTTGGACTGACTAAAGTTTTATTGCCTTTACAAGAATTTATTGTTGTTTCTACATAATAATTATTAAGTTGTACAAAACACATTGTTTATTTGTTCAATGACGTGTTATAATTACTAAATATTATAGTTATACACGCAAATTGACAGTGTGGCAATTACAACATAACTAGTTCGCTATGCTCAATGAATATTGCCTTTACAAGAATTTATTGTTTTTTTTTTTTATGACATAGGAGGCAAACGAGCAGATGAATCGCCTGATGGTAAGCAATTAACGCCGCCCATGGACGCCCGCAACACCAGAGGGGTCACAAGCGTGTTGCCGGCCTTTAAGATGGGAATACGCTCTTTTTTTGAAGGTTTGAAGGTCGTATCGGTCCGGAAATACCGCAGACGACAGTTCATTCCACAGTTTTGTTGTGCGAGGCAGGAAGATTCTCGAGAAACGCACAGTTGAGGACTGCCAACCATCTAAGTCGTAGGACGATGGCGGAAAGAGGCGGCAAGGATTAATTCGAACAATTCCTCGTAGATCTCTCCGTGATAGAGGCGATAGAAGATGCAGAGCGAGGCTACTTACATCTCTACGCAGCGCCAAGGAGTCAAGCCGATCCGTAAAATCCCGGCAGCCGACAATTCGAGTCGCTCTCCGTTGGATGCGGTCCAGAGGGAGAAGTTGGTACTGGGGCGCTCCCACCCACAGATGAGAACAGTATTCCATATATGGGCGTACCTGTGCCTTGTAAAGCTGGAGGCGGTGGGCCGGAGTGAAATACTGTCTCGATCTGTTGAGCACACCGAGCTTTTTTGAGGCCAACTTGGCCTTACCCTCTAAATGGCCGCGGAACTGGACTTCACTCGAAATGTCGACGCCAAGGATTCGGACACTGGCAGTGGCAGTTAAGGAAGTGCTCTCAAAACGAGGTGAAGCGACAAACGCAAGCTTTTTTGCGGTAAACGCGCAAACCTGTGTCTTGGTAGGGTTAAAATGGACTAAATTTAGTCGACCCCATAGATAGAGTTTACATAACTTTTATTAATATCTACAATAAATATTGTTTATTTAGAAACTCCATGTGTTATAAATACTGAATAATCTAGTAATACACACAATTTGACTGCGTGGCACTTACAATGTAACTATTTCATCATACTTAATGAATATATTACCTTTACAAAATTGTATTGTTAAGTTCACATATCATTTATTAAGTTCTGCAAAAAAAATATATTTATTTGTACGATCCACGTGTTATGATTACTAAATATTCTAGTAGTACACGCTATTTTAATGTGTGGCAGTTACAAGATAATTAGTTCACTAAGCTCAACGAATTTAAACAGATTGGTTTAGTTATTTATACTATGTGAACAATTGTCCCAGAATTTACTAGATTTTCTCGTTCAGATTACAGTATTTTGGTATCATGGACGAGACTTTTTTCTCCGTGCGGTTAGTACAAGTGTGCAGCAACTGTATTTCGCGGGCAAGATCAGACATCTGTCACTTTCTGATGCATATCCTTATACTATTCAATGATTACCTGTCACGCAACTTGGATAGTGGAGACCAAGTCGATACTGTGTACACAGACTATAGCAAGGCATTTGACCACATCGACCATGTTCTGTTATTACAAAAACATCTATCGGTAGGTATAAGAGGAGACCTCTTTCGATGGCTCTCTTCCTATGTTTTAAACAGATCTCAAGCGGTTGTTCTGAATGGATTTTCATCATCCTGGGTGGAAATCCCTTCGGGAGTGCCCCAGGGATCTCTACTTGGACCGTTATTATTCATCATATTTCCTTATGTTTTAAACACTCAAATATTCTTTTATTTGCCGATGATATGAAAGTCTTCCGGAAAGTCAATAACTCTCTTGACTCTACTTACCTCCAAGAAGATATTTTTAGACTTGATCGTTATTGTGCTGATAACAAACTTGATATAAATGAATCCAAATGTTTTGCTATCTCCTTTACTCGTAAGCGTAAACCCCTTCAACCAACTATTTGTTAAAAAATGTGGTTATTTCTAAGTGTAGTGAAATAAGTGACTTGGTTGTCGTAATGGATAACAAGTTGATCTTCGATCGCCATGTTAATTCCATAGTCAACAAAGCTTTCAGGTCACTCGGATTTATCATAAGATCATGCAAGAATTTTAAAAGATTTATCAATCAATAAAATCAATCAATTAAAATTCTAGTCAGTCATCTGGAATACGCCTCTCAAGTTTGGAACCCTTACCCTTGCTATAGCATGTATATTTCTAAAATCTAAACAATTCAAAAAAAGTTTATTCGTTTTCCAAGGTATAAATTCAAAATTCCAAAACGAAGTTATACTCAGCACTGCGCCAAACTCCACCTGCTACCACTTTACATCCGGCGTAATATCTCCGACGTAATTTGTATTATGAAAATTGCCCAAAACCATGTTGACTGTCCTGATCTGCTAGCGAACTTGAGGTTGTCAGTCCCCCCACGCCTATCCTCTCGTAACAAATTAACGTTCCATATTCCCTTCGCTAATAATAATTATAGGAAAAATTCCTTTCTTCTAAGAGCTGCTCGGTCTTTTAATCAGCTCTGTAAACGGCACAATCTCATCGATCTGTTCTGCGATAGCCTTAATTCAATACGTAAGCTAATGATCCAAGACTTCTCCTTCTGATATCACTTGTATGTAATTATATCTTGTTGAGAAATAATTCTCTTTTGTTCTTCTTGTTGACTGTTTAATTTCATTCCTGCTGATAAGCAACCATAATTATAAGCTTAGTTATTAATTGATGTACTTAGTACTTTCGCACGCTATTTATTTTACGCAGTTTCTACCTGTGGAAACTTTTAATTGGCTCACTGTTTCTACATTACTGCCTATCTTGATACCCTAGCTGTAAGTTTTCCTATGAAATAAAATAAAATAAATAAATAAAATCTACAGTTAGAAAGTGACATATGTCTATCTCGCTCGCGAGATACTGTCGCTGCATACTTGTTCCAATTGTGCAAATCATGCAGTAGCATTAGTTCGGGCCCCATTTGAATCAAGAAAGTGACAGGTGGTGATATGATATGATTATCATAGTAATAAAATAACATATTGTAATAGGTGGTTTTTTTTTTGTTATATCACTATGTCTTTCTCCTTTTTACCCGTTATTCCCGTTGCGCTTACCGCACCGCGAGAGCTAATGAGGGAGGGATTGGCACACCGGTTATCGCCTTGTTCGAGAATATGTGACGTTTTTGAGTCATAGGTACATCATTGTCGGTTGTTAATAGAGTTTATTTATAAATTATGTTTTATGGCAGTTAACGTCCTAATGACAACCGACAATGATGTGTACTTTGATTGAAAACGTCACATATTATCATTTGAACCAGTGTTTATGGCATGTCTCAAAGATAATCTTCTGTATTTGTACTATTACTTATTCTGTAATGACTGTGATTATATCGCCACGGCACTAGGGCTTGCAATAGATACCTTACAGAAAACCACAGCCAAATAGCACTAGACCCTACTCATAGTGTTGTATTCCTGCTGGTGAGTAAGGTTGCAAAGAGTTCAAAGAGGACCCAGTGTGTTGACGATGAGGGACCCTCTTGTTCCTTTAGCCGTCAACACATCGTATCCTCCTTATTGTAAAGGGTCGGCAACGCGCATGTGACACCTCTGGAGTTGCAGGCGTCCATAGGCTACGGTAGCTGCTTACCATCATGTGTTGCCGTATGTTTGTTTGACGGCGGTATTGACGGCAGTCTGTCAGTTTATAAATTCAAATTAGCCTTTGATGTCCCTGTAGCTTTGTATCGCAACATTGATTTTATAAGGTTAAGGTCTTATACCAAGAATTTATCTGTTCAAAAAACTTGCCGTGACATCCGTGGTCACGCTAGGTACGATCGCTAGTCTAATAAAACGCAAATTAACTAAAAGTAGGTAAGTATCCCCACGCTATCTATCTATCACGTTTCTACTCAACTCGATAAGGTGAATTATCTACTTTAAGTCACGTGATCAATTGACTAAATGTAGGTATGACTCCAACTCACGTAGTCAGTATGAGGTTCTTCAAAAAAGGAGTGTATAGGTTTTTAAAGGGTAGGCAACGCGCATGGGAATCCTCTGGGGTTGCAGGCGTCCATAGGCTACGGAAACTGCTTACCATCAGGCGGGCAGTATGCTTGTTTGCCACCGTCGTGGTATAAAAAAAAGTTATTGTAGTCAATTGTCAAATTAAATAAAATATTTATTTATTTTCAAATGACAAGATCCATAGGTACAAACAAAAATAACAACATTAACTACATCCGAATAAAATAAACTTAATACAAATTGACACTAAAATTAAAATTCAAATACAATGTCAATACAAATAAAATAAAACAATAATAAATAACATTACAAATTAAGATTTACATGTGCTTAGCTATGGGACAAGTACCTACCGTGAAAAATTAGGCCCGAAAGGTTCATATTTTGGTGCATTATTTATTTATTTAATCTTGTAAATACTGGCATGGTACAGGTGGCGGACTTAATGCTATAAGGCATTTTGTCATCGATTTTAATATTCTTGTTACGCATTTTAGTTTCGCGTTGGTTTTAAGTGTTCCTATGTCTGGAAATATAAACTGTCTGGTTTGGAAAATATAAGTAACGTAATTTTATTTTGCCACAAGAAATACCTACCTCTAGTATTTCTTGTGGCAAAATAAAATATCTACGTATAATTTCTAGAAAATTGGAGTTAAGAGTGAATTAAAAGAAAGCCCATAATGTATACGGTAAACGAACTTGTTTGTATATTCTGATATATTAAACAGATTACCTAAGGAATTTGTAAAACTAAAAGAAACAAGAAAAAAATCTCAAGTCAGTAATAGTAGTTTATGTAACTGTTACGTAATAAGGTAGAGTGTGGTTTTATGAAATGAGCCGCAGGCGAATTTCATACTAAGATCACACGAGTGTTTTAAGGCCTAATTACGTACAGTTGCATACACTGCTTTATCTACACTCATATTATTTATTCTAAATGCATTATTCGGAAACCATAGAATGGCCGCCATTGTACCGCCATGGCCAACTCGATTGTGCCGGCGGTCGGGGAGGCGCGTGTCGGGCTGTCGGCGGATGCGCGGGAGGGTGCAGGTGTACATTATGTTATCAAAACTCATATCACATCAATAGTTGAGCATGTAAAGTTAAAATTACGTTACTGCCACAGATAAAAAGCTTATCATAGTAAAATCGGTCGTGGTAATGCTAGCCATTGCCTACCGTTTTCGAACACGTTTTAGAGAACTTACAATATGAGTGTAGATAAAATCCTTAAACAATATTTCATACAAGGAAAATATACCGGAAAAATACCAACAACGAAAACATGACTAATTAGATAAGATAAATGTTTAATAAAAAAAACCGGCCAAGAGCGTGTCGGGCCACGCTCAGTGTAGGGTTCCGTAGTTTTCCGTCCGTCACAGTAAGTGTCCCCACTTAAGAGTTAATAACACCGCCATGTAGGATATGATATGAGAGTTCCACGTACAGCGACATATATCGGCAAATTAAGTAGACAGAAGCCGATGGAGACGGTTCATACACACAAAGTGCAAATCATCCGGTGATGACCACGATCCTCAGTCATGAGGGAACGACCGGAGAGAGAGAGAAGTAAACTATTGCGCGCGAGCTTA
This sequence comes from Pammene aurita, assembly GCA_947086415.1. Lineage (NCBI taxonomy): Eukaryota > Metazoa > Arthropoda > Insecta > Lepidoptera > Tortricidae > Pammene > Pammene aurita. The sequence goes on from OX352307.1 coordinate 8,024,891, forward strand.
TAGTATGGAAGATGATTTTTATGGAATAGGTAATTCTTTATTGCGTGAACCGATTTTCACCGTTTTTACTTTATTTGAAAGCACGTCATTTCATTGTAATTTTGTACAAATTACAGGTACAATAAACACCTGCTTACAAACTTAGTTCAGAAATTATTTGGTAATTTTTTTTCAAAAACGCTTCATCCTATCAAGTTCAAAATAATTTTCCTAGAAAGTTTTTATGAAGTTCTACTTTTGAGATTTTTTTCATATTTTTAAAACTTATGGTTCAAAAGTTAGAGGGGGGGGGACGCATATTTTTTTACTTCTGGAGCGATTATTTCCGAAAATATTTACATTATCGAAAAATGATTTTAGTAAACCCCTATTCATTTTTAAATACCTATCCAACAATATTTCACACGTTAGGGTTGAAATGAAAAAAAAAAATCACTCCCCACTTTACGTATAGGGGAGGTACCCTAATAAAAATAAAAATTCCACTTTTTATTTTACCACTTTGTCGGCGTGATTGATATACATATTAGTACCAAATTTCAGCTTTCTAGTGCTAACGGTCACTGAGATTATCCGCGGACGGACGGACGGACGGACGGACGGGCAGACATGGCGAAACTATAAGGGTTCCTAGTTGACTACGGAACCCTAAAAACAATATAATAAGAAACGAACTGAGTGAGCGCGCACATTATCTCATAGTAGAGATTTTGCAAAACATGTAAAATTCTACTTATAAGTTTTTTCTTTGAAATAAATAGTTCTAAAGGACAATGGGCAAATTTGTATGGGCACTGTCCCCACCCACCAACAGAAACGAAACATGTCTCATTTAATAGATCTTGGCAACCTGATGATTTGTTATTATGACGAGGATTGCCCTTTGTATGGGGTTTTCTTGGAAAACCGTATTTTGTTTATATATATATACGTCACATACATATATTTAGGACAGACATCTTCAATTTTCTTTAAGAGATTTGGCTAAAAATATTAATAATTTTAAGTTAACACTGATAATATGTATCATATGTTAAGTAGTATTGTAGATCTAATAATATATAGCTCTATAAGCGAATTTTTGTTTTCCTTTTTTTTACCAACTTCAAAAATAAGAGGAGGTTCTCAAATCGTCTGTATTTTTTTAAAGAAATGTTGTTGTTTATTATTGCTAGTAATATAATGTTTCTGTAACCTTCTACTTGTAACTTTCAAAGAATTTAACAAAATATATATGAAAACAAAATACGGTTTTCCAAGAAAACCCCATACAAAGGGCAATCCTCGTCATAATAAAATAACAAATCATCAGGTTGCCAAGATATACTAAATGAGACATGTTTCGTTTCTGTTGGTGGGTGGGGACATTTTGCCCATGGTCCTTTATTTTTTTGTTTTCAAAAGAAAAAATCGGCCAAGTGCGAGTCGGACTCGCGCACCGAGGGTTCCGTAAAAACCTATAACAAGCAAAAGTTGTAATATGCTTATTACTAATTTCAATTTAATACCTCCACGCGTTTACGAGGAAAAAGGTAGTAAGTGTAAAATTAAAAAAAATTTTTTTTGTAAGATTTTACTAAAAATGTCTACTTTTTGTAATTTTCCCATTGTCTATGCTATATGACGTTGCTTCGTGCCAAATTTCAAGTTACTGAGTTCACGGGAAGTACCCCGTAGGTTTTGCGAGTGCCGAAAAATTTGCAGCATAAACGACTGTATCTTTTCATTGCGTTGCCTAAGAAGTTTGATTTTTTTACAGCTCCAAGGGTACCTGAGCATTTGATATAAATCAGCTTGATACCTCCATGCGTTCCTTAGAAAAAGGGTCTTGACAGACGGACGGACGGACGGACAACAAAGTGATCCTATAAGGGTTCCGTTTTTTCACCCCATAGAAAACTGTCAAAATGTTCATACAAGATTTTTTTAACGATGACGTTGACGTTAATGGACGGTTTGGTGCAACCGGCCCTTAGTGTACGTACGGGAGGTAACTACCTACCCTGTCCCTAGATTTTTTTTAGATATAGGTACTACTTTTCTGGCTTAATCAATACACATATGTACCTACCTCTGGCTACCTAGTCGTACCAAATTTCAGCCTCCTACGGAACGTTACACGGTACACGAAATCCTACTAGAACGTTCGCATAGGGACTTCGTTTTGACCAATAATCCAAAAATTTCTAAATAAAAAACACTTAAATAAATTACGTAAAATAAATATGTATAGAAATGTGTAGGTATCACTTTCATTCTAAACTATTAACAAACCTGGATAAATCAGACTGAATTTGAGTTCAGAGGTATCGTCCATCTCCTCTTCGTTTCTATCCTCAATCAAACCTTTTTCTCTCAAACTTGGTAGGTCCACATCATTTATAATCCAACTACTACTCATTTCAAACATAACTACTATTACAAAGCACGAATTAATTAGAAACATTTTGTAATGAAAACGCACTGTTAACGCTAAGAGAATTGCGAGGAGTGAGCGGTAAGTTTATTTCTCTTTATTTATATTAACTGAAAGCCTGAAGTGAATTAAATACAAGGAAGTGGTCTCGATAGCCTTAGTATAGCCTCCTGTGGGGCTTTATCACTGTAGTCTCTTAGTAACGCGAGCACTATGTTTAATATCTAGCGTAACTTGACATATATATCAGTAGCGACTGTACGTAATCGGAGGTCTGTTTTAAATTGGTGTATATGATGAACCGACAACGATGTAACACCTTATCTGACGGTAAATTCCGCCTGAAACCATAATGTTCGACATTGAGTACTTAGTCGAAACTTCCTTTACGAAACGATTTACATAAGGCGAATGATGGTCGCGTTTTATTATCATAGATTAACTATTCTCCTAACATATTATCCACGTCGCATCGCATAGCATTACACGCATACGCATTTTCCGGGTGGTTTCAGTTCATCCGTATTGTTGTCATAAATAACATAAGTACTTAAGAAAAACATACCAGATCAAGCCCTCAGTGTCCGAGCCTGTGATTGCGTCTGGCCGACTCCATAATCTCTAAACCACCCGGTCTCGGACACGGCAAAAGTGCAAAACAAAAATTTTCAAGTAGGGTGATTGTGCTAGTTTTCGTCCACTCTTGTCAGTTTTCCATCCATACTTATTTATATGTTTATATTTAAGTTTTTCCCAAAATAAAAGCTAAAAATTTAAAAATCTATTAAGGTTAAACTATAAATATAATATTTGTTGAGCAGTTTAATCAAATGGACGGTAAACTGGACTTGGACGGGAATCTAGCACAATTACCCTATATGCAATATCTGAACCGCCCGGCACCGGAGCATACTGTATTTTATAAGAATAGAATAGAATACATTTATTCAAATAGACAGGGAGAGCTAGCCACGTCAGATATGACACTGCAATGAGAGCAACGAAACCCCTCTCGTTAGTTTGCTATACTATGCTTATTTCTAGATCTGGACCCCAGGCCCCATCCTCTATAAATAAGATAAACTGCGGCCGTTTTTACCTATTTTGGTATTACTTTTTTCCAATTCAAAAACTTTGCTAGTCTGTCACTCTGACAGCCACCCATTAAAAGCTGCCAGATGCCGGGATCTAGCAATAAGAATAGTATTGCTATCTTACTAGATGGGTTTCATTGCTCTCATTATAGTGTCATATTATCTGACGTGGCCAGCTCTTAGACCAAAACACATCTTACAAATAATACAGCAGTAAAAATAATAAAATAACTAAATCTAGATGTGAAGCCGAAATGGTATCCACACAGTAGCGCCCCCAAACAGGACCCACAGGACAGCAAAAAAACTCTTAATTCACATCAAAACGTCGATTCAATGCGCATGTTCAGATATTTTTGCTGCGCAAGTCAGTATTTTTTATTTTAACTTAACTATTTTGGCTTCTGCGTTAATCTACAGGGCGACTTTTAATTCGACCTATTCCTTGAAAGGGGTTATTCTTTAGCTCATTTACAATGTTTTTAGCCCAATCAACTAGGGGTCAAAAATTAATGGTTTTCGAGTTATACGAGTTTTAAGTTTTTTTTGTAAAAACGCCACCTAGCGACCTAAGAATGGCAATAAAAAAGAAATTACATGCGATAGGGTGATAATTTCTTATTTATCTTATAGCCAGTAAACGTAGCAATACTTAAGACAAAAAAAACCGTTAAAAAATAATTCAAGTCTTTACGGATAAAAGGTTATAAATCAAAAGTTATGTTTTATTTTTTGTTTATTTAAAATCAAAGACGATCACTCAAAAAAATTGTATGGTAGTTCATGTTAAAATTCCATAAATAAATTCCGTAACTCATAAGCTTTTCAAAAAGGTAAAAATGTAGGCATAATTTTATTTAACTATCAAAAATAATAACAATAACAGAACAGGTAGCGAGCGTACTGAGCGTATGACCCGCAATCGGTTTGTTTGTGCAACTTTCGTTCTTATCTTAATCCTTCGTTATCTTGAGAGGTTCAAGTTCAGTGCATGTTCTTGTTATGATGCTATTAATTAATGAGAGTAATAATAATAAAAGGAAGTATTCGGAAGTGTTCGTGATTTACCGAGGCTTCATTGTCGGTATTTATTTAGTAATCAAATCAGTAACTTCCAACTATCCTTCCGATTGGGACATTTCGTTGACAGTTTATTTATCAAATGGCGGCTTACCAATTTGAAGAATACGCAGATATCCTGTTTTGTTACGGATTCGCTGATGGTGACGCTGCTGCAGCACGGAGAGAATATGAACGACGATTCCCAAATCGCCGTTTACCTGATGTCAGCGTGTTTGGTACGACTTACCGTCGTATTCGAGAAACGGGATCGGTTCAACGACGGCAAGCAGATGCTGGAAGACCTGCAGTTCATAATCCTGAAGCAGAAGAACAAATACTGGACTTGTTCCGGGCCAACGCCACTACATCAACCAGATTTGTGGCTAACCAGCTTGGGATATCACAATGGAAAGTTTGGTTCACGCTCCACTCAGCAAGACTGTATCCATACCATTACACTCCGGTTCACGCCATCCAGGAGGGAGATCCTGCTAGGAGGATGGATTTCTGCAGATTTTTACTCAATGCTGACATTGAAGATCCAGAGTACTTGAAGAATATCTTGTGGACCGATGAGTCCAACTTCGACCGCGATGGTATCACAAACTACCACAACTTGCATTTTTGGGCCCCAAAAGGTGAAAATCCAAGAAAATCCAAGGAAGGAGCTCACCAGCAGAGATTTTCTTTAAACGTGTGGATGGGGATTGTGCACGATAAGTTGATCGGGCCATTTTTTCTGCCTGCACGTTTATCCGGTATCGCTTACGAACATTTTTTAAAGGAAGAACTGCCCATACTGCTGGAGGATGTGCCGCTTGGAACAAGGATGGCCATGGTTTACCAACACGACGGCTGCCCAGCTCATTACTACCGGGACGTGCGACAGTGGTTGAACATTAACTATCCAGAGAAATGGATTGGGCGAGGGGGCCCGATTCCTTGGCCAGCACGTAGTCCAGATTTGACTCCATGTGACTTTTACATTTGGGGTCACATGAAGGCATTAGTGTACGACAGACCAATACGAAATGTCGAACACTTGAGAGAAAGAATTGTAGAGGCTGCTGAGACCATGAGAGAAAACATGTCGACGCGAATCAGTCACTGAAGTACGCAAAATGCTTTATGCTTGTATACGAAACAAGGGAAAACAGTTCGAACAAGACTTGTAATTTATTAAATTAATAATTGATTTGTAATTTTTGTTTTTTATTTTATGACTAATTTTGTACTTTTTATTGCTTTTATTATGGTCTTGCTGCTTTTATTATGATACTAAATTATCTCTCTGTTATTATTAAGATTACAAGTAGCTATTTAAAGTTAAAAGTAAAAACAGTTGTTTAATTTTTTCAATGTTTATTACTAACAACAAATCCATTTTTGGCCATAAAAACACACAAACAAACCAGAAAGTGGTTAGGTTTTCTTAATTATTATTACTTTCTTTAATTAATAACTTACGAACATGTCCGGAATGCTTACCAAAGGGAAGACTGAACTTGGACCTCTCAAGATAACGAAGGATTAAGATAAGAATGAAAGTTGCACAAACAAACCACTGAGCGTATGACCCGCAATCGGTTTGTTTGTACAACTTTCGTTCTTATCTTAATCCTTCGTTATCAAGAACTTATCAAGTTAATGAAGATAACGAAGGATTAAGATAAGAACGAAAGTTGCACAAACAAACCGATTGCGGGTCATACGCTCAGTACGCTCGCTACCTGTTCTGTTATTGTTATTGATAGTTAAATAAAATTATGCCTACATTTTTACCTTTTTGAAAAGCTTATGAGTTACGGAATTTATTTATGGAATTTTTACATGAACTAACATACAATTTTTTTTGAGTGATCGTCTTTGATTTTAAATAAACAAAAAATAAAACATAACTTTTGATTTATAACCTTTTATCCGTAAAGACTTGAAGTATTTTTTAACGGTTTTTTTTATCTTAAGTATTGCTACGTTTACTGGCTATAAGATAAATAAGAAATTATCACCCTATCGCATGTAATTTCTTTTTTATTGCCATTCTTAGGTCGCAAGGTGGCGTTTTTACAAAAAAAACTTAAAACTCGTATAACTCGAAAACCATTAATTTTTGACCCCTAGTTGATTGGGCTAAAAACATTGTAAATGAGCTAAAGAATAACCCCTTTCAAGGAATAGGTCGAATTAAAAGTCGCCCTGTATTGTTTTCAATAGAATCAATTTCTGAAGCATCTTATATTTTATCTACACCAATATCATAAATCCTCTATTCCGCGTTCGGAAACCGTATGTAATTACCACCATTATTGCAACCAGTAACGTAACATTACCTGTGACAGTGTGGTTAAAACGTATGAAAATTCATTACCTACGGTAACGTAATGAAAATCTGCTCTCTTCTCCGACCGCCCGACCGCCGGGACCATGGAGTTGGTCATGGCGGTGCAATGGCGGTCATTGTAATGGTTTCCGAACACTTCATTTAGGATTTATAATATGTGTGTAGATAAAGCAGTGTATGCAACTGTACGTAATTCGACTAATTAGGCCTTAAAACACTCGTGTGATCTTATTATGAAACGAGCCGCAGGCGACCGTGAGGCGAAAACCACACTCGTATTTTAAGGACCCTTATTACGTAACAGTTACATAAACTACTATCAACTGCCAGAAAATATTTTTAGTAGCTACTAATAACATAAATACTCTTGCATACCTCAAAATACAGAAACACAGCAAATGTTGACCCGGGGTATGTCCTTAAACTACGTCCGGACTTGGGTATGTCCTTAAACTACGCCAAAAAGAGACGTATGGGCACTGCGAATGGCATCTCGCTAAGTGTTGTAGGGCACGTTCAGCGAATGTCATCTCGCTCAAATCTGGATCAGAGCCCGACTGGGGAAGTACCTCTACCTTACAGAAAACTACAGCCAAATAGCACGGGACCCTACTCATAGTGTTGTGTTCCTGCTGGTGAGTAAGGTTGCCAAAGAGCAGGGGGGTTTCACTGCGCAGTTTAGGTACATTTGGCCGGCGCGCCTTCCGGGCAGGCGTATGGCAGTGGGCTGCCGCTCGGCTCGCACGATAGTCGTGTTACGTTACGTGGCGCTCGCGCAAAATTGAAAATGCACTATGTCTTCGAAACCCAAATCTCGATCTTATCCGTATAAAAGATGTTTTTTACGGATGTCTGAATAAACGGAAGAACAAGGAAGCAGAAATAACAGTTTTAAAATTCCGGACGATATTGAAAGGTCCCGAAGTCCTTACTTAGTAATAGTTAAAATAAACATCCTTCATTTATTGAATATTGGTTGCCCAGAAATAATATTAGGAACTGACCGACATATTTTCAAAGGAATACGTCTGTGGCATACCTACTTCCGTAAGAATCAGACATAATCGCTATAAAAAATTCTATCTCCGGTTACAATAATCATGTTCACAGAATCAACGTTTGTAATTCCTACATATTTATCTTAAAAATAATAAATCAGTAGGTATAGGTACAAAAACCTGTTAAGTGACAACCCCGTGCCGACGCTCACAGCTGGGTCATAACATAAAACTGCGGCGCGCAAAGAAGATTCACGGTTCGTGCGCGTTTATAAGTTTCAATTTTGCTTGCAGGCGGCGAGTATAGGTATATTTTATACCTAAATCTGACTTTTGTTAAGGAGTGAATTTTCTGTACGGTAGTACTATTAGTTATTGTGTGCAAAGAGCTCAAAGAGGACCCAGTGTGTTGACGATGAGGGACCTTCTTGTTCCTTTAGCCATCAATACAGTGAATCCTCCTTTTTGTAAAGGGTCGGCAACGCGCATGCGACTCCTTTGGAGTTGCAGGCGTCCATAGGTTACGGTAGCTGCTTACCATCAGGCGGGCCGTATGCTTGTTTGCCACCGTCGTGGTATTAAAAAAAAATACAAGTTACAAATAGTAAAATTAGAGGTAATAAATACAATTGGCGATCTTTTCGCTTAAAAGTGATCTCTACCAGACAATCTTAGTAATAAGCAGGGATCGGGAACCGTTCTTTTCAAAAACCCCAAAATAGCCCAATATTTTGAATTAATGTATGCTCTTTATGTCGAACTCAATCATATAAGTAGGTAATGACTTCATGTGATTACATTGTCCAATTAAAAAAGGAATAATTAACCAAAGAACGTAAAATAACGTTTTAATACCGGTATTTTTGTATGGAGCAAAGAACAGTTCCCGATCCCTGGTAATAAGAATAAGTAGTTATAGTGATGGTAACTGACTTGTTTAGTGTACTTAATACGCATATTTGCGGATGAAAGCAACGTAACTGTCACGTGAAATCGTGCATGAAATCCGTCTCTAAAGGCCATTATAATATTACGAGTATGTATTGTATGCATATAACCAGTGTCTTTCATTTTATTGTGTGAACAAATAAATAATTCCAATGTTCACAAACTACCTCCACCTATTTACTAACGGGGCGTCCATTAATCGCGTCATACGTTTTTGGCTTGTTTTAGACCCACCCCTCCCCCATGGTGATATTTCCAGGACCCCTCCCGCCTAGTCCAATATGACGTGTAATTTTTTTCTAACTAAAGTAAGTACAGTTTTCCAACACGTGAACCTACTTACGTAACGTACGTACACGTAAAGGGTAAAAAAATGAGACTACATGTATACATATAAAATTATCTTTAATAGAAAAAAACCGGCCAAGTGAGTGTCGGACCACGCGGTTTCGAAAAAGTAATATCAAAAGATCGTATCTGCGTATGAATGAAATGAGTTTTTAGAAGATAACTCAATAATTGCTAAACCGATAATGTCCTCAATTTTTTTCATATTTTTTTGGATCTCCGGTTCAAAAGTGACAGGGGGGACACAAGTTTTTTAGACTTACGGGGTAATTTTATCTTAAAATATTCACTAAATAAAATAAAAATTCAAACAGACCTCAATGTTATTTTGAAAGACCTATCGAGACATGACGATATTAAGTAAAAAAAAAATTTTTGACAAATGCTTATATGTAATGGACTAGTGCTCCTCCTTAAAATATCTTTTTCAGCAATTTTACTACAAAACTAAGTAGCGGCATACAAAAATACACCTTATATGTTAATATTTATTAAGATACGTTTTATAGTTTCTGAGTAAAATGGCTGTGACATACGGACGGACGGACGGACAGACGGACATAACGAAACTATAAGGGTTACGTTTTTGCCACTTTCGCTACGGAACCCTAAAAACCTACTTCACAAAATAATATGTCAAATGCCATTAAAAATTATGTACAATCATAGTGCTAGTGCAATTTTACTCTGCTTTTGACAGTTTGAGTCATTTAAAAGTTGATAATTTTTATTTTATTGACCATAATAAAGTATAGCACAAGGAACAAAAAAATTACACGTGATATGTGTCCAGACCCCCCTCCCCCCTGTGGTGATCATTGGTGATTTTTTCTTGACCCCCTCCCCCCTATACAATATGACGCGATTAATGGACGCCCCCTAGGTAGTCGTTTCTCATTAGATACTTCCTTACTGTCACGACATGAGAGCTCAAAGAGGACCCAGTGTGGTGACGATGAGGGACCCTTTTGTTCCTTTAGCCGTCAACACAGTGAATCCTTCTTTTTGTAAAAGGTCGGCAACGCGCAGATGACACCTCTAAAGTTACAGGCGTCCATAGACTACGGTAGCTGCTTACCATCAGGCGGGCCGTATGCTTGTTTGCCACCGTCGTGGTATATAAAAAAACAGTTCTGTTTCAATTTTAACCCTTGGCATAGTAAATAGGTAATGAGTAAATGTGATATGCGATAATGCTTTTAGTGACGGAGGCAAAGTGCAGAAATTAGGTGAATTTCTCTCGAATCTAAAAGTAGCCAGCCCGGAAAATTCCCGGGGGTTGGTGTGATTGAATTGGCATTTCTATTCTAACCATTGATTTATGTGAACTGTCTAGAAGGGTGTATTAGACCCGGGTATGCCCTTAAACTACGTCCGGATGATACGGGTATGTCCTTAAATTACGTCCGAAAGAGAGGTATGGGGACACCTCTGGAGTTGCAGGCATCCACAGGCTGCTTAGATCAGGCGGGCCGTGTGCTTGTTTGCCACCGTCGTGGTATAAAAATATATAAATAGTTTCGGCACTCGCTGCCTAAACAGCCTATGCGTTCTAACGAATGACTAGATACGTATTCTATACAATGACTGCATTATATTACTCAACTCACCTTTACTTTTTGATGTGGTAATAAAAACGAGAAATGATATTATGTTATCGAAAAACAAATTTTGAACTTAAAATACGATAATTATATGGCAGTCGTCAGGGCTAACCCGCATAGGTACCTACAGTCCGCAGCAGAAGTAGCTAAGCGGGTGAGGTGTTTAAAATGAGCTCGGCACGACCTTATTGTTAAGAGAATAAGAGCGCGTGAAGGTCATTTTGAAGTCATTAACTTCTGCTGCTGACTGTACAACGTCGGAGAGAATAAAATTTATTGCTACCTCATGTTAACTTAATTATTTACTATAGTCCGCCTCGAACTCAGAACTCGCTATTTCCTTGCAAACGAGATGACCAATATAACAAGACCCTTGTGATGATTTTTTCGCGCCTTTTAGCTCCATGACCCCTTGGTCGATCCTGCTCATATACGAACTCTCAAATTATATGTATCTTTACACGGTAGTACTATTAGTTATTCTGTGTCTTTACTACAGCCCCAACAAATTTCATGAAGATCAGAAGCGCGTTGCTAAAGTTACCGCGGAACAAACCCTCAAAATCAAAAATCTATCGAAATGTCGAGACGTCCCACTAGCCAGAAGTTGTTTGTAAGAACTTGCTTCGCTTACGCTCCGGGTGTTTGTAAAGTCTTAGGCTAATTCCCCTAGGTCTGTTTCCTGCGGAAGAATGCCCATAAGGCTGGCTACATTCCCTCGTTAAATGGCGATGCCTATTCTTTTTCCGAGTAATGAGCCAGCCTAGTGCGCTTCCACATTATCCGATCCGATATCGGATGTAGGATAGGCAGTGGCGTAGCTAGCATGGGTGGCACTCGGTGCGGATAATGTAGTGTCACCCCAAAAATCACAGTTCATCCTCCTTTATTTATTATATTATTAGGGTTGACGACGCGCATGGGACACCTCTGGAGTTGCGGGCGTATACAAGCTGTAACAAAAATGCTGGTGATACTTTTAAGCGCATAATTGGTATCGAATTCTTATTATTAAAATGTAAGAAAAAAAAAATTCTTGCGAAAATAAAATCGACTTTGTATGGAGGGTTGGCCAGCTGGGACGACGTGTCCCATAACTCCCATATATGGAATGCAAACCGGTTATAACCGAAACCGTTTTTTACGTAAAATTGTGTCATAAAAGGTTGTAAAACCACGCATAGCTTTTCGTCTGGAACTATGATTTCTATACTTTATAATAATTTTAGGTTTCTTTCCTATTACTCTATTTTGGCGAGTGATTTGCAGCAAGTATGACTACATTTCCGATTATAACCGACAGCACCACTGGTTATGAAATTTCATCGGTTATTGCATTTCCTAGTTCCATACAAAAAAAATGCGACCATTTTGTTTTCCTCCTACTCTTTCTTACTCGCAATACGATACCAAATATCGGATCACCAATATTCTTGTTACATCCTTTATATACATAGGCTACGATAGCCTGCTTACCACCAGGCGGGCCGTATGCTTGTTTTAAACACGAAAATGGTAAACAAGTTGTTTACCATTTTCGTGGTATAGAAAAAAAAACCAAATCTGTTAAAATTAAAAGTAATAAATAGTAGGTAATAAAATAGTAATACTAAAAAAAGCTTATATAATTTATGATTGTTTTTTTTTCATTATTTTATTATAAATCAATGATGTGTGAAACAAGTTTAGTTACTAAAAAAATGTAAAAAAAAATCAAGCTTTAAGCAAACTCCGAAATCCCATCATCAAAATTTAAATTTTGTTTTGCTAAAATAAAATTAGCTTAAACTCCTCTCACTTGAGGCAAATTTAGTACCACAATTACATTCGGAAGATGTTGTAAATTACCATTTAACAATTAATTTCAAATAGTCCAGAGTCGCATAATTCCCTTAGCACAACATTCCTAAAACAAATATAGCAAAGAAATGTGAAATTGCACTGCATACTTACATCAGGCATAAGGTTTTGAGCAGCTCCTTTGGTATCAAAATTTGCTTATGGAGTATCCCATCAAAATGTTCAGCCAATACTTTTATTGTAGCATAATGTGTACTCCAGCACCTTGTGGAAAGCTTTTCAACTGATACTTTGCTGTGTTTGAGAAGCACTTCTTAGCGGCTTGTGGAAGCAGAAAAAAGTTGAATATTGCTTCTACTGCTCCGAAAAATCGCATGTTGTACGAACAAATGTTGACCCCATACAATGAAATTTGAATGATCTATACAAGCAACAAAAAATGTTTAATTTTTTATAATAGCTTGCACTCCCCCATGTAACTGCTGCATTATCATAATCTTGATTAACCATCGTTTTGAAGTTTTTATAAAAATATTGTAATTCTCAATTTATTATTCTCGTGACACCTATTTAATTAAGCTCACCGTGAAACCAAATAAAAAAACCCTACAATCTTTCTAAGTGGAAAAAAACTTACTCACCTACATATTATTATTACATGCCACACTTTTACAAATTGTATAGGTGACACTACTGATGCGCCCCCCACCCCCCACCCTTAGCTACGCCACTGCATGTCGGACCGACATCCGATATCCGATACCTTGCATCCGAATCATCCGATACTGTCGGACCGACATATAAACGGCGGAGGTCCTATAGACGTTACAATTTATTAACCGACGAAAAAAACGGAGGAGGTTCTCAAGTCGACGCGTATATTTTTTTTTTTTTTTTTATGTATGATCACGCATAACTTTTTACAGAGTGGTTCGATTTTGATAATTATTTTTTTATTGGAAAGGGTATACCCCGAAATTGGTCCCATATAAATTTGAAACGAAAATTCCAACCTTTAGGGTAGGAAAATAGGGGATGATTGATTTTTCACTCACCGATTGTAACGTATGACCACGCATAACTTTTTACAGAGTAGTTCGATTTTGATAATAATTTTTTTATTGGAAAGGGTATATCCCGAAATAGGTCCCATATAAATTTGAAAAAGGAAATTCTAACCTTAAGGGTAGGAAAAAAGGGGATGATTGATTTTTCACTCACCGATTGTAACGTATGGCCACGCATAACTTTTTACAGAGTAGTCCGATTTTTTGGATAAAAATCTTACCCTAAGGGTGGGCAAATAGGGGTAATTTATTGTTCACTCGCAGATTTTAAAGCAGAGTTTTTACAAAAAAAACCTCACGAGTTTTGACAATGAGTTTTAGACCTGCCAGTCTCTTCTTTCTATTTGCTTCCATCCTTTTTTTTTCTCATTATTAGATTCTTCTAAATATCTTTTTCTCATTCGAGCAGAATTTTTTGTAGGCCTACCCATGTTGGTATATAAAGCCTGTTCTTTTTTAAGTATTTATATTACAGAACAAAATAATAGTTAAAGAAGCTTATTAATATAACAGTTAATAGCTAAAGCAAGGTAGGTAGCTATTTTAAAAGTAATAAAAATTAAGCATGTAATAATTTTTATAAATTATAGCCACAGAAAATTATGAAATAAAAACTTTTTAACAAAAAAATTGAACCGCCGAAAAGAAAAAAAAAAGCCAATAAAAAACCGTTAAAACGAAACGAATCGACCAACAAAAAAAAACAATAGCGCACTGAAAAGAAAAAAATAATAATTTGGTCTTCAATAACGCAAGTGCATACCTACCCTACAATTACAATTATAATCTATTTCTATACACTTTCTATATACCTAAAACAATCGCTAGGCTTATATCAATTTAATTACATCTAGAAAGTATGAACTATATACATACTTCTGAAATCAATCACACAAATCTGCGTATTTATATATTTACAATCAGTTATTTTTGGAGTCGGTGCCAGCCTCAAACAAACTTGAGCACCTTTAACCACATAATGTGTTGCGTTCAACTCTTCACTAAGGTGCTCAAGATTGTTTGAGGCTGCCACCGACTCCAAAAATAACTGATTGTAAATATATAAATACGCAGATTTGTGTGATTGATTTCAGAAGTATGTATATAGTTCATACTTTCTAGATGTAATTAAATTGATATAAGCCTAGCGATTGTTTTAGGTATATAGAAAGTGTATAGAAATAGATTATAATTGTAATTGTAGGGTAGGTATGCACTTGCGTTATTGAAGACCAAATTATTATTTTTTTCTTTTCAGTGCGCTATTGTTTTTTTTTGTTGGTCGATTCGTTTCGTTTTAACGGTTTTTTATTGGCTTTTTTTTTTCTTTTCGGCGGTTCAATTTTCAGGCCTCTACAGACAAGAGCGACATGACGGGGCAACAAAGTGAGATGGAACTATTAATATACCTATGAGTAAAATGAGACAAAAAAACAAACCAGTTGCCGCTCATAATATGTGTTGGTAAAATTTTGCTCAGTCTTAAACATTAAAATTATAAAATTATTACTTGTATAGTCCGCCTCGAACTGAGAACTCGCTACTGCGACTGACAAAAAATCGGTTTGCTAGATTTTACCAAATAACTTGAAAACTACGTCTTTTTGCATACACCCATATAAAATTATCCATAGTCAATGCTTTCCAGTAATGTCAATAATACGTAGGTATACGTAGAAAAAATCATTCTATAAGATTTTTTTTTAATATACAGAATGGATTTTCTTTTTGGATTAGTGAGGGCAGCTACCAGGACCCGTGCTGTTACGTGAAAATGTTCTAAATCTTCCTCAATTTTTAATTATTAAAGATTGGCGTTTATAGATTTTAGAAAAAAACATACATGATGCGAGTAAAAAGGTCATATTTGACTAACTTTTTTTGACATTAAAAAAGTGAAATTTTATTCACATTTTTCTATCTCGCCAATCAGTCCTGTTACGTTTAAGGACCATAAAACTGTATGTATGAAAACATTACAGTAACAGCATTCAAAATACGTTACGGTTAGAGAGACGGGTTTAACTGTGGCAAATAATAGTTAATGGCAAATAATAAATTACACAATTTTAGCAGCTTTTACCTATTTCGGTAGTACTTTTTTCCAACTTAAAAACTTATTTGGTCTGTTACTCTGACCTCCACCCATTAAAAGCTGCCAGATGCCCGGATCCAGCAATAAGGATAGTAAAGCAGTCTAACTAGACAGGTTTCATTGCTCTCATTATTGTGTCATATCTGAC
The DNA here is from genome assembly GCA_947086415.1 of Pammene aurita. Lineage (NCBI taxonomy): Eukaryota > Metazoa > Arthropoda > Insecta > Lepidoptera > Tortricidae > Pammene > Pammene aurita. Next base: position 8,040,812 of record OX352307.1, read on the forward strand.
GTGGCCAGCTCCAGCCAGGAACCTTGTCACAATAGTTTGGTAGCGAATATTTATACGCGTTCACGGGCAACTGTCATAACGACAAGGTTCTACAGTGGCCTACGAATCAAATTGGTTGACCGTGCCTATGCACTTAGAACATTTTCAACTGTGGCCTCCCAGAATACTGCACTCTGTGCTTATCATGATGGACAAAGGTTAATTTATCTTGAGATATGGTTTGCTGCACTGGGGACATTCTTCGAATAAAATTAATGCATTTATTCAGCAAAAGAAATGTGTAAGAGTATTGTATGCCTTGATTCCAGAGAGTTGATATCTGACTTTACCCTCTATGAACATATTGGAAGCGTGCGTTTTTTTTAAAGAACACTTAAATATACGTTGACCGCCAAGCATCGGACAGAAAAATGTTGGCGGTTACATTTTGGACGTGATATCACGGACTGGCGCTGAGGGCACGACTTTCCGTACGCGTGATTTGACGTCTTTGGCGGTCAAAGGGTTAAAATTATACAAAAAAATCGCCCTCGCAATCGGCAGAATAGATATGAAGTACTTACTCCCAATTTTTTTTGTAAATAACGCCTACTACTTAAAACAATAAAAGATCAAGACATTAAAAAGTTTTAAAAGTCTCTAATAAGGATATTAAAAAAGGGGGCCTTACCATATAAATGCTTTATTAAACATAGATTTCTATGCAACTTCATTACTTTCTTTAAACTGTAAAGAAGGAAAGTACGATAAGTACATATTAGTCATTGTAATTGTAAATATAGTAGGTATAGTAGTTCATTCTAGATATTAAATAATTTTAATATTGTACGCCTGAAAGGCAAAATTATAGTGATTCTACAAAATACCTATTATGTGACCACTATGTATACCTATTTACCTATAATTTTAGCAATATATGGTTTGATTGATTGATATCATAGGCAACACCATATCTCTTGCGCATTTTGTTAAAACCGTGATTCATTTGATAATCGTTAATTAAAAGAAAATATTTTAGATAAAAAAAATCTGGCCAAGTCCGAGTCGGAACTCGGGACACCAAGTGTTTCGTAACACAAGGTTAACAAATAATCCTCACCGTGTGACCTTAACAAGGTTTTTATGTTATACTAGATACCCGAGGCTTCGCTCACGTGCGTTTTAGTAGGATTTACCACTTTTCGTTACCCTCGACAGTCCATTGCTAAAAGTTGCCTACGCATTCAACATAACATCATAAAATCAGTGCAGCAGTTTACTAACACAGCAGCAGCAGAAACTAAGAGCGAAATCAATGATCAAGGGAAGCGTATCAGCGGGAAGATCTGCCGAGCTGAAGGCAGAGCACCCCGAAGAGCCGAACGCCCGAAGCATCGTAGTAGAAAATACCTCTACAGTAGCTGGACAGAGATCGAACACAAATTAATGATTAATGTCATCAAGTGAACCGGAGCGTGAAAAGCTCGACAGTAAGGCAGCATTTTCACTGAGGCGGAGATGAGAAAAAACGTCCGATAACCAACCATTAGCTTTGTACTTTAACGCCTTTAAGGCTGCGTTTCCACCAGAGATGAGCGAGGATGCGTTGCGAAGAATGTGTTTGTAAATAACCAACCCTAGAGCTGCGCTGTACGAGGATAAACAAATGAAGCGATTCTATTGGTGCTTCACAAACACATTCCTCGCAACGCATCTTCCCTCATCTCTGGTGGAAACGCAGCCTAACTAAGACACGTGACCGTGAACAATGCATTGCTATTGGTCGATTCCCGCATGCCCACACTTATCTCCGATCATCTCCGCAATAAAAGAAAGGCAGCCTTAATGGTAAGGCCGAAAGCTGAGCTCGACGTAATGTCGTAGGTCCCAAGCATCCCAGCCAAAAGAGTTCTTCTGTAGTTGCAGGTGCGAGATCGAACACAACTTAATCCCGCCTATCCCGTGGTTAACTATATTAATACTCTTTTTGCTCCCGTCTTAAACATTCAACCTCACTATTTTTGGTATGGAAAGAAATGGTCCAGTGTGTTTTTTCTTTGTGCGGCGGGCTCGGCGGGCGGAGCCTTTTACTAACTGTTATTTAAGTGCTTTATACGCGAACCGGATGGCCGAAAGCCCAACGATAAGTATAGTATGAATAAAAAATCGGCTCCACCACTTGAGCCCCCCTTTCATACTTATCACGTGGTTCACTGTATCAATACTATTTTTGCTCCTGTGTACGAGTATAATGTTTAAGTTTAACCTAACCATTTTTGGTAGGAATAGAAATGGTTTACTGTGTATTTTTTTTGTGCGGAGGGGCTCCGGCTTGGGCTTGTCACACAGTTAACTTTATCGATACTCGTTTTGCTCCCGTCTTAAACATTTTACCTAACCATTTATGGTATAAATAGATATCTTTTAGTGTGTATATTCATTGTGCGGGGGGCTCCGCCCCCCGAGCCTCCTTTTTACCTCCTGACATGTAGTGAACTCTGTCAACATTCTTTTTCTCCCGTCTTAAACATTCAACCTAACCATTTTTGGTATGAATTAATATCGTTCAAGTGTCTTTTTTCTATGTGCGGGGGGCTCTACCCCCCGAGCCCCCACTCTTACACTTGTTACTCAGTTAACTTTATAGATACTCGTTTTGCTCCCGTCTTAAACATTTAACCTAACAATTTATGGTATGAATATAAATTGATTAGTGTGTCTTTTCTTTGTGCGGGGGGCTCCGCCTCCCGAGCCCCCTTTTACCTCCTGATAAGTAGTAAACTCTGTCAACATTATTTTTCTCCCGTCTTAAACATTCAACCTAACCATTTTTGGTATGAATTAATATCGTTCAGTGTATTTTTTCTTCGCGCGGGGGCTCCGCCCCCTGAGCCCTCCTCTTACACTTGTCACTCACTTAACTTTATCGATACTCGTTTTGCTCCCGGCTTAAACATTTTTTTTTTTTATGAAATAGGAGGCAAACGAGCAGACGAATCGCCTGATGGTAAGCAATTAACGCCGCCCATGGACGCCTGCAACACCAGAGGGGTCACAAGCGCGTTGCCGGCCTTTAAGATGGGAATACGCTCTTTTCTTGAAGGTTTGAAGGTCGTATCGGTCCGGAAATACCGCAGACGACAGTTCATTCCACAGTTTTGTTGTGACAGACATTTAACCTAACCATTTACGGTATGAATACAAATCGATTTGTGTCTTTTCTTTGTGCCCCCCTGTTACCGCCTATCATGTAGTAAACTCTATCAATATTCTTTTTCTCTCGTCCTAAACATTCAACCTAACTGTCGTTGTAAATCGTTTAGTGTGTTTTTTCTTGGTGCCACTTGCATTTATCGCGCAGTTAACTTTATCGATACTCGTTTTGCTCCCGTCTTAAACATTTAACCTAACCATTTATGGTATGAATAGAATTCGTTTAGTGAGTCTTTTCTTTGCCGTAGTGCCTAAACTAAACTACGAACTTTGTTGTCAGATAACTGCTGCTCAGTGACGTCTTAGTTATTAAGACAATCCTGCGAGAGATAGCGTTGTGGTTCATTTAGCTCTAGGCATTTTTTCGATTTCCGTTTTTAGGGTTCCGTATTTACCATGATTAAACACTTTTTATCAAGAATATGAAAAAACCTACTACATTATTTATGTATAATGTCTTCAAATAAACCAATACCAATTTGTGACATGAACTCAGCGTTATAATAATTGCATTTACCATACTATGTTCTACCCGCTAAAACCATAAAGTCAATATTATTTATAGAAATCCGTTCAACCGTTTTTATGCCAACTGGTAATATACAGATTGTCTCCAATGTACAGATTTTCTACCCTCCTTTGATTTATTATATGGATAGTATAGAATAGATAGATAGACACATAGATGTTAGGTGGTTGTATCAAATTATTTAAATGTGGTCGTATAAACTCAAATAATGAGTCTTACTAAAGTCTGTTCGGAAAGAGAAGTGTAGTGGTTTATACTGGAACTCATATCTAACCGTTATATTTTATAGTGATAGTATGTCTCACGAAAGTTTAAATTTAATTAGTTGGGTTTTTTTAAATTTTGGCAACAAAATTTTGCGTGCTATATGTATTGATAAAATAAATGCGGGTAGTGAGATGATCGAAATTTTCCGGGCCCTACCCCAATACGTCCATGCCTTATCAGGCAGGCAAGGGAGGCTTGCGAGCACTGATTGTTATCCAGGGAGTCTATTCGACATGGCATAACTGACAGTAGGTAGCGAGACAACTATGATATCACACTTTTGTCACAGTTGATTCACCTAACCACCATGCTAACCACCTACGTCAAAATCAACAGGTCTCGCTAGAGCAATTTCTCTATTGGCATGGGCGCCATCTTATTGTTTTGACGTTGACGTCAGTAAATTATGGGAATCCCACGTAAGCATTTATTTACCTCCAGTAGGTAAAACTCATTTGAAAGCGACGTCTCTGAATGTCTTCTGAAACTAAATACGTGTATGAGTATGTGTGTAAATCATACGTGTATTTTCGTGCTACAATACTAGGCTAGAACTAGGTTATTCTACATAGACGGCTTACAAGCAATTTTTTAGATTTGACGATGCATTTTTGGGTGTGGCAAATATGGCGAAACCTGTGCTTTGGGTAAAAGATATGTGACAAATATTACATATTGAATAAAAATGACTGGTATGAATGATTTTAAGATTTCTTGAAACCAATAAATGTTTTTTGTCACAAGAAATCAAACAATACATTGACTCGTAAACCGACCACGTAGATCCAATATTATGTAGAAAAGGTTTAGTGTAAATAAATTATAATATCAAGAATACAACCTTGATATCTATCTCACGTGTTTATATCGAGACCCGAACAAGTGAAAGATTACAAAATTATAACGAGTGTATGGTTAAAAAACTGGTATCTTGAGCGTTGCGGGGGGCACTAGAAGCAAACAAACTGCTGCCGAGAGTATTACAACATTTTTCACCACGCCACGGCAAAAAAATACAAGCTTAGGTAAATACATAAAACAAAACAAATTAATTCTGCCAAATATTTATGGTTCAAAATCATCGTTCTATAACCTAAAGTAATTACTATTCTCCCTTGTGAAAAAAAAACAATTTTACCGATGCTTTAAATAAATCAAGATAGGCGGTGGTGCTGATGTGGTGAAAAAGCGTTAATACAAAAGAAAATAATTTTAATAAGAAAACCTAACTACTAATAGTATAATTATTTAATTTTGCAATGTTTCTGTCTGTTTTAATACCTACTTATAGTGCTGCAGTCTTTGTTACGTCAACGTCTATGGAAAGTTTGAGGCATTTCAAAAACATCAGAAAAGAAATTAAATTCGAGAAATAAATAAATATTATAGGACAATCTTACACAAATCGAATTCGGACCACAGTAAGCTCAATAAGACTTAGGGTCCTAGACGACGACGATATATATAATAGATAAATACTTAAATACATAGAAAACATCCATAACTCAGGAACAAATATCTGTGATAAACACACAAACAAATGCCCTGACCAGGATTTGAACCCGGGACCTCCTGTTTCGTAGGCAGGGTCTAGTGACTGGGCTAGGAGACCGTTATTTCTATCGGTAGCCTGGTAGTCAGTGCCTTAAAGGATTGTTTGACATTTGATACTTCACGCAGATAAACATAGTAGAAAAATGGAGCAACAGTATAGTAATTATCAAAACAAACTCTGGTAGCCTGGCGGCCAGACGCCCGACTTACGCTCTAAGGATCGCGGGTTCAAAATTGGCTCCTACTACTGACTCCCAACTAAACTAAGGTTTTAGACATTTCAAACAATTTTACACATATTCTTCATAGATTCTAATCTAATGTAAGACTCTTATATTACAAAGGTATTCCTAATCCTGAGAGTTGAGGATGTTATGGAAATATAAACATATCAGGTAAATAAATAAATGCATAGTAGTACTAGTCATAATCCTCATGATTATAACGAATTGCCACTAGCAAGACCCAAGTTTTGAATTACTATTTAGGAGACTCGGGATATGAAAACCAATGGGTCTTCATTTCAAAAAAGAAGTTGACGTTTACTGCAAGTAAATGTAATTGTGTATCTGACTGACTTACGTGTAAGTTATATTCCAATATTATATCATATTATATTTCTTATATCATGAATTGATATGGTTACACATGGCACTTTAAACTATGCATACTTGTTTCTTTAATCATCGATTTTTTAAGGGTGTTCAGTTCTCAGTTTTTCAGCTGCTTTCGCCACCGCATCTGTATGTTTATTGGATTCGGTGAGGTGAGAAACCGCCAGTGTGTCTACCCATGTAGTATCCCACATGCACATGTCCATGGCGAATGTCTATACAGCCGCATACAGTCAAGGCGTTGTAGGAGATTTATTGCTAGTGGCTTGCTTAATCTGAGGAAATCTACTCTAACATAGCATCCAAATTACCTACACAAAATAATGCAGAGCACAGTAAATGCAGGGTACTGTAGATATATTCCCAACAGCAGAGCGGAGGAACACCTACAACTCATCGCACTTTTTGATGTATATCCATTCGCTCCTCGGTCAGATATCGACATTTCTTTTATGGCATGTTAATTGAACTTTAGGTTAAATAGGTAATGCCAATCATATTATATTTTAACATTTATATATTTTTAATAAATACCTACAGTTAAAAATCATAAAAATTATAAATAATTTTATAATTACTTCTAGTAGGTATCTTACCTAGTTTGATAGTCAGAAATCAACATCGCGCAAAAGTTTCGTAGGGGCAAGTACTAGAGGTCGATCCATCATGGCTATCGGTAGCCTGGTAGTCAGTGCCTTAAAGGATTGTTTGACATTCGATACTTCACTACAAACATTGTAGATACTGGTGCCGGCTATACTGTAAATTTATCAAAAATCTAAAATTACCGGTCGGCTTCCATATAGCGTTGACAGCGTTGTAGAGCCCATCACGGAGATATTGAAAACATACGTCTTAAAGGTCGTAAATGGGTGCTAGTATGTGTGGCGTCAAGTTGAAATAGCAAAAAAAATAGGTACGTTAATTTATCGTTACGCTTAAATTTTGACACACGGCGAAGCCCACTTGCTTAACCACCTACAAAATCTACATTACTTACCAAATTTAAGGCCATTACGGTGGGTGTAAAAGGTTTTAAGACCAGTTGAAATCGCAATTTGTTGAGCCTTAATTTATTTTTGAGCTTACTGCTCGAAAGGGTCATTTTCGTGAATAAGTCTGAAACAAAAGAAGATCGAGGCTGATATTACGCATACAATGTTCCTTAGGTCCTGCCACTACTGCACCTTAAAATACAACCAAATCCCTTGCGGAGGCCACTCTTGTTAGCTTAGCCTGCTAGACCCTTTTTACAGAAGCTATAAGACCCGTTTAGTAAAAAAATACCAAATTTAAGACTATACCGGTGGGCGCATAAGGATTTAAGACCATTTTAAGAAATAGTCGGCTTCATAACATCAACTGTAAGACACTCCTCCGTCTACAGCTCAGCCAGCCTCATAGGTAAAGTCACTAAAATCTTACAGGACGCCCACCCCCAAATCATGGAACTATGGGCTTGGAGGAGGCCAAAAAAGCTTGGTGAAGTGGTTGGTGGGTCAGGATGTTTTTACCCATCCAAATTGCCATTGGAGCTGGGATGACGTATTGTGCCAAATTTCTTATGAGTCACTCACTCCTAAGCCGCAGCACTGGCTACCGGCTTACCCGTCACCAAACAGGAGGTTTGGTGACGGGTGGACAGCTTTTCCAGACACTGTCAGTAATAATGACATTATTTCTCTACTCATCTTGCTCATCCTTCATTCATATACATAGAAAAGGGTGGGTACAAAAATATTGACATTATTACTGGATAGAAATAAGTCAAATAATAATAACAATAAATAATAAAAATACTTCGAAAAAAAATTTATATATACAACGTGCCCGTGAGCATTGCGAGAGATTTTAACCACGCATTTCTGAGGTCAAAAGAATGAAAAAACATTATATGACTTTTGTTGTAAAACGCCAAAAAAAATTTTTTTTTAATTTTTTTTTTCAGTTTTTTGGAATGCTGTTCTACATAAAAAGTAAATGTCATTAGAAAAAAGTAACGGAAAAAGTAAATTGCTACATTTTTTCTCGTAAAAACTAGTCCATGAAAAGTGTTTCTTGGGTCTTTGATATCAGTCAATAAGATATGTCTAGACTATGCCCCATACCGGTGAGATCGCCATCAAAAAATCATTTTACACTGAGAAACAATTCAAAATGCAATTTTTTGTAAGTAGTATTTACTCTGAAACTATGGCGAATTTCGGAAAAGTTTAAAGGACATTTTGTTCTCTAAATATGATCATGAATACACTGTTAAAGTCTCTCGCAATGCTCACGGGCACCGTGTATATATATAAATGTACAAAAATGTATAACATAAAAAAGTTAAGAACTAAAATAAAAACGTCTTCTAAGGCTTTTCCACAAAGTATGCAATTAATGAATACACACAAATCATATGTAAGTTAACCAGTGATCGCACCGGGTAGTTCGGTTTAACTGGTCCCTATGCACATGTAGCATTGCGCTTGGTGTTACCGAGCGCCTTTGTTCTTAAATCGTCCACCAGTTTTTGCATTCTACCCTCTCCCATTTAGCTTTAAGATAAATATTGTTTTCTCAGTAAGTGATTTATGTAAATCTTTTTGAGAAATAAATGTCTTAAACCGTATAGTGTCTGGACCGGCACCTGATTGATTGAAATCTAATTCCAGCTTTGAGTCCTTGTTTGTGCTTCACACAGGTATTCTTGCGGTACTTAAGTAAATGCCACATGCGTGCCTGTGGGATGCTACATGCGTAGACACACTGGCGGCTGCTCACTTCACCGGAACCAACAAACAAGCAGGTGCGGTGGCCAAAGCAGCTGAAAAACTGAAGACCCATAAAACATTTTTATATCTTACGTAGTCGAGACCCTTGGCGCGTGGGGACCCAGTGCTCAGTAACTTTTTAAAGAACGCAAAAAGAGGCTCGTCGACTCAATTGGTGACCAAAGAGCTGGCAGCTTCCTCGCTCAACTCATAAGTTTTGCGATACAGCGGAGAAATGCTGCCACCATCCTCGTTTGTTACTTTCTAACATATCGATACATATAATATATGTATATCGGAACCTCGACAAAACAAATACCCATGGTAAATACCCCGTTTTAAATAGTTTTTGTAACTTCCATAAAAAGAATTGCGTTCTACGACGTTCTAAAAAAAATTGTTCTATTTAGAACGTCAAATAAAAAAAAATATAAGGATGAACATTTAAAGCAATTTTTTAGACACATATACCTGTTATACACTTTATAACGGCATGTTAAACTTTAAGACACTTAAACATGGATATCCAGTTATGCGTGTGCCAATTAAGTAAATTTTTGAAAATTTGGAGCGGTAAACCTACTGATTAATTAACGTCATTTTCTTGTATTTTCAACTTGACGCCATATGATAATTATGATATGATATTTATTCAAAAACAATTTACAACGTGTTATACATACTAGCTCCCATTTAAGACCTAGTAAGACTAATTTTTTCATGATCTCGAAGATGGGCTCTATGTATATCGCTATATGGAAGCCAACCGATAAGATTTTTGATAAATTTACAGTGGGGCGGGTTCCAGTACTAACAAGGTGTAATCTGTGTTCGTATCACGGATTTATATGAAATGGATCTTTTTCTTAAACCTTTTCCCTAACCAAGGATGTGCATTTCTGTCATTGAATTTGACAACTAGTATCCGATACGTTTGCCTAAGTGAGAAAGAGAACTTGCCATGCGTTAAGAGGGACAACATGATTCGTAACGTCAAAGAGGGACCTCTGTATAGTACTATTGTTTACTCGGTGCCCTAGCCACAGTTGAAAATTATTACCGAGTAAAAGAGTCGTTCATAGGCTACTAGTATAAAACCGGCCAAGTGCGTGTCGGACCACGCATAATACAGGGTTCCGTACCTTCAATGGAATAAGAACCAAACTAATACCAGAAGGTCGTATCTGAAGCGTATTGAACAAGTTTTTTGGAGATAACTCAAAAATAAAATGGCTGAACTGATAATGTTCAAATGTTACGGGGGGGGGGGTTCATTAAATTTTTCTGACTTTCGAGGCGATTATTTCTGAAAATATTTACTAAATCACAAAATGTTCAAAAAAACCTCAATGTTATGTTTAAAGACCCATCGATTGATGTGCAACATATTAGGGGACAAATTATTTTTTGAAATTTAGTTACATGGAGCGCCCCCCATAAAAATATTTTCTCCTTCAAAATAGGCCAGCCAACGAACGCAGTAGCAATGTACAGCGAGCAAAAGTATGACGACACTAAGAATCAGTGAAAAAAGCAGCAATGGTCATCAAATTCTATGTTTTTAATTTTAGTTGGTATTTCCACCCCTTTCATTACGTGACGGTGTGTAAAAAGGAGACGGATATATTTCGTCTGATCTGTCATCAACTGTAACAGATAATCTGGTTGAGGCAATTGACATAATTCGAGGGTTGCGAGGTGAAACCCGATAAGTAGAAATAATTATTGATTTAAATAAGCACCTAACGTATGTCAGCTTATTGTTCTATTTTCAAAAACCTATTAGCTCGTCGAGTTATCGGGTTTCACCTCGCAACCCTCGATATGCCATAAAAACGAATTTAAATTCAATGTAGAACGTTGCAGGAGTTCTATCTCACTCGCGCTTAAGACGAGAGAGTGAAATGCACTAGAAACAAATTCAATGTAAAAGAAATGTGAATTGAAATGTTCGTCACGAACATGGTGTCTCATCACAAAGGGCTGCCATATGTACGTATTTTGAATTTGCCCCGCTTTTCTAGTGAAAAAATGGTTTGCCAGACTATAACTAAATAGCGGCATGCAAAATACACCTTATGTCTAAATTTTATTTTATTCTCTTATAGTTTCCGAGTGAAATGCCTGTGACATACAGACAGACGGACTGACGGACTAACGGACAGACAGACGGACATTACGAAACTATAAGGGTACCGTTTATGCCATTTTGGCTACGGAACCCTTAAAAGTACTAAAAACGGTCCGATAGAAAGCATAATAGTAGGGGGCGGTGTCTCACTCGCACTCGTTACAAAATTGTCACATATTCACATTTTGATTGTCTGATGACGTCATTACCTCCTTAGTCAAAACGAGACACTCCCTTAGATAATTAAGCTTCTCTGATGGCCTCACTTTGTGACCGAAGAATGAGATCCACTTCATATACATCCATAGTTCGATACCTACGTATACCTACTAAAAAAAACACCTTTTACTCTTTGCCATGGGATTCCCAATGTCCTGTCAACATATCTAAAATGGTGGTCATAGCCATAGACAAAACGCTCTAGCGAGACCTACTGACAGCTTGACAGTTAGGTGTATTACTCTATCACCTAGCGAGACAAGTGTGAGAGCCACGTCTCGCAGTTTGGCATCTCGAATCGGGGCCCAGATCAATGTTGATGACAGATGAAAGAGTGGTCTTGATTATGTTGTCGAGTTTCTCCAAAAGGTCGGGGTCGGGATACATCCAAAAACTACTGAATCAGGTGATCCTAGGAGATGAAGAGATGAGTTGTCTATTGTTTTGATATCGGGTGCTAGTGGTGCTATTACACGGAAACGAGATAACGCAAGGTCCTCCTGAATAAATGTGTCTGGAAAGAATAACTCGCATTTTGCGAAATTAAATTAAAGGCCTATATTAGCAAATTTTTGTGTAAGTACTTGCAGATTTTTTAGCACCATGTCAACATCACCGCCCTGGGTGCCTTCGTCTAAATACCAGACATTAAATCTTGAATTTAGAATTTCGATTATAGGTTGGATAGCTAACCTGAAAAGAGCTGGGTCTAAATTAATCTGATTTTAAATTGTAATTTTGATGGAGTGCTGTAACAGTGCCAAACAAAGTTAAAAATCTCCGGTTTTCGTTCTCTAACTTGCGCCAAAAGGATACCTCGGTCGACTGAATTAAAAGCATTTATCACATCTACTTTTACTAAAACCTTACAATGTTTTGCATCAATAAAAGTGCATAACGCAAGCACCCCGGCCTCACAACCACCCTTTGTACCAAATCCTAATTGGACAGGTTCAAAGTTTACTGGATGCATTTCGCTGTCAAGCGACGGTAGGTCGATCAAACCGCTATTGGTCTTATCCTGCTCTTCTTCTTATTTGGCCAACCCTCTTCCCAGCTTATCTGGGGTCGGGTCTCCTTGTACACTTGTACATCTGCGCCAGAGAGCTTTGTTCTGGGTTGTCTGCGTAGTAAGGCTGTCCTGCTGCATCTCCTTCTGCACTTTAGTCCACCAGGTGGTCGGAGGTCTACCTCGTCCTCTGGCTCGGTTGGGTATGTTCAGTACCTTTTTAACTACGTAGTCGTCTTCCCGCCTGGAGATATGTCCGTACCAACGGAGTTTATTTTTTCTACTATTGGGGCTACTTTAAAGGTTCCTCTTACGTGTTCATTGCGAACTTTGTCTAGGCGCGTTACTCCCCCCGCCCATCTAAGCATTTTCATTTCGCTGGTGTGAAGTTGCTGTTCATGTGATTTTTTGGTAGCCCAGAATTCAGCTCCGTACATTAATGCGGGTCTCACTACTGTCTTGTAGACTTTTCCTTTAGTCCTTATGGGCATTTTGGGGTCGCAAAGTGTTCCTTAGAGAGTTCTCCATTTAAGCCATGCAGTATTTATGCGATTGTTTACGTCCTTGTCAATATTGACATCTGGCGTGATTGTAGATCCAAGGTATCTGAAGGTGTCTTCTTTGGGCAATGGTACATCGTCTAGGCATATGCTGCAACCTGTCTTTTGTTCCACCGTAGTTACACTCCATGAACTCAGTCTTGGTTCTACTAATTCGAAGGCCGTGGTTTTCGATTTGTGTTACCTTTCTATCTATCTTATAGCACAGTTGCACTTCTACTAATTAGCACAATATCGTCTGCGTACATCATGCACCATGGGGGGCCCATATTGGTCTTATCCTGCCATCTTTCTTAACCAATGCGCATTGATTTGCGCCAAATAGTACATTCAGTACCTAATATTCGGGTTTACCGACCCAGACACCACAAAATTGGTCTAGGCAGTTAGCTCTTTAAGCAGTGAGTCGCCAGCTTCACCGCATATGTGGCTCAGGAGGTCTTTCAGGTGCTGGGGGGATAAACAGTCAAGACCTCCAGCAGAGCTATTCGGACAGAAAAATAGATTTATAAATGTCATCGGAGCACACTTGGAGACAGGAGCCTGAAGGTTCAGGAGGATCAGGGAGAGATAGATTTGCATCTATCTCTCCCTGCTAACAAATTAGTCAAGGATATTTTTACCGCTGATAGTACTCGGTTCTCGGAGTATATTTAAGTATGAAACGTCATTTTTGGAGAAAACTAGGAACCAAATTTCCTACGTTAAAACACCCTGTTAATAAGATAATGAATGAGACCTTTAGCCCCGAATCATAATGACATTTAAGAAAAAAAAATTTTGACGTGACATGACAGACAGTGTTAAACATCTTGACAGGTACATTATAGGGATGGTTATTTTAAAAAATAATTATATTTTTTTTTGTTCGGTAAATGAAAACCAAAAAATTATATACAAAGGTTCCTTAATTACAGTTAAAAGTTAATTGTTTTAATGTAATGTATTATCTCTTAAAATATCTGTGACTAATTTGTTAGCACCTTATATATATTATTTATTCTAAGACCATGCTAGACATATCATTTGATGTCAACTGCTTCGTTTCCGCTTCGTTGCTTACTGTTGCAATTATTAGCACTAGTAAAGTCTTGGTAACCCTAATGTAACTGGTAGCTGCGCGCAACTACGCTCCCGACAGGTGTACACGGAAGACCAGCGTCAGGTACTACTCCAGTAGGACCTGGCATTATGCTGAGTGTTCACCTTTTTCAGTGTGGTTACAGTGTACAAGTTAGTTACAAGTCTTCATTTTCATTTATTTTTTTCCACTGTCTGTATGTATTGTATAACTGTGTACTTACACTGAAATAAATGATATTCTATTCTATTATATTCATCTGGAGAAAGGTGTTTACTAAGTATGTAGTCCTGCGAGAGTATCAGCCGTGTTTGGAGCCATTGTATCGTTAGAAAATAATCGGCTGGCGCCTCCTTTGACGTTTCCTTCCCCCATCTTGGTTTCTACAAGACGGGTTAAGGAGAGATTTTGTTTATAGGACTATTGCAGATTATTTATGTCTTTAGGCACGAAGCAGTTCTGTTTTATTAATGAACTTAAGGAAACCCCTCTCTGTGTGTCCTGGTTTACATGTATAACTCGATAGGGGAAGGTAAGAAGCTCCCATGATTCCTGTGTTCTGTGTGTTATCTATCGAAAGTTTTTGAGCTACCTGAATGCGTGCGCTACGAGGGATGCGTTTTATAATTGGTATGGTTTATATCAGAGTGCTCAGTTTTTCTGAGAAGGACTGTACTTGTGCTGTGAGGACAGAGGGCGAATTTGGAATAGTAAGAGTGGCATGTTTACGAACGATGTGTATGTTTATACCCTTTTGGCTTCTAAAATAGCGGCTGCATTATGAACACGGCACAAGGTCCTTCGTAAAAATCAGTGTTTATCTGGGGACCCGTATTGGAAGAGCTAGCGCTCATAGAACAATAGTAATCAAAACGTGATAAAAAAGGAAGTACTACTACAAGAAATCGTGTCAAAACTAAACATAATAATAAAGTGAATTTATTAGCGTGAAACATTACAGTACAAGGTCTTAATTATCGGTACTTATAGTGATTTTCATGCTTAACCTAATTTGGTATGCAAATGGGTAACTTAAAAGTAATATTGTATATTTTTTCTACATATTCGTAAACGCACTTAATATATATGCTATGGCTTTTATTTACAACATATATCTTTGAAAAATATAAAAATCTTGCACATAGGAATATTATAAGCATATTTAATTTAATACAGGTATTTCAAGAAAATATTCACATCACTCAATCACGGAACAACATAGGTATTTCTTATCACGAAAATAAGCACGTAGAAACATACGAACTTTTAAAGTGCTAAATGCTTGATAATAGTAATGTAACGTAGCAACAGATAAACAAGCACCTAAATTGAATTGATCTCCGGAAATATTATTTAATTCTATAATAAATTTTTCGGATTTGTCTCTGAAAGTGCTCGCATACGTGCATAACAAACGAGGCAGCAGAGGTTTTTCTCAACTGAGACCGCTGCGCGGGCCGTTTTGGTGCGAGGCAGCTAGTGTTGTGAATTTAAGCTTCGAGGCGTAAACTACAAGACTCGAGTCGCGACTGCCGAGTCTATAAGCCTCAAATCTTAAAGCCTCGAGCGTATAAGCCTCAAATCAAAAAGTTCGTGTTGCTGCTTACGAGCGCAGAAACCTCGAGTCTTTAGGCCTCAAGCTTTAAAGCCTCCTAAGTTTTGAAGGTTTAAGTCTATAAGGTTCGGAGTACTTAAAAGCCTTAAAAGCTTTAAACAAATTACATAGATCAATAACATATATTAATTATTTGCTATTTTTCATATATTATTGAATATCAAATCATTTCCTCAGATTCCTATTTGCAAAGTAATCAAAGATAAGTAAAAAAATAAGATGGCGTCCAAGTTTTGAAATAAAATATTCTGTATAAAAATGATTTTTTAAAAATGTGAATTCACATAAATAAATAAAATAACTTTGACAAATTATTTGACAACCCTGAGCCTTCGGTCGAGACATTAAATGAGTAGGTTGTGTTATGTGGTAGGTTCTATGAAGTTAGACGACTTTCTGTACAGATAGCTAGGCTGTGATAATACTTAATGCATAGAGCGCTCATAGTTTGACGCTTGACTCAGGCCTTCGAGGTTAGGGGGGCTTCAACTTTCAATAGGCCCGAGTTCTTAACGCTTGAGCTCTCTATGAAGCCCGAGTCTTAAAGACTTACTCTTAAGAGTTCATAAAAAGCTTGAGTCGTTAAGGTTCTGAACCGTTTTTGAGCTCAAACCTTTAACGCTCGAGTCTTCAAAGCTTGAACCTTCAAGGTTTGCGAGTCTATAAGGTTCAAAAGTCTTCGAGACTAGGCTTCTAACACAGAGTACCTTCTTATATACTGGCTTCTAATAACACTAGAGGCAGCCCATCGACCAACATGACATCTGTCAACTATAAGAAAAACTGTTCTGCATGTTTATAAACAACGTTTTCTTTTGTGCTAAACTATATTTTATCAAGTATACTTTAAAAGTGCCATGTTTCTACGTGATTATTTTCGTCATAAGAAATAATTACGGTGTTCCGTGATCGAGAGTGATGTCGGACTTGCTCAGCGACACCGCAAGACAGATTGGACCGCCACGTTTCTCCTATTGATGTTTTAATTTATATCCTTTTTATCTTAATGTTTAGTTAGTAATTAGATTATTATACAGTGTAAATATTTTAGCATAAGTCATTAGTTTTGCCAAGATTTCTTGAAGTGGTAATTTTTATATCACGTTTTGTGAATTACTATTTTCCTATGAATGCTAGCTCTTCCAACGCGGGTCCCCAAATAAACACTGCCCCCCTTCTTGCGGAGGACCTTGTGCCGTGTTCACAATGCAGCCGCTATTTTAGAGGCCAAAGGGGTTTAAACATACACGTCAGTCGTAAACATGCCACTCTTACCTACTGTTCCAAATTCGCAGCCCTCTGTCCTCACAACACATCCCAGAAAAACTGAGCACCCTGAAACAAACCATTCCAATTATAAAACGCATTCCTCATAGCGCACACATTCAAGTAGCTCAAAAACTTTCGATAGATATATAATCCGCAATTAGCGAAAATACACAGGAATCATGGGAGCACCTTCTTACCTTCCCCTATCGAGTTCTACATATAAACCAGGACACACAGAGAGGGGTTTCCTTAAGTTCATTAATAAAACAGAACTGCGTCATGCCTCATATGAGACATACATAATCTGCAAATGTTCCCGCATAAAAATAATTTCTCTTTAACCCGTCTTGTAGAAACCAAGATAGGGGAAGGAAACATCAAAGGAGCCGCCCGCCTATTATTTTCTAACGATACAATGGCTCCAAACACGGCTGACACTCTCGCAGCCCTACATAGTAAACACCCTTCTCCCGATGCAAATCTATTTCTCCCTGATCCTCCTGAACCTTCTGGCTCCTGTCTCCAAGTAAGCTCCGATGATATATACAAATCTGTTTTTTCTTTTCCGAATGGCTCTGCTGGAGGTCTTGACGGTTTATCCCCCCAGCACCTGAAGGACCTCCTGAGCCACACATGCGGTGTGAAGCTGGTGACTCACTGCTTAAAGAGTTACTTGCTTAAACTGCCTTGACCAATTTTATGCTGTCGGGGTTGGTAAGCCCGAATATTACTGATGTGATGTGCTATATGGCGCCAATTTATGCGCATTGGTCAAAAAAGATGGCGGGATAAGACCAATAGCGGTCGGATCGACCTACCGTCGCTTGACAGCGAAATGTTGCTGTGCAGCTGTATCAAGTAAACTGACCAGCTACTTTCAACGTGTCCAATTAGGATTTGGTTCGAAAGGTGGTTGTGAGGCGGCGGTGCATGCGTTACGCACTTTCATTAATGCAAAAAATTGTGAGGTTCTGGTAAAAGTGGATGTAAAAAATGCTTTTAATTTAATCGACCGAGGCACCCTTTTGGCCCAAGTTAGACAACGAATACCGGAGATTTATAACTTTTTTTGGCAATGTTACAGCACTCAATCAAAATAACAGTTTAAAAATCATTCCCTACTCTCATCTGTTGGTTGTCAACAAGGAGACCCTTTAGGCCCAGCTCTTTTCAGTCTAGCTATTCAACCTATAATCGAAATTCTAAATTCAAGTTTTAATGTCTGGTATTTAGACGACGGAACCCTGGGCGGTGATGTTGACGTGGTTCTATCTGCAAGTCCTTACTCAAAAATTTGCTAATATAGGCCTTCAATTTAATTTCGCAAAATGCGAGTTATTCTTTCCAGACTCATCTATTCGGGCCACACAGCCGTCGATTCGGGCTGCATGTTTGAACCGTTCGGAGTTGAAACCCTCGGGCCTTGGGGGCCCGGAGCACATCAAGTGTTTAGGGAGCTAGCTAGGCGGCTCATAGACGCCACGGGTGACCAGAGGGCTGGCTCTTTCCTTGCCCAGCGAATTGGTATCGCCATCCAGCGCGGCAATGCCACTAGCCTTCTGGGCACCCTACCGTGCGGTGCTGAGCTAGCTCCCATTTTTTATCTGTAAATATCTGTATAATATATCTAGTACGATTTTTTTAGTTCTAATTTAGTTTATTTCTATTTTTGTACTGCATTTTATTTGTTTCTTTTTAATAAACTCATCCCCCATAATAGTACATTATGATACAAGTGTGCTATGGTGATCATTACATACGAAGCGATATTGTGCGCACGAACGCACGTGAGTGCGCATAAAAATTCTGAGCTATGTAATGATCAAGCACACGCGTTTCATACGACGTTTTTCAACACACTTGCGAGGAAATAACAGAATAGTGTAATTAATAACTTTTGATAAATACAATAGTTGTCAGAATGTTAACAGGATAGAGGTACTTAAGAACCTAAGATAATTAGATTTAACTAAACTTTTTTGTGATGTTATTGACTAACTGGAACTCTTTTTCAAAACATTTCATAAAATTAAAGACTTCACATTTATTGTGCAATAAATTATAAATAGTATTTTTTTCTTACGTATTGCTCACTAGATTATTATGATAACATTTACTAGTATTTATCACAAATGAAATATATCCAGAGGATTAACGCTAAAGTTGTCTTCTTCTTCGCTTAAAATATAATTCGTTTATATTTATAAAACACAACGAGGAAAATCTAACTAATAAACAATGATTTGAGGTTGCTTTTAAAATGGCGCGCAATTTTCTTTTTTGGATGTGCGTGCAGCTCGAGGCTAAGGCGCGGATCTTATACCAAACAGCCAATATTAAAACAGACAATTCGTGTTTAAATAGTAGTTTTCGATACAAGTGCGAGAAGTATGTCATTTTGCACGAGTACCGAGGTTACTTGTCAAGACTCGGGACGAGTGAAAATGACACTTCCGTACGTGTGTCGAACAACGTTTTTTTAATACAATTGCGAAAAAACTACAATGAAATAAAATTACATTTAAATTCTGTACTGACACACTGGTACGAAAGACAGCTTCATTCAATCGCGCGTTGTTCAAGTAATACTATTGGGTCTCGCATAATACTCCTTTATGCCCAATCGCGTAGTTCAGGTGGGTCATTTATAATATTCAGTTCAGAGCAATGACGCGTAGTTTCAGTAACCGCGAGGCAACCGGATGGCTCGCGGTATTTAAGCTCCTGAAGTGATGAGGAACCGCCCTGTGCAACCCGAACTGACCGAACTTGGACTGCGGCGGAAATAGAGGGGGGTGCAAAAATTTTTTTTTTATCGCGAGGCAACCGACTGAAACAGCTGTTGCCTGAAAGAATGTACCCTGATTATATAACAAAATTTTAATGCCATCCCTCCTGGTTGGACTGGTTTCCTGTACGAGAACGACGAAAAAAAAAAATATTGTCAGGCAACCGCTTGAAAATTGGCATGCTTGTTCTTCATCACATACAGACACGGGGCGGACGGAAACAAATTGCCATCCGCCCCGGCCGGGCAGTTATCAAACCATCAGAGTTGGAAGCCGTACGCAAGGTAAATTTTTTTATCGGTGGAGGAGAACTTAGGAAAAACGCACTTACAATCATCGAAATTGGATGGCATTTGTTTTTTTGAATTTTGTATGATGTGGCAAACGATATTCAGTAATGCCATCCCTCTCCCATGAAATTTCATCCCTCTGTGGCCACCCCTACAAACGAGAAATTGGTCAAATTTGAATACGCGGAAAAAAATGTTTTACAATCAATTGCCACAGTGGGATGAAATTTCATAGGAGAGGGATAGGCCAAGAAAATTAGATTTTTTCGAAGAATTAATTCCCAGCAGGCTGGAAATCGCTTTAATACCTTCATGTGGTCCTAGATGCATGTAATCCGAGTTTGCCCAATCCCACGAGGTGTGCATAACTTTTTAGTCAGGTTTTTGCTTGTAGCTCGAAAACAGTACGTCCGACGGAAAATGTCATTTATATCAATATTAAAGAGGGTTTAATTCTACGTCGAGTGAGTAACTTAACTTCTTATTCGGTTGAGCAGTACAGCCGAAATCAAAAGTTATAAACCGGGAAAATGTCTCATTTTATTGAAAAACTTGTATTTTGACTTCCATACCACATATCTTTGAAACAGATGACTCCTGTTGAAAAACCTATAGATTAAAAGTTGTAGAGAATACAATTTCACGTTATATCGATATTTCAATTTTCAAGTAGAGTCATTTTGAAAGACTAAATTTGGCATGAATTCAAACTCTGTTTTTTCTAAATCCTTCTGAGTTGCATATTTTCCATAAAATATGAGGTGTGAGGCGTACATTTAATGCATCGTTACAACTAAAAACATTTAATTGTAAATTTATAAAACGTACCCAATCAGAAAACTATTTATACACCGTGTTTTATTTTATTTCCGGTAATTTCAAGGATATATACCTGAGCTTAACTTAGGTTTATTTATCGAAGACGCCAGTGTCCTACTTAGCTCCAGTTCTGAGGTAATTGATATTTTATTGATGCCTTCTAATTGTGTAAACCTACATTTAATATTTTTTTTATTCTGAGAACCCACTACAAAATGATGCACACGTGTTAAGTCAAATTTAATTTTTAATACTGCATGTCCTAAGATACTTGAATTAGCTGTGGTTACCTATAATTAGATAAACATCTATCTTTTATCAACTTAAGCTATGAATTAATTAAGCATGATGTATTATCTGTTGGTGATCCTAAATAAAATAAGATAAAAATAAAATAGGTTCAGTAGTTATTGATTGATTCCCCAATTTGTATATTAACTCAACTAAAAAATTGAACATTATGACATGTCAATGAAATTTCGAACATTAACAATCCGAGATACAAAGGAAACATATTGTATTGAAAATTTTATAATTGAAAGAAAAATGGAAAAATTCACCGCGACGAGCAAGATTCGAACTTTCGACCTTTCGGAACACCGGTCCGAATTTTTTCATTTTTATTTCAGTTATAAAATTGAAATTTCGATTGCAGACGTTTCTGCTTAGTACAAAATTAATATTGTATTGACTTAACACACAGTTACATGACTTTATAGCGGGTTCTCAGAGTAAAAGAAAAATATACACACTCAGAAAGACGAAAAAGAACTATCTACTAAGAAAGAACTAATTACCTCAGAACCAGGACACTAGGGTCTTTAAGAAATATACTTAAGTTAAGCTCAGGAATGTGCCCTTGGAATTACCGAAAATGGAAATAAAACACGGTGTATAATAGTTTTCTGATTAGATACGTTTTAGAAATATGCAATTAAATGTTTTTAGTTGTAACGATGTATTAAATGTACGCCTCACATCTCATATTTTATGGAAAATATGCAACTCAGAAGGATTTAGAAAAAAAGGATTTTGAATTCATGCCAAATTTAGTCTTTCAAAATGACTCTACTTGAAAATTGAGACGTCGGTATAACGTGAAATTGTATTCTCTACTACTTTTATTCTATAGGTTTTTCAACAGGAGTCATCTGTTTCAAAGATATGTGGTATGGCAGTCAAAATACGAGATTTTCAATTAAATGAGACATTATCGCGATTTATAACTTTTGATTTCGGCTATGTACCGCTAAACCGAATTAGAAGTTAAGTTACTCCTTCGACGCATAATTTAACCCTCTTAATTTTTATTCTTCATTGATATACGTGACATTTACCGTCGGACGTACTGTTTTCGAGCTACAAGCAAAAACTTGACAAAGCGCAAACATTTCGCTAAAAAGTTATGCACACCTCTTGGGATTGGGCAAACTCGCATTTCATGCATTTAGGACCACATGAAGGTATTAAAGCGATTTCCAGCCTGCTGGGAATTAATTCTTCAAAACACTTTTTATAGATCTTATTTGCTTGGCCTAGGATGGCATTTGGGCATATCGTTTTCCACATCATACAAAACTCATAAAACAAAAGCCATCCGATTTCAAAGATTGTAAGTGCGTTTTTCCTAAGTTCTTCTCCACCGATCGAAAAATTCACCTTGCGTCCGGCTTCCAACTCTGATGGTTCGATAACTGCCCGGCCTGGGTGGATGGCAATTTGTTTCCGGTGTCTGTATGTGATGAAGAACAAGAATGCTAATTTTCAATCGGTTGCCTGACATTTTTTTTTGTTTTTTATCTTCGCTCTCGTACAGGGAACCAGTTCAACCAGGAGGCATTAAAATTTTGTTATATAACCAGCGTATATTCTTTCAGGCAACCGCTGTTTCAATCGGTTGCCTCGCGATATATTTTTTTTTGCACCCCCTATCTATTTCCGCTCCAGTCCAAGTTGGGTCAGTTCGGGTTGCAAAGATGTACCTAAACGTATTTAATTACTAAAATAAAAATAATACAATAAAAGTATTACCCATTTGATTATAGACATTACGGGCTTGGTTTATTTTTGATCCATTCTAACAATAAGTCCATAAAAATCAAACTCATTGCGATTATTGTGGCGACATCTTACGAACTATTAATGCAACCTTAAGTCACGTAGCGGCCTAAAGTCTGTCATACGAGTACTACGGTTTATGGTATGCCTCAAACAGCTTAGCTTGACGTCTAATATATTGACAGCTGTCAACGTCATGTGAAACAGGTTGAACGAATTGAACCTTAACGAGATTGACATAAGGAGTGTCGCTACTTTTGTATAGTAAGTCGCCACATTAGTATGCAATGTAGCTCAAAAGTCATAGTATGTCGCTCCATTTTCATGGTTTGTAGCCTAAAACCCATAGTAAGTCACCACATTGTCATACAATAATAATAATAATATTTATTTTCAGACTTGCATATGGATGCAACTATGGAGTAACTATGGAGTTACAATAAAATAAAACAAAAATAAAAATTCTCTCAAATTCAATGTCTGGAATTTAGTATAAAAGGGCCGACGCCAGCTATCGAGCATTCATTCAAATCTCTACGCTCAGACCGCTCTCTACGCTCTATTGGTAAGTGCAAAATTCTGTTATATTTTTCTATCTCTTTGTTTGTTTTTATGTGCAATAACTATATTGTCGTAATGCTGTGACTTGGAGATGTGTCTGTTCTCCGATTCAGGAATCAGCGAGGTTTGACATCAGATATATGTGGAATGTTGCACTTTATTGTTTAAAAGTTTGTTTTATTTTCTTATTCCTTTTATGTAAACTTAAAGTCTATGTGTTTTGTTATATTTTAAAAGCCAGAAACTGTCCAGACATAAGTCGTTTGACAAGCTAGCTATAACCTCACGGTGACAAGCGTGGCTAGCATGGGGTCCATTTTGTTTCCAAATTGATGGTGCTTGGCAATCCTTTTTTAATGTTTATATATTTCTTTATATACACCGGATAGGGCCGAGTTACTATTCACCACCCTGGCCGCGGCCGTGAATGGGGGACTTACTAACACGGGCCTATAGTTTTGCTATCTCGACTTCGCCCATCGAACTGTACAGATTCCATAGGGATACTTTATGTATATTTCAAAGTATTAAGCTGATGGTAAGAACAGCTGGTATTTTGAATGTACTAGATTAGGAACAATAGATTAGGATAGAGTCACACACACTTTCTGGGAAAGTATTAGGTAGGGTTTTTCTTCCATAGGTTTTCAGGATTTTATTGAGATCAGGTGGTTCTTTAAAGCAATATATTTACTACTGGTCTAAGAGCTGGCCACGTCAGATGTGACACAATAATGAGAGCAATGAAACCTATCTAGTTAGACTGCTTTACCATCCTTGTTGCTAGATTCGGGCATCTGGCAGCTTTTAATGGGTGGAGGTCAAAGTGACAGACCAACAAAGTTTCTAAGTTGGAAAAAAGTAATACCAAAATAAGTAAAAAGTGCCAAAGTTGTGTCATTTATAGAGGACAGGACCTATATTTTAACATTAGATTAAAAACTATTTTACAATTCTGGATATGATACAACCTAATTAATCACATAATTTCCCATAATATTGCATTACACCCAGAACTCTAGGATTTGTTTTCTTCAAGTTATTTGCATTCTTTGACCTCCACCACTTTACAGCTGCCAGACGTCCGGATCTAGAAATAAGCATAGTGTAGTAAACTAACGACATGGGTTTCGTTGCTCTCATTATTGTGTCATATTTGACGTGGCCAGCTCTCCGTCTATACTTATATGGTGGGTTTTTGACTTTGAAATCTTTTGGTATTGAGTAAATGAGATCCTTGTTCTAAAAGCAACTATATTCCTAGGTTCCTATTGCGAAGGCAAGGTATCTCTGGAATATAGTGTCCGGTCACATTCATTTTTATCTTGGGATAGTAAGTCAGTTTGAGATGGACGACTGGCTTGCTCCTGACGCCAAACGATGCAGTGCGCGGGGTATATGTCAAACTGATGCTGTAAATGACTGGTTTGACTCTTATGTTTAGGTCACTACTTTAATATTTTGCCTTTGTTTTAGATAAACCTAGAAATATCAGCTTTTAATATGTTGAGAATAAATATTGGGCATGTCAAAAAAGATTTACATTATTTAGTTTGATTTAGCGTTTCTTCTCATTTAAAATTTCCTATATGAAACGCTGATTAATTATATTGTGGAGTTTAGGAATACCTAATAGTAATAACAATAATACAAAATAAATTGGGTATTAGGTTAGCGTGACCATTCGCCATCCGTGCATGTCAATGAGAAGGCGTCTGTAGTATTGTGAACAAAAGAATAATTTTGCCCAAAGAAATATATACATTTCCCTTTTAGCTAGCTAGTTAGATATGGGGTTCAGTAAGGGAAATAATTATGCAGACTATAAGGGCTTTCCTTGACATGTTACCCGGTTACCGGTAGGGTTCGGTCGGAGATATTATTTTTTAAATAAATAATATTTTATAAGTCTACTAACTATCTTTTACCACATTAAGCCAATAGCCTACTCTACAATCTGCAAAATCAACAATTTTTATAATAAACTTGTAACTTCTCTGTTTATTCTTCATCCTTCTCCATTTCTTGGAAGCACTCAACTTTTAAACTTTCATCGGATAACTCGTGTGTAAAATTAAACTATTATAATTGTAGTTGTGAGTCGAGAGTCCTAAAGATTTGCCAGTTTTTCATTAAAAGAATTTGGGTTACACGGAGCATTTCGAAGGGACCCCAATACCACTAGACAATTGATCACCAAGGCCATATTAAGGGGTTTAGCGCTCCATACGTTTAGTTTACAAAAGGGGTGATGAGCGGGAGGTGACAATTTTGGTTGGCCGTGACCAGTATTTAAGGAGCTTCTTAGTTGCAATTTTGTTGCTTGTGAAATGGAAATAGAAACTGGCTGTTCTTTTTGGCTTTCAAAACACAATTACCATAACTATCTTTTTGACCAATACTCCAATATCTCAGTGACTTGCGTTCAAAGAAGGATAATTTACATAGCTATCTGTAATACTAACGCATCTCGTATGTTAATTTCGTAGTTTTATTTGAAAATTTTACCATAGAAGCAGTGGGTGGGTCAGATATATGCTTAAGTTTTAAAGCTCATTAATACCTACCTATCTTGTTTTGTGTGATACCCAGGGCATTATAGATTGTACTTTCACTCATGTTTCACTATTTAAAACAATAACAAGACACTAAGAATCACTAATTACATACTTTAAAGTTAATAAACACTACTGACTATGAATGATTTTCTTGTACAGAATTTGGTATTAATCACTCAACATTTGTGAATAAAAACACTTTACACGTATCACACACAGTAGTTTATCATTTTTACGCACTGTTGATATCATATTATTGAAAAAAGAACGAAATCTCACGAAGGAAAACAATTTAAAATATAACGCGATGTATTGCTTTGACAGTTGTTTTTTTTTAAATTTCCTATGAGCATGGATGTGTCTTAGAGAATTTAACCAGGAGGAGCAATGTTTGTCATTTTCTATGCAATAAAAAGTCTACCGATATTTGCGGGGGAGGGGAATGTCAATATATAGCTAATCGTACAAATAGCCACGTCAGATAAACGTCAGTCCATTCATTTCTATGGCTACTGGTCATATGTTTTGGCAGAGGGAACGCCTGTAAATAGCGACTCTGGTAGGTTGTATTCTCTAAGTTTCTAGTCGAATATTAACTTGAAACTTTATTTTTCATTAAATTTTAGCAGATATATTCATCAATCTCATTATAATTGTTATTACAGGCCAGATATTGTTTGATAGCATATTGCGGGGCTTTAATTTTTTATACAAGGCTTCATCAACGTGAGTTTCTTTCTGTACGCTCAGGTGGCGCTACCATTGCAGAATAATCTTGTTAGTTATTTTCTGGATTTATCTGTAAAAGAAGTCTCTATGTGTCTTGTAGGATATAGGAAAAGGAAGAAAAATTTATATTACTTGTTATCTGAGGGGTAATGGATATGCTTAAGGCTTTTATATGTGTAAATATTCACATCTTAGCTTAGGTGAGTCTAGTAGAAACTGACTAGTATAAATCTGCTGTCACTGAATATTTTTTTTAAATAAAAACAAACGACGAACAATCTTTATTATTTGAAATCTAGGGGTAGGATTAAATAAACTTTATTCATTTCTAATTCCTTTTAATTTTATCTAAAGTTCATTTTTCAAGATGCTGGCTGTAGAAGGTCATTTTATTTCTTTTGTAACCGTCTCCTTGTTTTCCCGCTTTGTTAGTCTTCTTTTGTTCATTGCTGCCAGGGTAGGTCTGTATTTGTATCTGTAAACAAAAATGATCATACATAAATTCCTCAAGTTTCATATATTTGTAGAAACAGGAAGCATAGACTTGCGGGGGCGTAAAATATATAAATACTATAGGTAACTGATGAGACTGGGTGTAACCTACATGAAAAGAGTGGAAATGTACCTACTAACAATCACATGTGCTTAGGGGGGCGCGCTTTGATAATAAGCAGCGCGCATGTGACATTTTCCTTTATCCTAACTTAGCTTGTGTACTGTAGTGCCAATATAAATGGAATGGGGGCGGCCATTTGCAAGCAATGTTCTTATAAATATATGTAGACAACGCATATAAGACACCATGAGTGTTGTGATTTTTGATTATTGTAAGGTATCCAGTTTGTTAAGCAAGGCTTATATGACTAATTTAAGAAACAAAATAGGTAATAATAGTATTTTATACATAATTTCAAGAGCTAGTACAATTTATTTGTCTAACAAGCTTATACTGTCTGTTTAGGGGTGTTGTTCCTTAAGATGGCGTTGTTACTAATGTAAACTGGCAAACGATTATTCAAGGAGTTTTGGTAAAGTGATTTCACTCATTTAAACACTCTCATTTGTAGAATTTAGCATGTTCTCGTGATAATTTGTTGAATTTAGAAGTGCATTTCAAGAGTAGTAAGTAATAATACTAGTAGGTACATTAATTAAGTCTTGAATAGGTAACAGTATTAAATACAGCGTTCGTTCCACACACTCTTGTAATAGTAATGTATGCATCTAAGTTTTTTTTATTTTATTTTTTTATACTACGACGGTGGCAAACAAGCATACGGCCTGCCTGGTGGTAAGCAGCTACCGTAACCTATGGACGCCTGTAACTCCACAGGAGTCACATGCGCGTTGCCGACCCTTTACAAAAAGGAGGATTCACTGTGTTGACGGCTAAAGGAACAAGAGGGTCCCTCATCGTCAACACACTGGGTCCTCTTTGAGCTCTTTGGCAACCTTACTCACCAGCAGGAACACAACACTATGAGTAGGGTCTAGTGCTATTTGGCTGTGGTTTTCTGTAAGGTGGAGGTACTTCCCCAGTCGGGCTCTGCTCCAGATTTGAGCGAGATGACATTCACTGAACGTGCCCTACCACACTCAGCGAGATGCCATTCGCAGTGCCCATACCTCTCTTTTTGGCATAGTTTAAGGACATACCAAAGTCCGGACGTAGTTTAAGGACATACCCCGGGTCCAAAAAGTACCTAGTATACTACATTACCATCAGTATAGTATGTATGAAATAATTCACATCAAAATTTTAAGTATTCTACGAACATCTTAGTTTTCCTAATAGTTGAACCCGAACTGCCGTCTTGAGAGTTACGAGGTTGATTGTGTAGTAGCCTGTTGATTGGGAATCTTGAGTTACATGTCTCAGCCTAGAAGCCTGTAAAATAATAGGAGAAAATTAGATCTTCCAATATTTTTAGAGACATTCAGATATTTATGTGCCGGGAGAGTACACATTTTATTTTTCAAGCTAGTGTAGATACCTAAACAAAAAGGGGATTCAAGTCACTTGAAAACGGGGGCGTGATGGTTATTTTCTAGATGTAATTTTATCATTTTAAAACACATTCCATATCATAGTTGGTATTGATGAGGAAAGAGTGGATTGGTAGGAGTTTCTTAAGAATACTTTTAGAACCATTGGTTTATAGGATATCTGTCTGTTAGTTAAATCTTAGGAAAGTTTTGGGTAAGTTTAATTAAGTGGTATTAGTCAGACAAAGTGAAATAAAAATTTAACTAGGATTTTTCTACCCCGGAACCACTCCGCATATTCCTATTAGCATATATGGGTTTTTCACTAGTTAAGGGTCACCTAAGTTGTATTATTATTAGATGAAATAAATTACCTTTAGTTTTAATCAGAAGCAGTAACAAACTGATGTCAGCTCATATCAAATTTCTGCATCTACACCGCTGTCGCTATGTTGACGGTCTGAAAAAATGGATAAATAGCAAAAAATTTGCCCTAGTAGGTTTTATTTGAGCCAATATCTTTTTAAATGTCATTAGAATTATTTTGTAAAACAACGTGTACAAATTACAGGGGGATTTAGGGAAAACTGGAGAAATTCATTTTTGCACAGAGAGCGATAACAATAATTTATTTTTGTAAAATCTGATTTTGATTCATTAAGTCTAAGAATTGAATGAAAATAACAGAGTTATTGAACACTTACTTGTACACTTGATGTCTATATTCAGACAGCCATTAATGTTTTCATAATTTCAGTACTGAAGATTAATTTTGTTTTTTACCCCTATAGCATAGCAATCCGGATAATGTTGGCAGATCAGTTGATATTTCGAACAGGATCTTTGGTTGCTGAAAAACAAAACTAGTAAATAAACAAATAAGTAACAAAGGTTATTACAAAGAAAAGACATTTAAGTGGACGATCAACTATAAATATTTTTAATGTTGCTATTTTTAGTTTATTTTGTTCTGGATAGCAGTCTGTTACTAAAAGTTAACTTAGTACGTATTTATTTTGTCGGTAGATCAGGAGTAAATACTATGACAAATTAAGTTAAAATAAAAACTGATACCTTCGAAAAAATTTGTTATGGTATATGTTACAAAAATGGACAGGTTACCATGTATATAATGAAAAGATAGCATTCTAGAGTGAGTAGTTATGTGTTTGTCTAGTCCTACGTTTAACGTCAGAGAGTTCTAAACCAGGAGAGGCCCTGAGTATCATTTCCCCTCTGTCAAAAGTATTGGCGGAAAATCTAGTACATCTATAAAAACTATTTCAATAATCGATGTCACGCCATTTTCGTCATCGCTGTCAATGGATAACAAGCTCCGTGAAAATGCCCTTATGCGCTGTTTTTGGATGTAAAAATATGTTATATTTCGTCTAGTTTTCAAAAAGATGAAATACCATTTCAGATGTAAGTACAGTTTTACTTTATTTATCATTACTTTCGTAATAAAAGATTTAACCTAAATCGAAAATCAAGCTTCGTTTACAGAATCGATTCAAAGACAATCGTTTTCTTTCTGACGGGCAGTAACTATTTGACGTTTGACACTTCTCCATATTTAACGCGCTTAAGGATTGCTGTCTTCTATATTTTGTTTGAAAATACAATCAAAAATGATCCTTGGCTTTTTTGTTTGACATTTCCAAAGACTGCATCCAATAATGAACCATATGTTAACATTAGTACAGTCGACTATCTATTGCTCCATTTAGTGTTATGAAGTATAAAAAGAATATGTCAAATATGTTTGGTGTTTTCAAGTCAAAGGTACATCTTTGTCGGTTGTCAATATAGCGTCGCTGCCATAAAAAAACATTTAGAAATAAACTGTATTAACAACCGACAATGATGTACCTTTGACTTGAAAACTTCACATGCGTGCTACCTCGCCCCCCTCAGATTTTGGCAGACTTTTTTGTTTGGAAAGATGAGGCGAAGCGTACTCCATTTATAGAGCTTTATGTTTAACGTAGAGTTTGAGTTTTGAACGGGTTTAGCACAAAGGTTGCATGAAAAATAAGCGAAAAAGTTAGGTTAACTTACCTCCAGTACAAAAGAGCGGTTTTTCCATTAAAGTTCTTCATTCACTTCTTATCAATATTTGAATTTAGCTTGAGAAACTGTTAGTATATTGGCTTCACTGTTCATTAGTCCTTGGTCACTCGATAGCACAGGACTTTCGAGCGTGTTTGCAGATTCGTTCTGACTTTTTAGTCAAATTGTTTTGGTTAATTTTACGATATGGAGGCTTGACAAAACATTTTACTGATAATTCAAAGACAGAGTCTATCTCTATATTTGTATAAAATACAGCGTTTGAACGTGGATAATGTGGTAGATCTCATCATGAGATCATGCGAGTTATATTGTCCAAAATTTTGCCAGTTCCACATTGACTTGACGTTGAGGTAGAGTTGCCCCTGACATAAACGAGATTACACTTTAGCGGTTTTTAGGTTCTTCTATTTTGTTATACTTGTCTATGGATTCGAGTTAAATAATTGGTAATTATAGTCTGGCCAGCCAACGAACGCAGTAGCAATGTACAGCGAACAAAAGTATGACAACACTAAGGATCAGTGAAAAAAGCAGCAATGATCATTAAATTCTATGTTTTAATTTTATTTGGTATGACCGCCCCCCTTTCATTAGGTGACATTTACGGTGTGTAAAAAGGAGACGGATATATTTTGTCTAATCTGTCATCAAATGCAACAGATAATCTGGTTGAGGTAATTGATATATGCCTTAAAAACGAATTTAAATTTAATTTACAACGTTGCAGGAGTTCTATCTCACTCGCACTTAAGATGAGAGAGTGAAATGCACAAGAAATAAATTCAATGTGAATTTAAATGTTCGTCACAAATTACGGTGTATATACGGTGTCTCATCACAAAGGGTTGCCACATGTACGTATTTTGAATTTGCCGCGCTTTTCTACTGACAGAAATGGTTTGCCAGACTATAAATCTTTCTTATCATAAAATAAATGTCAATTTTTAAATATAAGATAGATAAATAAACAAGTAACTTAATATTAATCCTTTTTAAGTTTTGGGTTTAAATAATTTTGTTTAGATATACTTACTGCATCTAGCGGCAATCTTAAGTACGTTTTGACAAAATTATCGCTGGCGGTAATAACACGTTTGGCAAAATCCAACAGATGTCAGTATTAGTCTCAAAATAAGTAATAGCCGTACGAATGATATGCGGAAGAGTATTTTTTTATAAAGTTCATGGAAGTGTGCAAATAATTTATGCAACGGAAAGTGGTAATTGGTTAAATTGGAAGACAAATGTGCAAGTTTTATAGTAAGTGTCGTGTGGTTTTTTTTAAATGTTATCTAGTGTACTTATTTTTTTACGTTGACTGAATATAACTTTGAAAACCATGAAGATGAATCCAAGTCCGGCTGTTCGAAGACCCAATACTCCGCTACTGAAAATTAAGTATTGAGCAAACCATTGGAATATCCTCTCCTCGGGCTTCAAAAATACAAAACAGAAATGAAATTTGCATCTCCTCTTCTTCGGAATCAACCTGCTGAGCTGAGAACTCCACTCACATGTTGCTGCAGTACTTACATGAATTTCCTGACATGGCTCCAGTGTTTCAAGTGAAGTGATGATTGTGATGAGTTTAGAAATAAAAAAAATTGTGAAAGTGACATCAAATAGGCATTGTTATAAATGTTATAATTATATATTTTGTTTAGTTTTGTTTAAAGCTTCTTGTCTATGATTTTAAAATAAAATAAATCCATCCAAATTTTCACTGCGTTATGTATTATATTTTTATGTTATACAATGTTTACCTTGACTCCTTGAAACAGATCGCTAAATTTGTCGCACCTGGTAGCAGATATGATAGCCGAGGTGTTTCGTTAATTGACTTAAACCAAGCGGTTATCAGCAGTCCTTGGTTTGAGTCCGGGCTACTTATACTGCCTTTTGTGTTTTTTTTATTTTTAAAATTTTACAAGTTTGTTTATATTTATTTAATAGTCATTTTGTTTTTTTTTAAAGAACATTATATGTAAATAAATTTCATAACAAATATGGTTTGACTTCTTCTCTAAAGAAATGAAAACTTTTTATTACCCTTTATGCGAATAAAATTTGGTAAAAAAAATCCTTTTAAAAATAGTTGTTCCATTATTTAAAAATAAATGAATAAATACACTCCTACATTATTGAGGTGGGTACTTATCTGGTTATCAGATCCTTTGACTATAGGTACTAGTTACGGTTTCTTTCAAGATGTTTGGTAGGCATCAACCTTCATTTTTACCCCAGTCAGTGTAGTAAGAATAAGCATGTACTGGTTCATTTATAAGAAAATCTAAAACATTTTTTAAAACATACGGGATGCTTAGAATTGCAGGTAGTTGTTTAAGTATTTTTAAATAATCTATTTAAACAACTTTCATTTCTTCATAAAGTAAGAGAATATTTATTTCTGGGAATTATGTTTTATGGTTTGATATTGTGTTTTATTAATACGAGTTGCTTGTTGAGTTCATTAGGGTACTATCTACTGTGGGTTACTTCAACATCCAAGAACGGACAAGGACAACATCAGACACGCTTGCGAGTTTTCAACGGGTTACCGATCTCGCATCACGTCGCGCACTAGGGCTGCATCAACGCTACTACGACCGTTGTTTTACCAATACCAACAGTGTCTGAGTTTTTACGCCAAGGGAAGGAGTGGAGGAATGACAGCCAGCAGCATGGAGCAAGGGGGTTCACTTGCATCCTTCAGACAGGAAAGGGTTTTACAAAATACATTGGTATAAATATTTACGTTTATTGCCTATTCTCAGTAAAATTAATCTTTTATTGATGGTTTTAAAATTACTTTTCAATATATTTTAGTAACATTATTTTGCCTTAACGTGCTTGTATTTATACAAGGTATCCGTGATCTTCTAGTTGTTAGGATTATATGTTGAAAAATGTTTCATCATTTTGATTTGACTTAGCTATTTTGAATGAAGTCAAACAATTTCACTTAGATTTTTTATTTATTACAAACAGCAGATTATAGTGGATTTGCGGTTTCTTTATCTTGGTAGTTGCGATGAATAAGGAGTAGGTGTGTTGTGAAATTATACTTTCATTTAATTTCAGTTTTGTCTAATATTATTTTAAACTCGGAACAAGATCAATATTGCGATACATTCGCCGGCAACTTTACTGATGTTATCTTGCGTATGGTAATGTGGATTCGCCGAATCTGGCCAATGATTTTAAGTAGTAGAGATTCACCGGATAATTGAAATATTTTTCCAAATTCTATTAATAACAATATATATATATATTGTGTCTTGACTTTTTTTTTTGTTTTTTTTTTTTATTTTTAATTTTTTTATTATTAAAAATGTCAAATACAATAATTACAAATACAAAATAATACACACAAGTCAAATTAACACTAAACTTAAAACTAACATTAAAACCAAAACAACCATTATCTTAAAATTTAAACAAAAAAAATACACAGTCCATGACAAACATACACAGAACAGTTAACTAATAAATCTAACGCACATATTTTAAAATAATACACAACACTTAGCCCCCAGGTCCCCAATTATCCCCCAAATCACTCCCCTGCGGCAAGGTGCCCATTATGCTGGCCACATTCCCCCGTTGGATGGCAATACCAAGCCGTTGGCCAAGGAATGAGCCAGCCCTCCGATCACCTGAGCAATCCAAGAGCCTCCTCTTCAACTCCTTAAAGAGTTTATGGGAATTCGGACTCCACGGGCCAAGAGTCTCCACAGCGAAAGCCATAAAGTCATTATTGTCCAAAAGGCTGACATACTTGCGCCTTTTTAAGGCCTCTGCCGCAACTGCCGCCCCGCCAGCCTGAACAGACGTAGCAGCCAAATGGGACGGAGCCAGGGTATCCACGCATGTGGCATCCCAGATAAGCGGCCGACCCGATCGCCAGGGTATTAAAGTCATTCCATCGGGTCTTTTGCCATCATCCCCCAACAGACCAGGTGGCTCCAATGCCGCGTCTTGACTTAAATACAACAGGTTTTGTACTTTTCCTGGCTTTTGTTTTAACCACTAACACAAAAGAGATTATTGTTTCCAAAAGCTAATAGCTTTCGTTTTAGAATAATTTCATTCAGTTAAACATTTTAACATATATTTTTATTAAAATATATTTGCTTACATCTTTTACATTGATTGCACGTCGAAGCATTGGCTGTCTGTAGAAATCGAAGCGAAAGTGTAAATGAGGAGGAATGAATGATTTTGTGAGTGGTTACTGTCTTAATAGTTATGTGAATGCATGTAAGAGATGAATGTAAAGTGGAGGGTGAATGAAAGACGATGAATGACAATGACGAATGTATTACGAGAAAAAGGATTGATACAGATAGACAATAGCTAGAGTGTAATCAAACTGGATTAGTCGGTATTTGCAGGGGAAATGACATGGGGGACTGGGACTGGGACAAATTAGTCGGTAAAATCTTATTAGTAGGTTAAAATCGTTTTACGATTAGACCCGTTATAGGGGTATTTTTTACTGACTAAATACTATACAAGGTATGAAGATTATAACAAAAATCACACACCTCGTATCGGATAAGGTATATTTGACATTTACACATGATCATGAGCCATAAAATAAAATAAAACAACTAGGCTCTATTTATAAGGGTTTTAACATATACATTTTAGTTATCATGTTTTGTTATGTTTTAGGATGTTATCGTCCAGAAGGTATTTTTCTCATTCCGTAGCAAAACATTATAACTAACATTTATATTTGAGAAGTATATTTGGTTCTGTTTTTCGTTCTTTTTATAATATTTGTGGAAACTTTAAGGTTGTTTTGTGTACATAAAAAAAAACGCACAAAATAATCTTGGAGGCCGAATAACTCTATTTTATTACGAGACATTCGCCAAGAAAACATGACTGTGAGTTGGTGGAGCAGAGAAATTTGGTTCAAATTTTGACAATGAAATTTGAACGCTTCGTACTTATAAAAAGGTTTTTTCGTTTTGTATGGGAAGTTTTTGTGTATTCATTAGTGTCCTGAACAAAGTAGGATTACTTTTCAAAGGGTGGACAAGAATACCTGCCGCAACCGGAGTGAGGGCACAAAAGCGGGTCATTAGGATCTACCAGGCTCACAACCTATTATTTCTGGCAAAATGAGAATTCATGGGGAAAAAGTTGTCAAATGATCATTGTTGGAAGTCTAAGGTGCCGATTTCGAAGGCCTTCTGCGTATTTAATTACTAAAATAAAAATAATAAAGTAAAAGTATTACCCATTTGATTATAGACATTACGGGCTTGGTTTATTTTTGATCCATTCTAACAATAAGTCCATAAAAATCAAACTCATTGCGATTATTGTGGCGACATCTTACGAACTATTAATGCAACCTTAAGTCACGTAGCGGCCTAAAGTCTGTCATACGAGTACTACGGTTTTTGGTATGTCTCAAACAGCTTAGCTTGACGTCTAATATATTGACAGCTGTCAACGTCATGTGAAACAGGTTGAACGAATTGAACCTTAACGAGATTGACATAAGGAGCGTCGCTACTTTTGTATAGGATGTCGCTACTTTTGTATGGAATGTAGCTTGAAACTCATAGTAAGTCACCACATTAGTATGCAATGTAGCTCAAAATTCATAGTATGTCGCTCCATTTTCATGGTTTGTAGCTTAAAACTCATAGTAAGTCGCCACATTAGTATGGAATGAAGCTTAAAACTCATAGAATGTCGCTACATTTTCATAGTTTGTAGGCTAAAACCCATAGTAAGTCGCCACATTGTCATACAATGTCTCTCGTCTGGAATTTAGTATAAAAGGGCCGACGCCAGCTGTCGAGCATTCATTCAAATCTCTACGCTCGGACCGACAAGTGACTCTGGTTTACTAATCTATTGGTAAGTGCAAAATTCTGCTATATTTTTCTATCTCTGTGTTTGGTTTTATGTGCAATAACTATATTGTCGTAATGCTGTGACTTGGAGATGTGTCACTGTTCTCCGATTCAGGAATCAGCGAGGTTTCTGTAGCGGGGAACTTTGACATCAGATATATGTGGAATGTTGCACTTTATTGTTTAAAAGTTTGTTTTATTTTCTTGTTCCTTTTATGTAAACTTAAAGTCTACGTGTTTTGTTATATTTTAAAAGCCAGAAACTGTCCAGACATAAGTCGTTTGACAAGCTAGCTATAACCTCACGGTGACAAGCGTGGCTAGCTTAGGGTCCATTTTGTTTCCAAGTTGATGGTGCTTGGCAATCCTTTTTTAACAACATAAGGACTGAAACACCTCTTAAGGTGCCATCCCTGGTTCTGAAGTCCAGCTGTTAGGCAAAGGCGGGGGCCACAAAATTTTATACTAAGTTGGCCATTTGGGATATCCGGAACCGCTAATGTCTGCAGTAATCGGTGCCAGGTCTTGTTAAATATGTTTATATATTTCTTTATATACACCGGATAGGGCCGAGTTACTATTCACCACCCTGGCCGCGGCCGTGAATGGGGGACTCACTAACACGGGCCTATAGTTTTGCTATCTCGACTTTGCCCATCGAACTGTACAGATTCCATAGGGATACATTATGTATATTTCAAAGTATTAAGCTGATGGTAAGAACAGCTGGTATTTTGAATGTACTAGATTAGGAATAATAGTAATCTATTCCTAATGGATAGAGTCACACACACTTTCTGGGAAAGTAGGTAGGGTTTTTCTTCCACAGGTTTCATGATTTTATTTAAATCAGGTGTTTCTTTAAAGCAATATATTTACTACTTATATGGTGGGTTTTTGACTTTGACATCTTTTGGTATTGAGTAAATGAGATCCTTGTTCTAAAAGCAAATCTTTGTAATTCTATATTACTAGGTTCCTATTGCGAAGGCAAGGTATCTCTGGAATATAGTGTCCGATCACATTCATTTTTATCTTGGGATAGTAAGTCAGTTTGAGATGGACGACTGGCTTGCTCCTGACGCCAAACGATGCAGTGCGCGGGGTATATGTCAAACTGATGCTGTAAATGACTGGTTTGACTCTTCTGTTTAGGTCACTACTTTAATATTTTGCCTTTGTTTTAGATAAACCTAGAATTATCAGCTTTTAATATGTTGAGAATAAATATTGGGCATGTCAAAAAAGATTGACATTATTTAGTTTGATTTAGCGTTTCTTCTCATTTAAAACTAGGATATGAAACGCTGATTAATTATGTTGTGGAGTTTAGGAATACCTAATAACAATAATACAAAATAAATTGGGTATTAGGTTAGCGTGACCATTCGCCATCCGTGCATGTCAATGAGAAGGCGTCTGCTATGCTAGTATTGTGAACAAAAGAATAATTTTGCCCAAAGAAATATATACATTTCCCTTTTAGCTAGCTAGTTAGATATGGCGTTCAGTAAGGGAAATAATTATGCAGACTATAAGGGCTTTCCTTGACATGTTACCCGGTTACCGGTAGGATTCGGTCGGAGATATTATTTTTTAAATAAATAATATTTTATAAGTCTACTAACTATCTTTTACCACATTAAGCCAATAGCCTACTCTACAATCTGTAAAATCAACTATTTTTATAATAAACTTGTAACTCCTCTGTTTATTCTTCATCCTTCTCCATTTCTAGAAACCACTCAACTTTTAAACTTTCATCGGATAACTCGTGTGTAAAATTAAGCTATTATAATTGTAGTTGTGAGTCGAGAGTCCTAAAGATTTGCCAGTTTTTCATTAAAAGAATTTGGGTTACACGGAGCATTTCGAAGGGACCCCAATACCCTAGACAATTGATCACCAAGGCCATATTAAGGGGTTTCGCGCTCCATACGTTTAGTTTATAAAAGGGGTGATGAGCGGGAGGTGACACAGGGCGGTTCCTCATCACTTCAAGAGCTTAAATACCGCGAGCCATCCGGTTGCCTCGCCGTCACTGAAACTACGCGTCATTGCTTTAACTATAAGCGAGTCTCGCATAATACTCATTTATTTGAAATTCTGATCTGCAAATCGTGCGTAAAATCAATCTTTTCGCACGATTTGCAGATTAGATTACTTTTTTAGCACTAGTGCATAAAATCAAACTTTACGCACGATTTGCAGCTACATAAACTAAACTTTTTGAGCAATTGTATTAAAAAATATAATAGATATTAAAAATAATAATTCCTAGAAATATCGGCTTTTAGGTGTTTGTTCATCAGTTGCGTACCCTACCTTATTTAATTTTGAGAGACACTGGATATAAATCATCAATTTGATTTTCATTTTGATAGGGCAAAGAGAATATAATCAGTACGTAGGTATAGATAAGTAATAAAATTGATGAATTATGTGACAATAAATGAAGGCTGAAATAATTAATTAAATACATGATAATAGATCGTTTGTTAAGATTTTATTAAAATATTTTATTAATTGATTTGATGGAGCTTAAATATAGAGCAGCAGCGGGTAAATTATAGATATCACATGAATGTAAATAAATACGTACTTATATGAAAATATTTCAAAATATCTTCAAATATTAGGACAATATGTTAGAGTACACAACACCGCTGTTAGCTTTCAAGCTTAGTTAGGGTATAGCTGGAATCACTTTCCACAAGATACTGTTCGAGTGAATTCAACGATAATTTTAAATACTTATATATTATTGGTCAAAGTATGGGACATTCTGAGCAGTACAACTCGTTGTAATAGGCATGATGACACATGTTGCATTATGCAATAAAATTTAGTTGATAGGATGCAAAATGATCAATATATATCCAACTAAAATGGGAATATATATCCTAAAATATCCAACTGGGATTTTAGGTAAGCTTTTAGGTAGTTTTATTTTATTTTATAGTTGTATTTAGTTTTAATTTAGTTAATTTTAATACTAATTTAGTTTTATATTTAGTTTTATATTATTTAGTATTGGGTTGTTTCTGATTAAATAAGTTATTTGATTATTTATTTAAGTAGTGTTTATGTTAATTAGGTACATAATTAATAAACATTTTTTACTAAAGTGAAAATTTATAAATTCTATTGAAATGGCTCAAAGATATCAAGCTGTAAAATTTCTAAATTTTACGATTTTGTAAAGTGCGGAATTAAAAAAAAAACAATGATACCATTCGATTTTTAACATTTCACTGCAAAATTAATTGTATAGCAACTATATACATAAACGCAATATTTCACTGTGAAAATTGCAATTTCATATTTTTTCCATACTTTAAACAGGGCGACTACTTATGTGATCGTGACGTCACTTTTGCATGTCATTTTGTTAGGAGCGTTTTGAGAAACAAATGCAAATCTCGGACTTTAAGTCTCATTTCTGACTTTTGTGTTGCTTTAACGCAATTGGCCCCACATAGACATTTGATCCACACAACAAAACGAATCGATTGATACCATACATGAAAATAATTCACCGTGCCTATTATCTAATTTTGCTCCCTTGTGACTTGTGAGTCTTGTGACACAGTTTATCTACTTTACAGGTTTGCTACCTACAGCCTCTCTTCTCGAATACGGTCTGGCACTCTGTTATTTTAAACTAGGATTTCCCGCGTTCGATTTTCATTTCGAAACAGTCTAGAAGCAGCAGCCTAAATAGATAATCGAGATGCTGTAAATTGTTGCATGGAAATAATAATATCAAGAAGTGTTTATTTGCCAACCCCCACACACCTATTTCTAAAAACCTAAAGAGAAAAAGTAAAATCGCTTCCACTTTTCTTTTGCACCACACTTTGCTCTGATTTCATAATCACATATAAGCGGAACTTGCCGATTATTCTACAATTGACAAGTACCTAAGTTCAGTCGCCTCGTCGGAAAATCATGACGCCTAAACCGGAGAATACGATAAACGGTGACATGATGCATTCCAACTACAACCTCGGACACTTTTTTATGGACTACATGACCAAATTTCCCGAGGACTGTGTTTGGCAGGTCGGTATTATCTCCTTTGAGTGCCTCAACTTTGGGTTTTGTTACAAAGACGATGAGAGTACTAAGAACAATCCACCGGGATAATTAAACTTTTCAATCTCGTACCTTGCTTACGCCATTCAGCAAGCTTCATGGCCTAAACACGGTACTCAACTGAAAAGCTCTTTATTATGTATTGTATAAAATAGTACAGGATATTTAGGATTGATAAGGCAATCGTACACGCAAGTGTAATAAAGTCATTCCAAGCAAATTATACAGACAAATTTGAGATCAGTTGATTTCAAATTTGTCTGTAAAAAATCCCTAACCACTTATCTTATACATGGTTCGAGTAAGAAACCCATGTTCCTTGTCGGAAAGTCTAGAGATGCAACGGATATACAGTTAGGTGCAAAACTGTCTCAATAGTAGCATCTTAGTAGAATGTGGAGAAGTGGATGTCGATCGAGGAGAGGGGCACATGATTAATACATACCAGTACTATTTAAAATTTCCTACAATTCAGCCTTACATATACTTAGAATATACGGTTATTTTGTAATTTAGAATCGAAAAGTAGAAAAAAACACATTTCGAATATTTCTAGTTCCTCTTATGGAAACTCCAAATAGGGAACCATACATAATTAAGAAATTCAGCCTCTATAAAATAAGGTATCAACTGTTTAAATCACAAACATAGTTTTGTAGTTATGGCAGAGTAAAAGTCGTCTTGAACATTGAACTAACAAATACTTTCTATGGCTGTTTTTAATGGTACACTTTTGCACCGAACTATAAGCCACCTAAAAGTAACTTGAAAAATATGCCCCATTAAAGCAATTGGATGATGATTTTATAGAGGCAGAATTTCTTAATTATGTATGGTTCCCTATTTGGAGTTTCCATAAGAGGAACTAGAAATATTCGAAAAAATAAAAATGTGTTTTTTTCTACTTTTCGATTCTAAATTACAAAATAACCGTAAATTCTAAGTATATCATATGTAAGGCTGATTTGTAGGAAATTTTAAATAGTACTGGTATGTATTAATCATGTGCCCCTCTCCTCGATCGACATCCACTTCTCCACATTCTACTAAGATGCTACTATTGGGACAGTTTTGCACCTAACTGTAGTTGTTTGGCCGGATATATCCGACGGGCCCATTAGCCGGATAGCCGGATATTAGGCCAAAACTTCTACAGTTACACTAATTAGCGCAAGCAGGTGGCACTCCCTGCAGGTCGCAACTTGATCAAGAAAGTTTTAGCTCCCTAATGTTATGCCCTTTAATGAATGGAAGAATTACGTAACGTAATAAACTATAATTATTAATAATATGTAAGTAAATTATTTGTTGATTTACTATGCATTCATGATGATTTATGATTGATAGAAACATTCGGAGTGAGATTTCTCTATAAGATTGGATGAGGGCAATGTTTTTTGTTTTAGAAAACTGACTTAGACCTAGCTCATAATCAAAACTATTTCTTCAGATTGATGCTGGCACAGGCAAGACAGAGTCCAAGCTGTCAGTGAAGTCCCGTTCCATACAACTAGCCAGATGCCTTCGAAGTGCGGGCTTGCGGCCGGGAGACGTGGCCGTCGTGGCCGGCAGAAATCATCTGGACGTTCATATTCCCTTCTATGCTGCTTTTATGAACGGGCTACCATTAGCAGGGGTTGACACCATTTACAGATATGGTGAGCTAGTTTTTCTGAGTGTTAAGAACAATAAATGTCAGGGGTCTTTGACTTTCAAAAAAAAAAAGGGTTAAGATATTTATTCTTCAATTTAGGCACATTAAAATGCACTTATGAACGTCAGAGAGAGAAAAAAACTGCCACCGGTTCTAACCCTACACCTCTGACCCGAGAAGTATTATGACCGGCAAGAAACTCGGCGGGACTTATTTTTTAACAGTAATACTCGTAGGTACATTAGATCTTAAGATACACAGCAATGCGTATTGATTAGTAATGAATGCCTTTGACTGTGTAAATGTGCTCTACAGTGTTACCAGTGTTTAATACTACACTCGGATTACTTAATAAAATGTTAAAACCTTTACTTTGCAGAAGAAATCAAATATCATTTTGAAAAGACCAAACCAAAAATAGTATTCTGTGAATTGGATAATTTTGGTGATATAGAAAGAGCCGTGAAAGATCTCGGACTTGATACGAAAATAGTGACATTCGGTGACGGCAAGCATTCTTTAGCAAAATTCATAAAAGAGCATGATGATCACTCCCCGGAACACACTTTTAAGTAAGTTATATATGTATAAGATTAAAATAATATCATTAATTTTAGTTCTAAGCACTACTTAAATAACTAGTAGTCTGCTTCGAACTGAGAACTCGCGATTGCCTTGCAAACGAGTTGACTAATATAACAAGACCCTTCTGATGATTGTTTCGCGCCTTCTAGCTCCATTACCCATTAATCGATCCTGCTCATATAAGAACTCTCAAATTATATTGATTTCTGCTACAACCCCAACAAATTTCATAAAGATTAGAAAAAACGTTACCAAAGTCAACTATTGAAAATCAAAAAGCCATCGAAACGCACAGACGTCTAGGTAG
Source organism: Pammene aurita (assembly GCA_947086415.1). Taxonomy (NCBI): domain Eukaryota; kingdom Metazoa; phylum Arthropoda; class Insecta; order Lepidoptera; family Tortricidae; genus Pammene; species Pammene aurita. Next base: position 8,083,997 of record OX352307.1, read on the forward strand.
CCAGCTGACAGTTCTGTTATGCCCAAAGTTGTCTGTAAGAACTTCACTTCGCTTACGCACCGCTCGTTCGAAAATAGGTCATGGAACAACAACATGAAATACCTATCTCATGTATACCTTTGGTAACTAGGTACCACTGAATAAAAAAAAGTATAGTTCATTTTTTTATTTATATATAGAGTAGCGACATTCGACACAGACAAGGTGTTCGCTTGGCTCATCAGTACGAGCGGCACCACGGGGCTGCCCAAGGTCGCAGCCTTCAAGCATCCCACCATCCTCAGGATATTTCGCTTGTACGAGATGCTGAAAGACATGTGAGTGAGCCAACATCCGTATGAGTTCCATGACCACGAGTGCTAACGGTCACTGAGCTAGATCGCGGACAGACGGACGGACGGACATCGCAAAATAAGGGTTCCTAGTTGACTACTGAACCCTAAAAAATACCAATATTTAAATTAACCAGGTTTCACTGTATCTTGGAAGTCTTCCTTGTAAGAGTCTAGCATTAAAAGAACTGTTATTAATTTGTTTATATAAAAAATACTCCTTTGTCACAGAAAATGTGAATTCCTAATGTTTCTAGATAAAAATTGATGCTAGATAAAATATACAGAGTGGTAAATGTGAGGTTCTAATAACAAATATAACGAGTTTTCGGGGTTGGTGTTCATAATAAAATGCTTGAAAATAACAAAATCACTCTGTATTTAATCTTACACACTAATTCAACTTAATTTTTTTGTGTCTAGTTGATATATTTTACAATTAGAGCTTATTGTCTTCTAGAGAAATACATCCAGCCCTGAACTTGTCAAGTGTGCAGTGGATATCTTCGTACCTAGCGTCTCTAGCCATGATTACCGCCAACCACATCAAGGTGCAGACTTCGGCCCCGATCACCATTGAACATGCTATAGACATTATCAACAAATATAGGGTAAGTCACATGTCTATAAAAATGGCGTTTCAACATAATCATAAATTTCTTTTATAGAGGTCGAAATAACCATTAAAGGTACCACAAACAGATTAAATTTGATACTATTTCGGGAGCTCATATACATGCTTGTACTTAAACATTATTTAATTGACAGTGGACCCACGCAGTTATTACTGTTGAGTTAAAGAAAACTGTAAAACCACTTTTTAATAGGTATATACCGCGTGTATTGTTGATATAACCATAAAAGGAAACCAGACGCTGGTTTTGAAGTTTTAAATCGATTACTCAATAAATATTTAGTTCGTGTTAATTAACACCGAGTAATACATTTTTGATTTTTTTTAGAGCAGCAATGTACTGCGTAGTGCGTATATACTAAATGTGACACATATCAATTGTAACGTTTTAAACGCATAGTAATCATGTAGATAGCGATACATTGCGTGCTGAAAAAAATGTCGTTAAATTTTAATAAAACATATGAAAGTCACAGATTTCAATATAAAGTACGAAGTAATATATAAGTCTATGATGAAAGTATGTCTATGAGGCATTGAGTATTATTTGGGTCTATAATAACTAGTCTAACTACCCTTAGCGTATGTGGTTATATCAACAAACCGAATCCGTTTTTTTATATACAGGGTATATAAAAAAACGCGTGTGAAAATTGTGTAATAGAGTTAAATTATCTGCCGACACTATATTGGGACGGGTATTATGTGGGATTGGGTTGAGGATTTGTATTGTATATTTTTTCTTGGGCTTCTTAGCATTTATATGGAAAAACGGGGAATACGTAAATAACGTATTACAATATTAAATAAAGTATTACAAGGTTTACAAGACGTAAACCCAGCACGAAATAAATGTGCACCTTAAAAGATAGTTATGTTTGACCTAATAAATATCTCTGATATATGGGATGCTGCCTTTTCGCGGAATAACGTTCTTTCAGTCGGTATTTGAGCCGCGCGGAAATATTAATTGCTGTGATATAGACCGTATAACTACGTCTGACGAAGCTGCAAATATAACTAATATTGAATTAAGTCGTGACCAGATACTAAAAAAACTAAAAAGCATAGACATTAAAAAAGGCGCGGGGCCGGATAAAATTTGTCCTTTCTTTATAATAAAATTGCGCTAGCATGTTAGTCACGCCACTTTACATATTTTTTAATAAATGTCTTAATTTTGGCATCTTTCCTCAATGCTGGAAAATATCATATGTGACGCCTATACATAAATCGGGCCCTAAGTCACAGGTAACAAACTATCGACCAGTCTTGGTTCAGTCCATTATACCTAAAATATTTGAAGGGTTAATTCATGACGTTATTTACCCGCTTGTTTGTCCAAACTAGGATATTAGCTGAACAACATGGTTTTATGAAAAGTAAATCGACAGTTACGAATCTTTTACAATATAAGTACTGACTATCTTTTCAAATCTATGGATAAAAAACAACAAGTAGATGTCATCTTTACTGACTTCCGAAAAGCATTCGACAAAATAGACCATCTATATCTTCTTAAAATGCTAGCATTCAATGAAATTCATGGTAATCTCTTGCGTTGGTTTGCATCCTATTTAACAAATAGAACGCAAGTTGTAGTTGTCAATGGTTTTAGGTCCAGTCTGGCTAATGTAACGTCTGGGGTAATTCAAGGCTCTATCCTGGGGCCTTTACTGTACAATATCTTTATAAATGATGTCAAAAAGTGCTTTCAAAACGGTAGTGTCTTATTATTTGCGGATGACCTAAAAATATACAGGGGAATAAAAGACGTAAACGATAGCATATTGGTTCAAAAGGATTTAGATAGATTTTATGAATACTGTAAACAAAATAAGTTGCAGTTAGCAACAGATAAATGTTTGCAAATAACTTTTACAAAGAATAAGAAAAACGTCACTAATTTCAACTATACCTTAGGTCAAACACAAATAACAAAGGTACAAACAGCTAGGGATCTTGGCGTGACGTATGACGAGAAACTACATTTTAGTGCCCATGTAGATAAAATTGTCCGTAAAGCTTACCAGATGTTAGGTTTTGTCATGAGGACGGCTAAGGTCTTTAAAAAGACTTATACTTATTACTTTATAAAGCGTTAGTAAGGCCACACCTAGAATATGCGTCGGTAATATGGAACCCTCTATATATAAAATATTCTAACTCAATAGAGAACATGCATGAAAAATATTTAATTGAATTTGTTCCATAAACACGTTCAACAATCCCAAATCAATATAAATAAGTGGAAACCCGTAATAATTTTTAACAGTTTTTTGAAGATATTGTGGTTTAAAAACTTAAAATTCTAGGCATTTTTTTTAGACCTCAAATGTATTTTCGAAACTTCAGTTCGATTACTTATGTTCTAACAAGAAAAAAATGTAGGACAACTATATACCTAAACGCAATTTTTTCGTGCCTGAAATTACAAAAATCTCCCAAAAACTGGTTCCTTCCAAACAGTTTTCTGCAACTTTGTGGTCGGTGACGTCACAATCCTCACAATTTTTGTATGGGGCGTTTTGACGCGTGGCGCAGACGCCTAACGTATTTTCACATTTTTGATGTTTCAGGGCTATCATAGATAGTAGGTTTATTAGAGACATTTGAATCTACAGGGAAATTGAATCGAATGACGTCTTCCAAAAAAATCATGCATGTTCCTAATTGAAATGGTACAAAAGAAATTTCTAAGAATAACGCATAAGAGACTAACAGGTAAAAGGATGTCATACAATAACTTATTAAAACACTACAAAGTCTCATCACTGTCCACGCGACGTAAAATGTCTGATGCAATGGTGCTCTACGATATATGTAGATGTCAGTACAATAGCAGCGAGCTGCTGCAATTCATGCGCTTCCGGGTGCCGCGTTTCGGGTCGCGCTCCGCCGCCTTGTTCGCCGTGCCCACGTGCGACACCAACACCGGGGCGCGAGCGCCGCTGCGTCGCATGTGCGACGCGTACAATAAGTCCCTAGTCTCGGTCGATATCTTTATAACTCCAAAATCCAATACAAAAAGGAAATTCTGCTAAAAATTTCAGAGGACTGAGAAATGTATTACAAAACAAGTAATTACAAATAAATATTTAAATAATAAGTAAGCCTAGATTGTTTCTTTTTTTGTGTATCATTAAAAAAAATTAAAATAAGTTATGTAGTAGCCAAGTTATCAACTTGACACTCACTATACTCATATATTTTTTTGTACATTTACATTTACGCTGTCATCTAGCCTGCCTTATTGAGCTTACCGTGGGACTAGGTTGATTTGTGTAAGATAGTCCCATAATATTTATTTATTTATTTATTTATCTAATGTTTTGCTGAATAGTATAACAATTTCAGTGTACCATAGAAACATTAATATATTTGTAAAACCTTAGTATGTAAGTAGAATAAGTAAACTAATCTATACATCTCAGTGAGGACTGTTGAGGATCTAAATGCATGTTTGTTATGTAATTAAATTAATAATGAATATTAAGCATTGTGTACATTTAACTCTGTTTGTCCTCCTAATAAAAAAAAATAAACGTTTCCCAAACTGTTTATTTGCCAACTGTGCCATTTGGCATACTGCATTTTATAGATTAGGTTTGTTTTATAAAAATCCTGAATTTTTATAGTTTCAGAAAAAAATGCAGTATGCCAAATGACACAGTTGGCAAATGAAACAGTTTGGGAAACGTTATTCGGCGAAAAGGCAGAGAACCCTGATATATATAAGTATAATAAAGACTGTGTACGATAAAATCTGGACATGTATGATCTGGTATATCTTTTTTTCGGTACCACATATTCAAGCAAGACTTCTTTTAAATAATTTGTGGTCATCAAGCTACATAATAAAATTACAAACATAATATAACGTTACGTTATTTGTGACTTTATATTCCACAGTGCCTATAGTTTTTTGTCCACGGTGTTCTGACAGTGTTCACCAAATTTTCCTGTGAAAAATAGTTTTTTTATTTTAAACTAGATAAACCAAATTATACCTTAGTTATTACATTCTCTTTTCATAATAGCTTACATTTTTCTAATTGTACTTAGATGTAAATAGTTCTGAGGTGTTCTAGCTTTGGTGAGTTTGACCTTTTTACAAAAATATGCCTCCCATATAAAACTACTTTTAGTGCTTGGAGTAGAAAGTCTTCCTGACTGTCTCAAGTAGACCAGAGTTTCGAATCGTATTTTTTTTGTAAGATAACATTCTAGTGAGCATAAAACAGCTTGTGAAAATATAAATACAATTGTGGCATTGTAGCAGGAAGTGAGTGAAGATTATCAAAAAATGCTGGACAAATAATTCAAGATATGATGGAATATATTTGGCAAAAACCCACACAAGCCCGTACAATTGTAATATTATTTTATTTTTAGTATACAGGGTGGAAAGATAAATCGGGCCCTGGAGGAAAACTACCTTAAAACGTTGAGATAGCTCAATTCACTGAAAGGAAACATTCTTTAATTTCTTTAAAGGGACATAACTGAATTTACAAATTTTTGGAAAAGAGTACAGTTTTCAAAAAAAGTATTTACTTTGTAATTTTTGCCATAAATAATTTTTATGACAATTGATGCCAATCGATCCTGTTTCCAACGAAGATAAAAACTTCTAAATACCAACCAAGTTTAGGGCACAAGAGAACCCATAAATAATAATAATAATATTTTTCATACAATTAGTATGGAAAAAAGTGAAAATTAAGAAAAAAACTGTGAATGCAGTTTTAGTTTTTAGGAAAAATAAAAGAATGTTTCCTTTGAGCGAATTGAGCTATCTCAAGGTTTTAAGGTAGTTTCCCTCCAGGGCCCGACTTATCTTTCCACCCTGTATATTACTACAATCCCAGATTATTAAAATAAAAGAAATGCTTGAATATGTGGTACCGCAAAAAGGATATACCAGATCATACATATCCAGATTTTATCGTACACAGTCTTTATGTCCAAGTCTATGTAATAGTTCTAGATAAATGTTATTAATAATTGATTTATTATGTATTCTATCGGTTACCTAGAACAAATTTTGTGCGCTATGTTTGGCGGTTGACAGCTGTCAGTTGTTTTGTCAATGGTCCAATAACGAATGTATGGACTTTAAGCGCCGGATGAGTGCCGGTCAGTTAAACTCATGGCGAAAATAATTTCTTATGCATGCCATCGCCTGTTACTCAATGTATTAATTAATTAATTACCTCTAGCCTGTAGTGAGCACCGGAAGCCCACTTCTGTTTGCCGGCATCCTCAGACATCCAAAGCATTGCGACTTGACCAGCTTCCAAACCATCGTCCTTACTGGATCTATCATCAAGCCAGAACTTTTCCAGGGACTTAAAGTAAGTTTTTAAGTATGTCTCTTCGTTTAACGAATTCAGAAAGAGGATTGTTTTTCTGGAGTATGTAATATCAAGGTCAATAGAAAATTAAAATAAGGTAGACAAATATGGCCGACTGACAACTGTGTTTCTAGGCAAAAAAGAATTTGACACATGACGCTGCCAGAAAAGTAGGTTAGATTAGGTAAGAACTGCGACCTCTACGGAAAACGAACTGCTGCCAGAAAAGTAGGTTAGGTTAGGTCAGAACTGCGACCTCTACCAGGCGCGGATCCAGGATTTCGTTCAGGGGGGGGTGGGGCACTTTCCAGGATTTCGTTCAGGGGGGGCACTTTCCTTCACAAAAATCTCGCGGTCCGCACCTATGGGCCCCGTAGTATACGAGGTTTGCGTTTCAGGGGGGGGCAATTGCCCCTGTTGCCCCTCCCCTGTATCCGCGCCTGACCTCTACAGAAAAAAAACTGCTGCCAGAAAAGTAGGTTAGGTTAGGTTAGAACTGCGACCCCCTACAGAAAACAAACTGCTGCCAGAAAAATAGGTTAGGTTAGGTTTGTTGCTATTTTAAAAAAAACCGGCCAAGCGCGAGTCGGACTCGCGCACCGAGGGTTCCGTACAAACCTGTAGGTATATAGGGGTAGTAACTTTAAAATTATTAAAAATATTTTTATTATATGATGTAACTAAAAGTTTACGGTTTTCGCAATTTTTCCTTTATCTGTGCTATAAGACATTGCTTTGTACCAAATTTCAAGATTCTGAGTTCACGGGAAGTACCCCGTAGGTTTTGCGAGTGCCGAAAAACTCTAAAATTTGCAGCATAAACTACTGTATCTTTTTATTGCGTTGGCTTTTAAGTTTGATTTTTTCACAGCTCCAAGGGACAATAGACCTGAGTATTTGATATAAATTTCAGCTTGATACCTCCACGCGTTCCAGAGAAGAATGGTCTTGACAGACAGACAGACAGACAGACAGACGGACAACAAAGTGATCCTATAAGGGTTCCGTTTTTTCCTTTCGAGGTACGGAACCCTAAAAATCAGGCGGTTATTCTATACGAGCATTATGCATGTTAGTGTTAGATGTATTGAGTAATATATACATTATAAATCTGAGATATTATGAACGTTATAAATAATGATCGTTATATACAATGATATTATACTTAAATACCGTTATACTTAACAAAAATAGATATTTTGATGTTATATCTAACGTTCGTTATACACCTTGAACGGTATATAAAGCAAGCTTATACAATATGAGCGTATATAATATGAATATTATAGTATAAGTTCTTATGTCTTAGATTACTTACCCCATTCTGAATACCTCGCCCGTTTTGCTACTTCTACGACTTTCAATGCGATTTTTTTATTCTCAGTCAAGAATGCGACCAAAGGCTGAGGTGTGGAATCTATACGCCCAAACAGAGTGCGTAGGACCAATATTCCTCCCTTGCCCTCACGGCCCTGCCGGGAACGTGGGAAAAGAACTGGAACTAGTGAAAGTACAGGTATTATTTTAATTTTATTATTCGTTGTTAGCTAGCTATAGTTAGGCCACGCTAACTATACTCTGGACAGAGTGGACAGTGCCAGCAGGAAAAAGAAGAGATTGAAGATTGAGGACAGCTGCCAACGGGGAGCAATGGAAGGAACTCGAGGAGGCTTTTACCCGACAGGGATCACTGAAATAAATAATGACAGAACATTTTTAATGTAGTCATAATTTTAAGTCACTGAATAAATAAAGCTTAAACAAAATAAGTTTTTGGCAAACATTTCACTTTATAATACAAACTTTTAACCCCGACTGTACTTTTCTTGCAAAAGTTATCTACTGCTCAACGAGATGATTCTAACAAACCCAAACTCAATGAGCTTCAGTTGTTTTATCACAGAGTTCTTATCCTTCGGTCTCCATCATCAGACCAGCTCCATGTCATCATAATATTGCATTGTGACGCGATATACATATGCGTTCAAATTCAAAAGGGTTTAGCAGGCTAAGGAAGGACGTGTGGCCCCTGTGAGGAATAGTTGAATTAGTAAATGTCAATTGTTTGTCGCCTCATAACTAGTAATCACTCCAACTTTCAGCCCTCTATCTTGAACTGTCACAGAGATAATGTCAAAAATGTATTTTCTTAACATTTTTTTTCAAACTCATATATCTCCTAATCCATAGCAGCTAAAGCGTTGAAACAAAATCACAGCTACGTAGTTTGAGTGGGAGTATACCCTATAATTTTATTAATATTTTATACGTGAAAAATAAAAGAAATAAATGTCAATTTATTTTTTGACAGCTCTTTCCAACACGTTTTTTTGAAAGTACAATTATGAAAAAAATCATGTAAATTGCTTATAGTATTAGCTACTAGCATACAAAAGATCAATTGATTATATTTGGTGCAACATACTGTAAAAAAAACTAACGAAAGTATTCAAGTATCAAGAGTAGGCTTCTGAACTGAAAGTTCGTGTTTAAGTTTTATGTTTGTTGCCTAGCAACAAAGGGTGTATTGTTTTTAATTTGACGTATGACTGTCAAAAAAGGTTACTGAACTACTGCTGTGCTAGCATTTGTAACTAATTTTACTAACTACTAAATCAACGAAACGACGGATGTGCTATATGTTTATTATTTTATAAACAAAATTAATTCGTTTCATTATAGTACACGTATTAACATAACTAATTAAATAACTCATTAGAGCAGATATCACAATATAAATCACTTAGATAATGACTATCGTAATATTCGTCGTCCCAGGTATAGGACAATGTTATCCTGCAGTCATCGCAATATCCTTTTAACGTAATATTTTCGTCAGAGAGCGATATCTCAATATCTGGTAAAGACTGTAAAAACAGTTGCTTCGCTATTAACCGTGGCAAGTTGAGCCCAAATATTTTTGATTTTATGATTTCCATCTGAAAGAATGTATATACGTGAAGTTTTTGTTTTATTTTTTATTTTATTTACATTTAAAACTTACTTTCGCCATTATGGAAAAATGGGACTCCTCTTCTACATAACGTGTTGTATATTCCCTTAAACAATTCACTATTATGTTAAATGTGCTAGCGTATAAATTGTATAATAGTATTGTATAATTTAAAGATAGCTCATCTATACATATAATAAAGCTGAAGAGGGTCGAAAGTCTGTACATGGAATATAATCGAAAAAAAGTTGGCTGGGGATACTTAGAATCGATAACAGCACACGTTCCAACAATTTTTAGAATTTTTGTCTGTTTGTTTGTTTATCTGTTTATCTGTTTGTCTGTTTATTTGACCGCGCATCACGTGAAAACGGCTGAACGGATTTTGATGAAATTTTGTATAGAGATAGTTTGAGTCCCGGGAAAGGACAATAAATAGTTTTCATCCCAAAAATCAACCCTGTAGGGGGTGAAAAGGGGGTTGAAAGTTTGTATGGAGAATTTTTAATAGAAATTAGTATATGGAGATAATTTGAGTCCCGAGAAACGACAGAATAGTTTTCATCCCAAAAATCAACCCTGGAGGGGGTGAAAAAGGGGTTGAAAGTTTGTATGGAGAATTTTTAATAGAAATGAGTATGGAGATAATTTGAGTCCCAAGATACGACAGAATAGTTTTCATCCGGAAAATAAACCCTTGTGGGGGTGAAAATGGGGTTGGAAGTTGGTATGAGGATTTTTTTGATGAAGATGAAATTTGGTATAGAGATAGTATGGGTCTCAAGAAAGGACAAAGGATAGTTTCACCCCGAAAATCAACCCTAAAGGGATGAAAAGGGAGTTGGAAATTTGTATAGGGAATTATTAACCGCAGAATCGATTTAGATAGAAACAACCAATAATCGCTGTACGTACGAGTATTTAGATGAAATTTGGTATTGAAATAGTTTGTAATTTTTTTGGTCAAGGTGTTTGTATTTATAACAAGTTACCCGTCGATGCATTAAATTTATCTTTACCCGCTCTTAAGAAATATTTGAAAATGTCATTAATGTCTAAACCAGATTCTAATGTGGTGTAAACCAGAAACTACTATAAAATCATCTAACATTTATAGGACACCGTTTAGGTTGGAAAACATATCAAACGTTTTATGAAGCAGCCAGATTAGGATTTATTTTTCTTTATATTTAAACAATAGGTACATTATCTGTCTCTCAAGCTGTTTTGATATGTCTTCCTGAAGAACTACGCATTATTTTGTATCTTTAAGATCTAATAATGTATTACTGTTTTAAAAAAAATAAGTCCCGTCGAGTTTCTTTTCGGTCATAATACTCATAATACTTCTCGGGCCAGAGGTGTAGGGTTAAAACCGGTGGTAGTTTTGGAATGAAGTTCCTTATCGGACGGTTCGCGGATGGGGGGCTAGGCGGAAAAGTCACGTGACCGTCACGAAAAAGCGTCACGTCACGAAATCGCGACACCTGTAAAATTGAGAAACATGTAAAATGGAATGAAATAAAAAAATATATAAAATAGAATAAAGTGAAGTGAAGTGAAGTGTAGTGAAAAGTGAAAGTGAGAAGTGACAAAGTGAAAAAAGTCAAGAACCTAAAAGTAAAAAACGTGTTTTTGAAATTTCAAAAATTTCAAAATATTCAAAAATTTCAAGTTTCAAAAATTTCATAAATTTCAAAAGTTTCCAAAGTTTCAAAAGTTTTAAAAATTTCAAAAATTTCAAAAATTTCAAAAATTTCAAAAATTTCAAAAATTTCAAAAATTTCAAAAATTTCAAAAATTTCAAAAATTTCGAAAATTTCAAAAATTTCAAAAATTTCAAAAATTTATAAAATTTATAAAATTTATAAAATTTATAAAATTTATAAAATTTATAAAATTTATTAAATTTCAAAATTCCAAAAATTCAAAGTTCCAACAGAGTGTTCCACGATTCTCATGTATTTTTTTTTCTCTGGCGTTCATTAGTGCATTGTAATGTACTTACATTGAAGAATAAATATCTTCCGTGTTCGGAAACCGTATGTAATTACCGCCATTATTTCAACCAGTAACGTAATATCAGTGTATTATCTGTGACAGTGTGGTAAAAACGTATGAAAACCTACGGTACCTACGGTAACGTAATGAAAATCCTGGCGGTGTAATGGCGTCATTCATTGTAAAATGTGTGTAGCTAATAGTAGTTTATGTAACTGTTACGTAATAAGGGTCCTTAAAATACGAGTTTGGTTCGACTCGCCTGCGGCTCGTTTCATAATAAGATCACAAGAGTGTTTTAAGGCCTAATTACGTATAGTTGCATACACTGCTTTATCTACACTCATATTATATATATTAAATTAAGTGCTCGGAAACCATAGAATGACCGCCATTGCACCGCCATGGCCAACTCGATTGTGCCGGCGGTCGGGGAGGCGCGTGTCGGCGGCCGCGCGGGCGCGTGCCGTTGGTCAGGAAGGAGCACAGGATTTACATTATGTTATCAAAACTCATAGTACATCAATATATGAGCATGTAAAGTTAAAATTACGTTACTGCCACAGATAAGAAGCTTATCATAGTAAAATCGGTTGTGGTACTGCTAGCCATTGCCTACCGTTTTTGAACACGTTTTAGAGGACTTACAGTGTGAGTGTAGATAAAGCAGTATATGCTTCTGTACGTAATTAGGCCTTATTACGTATCAGTTACATAAACTACTATTCATCTCTTTTTAGGGTTCCGTAGTCAGCTAGGAACCCTTATACCTTCGCCATGTCCGTTCGTCTGTCTGTCCGTCTGTCCGCGGTCTAGCTCAGTGACCATTCGCACTAGAAAGCTGAAATTTGGTATCAGTATGTGCATTAATCACGCCGCCAAAGTAATAGAATAAAAACTAAAAAAATATTTTTTATTAGGGTACACATAAAATGGGGGGTGAATTTTTTTTTCACTCCAACCCTATCGTGTTGGGGATTATTGAATAGGTATTTCAAAAAGAATAGAGGTCTTCTAATACATTTTTTGGATGAAACTGATAGTTTCGTAAATATTAGATCTGAAAGCGTCTCCTCCATCTAACTTTTGTACCGTGGGTCCAAAAAAATAGAAAAAAATAATGAATTATCAGTCAGAAACGCATAGGGAAAGGAAGTGAGGGATAGTAAAATGACGTAAGCGCCGCCAAGTATCCCTTAATAAACGACCTTTTGAACTGATATTTTGTAACAGGGCGGCAACTACGAAACTCTACACTGAGCATCGCCCGACATGCTCTTGGCCGGTTTTTTTTGCATTGTTATCCCAGAAAACACCCCTTAAGGATTACTAATTCCAATTCAAGAAAATCCCCAGCCAGGTTATATGTACCTCTACGTAGCCTATGAAAATTCAACGTCTAAAAGGGGGGGTAGCCACTACACTCGATTGAGTTAAATTTGCATGGGTCATGGACGCCCCCCCCCCCTCGAGTACACCTCAAATAGAAAAATCAGTACTGAGCCCCTCAAAAAATCATTTCTGCATTTGTGCCCCCCCCCCCAATTTCAACCGCGCTGCAACCACGCCTGTTCTTACCTTTCATGCTTAGACTGATTTGACGGGAGGATCGATTTGGATGATATTTTCCGTGGACATGAACGTATATATACAAAAGTGGTACTGTATCATCCGATATACACCTACTACTCGATGTCGATTAAATCATGGCAAAAAAAAATTATAAGGACAAAAAAAGGATTGATTTTTGAGTGTAGTTTCATTTAGTGGTAATTGTAAAAAAAATTATCAGGACTAATGTCCTCTAGCGTATCCATCTGTCAACTTTACTTCAAGTTTGGCCTCCAGGGTAGCTGGAGAGAAATTAGGGGTGAATTTAGCCGCTTACTGACACAGACCGAATTCCACGCGGGCGGAGCCGCGGGCACAGCTAGTACGCGGGACAAACGCTTAGTTTATACGCTAGCACATTTAACATAATAGTGGATTGTTTAAGGGAATATACAACACGTTATGTAGAAGAGGAGTCCCATTTTTCCATAATGGCGAAAGTAAGTTTTAAATGTAAATAAAATAAAACAGAAACTTCATGTATATACATTCTTTCAGATGGAAATCATAAAATCAAAAATATTTGGGCTCAACTTGCCACGGTTAATAGCGAAGCAACTGTTTTTACAGTCTTTACCAGATATTGAGATATCGCTCTCTGACGAAAATATTATGTTAAAAGGATATTGCGATGACTGCAGGATAACATTGTCCTATACCTGGGACGACGAATATTACGATAGTCATTATCTAAGTGACTTATATTGTGATATCTGCTCTAATGAGTTATTTAATTCGTTATGTTAATACGTGTACTATAATGAAACCAATTAATTTTGTTTATAAAATATTAAACATATAGCACATCCGTCGTTTCGTTGATTTAGTAGTTAGTAAAATTAGTTACAAATGCTAACACAGCAGTAGTCCAGTGACCTTTTTTGACAGTCATACGTCAAATTAAAAACAATACACCCTTTGTTGCTAGGCAACAAACATAAAACTTAAAAACGGACTTTCAGTTCAGAAGCCTACACTTGATACTTGAATACTTTCGTTAGTTTTTTTTTACAGTATGTTGCAACAAATATAATCAATTGATTTTTCGTACGCTAGTAGCTAATACTATAAGCAATTTACATGATTTTTTTCATAATTGTACTTTCAAAAAAACGTGTTGGAAAGAGCTATCAAAATATAAATTGACATTTATTTCTTTTATTTTTCACGTATAAAATATTAATAAAATTATAGGGTATACTACCACTCAAACTACGTAGCTGGGATTTTGTTTCGATGCTTTAGCTGCTATAAATTAGGAGATATACGAGTTTGAAAAAAAAAAATTAAGAAAATACATTTTTGACATTATCTCTGTGACAGTTCAAGATAGAGGGCTGAAAGTTGGAGTGATTACTAGTTATGAGGCGACAAACAATTGACATTTACCAATTCAACTATTCCTCACAGGGGCCACACGTCCTTCCTTAGCCTGCTAAACCCTTTCAACTCAATCGGAAATCGGGAAGTGGGTCAAATTTAACTCGCAAGATTTGATTACAGCAGATTGCGGGATCGGTGAAACTAAATAAAAGCTTGTAATCCATACTAATACCTAATATTAATTGCTTGTAATTCCATATATTATGAATGCGAAAGTGTCTGTCTGTCTATCTGAACTCTTCACTCTTAAACCGCTAAACTGATTTTGATGAAATTTGGTATGAAGATAGTTTAAGTTCCGGAGAAAAACATAAGGATAGTTTTTAACTCAGACATCATCCCGCAAGGGGATGAAAAGGGGGTGAAAGTTTGTATGGAATTGTTGCTCACTGTTGACTTGAAATAGCATATACCTATGCCCAAAATAATAACAAACATAACATAACATAAATACTCTTTATTGCACACCTCAAAATAAAGAAACACATAAAATACAAGTTACAAACAGAATAATCAGAGTTAAAACAATTGGCGGTCTATAATATTTGCTCTTAGATTTTACTAAGGCGTTTTATTAATTCCACAATTCCATATAAGTAATGTTAATTCCACGTAGACGAGGTCGCAGGCAAAAGCTAGAAATAGTACATTATGATACAAGTGTGCTAAGTTGATCATTACATACGAAGCGATATTGTGCGCACGAACGCAAGTGAGTGCGCATAAGGAAGCTGAGCTATGTAATGATCGAGCACACGCGTTTCATACGCCGTTTTTCAACACACTTGCGAGAAAATAACAGAAAAGTGTAATTAATAACTCTTGATAAATATATTAATTGTCAGAATGTTTACGGGATGGAGGTACTTACGAACCTTTAACTAACCTTTTTTTGTGATGTTATTGACTATCTGGAACTCTTTTTCAAATAATTTCATAAAATTAAAGACAGAATTGTGCGATAAATTATACTTAGTATTATTATTTACGTACTGCTTACTAGATTTTTATGATAACATTTTACTAGTAAGTATCACAATTTTGAAATATATCCAGAGGTTAAATTAATGCTAAAGTTGTCTTCTTATTCAATTAAAATATAATTTGTTTAAATTAATAAAACACAACGAGAAAAATCTAACAAATAAACAATGATTTGAGGTTAACTTTTACATGGCGCGTAATTTTCTTTTTTGGATGTGCGTGCAGATTGAGGCAAAGGCGCGGACCTATCTGAAAAACAGCCAATATTAAAACAGACAATTCGTGTTTGAAACATAATTTATTGTGTTACGAGTATACGAGTAATATAAACACGTTGCAGGGGGTGATTTATGCGATTCGAGCGCTCGAATCTGACATTTAAAACTGCAGATTCGAGTTAGCGCGGTTGGATTTTAAATAAGTATTAAGTATCAATTAGTAAAAAATAAACGGACTTCATAAATCAACTGCGTAGTTGTTTTTAAACTGTAATTTAGATAAACATTTTTCAAGCAATGTTTTGTAGGTATTTTATAATGGTTTGTCAAAATTATTTTGATGATTAATGTGTCACATCTGACATCACAGAGATAGATAGGTTGGAATTTCCATTGGCAATCTTATAATAACGTGAATCAATCAGTGCTAATCCAGCGTTCATTATCCTTTTAGGACTTGATAATTAATTGTCTAGATATTATTATCGACAATGATTTATTTTAATTTACAAAAATTACTACTTACGAAGATTATATTTTCGCCCTCGCGCCTCAAATTTTAACCCAGCAGATATCTAAGTAAAAATAATCGTTACAACTGCACATGATTAGGTCATACATATTTATTTATTTATTTAGGATTACCAACAGATAATACATCTTTCATGCTCTTAAATCTATGTTACAATTGAGGTTGACGCTTATCTAATTATAGGTAACCACAACTTAACCCAATATCTTTTACGTACGAACATGCAGATCTTAAAATTTAAGTATAGTTACAATTAAAATAGGTTAATTGTGCTAGTTTACCGTCCAGGTCCAGTTTACCGTCCAGTTTATTAAACTGCTGCAAATAAATGGGAAAAACTTTTTAAGGTCAATATAGTTTATATTTATAGCTTATTCTTTAGTAGATTTTTTAATTTTAAGCTTTTATTCTGGGAAATACTTGACAGAAAACTGACATGAGTGGACGAAAACTAGCACAATCACCCTACTTAGATATTATTTAGGGTGAAATTACACTGGGTCGTTGCTAATGTCGTCAATTCAAAGTATGAGCTTGTATTGTAGGTAATAGTTAAAGCAATGGCACGTAGTTCCAGTGTCCCAGAGGCAACCGGATGGCTCGCGGTATTTAAGAGTCCGGTAACGATTTGAAAACTAAAATCGCTAATAATGAAATTACGCACATGAACCGCATTCGATACGATAGTTTGACGTCTTGTTATTCTAAAAAGTTCTTTGGGTCTATGTATATTATTATTTTATACCCTAAAACTGAATTCTTACAGAGCTTGTTTAGTGAGGCCGTTGATTCGTGCAATCTTGTCGCTTGATTATGAATTATATTTTTCCTTGTCCTTATTTAGGTCTGTATTTTTATTTTTGTGAAATGCTTTAGTACCTGCCCAATAATATCACTTAAATTTCCGCATATTTTCATAAAATGGCTCTAGCTAAACATATAGTATGTTTAGCTAGAGCCTTATAAATATATATGGTCAGTTCGAGTTGCACAGGGTGGTTCCACAACACGTAGGGACCTTATAATCTTTGGGTATTTAACAAATATTTTTTTACGATGCAGTTGGTCGATACTGCAACTGGCGAGGTCATCACCAGGCCGAACACCACGGGGGAGCTATGTTCTAAGGGACCAAGGTTTTCAGTAAGTAGTAATTAATTAATTATTTTTTATTTATTCATTAAATGTTATAATTTTTTTCTCCGGAATTATCACTTAAAATGTTGTTATATATATTGAAAGATACTCAAGAAGTATTGAAATTATTGAATTCAACTAAGTCTTCAACTCAACTTCAAAAGAATTCAACTGATCCACCAAAAAATATAAATAAATAAATAAAATGAATATTATGGGACCCATCTTACACAAATAAACCTAGTCCCACAACCTTTATTTTTTTGGTTAATTATGTTATTGTTTACTTGTATGAATTTGTGTAAATAAATGTTATTGTCCCACGTAGACTTTTTGTATTATATGTGCTGTGTTTTTTGTACAATAGAGTATTTTATACAATAAAGTAATAAAAAATAAATCATAAATTTTATTCGAAGTGCATACAAAAGTAGAAATAATAAGAACATTTAAACACAATCACAATCGTGACATAATGAAAAGCTTTTCAGTCGAGTACCGTGTTTAGGCTACGCAGTTTAGCATTGAAAAGCTTAATTATGTCGTAATATTTACTTATATAAATATTTTTTACTGCCCGGAGCCGACCGACTTGCATGTGCCGACTGGAGCCATACCCCTTTACCCCCCGTCGTTATAATATCGTATTTTATTTAAATATCCGTAATAATAATCAATTAACGACTATAATCATCACATATAATCCTCATATAAGTATGGACGTCATAGTTTTGATCGTATCTTTGATACTTTTTCGATTACAAGGATTACAGTTTGACATGTTTTTCCAGACGTGCATTTAAGATATGATATGATTGCGCACATAAAAGGCAACGAGAAGGCATGCTATTTTTATTATAAAGAGGCCATACTTCAACTGATTTCAAGGGAGGAGGTTCTCAATTCATCGGGATCTTTGTTCTTCTTATGTATGTTCACCGATTATTCGAAGACTGCTGGACCGATTTGGAATTTTTTTTTTCTCTTGATCTGATAACGTACCGTAGCCTATGGACGCCTGCAACCCCAGAGGATTCACATGCGCGTTGCCTACCCTTTAGGAACCTATACATTCCATTTCCTTGCTTGCTCAGGAGTACTACAATAGTCCGGAAGCAACTGCTGACGCGTTTACTGCTGATGGCTGGTACAAGACCGGAGACCTGCTGTATAGAGACGAAAACGGTTTCTACTTCTTCGTGGATCGTTTGTCTAGTGCCTTCAAAGTCCGTCGTTACTTTGTAAGTATTTTTAAGTAAGGCACGTACACATCGTATACTTGCACCGAAATCAGCACACCGATTTAAAAATCAGCAATGTGCTAAAAATTGTATAGGGGCTCCATAGAATAAATCAACCATATATAATTTTCAGCATGGTGCCGACTCTGTTTAAGTTGTGTTTTAGATTGCTCTCTTAATTTTTCTAGATATATTCAATTAGACCCAGTATATTTCATTTTATTTCATTTCTTTATTTGCCATATTGAATGACTCTTAAGTTTTCTTAGTCACAAAATGACTGTCGGGGCGATTTCTAATTAAACTATTGAGCCGTTGAAGGTGGCGAGCTTTTACAATACTTAGCGTACAGTGCTAGATTGTGGTTAACTAATAACCTTTTAATCGTTATAATTTATTTAAAAGCCCAACTCTAGACGATTTAGTTTGCCATTAATGATTCTCTGCAATGAGGGCTACCGGTTTTTTACTCACCAGTTGGCGCCACTGCAGACTGAGGTCCTATAATACAGCTGTAATTTTCATTAAGTACGTTTGTAAAAACCTAATTTACGCTTAAATAATATTTAATACAATAGACCGTACTGTAAAAATATCGACGAGACCGCAGTGTTGCGCAGTTCCGCTTTATTTGGAAGAATGAGGGTTTCCGCGATCGAGTTTTTCACTAGATGGCAGCACCGTGGCGACAGGTCTAACTGTCACAATCCACCAATCATGTTTAACCATATATTTTTTGATTGGTGGATTTTGACAGCTACTGCCAAAAAGACCTGTCGTCACGGTGCTGCCATCTAGTGAAAATCTCAATCGCGGAAACCCTCATTGGAGGATTTTCTTAGTTCCGCTTTTAAAACATTTACATTTGATGACTCGTAACTCATATTTGCCATAATTAATATCCTGGTATGGCAAAATATTCACAACATTGTTAAATTAGACATAATTTTGCGAATCCCATTTAATTACTATGAAATTTGACATTTCGAAGACCTCAGTCTACACTAGCGCCCCTAGCGGAAATTTCATACGCGATAGTGCTCATTGTTCGACACTATGCTAACAATTAGTTTGGTCTGAATTTTCAACGCCAGTGTAGTCATAAAAGCTTTTTACTTAACTTCTTGGAAAGGTAAAGATTTAATTTGCGATTTAGCGAGTATTTTAAATTCAATGAATTCTCCAGGTAACGCCCATGGAAGTTGAGAATGTGATCCTGACGCACCCCGACGTGTTAGAGGCGTGTGTAGTCGGCGTCCCGCACGCCGAGGACGGCAAGCGCGCCGTCGCCGTCGTGCAGCGCCGAGGCGGTTCCGCCGTCACCGAGCAAGGGATTAAGGATCTCGTCGCTGGTTAGTGCTCTACTATTATACTATACCTATGCAATGGTATTAATAGTTGGGTCAAGTTCTTTCAGTGTGATTTAAGCCTTTGCATGCTTATCGAATTATCAGGGGCGTATTTACCCTAGGACCAAGAGGGCCCTGGCCTGGCGCGGCGTCTACCGCCCTAAACGCTGGGTTCAGGGCGCCGGTCAGTCAAGTACCGGCCGGCGGGGTTTAAAATACGCCTCTGCGAATTCTTCATTTTGGAACTTTCATCTCCCTCTTTTGAGCAAAATGCCGAGGTTCTTTTGAGTAAGTAGCAGGGAAGTAGTGATCTTTTGAGGTAGTCTTTTAGAGGTAGAGCGTTTTTCAAACACAATATAGGTACCTAAACTTATAAAAAAACACAAGTAAACATTGCTATAATATTGCTGCTTTCCAGATAAACTCTCGGTTAACAAACATCTGCATGGCGGGGTAATTTTTGTGGACAACTTCCCGAGAACGGTAACAGGAAAAATACGAAGACCTCAAGTCCTCGAGCTGATCTTAAAAGGTCACAACGGGTCTGCTTCGGAGGTTCCTAGCGTAGGCAATACGAAGAAATTGATAAGTGCCTTCCAACAACTAGGCGCCTACGAAAACAACACGAAATATATCTCAACAGGAAGAAACTGAGCTGAGTTGTCTATAGTGCTAAAGTTCGACCACGTAAACATTGCAAGGAAATGGTATGCGACTGTGTGGAAGTCAAATCTGTGAAAATTTGTACGTTCTTATGAACTACTTACGAACTTGTTATGAACGTTCTATTTAAGTATAGGTGTTGTTTTCACGCAAATCAGTACTTACTTTTAATCTCTATTAATTATTCCTCTATCTATAGGTATTTTCCATCGGTTGTCACAATTGAGCGCAGTAATAGTATTTAGGTATGATCAATGTTCTTAACTTTGAGGAAAAGGAAAACACAAGTACTGTTTGATGTCAACGGGGACCGTAGGGCTGGCTCGTTCCTCGCCCAAAGGATTGGCACAGCCATCCAGAGGGGGAACGCAGCCAGTCTCATGGGAACCCTTCCCCAGGGTTCGGACCTCGGTGACCTAACCTAAATTTTCAGTTTTCTTTTAGTTATAATTTTGTAGGTAGTTTTTAGGTTTAATTTTGTATCTAGTGTTTAAATAGTTTTAGCCTTTAGGTCATATTTCCTTATAGTTAATAATAATAATTTAATTTTATGTGTTGTGTGAAATAAATATTTGTTAGAAAAAATAGTACAAAAAAACGTATTTAGGTACCAGACAGATCACTCTGTGGTAAATAAATACGTTGACAGATACTGATTATCAATCAGCATATAATATAGATGGGGCAGTTATTAGACCACTAAATGTATGTACTAGTACAAAATATATATTGTTACATATGTGTAGGTAAGGTACAAGTATTTATACATTATTAAGTAACCTTATAATCATCATTTTGTTAATATCGCCCAGTATTGATCTTATTTAATTTACTTACTTTAAATGTGTTGTAGTTACAAGTACTTATTTTATTATAATTCATTAAAATTATTATTATTTCAACTTGTGTTTAAGTATTTTAACCTTTGTTTCACAATATCGAAAACTACAAATGGCGGTCCAAACAGAAACTTATTAAATGGAGCCGGATTATCAAAATCGTACATGCATTATAAAAATTATAAATTATACAAAGGTAAAAACAAAAACAAAATAATTAAATCTGCTACGAAAGTATTTCAATACCGATTTCTTTATTATTGGAGCCCAATTTAACACTTGAAAACTGACTTTTGACAGTAGCTAGCTAGTGAGACCACTTTGAATCATTTCTAAGGTCAGTCAATAGGAAAGTAAAATAATGTAAACAAACACATTTACCTTCATTGCTTCGCAATCACGCACTTTTATAGAAAAAACATTGTCTCATTGTCCTTTTATACACATAAACTTTTTTAAATTCATTATTAGCATAAATATCCGTTAATAACTAATATTAACAGTGAAAACTAAATTATTTAACAATATTTTGTAATGTGTCAAGGATGATTAAGACATCTTCTTTTCAGCCGACTTCAAGATTTCGAAGGAGGAGGTTATCAATTCGTCGGGATCGTTGTTTTTTTGGCTATTTTTTTTATGTATGTTCACCGATTATTCTAAGACGGCTGGACCGATTTCGAAAATATTTTTTTTGTTTGAAAGAGTATACTTCACAGTTGGTCCCATTGTAACCAGGTCAGGATCTGATGATGGGATCCTGGAGAAATCAAGGGAACTCTTCAACTATTATAGGCACACCTATACAGTACACACGTATAGTGATTTGAAGTATTTTTTACAGCAGCTCGAGCATTTGCTTTTGGAAGGGTGGAGGCTACGTGAAGTCGGTTCTTTTTTTGTTTAAAATTATTTAGTACTAGCTGTACCCGCGGCTCCACCCGCGTGGAATTCGGTCTGTATCAGTAAGCGTCTAATTCACCCCTAATTTCTCTCAATCTCCCCTGAAGGGTTTATTTTCGGGATGAAAACTATTTTGTTGTTCCCGGGACTCAAACTACCTCTATACAAATTTCATCAAAATCCGTTCAGCAGTTTTCACGCGATACGTGGTCAAATAAACAGATAAACAGACAAGAATTCTAAAAACTGTTGGAATGTGTTCTGTTATCGATTCTAAGTATCCCCAGCCAATTTTTTTCGAATATCTTCCATGTACAGTCTTTCGACCCTCTTCAGCTTTATTATATGTATAGATTTGTCGTTATAGCAGCAACAGAAATACATCATCTGTAAAAATGTCAACTGTCTAATTATCACGGTTCATGAGATACAGCCTGGTGACCGATGGACTGACGGCCAGCTGAGTCTTAGTAATAGGGTCCCGTTTTTACCCTTTGGGTACGGAACCCTAACTAGCAACAAAAATCCCGACGAATTGAGAACCTCCTTAAAAACCTTGAAGTCAGTTGAAAACAAGTGCGTAATGCGTAACATAGTATTGTTGTAATTAGCAGTATAGTAGTTTATGTAACTGTTACATAATAAGGGTCCTTAAAACATGAGTGTGGTTTTATGAAACGAGCCGCAGGCGAGTTTCATAATAAGATCACACGAGTGTTTTAAAGCCTAATTACGTACAGTTGCATACACTGCTTTATCTACACTCATATTATTTATCCTAAATGCCGTATTCCGAAACCATAGAATGACCGCCATTGCACCGCCCTGGCCAACTCGATTGTCCGGCGGTCGCGCGGGCGCGTGTCGGCGGCCGCGCGGGAGTGTGCAGGTGTACATTATGTTATCAAAACTCATAACATAACACATCAATATTTGAGCATGTAAAGTTAAAATTACGTTACTGCCACAGATAAAAAGCTTATAGTAAAATCGGTTGTGGTAATGCTAGCCATTGCCTACCGTTTTCGAACATGTTTTAGAGAACTTACAATGTGAGTGTAGATAAATATTAATAAACCTCTTTATTCAAAAAGATTAGATTGCTATCAGGTCCCGGATATGTTTTGTTTTCATCTACAGTTTTATCAAACTGAGATATCAATCTTGACGCCTTCAGATTAGATTACATGAAGATAGATTGCATTTTGGGACATTATAACGAGGAAAAAATATTAGAATATTTTTGGAGTACCTAAGATATTATTTGGAGGGTAGCGTGACCTACCTAATTAAAAATAATAAGTTTTGGGGGTCCATGTTATTAAAGTTTTATTAAAGATACAGTCACCGGCAATAGTATATTTCTATACCAGGGGTCGGTCGGCAAACTTTTTTGATACAGAGCCTGATGGCGGAAAAATATGGAATTTTCGGAAGCTCATAGCCGCAGTTGTCTGTTTTATGTTTTTTTTACTGTAGTATTTGAAAAAAAAGAGGGGAACCCGAAGAGCCACAACTGACCCTTCAAAGAGCCGCATCCGGTTCGCGAGCCGCGGTTTGTCGACCCCTGTCCTATACGAAGACCGCAAAAATATGGGATAAGCTCTTATGGCCCTAGAAATAAGAGCGTGTCACATATTTTTGCGGCCTTCGTGTAGGAAGATACTATTGTCGGTGACTGTACCAATACACAACATTTCAAAATTTGTAAGTGGGTTAAATCGAAAACCATTTCGGCAATAGGCTTCCAGGGTGCGTAGCCAACGTGCCAATCGTTAACGCTCCGTAGCGTATCGTAGTCATCTTTCTCTATCACTCTTCCATATTAGTGCGACAGTGACAGTTGCGTTTCGTTCGCTACCGAACGTTAACGATTGACACGTTGGCTACGCACCGAATGGGGTAAGATAGTTTTTAGATCTTATTTAAAATAAACTATAAACCTCAATTTGCTCTCATTATTGTGTCACATCTGACGTAGCCATCTCTTGGTCCAATAGCAGATAGGTTAGGTGCTATAAACGAGTGAAATGATTAAGCACTAAATTGTTGCACGTCATGTAATGTCACTGTCGCGAGTATTCATGTCAAAATAAAATTTACGAGAGACCGGAAATTCGCCAACAAACTGTTGTGTAGTTTGGCGAAAATTTATGTAACTAAATATATTGTGTAATTATTGTTTGACAAATAAAAAAAAAATTGTGTATTTTTACTCAGTCCAGTCCACCTCGAACTGAGAACTCGCTATTTTCTTGCAAATGTGATGACCAATATAATGAGACCTTCAGACCAATATAATGAGAGCTTCATAACTCCTTGACCGATCCTGCTCAAATAAGAACTCTCAGAGAATTATATTTATTTAAGAAATATAATTATATTTATCTCTGCTACAACCCCAACAAATTTCACAAAAAACGTTGCTAAAGTTATCGTGCAACAACTATTTAAAATAAAAATCCATCGAAATGCAGGAACGTACAGGTAGCCAGCTGACAGTTCCGTCGCGTCCGAAGTTGTCTGTAAGTTCGCGTTCGACTATCTAGTATGTAAGTTACAAATATTTAAAAAAATTAAGTTTTGAAGTACATAGAGATATTTTTACCGCCACGTTCTACCTTCATTGAAATTACAATACAATACAATACAAATACTCTTTATTGAACACCTCAAAAGAAAACCAGTACAGAAAATGCATACAGTCAGAATAGAGGTAAACAACAGGCGGTCTTATCGCTAAAAAGCGATTACTCTCAGACAACCTTTAGTTAGTGGAATTGTGTTAAATAAACTAACCTACACCTACACCTACTGACGTGTTGCAAAACGTGTGCTGCTCTGCGGCGGCGCCACCATTATGAAAATCAATTAATTATATGGTAAAATAATGTACGTCGAACATACACCATGTACGTATGATGTTTATGGCTGTACCTGTATCGAGGAACGAAATAATGGGCATTGATTGTGGCGCCGCTGGGGAGCATACTCTGCAGCGGCGCCACTTAGAACTCATAGATAGAAATGATATTTGCTATTTTTTTCTTGTGAGAATTGATGTACGAATGCTTATTAATGTGTACGTATTGAAAATAATCATTATTACTTACTGATTTTATATACTTTAATTAATTCAGCGTTCTGCCTGAAGAGTTGTTCTATTAAATTAAAACTATAGGTCAAAAAAACAAAAACATTTAGCAATACAATTTAATTTGTGAAAAACAACATTTTTTTGTTGGATATGGATCCATTATAACATTAAATATTAATTATATATTAATTCATCATAATGTTGATGTCAAAATTTAACTTGAATATCTTTATCAAAGTATAAACTAATTAATCATGCTTCCCAGCGTCTATATATCAAGAGATGAGAATTAATTTCGATATTGTGCTTAACTCGTATAGCCTTACGTGCCATATCGTCATAACACTCCCAATCAGAGTTACGACAATGGCAGTGAGTCTTATAATGACCCATACCACCGGAGTCAGTTGCAATAAACTCAACTAACAGCGACTAATTTAAATATTTTGTCTAAAAGCAACAATTCTTCTGGAATGTCATACAGACGTACTGTCGCAGATAGCTTAAAATTACTGTTGTTTTTGTGTAACTAGACCTAAGTCAATCATTTTCTCTATTTATACCCATTTGTTTATGATTTGTAATTTAATAACGTGTATAAATATTGTGTTTCCATGTCTAGTTCTTAAGTACTGATTTATGTCCTAATTTTATTGATATCATGTCATAATACGCAAAATGTCTAGATTATAAGAATTTTGTACTAATTTATGAAGAAATGTCCCATACAAATATCACTTTTAACCCTCCTAGAAACATGTAATACTGTAAGCTTATTCGCCAATAAATATCTGATTTACACGGCACATACCAGCCACTAGTACGAGCACGCTAGAAAACCCATAAAAGAGGTCAGCACTCGTACTCGTTGCTCATTCACTTCTCACCGCTCACTTCTACAACTACTCCCAGCGGGGAAACACCTGCAACTACACTGCTCAAATGTTTTACAATTCTAAATAAGTGTTTTTATTCATCTCCCTACATGACCTGGTAAATGGTACAGCGGGTCAGCACTGCTTGGTTCGACGTGGTAATCCGGTCTGCACACAACAGCTGGTCCTTCGAGCTCCGGATATCAGAAAACTGCGGCCAATTGAAGAAAGAAACAAGTACGCGCTGAGCTGGATTAATTTCGCTCAGAATCTCCATACGGTGTCCGGCTTAACAGCTGATACACCTGCCCGCTTTCGCGGAAGAGCCCTGTGCTATTTACCAGCTTGCTGGACGGACCGCTCGTGTAGAGGCCATACTCCACGTTCGTGTCCTGGCAACTTTCGTTGCAACGTCACATGGTTGACGTCTTCACACTGCTTTCGGACGCTCTGGCACTTGCACTTAGCCTTTGCGCGAGATTCAGTGCATCAGGGATTAACGCCCACGAGTAAGTAAAGTGAACGTAGGGCCGCTTTCACTGCACTAGGCAGTGTCAGCCATTAGGTTTTAGGTAGGTAAGGTTAGGGAACCCCACGTGCGTCAAGAAGAAAGAAGAAGATGTCCGACCATACAATCAAGATGTCTCTTCGCTCACACAAGGGACAACCTGCCAGAGCCATTACCCCGCCGTCTGGTAAAACAACCTCCGGCGAAACTAATACATGGGACATAGGCACCAGCGGCAACAATGGCGACGGCCATATCGTCGAGCCGCCGCCGGCACAGGCGCCGGCGCCCGCGTATTCGGATATATCGGGAGACGAAGTAGGAAAAACGCCAGATAGGAGTCCTCCGGGGACATTGTGTAAAGTTAACACGTCCGTCCGTGAAAAGGACCGCGTTTCTCAGTGCCGCGACCGCGTTAATAGTGAAGTGCGCGAAAATCGTAGTGCGAGTAGTGTAAAGTGCGACGAAAAGTTAGCTTTGTTGCTAGCGGAACTCGAGGTTCATAAAGCCGCTCTCGCCGTTGCTAATAAACAGTCGGAAACTGCCAAGTTAAGGCTACAGATTGCCCAGCAGGAGGCGCAATCTGTTAGCGGTAAGACCGAATCTGTAGTCGATAAAGACGAGCAACGTGTGAGAAATTGGGTAGAACGACAGTCCCAGCTAGATCAAAGCAATTATATAACTAAAATTGAAGCGTCCGCCGCACACGCTACGCGTAATTTCGCGCCCCGCGAGTCGCATATAAGCACACGTCTGCCGCCCGAGCGGCTGGAAGTTCCAACTCATTACGCTCCCATTTTGCATAGGCCCCCAGAATTACCCACTTTCGACGGTAATATCACCGAGTGGATCGCATTCCGTGCCGAATTTGAAGATACCGCGCCGATGTTTAGTCACGTGAATAACGTCAGTAGGCTTAGGCGCGCGTTAAAAGGCGAGGCGCGTACCGCGGTAAAATCCATCGTGTATACCGTCAAGCATCCGTATGAAATAATGGAAGCCTTAGAAAGGCAGTTCGGGGATCCTGAAGAGATCGTGTTGACTGAGCTACATAATGTTAAACGCATGCCGCGCCTAGCTGAAGATAACAGCAATATTGTGTCTTTTGCCGCGCACGTCGCAAATGCAGTAGCGACGATAAAATCATTAAAACAAGAAAAATATTTGTATGCGCCAGAGCTAGTCAACAAGATCGTCGATAAATTGAACCTCATTGTTAGGTACGAATGGGGCAAGTTCAAACAAGCTAATTTGGACTCGCCCGATTTAGTCGCGATCTCAGAATTTCTGTTAGAAATCAGTTCCGCGGTTAAAAGAACGAATCGAAGTAGATATACGAAGTCGCGCGTAAACTCGATATCCTTTGAGCCGGAAAGCAGGTCAGGGCGTCGTGACGCCCCCGCCCACGCTTCCGCTCCCGTGTTTTCCCGCGATTCTTCGAGCGATTCGGACTCAAGTTATAGCTACCAGAGCACTCGCCCGCGAAGCGATGAAGTCGAAGCTCGCGTGTCGGAGCATAGGTCGCCGACGGTAGCTCAAACAAAGCCCCGCGAGGCTAAAGAGCCCGCGTATACGGGAACAAAGCCCAAACAACATTCGGTGCCAGCACGGTTTATGTCTCGCAATAAGTGTTTAATATGTCATAATCTTAATCACGAACATAAAATAGAAGCGTGTACTAAATTTTTGAATGCATCGGTAGCCGAACGTTGGGATTGGGTTAAAAATGAAAAGTTGTGTTACAAGTGTCTGGACGCGTCGCACTATGGTCGCTTCAAGTGCAAGTACGTAGCTTGTGGCGTCAAGGGATGCGAAGCTGGGCACCATAAATTGCTACACGGTTTGAACGCAACTGCGCCCGTGGAAAATATTACTAGCAATATTAACACAATTGCCATCCCGCCTACGTATTTGGGGGAAGTGTCGATAGATGCGACACGTCCGCTAGATACACCACATCAATCGTCGGATCCAACTGTAGCGTTCGTAGGCTACATGGTGCCGCGAACGACGGACGACGAAGTCCTAGCTCCCGTAAACGAGCAGGATATAAAATCAGATATAGTTAGAAACGGATTCGCCTCCGACAACCCGAACGTAATCTCGGACGTAAGTTTAGTCCAGTGTAAAGAGGGTACGTCCCTCATCGGGGGAGGCGAAAGCGAACGCACAATAGGTTTGCCGCCAGTAGAATCTGTAGAACCCGTCGCGAAAACGGGCACAGAACGCGTCAACAAACCGGTTTGTTCCGTATATAACGTGCAAAAACCGGCCAAGAGCGTGTCGGGCCACGCTCACTGTAGGGTTCCGTAGTTTTCCGTCCGTCACAGTAAGTGTCCCCACTTAAGAGTTAATAACACCGCCATGTAGGATATGATATGAGAGTTCCATGTACAGCGACATCTATCGGCAAATTGAGTAAACTATTGCGCGCGAGCATAAAGTATGGAAGATGATTTTTATGGGATAATTCTTTATTGCGTGAACCGATTTTCACCCTTTTTACTTTATTTGAAAGCACGTCATTTCATTGTAATTTTGTAGAAATTACAGGTACAATAAACACCTGCTTATATGGTTAAATTACAAACTTAGTTCAGAAATTATTTTGTATTTTTTTTTCAAAAACTATTCATCCTATCAAGTTCAAAATAATTTTCCAAGAAAGTTTTTATAAAGTTCTACTTTTGAGATTTTTTTCATATTTTTAAAACTTATGGTTCAAAAGTTAGAGGGTAGGGGACGCATATTTTTTTACTTCTGGAGCGATTATTTCCGAAAATATTTACATTATCGAAAAATGATTTTAGGAAACCCCAATTCATTTTTAAATACCTATCCAATAATATATCATACGTTAGGGTTGAAATGAAAAAAAAAATCACTCCCCACTTTACGTATAGGGGAGGTACCCTAATAAAAAAAAAATTCCACTTTTTATTTTACCACTTTGTCGGCGTGATTAATATACATATTAGTACCAAATTTCAGCTTTCTAGTGCTAACGGTCACTGAGATTATCCGCGGACGGACGGACGGACGGACGGGCAGACATGGCGAAACTATAAGGGTTCCTAGTTGACTACGGAACCCTAAAAAAGGTCAGAATACCTACCCGACGTAAGTAGGTTTTCGAAATATACGAGGTTAGTCCGCGCTACGGCCCGAGTTTTGGTTGCCGCCGAGGTTTTCAAAGCCAGATTGTCTGTTAGAAATCCAGATACAGAAATGAACGACAATCACATAAGTTTGGCAGAAACTTTATTGATCAAACGGAGCCAGAATGAATCGTACGCCGAAGAAATACGACGGCTGGAAGTCGGGTGCGCGCTGCCTGAGAAGTCTTCACTACATCGAGTCGACGTGAAATTGGATAGAGATGGTGTGATAGTGACAGACAGAGACGGAACACATATACCCGTCCTGCATGCTGAAGATGGATTCACAAAATTATTGATCCGCCATTTCCACGAAGTGTCCAACCATGACGATCACGCGACCATTTTCGACGAGTTGAAGCAAAAATACTGCATTGTCAGACTGCGCGGTAACATTCGTTATCTGACGAATAAGTGCCAAAGGTGTCGGACCTGTAACGGGGCCAACCTCACGGTTCCCGTAGGCGACTTACCGCAAGAGAGGCTCATAGCGAATCAACCGCCGCTTACCGCCGCAGCTGAAAATGACGGCCACCGCAGAGAAAAGCGAGGGAACGTACTGTACACACGTCTCATCACACGAGCGATGTACCTAGAGCCCGCCGCCTCCTTATCGGCGCCCTCTACCTCCCTACCGCTACGTAAAATGATATCTCAGAGCCGTGCGCTTACCGTTCTAAATTCAGACGAGGCCACGAACCTTTTTGGCACAGAACGGGAGCTATCCGAGGCAATTAACTCTCTGCCCGATAGTCTCACACATCCAATGACAGAACGGCGCTTGATCCAGAAGAAGATCCCGCCTGACGACCACGTATGGAAGCGCTGGATACGAGAATATCGCCTCAACTTGATGCAGCGATCCAGTGCTCAACAAAGGTCTACGAAGCTACACGTAGGCGACATAGCCGCCGGTACTACGCCACGAGTTACATGGTCTAGAGGCGAAATCGCACAACTCTTTCCCGGTCCCGATGACCAATAAGAGTAGCCATTGTACATATATAAACTCACGTAGAAGATGTCCGCCGCCCGGCTTCCAGACTCATCCTCACCTGCTCCACACCAATAGACTGTGCTGACGCACGTGGGGGAGAATTGTCGCAGATAGCTTAAAATTACTGTTGTTTTTGTGTAACTAGACCTAAGTCAATCATTTTCTCTATTTATACCTATTTGTTTATGATTTGTAATTTAATAACGTGTATAAATATTGTGTTTCCATGTCTAGTTCTTAAGTACTGATTTATGTCCTAATTTTATTGATATCATGTCATAATACGCAAAATGTCTAGATTATAAGAATTTTGTACTAATTTATGAAGAAATGTCCCATACAAATATCACTTTTAACCCTCCTAGAAACATGTAATACTGTAAGCTCATTCGCCAATAAATATCTGACTTACACGGCACATACCAGCCACTAGTACGAGCACGCTAGAAAACCCATAAAAGAGGTCAGCACTCGTACTCGTTGCTGGTTCCGCGTCCCTGGTTACACTCAGATTAGAAACGATAGGATTGGTAGGGCCCGCGGGGGCACTTGCATCTTCTATAAAAGTTTCCTACATTGCATCTCTCTCAACCCCCCTCCACTGACAAATATGGAAGTGTCGGTCTGCCGCATATCGATGGACGGTCATCCCCCCATATCGATTGCGTCAGCCTACATCTCTCCATCACTTAACATACTACAGACTGACCTAGATATTTTAGCAGCCCTAGGCCCCTCGGTCATCGTGGCCGGGGACCTAAATAGCAAACACGTCGACTGGGGATGCGTCGCGACTAACCCCAACGGTAGGCTGCTCAATCGTCTGTTGATCGAAAGCCTCCCTTTCGATATCCTCCCTCCCCTTGAAGCAACCCACTACCCCCATACTGAAGGACACCGACCAGACATACTTGACGTAGCCCTTCTAAAGAACGTAGCGCTCACTCTGCGTTCTATAGAAGTGCTAGACGAATTAACTTCAGATCATAGGCCGGTCCTCTTGCGACTGGGCCCTCACTCCGATCAAGCCCCTCCTACCAGGACACTCGTGGACTGGGACAAGGTGCAACAAGGTCTCCTAAAGACAGACGCCCCCATACTTAGAGACATACCTGACATTATTACCACAACTCAACAGACTGACCAAGCGATCGACCTATTCACCAACTACCTCAACGCTGTCAAAAGCGAAGCCTCTAGGGAGGTGTCGGCCGAGGAAATCCAACGCCGCCCCCTGCCTAGGGAACTGAGAGAGTTGCTGACTAGGAAAAATCGCGCCATTAGGACCTACTCTAACTGGCCTTCCCCCGAAAATCGTCAAATCCTGAGGGGCTTGTGTCACGAGTCCAAACAGCGAATTGCCGAATTTCGGGAGAACTCTTTTAGGGATCTGATGGGGGAGATAAAGCCTAGTCACCAGGCTTACTGGAAACTAGCTAGATCTCTCAAATCAGATACCGTCTGGACTATCCCCCCTTTGGAACGCCCCGGTAGTCCAACCCGCGCACTCGAGGACGACGAGAAAGCAGAATGTCTCGCCAATAGTTTAGAGTCTCAATGTTCGCCCAGCCTCCTGCCTGCCGATGAAGCCCATGTCGAGAGGGTAAATTCTGAGGTGGACAGGAGATCGCGTCTCCCCGTAACTTCACCTCTCGTACCGGTGTCGGTTAAGGAAGTCCACGATCGAGTAAGGTATCTTCGAGTAAGGAAGTCCCCGGGTGCGGATGGCATCTCCAACCGCATGCTGAGACTTCTGCCCGAACATCTCTTACTCATTCTGGTCGGCATCTTCAATGCCGCCCTGTCCAATAGTCACTTTCCAGCCGGAAACGTGGAAACGTGAAAACTTGGAAACGTGCCACGGTCATCGGAATAGCGAAGCCCGGCAAACCCCGGGCCTCGCCAGCCTCTTACAGGCCCATCAGCTTACTCAGCTCGCTTGCTAAGCTGTATGAGCGAATCATCCTCGCTCGGATTCTCAGGTTCACGACTGAGAATTCAATTATCACGGACGAGCAGTTCGGCTTTCGTGCCGGACACTCGTGCGTCCAACAGGTGCACCGCATCACGGAGCACGTGCTGGACGGCTTCTCGCGTCGAACAGGGTTGAAGACGGGAGCGATCTTTCTTGACGTGGCGAAAGCCTTCGACAAGGTCTGGCATAACGGGTTGATATACAAGTTATATCAGATCGGTATGCCGGACAGACTCGTACTCATAATACGAGATTTCCTTACGGACAGAAGCTTTTGCTACCGACTGGAGGGAACGCTTTCACCTCCACATCCTATTAGGGCAGGAGTCCCGCAAGGCTCCGTCCTCTCGCCTACACTCTATTCGTTGTTCACGAACGACATTCCTAGGCACCCGCGTGTCGAACTAGGGTTGTTCGCGGACGACACCGCGCTCTTTACGACGCACAATCGCTACATTCTTGTTCGGAAATACCTCCAAGAGGCAATCAATGGCCTAGGTCAATGGTTTCGTCTTTGGCGTATTGAAGTCAATCCGGACAAGAGCGCAGCGATTATCTTCCACCCTACTGCCATAGGTCCGACAGGCAGGAAGGTGGCTCCGGTCCGGCTTTTTGACCAGCCCATTCCGTGGGTTAACGAGGTCAAATATCTAGGCGTCACTCTCGACCGTCGTATGACTTTCAAAAGCCACATCCGTAGGGTACGCAACAGAGCGCTGTTCGTATTAGGAAGGCTAGGGCCGATGATTAACAAGTTTAGTAAAATGTCACTTAGAAATAAGCTGACACTCTACAAGACTTGTGTTCGTCCAATCATGGCATACTCAAGTGTGGTTTTTACCCACGTGGGTATGTCAAGTCTCGAGCCGCTTCAGGTCGTTCAGAATCGTTTCCTCCGTAGGGCGACTGGGGCCCCGTGGTACCAGACGACCCTCAGTTTGCACCATGACGCGGGGCTTGACTCCCTTTATGGTTTCTTTAAGCAGACTGCCCGGCGTTATTTTGACAACGCTCCGCACAGTAGTAATCCGCTAGTTAGGAAGGCTGCGAACTACATTCCCAACCCTCCCCCCCTCGGACTCTTAACACGGAAGTCACTGATTAGGGGCCGCTCGGTTCGGCGGCCTAGGCACTACGTCACGGACCAGGACGACGCACTCACAGCGGCCATTCATGAGAAATGGAACGCTGTGCGTGCGCCCTCCCCCACATGTACACTGCGGCGCCCCCGCGGCGGGGACGCCCACCTCGGAACAGTCGCGACCACATCGACACGTTCAGTCCCTTATCCACCCGGTACCGCCGCATACCGGATAGAGTCACCCCGACAGTCGTCGGGCCTAGCTGAGTTTCTTGCTGGAGTCTTCTCAGCTAGGCTAGGAGTAGCGAACCAGCGACAAAACCCCCATTAGCTCGATCCCCCCCCACTCACCCAGATCAGGTTGAACTCGCTTCAACTGATCTCGCTGGAAGCGCAAGCTCGGTAGGAGCATTCCAGCGTAGCAAACTCATCACGTTAGGTCGCGGAAGGGTCCTGGATTTTCCCCCGGCAACCATCCCACCAAACAGTCCGCCCGCTTTAGCGCTCCAGAAGCATAAAGCCCTAGTCAGGCTCAAAAAAAAAAAAAAAAAAAAAAAACTCGTTGCTGGGCTAGTCGTCGCCGCGACACCGCAGGGAACGCACGCGCTCTGAGCTCGCTCTCAAGTGACCACGCCCCCTAGCCGTATCCGCGCTGTTGTGCTATCATAACATAGCCGACCACCGACGACTGCAGACATGGCCACCATGACGCAACGCACGCCGCCACAGAAGAGGACACCGACGCCGCCGGAGGAGGACCTAGCAGCCAACGTGAACGCCGACGCCCTGGTCGATGCCAACGCATCCGAGGGCGAGGCGGAGCGCGGCTCTCCACGCAGGCGTCTGCCGGCCAGGGGCAGCTACATGGGGTCGAAGGTCTCGGACTCAGATCTCGAATCTGAAAGCGGGACCGATGACGGCCCCGTGAAGAAGCCCCCGTCCAGATCAGACGACGAGGACAGCAGCGACTCCGAATCGCCCGCGGGCGTGGGCATGGACCAGGGAGACGGCGAAAAATCACCACGTGATGTTTTCTCAACACCACGTGGCGCGAGGTCACCCCCACCACCACCGCAGCGCCGGGCCGGCGCAAACACCACGCCGGCCAGACTACTTCGACGCCGACGCCTCGAGTCGACCCACGACTCGGCCGACCTCGCGTTGGACCTGGCTTCCTGGGTGACAATCTTTGAGAAACTCAAGCGAGTGACTCGAGGATTGCTACCCGAGGACTCACTCGATTCACTCGAGGCGGCACTACTCTCAACCCTGCAGGCGCATACCAACTCGCGCCTTCAGAAGAGGCAACGAGATGAGGACAGCCCGCCGGGACAGGAGGGAAAACGGAAATGCAACCGCATTTCCCCCGTGTCCCACGGGCCCCCTCACCCCGTTGCCTGCCCACAGGAAC
Source organism: Pammene aurita (assembly GCA_947086415.1). NCBI lineage: Eukaryota > Metazoa > Arthropoda > Insecta > Lepidoptera > Tortricidae > Pammene > Pammene aurita. Next base: position 8,119,236 of record OX352307.1, read on the forward strand.
CCCAGCAGCCAGCAACATCAGGACGAGCCGTGGAAAAGGACAGCGCTGCAACACCAACCGCAGCCACGGGATTCAAGAAGAAGCCCACAAACCCCGCACCGAAAAACACCTACGCGCAAGCCATCAAGTCCCCCCCGCCAAAACCGTCCACATCTCGTAAACGCAGCGCTAACGCCGATCCCTCTCTTCCCACAGAAGCCGACACCGGAGCCCCCGCCATCACGGGCCAGCCGCCCACGATCTCGGTCGAGGTATTCCCGGACTACGAGCAGCACCTCAAGACCATCGAGGCTCAGCTCGGGTACAAGGCCCGGACTCAGACGCTGGCTCCCGACGGCGTCATGTTCCTCCCCAGGACCGGGGAGGAATACAGGGACGTCATCGGCTACCTGAAGGAGGCACACGAGAAGGACAAACGCATCAAGTTTGTCCAGCACCGGAAGAAGTCACAACTACCACTGAAGGCCGCTATCCGCGGTCTTCCCGCAAGTACCACCACCCAGTCTATCACTGAGGGCTGCGCCGCCCTCGGATACAAGGTAGACCACGTAAAGCTCATCTCCATAGGTCGAGGACGAGGAGGCAGCGTGTTCTTCGTGAAGCTGTTCGGGACGGAGAAGGAGAACCCGGGCTTCATGGACATCACCGAGCTCGGCCACATCACGGAGAAGATCCGGGTGGAGCCCTGGCGAGGCAAACGTGGGCCCCCGCAATGCCATCGCTGCCAGGGCTTCCGCCACTCATCACTTGGCTGCCACCGACCAACCGTCTGCGTAAGTTGCGCAGGCAGCCACTGGTCGCACGCCTGCACGCACCCCAAGGACGAGCCAGCACTCTGTGGTAACTGTTGGGGGGACCACCCAGCCAACCACAAACAGTGCCCGGTCTACCTACAGGAGCTGCGCAACTGGCAAGCGGGAACTAGGTCTCTCTCCCGCCGCCAACGCCAGCGCCGCGGACCTGCTACCAGAGCATCGGACACGCCGAACCAGGTAGAGGACTCAGCTCAGGGCTCTCTCATGGCGCCTGGGAACCCTCCCAGGCCTCGGACAAGAGGACAGAGGCGACAACAGCAGCAGCAGCAGCAACAGCCACGCACCCAGAGGCCGCAGCGGCCCCGCAGCGAGCCTACGCTCGCAACGGACCCGGTAAACAACCAGCAGCACGCGTTAGCTCAGCAGCTAACAAACATCACCACCGCGCTCGCCGCGGCCGTGGAGCAGTTTACAGAGGCCGTCTCCAAACTCTCCAAGTCTGGCTAGTTCCAAGCCGGACCACCTCCACAGCAGCAACTGTAAGTAGTTTGCTCGCAAGCCACTCTCGATCTTTTACGGCCTAAAAGAGAAAGAGTTACGAATTGTATATTGGAACGCGAATTCCCTAACGGGAAAAAAGAACGAGCTCCGTCATTTTCTCCACAGCCAGAACATCGACATCATGCTCATCTGCGAGACGATTCTGAAGCCCTCGCAGCATCTCAACATCAACGGATACCAGGTCTACCGCCTAGACCAGGCGAACCCTCTCAACGCACACACATGGAGAGGACTAGCCGTCCTAGTGAAGAGGACGATTATCCACCAACTGGTGGACCCGCCGCCGCAGCCGACTACCCTCTCCGCCTATGGGGTAGATATCAAACTAGTCGGACATGATCTGCGTTTGTTTGCTATTTACAGACTCTGCGGATACTGCGACGCCACCGACATCCGCAACGACCTCCAGGCGCTCATAGTGGACTCCCCCGTGCCGACCATCCTGGCCGGAGATTTCAACGCCGAGCATCCCGCCTGGAATTCCTCCGCCTACTCACAGCCGGGCAGGCGCATCTACGAAGCCGTGGAAGAGCTCGAACTAACAGCGGAGGGGCCCTACGAGCCCACACACTACCACTTCAACGACATGTGGCGCAGGGGTACCACCATTGACTTTGCGATCTCTCGCGGAGTCAATGCTGTCATGCGCCACGAGGTATTGTATGATCTCACGTCAGACCACCACCCGGTGCTGCTGACTATCGCCGACGTGCCAACCACGAGGCTCACCAGAGGTCCCAGCCGCCGCTACGACTGGGAAGCGTTCGCAGAAACACTGGTAAACACTCCCCGCACAGGTCCCATCTCTACCGCAGCAGAAGTCGACGCAGCAACCGACACAATCACCAAGGACATCAAGGCAGCCCTCAACGGAGCAGCGCACACGGTCCCATACACCGATCGGCGCAAACCTCTCCCCAGGCCACTACAGGCCCTCTTGGAGAAAAAGCGTTGGTACAGGAAGCAGTGGCAAAGGCTAAGGGCTCAGTCGGTCAAGACAGAGCTCAACCGCCTAGAACGACTGCTAAGGGAAAAACTCAGCGACTATCGCGCCCAAAGCTGGGAAGAACACATTGACAGTATAACTGATAATGTACCCTCTATTCACAGGTTATGCAAGCAACTCAGCACTACACCGGAGCCGATACGACCGCTAGAGGGAGCGGGCGGAAAGCTGAAATACGGAGCTCGGGACCGGGCAGAGATTCTCGCCCTCAGTCTCGAACACCAATTCAGACCGAACCCCGACTCAAACCCGCTACACTCGGCCGACAACGTGGAGCGCGTGCAGGAATACCTCAGCACGCCAATCCAACCACACGATGACCCGATCTACTTTTCTCCTTCACAGGTCCAGACAACCATCAGGCGACACTGCAACCCAAGGAAGGCGCCGGGCCCGGACGACATTCCGAACATGGCGCTTCGTCACCTGCCGCTAAACACCTTAGCGGCGGTGGCACGCCTGTTCAACGGAATAATGCGTTCGGGTCACTTTCCGACCGCCTGGAAGACTGGACGAGTCATCGTCCTACCCAAACCTGGGAAGGACAGAAGAAAGGCCGAGAACTATCGGCCCATCACACTGCTCAGCAACCTCTCGAAAGTATTCGAGAGGTTGCTGCTCCGGCATCTCACACCGCACATCGCTCCTAGGCCGGAGCAACACGGGTTCAGAGCCCATCACTCGACCACCACGCAGCTAACGCGAGTGCTACATCACATGGGACAAGCCACCAACAAAAAGGAACACACAGTGGCAGTGTTTCTAGACATGGAGAAAGCTTTCGACAGAGTCTGGCACGACGGTCTAATCTACAAACTTTCTCTGTCCACAGCTCCCCGACGCATCGTGAGAACATTGGCATCCTTCCTGGCAGACCGACGCTTCCACGTCCAAGTGGAGGGCGCCCACTCCCTTGAACGCCCCATCAGAGCGGGCGTTCCACAAGGGAGCTGCCTGTCACCGGCCTGCTACGCTCGCTACACCGACGACATACCAGTCGTTGGCGACGCCAAGCTCGCCCTCTTCGCGGACGATGCCGCCTACTACACGTCGTCATTCAAGATTGCACACGCAGTCCAGAAGATCCAGCCGACGCTCGACGCCCTTCCTGACTGGCTCTCCAAATGGAGACTATCAGTCAACGTGGGCAAGACGCAAGCCATTATTATTACTAATGCCATTAAACTGCCTCCTCCTCCTGCTCTATTAGGTCAGCCTCTTGTGTGGTCGCCCACAGTGAAATATCTGGGGGTCACCATCGACAAAAGGCTCACGATGACGCAGCACGCCGCGGAAACACGCCGCAGAGCCCTGACCGCCCGCACGAAATTATACCCCGTGTTCAACAGTAAGCTCCCTGTACGGACCAAACTCGGACTGTACAAAGCTTACGTTCGAACACGACTTACCTACGCCGCACCTGCCTGGTATTCTTTCTGTTGCAGGACAAACAAGGAGAAGCTAAGACGGCAAGAGACGATGGCGCTACGCATCCTCACCAAGGCACCGAGACGCAAGAGGAACGCCACCATCGCCGAAGAACTACAGTGGGAAGGCCTGGAGCAGTTCGTAGTCAGACTCGCGCGGGTCATGTTTGACCGCGCGGACAACTCTGGCTACGAACACCTCCAGAACATCGCGCCCCACTACATCAGGCCTCCCGAGCGCAGGGCCCGGGCTCTACCACGGGCCCTGCTACACCTCGGATAGCAGCAGACGCCAGCACCGCGGCTGGGCCATCGGGTCCGCCGCGGACACTGCCGCCGCGGCCCGGCCATTGGGCCCGCCGCGGCTCGCTGGGACTAGAAGCAGATGACATCACCGCGGCTGGGCCACCAGGTCCGCCGCGGACCCCGCCGCGGCACGCCGGGACTCGCGTCGAAGCAGATGACATCACCGCGGCTGGGCCATCGGGCCCGCCGCGGACACCGCCTCCGCGGCTGGGCCACCGGGCCCGCCGCGGCACGCCAGGGCTAAGACACGAAGCAGATGACATCACCGCTGCGGCAGGGCCATCGGGCCCGCCGCGGCCACACCAGACGTCAAGTCGTCCTCAAAACGACGACGAGCGACCATCCCACCGCAGTGGGATGCGACATGACACAGGAGTCATAGCAGAAATGCGGGCACTCCAACCCCTGCCCCCATCATAAGAGGAGCAGCGGACAACACCACACACACACTCGTTGCTCATTCACTTCTCACCGCTCACTTCTACAACTACTCCCAGCGGGGAAACACCTGCAACTACACTGCTCAAATGTTTTACAATTCTAAATAAGTGTTTTTATTCATCTCCCTACATGACCTGGTAAATGGTACAGCGGGTCAGCGCTGCTTGGTTCGACGTGGTAATCCGGTCTGCACACAACACGTACATTAAGATCTAATTCAAAAAATATTAAGTGATTTGAAATACAATATTCTGTGCATACTTTGCCAGTACAATTACTATTATTACAATCAGAAACTTCCTTTTCCAACATCGACGACGCTGATTGATTTAACGACGCCACTCCGCTATCTGATAATATTAAAATATTCAAAGGGATAATCGAATTTTTTCTCGATACACTCATTTTACATTCAGAACACACTTAAGAGAGAGTTGCACTAAAAATATCATCGATCAAAATTGTTTCTAGAATATATGTTACGTTGCAATTGCAATCAATTAATTCAAGACTACCTTGTTTTTTAATTTGGAAATACTTTTTTAAGATTTCTGTCCTACTTACTAAAGAGTTTACAGAAATATCTTTATGTACTAAAACAGAAACCAGTCTGCAAAATGCCGAGTTCAATAAATTTATAAACTTTGAAATATTAACATAATCAGTATAAAAATAACTACGAAAGCGTTAAGTATGGCATCAAACGCGCTAGTATTCGTAATGACGACGTTTTTTACTCCAGACGTACAAGTATTTCCATTAGGTATAATTATTATTTCCGTTTCTTTAATTTTGGGCTTTATTTTTTCCATTAATAATACGGTCTTTTGCTTCTCTGTTTTGTTTCGCCAGTTTTCTTCTAAGTTAGGATTGTTTTTGAATTCTTTAGTGAAGTCACCTTTTATTGAATTATTGTTTTCATGGTTTGTTTTATTTTTCAAGTCTCTATCATCTTTTTTGTAACAATTTCCTTGGAAATTGGCACAGTTTGCTGCTTTTAATTCTCCCGGCAAGTACTCCGTATGTTTCATGATAAAATCATCTACACGCATCAATTGGCTTCTACCATGCAACAATAAATATTTCTATATAGTTTCGAATGTATGGAAGCATTACATTCGACCAAAGAGGTAATCTAAGCACAAGTTTGCGAAAACATTTTACAAAACTTGGCAAATAGTATATATTTTCAAAGTCCGTTGTCTCAGTTAAATCAGAGCAAATAGTTTCAGCATCAACAATTTCATCAAACCATACAACAAAGGCGTTCGAAAGGCTTTCATATTCCATTTCGTCGGTATTAATTATATCTTCATGGTCTTCAATGTTAACGGATACTTCACATGTGCTTCCAAGATCCTTCAATATATGTCTAGCTTCGTCGCATTTACTTTTGCTATACCGACCTTTAAAAATCTATCAAATTTCTGAAGCGCCACGATGACTACATTTTGAATTACATATAGTTTTCGCTATTTCAAAACTTGTGCACGATTTCAGTCGTAATGATATTGGGGATATCACTAGGATTATAAAATAAACGAATACTTTACCAGTATTTACACTTATATTTGTTTGTTACAAGGTTTAAATATGAATCAATTACACTATGTGACAATAATATTTTCAAGACGTCTTTACAACAATCTGGTCAAGATCCGAATGGCGGTCGCAGCTGTATACCCGTCATTTTATAACATTAAAATGGCGGGAACGAGCAACAAGGAATAGTCAATTGACAGTCTTTTAAGATGATGCTAAATAAAAAGTAGTTATCCTTACAAGTTAAAGTATTTATCAATAATAATGCTTACAGCTCGGCCATCCTATTCGAGGCGAGACCCTTCGCCAAAACTTAATGAAATAATAGCACTAATAAAATAATTTACAAATAAATTCTGACAATAAAACAATAAAAGGTAATGAATAAAAAACTGTTTAAATACCCATATTAATAAAATAATTAGAGTTTTGAATCTTAACACATCGGATTTAATACATTTTCTCTTGTAATAAGTTAATAAAATAATGTTTTTATATTACTCATGGTCATGTCAACCCTTGACTATTAGTTTCACATCATTGTAGTATATTATTAGAAATGATTATTAAATGATTATGCAATGTAAAATGAACTATCATCGATAATAAAGTATAGAACTTCACAAGAAGTTCACAAAGAGTTGAATACCCATTATCTTTATGATTAAGTTTGTACATAAGTGCTCATTGTAAAAGTAGTACAAGTTTATTTCATTCAGTGCAAACAACAAAGGAAATAAATGATTATTCTATCGACTTCTTAACTTCATAATATTATTGCTTATCGACTTCATAATATTTAATTATTAGGACTCTATCATGAAGTTTGAGTATTACGAATAAAATATATCATATTATTAAATTGAATAGTGATAGAGTTTGATATGTATATCAATACAGCAAAGGTCAAAATAATAATACTTCTTCAGAATATTTAACTAACATGACTTTATCATCAAGCTTAAGTAATACCAATAAGGTGTAACACAGGCGTTAAAATGATTGAATAATGATAGAGTTTGATATATCAATACACCAAAGATCAAACCAAAAGTTATTTTTCATGATATTTAATTAAGATGACTTCATCATCAAGGTTAAATAATAACGATAGTGATTAAGTTTGATATATTTCTATACAGAAGCAAAGATCAAACCAATAGTTAATTTGTAAGCGCAATAATTGTTTACGTTATTGAAGAAAATATTATCAGACTGTTTAATGCATTTGAAAATTCAAATTAGAAGGAACCTTTATAACATAAAATACATACAAATAACATAATACTTATCACTTTCACATGAATATCGCACAACACCACATGTATAACCACATGATTGATTCAGACCAATTTTATTAACACTCACAACGTAGTTGAATACATAACGACAGCTAAGAGAGTGGAGTAGCGTTCTGAACCACACCACTACACATGACGTGACAACCATGATCATTCTTTCGAGAGCGTAGCGTCAGAGAAGATGTAGGTGAAGATGATGCCTTTCTCGAGGAAGAAGAATATCATATCATAACCCTAGCCATCTCACTTTGGCGCTCCTGGGTCGGAAGTGTTCTACACCCCGACCCTCTCACCTGGGCACTCCTGGGTGGTAAAGAAATACCAAACCCTGGCCCTTTCACCTGGACGCTCCTGGGTCGTCAGTCTGAAACTTGTAACACTTTCTTTAGAAACGTGAATAATTTAGTCTTGTTATTTTCAACATATACACATTTCAACATGTGTGATTACCTAAATATTATAATGGCAATTATTTAATTGTTTATTTACGTTTTAAAAGTATAAGTTTAAGAATTGAATATTATTACCTATTATCTATTAAGTATTGCAAGAAATAAATTATTATGATTATTAAGTAAGAACATTTGTTTGATTAACGTTTGCTTTTATACAACTTGACGCGTGTGATTAAATGATAAGATACATGTAATTGCTCGTACTAGTTTAAGAAAAGAGTAACATTTTGGATTAAAATATATGATTTCCAAGCGCGGAGTTGTTTTAATTAAGTTTTATTTATTTTAAGTTGAACTTCGAAGTGTTCTACTGTGTTAGTTACCTAATAAGTATAGTGATATACGTTTTAATGTTATCTACCGAAAATTGTCTAAAAGTACAATAAGGCAATGCTAATGTAACGCAAACTTATTAATTTTGATTTTTAAAATATATAGTCAGTTTATTTTGCGTAATTAACGCACTTTGTCACGATTACTTAGTCACGCTAAGATATTTTTTTATACAAGTTTATTAATCAGAATTTAATTATCATATTTGTATCGATGTTTCAATTAATTGATTAAAATGATCTTGTATTGCTGGATTCGTAACATTATCCAATGTGATAATAAATCAGTCTTAGTGGTCTGGTACTATGAACTTTGATATATTTCCAATTAATTGATTAAAATGATCTCGTATTGCTGGATTCGTAACATTATCCAATGTGATAATAAATCAGTCAGTGGTCTGATACTATGAACTTTGATAAATATGTGAAATACTTATATTATAATAATAAATAACTTGTTTAGTAGCGATGAAAGCAAGCTAAACCAAGTGTCGTCATTATCCTATTTTGTACTAGAAAAGTTAGGGCCTTAACCAAAGAATTGAAAAATAAAATAATTACTGAACCCGTTTCACCAATATTTAACTAATGTAAATAAGCAGTACTAAGTATGTGGTTTTGCAAAGATTTATCATGCAAGTTCGTTACGAACCTCAATTTGCACTAGTCGCAGATATTTAAAACTGGATACATGAATGAAACAACCCTAATTTTGCCCTTTTGTCACTGACCTCAGGAGGACATAACATGATAACGAATAATATTAACTATTAATTCCTTTATTTATTTCTCTTATTATGTTTATTATTGTTACTATATTCGTTTAACTAACTGTACGTTTAGCTCAGTACACTGAATTCAAAAAGATTTATAAAATGTACATTTCCGAGATGGATTCACCCATTTAGTAAAAGGGATTTGCCTGTTACCCAGCTTTCATGTTAAATGTCGTTAAACTTTACTATTAGGTTAAATGTAGGTAGATAATTCATAGAAATAGGTATTGCACTTCATTAAATTAAATTTCTCAAACTGCACAAACGATTAAATTAACGTCTGATATTTATTAGGCATACATACAAAATATTACAATGGTAATTGATGAGCTTTAATAATAAAATAGTAAATGTAATCAGAGACCACTTAAACCACTTTTTTGACGTCTTATTTGATTAGATTATCTGTGATTAAAAGTACCGCACGTTCATCCACGTGCGTTTCATGGGTACTAGATTTTTAAGGTAGGCCTGAATAAGCCCTGCACGTTCATCCACGTGCTTCACATAATAAGCTTATTTAGGTAAATAGATCTATTTAGGTACGCCTGAAAAAAGGTTTGACATGTCCGTTCACTTTTGTTGTATTAACCCCACCATATGCGTGGAAGACTTCATACGAGTCGCCTCAAACATTTGGCTTTACATAAGAATCATATAAGTTTTTATTCTTCATTTGACTCTACATGTAATTTTTCGTCTCTACACGTTGAGTCTACATCGACTCCAAACGTGATTTTATATTTCGACACCATACGTATCGACTCTATATATCGACTCTACATGGCGACTCTACATGTGACTCTACACGTGACTCTACACGTGACTCTACACGTGACTCTACACGTGACTCTACACGTGACTCTACACGTGACTCTACACGTGACTCTACACGTGACTCTACACGTGACTCTACACGTGACTCTACACGTGACTCTACACGTGACTCTACACGTGACTCTACACGTGACTCTACACGTGACTCTACACGTGACTCTACACGTGACTCTACACGTGACTCTACACGTGACTCTACACGTGACTCTACACGTGACTCTACACGTGACTCTACACGTGACTCTACACGTGACTCTGCACGTGACTCTGCACGTGACTCTGCACGTGACTCTACATGTGACTCTACATGTGACTCAACATGTGACTCTACATGTGACTCTACATGTGACTCTACATGTGACTCTACATGTGACTCTACATGTCACTCTACATGTGACTCTACATGTGACTCTACATGTGACTCTACATGTGACTCTACATGTGACTCTACATGTCAACTCTACATGTCGACTCTACATGTCGACTCTACATGTCGACTCTACATGTCGACTCTACATATCGACTCTACATATCGACTCTACATATCGACTCACTTTATTTAATTACCTTGGTTCATATCTCTGAAATTGATTTATAAACTAAATCCGACTTAATACCAGTCTTAAGCTGTTACTTAGCTGTGGCGTGAACGATTACGTAAACTTGAAGTATATCCAAACGCACTTGGTATTAATTATCATTTGACCATAATTATTTTTAACGGCAATAATGGTTCACGAGAAGTAATAGTAATTATAAGCATTTTAATAATATGAAGTGATACATAAGCGTGAACCACTTAGAGACATTGTACACACTACAAGCGTTAAGGATTTTCTAATAAATTATTGTTTCATTTTAGTCACATTCATAAAGCATATTAATTTCATTACTGAATATTCCGTTGTCGAAACAATAATTATATTTGTTTGTGGTAATAATGGAAAAAGAAAGTAAATTACCTTTTCCTAAGATTTATTATTATTTTCAACTTGTTTACATATTTACTTATTAGAAAGATATACAAAGTATTTTGAATGCAGCCTGCTTATGGCATGATATTCGTAATATTCGTAAAATTATTTTGAAATAATATGCGCTTAAGACATAGAAAAAATAATTTACTTCATATGAAATAATTAATTTAAAATTATTTCCCGCAAATCTTCGAATATAAATTACCGGGTAAGTATTTTAAAAGATTAATTTGACTACTGCAAAATATAAGTAGTACCTATTTACCATTGAGACATATTGTAGGCGAACTATACGGTTATAATATAATAGTACCAACGTTATTTTATTCAAAATTTAAACGAATATCAAACTATACTTATTGAAAAGGAATTGAAGGTTAAGTTATAAAAGTTGACCAGAACATATTTTTATGGATTGTGAAGTTATCTTTATTAGGAATGATGACAAAAATATCTGACTTTCTAATCTCCCTGATAAATAATTATATTGATAATGTAACAACATAACAAACATCTCCATCTAACATGTGCATATCCAAAAGAGCAACCTTCGGCAAAATGTCCATGTAAGACTAACCATATAAACCTCCGGACTTACTCCGTTACGGAAAATACAGTTTACCTTCAATTATCAATAAACATACCATCTAACATGTGCATATCCAAAAGAGTAACCTTTGGCAAAATGTCCATGTAAGATTAACCATATAAACCTCCGGACTTACTCCGTTACGGAAAATACAGTTTACCTTCAATTATCAATAAACATACCATCTAACATGTGCGTATCCAAAAGAGTAACCTTTGGCAAAATGACCATGTTAAACTAACCATATAAACCTCCGGAATTACTCCGTTACGGAAAATATAGTTTCACCAATCAAACTAATTTATTATCTAAAAAAAAATGAAAATCTTACGTTTTTGTGCGGCGTGGCAAAAATCCGATCGATTTTTGTTAGATCCCACTGCTGAGATATTGGGGATATCACTAGGATTATAAAATAAACGAATACTTTACTAGTATTTACACTTATATTTGTTTGTTACATTACAAGGTTTAAATATGAATCAATTACACTACGTGACAATAATATTTTCAAGACGTCTTTACAACAATCTGGTCAAGATCCGAATGGCGGTCGCAGCTGTATACCCGTCATTTTATAACATCAAAATGGCGGGAACGAGCAACAAGGAATAGTCAATTGACAGTCTTTTAAGATGATGCTAAACTTTAAAAAGACTTTAAAAAGTAGTTATCCTTACAAGTTAAAGTATTTATCAATAATAATGCTTACAATAAGCATTTAATATAGAAATTCTTAACACGAATATCGACAAACTTGAAACATTGCAGACCATACAAAGTTTTCAAGAAGTGTGATGTATCTAATCTTAAAAAGCAAGTAAGTTGACAACGCTCTTGTTGTTCCAGTACATTAAAGCAATGTGATAAATATTTCCGAGTTGTCGAAAATCTGGTAAACGCGTTCACAACAGCTCCGATTATGGCGGCTGAGTCGTCGCAAATGACTTCATTCGGTATTTTCATTGCACCGATCCATTTTTTTAACCACTGAAATATATTATCCATAGTTTGGGTGGCCGAAATCATTTGAGTTACTGGCACCGAATTACCTTCATGTTTTAGCATCACTACGTACAAAAACAAGTGTTTACTTTCATAAGCATTTGTAGGATCAGGAGGGCAATTTTTAAAAAAAATTGAACTAGTTGCGTCGATGTTTAAGACAGCATGTGCGTAAGAAGATATCTTTTTGTAAACTTGTAACTGAAGTTCGATCCAGTAATGAACAAAAAATGGCTGCAAAGAAACGGTTCGGATGACATTTACCCATGGATCCGTAAAGGACATTATCCATAAGGCCAAAACAACTATTTTGTGGAAACGTTTCGCACTGTCGTATTGGTTTCTTACATTTTGCAAAGATTTTAAATTAGGAATAAAGGGTGGTTCACGGTTCTAGTCATTCTGTACACAGCTATTAATCATTTTGTTTCGCACGACAATTGGATATTGGTTTTGCGTTTGTGAAGCCATTTCTTCTATTGCATGAGAAGTCAATTTATTCTTAACTTTTGATCTATGAATAATATTTTCGATTTGTCGACACCTTGGAACGAACATGTTAATGTTACGTTGTTACTATTTCCGGTAGTTGAAATATTAAGTTTGCCATTGCATTCTTTACATTTACCTGTACATTTCATATGATAATCATCAGTCACTGAGCTAGTTTTAAAAGCCCAAATGCAACGATTAGTCGTGTTACACCAAATCCATTCACTGAAAATGTTTGTCCACTTTGATTTAGGCATTCTTTTCCTCCTTTTATGAATCACTCCATGCTTAGTTATAACATTCCTTGTGCCAGTTACTAGTATCGGTTTTACCTTATGCCAAGAATCGCAATCAACTTCAAATGACTCAACGTCTATATGATTATTGCTATCGTCACTAGAACTTAGATCGGATTCAATACTAACTGATTCAGCCGTGTTAGAATCGTTATTATCTTTTAGATTTTCATCACAAATTTTTTTTATAAAATGTCTCTTAGCTGATAGATACAATGCTTTCGGTGTCATACGAAGTGATAGCTCCTTGCTAATGTCTTTAAAAACGTTACTCTCAGTTGACGGTAACTTCTTCACACTTTCAAATAAGTATTTATATTTCTGAAATACAGCTTTTTGTTCTTCGAGGCACACTGATACGCATTTAGCACGCTTCATTATAAGTTCAACATGTAACTTTTTATACAACGAAACAGATTTACCTACATGCCAGCATCAGTACAAACTAATTGAAATAAACTACATATTTCGTGACACAAAACCATCATATACTTGTGTATATTGTTTATTAACATAGTATATATAACATAGTTTATTGTTCAACCATTTTACCAAATTTCAAATAGCATCGTACACTTCGACAGTTTTCCCGCTACGACTACGATAAACTTTTAAAAAATCTGACATATCCATATTTTTATAAAACTATAGGGACCAAGGAAAAATCATAAAAAGCCAAGCAAACGAAGCGTTTTACAAAATACGGCACGTTACGTTTTTATTTTTATTTTTTTTTATATATTTATGATTAGAAAAAAAACTTGAAACTTTTATAAACGTATATTTACCATATTTGGCATGAAAAATATATTGTAGTCTAGTGTGGGTATTAAATGAGAACAGTTTTATGATAATGTTTAAAAGCCTATAATTATGTTTATTTTGATACGGAAGTACAAACACAGTAACAGAACGAAAAACAACAAAAATAAACTCAGAGCGTTGGTGGCCTGACGGTAAGACGTCAGACTTTCAATCCGAAGGTCTCGGGTTCAAACCTCGGCTCGTACCACTGAGTTTTTCGGAACTTATGTACGAAATATCATTTGATATTTACCAGTCGCTTTTCGGTGAAGGAAAACATCGTGAGGAAACCGGATCTAATCTCGACAAGGCCTAGTTTCCTCTCTGGGTTGGAAGGTCATATGGCAATCGCTTTCGTAAAAACTAGTGCCTAGTGTGCCTACGCCAATTCCTGGGATTAGGTTGCCAAGCGGACCCCAGGCTCAATAGAGCAAAAAGCTGGGACAAAACGCTAGGAGGATGGAGCTGGGAGTACGGGAAGGATTTATATCTCCCTCTCGCTCACCCGCGCGCTCTGACATAACAGCTCATACAGTCAGGCGGAACGCGAATTTAAGTATCGTAGGTATATGAAATCACTAAGTAATAATGATTATTTTCAATACGTACACAATAAACAGCATTCGTACATCAATTTCCATAAGAAAAAAATAGCGATTATAATTTTTATCTATGAGTTCTAAGTGGCGGCGCTGCAGAGTATGCTCCCCAGCGGCGCCACAATCAATGCCCATTATTTCGTTCCCATATACAGGTACAGCCATAAACATCATACGTACATGGTGTACGTTCAACGTACATTATTTCGCCATATAATTAATTGATTTTCATAATGGTGACGCCGCCGCAGAGCAGCACACTGCAAAACAGTAAAGAAAAGCAAAAAAAAAAAACTTAATATCACAAAACAATAATAATATCCTAATAAATAAATAAATAAATGACCATATTAAGATACACTTAAACAAAATAAATATATATACATATATACGGTGTCACGGACGAGACAAATAGTAAAGTAATAGGAAATTAATGCACTATACGTATCTCTAGTAAATAGCTGTTTAAATAGTTTTTTCTTCTTCTGCCTGTATTGCAAGTTATACATACATATACAGCATGTGGCCTGTAACCCGAGCAAAAAATAAAAACGTAGATTCTACTCCTCAAACTATAAAACTTTTGTTCAACAACTTTAAAAAAATATGGAGTCTTTAGATTCAACTGAAGAACAAATCAAATTATTTTTAATAAATATTTTGATTTGTTTATTTTTAAGCTAAGTGGTAAAGGCGTCTGCCGCGAATGCAGAAGACGCTGGTTCGATCCCAGCCCTGGGCACCGGAGGCCTAGGTCACTTTTTCCTTTGTATATGACATCTATATAAGTTTATAGTCTTTATATTGTCTCTCTCTGTTTCATACAAACTAAATAGTATTATCAATGTACGTTAAAATCCGTCCAATTGACATCATTGCTTGTTAGTCTTGTCACCCCACAGATATAATCAATTTCGCAATCCATTGCGTATTCGAATAAACTTTAATTAAGTGTACTAAAAAATTTTTAAAGTCGCTGAACAAACGTTGTCTAGTTTGAGGAGTAGAATCTACGATTTAATTTTTTGCTCGTGTTACAGGCCACACCCGGTATATTGGCATATATTAAGCACCTGTTCATAAAAGCAATAGCTCCTTTTTAGGGTTCCGTAGCCAAATGGCAAAAAACGGAACCCTTATGGATTCGTCATGTCTGTCTGTCTGTCTGTCCGTCCGTATGTCACAGGCATTTTAGTCGGAAACTATATATTTTAATCTGAATAAAATTTACACATAGGGTGTATTTTGTATGCAGCTACTTAGTTATGTAGTTAAATTTGAAAAAAAAAAATTTTTAGGGGGCTCCATACAGGTAACTAAATAAAAAAAATAACCAATTATCAACATGTGACACATCAATCGATAGGTCTTTCAAAATAACATTGAGGTTTCTTTGATTATTTTGTGATTAAGTGAATATTTTCTGAAATAATCGCTTCGAAAGTCAGAAAAGTTGTGTAGCCCCCCCCCCGTAACTTTTGAACCGTAAGTTCAAAAAATATGAAAAAAATTTAAGAGATGCGCCTTATCATATACTTTCTACGAAAATTATTTTAAACATTATCGGTTCAGCTATTTTTGAGTTATCTCCAAAAAACTTCTTCCATAGGCATCAGATACGACCTTTTGGTATTAGTTTGGTTCTTATTCCATTGAAGGTACGGAACCCTCCTATGCGTGGTCCGACACGCACTTGGCCGGTTTTGTTACATTTAAACACCTCCTAGCCTAGTTGGTGGTGACCCTGTCTAGGAAGCAGGAGGTCCCGGGTTCGAATCCTGGCGAAGACAATTATTTGTGGGTATCTAATAGATATTTGATACCTGAGTTGTGGTTATTTTTTATGTATTCATCTATTCTTATCTAATTTATTATATACAATGTATACAACGTGTTTTTATTGATTTGCTTTAATTTCAGCATATGGTTGGTTAGGTACGATTAAGGACACGAATTGGTATAATTAGTTTAAAAAAAAGAAAACATTTTTTTTCGTACAAGAATTGTTTTATCGGTCAATAATGTTACTATTAGTGTTTAATTAGGGTATTAGGGTTTAATGATTAACGCAACCAAGCAATTGAAAATTATGACATGTCAATGTAATTTCGAACATTACAGTACTCCGAGATACAAAAGAAGCATATTTTTACTGACGTAACTTACGTGCATCATTTATTGCGGTGTCTCAGAGTACGAAAATAATTTAATTTAGTTTTAAGCAATCAAATAGATAAAAAAATACTATAGATTATTTCAGAACTAGAGCTAATTAGGACACTAATGTCTTTGAAAAATATACTGAATTTAAGCTCAGGAATGTACCTTTGCAATTAAAGCAAATCAACAAAAACACGGTGTACCTATATTGTCGTCTACCTAAGGCCCCATTTACACATTCATAAGTGTTTAGTCCGAGTTCATACATTTGCTACTTATGTTTAGTAAAAAATGTATGCACTCGCACTAAACTGTAAATGGGACCTTACGCAAGCCTTCGTTTCCTGTGGGACTAGGTCAGTTTGTATGATTGTCCCATAACTGTTTATTTATTTTAAATTTCAAAGAATATTGATATATGAAATATATAATTAGATCTATGATGACGTTATTAATCATGATTATTATGACTAAATCGTTTACGTTTGTCGTGACAATTATCTTAGATCGTTGTTATCTTTTAAGAGTATTTGAACATTATGTTCTCAACGAGGGATGATTTCATCGATTGATTGTTTAGTATTTATGAGGTCTACGGTATTAGCGATGTTAATATTATTTATTTATTTATCGTATGGCTGCATGTCACTGGATATAGATAGGTCTTTTGTTTTTTCGGGTAGTAGTAGTGGGAGAGCAGATGATGAAGAAAATCCAGTTAGTTGATATAAACGATTGTACCATTTTACCATTACCATTTTACCATTTGTTTTGCCACCTTAGCGTCCAATATTCACTTATAAATTTTATTGGTATCAATTCCTGACACTTTGAACTATACAAAAAAGTTTTTTCCCGTCCAATAGGAATTGTCTGTACTTTTTATGATTATTCCGCCAATTCTATCTGAGTAAATGCAAAAATGAAGAAAATAATTATGTTTTGCGTAATTCGCAGTCGATTTGCGGCAGGTATTTTGTATTTGCATGAAAATTAGTCATAACATTCTACATACTATATGCTATATGAAAATTATTATTACATACTATATGAAAATTAGTCATAACATTCTACTACATTCTTTTTTTTTCCCCCCGCGCCTTTACCGTGAACGCACGTACACACAAACTCTCACAAAATATATTATAACTTTCGAACAAACATGGCCAAAGTTACCTTACAAGCCATCGAAAAATTAATCCAAAAGGCTGTAGAACCACTGCAAATAAAAATATTCGAATGCCACTTTAAAATAGACGCGATATTAGCCAAATTAGAGTCTGTGAATTCGACGGATCAAGAAAATAACGGCAAAGATGGCGACAATGCAGTACAACAGGAAGATGCAGTGCCATTGCCGAAGACGGACGAACCGGGCCCGAAGCCAGCACGAGGAAGCCGACCAGCAGGTACGTCACCAGCAACGACCGCGACAACATCAGCGCGCACAGCGCGTGCGAATGCAAGGACACTACAGACGCAAGCTACCACATCTGCTCCCCGGAAGTCTCTCTCGCACTCAGCACCTCCTAATGCGGCATCCATCGCTGTCACACCTGCGAGTAAGCCTACAACTGCACCTACACCAAACCCGTTGCCGAAAGTTCCCGAAAGCCGGCCGCCGAACAACAGTGACAGCGGAGATAACGCGCCGACGTCTGAGGCCACGAAATCCGAGGTTCAACCCAAGCAACTGGACACGGTGCCTACTGTGCTACCTCATAATGTCGACCCCAAACCCGAAACTCAGAATTCCCAAAATCAACGCAATAAGAACAAAATAATAATAGGTACAGGCGCAAACAATAACAACATCCAAGGGGTGGAACGACTGAAATATATTCAGGCCTGGTCATTTAGGCCTGAGACGACCGCCGAAAATATATTAAGTTTCTTAAAAGAAAAGGCGACGTCAAATGACTATCTTGTCGAGAAAAGAAACATTAAAACAAATAGACATGCCTCATTTCTAATCGGCATCCCGGACAACTTATTTAACATATTTAACTCGCCTACTGTGTGGCCCGCGCGCGTGAGGTTCACTGAGTGGTTTCGACCCCGCCCCCGCGCCGCGCGGGGTCACGAACGTCATCACTCCGACGCATGATCACCGGCCGCTGCCGCCGCCGATCGCCACGAATCCACCCTCAACTAGCGTTTCCGTCACAGTGAGAAATAAAAATAAAGACGACCTAATTTTATGTCACCAGAACATTCGATGTATAACAAATAAAACTAAAAAATTAGAGGTACTATTAACAAAGGAGCTATCCTGCGATGTCCTCATAATGACCGAACACTGGCTCCAGAGCCACGAGCTAGTGTCCGTAACTCTTAATAATTTCGGCTTAATATCATACTTTTGTAGATCAACGATCGGCCACGGTGGAAGCTGCATCTACGTTAAAAACGGCATTAAAGTAATTAACAAACAAGATTATTGCAACTTATCTGTCGAACAATTGTTTGACGTGTGCGCCGTACAGCTTGTAGTCGAAAATATTTTAGTGGTCGCAATATATCACTCTAACCAAACCGATGATGTTGCGTATCTAAAATTATTCGACAAATTACTAACTAAAATCTGTGATGAACTGTGATGAAATTACTAACTAAAATCTGTGATCCTCACCTACGGCGTGGAGCTGTGGGCGGGAGCCGCAGACGCCGTGCGGGCCTTCAGAAAGCAGAGGAAGGTAGTACGTGTCATTGCCGGAGTGCCTGACGATGCGCCGTGCAGAGAGCTATTTAAGGAACTAAATATTATGCCTCTTCCCTGCGAACTCATCTACCAGGTAGCTCTCTTCACACACAAGAACTTAGATGCGTTTCGTCAGCGAGGTGTAAACCCGTACCGCGCCATGCGCAGCAATAAGCTTGCCCACCTTCTCCGAACACCAGAACACGACCTACGGAAGTCGGAGAAGTCGGTGTATGTGATGGGCCCGTCTGTATATAACAGACTGCCGGACACAATTAAAAAGGATGCGGCTTCCATAGTGGCCTTTAAGCTAAAACTACGTAGGTGGCTCCTTGACCATACGTTTTATTCAGTGGATGAATTGTATGAGCTTCCTACTCAATGAGTTTAATAACTTAGACTGTATAATTGCTGTGTCGAATACTTATGTACCTGAACCTATTGAACAATCCGCAATACCTAATGTATTTCCTAGACCTAAGCCTGACCTGTAACTTGGCGTTATGAATAAATTATTTGTATTTGTATTTTGTATTTGTACAATACAATAATAAGGTTCCAGGATCCAAAGAACAGAATATTATTGAAATAATACATAAAAATAGAGATAAATAGGCCTCTGTTTTCATACAAAATAAGAACGCATGATAGAAAAATATTCAAATTCTTATGCACTTATATAATTCTGTTACACTTTCATCATCATCAAAAGCGGCATTTACAGCACAATTGACCAGTGAAATAAAAACATTGGCAAGATGTGCTTGTCGGTTGTTAATAAAGTTCATTTCTAAATGAATTTTTATGGCAGCAACGCCTTATTGAAAACCGACCGGCCTTTTTCTACCGTACCGTATTTTCAATACCACATACACATACCTAGATGTGGTATTTTCATAGGCTCGCAAAATTTTACTTGGGATTTGAAGGAAAAATGACGCTCTTGCTTAGATAACAAAATGAATTAATTGAAAAATCCATACTAATATCCATACTAATATTATAAATGGGAAAGTGTATGTGTGTGTTTGTTTGTTTGTTTGTCCGTCTTTCACGGCAAAACGGGGCGACGAATTGACGTGATTTTTTAAGTGGAGATAGTTGAAGGGATGGAGAGTGACATAGGCTACTTTTCGTCTCTTTCTAACCCCCCACTTCCCTTAAATGGGGGGTGGAAGTTTGTATGGAGCATTCCGCAATTTTCAAGGTAGAAAGCTAAAAATTGGTATGCGGACTATTTGTGTAATAATAGAAATTATACTAAACTTAAACTTAGTTAAAAATAACTAAGTTTGTGATTTAACCGTATAAGCAGGTGTTTATTGTACCTGTAAATTCTACAAAATCACAATGAAATGACGTGCTTTCAAATAAAGTAAAAACGGTGAAAATCGGTTCACGCAATAAAGAATTATTCCATAAAAATCATCTTCCATACTTTAAGCTCGCGCGCTATTGTTTACTTAATTTGCCGATAGATGTCGCTGTACGTGGAATGCTCATATCATATCCTACATGGCGGTGTTATTTTCACTCCTAAGTGGGGACACTTACTGTGACGGACGGAAAACTACGGAACCCTACACTGAGCGTGGCCCGACACGCTCTTGGCCAGTTTTTTTGGAAATTTTCCCCCAGCCCCTAAAATAGGGGATGGAAATTTGTGTGAGACTCCGCAAAATTGGTACAGGTTCTATGATACAAACGAATTAGGCCAAACATTAAAGATGGCTGGGGTGAACTTGAAAATCCGTGCTTCTCCCATGGACAATTGTATGTAGCACTAGCCTTTTCCCGCGGCTTCGCCCGCGTACTATAAGTACTCAAAAAGGATACGATACCCATGTTGATTTTAAGACTTTGTGACCACATTTGTCCCTTTTAGGGGTTGAATTTTCAAAAAACCTGAAACACGTGTTTACTCTTTTATCGTTAGGAATACTCCTGTGAAGTTTGGAATAAAATAGTCTAACAAATTTTGATTCGCCATACAAACTTTGGACCCCCATTTTACCCCCTTAGGGGGTGAATTCTGAAAAATCCTCCCTTAGTGCACCCCTAGACCTTATAAGGAACATACGTGCCAAATTTGGAATCTCTAGAACCAGCGGTTTGGGCACTTTGGGCTGTGCGTTGATATGTCAGTCAGTCAGTCAGTCAATCAGTCAGTCAGTTTCTTCTTTTAAATATTTAGATGTTCGCGTGTGTCCAATGCCCAGAATCTTTACATTCTATCCCCAAATGTTACCCCGAATTTAACGCGAGCGAAGCCGCGGGCAAAAGCTAGTGTTGTTAATAAAGTTTTAAGAGTATACCTTATGAAAGTAAATAAATATCCAAACATGAAAGTAAATAAAAAAATACCTACTAAAACCAGCATTAACTTTTGTAAAAAGAATTTCGGGACAGGCTTTAGACATTGTGAGAATTCCTTGTTGACCACGATTACGAAACCCTGACATGTGTACCTAAGGACAAAAAAATATAAGAAATAGGTATGAATTAGTGACAAACCGCTTCATCTGTTGATTTACACCAGACTCGTACCCGCACTGATTTAATGCATAAATAAAAGCCACACTTACGTATCTACTATTTATCTACTTTCAGCTAGGTATTTCCTACTATCTTTTTACCGTCTTCATCGAGAGAGCATGCATCTTAAAGCGGAAAATACGACAAGGGACGATGGCTATCACCTTGGAAATTTTTTCTTGGACTACATGACCAAGTTTCCTGAAGATTGTATTTGGCAGGTCAGTATTGTTTTAAAATAAGTGCAGTATTGAAAACTTGTTTATAAGACGATTTTTAAGGAACTCGACCAAAAACGCGTCTTACGCGGAAATCGTAGGAAGGACTGTACAATATGTGACATCGAGTTCAGGCTTCATTTTTTTTTTGTAGCTTCTACTCGCCAAAAGACAACTCCTCACCAAATTTTAAGTTGCGGAAACGCTTGGTTTGCGAAATAAAAAATAATCAAAGTTCCATATAAAATCCCGATTTTACACCGCCATGACACAATATCTTGCAGAGAAGAGGGGGGGAGTGTGATAGTGTTAGGTTCTGGCGCTTCGCCGGCCGCTGCCGCGGCACGCTCGCTTCGCTCGCTCGGCTCGCGCGCTGTAGGGTCGCAGTTCTACCTAACACTCCTCCTCGCTTCGCTCGTCGTCGTACCTACACCGACCTGCCTTAGAATCTGTCTGAAACTACTTTGAACTAACCTAAAAAGTTCCTACAAAGTGTCATGTCTTATCCCCCGCCCACAGACCCCGCCAATTCTATTTGCGTTTTGTTTTACGCGTTTTAGTAAAATCGTACCATTTTTGATAATTATTAATCAACAAATTTCCACAAAATAATGCTTATAAATTAAAAGAATCGTTGAATAAATATCATGTAACTATTATTGTACACAAATAAGTCGAAAAAACTGTATTTATGTAAAAACTGAACATAAAACAAATCATCACGTTTTAGTTTTTCTCAACACGTTTAACGAAACGCAAATTATTGTATCATGGCGGTGTAAAATTGGGATTTTATATGGAACTTTGATTATTTTTTATCTCGCAAACCAAGCGTTTCCGCAACTTAAAATTTGGTGAGGAGTTGTCTTTTGGCGAGTAGAAGCTACAAAAAAAATATGAAGCCTGAACTCGATGTCACATATTGTACAGTTGAGCCAAATCGTATTATGCGGGACTATTCTGCGGGAAATCAAGTTGCAGGGGCTGATATAAAATAGCGTTATTATGGAAGACGTCGTATTAAACGTGATCGTATTAAGCGAGTTCTACTTTTTCTGTACTTATAAAATCCTTCACATTGTAGTCCGTTGAAAAATTACGGCAGTGAATCGTAAATAGTTTCTCCCTTTGTTACTCTAATAATTTTAAACAAAAAAGAACCGACTTCACTTAGCATCCACCTTTCCAAAAGTAAATACTCGAGCTGCTGTAAAAAATACTCAAATCACTATAGGTGTGCCTATAATACCTAGTTGAAGAGTTCCCTCGATTTCTCCAGGATCACATCATCAGATCCTGACCTGGTTACAATGGTACCAACTGTGACGTATACTCTTTCAAACAAAAAATAATTTTCCAAATAGGTCCAGCCGTCTTCGAATAATCGGTAAACATACATAAAAAAAGCAAATAAAAAAACAAACAAAGATCCCGACGAATTGATAACCTCCTCCTTCGAAATCTTGAAGTCGGTTGAAAAGAGCTTGGAAGGCTACTAAGTCTGCCTTTTCACTGAAGCGCTGAGAGGAGACGCGCGGCAAGTAACGAATAGGCTGACTTTCCACTAAGGTTGAGATGAGCGGAGATGAGGGGAGATCAGTGTTGGCCGAACGTTAGTGTAATTGAAAATTAAAAATTGAAGATTGAAACACGTTAGTAAACATTGAACACTAATAGTTTAGTGCAAATTGATTTCAATTAGAATTGAAATTAATTGTAACTAACGTGTTAATCCTTTGCGAATAACTAATAATTGAAGATATTTAATTTTTAGTCTTTCTTAAAAAATGAAACATTAATTAAATTTTTAGTGTAGATTGAATTGGTAATTGACATTAATAATTTACCTAACTAAACGCGAATTTAGGTTAAGCTACTAGGTTTTGATTTTTGTTTCGATTTTGACTCTGGACTCGGGGGCTTGTATTAATAAGCAATGGGACCGGTATCCTAAGATGGAGCTCATGCTGGACCCTGGGGATCCCTACTGGATCTCGGGTTTGGCGCATCATAGACTCATGCTGTTTGAGCTCATTCGACGTGTACTGATGGTATGGTATGGTATGGTATGGTATGGTATGGTATGGTATGGTATGGTATGGTATGGTATGGTATGGTATGGTATGGTATGGTATGGTATGGTATGGTATGGTATGATATGGTATGGTATGGTAAAGTATGGTATGGTAAAGTATGGTATAGTAAAGTATGGTACGGTAAAGTATGGTATGGTATGGTATGGTATGATATGGTATGTTAAAGTATGGTATGGTAAAGTATGGTATGGTAAAGTATGGTATGGTAAAGTATGGTATGGTAAAGTATGATATGGTAATGTATGGTATGGTAAGGTATGGTATGGTATGGTATGGTATGGTATGGTATGGTATGGTATGGTATGGTATGGTATGGTATGGTATGGTATGGTAAAGTATGGTATGGTAAAGTAGGGTTCAGTAAAGTATGGTATGGTAAAGTAGGGTTCAGTAAAGTATGGTGTGGTATGGTAAAGTATGGTATGGTAAAGTATGGTATGGTAAAGTATGGTATGGTAAAGTATGGTATAGTAAAGTATGGTACAGTAAAGTATGGTATGGTATGGTAAAGTATGGTATGGTAAAGTATGGTATGGTATGGTAAAGTATGGTATGGTAAAGTATGGTATACCATATCATACCATCAGTACAAGTCGAATGAACCCAAACAGCGTGAGTCTATGATGCGCCAAACCCGAGATCGAGTAGGGATCCCCAGGGTCCAGCATGAGGTCCAGATTTTGATACCGGTACCATCTGCTCATCAGTACAAGTCGAATGAGCCCAAACAGCATGAGTCTATGATGCGCCAAACCGGAGATCCAGTAGGGATCCCCAGGGTCCAGCATGAGCTCCAGATTTTGATACCGGTACCATCTGCTCATCAGTACAAGTTGAATGAGCCCAAACAGCATGAGTCTATGATGCGCCAAACCCGAGATCCGGTAGGGATCCCCAGGGTCCAGCATGAGCTCCAGATTTTGATACCGGTACCATCTGCTCATCAGTACAAATCGAAAGAGCCCAAACAGCATGATATTGGTCCCGACTTCCGAACCCGAGATGCAGTTTTAAAATTAATTATTAGTGTAAGACAGGATTAATTTAGTTACACTAACGTTAATCTAATTAACTGTAATTCTTATTAAAATTTCGAGACGTTAGTGTAACTAATAGGTTAATTCTAATTGACGGTTAGTGTGATTGACGACGTCACAAAATCAATGCGAACTAATGTTAGTAAAAATTGATGTTAGTGTAATTGATTAGTTACGGAATTAATCTTCAATCTTATTGATCAATTTTCAATTCTAATTGAAATTAACGGCCAACACTGGGGGAGATGCACGCGAATTAATCAATAGGCTACCTTTCCATTGAGGTGGAGATGAGCAGCGAATGGTGCTATGGTTGATTCCCGCACCAGTAAGACCACTTTGAATCACTTAGTACCTACATGTGTCAAACTTGTCACTACTTGTCTGACACATGTCTATGTGCCATGTGAAATAGGGGTCTGACCTTTCTCATTGAAATAGTTCAAGTTCAAGTTGTTTTATTTGGCCAAGTAACAAAGTACACTTTGATTAAAGCTAGTTAAAACTTGACAGATAGTTTTTATCCGTTTGAAATTCTACATTATCGCGAACAAAATAAAGTCGATATTTAAAATACTGCACCAAATAATGTCATGCTTGTAATGTTGACTTTATGATCAGGATAACAAGGTAGAAAATCAAATGTATAAAAATCATGTGTCAATCGTAAACTAAAGATGATCGCAGTGTACGTTACATTTAGCAAGTCATACATAATACATGCAATATCTATTGAGTACGATTATATAATAACATAAATAGCTTAGCAACCATAAGGACGTCAATAAATCATATAGTATACAATTATTTCATTAATATGAAAAAAATCCTTTTGTTTCATTTTTTCTGTAAATTCCTTAATTGAGTAAAATGCGTTACATTGGAACAGTCTTTTAAGTTTACTTTTAAATTCTAAATATGTTAAATTCCGATGTGGGACGGTAGTAGGTTGTACAACGTGATTTTTAGAGAGATGCCTTGCTTAAATGTTTTGACTAGATTTGTATCAGGAACATAGTTTATCCTTATTGCGTGTGTTGTAATTATGAATGTCTTTCCTTGCTTTAAAATTAATTTTACTATTATGGATTTCTAATAAACTGTTAAATATATATAACGATACAACCGTCATCATTTGACCTTCAATAAAGTATTCTCTGACTGAAGTGCCTTTACGTCGACTGTACGTTCTAATAACATATTTTTGGGATACAAGTATTCTTTTTATGCCAACAGCATTGCCCCAAGTAGTAAGTGCATAATTAAGATGAGCATGTACAAGTGCGTAATAAGCCATAATAAGTGTTTTTCTGTCAATTTTAGGAGTGCGTAGTTACCAGAAGCTATTTTTTTACAAATTTTGTCGGTGTGAAATGACTGGGTTATTTTATTGTCAATGTGATATCCTAGAAATACTGTGTCAGTTGCCTTAATTAATCCTATGTCACAATTGTTCATAATGTCAAGTTTATTTCTATAATAGTATGTTAATAGTGTACTTTTGTTAGTATTCAACACAATTCCGTTAGCATTAAACCATTGTTCTAGCATCAACATGACACTACTTATTTTTTTCTCTAGTTTAGTTACATTTGCATCTTTCAAGCCTACATGTGTATCGTCTGCAAATAGTGTAATCATAGCGTATTTTGGTATGCACTGGGGTAGATCATTTACATAAATTAGGAATAAAATAGGGCCCAAAATAGACCCTTGGGGTACGCCAACATTAACGTTAATTTCCTGCGAACCCTTACCATTTACATGTACTATTTGGCTTCTGTTATTGAGGTAGCTTTTAATAATATTGAGTTCTTGATC
Organism: Pammene aurita; assembly: GCA_947086415.1. Taxonomy (NCBI): domain Eukaryota; kingdom Metazoa; phylum Arthropoda; class Insecta; order Lepidoptera; family Tortricidae; genus Pammene; species Pammene aurita. The sequence goes on from OX352307.1 coordinate 8,146,308, forward strand.
TTTAAATCCATAATATTGCAATTTAGATACGAGTACATCATGGCGAATACAGTCAAACGCTTTTGACAGATCTCAAAAAATACTTGAGCATTTCTGTGATCTGTCTAAGGCTGTAAGCACAAAATCGATAACTTTATGTAATACCATTCCAGTTGACTTACCCTTCTGAAAGCCAAATTGGTTCGCATTAAATAAGTTATTTTGCTCAAAATAGTTTGTTATTTTATTTTTAAGTATGGACTCTACTATTTTCGATACTTCCGTATGCATACAGGTCTATAGTTGTTAGGATCCTCCACTGGTCCCTTTTTGTGAAGTGGGATGACCTTCTCTGTCTTAAGACATTGTGGAAAAGTTCCCTGGACTAAGCAACTATTAAAGGTATTCAATAATAACTCTAATAAGTAATTATTTTCCAAGAATATGTTTTTTACAAAACGGGAATCTAGATTGTATATGTCTTTGGACTTTTTGTCTTTAAATTTTTTTATCGTCTTGATTAATTCAGCTTTATCGACTGGCACAAATTTTATTTGGGTATTAGGACGTTTCACTTTAGCCAAGAAGTCTTTACATGTCAGTTCGTCGTGATTTAAGTGTCCAGCAGTTTTTTAGCTACTAAGGAAAAAAAGGTGTTAAATGTGTTTGCGATTTCTTCATCATTTGTTACACGTTTACCATTAGCATCAATTACTCATCAATATGATTATTTTGTTTTGTTTATACTTCATCAATATTCAGATAGACGCAGCAACAGGCGAGACGGAGACAAAGTTGTCAGTGAAGTCCCGTTCCATACGGCTCGCCAGATGCTTCCGAAACGCGGGGCTGCGGCCAGGAGACGTGGCCGTCGTCTCCGGCAGAAATCACCTCGACGTCCATATTCCGTTCTATGCTGCTTATATGAACGGGCTACCGTTAGCTGGAATTGATCCCATTTATAGATATGGTAAACTATTATGTCGAAGTTATCCTGAGGACTTACGGTGAACCTCGAAATTCGAAATTTCGTTATATCTCTCTCTATCGCACTTGCTTATCGAGCGAAAGAAACGCAGCAATATTTCGATTTCGAGGTTCGCGTTAGGCCATCTGAGTCAGTAATGTTGTCGGTAAGCCGCTGTCAACTGCTTGGGTCGGCAGCTGAGTATTACCTCCACCTTTGACAATAAACCTCCTCGGAGTGAAAAAGAAAGGTACGTTGCGAGCAAGGAGAATGGAGTGGGAAGGGTCCGAGAACCTTATAGCAGTAGTAAATACGTAAATCTTGTAAATATGTAATGTAGGGTTGACAGCTTAACAAAATAGCGCTTATACGGCGTGATATATTTGGTAACTGAATTGTTAAACATTGGCTTTTGGTAATCTGAGTTAACCACATAATGTACCTGGTCGTACAGCGCCATGTAATTCAGCTGCCAAATTTGAGGCATGTATTTTGGTTGCGAGAAATACCTAGTTGCAAAGGTCAATAGCAAAAATGTAGTTTCTCACTGAATCGTCTACGGTCTATTAGAACACAAAAAGGTAATACCTAATTAAATGTTCACTTAACTACAATCCATGTTAATTCACTGTTAAAAATCAGGCACGTCACGTCTCACTCCTCTTTCGTTCTCATTTTACAGAAGAAATAAAATTCCATTTTACTACGACTAAACCAAAAATAGTATTCTGTGAGGTGGACAACTTCAGCGACATGTGTAGAGTCGTCGCAGATCTTGGACTGGATACAAGATTAGTGACATTTGGCGACAGCGATCAGTCACTGGCAAAGTTCTTAAAGATGTACGATGATCACGCGCCGGAACACGAGTTCAAGTAAGCCAAATTAAATGTATACTGTATTCTAATAAATATCCAAAATCAATTTTGTACTAAGCAGAAACCTCTGCAAGCGAAATTTCAATTATAAAATTGAAAGAAAAATTCACCGCATCGAGCAAGATTTGAACTTGTGACCTTTCGGAACACCGATCCGAACGCTCTGACCAACTGAGCTATTGAAGCTTACTCAACCTTGGTGAATCTTTCCATCGTTTCCTTCATTGCTTACGTCAGAGGGAGATATGTAGCGACACCTACCTCAAGTTTATATACACGTTAACGGCATCGAAGTTCCAAGTCATATTGGAATAATATCGATAACAATGCGCTAACCCATACTAAATTAATTTTGTACTCAGCAGAAACGTCTGCAAGCGAAATTTCAATCTTATACATGTAGGTATAGGACAGTGACGATTAGTCGGACGGAAACGGAACATATAAAAACTAGTTATATTTTTCCGAACACAAAGACAAATATAACATATTAATGCAAATAGGGGTGCCTTTAATTCATCGGTTAGCAATTTAACATTTATATTTCAGAGTGGCGACATTCGACACCGACAAGGTGTTCGCATGGCTCATCAGCACGAGCGGCACCACGGGGCTGCCCAAGGTCGCAGCCTTCAAGCACCCCACCATCATCAGGATACTTCAACTATACGTGTTACTCAAAGGAAAGTGAGTGTAGCAATCGCTTTTAGCCAGTTGAAGAATTATTCGTACTTTATCCTTTCTACAGGCGGTTTTATTGAGAATATCCTAGTAACGTTCACTTGACTTGTACAGCATCAGAGAAAAGAATCACCCTGCAGACACGTGCCTACTAACGGCAATTCCAATGTAACGAATGAAATGGCTGCATTTCAATTCTTCAAAAGTTGCTTGTACATGCACCGGCAATAGTATCTTCCTACGCGAAGGCCGCGAAAATAAATATGTGACACGCTCTTATGGCCCTACAAATACGAGCGTTTCACATATTTTAACGGCCTTCATGTAGGAAGATACTATTGCCAGTGACTGTACAATGGAGTTATCCATTGTTTCTTATCTCCTTGAAAGCAACTATAGCAAGTCTCATAATGAAAGTCGCACTGATAGCATTGCTCTAGCAGTTCGCGAAGGAGTATTTTGTGAACGTTCTTTGAATCCGACCACCAAGTTAAGCCTATCGACAAGTACCTACCTATAGCCCTAGTATGGAGCTCCCATATTTTAGCTTTATTTATTCAGTGACTTATGACATGACATATCACAAATGTTGTTTTATTATTTATTTCACTAGTCCTTGTTGGGTAAAAGCGCTCAACATATTGTCTGCAAAACTTGGCGCGAGTTGACTCATTTTTCCTTTTTATACAACATGAATAGTATTTATCAAAAGTAGTATTTACTAAAAATAACGCAGTCTATATATAGTACTCACAGAAAGTAATAAAAACTGGATAAATATTTACCATATACCTATATGTAAATAGTTCAGTTACTCGGTGATAATGGCGCATGTCACTGTGCCAATATCATACGAAAAAAAACAGGGAACTCGAAACTACATTCATTATAAAATGTAATCATGTTAGCTTAAAATCGTATAGTCTATGTATAGAAGATATAAGTAGAATTTCACCTTGAAATACGAATAAGTCATCTCATTTTCGCTCTATAAAAAGGAACTTTTCACAAGCCGCTCGCGTTGACTGGCATATCAAGCAGTGTTCGACTTTAAGGCCCTATTTTGAAAAATAACGCGATCTTTAAAACGTGATAGTGGCAAGCATCGGAAACGAACAGATATGATTTTCGGATACAAGTTACTCACTCTATTCAATATTTTTATATCCAATGCTTTTCAATATTTTTCTTACAGGGAAGTTGAACCAGCGTTGAACATGTCAAGCGTGCAGTGGATATCGTCTTACCTATCGTCACTCTCCATGATTACTGCTAACCACATCAAAGTGCAGACTTCAGCGCCCAACACCATCGAGCATGCTATTGACGTCATCAATAAATATCGAGTAAGAGTTTACTAGTTAGCATTTATGGTCAGTAGTTTACTAGTTAGTATTTATGGTTAGTAGTTTACTAGTAGGTATTTTGTGTCAAATAAAAAAAAAACGATATAAGGTTTTTATGTCATCAACGAACACGCAGAATGTGTAATGAGCAGGGATCGAATATTCGGATCGATATTTACCTAAACTTGGCAAAATCCCGGAAATTGTTAAGAAAATATGGAGGCGGCTTCTTAATTGTAATAAGTTTAATAAATATGCTTCGGGATTCCGGAATCCCACAAAATGACATAAGAAGGCACAAATTTACCAATATGTAAGGAAATAAGTTGTAACAGCCTCCTATAGCCTAGTTGGTAGTGACTCTGCCTATGAAGCAGGAGGTCCCCGGTTCGAATCCTGGTCAGGGCATTTATTTGTGTGTTTATCACAGATATTTGTTCCTGAGTTATGGATGTTTTCTATGTATTTAAGTATTTATCAATATCTATCTATTATATATATCGTCGCCTAGTACCCACAACACAAGCCTTATTGAGCTTACTGTGGGACTAGGTTGATTTGTGTAAGATTGTCCCATAATATTTATTTATTTACATAGATACAACAAGAACAGTGTATGTAGTGTAGCCGCAGCTTGAATTGGTAAAGTATTGTATTTCTCTATACTTATCTTACATAACTGGTAAGTTCTATATTATAGTAGATTCAAGGGTTCTGTAATATAGGAGGATAATAAAACAATTTTTTAAACCAAAATCCGAATCACAAAGCAAAGAAGAAACCGTTGTTAAATAGCCGAGTAGAAACGTAAAACCAAAGTACATATGACACCCGAATGCATGTACACTGTACAGTACAGCAACGAATGATCTATGCACTTTAAAAAACTATTATTATTACTCTCAACACCGCTCTTATCTTCTAAGATAAAGCCGACGTATATGTATATATATGTAGTACACGTGGTGATGAATTTTCTTTGTATTGCCCGCCTTTTTTACCTGCTATGCGTGAGACAATGGCGGCAGCAGAGATAGCGGAAGGGTAAAAATTTGAGACCACAGGGATAATGTCGTCCATGAAACGTCGGAGGTAAACAATTTTAAAAGTACTAACGATAAGTTCCGATAAACTAAGTAATGATAATGATACTTCACTAGTTAAATAAATCTCAGGTAAATTAAATTTAATATTCCCCCATAGTAAATTTCATTAAATGCACAATAAATAACGTATTTAAACACTCAAATATGAGTTTGGACTGCCTTGTTACTTAGTTAAGAAATCCCGGGAATTTTATTACGAAAATAAAGTCAAGTCCGTCTCCATACCGTTCACGCCGCCAAAGTTTAGGTAAATATCGATCCGAATATCCGATCCCTGGTAATGAGCTACCTCCTGAGGTTTCCTTCGCGCTATTATATGGCATTCTTCAAGAAGCGGGCATACAAGGCTCTCAAAGGTCGGCAACGATAGTGACTCGACTTTGATGTTGCTTTTGCTTATATTCATTTCATGGGTGACGAAAATTAAACATATTAAAACATTGGGAAATATTCGTGATTTGTGCCTTACCTACCTAATATAAAGAGTTGGTTATGATATGAATTAGGTTCATGTAGTGTCCAAAGTTTTGTTGTTAAAATTATTAAGTGATTAAAAATTCTTAATAGACGTTGGTGAAGCCAGCCACCAAGCCCAAGTCAGCAAGTTGGTAAATTTTAAAATTGTAAATCCCCTGTCCTAACTTATAGTACCGCCCTCTTTAAATAATCTCATTTACTTAACACATTTTGAGGAGAATAAATGTACTTGTTACTAAATATTCGTCAGAACTATAACTGAAGTCATTATTATGACAAAAACGGGACTTAATCGCGTACACTTACTTTTATTATTTTCCTGACGTTTCGAGCGTGCCGTAACGCTCGTGGTCGCAGGCAGACTGGCGAGGAATTGTATCAGCATCTCCTAGCTGCGCGGGTTTTTCGAACTACCCGCACTTGTTCTCGATTATGCACATTCACGCTAGGGTTGTCACTTTGCCTACACACAACACTCACGACATCTGGTGGTTTGGAAATGCAAGTATTTTCACGCTTACATTTGCTGATCACTGGATTCCACGAAGACGAGATCCCCTGTCCCTCGTTCTGGTTGAAATTCTTATGCTTCCTAATTTCAATAGCTTCTCGTAGTTTCCTGCTATAACGAAGACGTTCTGTAGAGAGGACTTTTGGATTATGGAGCTCAATCCAGTGGTTTGGTCCAGATTCTAACAAATGTTCGGCCACTGCAGACTTATTTATTTGCCGATTTTTGACTGCTGTGATATGTTCCCTGACCCTTTCCGCTATTTTGCGTTTGGTTTCCCCAATATAGGAACTACCACAGCTACAATCAATCTTATAAACACCCGGTGTTTGATTAGGGATAACATCCTTAGCCGACCTTAAATGCCCCGACACCCTGGATAACGGCATGTATACGGTTTGTATAGAGTACTTCCTTAGTACTGTACCTACTTTGTCCGTCACTCCTTTGACATAAGGCAAAAATGCCGGTCGTCTTGCAACATCCGGATGCTTCCTTCCCGGTTTCCGTCTGGGTTGCCTACTGTCCACCCTGTACCCATTCCTCCTAAGGACCTCCTGAATATGTGACATCTCACTCTCTAAAAATTCAGGGTCACAAAGATCATGTGCTCTGTTCCTTAGGGAATTCACTACTGACAGTAGATGGCGAGGGTGATGGTGAGACAGAGCGTTAAGATACCTGTCTGTGTGTGTGGGCTTCCTGTAGACAGTGTGCGCCAGGGATCCATCCATTCGACCTATCACTTTCACGTCCAGAAAAGGCAAACTACGTTCCGATTCCAATTCATAGGTAAACTTTACCTTGGGATGAATGGAATTAAGATACTGGAGCAACTGTTCAACTTCCTGTTTGCCACCCTTTATAATGCAAAACACATCATCGACATATCGCTTCCACAATTTCACTGCCCATGGTTGCAGATCTAAGCTGGCCTCAAAATGCTCCATCCAGATATTTGCTAAAACCGGGGCGACAGGGCTACCCATAGCAACTCCGTCGATCTGGAGGTAATGCGTTCCTCTATACAAAAAGTAGCTTCCTTCCAAACAGTTCCTTAATAACACCATGACTGATCCCAGTATCTCATTGTCCGCAAGCCTTCCCCGAACTACCTCAAGACATTCTCTTACTGGTACATTGGTAAAGAGTGACTCGACATCAAAACTCACCATTATGTCATCTGGTTCCAGCGTTATGTTCTTAAGAACGTCTATAAAGTGACGGGAATCCTTCACAAAGGACGTTGTCTTACCCACAAGCGGCTGCAACACCGATGCAACGTGCTTGGCCAGATCGTAAGTAGGTGAGGCGATCTGACTTACAATCGGTCGCAAGGGCACGTTTGACTTGTGCACCTTCGGTAATCCATACAACTTCGGGGGTTGCACTATTTTAGGCTTGTATAAGCGGTCATAAACGTCCTCCTGAAATAACTCCTTATAATCCCTAATGACAGCCCTAATTCGGCGCGTAACTCTGGCAGTAGGGTCATATGAGACAGGCGTGTACACATTCGTGTCATTTAATAAAAGCCGAATTTTCGCGTCGTAATCCGACGAGTCCATGACCACAGTGGCGTTTCCCTTGTCCGCCTTTAGAACCAGGATATCCTCATTCGCTCTCAGGTTCTTCAGTGCTGATCGCTCTTCTGCAGTAACATTACTCTTCGGTAGTGTAGCCTTTCGCAAAATAACCGCAACATCTTGTCTTAGCACCTCCGCATCGCTAAGCGGCACCTTGTTACACATTATTGCCTCCTCAACACTACAGATTACGGTCTCATATGGAATCCGCTTAGGTGTCAAAGCGAAATTCAACCCTTTCTCAAGTATACCGACGGTCGCTTTTTCTAAAGTGGTGCTTGATAAATTTATAACCGTGGAGGTAGGTTTATCATGGCGCTGCTTACCCCTGGTCTCGTTTATTCCATGTCGATATAGCAACCTCTCGTATTTCTTATTATGCACCTCAGTACGATAATAATAAATACGGTCCGCTTGTTCGAAGGTAATCCGATCCAATAAGTCGAAGTCATCACTAGATAACACTGCACTACACATATTATGCAACCCGTATAACTCGCACTGCACTCTGTCCAGGTCCGCGTAAACATTATTTATTTGCTGTTTCAATAGACGGATACTAGCAGCCCTTAGGATTCTTGCAGAAAACGGTATGTCCCTGCGCGGTGTTAGTTTAACACACGTAGGTATTAGGTCCGAATCGCGACACTTAATTAAAAATGACAACGATGTTGTTAAGCGCACTCGTTTTTTCCGCAACCATCCTAGACGTCTTAATTTTATTGCTAAATCCGGCCCGTACCGGTTTACAATGTACTGATTTAAACTTACACGATGTTCACTCATTATTATGACAAAAACGGGACTTAATCGCGTACACTTACTTTTATTATTTTCCTGACGTTTCGAGCGTGCCGTAACGCTCGTGGTCGCAGGCAGACTGGCGAGGAATTGTATCAGCATCTCCTAGCTGCGCGGGTTTTTCGAACTACCCGCACTTGTTCTCGATTATGCACATTCACGCTAGGGTTGTCACTTTGCCTACACACAACACTCACGACATCTGGTGGTTTGGAAATGCAAGTATTTTCACGCTTACATTTGCTGATCACTGGATTCCACGAAGACGAGATCCCCTGTCCCTCGTTCTGGTTGAAATTCTTATGCTTCCTAATTTCAATAGCTTCTCGTAGTTTCCTGCTATAACGAAGACGTTCTGTAGAGAGGACTTTTGGACTGAAGTTCCTCACAGTCAAACTGTTACTAAGTAATTAAGATTTTACGTTTGTTCACACACTATAATCTAAAAGCATGTCACGTTCCCATTTCATCTTTTGTAAATGAATAAAAAATCTATATTTCGAAGCACATTGACTCCACAGTTGTTAGTAAGACACAAATAAAATCAAATAAATAAATATCATAAATCTTTATTTGCAATAGATATACAGTGTGAGTCTTTATAATGTGCACATCGGAAAATCCGAGAAACTACGACCAATTTTATCGACGAAAAAAAGGTAAACAAATTTTTTTTTGCTCTTATTATTTTTTATGATTTTTTAAAGTTTTTTTTTTCGCAATTCCATACTACATGTAAATAAAACGTAACTGCTCTTAAACTACATGGCCTATCGACACGAAACAAAACAGTAATGATCAAGGATAACAGGCTAAGGACATAAGATAATTAAAAAAAAAAAAAATCACCCTCAATTTATTATTACAAGATTTTTAGGGAAATTTTGTTTATTTTTCCTACTTTTTTTTAGAAAATGTAAGTTATCTCAATAAAATATCCCATTTATCTAACATTTTTATGAATTCACGTTATTCTACACCGCATTAGCTTTCAAACAGTAAAATTACCACGTTTATGATTTAGATAAAACATTTGTTATCAGCGGTCAAACAATGGCCTTACCAAGTGCGCAATGGGCGCGTGCAACAAAGGCGCAGGTAGAGACCGTAATCTGACAGTTACTGTAAATGCTACCGAGGGTTTGAAAGTGGGAAGTTTTTTTTGGTTTATTAAAACACAAGACATTGTAACATAAATCAAATTTTAATTGTAAATTTTAATAAATTACATCAAGTTTTCAAAATCTTATGTGTGGCTCTGTACTATATTTTTTTACCTTTTTTTCGTCGATAAAATTTGTCGTAGTTTCTCGGATTTTCCGATGTGCACATTATAAAGACTCACACTGTAGTACAAGGGAAAACCTAAATAACAAACAATTTCAAAATTAGAAACTACTTAAAAATAAATTAAAACTAATCTAAACATAAAATAATTCTAAACTTATTAAATAAATCTAAACTACAAGAAAGCCGCTCCAAGCTGCTCCCGGTGCAAAGGTGCCCATCACGCTCGCTGCGTTTCCGCGTTAGATCGCGATGGACAACCTTTGCAGCAGGAACGACCCGGAGCGGGGGTCAAGACCCCTCTGCTGCAAGCGGCGACCCAACTCCCGAAGGAAAAACCTTTCCCTCCACGCACCAGCACCCTGATGTCTCTACCGCCAGAGGGACAAAAAGATATGCCAAGAGGGCAGCATATTTGTCCTTTTTAAGGGATGCCGCATGCTCAGCGGCTGCTCCTGCCGACCGCATAGTGCGGCTGAGGTGGGAGGCAGCAAAAGTGCTGACGCATGTGTAGGCATTTACCCCTTTCCCATGGGACCAGCGTTAAGCCGTCAGGTCTTTTGCCGTCTGATCGACTAAGACCTGGCGGCTCAAGCATACAAGGCACAGTAGCTGACACTAATGCCCTTTTTATGATGTCATTTAACGCGAGGTGTCGTGGGAATCTCCCAGCACATCGACAACAACTCAAGGCGTGATGACCGTTGCTCTCTACTCTGGAGCCGCAGATGCATTGATGTGGTTGGCAAACATCGCAGCCCAGGCGAAGAGCAACAGCCACCCTCATTGTCGTTGTTGAGCAGGGTGCCTAGGTTCGGGGAGGGAAGGGCGTGCAGCCAGGCCCCGGATTCCGGCTTCGAAACTGTAAATAAAATAAATAAATTAGTTCCATATATATACCTATACGTACTTATACTAATAACGGCAATGACTTGCTGGCCCTTTAATTAATGTAAAAACTATAAACAACTTTTTTCAGCCAGTCATAAGCACAGGGAGCCCACTGCTATTCACGGGCATCGTCAGGCATCCGAAGCCCTGTGATATGACCAGCTTCAAGACCATTGTTGTTACTGGCTCCTCTGTGAACTCAGAGATTTTACAACTACTCAAAGTAAGTGTATGTCTATACCGTCAGGTGACAACCAAAACTCACTAATTACAGTAAAGTAATTAAACGAAAATAATATTAATTTGTTACTCATACGGTTCATTATGGCTTTGAAGTTGTGGTAGTGAGTTTTGGTTGTCACCTGACGGTATTGGTCGGCAATTGCAAAAAAATATGTAAACGTAAATCAACCTTGTTTTGTTACCAGTACAGTTCATTACGGGTATGAAATTGTGGTAGTAGTTAGTGAGTTCGGGTTGTTACCTGACGATACCATTATTACTTATAATTGCTGTATACTTGGGTAATAAAAAAAAGGATTAATTGATTTATTGAATAGTTTTTATCACGGAAATCAAGATCTTAAAAAGGGGGGGAAGAATGTTATTACATGTGATTGCCATAGCATGTTATGTAGACGCGTACAAAGTCGCGGGCAAAAGGTAGTAATATGATAAATGCGAAAGTGCTTAAACCGCTGAACCGATCGAAATAAAATTAGGAAGGTATGGAGACGTTTGAGATAGCAAGGGAGTAATAAGATGATTTTTATCAGGGAATCGTCGTTTAAGGAGGTGGACAGTGGAAAGGAATTTACTATGACAGTGCTACTTCTACGCAGACCAAGTCGCTAGTGTCATTACAGCCTAAATTTTCTTGCCAAGAAATTGTTATTGTTTAGAAGTAAATTTTTATTTGCAGTCAAAAATGCAGCCTAAAGCCGAGGTATGGAATCTGTTTGCACAAACTGAGTGTGTAGGACCCATTCTCCTGCCCTGCCCCGACGGTCCTGTTGGAAATGTGGGAAAAGAAATAGATCTAGTACAAGTACAGGTATTTATTTAAGTGCACTGATAATTTAGTACAGAAGCCTAATATTTAAAATATATTGAATGAAAAAACGATTTCAATCGGAACATATGTTGGCGTTTTAACTATAAAACTTTCGTGAGACTCTAACATATTAAAAATATTTATAACGGGTTACTCACGTAATAAATATGATAACGCCAACATATGTTCAGATACATAGATTTCGGTAAAAGGTATATTTAATACGTATAATAAATAAATAAATAATTTATTTATCGTATGATTACATGTCACTGGATATAGAATGGGCATTTCTACATTTCTAAATAATAAATAAATATTATAAGGACAATCTTACACAAATCGACCTAGGCCCACAGTAAGCTCAATAAGACTTGTGTCATGGGTACTAGACGACGATATATATAATATATAGATAAATACTTAAATACATAGAAAACATCCATAACTCAGGAATAAATATCTGTGATAAACACACAAATAAATGCCCTGACCAGGATTCGAACCCAGGACCTCCTGCTTCGTAGGCAGGGTCACTACCGACGGCTAGGAGGCCGTTAAAGCCCGTATGTAGGTAATAAGTAGGTATTTATTTATAAGATTAAAATATAAATTTAACAAAGTGTATTTCACATACCTAACTAATAGTCTCGTCTCCGTTCGGCCATAAAAATAATGTTGGTGATTTACGGTGTTATTTATTATTGTTTCATAAAAAATTGCAGTTAGTTGATCCGAAAACTGGCGAAGTCATCACCGTCCCAAACCAGATAGGAGAGCTCTGGTCAAAGGGGCCAAGGTTTACTGTAAGTAAAATTGTTCGATTTCTCACTTTTAACAACATTTAAATTAAAAAACTTAACTCATTGATGCTTCGGTAAAGGTTATATGTGCAAATTGTTTATTCTGAGGAATTCCTCAGATTTTTTACTAATCTCGTGCTGTAACGTTTTGTTTGTTTTTCTGGTATGAAATTATTCATTTAAATAACAACTTATCCTCCAATGTAGGAGTACTACAATAATCCAGAGGCGACCGCTAGAGCGTTATCACCGGACGGCTGGTACAAGACCGGAGACCTGCTGTACAGAGATAAGAACGGTTACTTCTTCTATGTCGATCGAATGTCTAGCGCCTTCAAAGTTCGCCGGTACTTTGTAAGTATCAATAATTCTCAAATCTAAGACTATTCGTTTTTGAGGAAAGAGAAGTGTCGTAGAATTAATCTAACGAGCGGATCATAAAAGGCCTGTTACACCATACTTTTTTTTAGAATCGTAACTAGCATCCTAATTAGTTTTCTCAATAGATCTCGCAGTTACACTTGACCTAACTAGCATCCTAACTAGAATCCTAAATTCACAATAATACAGAATCAGTCTGCAATTAAAGTTTTAGGAAAAGAACAGATAAAAAATCTATGACATTTAGGTCGACTGGCGACTAAACGCTGTTACACTTTACTTTCTTCCGTCCTAATTACGATGCTAACTCAATAAGTTCGTCAGTGACCTTCCTTATTAGGTTACTTTTTAGGAAACTACTTGCTAAATGCGGTTACACTTGACTAAATTTAGAAACTAACTCATTTAGGAAGCTAACTAATGATGATTTTTTCGCGCCTTCTAGCACAGAATAACTAATAGTACTACCGTACTTCTAGCTCCATGACCCGTTGATCGATCCTGCTCATATACGAACTCTCAATTTATATGTACAGTTAGTTGCATAACTGAGTCAATGTTAGTACCTTAGTAAAATGTAAATAATTTGATAACAATCAAATTTACATAAAAGTTCTAAACGTAAAATATTAATCCTTGGGTACCGCTACAAGACTGCTTTAATTTTCTTCCGACTGTGTTTTCTTTTTCTCAATTTCATACCGAAAACTGTAAAATTTCACCTAATTTATTTTTCCCATTATTTCATTTTTTCTTAGGCATTCCCAATTCAGTAACTCATTTAAAGTAAGGAATTCTACGACCATTATTTTAGTTATCAATCATTTAAATCAGGCTTATTTTTTTGTAATTATTTACTGGCGATGTATAGTCAGGTACAAAACTGAGTCAAGGCAAATGGCCGAACAAATTTCTTGTTATACGTGAGTGATATAAAAGTCATACACCTCATTTTAAAGAGCATATAATGTAGGTACTATTTCAACTAATTGTCTTACCTGGTTGTGTAAAAGAAAAATATAACCCTTACAGTACCGGCTGATACGATCGTGCGTTCAACTTAAAAAAAATCTAGTTTGAAAAATAATCAAGTTTGCCGCTTCAGTACGGCATCGATCGATCGTGCATTCAATTATTATTATTATTCATTTTAAACCCGCGTGCGTTTAGTTAGGGGGCCAGTCGTCGGCGCGGTGAGCGTCAAGCAGGTACGTGTACGAGACGGACGACCAGGTCAGAAGTAGGTATTCACGAAATTTTTTAATTCGTGATTTTTAAATGTGTTAAATTCGTTTTTTATTAAATTAAACGATCTTCTGTCGTATAATGTAGATAATTAAAAAGTTTAACCAGAAATTTTAGTCATTTTTTGTGCCTAAAGTTATAAGTAGTTATAACGCACGATCGTGCGGGTCAGGACGCAAGTCGACAAATTTAAATTGTGTTGACTATGATAAATCGAAAATATGATCAATCAAAAGCGTTTTTTTTAAATCATTTCATGTAAAACATGTAATAAATCTAAAATTTCATTAATAAATGTTTATTAACTCCTTTGAACTCTGTAATTTACCCTTATATTTCAAAAAAAAAAATAACAACTTTACTAGGGGTCGCAACGAAATGAAACGATCGTGCGGGTGGGTTTTCACAAAAAATTTGGGGGGGGAGATTTTTTTTTGTATTTTTTGTCTTTTTATGGGCCTTAAATGCACCGAAAAATGCAACTTCAAACCAAAAATCAAAAAAAAAAATTCTCGTGCTGTAAGGGATAAATATTGGGTTAAATAAAAAAAAGTAGTTTAACGGTTTTTGGTTCAAAATCATGGATGAATAAGAAAATCAAGATTGTGAATGCAATGAATCGAAATTGGCTTTTCATATGGATACATAGCTGACACCGAGACGAACAAATATAACCTGAAAGTTTTTATTTTTTCCGTAATTGATCAGACTTATCTTCATTTAACGATGTCGGTGCAAAACTGAGTCAGTACCAAATATTATCTAATAGAGAAAATGTTTATTTTTATCTACAATAACATAATAGGTCAGTAAGTTTATTAGAGTTGTTACCAATTAATAATAAAATAATAACTTAATAACTAGCCTCTTCTGAAATAATGAAAGAAGCATGTCAAAGTGATGCACATTGGTTCAGTTATGCAACTAACTGTATCTCTGCTACAACCCCAACAAATTTCATGAAGATTACAAAAGCGTTACTAAAGTTATCGCGGAACAAACTTACAAAACCAAAAAGCCATCGAAATGCCGAGACGTCCCAGTAGCCAGAAAGTTGTTTTTAAGAACTTGCTTCGTTTACGCTCCTAGTTATTAAGTAATTTTGATGACAGAAAATAAGGTTGCCTTAACAAACCATTTTACCTATATCATTATGAAATTTCCAGGTTATGCCTATGGAGATTGAAAACGTGATCCGAACGCACCCTGACGTTATAGAGGCGTGTGTAGTCGGCGTTCCGCACGCCGAGGACGGCAAGCGCGCCGTCGCCGTCGTGCAGCGCCGAGTCGGCGCCGCCGTCACCGAGCAAGATATCGAGGAACTCGTCGCCAGTTAGTATTTATTCTCGAGCACAAACTTTTCTTTACATCAATGCTCTAACGATTTTTTAATGCCTATTCGATAAAATACCTACTCCGTTATTCGTATTATTTTAATTCGATATTGAACGGGATTGATATCAAGTTCATGTCAAATAGATATTAAAAGGAGATTGCTTGACGTCGATACGCCATGTCAATTGTTTCAGTGACATTGGTTGTCATGGTGAACCACACTTCGTTATGTGTTATTCGTTATGCGGCTTCGCTGTATTTGCCTAAATATATGTTAATATATGTTATGTGTGAAGCGAACAACAAATAGGGGGTACCACACTTCGCCGTATTTGGCGAATAATTATTCGTGTCCTTTGAAGTGTGTCAAAAAACCGACAAGTGAACGGATACGCGTATTTGCTATTGGTGCTTATGCGTTATGCGTGCTAATAAGGCAAATACAGACGAATAAGTCCTCCACACTTCGTCGTATTCGGACGAATAACGCGCATAACGAATAACACATAACGAAGTGTGGTTCCAGCATCATTATTACAATTTGTTTCAGATGTCATTTTGATGACAAAATTTAAGAGATCATATTCATACCAATTACGATTTGATACCTTCGTTTCAAAAAAAAAAGTTGTGTTCATACAACAACGGTGTTGTGTTGTGTTGTGTTGTGTGTATAGAACTCTATATTATTATTTGAAATATGCTAATGTTGCTTTTCCACTGTTAAAAATATCTATTGATTTGTACCTACTCTAAAATGCAGGCAAAGCATGAATTTTATGATTTTATTGTCCAGAATAATAATTATTAAAGAGCCTTTTAATGTTAATTGTTACTAATTTTAAGATCATAAAATAACATAAAAATGTATTATACATAATATGTCAGTCCATGTGTATGTATACCTACTTACTCTATTCTACAAAGTGAAGTCAAAAACGTGATACAAGACAATAAAACCTGAATCCATTCATGATTTTGAACAACTTAGACCCCATAATAAAATAAATAAATACATATTATGGGACAATTTTGAATTTACCCAGTAGGTATTAGTAAAATGAAAATGAAAATATATTTATTAAAGACAAGTTTATTAAACACACACTACAACAAAATACACGTATTTGGATCACTTATACATTGACTTGTGTAGTAAACTTATCTTAAACATGGTAAGCAATCTCTGTATCGGTGGTCACCGCACTATGTATCGCGGAGGCCAGCTCACAACGAGTTACAGAAAAGATATGGTTGGTTAAAATACTATAAGAATATTAATAATAAAAGGTTACCTAAATAAATGGATGACGTGGAAACTATTTAATTTAAATACTAAATAACATACAGTCAACAGATTTGTATAATTGACTAATTTAATAATTCGAATTGACATAAAAAGAAAAAAATTATAGAAATTGAAAAGAATGAAGTGTCCATGTAAACCGGCCAAGTGGGCTCTATCACTAAACATACAACTTATTTCTAATTTATTTCCTCACAATCAAACTGATTTATCGTGTAAAATGTGTTGCTTTCATGTACAGCAAAAATATGTGACACGCTCTTATGGCCCTACAAGTGAGAGCGTGTCACATATTTTTGCGGCCTTCGTGTAGGAAGATACTATTGCCCGTGACTGTAACTACAATCTATAATTAATTATGTTTCAGGTAAACTTTCCATTAACAAACATCTACACGGTGGCGTGATTTTTGTGAACAGCTTCCCAAGAACAGTGTCCGGCAAAATCGTGAGACCAAGAGTCCTGGACTTGGTTCTTCGACGTGACAACCCACTTGCTTGTGATGTTCCCACTTACCCCGAATAACTAATAGAACGATTTTTTTGTAAATATATTCAAGGCAATTCAAATAAAAAATATTTGGATACTTTTTTTTGTGTTCTACCACTACATTCTAGCTACTATACTGCTTTAATATACCGATATAACATTTATGAGTCACATATCTAAGGAAAATATTTATATGAAAATAGTAAGCTCTAATGACGATGACGCGAGAGATAGAGGCTATTTTGAAGATATAAACACAACTAGTTTAGCAGGCTCGTACTGACGTAAATCACATGGGAGGAAACGTGACGATTATAACGTCAAGGTACCTAATTAATGCAATAATGAAGGGTCAGAGGGTATCAAGGAAAATGAAACAGGTTCACTTATAGTATCCATACAAACTCGACTAGGTACCGAAAATGTATTATCGCTGTGAGATAACTTTGAATCAATCAGTACATGTGTCAAACATGTAGTAATCTCGCATGGATATCCACCGTGTCACAGTTTAGCATGTCGAAGTGGTCTCACTAGTGACTGTCAGTTTTCGATTGTGTAATAGGGAATTTTGAACTTGTTGTGCGTGAAAACGGTAATTTTTTAAATTATTTTTCCATTTGTTGTTACGGCTTTAATGCATATTCGGGCAGCACCGACGTAAGTAGATAGCCTCCAAACTAAAGCCGGCTGTGTTAATGTATGCAATATAATCATTTAGTTGTTTACAGGCTCGATATTTGAGAGCAGTCAGTTTATTATTGACCTCTGCCGCGAAGCGCCGTACTCAGTATGGCTACTAATTTTTTTCTATTTCTGTTGATATTGCTATTCAGTTCCTTCCAGTCTGGCAATGCAAAACGTTTGGAGCTGGTGAATCCGCGGGCGTCTCGCGCCGCCACAAATGCAACTGTGAACGGAAGTGACCGTACATATCAGGCACCAAACCGGGCAACTGGATTTATCGACTTCGTAAATCAGTTCACCAATGTACCAATCTCCATAGTGCGGTCGATCAGCACCAGCGGTGGTGGCATCAACGGCCTCCCGGTCTCATTCAACGAAAACAACCTCGGCTCCTTGGGTGAAAACTTCGTTGCTGATTTCAAGTATGGCTCGCGTAACGAAGACTGCGACCTCAGTTGTGTTCAACTCATTGCTAAATATGGATATCCTGTGGAGACCCACGAAGTTGTAACTGAGGATGGGTATATTTTGAAAATGTTCAGAATACCTAGTGATGGCCCACCCGTTTTAGTTCAGCATGGGTTGATTGGTAGCGCAGACGATTATGTAGTTGCTGGTCCGGAAAGTGGAATAGCGTATTTGCTAGCAAAGGATGGGTATGATGTATGGCTAGCAAACTCACGCGGCTGCAAGCATTCACGCCGACATGTCAAAATTAAACCGACACAAGGACGGTTTTGGGATTTCTCCTGGCACGAAGTTGGTAAATACGACCTTCCGGCTATGATTGACTACACTCTGAACGTCACTGATCGGGACAAGCTTAAATTTGTCGGACATTCTCAAGGAACTACTGCATTCTTTGTAATGGGATCCGAGCGGCCAGAGTATATAGACAAAATAGCCTTGGCTGTAGCAATGTCGCCAGTCGCTTATAACTCTCATATGAGGTCTCCGTTCATTCGTCTGTTAGCGCCTTCATCAGGGTTATTGTATGCGGTGTCAAAATCTTTCGGTATTCATGAGCTTGGACCGGATAACAACTTGGTGAGGCTCGCGCGGTGGCTGGCGTGTGGCACGGGGCAGCTCGCGGAGCTCGTCTGTTCCAACATTATGTTCGTCATAGCGGGGTTCAACGCCGAGCAGCTGAACATGACGAACCTTCCTGTGATATTCAGCCACATGCCTTCTGGAGCTTCCGCGAAGCAGTTAGTTCATTACGCGCAAGAGATTATTTCGAAAAGGTTTAGGCAGTTCGATTACGGGGCGGAAGAGAACAGGCGACGATACGGGAGCAGCGAGCCCCCGGATTACGACCTGGGGAAGGTGTCGGCGCCTCTGGCGCTGATGTACAGCGACGCTGACTGGCTGGTGCACCCGCGCGACGTGGCCAGGACGGAGAGGCAGCTGCCGAACGTCATTGACTCGTATAAGGTCCCGAATAAAAACTTCAATCATATGGACTTCATCATTGCAAAGGATGTGAAATATTTAATTTATAAGAAGCTGAGTAATATATTGTCAAGTGTTTAAGGTAGCCAAAAATAGAGAGCCTGGTCGTATTTTGTTGATTACTTTTGGTATTTTTAAATATTAGATATGGCATTAATTACCATTTTCTTTGTATATTGATGGTTATTAATTAAGTATCATAGTATCTTTTTGTTCTAAATGCGCTATAAATAAAAGGTCATTTTAAAAATTTATTTATTTATAATTTTATATAATTCACTTTCAGTGTAGTGTGTCAGGTACCAAAGAGATACACATAAAATAGGTATAGTTTGTACGGTGGCTTAAGGATAAATGCGCCATACTTTAAGTATGGAGCATTTGTCCTTAAGCCACCGGACAAACTATACTTACCTACCTAAATAAAAATTGTTGCGGAAACATTTGTGATTGTGTTAGTGATAATTAGCGCACGGACAGGTGGTGGCATTATTGAGCAGAGGGGGCAACGGAGTCGCCTAGGTTACATTGTATGATTGAATGACCTACTTGACCGGTAATACCTATTTTCCTGGCGTCTGCTTTACCTAATGCCCATAATCGCCAATAGGGATGATGACACATGTTGAATTTTGTAATAAAATTTAGTTAAATGGATGCAAAATGATTAATATATCGTAATAAATTGAAAATGAAAGAAATCTATCAAAATAACTAGTTCAAAGGCTTCAAAGGTTACAAAATTTACGAAATGTATTAAAAACAATATTGCTGCTCTAAAACTCTAGTATTACAGGTATACAATTATAAAGCTGTTTAGCATAATATCATGTCTTAGAAGTATTATTAATAAAAAATATTTACTATACAGGATTCAATGTTATATTTCAAACGGATGGTTCACTGTGTTTTTAATAATTAGCCGATGACCGTGAATACACAAGGGCAGCTAGAAAACCGGAATATGGAAGTTACCGGATAGATTTAACAGATTACGAATAGGTATGCTATGATAGAAGCTTATAAATCTGTATTATTGAAGTGTGGACACTTGGACAGCTTCTTTTTTCAAACCAAAATACTTATGTGTTCCGTTTTTAACCCATTACCGCATTCGAAGCCATATATGATCGTTAACATTCTCAGCTCTGTTGACATGTGTCAAAGTTCAAATTTGATTTAATGTTTTTTTTTTTTAAGTACCTCTTGATTGCGGTAAATGATAGTTAATTAAAAGTTACCTACTGAACCGTCGGTGACAAGACAATGAGGCGCTACTAACATTAAGGACCCCAATTCCACATGCCAAACTGTGATACATGGATTTCCATCCGAGATCATTACTTACTTGTTTGACTCGTGTGTACCAAAATGTATCAAATTGGATTCACTAGCGATTGACAGTTTTGGTCGTCAAATTGGGCTCTGTTCGTTTCTTTCATTTAACTGGTACAGTCAGGATCAAAAGTAACTATGCAATCGAAGACGTCAAAAGCTCTTATTCCCTTTTAAAAAGGACTTTTGACGTCTTCGTTTGCGTAGTTACTTTTGATGCTGACTGTACCACCTGGTACCTAAATCATATCAACAACCGACAAACCGGTACGTTTTAACCGGTACAGTCCATCCGGAAAATTAGCCGCAGATAATGTGACCAATAACCAGAGCAACGAGTACCCCTCTATATGTAGTTACTTTGTAATACAGACTCGGGCATCGGTGGAAGACGAAGAATGTAAACTACTTGAACAATACAATTCCTAAAGATCTAGGTTTGGTACAGTAGTAGTGTAATTAATTAGAATATTATATCATTGCCAGGCGTTTCAGTTGAGGGAAAGTAGGGCCAAGTTACATATAGTATTATTAAAGGTTTGTCGCCTACTGTTTTTGTTTCAGCAATAATACGCAATGGGTTTTGTTCCAATGATATAATATAGGTCCTGTCATAGGGCAATAGGTATTGATCGGTGAAGGATAGAGTGGCAGGACAGCAAAAAAATGAGTTCGAAGCAACGTAAAAATTGCGCACTGTACGGCTTCAGAGGAATTTCCTTCCGAACGCTTCCGAGGTTTTTCCAACGGGCTACAGTATGAGGTTCACTATAAAATATAACGGTTACACTCAGCACGTCACGTGTCACCGTTATACTTTATAGTGATAGTATGTCTCACGAAAGTTTAAATTTAATAGTATGAGGTTCTCCAAAAAAGGAGTGTTAAGGTTCTTGAAGGGTAGGCAATGCGCATGTGAATCCTCTGGGGTTGCAGGCGTCCATAGGCAACGGTAACTGCTTACCATCAGGCGGGCCGTATGGCCACCGTCGTGGTACAAAAAAAAAACCGGCCAAGTGCGATTCGGACTCGCGCACCGAGGGTTCCGTACAAACCTGTAGGTATATAAGTAAAAGTTCACCCATTGCATTGACATAGAAAATTGATTTTATTACAGCTTAAAGGTATTATAGACGGTATTTGATATGAATTTCACTCAGAGAAAGAAACCAATGGAGTGGTAATTGTCAGGCGTCTCCCTCTGCCAAAAGTACAAGACCACTGGTCGTAGCGGTTATATAAAACTAGTTGTCGCGCGTCAAACGCCATTCAATGAATGTCAATCAGCGCGCAACGATCTGAGGTAAAAATGCCGAATTGCTGCGTGTTTTCATGTAAGAAAAGATCTGAATTATCTAGTTTACAGAAGGATAACGTTTCTTTTCATCTCTAAGTATAATTACGTCTAAATATCATCAAATAGTGCACGAAATTAGCAAAAAACTAAAAAATATTGTCAATCAGAAAGTGTTGCCACTTAATGGTACTACATCTGCTTTAGGGTAATTTTTAAACTTGACTCTTCATAGTACATTGTACCATCGCGTTCATAATTGCATACCCAATTTATCAATGAATTCATTCATAAATTGGGTATGCAATTATGAACACGATTACATCGAGGGAGGTAAGTGAAATATTGCAAACAAGAGTAATCGACTCCAGTGCGGCAGAAATACATCCGTCATTATGTCATTCATTGTCATTGGCAATACACTTAAAGGATACTCCGTGGTTTAGGCAGAGACCCATTCGGCATACAGCCATAATTGTAAAGCATTGCTCTGTTAAGCAGTGTGTCTGTGTGTGTGTGTGTGTGTTGTTATTAAATGGTTTCTAAACATATTTTAATCGACTTTAAAATTATTGAAACTTGTCTATGGTCTCAAAAATACAGCTACCATAAACAAATTTCCGTTTTAATAGACAAATTCCAACTAGTGTGATGAATTCCGCATGAATTCCGCTCTAATGTGTGGCGCCCCTTAAGTGAAATATACTTGTAGATGCTTGAAATAACGATATTCCTGTTTAGAAATTAATTCGTTCCTTTATTTTCACCATACATTTTATGTAGCATTTTAATTTTGTATGGATTATACTTTATTTATTATAAGGTACTGTAGCATGACGCTACGTTTACCGTACGACATCTGTCGACTTTCTTCACAACTTCCGTGTCTAAGGAAGGTCTAAGGCTAGGTTGCTGTTGATATATAAAAAAGTGTACATTGTGATTCACGGCATTACAGGTAGATGGCGCTTATATCAGTCCGCATTTTGTAATACGACTGGCAGTTATAAAATTGAGATAATACTCGCGCTAATTTTGAATGTGAATTTTTGAGGTATTCCAGATTGTCAAAAAGAAAAAAGTTGATTTTTGATGGAGTGTGTCAGAGCTACGGGGGAGATTTTTAAAGAAAAACAGATATTCTGGTTTTGTCTGGGGGTTTTGCTATAATTTGCTTAGTTGCATCGTGGTGAAGTGCGATTTATTTCTCTAGATCTTTGCATTCAAACATTATATAGCAAGTGCTATTAATACATTATTGGAGCAAAAACAAAACCAAATACGTTGCCGGGCAAAAGGCTATAAATTATATAGCAAGTGCTATACAGTGGAACCGCCTGAGCCGGAAGGATTCCGGAAGGCACTTGTGGGTGCCGGACCGGCGAGACGGTCTGCAACTGCCGCGTTTTCCGCAGGTTTCTTCACCATCGTCGGAGAATTAGAGTCCGCATCCAGCGGGCTCTCCAAGTGAGAAAAGGAGTTTAGCGAGCTATTGAGTCCGCCTAAACCAAAGCGGACACTTGCCCACGAACTCTTTTCAATTTAAAACTACAGCTTTAGCCATCCTGTCTTTCGAGAATATCATATTATTTACATTTTTTTTAAAAACGTTATAAATCCGATTCCATTTCTTTGTATCCAGTATTTTTGTGCCATAATAGTTTTTTTTGTTGTTTTGCTAAATTTCCCAAAAATTCCAATTGCCTCGTTTGACGGGCGTATAAAGACCTGGCTCTTTAATTTAGGCTACGTTCAGCCAGCGAATCATCTGTCACCATCTATATCACCCGCCTCATTAACCCATTATTTTCCTGCAGCCAAATTATTACCAGCCGAGTCTTTATTTTTACTTACCAGTTTTGCTAACTATTGAATGTGAAATATCCTTATATAGGTACAGTTATCTTCATTTTTAAGTGAAGTGCGAATATTAAATATTCTGATTATTGTAATTTAATTACATTCTAACCACTAAGGTAACTATTGAATGTGAAATATCCTTATATAGGTACAGTTATCTTCATTTTTAAGTGAAGTGCTAATTTTAAATATTTTTATTGTTGTAATTTAATTACATTCTGACCACTAAGGAAGTTATTGAATGTGAAATATCTTTATATAGATACCGTTATTGTAATTTTTACGTGAAATGCACATTTTAAATAATCTGACTATTGTTGCTAATTTTAAATAATTTACTTTGTCTTCAAAATTAAACGTGTTAATGCAATTATAGAAGTGTTTTACTGCAGTACGTTATACGTACTTATCCCCTTAAATATGCACTTTTAATTTCCGACTCTGGTATCACTGTACCTAACAGGTATGTTTTAGTGATAGGAGAACACAAAAATAAATGTCGATATTAACATTAGCAGTATGATATACTTTTTATTTATAATAGAAAATGAAGAAGAGATAATAGAAATAGAAACACAAATTGGAAACAGATGCCCATTACAATCAAAGTATCAACTGAGAAGGACTCTGGAACATCACGATGTCGCTAGTGACTGATTAATCCTTCAACTGAAGAACAAATCAAATTACTTTAATAAATATTTTGATTTGTTTATTTTAAGTAGACACACTACTATATAAATTATAAACTTATATAGATGTCATATACAAAGGAAAAAGTGACCTAGGCCTCAGGCCCAGCCCTGGGCACCGGAGGCCTAGGTCACTTTTTCCTTTGTATATGACATCTATATAAGTTTATGATTAATCATTGTTCATTAGAGTGACAAATTCACTGATGTGGATAGAGGAACGTCGTGAGCGTCAGGATGGCGGGTGGACCTCGGGAATTTTATCGAATTGTTAATAAAAGTACTGTACCTTTAGTGTACCTCAGTGTACCTTCAGTAGAAATCAGTGTACCTCTTTCTAAAACGAGATTTTTCTAAAAAAAGGTCCACCCGCCATCCTGACGTCAGGATGACGTGAGTTTGCTAGCCATACATCATACCCATCCTTTGCTAGCAAATACGCTATTCCACTTTCCGGACCACTCTTGCACTTTATTACTCAAAAGGTGTGTAATTCGTTTGTATATTCAGTGTACCTCAGTGTACCTTTATTAAAAATCAGTGATGAAAGATTTACCAGGTCCACCCGCCATCCTGACGTCAGAATGGCGGGTGGACCTGGTAAATCTTGCACTTTATCACTTAAAAGGTGTGTAATTAGATTGCATATTCAGTGTACCTCAGTGTACCTTTAGTAAAAATCAGTGTACCTCTTGCTAAAATGAGATTTTTTCGAAAAAGGTCCACCCGTCAGAATGGCGGGTGGACCTATGAATTGATACATTAAACCACATATAATGTATGTGGTAATAGTGTACCTTCAGTGTACCTCTGTATAACTTTAAAAACAATCTGCATACCTCTCCCGAAAAGGAGCTACGCTTAAAATAAGGTTTATGGCGGGTGGACCTTTTTCGAAAAAATCTCAGTTTAGCAAGAGGTACACTGATTTTTACTAAAGGTACACTGAGGTACACTGAAGATGCAAACTAATCACATACCTTTTGAGTGATATAGTGCAGGATTTACCAGGTCCACCCGCCATCCTGACGTCAGGATGGCGGGTGGACCTTATTTTGAGCGTAGCTCCTTTTGAGGAGAGGTATGCAGATTGTTTTTGAAGTTATACAGAGGTACACTGAAGGTACACTATAACCACATACATTATATGTGGTTTAATGTATCATTTACCAGGTCCACCCGCCATCCTGACGTCAGGATGGCGGGTGGACCTTTTTTTTAGAAAAATCTCGTTTTAGAAAGAGGTACACTGATTTCTACTGAAGGTACACTGAGGTACACTAAAGGTACAGTACTTTTATTAACAATTCGATAAAATTCCCGAGGTCCACCCGCCATCCTGACGCTCACGACGTTCCTCTATCCACATCAGTGAATTTGTCACTCTAATGAACAATGATTAATCATAAACTTATATAGATGTCATATACAAAGGAAAAAGTGACCTAGGCCTCCGGTGCCCAGGGCTGGGCCTGAGGCCTAGGTCACTTTTTCCTTTGTATATGACATCTATATAAGTTTATAATTTATATAGTAGTGTGTCTACTTAAAATAAACAAATCAAAATATTTATTAAAGTAATTTGATTTGTTCTTCAGTTGAAGGATTAATCAGTCACTAGCGACATCGTGATGTTCCAGAGTCCTTCTCAGTTGATATTTTGATTGTAATGGGCATCTGTTTCCAATTTGTGTTTCTATTTCTATTATCTCTTCTTCATTTTCTATTATAAATAAAAAGTATATCATACTGCTAATGTTAATATCGACATTTATTTTTGTGTTCTCCTATCACTAAAACATACCTGTTAGGTACAGTGATATCAGAGTCGGAAATTAAAAGTGCATATTTTAGGGGATAAGTACGTATAACGTACTGCAGTAAAACACTTCTATAATTGCATTAACACGTTTAATTTTGAAGACAAAGTAAATTATTTAAAATTAGCAACAATAGTCAGATTATTTAAAATTTAGCATTTCACGTAAAAATTACAATAACGGTATCTATATAAAGATATTTCACATTCAATAACTTCCTTAGTGGTCAGAATGTAATTAAATTACAACAATAAAAATATTTAAAATTAGCACTTCACTTAAAAATGAAGATAACTGTACCTATATAAGGATATTTCACATTCAATAGTTACCTTAGTGGTTAGAATGTAATTAAATTACAATAATCAGAATATTTAATATTCGCACTTCACTTAAAAATGAAGATAACTGTACCTATATAAGGATATTTCACATTCAATAGTTAGCAAAACTGGTAAGTAAAAATAAAGACTCGGCTGGTAATAATTTGGCTGCAGGAAAATAATGGGTTAATGAGGCGGGTGATATAGATGGTGACAGATGATTCGCTGGCTGAACGTAGCCTAAATTAAAGAGCCAGGTCTTTATACGCCCGTCAAACGAGGCAATTGGAATTTTTGGGAAATTTAGCAAAACAACAAAAAAAACTATTATGGCACAAAAATACTGGATACAAAGAAATGGAATCGGATTTATAACGTTTTTAAAAAAAATGTAAATAATATGATATTCTCGAAAGACAGGATGGCTAAAGCTGTAGTTTTAAATTGAAAAGAGTTCGTGGGCAAGTGTCCGCTTTGGTTTAGGCGGACTCAATAGCTCGCTAAACTCCTTTTCTCACTTGGAGAGCCCGCTGGATGCGGACTCTAATTCTCCGACGATGGTGAAGAAACCTGCGGAAAACGCGGCAGTTGCAGACCGTCTCGCCGGTCCGGCACCCACAAGTGCCTTCCGGAATCCTTCCGGCTCAGGCGGTTCCACTGTATAGCACTTGCTATATAATTTATAGCCTTTTGCCCGGCAACGTATTTGGTTTTGTTTTTGCTCCAATAATGTATTAATAGCACTTGCTATATAATGTTTGAATGCAAAGATCTAGAGAAATAAATCGCACTTCACCACGATGCAACTAAGCAAATTATAGCAAAACCCCCAGACAAAACCAGAATATCTGTTTTTCTTTAAAAATCTCCCCCGTAGCTCTGACACACTCCATCAAAAATCAACTTTTTTCTTTTTGACAATCTGGAATACCTCAAAAATTCACATTCAAAATTAGCGCGAGTATTATCTCAATTTTATAACTGCCAGTCGTATTACAAAATGCGGACTGATATAAGCGCCATCTACCTGTAATGCCGTGAATCACAATGTACACTTTTTTATATATCAACAGCAACCTAGCCTTAGACCTTCCTTAGACACGGAAGTTGTGAAGAAAGTCGACAGATGTCGTACGGTAAACGTAGCGTCATGCTACAGTACCTTATAATAAATAAAGTATAATCCATACAAAATTAAAATGCTACATAAAATGTATGATGAAAATAAAGGAACGAATTAATTTCTAAACAGGAATATCGTTATTTCAAGCATCTACAAGTATATTTCACTTAAGGGGCGCCACACATTAGAGCGGAATTCATGCGGAATTCATCACACTAGTTGGAATTTGTCTATTAAAACGGAAATTTGTTTATGGTAGCTGTATTTTTGAGACCATAGACAAGTTTCAATAATTTTAAAGTCGATTAAAATATGTTTAGAAACCATTTAATAACAACACACACACACACACACAGACACACTGCTTAACAGAGCAATGCTTTACAATTATGGCTGTATGCCGAATGGGTCTCTGCCTAAACCACGGAGTATCCTTTAAGTGTATTGCCAATGACAATGAATGACATAATGACGGATGTATTTCTGCCGCACTGGAGTCGATTACTCTTGTTTGCAATATTTCTCTTACCTCCCTCTATGTAATCGTGTTCATAATTGCATACCCAATTTATGAATGAATTCATTGATAAATTGGGTATGCAATTATGAACGCGATGGTACAATGTACTATGAAGAGTCAAGTTTAAAAATTACCCTAAAGCAGATGTAGTACAATTAAGTGGCAACACTTTCTGATTGACAATATTTTTTAGTTTTTTGCTAATTTCGTGCACTATTTGATGATATTTAGACGTAATTATACTTAGAGATGAAAAGAAACGTTATCCTTCTGTAAACTAGATAATTCAGATCTTTTCTTACATGAAAACACGCAGCAATTCGGCATTTTTACCTCAGATCGTTGCGCGCTGATTGACATTCATTGAATGGCGTTTGACGCGCGACAACTAGTTTTATATAACCGCTACGACCAGTGGTCTTGTACTTTTGGCAGAGGGAGACGCCTGACAATTACCACTCCATTGGTTTCTTTCTCTGAGTGAAATTCATATCAAATACCGTCTATAATACCTTTAAAGAATAGTGCAAGATTTACCAGGTCCACCCGCCATCCTGACGTCAGAATGGCGGGTGGACCTGGTAAATCTTGCACTTTATCACTCAAAAGGTGTGTAATTAGATTGCATATTCAGTGTACCTCAGTGTACCTTTAGTAAAAATCAGTGTACCTCTTGCTAAAACGAGATTCTTTCGAAAAAGGTCCACCCGTAAGAATGGCGGGTGGACCTATGAAATGATACATTAAACCACATATAATGTATGTGGTAATAGTGTACCTTCAGTGTACCTCTGTATAACTTTAAAAACAATCTGCATACCTCTCCCGAAAAGGAGCTACGCTTAAAATAAGGTTTATGGCGGGTGGACCTTTTTCGAAAAAATCTCGGTTTAGCAAGAGGTACACTGAGGTACACTGAAGATGCAAACTAATCACATACCTTTTGAGTGATATAGTGCAGGATTTACCAGGTCCACCCGCCATCCTGACGTCAGGATGGCGGGTGGACCTTATTTTGAGCGTAGCTCCTTTTGAGGAGAGGTATGCAGATTGTTTTTGAAGTTATACAGAGGTACACTGAAGGTACACTATAACCACATACATTATATGTGGTTTAATGTATCATTTACCAGGTCCACCCGCCATCCTGACGTCAGGATGGCGGGTGGACCTTTTTTTAGAAAAATCTCGTTTTAGAAAGAGGTACACTGATTTCTACTGAAGGTACACTGAGGTACACTAAAGGTACAGTACTTTTATTAACAATTCGATAAAATTCCCGAGGTCCACCCGCCATCCTGACGCTCACGGAACGTCTAGTGTAATTGGAATCACATTGGAACGGTAATCTAAACACGTGGGTTCGAATCCCGTGATGTTCCGGAGTTCTTTGCAGTTCATTGTTTCATTGTAATAGTTATTTGTTTCCAATTAGTAGTATTTTCCACTAAATATAAAAGCAAATACACATCAAAATATTAAATTGATAATATAAAAGTTATTCTAATTCAGCTTGCAAGATTTGTCCTGAACAAATAGGCAAACTAACTTACGTAGAATACTAACATTATATTATACGAGTAAGTAATATGCTGGTAGAAAAACTTGATATTTAATCACAACTTAACATTATAATTTTATCAATAGCTAAACCTTATACGTGGTAAAGAAACAAAAATATATAACAAACCTACGATCAATGTTTCTCTGCGTCCATAGGAAACACCTTAGACAACCCTACACGTGATCCCTGGGTGGTGCTAAAAGAGTTACAAACTTGGCAGCTCTACTGTCCTACCCGGACCTCGCAGCGCTCACTGGATTTTCTTCATCATCTGCTTTCCCACTACCCAAGGGAAGAAATGCCTATCTAAATATATCCAGTGACATGTAGGCATACGATAAATAAATCTACGATGAACGAAATGTGACATTTTCAAGTCAAAGGTACATCATTATCGGTTGTCAATAAGGCGTTACCTTAAAAAAATCATTTAAAAATGAACTCTATTAACAACCGACAATGATGTACCTTTGATTTGAAAACGTCACAAATATCGATACTTAAGTATATTATTATCGACGCGTTCCTCGCACTGTCTACGTTTACTTAAAGATGACATTATCTAGTTCACGTACAAGTTGTCTGTGTCTATGTTTGTACTTGTGTGAGTATATTTTTTGCTTGTGTTTGATAATTTTATCGTGTGCGTGTGTAGCGACGTCAATGGAAAATGCATTAGTGTTAACAATATTTGTGTGCGTTTCCTCGCCCCCCGCGCCGAAATCGGCAGACTTTTTGTGATATAAATTAGTGCGCGTCTCGCATCCGGTTGGTTTAATAATCAAAGGAATTTCAATTTAATACCTCTACGCGTTTACGAGGGAAAAGGTAGTAAGTTTAAAATTTAAAGAAATATTTTTTGTATGATTTTACTAAAAATTTCTACTTTTCGTAATTTTTCCTTTGTCTGTGCTATATGAAGTTTCTTCGTGACAAGTTTCAAGTTTCTGAGTTTACGGGAAGTACCCTTTAGGTTTTGAGTTTCTTGCGAGTGCTCAGTTTCAAAATATGCGACTTAAATTGCTATTTATTTTGATTGCGTTAACATAAAAGTTTGGTTTCGTTACATCTGAAGATCCTATAGCCCTGAGTATTTGACTTGAATTTCAATTTAATACCTCCACGCGTTTACGAGGAAAAAGGACAACGTTACATATTTTGTGAGTCCATGGATTTATATGACGTGGATCTAATTCTTCAGTCACAAAGTGAGGCCGAAAGAGAAGGGGACTGTGTCTCGTTTTGACTAAGGAGGTAATGACCTCATCCGACAGTCAAATTGTCAATATGTGATCTCTATCGGACCGTTTTTACAGCTTTTTACTAGTCACCTATGAACGACTGTTTTACTCGGTAAGGTTCAACTGTGGTTAAAAAGTGTAATAATTAGTTCCAGTTTTTATAAATCCATGCGTAAGTCGGAACATCCTGACTGACAGTCACTCCTAAACATATGTTTCGAGCCACCCTCTATACATATAGTAGGTATAGAAAAATACGATAATTTTGCTACTAGTAGCTACTTTGATAGTAAATTGTTTCCAGTAAAATATTGGAAAATTGAATTGGCATGTTTTTTATTGTGGTTTTTGAAATTATCTTATAATTTTGTTCGTTTGGTATTTGTACTTTTTTAATTTATACTTTTTTTAAATATTTTGTTAAAAAAAATTGTTACAAATTTCACCAGGCTGTCATCAGGCAATCGGCAGGTGGCTGCAATCTTCTGCGACTTGTCGCGCGCCTTTGCGATGATAGACTCATTGAGTAACAGGAGATGACATCCCTAAGAAATTATTTGTACCATGAGTTGTAGTGAAAATCACTAAAAGTCTGACATTGGCTGTTGGACCACTGACATGATTACACGCAAGTGTCAAACTTTAAAAAAAATCAAATACTAAATGTAAAGGCTTCTTGCATGATAATAAACTGTAAAAATAATTCTAAAAATAGTAATAAAAGCCAGGGAATTACATTCCATACGTAAGTAAGTGCAAAGTTTGGTGTTACATTAATTCAAAATATTAATGTTGGCGGGCGACGCCATATTCCTTGGCACACAGATCGCAGAAGTAATAACATATGTGCCTACACTTGATTTACCTACATTATTGTTTAATAGTACTCAGCATAAACATATTTAATATTATGGTGCAATAAATGATATCATGATTATGATTATTATGATTTTATGATTTACGTATAAACATGTTTTAGATAAGTACGTTAGGTGATGTTTATTTCATTAAACATATTTTTATTTTACAACAAGGGTGATTTTACTAGAGTTGTTAATGTGAGTAAAATACATACAAAAGATTTTAATGATCTGAATTTAAAACTTAAATATCGAAATATAACCCATGTTATACCTACTCACACAATGGTTTTTTTCATCCGTGAGAGGGAATCAATGTCATTTTAAGTAAATATCAAGATCATTAACCCTCAAAGTTCGTATTGAAAGGAGCTTGTCGGCAAAAATAGTTTTTTTCTCCATTCGTTCCTAAAACTCTAGGGTAAGGAGCAAAATAAACATTAGGTAAAAATAAAACAATAATACAGTTAATTACGTTTCCTTACAAAATTTGTTTAGGCAGAATATGAATTTTGTCAAAACCGTGTCTTGTGTCTTTTGTTAAAGCTACTCTTTGATTCAGTGACAGCTGTCAACCGCCAAACATGGCGCACAAAATTTGTTCTAGATACGAGTAGCTCATCTAGTAGAATACATAATACATCAATGGATAGACCACGCACTTCTCATTAAGAAGCTTGCACTGTACGGCATTGCCGGTAATTTTCTAAATACAATGACATCCTTTTAAAAAAATCGTAAACAATGTACGTACGTCCTCAATGCGAAGTCTAATAAGGAGGAGATTGGTAACTGTGCGGTGCCGCAGGGGTCTGTCGGCGGAAATAACTTGTTCCTGATCCTTGTAAATGACATTACAACAGCTTGCCCGGACCAGGAATTTGTTATGTTTGCTGTGACACATGTATAATTGTCAATGCTAATGATTTTGAGCGCTTAAAATCCAAACTATGTCACGTCATAAATCAGATTATAAAATGGTTTTCTGCAAATGGCATGCTTCTAAATCCGGAGAAAACAAATATCGTTCACTTCCAATTGAGAAAAACAATTAAACAGAAACTCAATATTGTACTAAATGATATCCAAATACCCCAAGTTGACGCTGTAAAATACCTAGGATTTCAAATCGACTCTGGGCTGACGTGGGCTCCCCACATACAAGTAACGTGTGATAAATTAGCATCTGCTTGCAATACCTTGTCACGAATTACACCTAGTCTGTCTGTGGAAACATAAAAAAAGCGTAGGTCAGGGAGGGAACAGTCGCTAGGATTTTTTCAAGAGGCTGTAGCATGAAAAATATAAATCCCTGAACTAATTGTTGCAAGTACAGAGCACAGTGCATTATTAAACTTTCATATGTAGCAAATATATTTGCTGTTACTTTCACCAAAAAAGATATATCCATTCTTTTTTAGAAATTGGGAATCGAGCCACTGTGTACCCGTTGTTGTATACAGTGACTAGGACCCCCTAGTACACAGTGGTTCTAACAGTACACAGTGGCTCGAGTACACAGTGGTTCTAACAGTACACAATGGCTACGTAAGAATCGAACCTAAATAAACTTTATAACAAAAAACATTTTTGTTGAATAAAACGGTAATTAGAATCGGTAAGCCTAATTCCGGAATAATCGTTTCTGATTCATTCTTCATTTAAAATAGGTACTTACCTAATAAATGTCGCATGATTTATTCACTTTCATTTTATTCAAAAAAGAGTGCAAGAATTATTTTTAATAATAAAATAACTTTTATTCTTATTCATATTCAAGTAAATTTTAGCCCAACTCTGTAAGGTGCACAGTGGTTCGCGAGCCACCGTGTACTTTTCTGAAACGAACGACTGTTGACCTTCGCGCCATTTTGTATTTTAGATAGAACTAAAAACAAATAGAAACATCGAGGGCCTTGAATTATCAGCCAATACTAAGTAGATTAGACACACTCTTCGATAAAAATATAAGTAATTAAAAATCTCGTTCGAGTTAAGAAAAAAGAGGAGTGAAACTTACCTGGAAATGTAATTTTGATAGCATTCAACACAAAAACGCACCATAATACATTCGCATGGCGCCGAAGCGGCTCACTAACTAGTTCGTACATAATAGGGTACGGAACGCTTCCGATTGATGTAGAGGACAGACATAAAGCTCTTTCCGTTTCCCGCACAGCACATTCGAGCCACTGTTCCCACCGAGCGACTGTACCCTCCCTGACCCTGCTACGGATATTTCCACTCAATTCTGTTGCAGGGTATGGGTCTGTGTGCCACTGCTGCAGACCATGAGCGAGCATTTAGGATGCAAAAGCGCGCCCTGCGTATTGTAGATGGAAAACCAGTGGATTATCCAGCACAGTGCCTTTTCATAAAACACAAAATTCTAACTTTACCTTGTTTATACATTGTAGCAGCTTGTACATACGTCAGATCTAACATTGAAGATTATGAATCTAGCGCACAATCACGTCGGTATCCCATGCTTAGACAACCCGTACTGTTCGCCCCTTGGCGACGACTTGACAAATCCCGACGGTCACTCAGAATCATGGGTCCAATTCTTTACAATGTGGTACCAAAGGAGATAAAAGAATCAAAAACTGATGCTATATTTAAAAAAAAACTGAAATTGTTCCTTCTAGTCAAGCTTATTATAGTACTAGCCTTTTCCCGCGGCTTCGCCCGCGTACTATAAGTACTCAAAAAGAATACGATACCCATGTTGATTTTCAGACTTTGTGAACACATTTGCCCCTTTTAGGGGTTGAATTTTCAAAAAACCTGAAACACGTATTTACTCATTTATCGTTAGGAATACTCCTGTGAAGTTTCGAATAAAATAGTCCAACAAATCTTGATTCGCCATACAATATTTGGACCCCCATTTTACCCCCTTAGGGGGTGAATTTTGAACAATCCTTTCTTAGTGCACCCCTAGACCTAATAAGGAACCTACATGCCAAATTTGGAATCTCTAGAACCAGCGGTTTGGGCTGTGCGTTGATATGTCAGTCAGTCAGTCAGTCAGTCGTCAATTAAAATATGCCGTCGTGCGTTGTCAAATGCTGCAGAAATGCCACCGTTCTAAAGAAAAAAACGGATGGGGTAACTTTTCACCGTTATGTAAACAATTAGGAGAAAAACTGCCATTTTATCACGCCAGGTGGCGCATTGTGAACTGTACCCAGCATTGACATAAGAACTGTCAAATCACATACATATTTGTCTCGTAATTCAAAATATTCCCATATTTTCCCAGTTTTATCAAGAATGCCTCAATGTTGTGCGGTGAAATGTAAAAATAGAGGCACCCATTTATTTCCTAAAGACCATACATGAAACGTTGGCAAAATGCGTTAAGAATAAAAAACTTTAGGGCAAGTGATACGAGCCGCTTATGTAGGCAACATTTAAAAAAGATGATCATTTCGGAAAGATTAAGTAAAGGAGTAAGGAAAGTTATCAATTAAAAATGCTCACTGTGTGCCTGTACGCCAAGCCTTTAAAACTTTCTTCAGAACTATCTGTAAGTACTTAAAAGTATAGGTACTCAATATATCTAACATTACCTTGTTAGTAATAACAGATCTCATTTCATTTTATTTAAATGCTTATTTAACTTTCAGTTGCTGAACTAGTTGCAATTTTTTTGAGGAATAGGCTGTACCATCCATATTCTGGGTCACCAAAACAAAACAAGAAAACCAGCAGCTCTTGAACATGAGAAGTGATATGCATCACCCACTCAAAGAAAGCTCCTTATTAACGATTTTGAAGTGACAGAACACGAAACAGCAATATAACACATTACAGCGACAGAACCAACCGTAAGCCATAGCACTGAAGTAAGGCGAGAAGAAGACATATGTACTACTGCGGAAATTGATGTTCTAGAATTCTAGATCAACGTGCACACATGGACCCACAGCATTTAAGGAGCACTCAAGTTGACCATTACAACAATGGTTTTCACCAACTTTTGTGAAGTATAATTTTCATAAATCATCGGCGTGTTTGGGTCTGACAACAATCTTCAAGTTCAATGACACTTAGGATTAGGTCAGATAATTTGGCAGCAGTGTTTACTGAAAACCAATTATTCTTGATGACGATTCTGATGCATTATGAACAAGAAAATAAATAAAACAAAACTAAAACATTCTAATGCCTTTTTATTCAAGACAAGTAATCTTTTTATGTATAATATATATATGAGTTAGATATCATAATATATGTTTATGACACAGAACAATAATGAATCAGAAGCAACAACTTTCAACGAGCATTTGTGGCTTCTAGCTTAATGTATTTTTTAAAGCGTAGACAATGAGATTCCAATATTTTCTCTTGCCTCAATAAAGCTATCCTTGTATTTGTGCATAATCGGCTTTTTCTAGCTTTAAATTCCTATTTATATGTTCTAGGTATGTTACTGTTATTTCGTTTCTTAAACAATACCTTGCAGCATATGGGCACAGTGTGCACAGTGAAATTGCAATATTTTCTCTTGCTGCAATAAAGCTCTCCTTGTATTAGAGCATAATAGAGATACTTTTTTAGTTTTAAATATCCATTTTTATTTTCTAGGTATGATACTGTTACCTCGTTTTACTCGCTTCTTAAGCAGTACCTTGCAGCATATGCAGGACCCTTTACCTCAATAACAGTATCCTCACTTAGCAACCCATCTGGTGAGGCGACGAGAAATGGATATTCTTTAGAAATTAATATTATGCATTTCTGCGCGTCCAATCCATAAGTAGCTTCATAGATTTGTAAGGCAATTGGCTCCTGTATTTTGCCGTGAGACACAGCTCTAGTGACTACAGAGCGCCACAAAATATGTTACATTACACTCTTCACATTGGCTTTACACTGTCCACAGTGTCCACGCAAACACGTAAATGTACCGTCGGATAACGATAAGATAACGAGACTCATATAGGAGTTATCCCTTTGGTTAAGTGCAAAATCTTTGAAAATATTCTTATATTTCATGCATGCTATGTTGAGAATCGGCGAATCTGCGTTTATATCCCTGTAAGTATCAGAAGATGAACACGCATATGAGCGGTCCCCCTGGATATCCAGCTGTGCACCAAAGTTTTAGTGTCGATCATACGCCTCTTATCTAAAATAAAAACAGCACGTGAGCTTTGATAATTGAAAATAATGCTAAAAATGCAGAACATAACCTCAAATATTGTTAGTGTTTACCTTTGTAATAATCAGCCTTTTTCCTGCCACCGATGCGTTCCTCCTTCGCAGCTCAGTTTGCGGTTCACGTACGATCATGAAGCCGAAGATTTTATCCTTATATCGCAAGAGTTAAATAAAATTTCCTCATAATGACACTTCACACAAAACGTAAACAAGGTACAGTGCACAGTAGCGACATCTGCCCCGACCTTTTAGTGTGGCTCCTCATTCATTGCGTAATTATATTAAGAATCAATAAATTCGTAAACTATAAACTTCACGGTAGCGGTGTTGCCAGGTGGTTGAATAGGGAAACTTCCCGAACGTAAGGGGGTCTATAATCGCCGCGATATGTTGTCAATACGATATTGACGTCCCCAGTCCCAACTAGACGTTTTATTTCACGCACGGTTTCAACGAATATTAACGTTACCTAATTAATACTTAATAACTTTTATGCTTTTGTGAGCAAATTATATTATTTATAATTTTTTGAAAAAAAATTGTAAATAAACAAAATTATATATTTCTTAAAATTATTCCATAAACTTCGTAAAACAAAAAGCCCATATCTAATCGTAGATTGAAAGCGCGAAGTTATGTTACCGCTACTGATCTGTCAAACTTTCGTCTCATTCTAACTATCGCTCCCTCTCACTCTGAGCGGCTGACTAGTCGCTTCAGTAATCGACTGGTCAAGCGATTAGAACGAGATGGAACAATAGTTAGAATGAGAGGTCAGCTCTTAAGTCAAACCGATTGTGTTGATCGATCGAGGAGCATTTATAACCAACTTCAAAAAAACGACCAAGTGCGTGTCGGACCACGCATAATGGAGGGTTCCGTAGCTTCAATGGAATAAGAACCAGACTAATGCCAAAAGGTCGTATCTGATGCCTATGGAAGAAGTTTTTTGGAAATAACTCAAAAATGGCTAGACCTAATATAATGTTCAAAATAATTTTCCTAAAAATTTTGTCATAATGCGCATCTTCTCAAATTTTTTCATATTTATTGGACTTACGGTTCAAAAGTTACAGGGGGGGGACGCTATTTTTCCGACTTTCGAAGCGATTATTTCCGAAAATATGATTTTACTAAACCCCTATTCATTTTTAAATACCTATCCAACAATATATTACACGTTAGGGTTGAAATGAAAAAAAAATCACTCCCCACTTTACGTATAGGGGAGGTACCCTAATAAAACATTTTTTTCCACTTTTTATTTTACCACTTTGTCGGCGTGATTGATATACATATTAATACCAAATTTCAGCTTTCTAGTGCTAACGATCACTGAGATTATCCGCGGACGGACGGACGGACGGATGGGCAAACATGGCGAAACTATAAGGGTTCCTAGTTGACTACGGAACCCTAAAAAAGGAAACAGTTTGACCCGTATGTTTGTATGTATGTATGTTTGTTCGCGATTATCTCGCGTTATTGGGACGACAATAGAGGCCACCACACTCAACAGTAGTCTTGTACTTTTAATAAATAGTAAATTTAGATTTCCTCTTCAGTATATTTCATCAAATTTATTAGATAGTAAATAATAAATAGTAAATTTAGATTTTTTAAATTTGATCTTTTAGTCGCCTCTTCAGTAGATTTCATCAAATTTATTAAAACAGGTGCTTATTAATTCTATTTAACCATATATATTACTAATCTTATTTTTTTAAATTAAAAAATACTGTATTCTTAATCGGGTAAATTTGTATTACATGGCAACACTCGTCTGGACACAAACATTCAAACCAGCCGCCATCTTGCGTCACAGTTTGTTGTACAGGCATGCTCCATCCTTTTAATTTATTCATCCAAGGCCATATTACATATTTTAGTGGTTGACAACTTGACAGTGAGGGGTGCGTTCGGAAATTGTGAACTATGTTTACGTCCGGCATATTTGACAGGTTAGTTGGTCAAAAGGAGGACGAAAGTAAAACAGCTATTAGACATGGCAATTTGTAGGGCCCAACCTGTCGGGTTGGTAGGTGTAATGGCACCTAGGGAGTAGGAGTCCCGATCTAGGGCGATCGGGGCGATCGGCAGTGTCCATCGACATATAATATCAAGACGAGTAAAGGCAAGCAAAGTTCATGTGAAAACACGACCCATTTTCACGTTTACAAAACTAAAATGTCTTATGTCTTAGTAACCAATCAAGTACTCATTCTTTAAGCATATTTTTTTGTGTTAACCTTAATTCCGCAAAGGTTTCATGCCATTTCACCAATAAGAAAAGTTGCCGTGTTGTGAGTGGTCGAAATCAATTTGACAATGAAGTTTAATTGGACAGGAGATACTTAAATGAAATAACTGAAATGTCAAGTTAACGTATAATAAATACGTCTAAGTTTGACTTGGATGGATTCACGTAATAAATAATAACGCAATCAATTAACAATTTATTTTTAGTGCATTTTTCATTACTTATGTAATATACGTAAATTTAATCGTTCTTGGAATAAGGAATAATATGAAAGCCCATCATCATCTTTCATTTATTTAATAAAAGTGCTTAATTACAATATAGAGACTTACATACTACAAAATAAGCATAAATTAACATAAAATAGTAAAGATTTTGAACTTTTTTACAATTTTATAATCCGTAAATCCTCTTGGTCTCAAGCAACATAATGTTAAGCAATTAAGATTGATTATGGCAAAAAAACGATTATTTTTTAACTTTATTTATGACCAGACTAGAAAATAATAGCATAGCAAAATAAAATTCTCTTTGCTTCCTCGTTTTTTAGAACTAAAAAAATAACGGATGAGTTCGTTTATGTGTACTATTTATTTTAGCAGGCTTAGGGAAATACCACAGATATAAATATACATAGATCACGCAAATGCATCTACTTCGCGTATCGGAACTCGGAGTAGGTCTCCGAGTTGGCCGTCGCTACTGACATTCCGCGCGCGTCTGTTGTGGTAGCCGGTTGTCCGTGAAAATTAAGAAAATGCCTTTTTGCATGGTATTAAAGTGCGATAGCCCAAAAATTGGAAGCACCCAAACGCAAGGACATTTTTCCTATCACACGTAAGTTATTTTCAAATTATATTATGCGTAAATTCATTTTGAATCTATTTTTTAAGTATTCCGAGGTGTGATTCCAAGACTGTACCTAAGTAACTATAGATTATCGGTAAGTAAACTATGTTCACATTACATTTCCGCGTTTGCTTTGAGCGTTTAATCTGACGTTGTGTGTTAAGAGACGATGAATATCAGAACAAGCGATACTGTCGCGCATCACTTGGAGTTCGTGGTACAAGGGAACTTATCATTCGTCTGTCAAATCTAGCAACTAGTGTTGTTCGTTCTACAACATTATTTCGATGATCGATTTTAATCGATATCGAACAGACGAATGATATTTACCATTTTAAAAACGCCAATTTAGTAGTTATTGATACAAACAAGCTCGAAATATGTCCTAATTTTACACGACAGCTTTAAAATTGGAGGATAATATCTTCGTGTTTATCCTTTGAATGTATATTACGTTTATAAATTTCTATTGTGCTTAAGAAACACTTACTTTTTTTTTAGTTTCCCACACGATCCTATCACAAAAGAAAAATGGATTGCGGCCACGGGACGGAAAGACTGGTTTCCGACTAAGCATAGTACTACTTGTTCTAAACACTATGAAAATAGCAGTTTCATTGAAGAGAAGAAGTTGAGATTGTTAAAAAAAACGGCGTATCCCACTATTAATATACTAAAACACATTGACAATGATAATGAGGTTAGTGAATAAATTTAATGTTTAACAGTGTTTTTATTATTACCGTATAAAATATCTGATATAATATACTCATTTTTTCTACTCCTGTACTTTTATCTGTCATTTATACATTCGTTAACACCTTTATAAGAACATAGATAATACACTCGATGAAAAGTCTATCTAGTCTATTCCCCAAAATAACACTTGTTCTATAAAAGCGCCAAAATAGTATCGCGGAATCGCGTGCAAACACGGCTATTAATATAAAATAAATTACTGCCAACCTAAGAAACCTAAATAAACGCAGCGTTTTTAGAAAAAAAAAACTTTAAAAAAGAAAAAATTATAAGAACCACAGACCTACTTCGTAGTTTTTTACGTTTCCCGTTCGTTTGTTGGGGCGAATTGCAAACTTTGAAAGTAATTTAGGTATTTTTACTAATCTCTGTAGCTCTTTAATAATTGATCAAATAACGACGGTGTGTATTTGTGTTAGTAATGTTAGTATTATTGAAAAATGGTGTTTTAAAAGGTAAAACTTAAATGATTGTTGATTATGTTGACAAAATAACTGCGATATCCATGAAGATTTCAATTTCGCATTTTATGTAAAAGTAAGTGTATTCGTAGAAAAAGTATTGTATGCAACGTCGTATAAGTAGGTAAAAAAATGTTCGTGGCGTCTTTCTTAACAATTTTCGCCTACGGCTCAAATTGTTACCCACGCCACTCACCTTTTTTGACCCCTCTTATACAACTGTTGCATAAACTACTATTATTTGTGCTTTACAGAATAAAGATACGCCATAACAACCTTCATCATGGTCAAGTTTCAGCTTGGCCCAAAAATGTTTGGATGTTCGGAGGATGTCCGGATTTCTGTTCTCGCCTAGACTTTGCATTTTCAGCCGATTCTCATAAAATCTTGTGAACTTTATATAATTTTTCGAAATGAAAAAAAAATGGAGAGATTTAATGGAGGTAGAAAACTTAAAAAAATACAAATTTCAACCATTTCAAAACAAAGCGAGGTCTACAGCTCACAGAGCTAATAGTCTTACTAGTTTTATTTTTAAAATGTAATTTATATTTAAATATCCTTTATTTAATAATTCCGTTTAATATAATTCATCTGTCTACATCATTCGTCTGTCTATATCATTCGTCTGTCAGAAAATCGATGTCATTCATGTCAATTTCGAACAGACGAATGATATAGACAGACGAATGATGTAGACAGATGAATTATATTAAACGGAATTATTAAATAAAGGATATTTAAATATAAATTACATTTTAAAAATAAAACTAGTAAGACTATTAGCTCTGTGAGCTGTAGAGCTCGCTTTGTTTTGAAATGGTTGAAATTTGTATTTTTTTAAGTTTTCTACCTCCATTAAATCTCTCCATTTTTTTTTCATTTCGAAAAATTGTATATAGTTCACAAGATTTTATGAGAATCGGCTGAAAATGCAAAGTCTAGGCGAGAACAGAAATCCGGACATCCTCCGAACATCCAAACATGTCTATTATTATTATAACATAATAAGTGAATCCTCCTACTTTGTAAAGCGTCGGCAACGCGCATGTGACTCCTTTGGAGTTGCAGGCGACCATAGGTTACGGTAGCTGCTTACCATCAGGCGGGCCGTATGCTTCTTTGCCACCAACGTGGTATGAAAAAAAGTTTGTACCTTTCCTCATCCGTCGGCAGAGCGAAACACGATTAGTTTTTATTAGCTTTGCTATTTTTACATCCAACCACATCGCAATAAATTTTTTTTTTCGTGATGACATTGTTCCGAGTTCCGAGTAGCATCGCGCGCGGTACGACGTGCGTTCAGTGAGCGCGTTGGTAGCCCACTGACTTTAACTCCCGCGAGGGAGGCTCAAAACGTAGGTATATAATTCGCTCGCGCGGGCATGATTCATAGGCCTGGTTCTGGGTTTGATGCAATATTATGGTAAATTATGTAATTAATTAGATTATATCATATCCAGAAGTTTCTGTTGGGGGAAATTAGTGCTTAATGATGTATAATGCAATTTATAGTTAGTCGCCTACTGTTTGTGTATCCGCAATTATAGACAATGGTTTTGAAAGGTAATTACGCAATTATAGGTAATGTTAAAATATAGGCCCTGTCCTCTATATATAACACAACTTTGGTAGTTTTTACCTATTTTGGTATTACTTTTTTCCAACTTAAAAACTTTGTTGGTCTGTCACTCTGACATCCACCCATTAAAAGCTGCCAGATGCCCGAATCTAGCAATAAGGATGGTAAAGCAGTCTAACTAGACAGGTTTCATTGCTCTCATTATTGTGTCATATCTGACGTGGCCAGCTCTTAGACCATGAGCTCTCTGGCAACCTTACTCACCGGCAGGAACACAACACTATGAGTAGGGTCTAGTGCTAATTGGCTGTAGTTTTCTGTAAGGTAGAGGTAGTTTCCCAGTCGGGCTCTGCTCTAGATTTGATAATTAAAGACTATGATGTTATAGCATTCATTATTAATGAATAATATGAGTCATACCTATTAGTTGTACTAGAAATGTCATACTGTATATCGAGAAAAAAAAACAATCTGAAAAGATTCTTTGTTAACAACGGAAACCTAACTGCTATTACTACTAGGTAGGTAATACTTATAAATGAACATTCATTATACTTTTCCTCAAATGAGTTATGTTTACTTTTCCAAAACTTATATTGCATAACAGCGACCAAGTCCGTAATGTATGAGAATATCTATGCGTGATTTACTTACCAATGAAAAGAAATATCACCATCTTTGGCGCCTGTGTGGCTCCTGCACCAATGCACGGCACAAGCTGGCATTTTAATACCGATATATTATCGAAATTTCATGAACCGAAAAAACTTACATTTTGACGACATGACAATTTCAAAATGTTAGACATGACATTAGGGCACCGCTGTCACAAGCTCCGCCCACTTTGGCACCAGGAAAGTGGAGCACATTTTGAGCGTTGATTACGCTTCCTTACTTATTATTCTTCCAAGGCAGTGTCCCGACACCCGCAGCTGTTTATGGAGGTCGTTAGAGTTATTTTACATTTTTTATTTATAATGTTAGCCATTTGCTACACATTCCGTCTGGTTTTCTATTTAAAATAAAAGTTAAAATGTGTAGATTCGCTGGTAATTAATATATTTATCTAGTTTTGTATTTAAATAATAGAAGGGTTGGGCAGATGAAGTTAGATTCAGGCAGCTCGAGCGGTCTTTTAAATATCTATAATAATAAAAACAGTTTCTTTTTTTATTTAATGTATACCTACTGTTATGAGTACTATCACCGTGCTTCACGAATACATTTTTTAGATGTTTTGAAGGCATCTCTGTAAACTTTGGTAGGGACGATTTGTTGGTGAGGTAGGGTTTGTAG
This sequence comes from Pammene aurita, assembly GCA_947086415.1. NCBI lineage: Eukaryota > Metazoa > Arthropoda > Insecta > Lepidoptera > Tortricidae > Pammene > Pammene aurita. Next base: position 8,190,578 of record OX352307.1, read on the forward strand.
GGACGATTTGTAGGGAAAGTCTAATAACGGGCCCAAAGCCGACAGGAGTTGGACACAACAGGTTGGGCCCTACAAATTGCCATGTGTAATAGCCGTTTAAATAAATTAAGAAAACCCGGCTGACTGACAAGGAAAAGAAAGCATTTGACACGCGACAAAATATATTCTTACAGAAATTAGTTTTCTTTTCACTGAAATATAGGTAAGTAAAAATGGATACTTTTACTAAAAATAAATGTAAATAGCATGTTGAAGGCCTGAAGCCGCGTCTGCAGTGTCCTGCTTTTGGACAGTAGTTTTCAAGCGTTCTATATACCCATCAATTTGTCACAATAACCACCTTCAAAGTGAATAAATGGACTGTTTGCTGTCTCGGTCCGCCGTAAGTATGTAAGTATTAACTTCAACTACATTGAGTGGTTGTTATTTGGATCACCCGACTGCTAAAAGGAGGGCCACGTATTTTCGAAAGTATATAGAGGTGTTACCCGCGCGAGGTAGGACCCCGGAATTCCGGGCCTTTGAAAACCGTGATTCCGGTACTTTGAAAATCAGGGATTTCGAAAATGTGGGATGCTGGGATTTCAGATTCCTGGGATATCCGGGACTTTAAACTCAAACTCAAACTCAAACTCAAACATTTATTCAATAAGTAGGCCACAAGGGCACTTTTACACGTCAAAGTAAAAGAGAGAGAAAAAAAAATCAAACTACACCGGTTCTAACCCTACACCTCTGACCCGAGAAGAATTATGTCCGGCAAGAAACTCGGCGGGACTTATTTTTTCAAAACAACAGTACATCAAAACTAAACAATACATATAGTGCGTTGTTCTATAAGAAAACATATCAAACCAAGGTTAGATTAACCAACAATAGGTTATAGTTTAAGAAAAATACCAAAGAAAAAAGATGAGTCCAAATCTGACTATTGAAAATAAATTACATACAAGTTTGATATACTTTCTTACCTGAACTGTGTCTTCTACATAAATTTCCAAATTATAATAATCCATCATCAACAGTTAGAAACAAACTTTGAATTTAAATAATATAAAAAAAAGTACTTAAGTGATTCTAGTATACAATAAACATACTATTTCTAAATTATACTTAGAGATGTATAAGGTCTCCAAGTGTCTTGAATAAAAAAATATGGATAATCAAGCACCGAATGTTGTGTCTAAAGCCAATTAAACTAAAATTAAATATGATTAATAAAAAGTTACGCAAATGTGTTGCCCCAGTTAGCCTAAACAGACCGGTCTCCACAAACAGCACCCGTTCACGAGTATGACGCATATCTCAGCCATCGCCTCCCTCAACCTTTCTTCGGGAAAGTGGCGACCCGATCAACGACGCCACCATAAGCAGAGCCTTTTAAGCGAGCATGACATGTTCAAGCTGGCGGGCTTTATTAATTAATAAAAACTAGCCATGTTTAGTCTGGTGAGAAACAATATTCTGTGCTCGTATTTTACATGCGTGAACTAAATTACAATATAAAAGTGACATAGAGATGTACATGTCTCTAAGCGTCAGGATCATTAAATATATATCTATACATATAAATATTTGCGAATGCAAGACTTAGAGATGTATAACGTCTCTAAGTGTCCAAATACTAAATAAAAACAAAATAAAATAAAAATGAAAAACAGGTAATACTGGACACTAGTAAAGCTGCTTCATAGAGTAATGTACCTAATAATTTCTCAATTTGTATTGTACTAACTATATCAAGCTACAGGCTTAAAGGCATCGTTATCCTCAATGAATTCCTTTAAAGTATAGTACTCTCTCCTCAACAAATAGCGCTTAACATAAGACTTGAATTTATTTAGTGGCAAATTCACTACATCAGCGGGGACTTTGTTATAAAAACGTGTACAGTTCCCAGCAAAAGACGTACGAACCTTACCGAGGCGGTGGCCAGGCTCAGCAATCTTATCTTTATTTCTAGTGTTATAGTTATGGATATCACTGTTGAGCTTGAATTTATGGATGTTTTTCCGCACATACATAATGTTTTCAAGTACGTATTGAGATGCTACGGTAAGAATATTTGCCTCTTCAAATTTTCCTCTTACGGATGCTCGACCGCGCATTTTATAAATGCCACGTACAGCTCGTTTTTGTAGCACAAATATGGTCCCAATATCAGCTGCTTTACCCCACAACAGAATTCCATACGACATAACACTGTGAAAGTAACTGAAGTATACCAGCCTGGCAGTTTCTCTGTTTGTTAGATGGCTGATTCGCCTCACGGCATAGGCTGCAGAGCTAAGTTTCCCAGCTAGGGTAGCTATATGTGGATGCCATTGTAATTTCGAGTCTAAAGTGACTCCTAAGAAAACAGTTTGATTTTCGAATTCCATTATTTCATCATTTATTATAATCTTGCTGCTGTTAATCTGCTTGACGTTGGGAAGTGTAAATTTGATGCACTTCGTTTTCTTGGCGTTCAAAAGTAGGTTATTAGCCGTAAACCAATTTACTACTTTGGAGAGTGTACTGTTAATACTATCGAAGCTGTTTTCTTTTCTGTCCACTTTAAATATCAGAGATGTGTCATCAGCAAATAACACTATATCATGTTTATCTTGCACAATTTTAGGTAGGTCATTAATGTACACCAAAAACAGGAAAGGACCAAGTATTGAGCCTTGAGGCACTCCGAGTGCCACAGGGGACCCAGAAGATTGAGTTCCATTAATAACCACTCGTTGTGTTCTATCCGATAGGTATGATGAGACGAGGTTAAGGGCACCAGCTTTGATCCCGTAATGGCTTAGTTTTCTCTTTAGATTTTCGTGATCAACGCAATCAAATGCCTTCGATAGGTCACAGAATATTCCAACAGCATCTTGTTTTTTTTCCCAAGCGGCAAAGATGTGCTTAAGAAGAACAGCACCTGCGTCAGTAGTCGAGCGACCTCTGGTAAAACCAAATTGATTTCTGGCGAACAATTCGTTTCGGTTAAAATGTGACACAAGTTGATTTAGAATTAGTTTCTCGAAAACTTTGCTCAGTGCCGGCAGTATTGAAATTGGTCTGAAATTGCTTGGTTCTGTTCTCGATCCTGATTTGAACAAGGGGATGACTTTGCTGTGCTTCATTATGTCTGGAAATATTCCTGTATCAATACATTTGTTAAATATATCAGCTAAATGTGGTGCAATCGATTCAACAATGGAATGTAGAACTTTAACAGATAGGCCCCAAAGATCTTCAGTTTTCTTTAAATTTAGGGATTTAAATGTTTTAATAACTAAGTTCGGAGTAACATATGAAAATTTAAAGAAATCTGTACACTCTGCTATATTTGTTTTCAGTATTGCCTCAGCGACGTCAGGCGATGAATGAAGAGACTTTGTTGTTTCTACCGGTATATTAGAGAAGAACTGCTCAAAATGATCCGCAACTTCAAGGTCCGAACTCACTAAATTATTATTAATACGTAGGTTGTAGTGCGGATCTTTGATTTTACGTTTCCCAGTTTCATCGTTGATTACTTGCCAAACAGTTTTTACTTTATCCTTGGAATTTTGGATCTTTCTGGACAGATAATCAGCTTTAGCAGCGGCACACATCATCTTAAAAGATTTAGAAAAGTTCCTGACATAATCTAGGAATTCCGGACTTTTATTAATTCTTCTCAAGTCATATAAATCATAGAGCCGTCGTCTTTTCTCATGAATATCCGGCGTAGCCCAGTCGCTAAATTTCGTCTTGACCTTGCCTTGCACCTTCTTCGGAATGAAACAGGCATCAAATTCCCTTTTAATACAGTTAAACAACTCAATACTCATACGGTTAGGGTTTTCCTGGGTAAATGGAACATAACATAATTGTTTCGTGATATTCCGACTGAATAAATCTAATCGTCTTTCGGAAATTGGTCTGCACATAGTGACTTGTGGAATATCCTTAGTTTTTCCGCTAAAAGAGGCTTTTTGTCCACAGTGGTCAGAACTTAAGTTGTTTATTATAGATTTACTAGTCGCATCCTTGTTACTGAAAATGTTATCTATACATGTAGCACTGGTTGCTGTGATTCGTGTAGGCTCACAAAATAAATTTACTAAATTGTAGGATTTGAAAGTACTAAGTAACCTTACACACATGGATGAATCTTCAAGTAAGTTGATATTAAAATCACCACACACAATAACACTTTTATTACTACAAAAAACACTTGTAAGAACTTCATCTATCACTGACTCAAATGTGTTATAGTTTGCCAATGGAGGCCTGTACACGCATATAATTATAAATTCTTCTAACTCGACACAAGAAAGTTCAATATGGCGTTCCACAGACAATTCAACAATGTCTTTCCGATCCTTACTTTTTATATCATGTTTTACCATTATTAATGACCCGCCGCGAATGCAGGATTTTCTAAAAAATTTACTTACTACACTATGATTGTGGAAATTAAACATAAATTCATGACCTTTAAGCCAGTGCTCCGTTATACAGAGGATATCAATGTTCGAGTGTTGTACAAATAAATCAATTTCCAGTTGTTTACTGGTAAACCCTTGAATATTTTGGTGAACTAAGTACAATACATCAGTTTTACTACTTATGCTAGCATCACAGTTATGTTTAGGAACGGAGCCGGCTGGTGCACTCGTTGTCGTAGCAGTCAGTTTAAATTGATATCACCAGACGGCTGCCTCTCTAAATCTGAGCCCCTGCAGTATGAATCGGGATTCGTCTTAATAAAACTATCATCCGCCGTGCTAGTCACGACGGGGTCTACAATATTGTATGCTAACAGGTTAGCACAATCTATAAGACATCTTCTCGGAAGGTAAGTCCTATCATGGGGCATAATAAAATCCTCAATAAATTTATTTGTATCAAAATACGAAATCGTACTACTGTACAAAGAAAGATTATACAATACGGAGTTGTAAGAATATACCCTCTTATTTATATGACTCGACATTCTGTATGGTAAGGCACAGATAATTATTTTTACAGAATCTCGCTGGCCAATATCTGACAGGGTCTCGGATAATCTCAAGATATCTCGTTTAGTGCAATCTATACTATTTCCTAAAAACACTACAAGCGTGGAATCGCGGTCATACTCGCCGACCGATATACATTTGATCAGACGATCGAAGGAGGCGCCCGGGTGACAGTTGTTAAGGACGCCTCGCGACAAGCGCTCCGCCAGCAGCGCGCCGAGCCCGGCGCCCACCTCGTCTGTATATAGAACGGTGCGGCCGGGCGCAGGCGCGGGCGCGGGCGCGGGTGCGGGCGCGGGCGCGGGCGCGGGTGCGGGTGCGGGCGCAGGCGCAGGCGCGGGCACGAGCGCGGGGACCAGCGGGGCGGGGCGCGCGCGCGAGAGTGGCGCCTCCACCGGGCACGGCGGCGGCGGAACCAGCTCGACAGGGCACGATAGCGATGGAGTGTGTTGGACTGAGCGCGACGGCGATAGATCCAGTGCCACTGGGCACGACGGCGATGGGCCCCGCTCGATAGTGCATGGTGGCGATGGGCCCGGCTCGACAGTGCATGGCTGCGATGGGCCCGGCTCGTCAGTGCATGGCGGCGATGGGCCCGGCTCGACAGTGCACAGCGGCTGTGGAACCAGCTCGACAGTGCATGGCGGCGGTGGACCCGCCTCGCCTGGGCACGATAACGGTGGAGTTGGTTCCACTGGGCAGGGCAGGGATAAATCCAGTGCGACATCCAATCCAGGGCATGACTGTGAAGGACCCAGCGACGACTCCCGGACGTCCAGGCTAAGGTCAGGCTCGGGCTGGCGACGCGGAGTGGTCGCGCCGGAGACGCGCGCCAGCAGCGTGGCGCGCGGCGCGGGCGCGGGCGAGCCCGGCGCAGCCAGGCGACTCGGCAGCCGTGGCGATTCCAAGCGCAGAGGGTAGCCGCTGCCCGGTGCTAGAACATTATTCATAAAGGCTATGTATTCCTGTAGCGTTTTACTAGATAATTCATGCTTATCATTAAGAGCTTTTAGCTTTGACTCTAATTTGCTTAATTCAGCAGAGCGATGATTCAGCTCCTCTACTGTCTGGTCTAATTGATATTGGCACTTTAGGAGTTCATCTCTCAAGGCTACATGTTTACATTTGGAATTTAATGATTTAAATAAGAATTTGTGGCATTTCAGCAAAAGTTTAGATTTTTTTATGAATCTATTTAATTTTAAATATTTTTTTATCTTTTTTCTTCCGTTCAATGAAATTTTCCCATCACTGTTCCCTATGCACACAGAACTTGAAAACTCTATATTTTCCATAAAAGGAGAGTCCACTATGCTGTCATTTACTAAATCTACTTCAAAACTATTTAGCTCAGCAAAAATACTTAAATTGTTGTCTGGCGGCCCGGAGTGCTCGGAGCAGTACTTGCAAGTATAATTTTTTTTAAGGTCCATCTCCCCCAGCTGCTGCTCCAGGTCCTTGATGCGTTGCAATGCCTGTTCGTGTATTTCCTGGCATTGTTCAAATCGGTCTACAGTAGCTTGAAGTTCATCCCGCTGACCCTGGATATCTTCATAGTCAATGTCCTGGTTGGCAAGCTGAGTTTTGAGAACAGTGTTTGCTCGGATAACACGCTCGATTTCCTGTTCACTTTCTTCCCGCTCTTGTAGGAGTCTGTCATTTAGCTCAGTCGCCGTCTTAAGATCCCTTTGTAGTTGCTGGACTTTAGCGACCAAAACATCCCTGCGAGTAATCATTTTAGAGGGTTGTGCTGAAAACATATTGACAATGTAAGAAATCTGAGCCTAGCAAGTATGATTCACAATGGTACTAACAGAAAAAAGTATTTAAATTCAAATTTTCTAGTATTTAAATTAAGCTTTATAGCAGGAATTTACACAAAAAAAAACTTTATACTTTGAACGTCAACTTATAATAATGTTCGTTGAATACATCTGTGCTATTTCTGAGTTTATTAGCATTCACTTTGGCTAGTTTAGTAAGATGAACCACTGTTTTTAACAAGAACTTACTTGCCCATAGGTTAGGTACTGAATATTAAAAATATTAAGTTATTTTGGACAATCAGACTAAAAGTAAGGCATATAAATGTGAAAAGCAATACTCCCCTGTAAAAGTCTTCGATGAAATGTAGGCAATTTCCATGTAAATTCGGTGTAATTTTAAATCTTGAACGTTAAGCCGTTGACAGTTGGCTCAAAATTTTTCGTCATAATAATTTGCTCCTTAAAGTAAACTAATACTAGAGATAACACTGTTACACTTTAATTTCATTGAGATCTTGTCATTTTACACAGTAACTCGTTATAAATCACTTTTAAAACATTTATTTTCACTAATTAAATACGCTAGGTCATTTTGACGTTTATTCCTGGCCAGTGTTGCCGGCGTTGAATTCGCCCGCGGCGTTAAAATTCCAGGATTCCGGGAATGCGAGTAACCGGGCTTCCGGGATTTTAGAAAGCTGGAATTCTGTAAATGTGGTACGCCGGAATTTCAGGGTCCTGGAGTCCGGAACTTAAGAATACCGGGACTTTTGAAAACAAGGATTTTTGAACTGCACGAGGCCGGGATTACAATTTTTTTTAAACCAGGGATTCCGGGAATACAAGAACAGGGTTGTAGAAGTCCTGAGTTTGTGAATGCTTCCGACATTGCATGATATTAGGGTCTCGGCATTCAGGATATAAGGTACTCTGGGGTTCCGGGACTATGTGCTTTCGAAAATGTGGCTTCGAAAATTCCAAGATACTTATGAAAACCAGTGATTCCGGGAACGCGACAAATCCTGGGAGCCCGGAAGTGAGTCGTACCGAGGCTTTAGAGTCTCAGAATTCGCAGTTTATGGAACCCTGGAATGCGGGAAATGTGATTCTGGAACTTTAAAAAGCTGACATTATGGTACGTTAAAAAGCCGGGGTTCGGGAAATTCGGCACTGGATTTTAGGATCCTGGGAGTCTGAGACTTTAGAAATCCGGGATTCAGGGACTCTCAAAAGCTGTGTTTTCTTAAGTCCTAGATTCCAGGATTATAAGATATTAAAAACCAAGTACTCCGAGAATGTTAGACACTGAGATATGTATAAGGATCCTGGAAGTCTGGGACTTTAGAAAACCGGGCTTAATAAGCCGGTAGCCCGGTATTTCGGGTCGTTAGAAAGCAGGGGTATTTCGGAAATGCGGGACGACGGGATTTTAGAGTCAAGGGAGTCCGGAGTTTTGATATCCCCGATTCGGGAACTTTATATCCGGGATTTCGAGAATGTGGGAAACCCAGATTTTGTGCTGGGAGTTCCGGTATAAGGAACTGCGGGATTCTGAGACTTTAGGAATTCTAGATACCGAAAAAGTCGGATGGGTTCTGGGACATCCGGGATTGGTATAATGCGGAACGCCGGAATTATAAGGTATTAGGAATCTGGAACGTTAGAAATGCAAGATTCCGGGACTTTTAAAAGCTTGGATTTCGAAAATGCGGCAGAGTCCTAGGAATTTATAAATCCGGGAATTACTAAACCCCGAATTCCGGGAATAGAGAAACCGGGAGTTTAGGGTACTGTGCATCCAGGTATAGATAAATCCGGGATTCCGGAAATTTAGGAGGCCTTAATTCTGAAAATGCGGCTTGCTGGAATTTTAGGTCCCAGGAGCCCAGGATTTAAAAATATAAAAACATCGTAATATCGTAACTGCGCGAGGCCGAGATTCCATGATATTATAAACCAGGGATTCCGGGAATGCAAGCAATTGGGATTTTAGGGTCCCGGGAGAGGCCAGGACTTTAGAAGTACAGGATTCCGGGGCTTTAGAAATCCTGGGAATCCTGAATTGCGGGAAACCGGGATTTAAGAGGTTCCCGATTTGGAATTCCAGAATTACGGAGGCAGGGATTCGAAGATTTAAAACCCGGGATATCGGCTACCGGGTTTGAAGGTACCGGGCTTCGAGGGTTACACTAGTCATTACTATGAAGTAAAACAATTAAAAACGGATTTTATCGCGTGTATTGAGTTTAAATTACATCCCGACGTTTCAAACACTTTACAGCGTTCGTGGTCAACGGGTCGACCCGTTGACCACGAACGCTGTAAAGTGTTTGAAACGTCGGGATGTAATTTAAACTCAATACACGCGATAAAATCCGTTTTTAATTGTTTTACTTCATGAATAACTATCGCGGCAACCGAAGACAATATTATAGTCATTACTAGTTATTACAGCTGCTGGTGGGTTCGCGGAGAATACGCAGGTGGTCCCGTGTTCCCGCCTACAGACAGCGAAGCAGCCAACGTCAGTTTTTAGCAGGTATTACGGGCAATTTACACCCATCGAGTCCTGCATAACCCGGGCTCCCTCTACAAGACCGGGTATGCGCAAAAGCATTTTCTGACGAAAAAAACAAACTGTCATTAGAAAAGTAGGTTAGATTAGGTTAAAACTGTGATCCATACAAAATAAAACTGCTATCAGAAAGTAGGCCGCAACCGGAAAAAGCCTTAAAATAAACTACCTAGGGTAACTGTGCTAGTTTCCCGTCCAGGTCCAGTTTACCGTCCACTTGATTAAACTGCAGCAAATAAATGGGAAACTTTTTAAGGTCAATATAGTTTATATTTATAGTTTCTTATTGTTTAGTTGGACTGATGACCTGGTGAAGGTCGCGGGAGTCCGCTGGATGCGGGTGGCGCAGGACTGGTCATTGTGGCACTCTTTGGGGGAGGCCTATGTCCAGCAGTGGACGTATTTCGGCTGATATGATGATGATGATGATGATTTAGTAGATTTTTAATTTTAAGCTTTTATTTTGGGAAAAACATGAAGATAAACATATACATAAGCATGGACGGAAAACTGACAAGAGTGGACGAAAACTAGCACAATCACCCTACTAACCTAATTACTAAATCTTAAATCTGGATATCACTGTGATCTGTGATTAAGAAAGTTCGGTCCTTGTATAGGATCGCCAACACGAGGTGATTGTCAATCGTTTCATATGCTCTATCTAGTTGTATTTTAAGAGCATCACAACAAAAATAGTAGCAATTTCGCGACGGATCTCGAGTAGACACGACGACTTACATTAAATTCAATTCTAACTCTTTAGTTTATAAATTAAACTTCAACAGTGATTATATTCTATGACCACTACTAGTGAACATTGAAACGGTTGTGAAATAAAATTTGAGTTTAAGTGTTTAAGTAACATTTGAATCTGTGATATAAAACGTGGTTCGAACACATCGAACCAGTGATCATGAATAATGAGAACAAAAAATATCATCTGGGGCATTTGTTTAGAGATTGTATGCTTAAAGATCCGGATGTTGTGTGTCAGGTTAGTAACCAAAAGTTGAATAACAACTCAGTTATTTTAGTGCTGTTATTTTTTTGCATTGTAGGTACATTGCGTAACGAGGCATAGGACATACATAGTTCAGCCGAGCATTTCTGTCATAAAAAAAGAAAGTCTATTGTTAGGTAGGTACTTCAAATAGAAGAAAACCGGCCAAGTGCGTGTCGGATCACGCATAATGGGGGGTTCCGTACCTTCAAGGGAATAAGAACCAAACTAATACCAAAAGGTCGTAACTGATGCCTATGGAAGAAGTTTTTTGGAGATATTTCAAAAATTTATGAACTGATAATATTCAAAACAATTTTCCTAGTAAGTGTGTGATAAGGCACATATTTTCAATTTTTTAAATATTTTTTGGACTTACGGTTCATAAGTTACAGGGGGGGAGTCAACAAACTTTTCTGACTTTGGAAGCGATTATTTCTGAAAATATTCAATGAAACTTCTATGTTATTTTTAAATACCTATCGATTGATGTGCAACACGTTGATATTTGATAAAAAAATGTTTTTTTTTTTTAATTTAGGTACACGAATAGATCGCCACCCCTAAAAATATTTTTTTCTGCAATTTAACTACCGTTGCCGGGTCCCGTTTTTGCTATTTTGGCTACGGAACCCTAAACCCTGAGACCCTTTTCCCCAGAAACACGTGGATATATCACGTTGAAATTAACACCAAATACGCATTTCTGCGGTACCTTGAAGCTGCAATAAAATCCAGCGTAGTCAACGCAATCCAAAGATACGGCTATTTTAGCCTTATTTTCGAATATTTCGCAGGGGAATCAAAACCTATATTATCCATAAACAGAAATGGGTTAAACTGTAGTTAATTGAAGTAAATTTTGATTTCTTATATTATTAATTCTTATATTAGTCAAAGATCGTGTATGTGAAGTCCCCGACCCGATTTAAGCCAGCGTTGGAACTATAGTCCGATCTGTCTCGTGTATGAGAGGAGGCCTGTGCCCCGTGCCCAGCAGTGGGATGTATATAGGCGAACATATTATATTATATCATCATTATTTTAGCCATTTGTCGCCCACTGCTGAGCATAGGCCTCTCTTCGAGTACGCCATTCGTCCCGGTCCTGAGCTAATTGAAAGCTAAGTGAAAATGGTAGTAGCAGTTTATTAGGTGTGTATTATCTAGAACGTGATACATACAAACCGTAATATATTACGGTTCCTCTACACCCAGGTTTACAAGTACAATTGCCTATTGTTTATTTTGTGATAACGGTCTCAATAAGCATGATATCTAGAAATTCTTAACAGTTTCCTTTTGAAACAGTGATAATAATTATAAAATAGCAGACAGCATCAAGCAGTTGATCATAATTGTTATTACTATTTCGAAGACAACTGGGACATCGGTCATCGGTCCCCATCCTATGATATATAATAATTATAGATTGGTTATGCACGCTCCGAAAGTGAAGCACTTAAAATGAGTGAATTCAAACAATTGTCGCTAGTCGCGCACCGGCAAGCGAGAGATGCGGACGTGCCAATGAGCTCCTGTCACCCGCGTGAAAAAGAGACAAACTGTATGTTTCTAACAATGAGAGTGACAAAGATGTAATGACTGACAAAATAAACATAACAGAATTGTTGCTAGGTTATGAGTTAACTCTGGAAGTATTTTTTGTACTCATTTTGTTAGAATATAACCCATCCATAGTAAATATCATTGTCCGCATCAGTCTACATATAAAATCAAATGAGCTATCGCGCTGGGCTCACCCGCCAGTGACGAATAGTTGTATCATTTTTAGACCGTATAGTAAGTAAGCCAGGAACAAATTTCGTTGGTCAACACGTCCCAAGCGACAACTTGTGAAGTGGTTAAGGGTGATGTATAATGAAGCCTCGTGAAGGTCAGCCGCCGCTCCGTTGGTGAGTTGAGGAACGGCAGCTATTTAATCACTTTAAAAAAACTGTCATCGTGTCGATTTAGATATAATCGCGTCCCAGGCGATAACTTGTGACACTTCACAAGATGCGATTGGTCATGAAATTTGTTCCTGGCTTACGGTCCATAAGTACCTACATACATTCTGTTCAAATCTCGTGACTGTTTCATTTCGTGTTTTTCAAATTTCGATTTTCATGTTTCGCGGTAGGCCCTCTGTTTTTGCTAGTGCCGCCCCCTACGCAGAGTTTTGCGTATATACCCTATTGTAAAAAAAAACTTACCGTAGTTATTATCGGTACAACAGAAAAGTCTGAAAGTATTAAGGACTAGTTTCTAAACACGCTTCTTCCCCGTAGAAGTCTAATTTCCAGACCCTCTCTCTCCGCGCCTCTCCCTTAGTAGATACTCTCGTACTCGTTACTATCTAATCATATAAAAACTTTGGCATAAATGTTTTAAAAAATAGTCATTCTGGACCATTTTCCTAATATATGTGTGGCAGTCGGATCGTATAATCCGCCGTATTACATTACGGGTAGCCGTTTTAAAAAACAGGGCTGTTTTAAAATGCGACGGTTTAAGAGTCCGGTAACGATTTGAAAACGAAAATTGCTAATTATGAAATAACGCACATGAATTGTGTGTCATAAGTCTTGTTATTGCGAAAAAATACTTTTGGTACACATTTATTATTATTTACGTCACACCTGGCCATAATGTGACTCGCATACGTAATACCCGACGTATACGGTACGTACGGTACGTACGGTAATACCCGAAAACTCAATTCTTGCAGAGCTTGTTTAGTGAGAAAAAATTGCGGCTGTATCAAAATCCGCCGGAATGTATTCTGCGCCATACGTTCTTCAACACGGCTAGCCGCCGCGCTTTAACCGCTTTAACACTCGGTTTTGGTTATTTTTTTATAGGTTAGGCTTGGTTAGTTTTTTTTTGTAATAGGATGGCTAGGTTTTGGTTATTTTGAAAGCGATAACGATGCGGCTAAACGTGGCCGCCGCCTTATTAAAGAACGTATCTTGAATCGCCGCATTTCAAAACGGCCCTGTTTTTGATAATAAGTGCTAGCCGGTTTGGAATTAACACGTTCTCTATATCACGCATCAAATGTGTCATATATGGAGGTGTTAATCAATACAAACTTACCATCAGGTGAGATCGTGGTCAAACGCCTGCCTATCCTCCATAAAAGAAAAAAAAAGAACCCTCCCATTTGCTGATTGTGATATTGACTATATGATTATGACAACTAGAATCAAAATTAATAAACTCCACTTGGTAATAAGGGGCTAATCATTTATTTTTGACTAGTTAATAATATTAGATCAGAGATAATTTAGTCCCGGGGCAGAACATAGGATAGATTAGTCTTTATCACGGACATCGTCTAAGTATCTAATTCTATGCATATCAACTCACGGGCAAAATTAGGCTTGTTACAGAATAAATAAGATAACTCTAGCTAGACTGTTGCGTTATCTAACCTACTTATAATTAATCAGCTAGGTATACTTAATGATTGTAACCGTTACGATTCTTTTAAGGGTACCATAATGGTAAATAATTTTGAAGTTATTCAAGAAAAAAGGTGAAAATTGAGTTTGAATATATTTTACCCAGTTGATTCACGTTACTGAAAAATAGTTCACCCGTGATTCAACTCAGTTGAAGAAAAGTAGTTCACACGTGATTTGAGATTAAAAGATTAATTTAGTCTCCTTCTTTAGGTTTGATTGTATTGAAAGTAGCGTTCCTACCTAAGTAACGTGAATCCGCTTGACAGCTTGAATCAGCAAAATGGATAATCCTGGAGATAGACATGGAAATTCCAATGTAACACTGATGTCATAGAAATGGCTGCATTTTGTGCTTCAAATTTGAAACTCCAAACTCTACCAACATTTGGTTCTAATTATAGTTGTGCCATTCTCAAGAACGTTCTCCGTTATGTATGTATTATTTCTCTCTTTTACAGTCCTTGGTAATTAATGTACTATTAATACCCGAAAACTCAATTCTCGCAGAGCTTGTTTACGTTACTTCGTGCAAATTTGTCGCTTGAGTTATAATTATAATTAACATCACTTTAATCAATAAAAATCTTGTTTTTTTCACCTCTCCAGGCAAAACGCGAAACCACTGTTAGATTAAGGTGAATTATTTATAAATGAAACAGAAAATCAAAAAAATGTTACACTTATGGATTATGGAGAACGTTCTCGCTCGAGAATAATCCCCGTACAAATCGGAGAACGTACTCAAAAAAGTACAAATCTAGTTCTAATTAATCTCCTTGCGGCTACGTCATTGACAATACCAATCGGCAGTAGCTCGGCAGTAGTCATCATTAGGAAATGACTACTCTCATCCGGTGTGTGCATGACATGCACTTTTGTAATGCAAGTGCTGTCGTATGAATAAAGATGGATACTTTGAATATTTGTGTTGAGTATTAAGTATGACTGTATGAGCAGACAAGACAACCTGTCATTATTGCTAGACAAAAAATGTTAACATGTTACACAGTCTGTTAGAAGGATGATTAACCCATTGCAAAAATGATAGGTATACTTGTAAATTTATACAATGTTAGTTTCCTACAAAATGTGCTCGGAAGCTAGTAAAAGTAATGTACAATTACAATGTACCCGTTCCTTATTAACCAATTTTAGGGATGGTTTTGTTGGTTTACAATACATACTGTATTATGTTCATGTCTAAGTCACGCGAGTCTTAATTTCAGATAGACGCAGCTACAGGCGTAGAAGAGACCAGACGGTCTGTTCTCACCCGCGCCACTGCTCTAGCCAAATGTCTACGGGCCCTGGGTCTGCAGCCTGGGGACGTGCTCGCGCTGGGTGGGGACAACCATCTGGACCTCCACATACCTTTCTATGCTGCTCTTATGAATGGGTATCCCATCAGCGGTGTCGACCCGTTTTTCAAATTCGGTAAGATTTCCTTTGGAAATTAATTAAGTGGGGTCAAGGAGGGACCAGTGTATCAGCTGGAATAGTGGCTCAGTCACAAATGGTACTACAACTGTAGCATCCTTGCGTGAACGTGATATAATAACCATTGCTTGACCTTTGAATTTGCTCGGTTACTGAATGCTTCTGCTGCGTGAGTAAAGCGTTGTTCTTATGTACAACTACTCGGACACGACCAGGCGAACTTAGTACCGCCAACTACATTTTTTTTTCTTAAATTTTTGAATAGTTTTTCTTCTAAAAATGAATAAAAAATCGGACGGTGATAAATCCAAAAAATCAAACATGATTTTTTAATCATGTTGTTGTTGTCGGTTCAGTCGTTCTTGAGTTCGAAATAGTGTAACCGACACGACTTTGTTTCATAGATCATTAACGGTCCCCATATAATGGAAGAGTTTGTTTTCTTTTCTAAGAACATCAACAACAAATAAATAATACAATTAGACATCAAAGGTCTTACAACACGCGCACTGTTACATAATCCTCACAACGTTTACATTACAGAGGAAATCAAACAGTTGTTCAGCCAAACCGAGCCGAAGATCGCGTTTTGCCAGCAGTCTTCGTATGAGGACTACAGAAGAGCTGTAGACGAGCTGGGCATCGCCACCAGAATATACACATTTGATGGCAGCGGCAACACGATGGCTGAACTTGTACAACAGTGTGATGCCTTCAACCAATCTATAGAAGATTTTCAGTAAGTAGAGCTGTTCAAAGCCATTGGGCCGCATACTGCGGCCGTGGGCATCATGTCAAACAGTTCTTCAGAGCACAGCCCACACATCCTTATGTGTCCCACAATAGATAGAACACACATAAGGAGGCAAAGTCTCTCCTCAGACTTTAAGGTTCAATATCGTTCGTGAGTTTGGGATCGTCGACAATTCGCACAGCGCGTTTTGACATGAAAAAACGACGCTTATATAGGCAATTATACTTCCATATTTTATTGATACCGGGGACTCTAAAGTTGATACTAAGTCCATGCAAAGTCAGCCAACTCAAGAAACATTTTATAGGCCTTTTTATTGTTGTAGGGTAGCTGACTTCGACCTGGATAAAGTTTACGGATTTTTGATCAGCACGAGTGGTTCCACGGGACACCCTAAGGTCGCGGCCATTAAGCATCAACCCGCTGTTGATTTGGTGAACATATTCGCGATGCGCACTTCAAAGTAAGAACGCGGGCTCTGCTACATCTTCTTTATCGGACACTTTTTGGGCTCCGTACCAAAATGGCCAAAAGGAACCCGTATGATGCGACTTGATATAAAAAATCATTAGCCGGCTGTATTGCGGCGGAAAGACCGGCGTTGATCACGTGAATATACGCTCTTCAGGGCATGAGCTGATGGTGTTTCCATTTCTTTACCTGGCTGAAGATTGTTTATACGTATAAGAGGATATAAACTATCATTCTGACAAATCGGGAACCGATGCCTGCGGTTTTTCAATCCACCAAGGGAGCGGCGGCTGGCCTTCACGAGGCTTCATTTTACGTATCCCGTACCTAACCACTTCACAAGTTATCGCCCACGACGCGATTGATCATGAAATTTGTTCCTGGCTTACGGTAGCGGAAAATGTTCCTGTTAATGAAGATTAACCGGAACATTTACCGCTTTCTATTCATCGTACCTTTATCGTTAAATGGTTAGGCTAAGTGGTTAATACTGTTGGGTTTCAGAACGTTAAGGCCTGCTCTAAACTTGTCAGCCGTACAGTGGGTGTCTGCTTACTTCAACGCTCTCTGCATGCACTCTCAGAACCAAATTAAGGTCCAGACCTCAGCGCCCGCCACTGTCGAGCATGTCATTGACATTATTAATAAGTACAGGGTAACGAACTTTGGGTTTATAAGTTCCATATGAGCTAGTTTAATGGGTTTTATGGCCTACTAAAAATCTAGTAAATACTAATTACCAAAAAATTTGCATGAGTGTCATATTTCTAAAGGTGTCAGTTTAACTATTTTTGGTTTTCCATATACTTTGATAACTAAATAACTTTATTGGAAGGATATACAAGATTATAAATTAGACTTATAAATAAAACTTACCTATTTAGAATAAAACTAAACTAAAAACGAAAAGTAAATAAAACTAGAAAATAAAATAAAAATTGGGCCCTTTCGGCATGGTATGTTAATGCAAGTTTTTGTGTTTCCAGCCAGTGATGACGATGAGCACGCCGTCGATCCTGCACCGCATCCTGCAGCACGAGAAGCCGTGTGATCTGACCTGCTTCGACGTCATTATTCTGGCTGGAGCTTGTATTCACAAAAGTCTTCTTGTCGATTTAAAGGTATTGAATGAAGTCCCAGAGAGCCTAAATAGAAACTTATGTTATCTTTCTAGACGACGGAACTCGGTTTTGTAAGATTTTCGCATATTAAATATTTATTTATTCTAAGTACTTTACAAAAGTGCGTAGAATCTAGTAGGTATTCGGTTAATTTTATTGTCTGTAGGTGCGAGCCTAGTTTCCCTTCTGAGTTGGAAGGTCAGATGGCAGTCGCTATCGTTAAAATTAGTGCCTACGCCACTTCGTGGGATTAAGCTGACAAGCAGGCTCAATCAAGTAAAAGCCGGGACAAACGCTAGGTGGATGATTATTGTGTGTAGGTACAAGTTGTACATCAGTTGTCATTTCAATACATCTGTCGGTTAACACATTTAGGCACTCTGCAGGTGGTTAAAGATTTAATACCTCTTCCGAAAGCATTGTTGGTGAGCATTGCAGCTAGATGCCGTATACTTATAGGTGATATAATATAAGACATAGATTGACAATGCCTATACAAAATCGCGTTCCTCGAAACTTCAGGTTCTACGTGCCGTCTAAGCTAACTCTTAAGTGGACTTGGTAATGACAGTCATATTTTAATATGAATTGGCATTTAAGATGGTCGCTCACCAATAGGCTCGGCACGGGACAGTATTATTTATATGAAAGCCTGGCGCAGCCTCGGCTTGTTTGATTATGGGCGATTAGGTGAGCCCGTGCCTATGCCTTGCCGAGCCTATTGGTGTGCAACAACCTTTATACTGGCTCGTAAACACTTTACGTTTGTTAAGTGGGTGTAGAGTTGAACTTCAGATTTGAACGTTCCAAATCGCTAAGGTATTAGCCGGTCGGGCACTCAATTTAAAGTGATTTACTTTAACGTGTGTGTTATATGTTGCATACGGCGCAGCAACTCTTTGTCACCGATATTTAAAATCGTAAATAAATGTGTATTTCAGGCAGCACTTCGTCCGGATGCAGTAGCTATAGAGGCGTACGGACAGACAGAGTGCCTGGGCCCCGTACTGCGGCCTACACCAGAAGGCCCGCTCGGGAACTGCGGCGTCGAATCACCCCTCCACAAGATTAAGGTAACTCTCATGTTTGTAGCATATTTGATTCATGAGCGCAGTGCCTGGGCCTGGTCAATAGGGAAGATGCAGCTATCATATTTACCATTATTTAGTAATCAAAATGTTGAAAAAACATAAAATAATAGCTATTCAAACGGTTTTACTTTAGTTTATACTAATTTCAAATAATAATTAGGATTTAAGTAATGTGAAACGGAACGTGTTTTAATCCACCAATCAGCGTCTGGTGACGACACTTCTGTTGTGACAACTAATGGGGTTGACAATTTTCTATGGGATTTGGCTTCCAAGGCTAGCGTCCAGGTCAAAAAATTAAAAAAACAACAAGCATTTGACACTGTGAAAGAACAAATATGGAGTGACATACATGAGTGACGTCACAGAAACTGTAGATCCGTTTAGGCGCGAAAATTTAAATTGTCAGTTTGTAACAGCGAGTTTTTACTATAAAATAAATCATAGTATTTTCATTTTTCAACCGACATCAAGATTTCGAAGAAGGAGGTTATCAATTCGTCGGGATCTTTGTTTTTGCTATTTTATTTTTATTTTTTTTATGTATGTTCACCGATTATTCGAAGACGGCTGGACCGATTTGGTAAATTCTTTTTTTGTTTGAAAGCGTATTATACTTCACAGTTGGTCCCATTGTAACCATATCAGGATCTGATGATGTGATCCTGGAGAAATCGAGGGAACTCTTCAACTATTATAGGCACACCTATTGTGATTTGAGTATTTTTTACAGCAGATCGAGCATTTGGTATTGGAAAGGTGGATGGGTGGATGGTGGTGGAGGTGAAGTCGGTATACACTCACTTGCCAGAATTTCATTTGCCATAATAGTCAACAGCCATTATATTGTTTCCCATAATTACATATGCAATACTTATTGTTTACTATATTAATCACGTGCCAGAAACTTTGTTTCCCATAAAATCAATTTCAATAATATCATTTGTCATGATCATTGTAAGCCATAATATCACTAGCCATAATATCATTTGCCATCCAAATTGCTTCCGAGAAAGTAGGTCAGGTTAGGTTAGAACTGTGACCTCCTACAAAATAAAATGGCTACCAGAAAGTAGGTTAGGTTAGGTTAGAACTGTGGCCTCCTACAAAATAAAACGGCTACCAGAAAGTAGGTTAGGTTAGGTTAGAACTGTGACCTCCTACAAAATAAAACGGCTACCAGAAAGTAGGTTAGCTTAGAACTGTGATCCCCCAAAAAGCGAACGGCTACCAGAATGTAGGTTAGGTTAGGTTAGAACTGTGATCTCCTTCAAAATAAAACCGCTACCAGAAAGTAGGTTCGGTTAGGTTAGTACGTTTACAAAATAAAACGGCTACCAGAAAGTAGGTTAGGTTAGGTTAGAACTGTGACCTCCTACAAAATAAAACGGCTACCAGAAAGTAGGTTAGGTTAGAACTGTGATCCCCCAAAAAGCGAACGGCTACCAGAATGTAGGTTAGGTTAGGTTAGAACTGTGATCTCCTTCAAAATAAAACGGCTACCAGAAAGTAGGTTAGGTTAGGTTAGAACTATGATTCCCTTAAAAGCGAACGGCTACCAGAAAGTAGGTTAGGTTAGGTTAGAACTGTGATCTCCTACAAAATAAAACGGCCCCTACATAATAATATGACTAAGTAAATATTTTTAGAGCGCCTACAGGAATATAGTGAGCAAATGCATTGTTTGTATGCATGGATTCGGAAAACCATTATTTAGTATGGCGTTTAAATATTCTATTAAATAGTATTATTACAATTAATAATATGGAAAACAATACGTATGGCACTCGTACGTTCTGAAATCTAATAATCGGGTAAACAAAGAGTATGTCACATAATTTTTATGGTAAACAAACCATTCGGGCAAATGAAATTCGGGCAAATAAAATTCGGGCATATGAGTATTATTTTATATAATTTTCGGGCAAACAATAGACAACCGGTGAAGTCGGTTCTTTTTTGTTTAAAATTATTAATACACTCGTGGTCTATTCTACGTGCAATTCTTTCAAATGATAGCATAAATGAAAATATTGCATTTTGCCTAATATCCACTACTAGGTATATTCGTTCGTCGTTCTCTTTATTTATTTTTTGTGCAGAAATGTTGCGATGTTGCTGGTCCTATCATAGGTATACCATTACCAGCCCAACGAATACTTACTAAACCTCTACAACGACCACGCAATCTATTCGAAACGTAATTTTAACCCTCGTGTACTTTATTTCCAGCTAGTGGATCCTGGAACGGGGGAAACGATTACGAAGCCGAACGTTCCTGGAGAACTCTGGACCAAAGGACCAAGGTTTACTGTACGTAGAACATTAATATTTTGTCCTAATAAATATTGATGAAAATGTAACCAATGCCTGCCCGATTTGCCCGAGGCCAAAGGAGATCGTCAATTCTGGGCCACCTCATATAAACCGTATACAGTTTGTACTGCAATGTAAAATAAATACTAATTTTATTACTAAAGTAGACAGAATATTGCAAAAAAATGAAACGGGAATTAGAAATACTAAATAAATAAACATTATGTTGATTTTTCCGCGATTAAAATACAGCAAGACAAGTTGTTAACGTCCTTATGGCATTGATATAAAGTTTAACTTCACCCTGGCCTGAAACGGGATTGTTTTTTTGGTTTGACACTGTCAATGTATACCGTTACATAATCTGCGTTTTGATACTGTTCGGTAAGTTAGAACATTGTAATATTAAAATAGTATCTAAGCCTACGAATACCGAAGTTTAAATTAGAAATCGACTGTATTAAAACGCCTAAAGATGGAAAATGCGTATTTTTGCATTTTTGATCGGAGTTTGAATATTAAAAGTGGGATTCATAATGGCATAATATCATGCTCCTTCGATAACGAAACGCATCTTTTTTTAATTTTGTAATGTCAGATACTAGAGCTATCGCACTTAACGGTGGTAAACCTTATCCCTTCGCAATAGGTGTTGAATGAATGTTAAGTTAATATTATCAACGATGGTTTGACAGCAGTCTTTGTTTACCGAAATACAGGAACTATAAATACGATCAAAATACGACTTTTTATTATTTCATCATGATTCCCGTTTTGTTTTTAAGTCCGCTTTTGTACGTTTTCTTTAAAAAATCGATACTTTTTTTACATTAATATATAAATCATAGGCAAGCACGCTTTCAAATATTGTCCTTGTAAGATTCAAGTTTTAAATCCATGATATTCCAATTTTCCCATTAGATTTCGCTATTTTTTTACCACCATCCTGATCTAGAAATTATGACGATTCTTTAAAAGTACGAACCATTCCTAAACGGTCCTAAATCATCTGGGCCAGATCACCTAACAAAAATTGACGATCTCGCCGGTTCTGCTTTTGTAAAAAGTGTTTCATAGAAAACGGCATTTTCATAGATGGCGGCCAACGCTCCCCTCTCCCCTCAAAGTTTAAAATCATAGCGCTAGCTTTAACATTTCACAAGTTACACGAGTTCAAACCAGACCCAATTTACAAGCGTTAACTTAGTTCCATAATAATAATAATTCGGCCTCACTTTGTAAATTAGCCATAGGGATTGCATTCCAGCACCATTTTCAATCCAGCTGGATTTTTGCTGGATTCACATAAATCCAGCTGGATCCAGCGCGGATCCAGCACCTACATCTTTTTTACTAGTAATCCAATTTTTTATATTAAAAATGCCATATTCCCATTATTTTTCTCTATGGGAATCTTACTACAATACAAACGTGTTCATTCCCTTCGTTTGACGTAACTAACCTTGTCTTGAAAAATCTCCAAATAGGTGTTAAGTTACTCTGAATTCTTCAACACGGCCTGTGCAATAACGCATTGGCCGTGTTAAAAAACCAAGGAAAAATTATTTTAATTTATGTATTCGAGCGTTAAATTCATTTGTAGAAACATGTCGCGCGTAGTGACTAAATACGCTTGAGTTAACCCGTAAACTTTGACAGTATTAGTAATGTTAGTGTTTCTCACAAAAGTTTCAGTTCAATAGTCAAATTCAATTGTTTTATTAGCCCTGTGATCCATGTGATTTGTGTCAAATATTAACTGAACTTTGACGCGTTCAATGACAAAGTGTGTACATCGATAAATCGCCATAGTACATTAAGAACGGAATAAGTAAAGCACACAGGCATCGAAGACTTCACTTCTACCTACCTTACTCATACTTCTTTACGGACCAATAGTTCCTCTAGGCGTTTCGGTACCTACGACTTGCAGCATCCTATCATGTTTGGGTGTTTGACTATTTGACCAAGGACATAAGTAGTTATTTATACGAATATAACATAATACTTCGCCACCCACCTTCATCTGATTTTTTTTCCGATGTGGGTCACCTACTTAATGTGCTTTTTATTTTAATATGCTTATTATAATTCATTCAACTATGTATAATGAAAATTACAAGATAGAAACCGCAGCTCTGACATAAGAAGCAGAACCAAAGTAGCACATATTCTTATCCACATAGACTTGCAAAAATGGAGGTGGGCAGGACGCACTGTAAGATGTAAGACTGAAAAGTGGAGTCAAAAAATTCTCATGTGGCACCCAAAACAATGAAAAAATGAAATCATATCTACAGTAGGACCACTCTGGACAAGGGTGGCAAGAGATAGCTTAGGGGATACTGGAAGGAGCTGGAGGAGGCCTTTGCCAATAGGCAAACTGAACTAAGAGACTTCATTTAACACAGAAACAATTTTATTCATGTTCAGAATAAAGGGCTATATAAATATAAATAAATAAATAAATAAAAATGTATAATGAAGACGCTGCTTTCCTACAAAAGAACATCTAATATAATTCTTATGTTAAATTGTAAGTTATGGCAATTACTTTACCAAGAAATATTTGGTTTAACAAAGATCCTTTTACATTTACATTAACTCTATAATTATTTATTTATCGTATCGCTACATGACACTGTATATAGATATGCATTTCTTCTCTGGGGTAGTAGTAGTGGGATAAGTCGGATAACAGATGATGAAGAAAATCCAGTGTGTGCTGCGAGATGATGAAAACACATAATTAATTGAGGAGTGTCAAAGGTTTACATGTACTCGTATATTTGACACAAATCACATGGATCACAAGGCTAATAAAACAATTGAATTTGACTATTGAACTGAAACTCTTGTGAGAAACACTAACATTACTAATACTGTCAAAGTTTACGGGTTAACTCACGTGTATTTAGTCACTACGCGCGACATGTTTCTACAAATGAATTTAACGCTCGCATACATAAATTAAAATAATTTTTCCTTGGTTTTTTACCTAATACGGTGCTAGCAATGTAGGTTTTTGCGCCATTATTTGGTAATCTATTACTTGCGGATCCGCAGCGCTGGATCCAGCGTTCGGTGCTGGATCCAGCAGACCGAAAAAAGCGCTGGATCCAGCTGGATTTCTGGATGCTGGATCCAGCAATTGCAATCCCTAATTAGCCATTACCTACCAGTCCAATTATCGTTCGGTTTTGTTAACGAATGCCTTGTTTGAACTCGGGTAACATGTGAAATGTTAACAAATAAGGTTTTTTTTTACCAATTTACCAAGGGCGGTAGAGTGTGGTGCCTTACAATTTTAAAGGGGTGCAGTTTAAAAATGGTTTAAAAAAAATGGTATGGGAGTTGATTTGCCGATAAAATTCATCATACTATATGTACGTAGTTAACGGCTCTAACATAGGTAGCCAAACACATTGTATAGTGTATAGATTTGACATATCCAAAGCGCTGTTTTTTAAACGATTGAATCTGCTTTGGGCGTTTATCCTCATCAGTTGACATTTTCAGGAGTATTATAACAACCCGGAAGAAACAGCCAAGGCGATAACGCCGGACGGCTGGTACAAGACGGGCGACTTGCTGATGAGAGACGAGAACGGGTTCTACTTCTTCGTGGAACGATTAAAGATGCTCATCAAGTTTCGTTCTCACCATGTAAGTTTTAGAAAAACAGGTACAACGTATACTAGTGCTGTCAATGATATATGCTATGTACTTCGGAGCCAAATCGTTTGTGCGTGTCGGGGTCTGTCCTAGGGATGGAAAAAGATGTTCAGTATGACGTATGAAAATACCCCATGGAATACGGCTAATGCTAAAGAGTTAATATTGCCCTATGGTTTTGGATAAGAAAAGTGTACAGGCAGGCACGATTCTTAGAGTTTCCACTCTTACTCTGTATGAGAGCATAGCAGGAAAAATGTGGACTGCGTCTAAACGACATCATTTCCATCATATTCGACATTTGAAGACATACGGCTTACTATCTCTCCATACTTTGTCACTTGCACAATCATTGTAGAGCATAGTCTAACTTCTTAAAAAGCTTTTAGTTTCTTTATGCGTTTTGACAGGTCGTCCCTATGGAATTAGAGGAGCTGATTATAAAACAGGATGGCATCCAGGAGGTTTGTGTGACCAGTGTCGCCCACCCCGTGGATGGGGAGTGGCCGGTGGCGGTGGTCGCGAAGAAGCCCGGGGCTTCAGTCACTGCTCACGAAATCAAGGATCTGGTTGCAAGTGAGTACCTAATGTACATATAGACGAATTTGACAAGCAAGACACATTTGACAAAGTTTGTTCCTAAGGAGCTCGAAGTGCCGATACAGGAACTTGATCACGTGTAAGATTGCAAGAGGTACAACATATACGAGTAAGATGCCGCTACTGTAACTAGACGGGGAACACCAATGGCCGTGGTCGCCCCACGCCTGAAAGCCCGGTGCTTCCGTCACAGCTCTAGAGATCACGGATCTGGTCGCTAATAAGTAAGTCTGATCCTAAAACCAACAAGTAGTGTTCTTCTGCTTGGTTCCTAGTAGTCCTAGTAATGTACTCGTACCAAGATTCAAGACCACATTGTAAAGCATTCATGTTTCATCAAAGGCACTCGCCTTTGATAAAACATGAATGCTTCACTTCAGCCTCACTGCCCGATCAGCAGCGAACAGAGCTTGAGACGAATGAAAAGACTTAAAATACTCCGGACCTTTAGGCTTCTAAAGATAATCTCAGACCACTGGTGATCCTTGAAAGCTTTTCTATTCCATAGAGTATACAAGTTGAGTAAACAACTAGGCACAATTTGTTTATGCTTTTGAACTTATAGTTTGTAAATGCTTAATCGCTAAAACCTTTTGATGACCTTTGATGAGTAGTAGATATATTTCGCTTCCCTAACAGGTAAACTGTCGGAGCACAAGCAGTTACGTGGCGGAGTGGTGTTCGTGGACGATCTGCCCATGACGTCCACCGGCAAGATAGCCAGGGCCAAGGTGAAGCAGCTGGTCAAGGATGCCCAGCTGATATGAAGCTGAACTTGGAACTACTATATATAGGAAACTGTAGGAAGGAAATGAATGCGGAAATCATCGTGCTCTCAGAAAAAAATGTAAAATTCAATTATTCTGGTTCCATTTTTCCTTGTTAAGTATTAAATATAATATTGTCAGTTTAAAAAATATTTTTTCAATTTATAATCTCAGTTTATGGCAATGTACCGTCGATATTGAAGATACCTTATCACACAGGAGTAAGGTGCATAATTGTAAACACAACCGCTGGCACAGTTCAGTAATATTAGGTATCTATTGCAAATAGCAAATATTGTGAATGAGCCCGTATAAAAGATAAGTGGAATGAGACACCTGAGGAGTTGCGTCCATAGGGTACGGTAGCTGCTAAACATCAGGCTGGCAGTAAGCTTGTTTGCCACCGTCGTGGTATAAAAATAAAGATAACTTTAATTGCTTCGAAGTCATAAATAAAACTTCCTGTCAGTAAGTAGGTACCTTTTGTTATTATTTCATTATTTATTCACAAAAATAAGTGCACGATTATATTTACACTATAACTTGTTTATACTTTTTGATTAGCTATAATTCGCAGAGCGATCTCCTTAATTTTCCTTCGATCTATCTTCGTGGACGGTGCTAGAGGGATTGAATCCAAAAATATTACTCCTCCTCTAAGCTGTTTGGTGTCTGCTAGATTTTCTGCAAAATAAAGAAATATATCTATATAGCGAGCTACCTAATGTCAGGTCTATCATTCTGCTTAGACACAAATACTTGTGCACATATTTTACCAAAGAGCTTAATCTTAATCTAGTCTGAGTGTAAAAATAAAGCTTGATACATTTAATAACTTTGTAATCTTCCCGCAATATAGGATATATATTCGTTATAGCTACTGTGAAAAGAAGCTTCAGATACATTTAATAACTTTGTAAACTTCCAGCAATATAGCATATATATTCGTAATAGCTACTTTCAAGAGAACCTTCTTGCTGAAAATTGGGCAAAGCTTAGATTACCGCGAAATGTATTTTAATTCAAAAATGTATATATATACTACCTTTCTATAATCTGAACTGAACCTAAATGTTTAATTCCCGTTCTGTGATAATAATTGGCCTATAACCGCAAACTACTTCGTTCGTTCGATCATCTATTTTCATCACTATCTTTCAAAAATGCAAGAGCAAATAGAGATGGAGATAACGACATTTATATTTTTGTGGGCCCGCTGTTGTACATACCAAAATCCTTCCCCGGGTCACAAATATCTCTATAATTAAGGACCAAATTTCGTCCGAGGTTCAGCGGTTTAAGCGTGAAACCGTGACCATAAATAAATAATCCCGCATTTATAAGTCGAGATTCTCACCTTTTACCAGCTGCGTAATCTCTTCAGCAGTAACATTGTGCCCTGGCCGCCTCACTACACAAGCGACTGGTAAGTCTCCACGCTTATCCGGTATACCCGTCACAGCCACGTCCAGTACTGCCGGGTGTTGACGGATGGTCTTTTCCAATTCTACTGGGGAGATCTGTTGATTAAATATATTTAGGTAATACTGAGTGCTTCTCAAAAGTATTACCAATGGAGTTTCCATCCCTTGTACCCGGTTGATTCGGGGTATAATCAAGCATAAGTTGAGTACCATGACTCGTGATTTGGCTCATCCTTCAGAATGTTTTATTTTTATTTTTATTATGGGACTGACCAGCGATTGGCCCTAGTCTCACCTGATGGAAAGTGAAGACAGAGCCTAAGATGGAGCTCACCGGTTCAGTAATAGCCTATTCAATCATGCTTTAAAGATACCAGATCGTATTTGTCAGGGAATACAGATGGCGGGAGCGCATTGCATTCCCTGGCAGTCCGCACCAATAAAGACGAAGCAAATCGTTTCGTGCGGACAAAGGGAATGCTCACAACGAACGGGTGCATTTGCTCCCCGCGCCTGGTAGTCCGATGATGGAAAGGGGAAGGTGGAATCAGATCATGAAGTTCTTGTGCGCACTCCCCAAAATGTATCCGATAGAACACCGATAGACAAGCGACTCGACGGCGATGTTCCAGGCTCTGTAATTTTGACTTGACAGCTGGGTCATCGCCAAAAAGTCTATGAGCACGGTGATCTATCGCATCCAGGGCCGCCAGCTCATACTTAGCGGAACCGTCCCATAGGTGGCAACAGTATTCCATACACGAACGAACCTGTGTGTGTTTCTATTGAAAGAAACGTAGTTACGAATTACGCTGAATTCGCTTGACAGCTGCTGTTGAGCTACTGTCAAGAAAATCACGAGAAAGTAACTGCTTATTTTTATACCATGACGGTGTCATTAGAGCTCACAGCCCGCCTGATGGTAAGAAGCTACTGGAAGCCTATGAACGAAATGTTCGTGAAGTCGAATCTCTTAGTTGTTTGTACCCGAGCCCGAGCCTTGCTGATACAAGCCCGTATACGTATCGGATTACTATCAAGCGGGCCGTATTACCGTAAGCTTGTTTGCCACCGTAGTGGTATAAAAAAGAAGATGCAACTAAATTGCATGTATAGGTATAAAATCTCGTAGCATATCCGAACTGACACATGTGTTCTCAATACCTGATGATTCATATATTTTAGAAGCAGTTTCGTCCGATCCACGAAGAAAAAATTGTAATTCTCATTCCTGTAGAGCATGTCGCCAGTCTTGAACCAACGGTCTTCGCTAAACGCCTCTGCTGTCGCTTCCTGGTTTCTGTAGTAACTCTTTATTACTCCTGGGCCTTTGACCCATAATTCACCATTTCTGTGTGGTTCGTAGATATCCTCTCCAGTCTGAATATCTATCAACTGCAAGACAGATAGAAGTGTACGTAAAGCATCTATAAAAAAATATCACACAGAAATTAGTCCAAAATATTGTAAGCGTCTTTTTCAACCATACTAAACTATACTTTTGCAATTAAAGATAGGTATAAGGTTATATCTAACGTTATATAATAACGTTATATAAGGTTATATCTAACGTTAATGTGCACTCGAACGTATCAAATTAAGGGAAAGAGGGGATATCTTTGTGTTCGCGCCGATAATACTATACTTGATGTAAATAAGTTACGCAAATGTCACGGTAGATGGCGCTGTACCAAAAAGATGTATTTCTACATCGCGCTATCGAATTTTTTTTGCCGACCCTTTACAAAAAGGATGATTCACTGTGTTGACGGCTAAAGGAACAAGAAGGTCCCTCATCATCAACACACTGGGTCCTCTTTGAGCTCTTTGGCAACCTTACTCAACAGCAGGAACACAACACTATGAGTAGCATGAACAATAAAAGGTAAGGACCGCCATCTTATATAGAGGAAAGGTCGAAAACATAGACGAATATGCGGAATATGTATATAACTGAGAGTCGAAAAAGTGTCCAGCTGTAAGCGTAAATAATAGTTCCAAATCTCTCCGGGTGGCGCTAGGGTATAGTTGAGCGTATGAAATGAACTTAGCAGTTATTGATGGCGTGAAATGCGCTGCGTTTAAAAATTCAGTATTATTGATGTTGGAATGTGTGTATACGCCTTAAGCAATATATATGGCAACCCCTAACCTCTGTAATCTATAGACAAAGTCTATCTTGTCTATCTCTCTTTCCTTTTGACAACCGAACAGAGCAGACGCTATAATGTGAGTTCTACAATTATAATTTAATTAATATATAATGTGAGTGGTGCACCCCCAATAAATATGTGACTCTGAAGTGATCTTTTAATACCTAGCCCAACTGAATTCTGATTGGATATAAATAAAACCCAGTGACAATCCGTCACAGGTTAAGGGCTCAGGGTTTTATTAAATTTCAAGAAGAACAACCATCAATACATATTAAGTATATTAAAAGATCGAGTGCAATTTTTTTTGGGCTGGATAAACTTCATAACTGTTATAATGGAGTCCGTCGCTACATCATCGTCGAGACATAACCTCAACGGGCATGTGCAAACTATAGAGAAGTTGATTGGTACATCGAATTACCACACGTGGAAATTTACTATGAAGAACTTGCTCATCTTGGAAGGTTTGTGGAATGCTGTCGAGGGCAGTGACGCTGATGGCGACCATAAAAACCGTGCGTTAGCACGTATCTGCCTTTCAATTAACAAAGATTTGTATCAATATGTTAGAAATGTAACTACACCTGCAGAAGCTTGGACGAAATTAGCAGACGTATTTGAAGATAAAGGTTTATACCGCAGGGTTTTGTTACTGCGAAAACTCCATGGAATCCAATTCGCTGATCATTCATCTATGTCGAACTACATAGAAAATATAACAACTATCGTGCATCAACTCCAAGACATCGGACGGACTATTGAGGATGCCGAGGTGGCCGAAATTCTTCTCAGTGGATTACCGGCTGAATATGACACTGTAGTTTCGAATTTATCTACTGCGGCAGCAGCGGACAAATTGACCAGCGAAGTGATCAAAACTCGATTGCTCCAGGAATATTCCAGGAAATCTTCAGCGGACACTACAACCGCCTTCATTAGTAAGAAGACTATCGTCTGTGATTTTTGCAAACGGCATGGCCACTCAAAGGCCAGATGTTTCAAGCTGAAGTCGAAGAATAAGAAGAAGGCTGCAGGCGGTGATGCTGACAGAACAAATCTGGTTGCTGCGTTTATGGCCAGAGATTCACAAGAAGATTTTTATTTAGATTCTGGTGCAACTAATAGCATGGTTACTGACAGAAAGCTGTTAACAAATACAAAGTCATGTAAATCAAATGTCATAGTTGCAAATAGTAACACTATTACTTGTGAGGCCACAGGAAAACTGCAACTCTCATTGAAAGACGAGGTAAGCCCACTAACATTGTCGAACGTCATGTATGTGCCTAGACTCTCATGTAACTTGATTTCAATTTCTAAGTTAGTTGAGTCTGGCTACAGCGTCTGGTTTAATAAAAAAGGTTGTAGCATTTATGAGAGCAAAGCCACTAATTTTGACAAGCCCGTTGCATGTGCTACTTGTTCTAATGGTTTATATAAGTTAAATGTGCCTGTATGTGTCACTAACAAGACCTCACCCGTGGAACACTCTTTGTTCCTGGAAGCTAGCCAGGAATCACCGAGGGCCACTTTAGCTGCCGATGTCCCAGTGCAGCTTTGGCATTCAAGACTTGCGCACCTGTCCATCAAAGGTTTGAAAGGTTTGAGGGATAGTGCATGTGGTATAATGTTTCAGGATGAAGACATCAAGAGCTGTACTGCTTGTCTTGAGGGGAAGATGTCGGCCGCATCCTACCCTAAGGGACAGGCGAAGCGAGCTAATGAAGCATTACAGCTGATCCACAGTGACGTCCTGGGGCCTATGCAGGAGCCAAGCTGGGGAGGCAAGAGGTACCTTGTCTGTTTCACCGACGACTACTCAAGAAAAACATTTGGATATCTAATGAAGGAAAAGTCTGAGGTAATGTCACATTTTATTACTTTTAAATCACAGGTAGAAAAGCAACTTGGGAAGTCAATTCGAATTTTAAGGTCGGATTGTGGTGGCGAATATGTTAATAAAAAATTCTCTAATTATTTAATGAAGGAAGGAATCATACACCAAAAGTCTGTTCCTTACTGCCAAAGTCAGAACGGCGTAAGTGAAAGAAATAACAGAATTATTATGGACAAAGTTAGGTGCATGCTTAGTGAGTCAGGTCTCTGCAATCGTTTTTGGGGGGAGGCAGTTATGACTGCCATTTATTTGAAAAATAGATCCCCAACATCTGCTTTAGCAGGACGTTTGCCTGAAGAGGTTTGGACCGGATCCAAGGTTGATCTTCGCCACCTACGTGTGTTTGGCTGCACTGCATATCACCTAACTCCATCACAGAAGCGACAAAAGTTAGATGCCAAGAGTAAACAGGCTATTTTTGTTGGCTACAGTGAGACCTCTAAAGGTTATCGTTTATGCGAACCTTCTAGTCCCAAGACTGTGATATTGTCTCGTTCTGTGACTTTTTTAGAGAATAAATTTTATTATAGAAGTCGACCGAATAATTTTAATGATAATTATTATTTATTTACATCTGACAATTTAATAAATGATAATAAAAATATTGAGACACATGAAAATCGTAATGTTGAAATTTCTAATAATAGTTTTGAAGCTAACAATGCTCTTTCTGAAATTTCAGTTGGATCTGATGGAGGTGATGAGGAGTACCAGTCATTGACCGAGCCCGACTCTGACGATTCGGCCGATGGTGGGCGCGAGGAGCGACCTACACCGTCTCGGCCAACGTCCTGTGAGGCGGAAGTGGTGCAGTGTGAGCCCTACTTCAGCGACGGCTCTGCTGACGATGAGCGCATGCAGCGCCTTACATCGTCTGAGCAGCCGTCATCTGGAGGGGAAGCATTACTGGAGGATGAAGCCTCGGTTGGTACGTCCGATCATCCTGTCCGTGTCAGGCGTCCCCCACAAAGGTATGGCGATTATGATTTTTCAATGTTAGCTCAACCTACCTCATTTGAGGAAACACAGTCATATCACGAAGCCATTGCATCACCATATCATAATGATTGGATGAAAGCAATGCAATGTGAATATGATTCGTTGGTTTCAAATAAGGTATGGACTTTAGTCGATAGACCTACTAACAAAAACATAGTCAAATGTAAGTGGGTGTATAAGTTAAAGCATGATGCCGATGGGAATTTCGATAGATACAAGGCGAGGCTTGTCGCCAGGGGCTTTACACAAAAACAGGGTGTAGACTATAATGAAACATATGCTCCCGTCATTCGCCACTCGTCTATGAGAATATTGTTTTCCTTGGCCAATCAAATGGATTTGGAAATTGATCATCTTGATGTAGCCACAGCATTCTTAAATGGACACCTAAATGAGGTTATATACATGGAACAGCCTGAAGGATTCTGTAATGGAAACAATGATAAGGTTTGTTTGTTACATAAAAGTATATACGGCTTAAAACAAGCTAGTAAAATGTGGAATGAAAAAGTAAATAATGTACTTGTAAAAAATGGCTTTAACCAGTCTATATGTGAACCATGTATATACACTAAAAAGTCTGAACGTGATTTTGTCGTTATTGCGCTTTATGTAGACGATTTTTATGTTCTTTACTCTAAAAATAGCTTAATTAAAGTCCAGTTATTGAACGTTTTAGAGAAAAAATTTAACGTCAAAAATTTGGGTCCATTGAGGAATTGCTTAGGCATTAGAGTTACAAGAAATAAGTCAAAAGGTACCTTGTGTCTAGATCAAACAGAATATATTAAAAAACTTTTAATTCGTTTCAAGATGCAAGATTGTAAACCCATTGCAACGCCTATGGCTTTAAATTGTAGACTGACTGTACCTAATAACGATAGTGCTCAAATACTAAATGAGACCTATAATTATAGGCAACTTGTAGGTAGTCTTATGTACTTATCTGTTTGTACGAGACCAGACATCTCCTTTGCTTGTAGTCAGCTAAGCCAGTTTAATAATAGCTTTGATAGGTCGCACTGGATGGCAGCAAAACGTGTACTTAGGTATTTAGCTGGTACAATTGATTACTGTTTATATTATATAAAAAGTGTTAATTGGAATTTAGAGGCATACACTGACGCAGACTATGGTAATGACCTTATTGACAGAAAATCGTATACAGGTTTTGTCATAAAGCTAGGTAATAACACCATTAACTGGGAATCACGTAAGCAAAAATGTATTGCACAGTCGACAACTGAAGCCGAATTTTTGGCAATAGGCGATGTATGTAAAGATGTCTGTTTCATTAAGAATTTGCTTACCGAAATATTAAACAAACAAATAGCTTGTACCGTTTATAATGACAACCAGAGTGCTCAAAGACTTTTGGAATGTAAAGAATTTTGCCATAAACGAACGAAGCATATTGATATAAGATATCACTTTGTTAAAGATTTAATTAGGAAAGACTGTATTTCGGTTAAGTACCTTTCAACTGACAACATGATAGCTGATGTATTGACCAAACCATTGTGTACGCAAAAACATTGTAGCTTCATTTCTGACATGAATATTATTATGAAACATGATGTCTCTCTATAGTTTAATGTATTATCATGTGTTAATGTTTGAATTTAACTGTATCATGACGATATCCTAATGAGGTTTTTTTTTTATTTTATTATATATGTAGCCCTGACATATATTTCCATGTGAATATAAATTATACATGTTATTGACATGATGTCTCTTTATTGCAGAGTCTTTATTTTATTTTTATTTGGAATTTATTGATAATGTCTCTAACTTAGAGATTATTGTACCTATGCAAATAATATTGACACGTATAATTTTGATATGGATGTTACGTCTCTATGATGTAGAGAAGTTTAGCCTTATATGATATTGACTTGCATTATATAGTACAAATGTTAAATAATTTAGATAAATTATTTCTCTTGACACTATTGCTGTAAGGCCTAAGGGGAAGTGTTGGAATGTGTGTATACGCCTTAAGCAATATATATGGCAACCCCTAACCTCTGTAATCTATAGACAAAGTCTATCTTGTCTATCTCTCTTTCCTTTTGACAACCGAACAGAGCAGACGCTATAATGTGAGTTCTACAATTATAATTTAATTAATATATAATGTGAGTGGTGCACCCCCAATAAATATGTGACTCTGAAGTGATCTTTTAATACCTAGCCCAACTGAATTCTGATTGGATATAAATAAAACCCAGTGACAATCCGTCACAATTGATAGAGTCTGACTAGCCAAATATTGTTGACAGATATTTCCTTGTTGTATCACCAATTGGCTATGATTTAAAAAAAAGCTAAAAGTCTGTTGTCAATTTATGTCATTATTTCAAATTGTTCACGGTTTATAAGGGGTTTATTTTAAATAATATTTAAAATAACTGTACCGAGTGGTCCGCAAACTATTATTTAGGCTCGTAAATAATTACGACGTTGTGCGAACTTGACATGAAGCGTGTTGTATAACGAAAAACTGCAATGTTTACAAGTCGTAAACAATTTTGTAGGTAGGCTCTATTAATATTTTGATACTTTAAGTACTAGTTCTAACATTTGCCTATAACTTTGATTAAGTACGTGAATTTATTAACCTGAATCTCATAAACAGGACAAGTGTGTAAAGAAACGGATAAACTAGAAGTTCTGGAAAATATCAATACAATCAAAACATTGGAACGTAAGAAATTATTTACTGAAAACCAATATTTAGGAGAAATCTGTGGACTGACTGGTCAGTAGTAATTTTATGTAAAAATAAAAATAAAAATATTTGCGCGAAACATGTCTATATAGTACGTAAACCAACTAAAACCATCCCTTAAAACAAGTGAATAGGGAACTCAAGTAGGGTGATTGTGCTAGTTTTCGTCCACTATTGTCAGTTTTCCGTCCATGTTGATTTATATGTTTATCTTCAAGTTTTTCCCAAAATAAAAGCTTAAAACTATAAATATAAACTATGTTGACTTTAAAAAGTTTTTCTTATTTATTTGCAGTAGTTTCATCAAGTGGACGGTAAACTGGACCAGGACGGGAAACTAGCACAATTACCCTACATAGTTATTAGATTTTTTTTACTTGCTTCTGAGCATGTTTTGGGGAATTTAATTTCTTAATGTATTTCTCTTGTTGCAGTCGGTTAAAGATCTTTCTAACAGCCTGTGAAGCTTGTTTACTTCGTTGACTTCTGTCTGTTTACCTAAACCTACCTACCTACTCGTACCTACCTACCTTACGTGTGCACAGAAGTCAAAAGTATTTTCTAGTATCAAAACTATTATTCCTGCTACACAAGGTGTGACCAGCCCATGATTTTTTGAATTTCCCGCCAAATATTTGGGTAATATTTCAATGGTCAGACTCTAAGTAGAATAAGTATAAAACCTTACCTAATAAAATACTGTCAGATTACGACAGTGTTGCCAGAGCACTACCAGCTAAAAGTACGGTCGTGAGTCAAAAAAGGTACGATTTTTATTTAGTTCTACAAAACCGCCACGTATAAGATCAGGGTGGTTTTTATTGATGTACGGGTTATAATTTAGCTATTTGTCTCTCATTCTAAGAAGCATATGCGTTAGAATTAGCTTTACATTGAAATTGTAAAGGTAACTTCTGAGAACCACGATCACCGGGCCTACCGCGAAAGTCGTATATCGAAATTTTTGTTTTCTCCCTGTCTATCGCACTTGCTTATACGAGCAAAAGAGATGCAAATAGCGAGGTTTTGAAGTTGGCAGTAGGCCTCAGGTAACGATATTAGTCGAGTGCTGATGCCTAGAATAGATACTCTCATGAGAAACTCGGGCCAATGTGAATGACTACACATTTTGGTGACGATTTCTGCTACTTTCATCCTATATTTCTGTGACACAGTCTAGTGGCAGTTGATTTGACACGTGACGTTATAGTGGTATAAAATAATTATGATTGAATACAGTGACCATCTTTACCATGATGACAGTATTAACTAGATAACACGCTCGATATTCACTACGATGCACATTCTATATCGTTAATTTTAGGATTTACGGTTCATGAACTAGGATCAATACGTTTGATTGGCGCTGCAAAATATAATTTTAGTATGCTTTTGCCGGGCACGCTATAAAGTACGATTTTTAGTACGGTTTTCGCCGGGTAGGCCAAATAGTACGGTTTTAGTACGGTTTTCCGCAGGGTACGTTAAAGGTACGCAGAGGTCCAAAATCGTACGTAAAATCGTACCAAAAGGTACGGTCTGGCAACACTGGATAACGAGGACGGTGACTTAAGGCTCCTTATAATCCCTAAAAGGTCGAAAAACTCTATTAATGTAAAAAACCGCATAAAATGCTATTTATAAGATAGTTTGAAGTATTAGTAATACAAAAAAATACTTTTTAACCATATTCATTATTTTATTAAGTTCCCAAAAATACCATTCTTACAGAAAGTGTCATGTGAAGGGTGATTTATAGGTCATTTTGAAAATTCATACTAAATTAAAATCTATAACTAGAGTCATTATTTTTTTTATCGTGATAGAAATATAGTTTAACTTTGCTATGATAATACTTTAATGGCAAAATATTCATAGGGTTTTCGTGCAAAAATTAAATGTAACCGTGTTTTTATAAAAAAAACTGGCATATAATCAGAAGGTATTTTGTCTATTATCCAAGATGAATCTTCGATTTTTATTTCCATGGCCGTCTCAGGCATGATATACTCAATTGAATTTTATTCAAGTTAAATAAGAATTGTTACCCTCCTTTGCGTAATTTGAAAATGAACGGTACATCTAACTGGAAAATCCGGAAAGGCCTTCAGAGACTACCCATTTTTTTCATATTTTACTTGTTAAATTGTAATATTTGCTCCGATGGCCGTCTAGATAAAGAAATAAACTTTTATATGCATCAATAGTTTAATTAAAAAAAGTAAGTATTTTCGCCGTAGCCTTCGACGAAAATGAAGCATTTCGTGAATTTCGCTCGTTTTGGGAATAAGGCCTCTTAATTGGTGACGTGATATGTCATATGGTGGCGCATCTAGGCTGCCGTAGGTCAGGGCCGCAGAGAAAGGAACCGCCGGCTTTACGCGTTGTGTCCAAGATTACCGCCTTCTGTATCTGACCCGATGATGGCGGTAACCTCGTGAGTCAAGCCTAGATACTTGCTAGACGTCCTTCTTGGCCTTCACGAGGTTCTCGTCACATGGGACAGAAAGTCGACCGGCTTAGCCCGGCGCTGCGATAGATCTATCAGCACGATATGCTTGTCGGCTACAATAGTCCTGGCGGTGATTATAGATCGATTACAATTGGTTTTATTGTTATAAAATTTATAGGTACCCGAATAGTACAATAATGGGAAAAATTTGTGCCATAAAAAGTTGTCCAAGTGGGCGTAAAGTAAAAAAGAAAATAACTCAGTCCCCATCATTTTTTCGACCAACGGTATGTAATAATTCCTCCTATAAAATATGAAATTTTTACTTTTTTATTTATCGTAATAAATTAACATTTTTAATTGATACTCTTTTGTTAATATTAATTCACAGACTCAGAGAATTGCTTTAAAATCAACGGATTTTATTTGTCACCTTCAGTTCAAAGAAGAGCACATAAAGATGTATGAAAAATTATATATAAAAGGAGAGCTCACAATTATTCCTACAGAAAGAAAAAACCTAAAGAATGAAGCTTTGCCCACAATCGAGCATCAGTTTATTCCCTTACCGATACATGAACTCCAAGCACGTACTATTCACGTACAAGAATTGTCCGAATCATACCATAAGCAGCACCAAGTACAACAAATGAATACTGAGCATCAGGAAGTATTACAAAATCAAGAATCTCCAAAAAATTTAACAAATTGTAGTGAAATGTTTTTAGAGAAACGAGGAGTTATATTAGTGGATGAGATGAAATTAAGCGAAGGCGTTTATTTTGATCCTCAATCAATGAAATTTAATGGTTTTGTTGATCTGGGGCAACACACTCCAGAGGATTTGAAAAATACATCAGCGGACCATGCTTTGGTTTTCAAGTTTGTGCCTTTTCGAGGTCGATGGGTTCAAGCCTTGGGATGCTTTTTGTCTAAGAATTCTTGCAAAAGCGCACCGCTGCATAAATTAATTTTAGAATGTATTGTACTAATGGAAAACAGCGGAATTTGTGTTGATGCTGTTGTGATGAATGGTGCACAGTGGAACCGAGGAGTATGGAAAATATTTGGTGTAAACGAAAATAACGTTAGCTGTGAACATCCTTGTGACAGCTCACGACGGTTATGGATGATATCAGATTTTAATCATTTAGTGAAATGCTTTCGAACATCAACTTTGGATAATAAGCTACAAGAGTTCAAGGTAAAATAAGAGTAAAGTGGTCGCACAACAATAGGTTCGGCACGGCCTCAACTCGAGGCGTTCAGTATTCTTTATATAAAAGCCTATACTATAACGCACACTTAACGACATCAGAATTGTATCTACCGTTTCGCCTCGGCACATGCTGAGCGGCGCGTCGTCAACTCGCCGTAATGGTACTTATGTCGTCACTTTGCTACTGGTATGATGACGGCGCACAGACCGCCGTCACCTCGCTCTGACGCTACTGATGGACTAAGAGCTGGCCACGTCAGATATGACACAACCGAACCTGTTGATGTGCGATAGAGCTCGTGTAGACGATGCCGCCCCCGCTCCGCCACCGTGCCGATACGGTATCGGCG
Source organism: Pammene aurita (assembly GCA_947086415.1). Classification (NCBI taxonomy): domain Eukaryota; kingdom Metazoa; phylum Arthropoda; class Insecta; order Lepidoptera; family Tortricidae; genus Pammene; species Pammene aurita. The sequence goes on from OX352307.1 coordinate 8,229,842, forward strand.
CAGGGCGGCATCGACTACACGCGCCTTTAAAACTTTTTTTTTTTCAAAAATGTGCCGTAAGGTTAACTTTTACAGGTAAAACCTTTTTAAAAAACCGGCCAAGAGCGTGTCGGGCCACGCTCAGTGTAGGGTTCCGTAGTTTTCCGTCCGTCACAGTAAGCGTCCCCACTTAAGAGTTAATAACACCGCCATGTAGGATATGATATGAGAGTTCCACGTACAGCGACATCTATCGGCAAATTAAGTAAACTATTGCGCGCGAGCTTAAAGTATGGAAGATGATTTTTATGGAATAATTCTTTATTGCGTGAACCGATTTTCACCGTTTTTACTTTATTTGAAAGCACGTCATTTCATTGTAATTTTGTAGAAATTACAGGTACAATAAACACCTGCTTATACGGTTAAATTACAAACTTAGTTCAGAAATTATTTTGTAATTTTTTTTCAAAAACTATTCATCCTATCAAGTTCAAAATAATTTTCCTAGAAAGTTTTTATAAAGTTTTACTTTTGAGATTTTTTTCATATTTTTAAAACTTATGGTTCAAAAGTTAGAGGGGGGGGGACGCATATTTTTTTACTTCTGGAGCGATTATTTCCGAAAATATTTACATTATCGAAAAATGATTTTAGCAAACCCCTATTCATTTTTAAATACCTATCCAACAATATATCTTACGTTAGGGTTGAAATGAAAAAAAAAATCACTCCCCACTTTACGTATAGGGGAGGTACCCTAATAAATAAAAAAAATCCACTTTTTATTTTACCACTTTGTCGGCGTGATTGATATACATATTAGTACCAAATTTCAGTTTTCTAGTGCTAACGGTCACTGAGATTATCCGCGGACGGACGGACGGACGGACGGACGGGCAGACATGGCGAAACTATAAGGGTTCCTAGTTGACTACGGAACCCTAAAAAGTTCAACAGCCATACAAAAATAAAGTCAAAGGTCCTAAACAGCCGAAACACAACATCGGTATATTTTTTATTTATGTAAGGTAATGATGGTACCGAGACTTTTTAGTTCTCTCAAATAGCTTGCGGTAAATTCAGAAGAAAAATACACTTCAAACTTTTTAATAAAAATATATAAAGGCGGCAAAGCTGAGCGTGTACCGCGGATATATAAAATTTTAGTTTCAACTATATCTGTATCAGTTTTATCATTCAGCGTAATTATACCGCTCATTTTTCGGTCCGGTACCTTTACTTAAAACGGTCGACCTGAGCGATATCATTATATAAGGGTTAAAATGTTATTTTATCAGGTACCCTTATTTTAAGGTACTTTTTCGTTTTATACCTTTAGTTTAGGTTACCGCTCTTTAGCGGTTTTTCAGTCCCTGGTTGTAACAGGCCGGCAACTAAGGACCCTCACACTGAGCATGCATGACCCGACATGCTCTGGGCCGGTTCTTACTAACTAATCGGAGAAATAATTTTTTCAGGCAATTCTGGAGTTTATACAATTTCTTGGAGATTGTTAAATTCCCCTTACACCGGTGCCCAGTTAGTTGAAAAAGCTACAGGTGTTTGTCTCTCTACTGTTTATAACATTGTGTCTGAGAGCAATAGTGAGAAATTCGCAACAACAAAGAAATTCACCTCCCCGAGAAATAAAAAGTTACGTACTTGTCCGTCATCAGCAGTAGACGATTTTGATCAGGAAGTCATCCGGAGAACTATATACAATTTTCATCTGTCCCATAAGCAATTTCCAACCTTAAAGGCACTCCACTCTGTGTTAAAATCCGATATAGATTACAAATTTGGCATTTCCACCTTAAAAAAACAAATACAAAAATTAGGATTTAAATGGAAAAAGACCGAGGACAACCGAAAAATATTAATGGTAAGACACACGACTGCTAAGAATAAATTACCTTACCAAAATTGCGGAATATCGGTCTGAAGATAGACCACTAGTTTATACTGATGAAACCTACATCCACACTTCACATGTGTCCGGAGAGGCTTGGACCGATGGAACAGAATTTGGTGTAAAAAAACAAATCAGTACAGGCCAGCGGTTAATAATAGTGCACGCAGGAGGAAAAGATGGTTTTATTCCCAACGCTTTGTTAATGTTTAAGGCAAACCAAAAAACGGGAGATTACCATGACCAGATGAACTTTGTCAACTACGAAAAATGGTTAAAAGTAAAATTAATACCGAACCTTAAACCGAATAGCGTACTTATCGTAGATAATGCGTCCTATCACAACAAACTTTTGAATCGTGCTCCAACGTCAAATTCTCATAAACAAGAAATGATGGATTGGTTGACAGAACCCAACATTTCGTATAGCCCGTTGATGTACAAAACCAGTTTGTATGATTTAATTAAACAAAATAAAGAGCGGTTTCGTAAGTGCAATTTTAAAAGAACATGGCCACTCCGTTTTACGATTGCCACCGTATCACCCGACATTCAATCCAATCGAAAATATTTGGTCCATGGTAAAAGGATATGTAGCGAAAAGAAACGTTTCATTAAACATGCAAGACATTATGAGTTTAGCAACTGAACGAATGAATACTATTACTGCTGAGGACTGGGAAAATATTTGTCGCCATGTCGAAAGTGATCGAATTTCAAACAATCTTATTATTAATACTTGTGACAGCTCAGATGAAGAACATGATAGCGACTAAAAGCAAAAAACAGAGGACCTTAAGAAATGGAATAAGTAGTACTTATTCCATTTCTTAAGGGTATGTAATTTTATTAAATTAAGAGAAAATTATTCTCCTTTTGTTGCAAACGGTACAACCACTACAATAGACCCGTACCGATAAATTATGAAGTTTCGATAATATTAAAGATGCTTATTATTCGCATACAGAGTTCAGGCCATCCAACTTAGCTAATAATAATAATTTGTGTCATCCTAGGTTGTTGCGTAGGTAGAAACTTAGCCTTTTCTTTTTTTTACATTATTCGTTAAATAGAAAATTAGAGATCAAAATTGTTTTTTCACTGTAACAGCAAAGTTGTTACTGACGCACGGACGCGTTTTGTGTCACTTTCGTCAATGGGAATACTGACGTTCAATCAGCACATATATGTGAACTTTTACAAGCCTATATAAAATTAGAGTTGATCGATTAGGTACTGTGCTTTCTAATATATCGGTATCTATTATTTGAATAAATTTGTGCCATATTAATCAATGATATTTAATTACTTTAATTTTTTTTCTAGTATGACCCCTGTTAACAGTACAATAAAATATTAAAGTTATTAAAGTTTGCATCAATATTTTTATAAAGGCGTATCGAAACAATGTTTGAAATTTGTGTCATTATAATCAATGGATTATTTTTATTTTTCAGAATGAAAACTTGTTTTGCGTAAAGCATGCGCGGGGAAGGGTAAGGCGCGGGCGGGGTTCATGTGCCGACCAGGCTTCCCTAGCGGCTTGTTTGTTTTCTATTATTACTCTATGCATACAATATAGTAATAGTAGTAATAAGTGCGACAAAGACAAACAGTGATTTTTCAGTCGCTCTTCTTTATTTTTCATAGTAAAGAAAGCAATAATATAAAACTTAAGTAAGTTAAGGATAATTAATGTAAACGTAGTCCATAAGGGACTGCAACGGCGGATCTGTGTGCCACGGTAAACCTAGTTTACCATTTAAACAGTATTTTGGCAAATTGTCACAGATAATTTGTAACTAATAAATATGTAATTTATGCATCAAGGCGGTTTGTATACAGAGTGGCTATCGTGAAACGTGAAAATCGAAATATCGTTATCTGCCTCTCGGTTGGACTAGCAAAGGGCCGGGCTGGACTTAATAAATGTTTCATCAGTGTGATGTCATAATAAGGCTATGTTTTTATTAACTTATCGTACATAACACATAAAAATAAGCAACTTTTCTTTAACACATTTTTTTTAACTCAATAATTTCGAAGTTATGGGGCCCTGAAGGTTAAGTACAATTTGGACTATTTTGGTAGGAATGGTGTCATTATGACACATACTTTATTTTGTAGAATGTGTTAAAATAAGCAAGTTTTATAAGAAACATTTTTTTACCCAAAAACATCGAAGTTACCGGACTTTGAAGATTGACTACATGGACTAATTTGGACTTAAAAAATAAAATGGCGAGGGGTATCATTATAACGTGTACTTTTAATGATTTTTTCCGTATAGAATACGCTAAAATAAGCGTCTTTTATTTGAAAAACTTTTCCCTAAAATCAAAAATGGCCGAGATAATGGACTTTGAACTTGTACATAATTTGGACTTCGAAAAAAAATCATCGACGGGACGTCATTATAACGTGTACATTTTATGATTTTGCCGTATAGAATACGCTAAAATAAGCGTGTTTTACTTGAGAAACTTTTCTCTAAAATCAAAAATGGCCGAGACAATGGAGTTTGAACTTGTATATAATTTGGACTTCAAAAAAAATACCATTGACGGGACGTTATTATCACAAGTACTTTTTATGATTATTCTGTATAGAATACGCTAAAATAAGCGTGTTTTATTTGAAAAACTATTCTGTAAAATCAAAAATTGCCGAGATAATGGACTTTGAACTTGTTTATCGGGACGCCATTATAATGTGTACTTTTTATGATTTTTCCGTATAGAATACGCTAAAATAAGCATGTTTTATTTGAAAAACTTTTCTCTAAAATCAAAAATGGCTGAGATAATGGACTTTGAACTTGTATATAATTTGGACTTAGAAAAAAAACCATCGACGGGACTTCATTATAACGTGTACTTTTTATGATTATTCCGTATAGAATATGCTAAAATAAGCGTGTTTTATTTTAAAACTTTTCTTCATAATCAAAAATGGCCGAGATAATGGAATTTGAACTTGCATATCGAGACGTCATTATAACGTGTACTTTTTATGATTTTTCCGTATAGAATACGCAAAAAAAAGCGTGTTTTACTCAAGTAACTTTTCTCTAAAATCAAAAATGGCCGAGATAATGGACTCTGAACTTGTATATAATTTTGACTTCGAAAAAACAACCAGCGATGAGGTATCATTATATAGCATATTTTTTATGATTTTACCGTATAGAATACGCTAAAATAAGCATGTTTTATTTGAAGAACTTTTCTCCAAAATAAAAAATGGCCGATTGGACATGAAACTTGTATATCATTTGGACTTCGAAAAAAACCATCGACGGGACGTCATTATTATAACGTGTACTTTTTATGATATTTCGTATAGAATACGCTAAAATAAGCTTGTTTTATTTGAGAAACTTTTCTCTAAAATAAAAAATGGCCGAGATAATGGACTTTGAACTTGTATATAATTTTTATTTGAAGAAAAAACTATCGACAGGACGTCATTATAACCTGAACTTTTTATGATTTTTCCGTATAGAATACGCTAAAATAAGCGTTTTATTTTAAAAACATTTTTTTCTAGAATCGAAAATGGCCGATTGGACATGGAACTTGTATATCATTTGGACTTCGAAAAAAAACCGTCGATGGGACGTCATTATAACGTGTCCTTTTTATGATTTTTTCGTATAGAATACGCTAAAATAAGCTTGTTTAATTTGAGAAACTTTTCTCTAAAATAAAAAATGGCCGTGATAATGGACTTTGAACTTGTATATATGTAAAAGCGCGTTTCATTCGACAAACTTTTCTCTAAAATCAAAAATGGCCGAGATAAATGGACTTTGAACTTGTATATATTTTGGACTTCAAAATAAAACCATCGACGGGACGTCATTATAACGTGTACTTTTTATGATTGTTCTGTACAGAATACGCTAAAATAAGCGTGTTTTATTTGAGAAACTTTTCTCTGAAATCAAAAATGGCCGAGATAATAGACGTTGAACATGTATATAATTAGGATTTCGAAAAAAATCCATCGACGGGACGTCATTATAACATGTACTTTTTATGATTTTTCCATATAGAATACGCTAAAATAAGCGTGTTTTACTTACGAAACTTTTCTCTAAAATCAAAAATAGCCGAGATAATGGTCTCTGAACTTGTATATAATTTGGACTTCGAAAAAAAACCATCGACGGAACTTCATTAAAACGTGTACTTTTTATGAATATTCCGTATAAAGTATGCTAAAATAAGTGTGTTTTATTTAAAAAACTTTTCTTTATAATCATAAATGGCCGAGATAATGGACTCTGAACTTGTATATCGAGACGTCTTTATAACGTGTACTTTTTATGATTTTTCCGTTATTAATACGCTAAAATAAGCGTGTTTTACTTAAGAAACTTTTCTCTAAAATCAAAAATGGCCGAGATAATAGACTTTGAACTTGTATATTATTTGGATTTCGAAAAAAACCATCGACGGGACGTCATTATAACTTTTCTCTCAAATCAAAAATGGCCGAGATAATGGACTTTGAACTTATATATTATTTGGATTTCGAAAAAAAATCATTGACGGGACGTCATTATAACATGTACTTTTTATGAGTTTTCCATATAGAATACGCTAAAATAAGCGTGTTTTATTTAAAAAACTTTTCTCTCAAATCAAAAATGGCCGTGATAATGGACTTTGAACTTATATATTATTTGGATTTCGAAAAAGAACCATCGACGGGACGTGATTATAACATGTCCTTTTTATGATTTTTCCATATAGAATACGCTAAAATAAGCGTGTTTTATTTTAAAAACTTTGCTCTAAAATAAAAAAACCGGCCAAGTGCGAGTCGGACTCGCGCACCGAGGGTTCCGTACAAACCTATAACAAGCAAAAGTTGTAGTATGTTTATTACTAATTTCAATTTAATACCTCTACGCGTTTACGAGGAAAAAGGTAGTAAGTTTAAAATTAAAAAAAATATGTTTTTGTATGATTTTACTAAAAATGTCTACTTTTTGTAATTTTTCCATTGTCTATGCTATATGACGTTGCTTTGTGCCAAATTTCAAGTTTCTGAGTTCACGGGAAGTACCCCGTAGGTTTTGCGAGTGCCGAAAAACTATAAAATTTGCAGCATAACGACTGTATCTTTTGATTGCGTTGGTTTATAAGTTTGATTTTTTCACAGCTCCAAGGGACAATAGACTTGAATATTTGATATTAATTTCAGCTTTATACCTCCACGCGTTCCTGAGAAAAATGGTCTTGACAGACAGACAGACAAACGGACAACAAAGTGATCCTATAAGGGTTACGTTTTTTCCTTTCGAGGTACGGAACCCTAAAAATAGCCGAGGTAATGAACTCTGAACTTGTTCCTCCTTTTTGTAAAGGGTCGGCAACGCGCATGTGCAACCTCTGGTGTTCCAGGCATCCATATGCTACTGCTTACCATCTGGCGGGCCGTATGCTTGTTTGCCACGTTGTGGTATAAAAAAAAAGAGTAAAATAAGAATACAATTAAACAAAATAAACGAAATAAAAACAGAATCAATACAAAATGACAAAATAAAAACAAAATACAGACGAAAAGAAAAACAAAAAAAAAATCAAAAGTAAAAAAAAAATACGTTAGTGTCGTGGAACACTCGGTTAGAACGAAGTAATATTATTTAATTTTTGACTTTTTGGTAATTTTTGTCGTTTTTGGATTTTTTGAAATTTCTGAGATTTTTGAGATTTTTAAGATTTTTGAGATTTTTGTGATTTTTGTGATTTTTGAGATTTTTGAGATTTTTTAGATTTTTTAGATTTTTGAGATTTTTGAGATTTTTGAGATTTTTGAAATTTTTTAACTTGACTTTTTTCACTTTGTCACTTCTCACTTTCACTTTCACTTCACTTTATTCTATTTTTCATTTTTTTTATTTCATTCCATTTCACATGTTTCTCAATGCTTTTTCGTGACGGTCACGTGACTTTTTTTCGCCTAGCCCCCATTCGCGAACCGTCCGATAAGGAACTTCGTTCCAATAAAACAGAATTAAATAAAAATATTACGTTGCATTTTCTACCCATAATTCGCGATGCTTGAAATCTTCGAAAATGTACTCAACAGTCTAGTCAAAACACAAACAAAGCGGCTACCGCTCAAAAAGGTACGTATTGGCGAGACACGCACGAGTTCATTGCCCTACTCGCCGGCTTCCCGCGACTCGCTCCTCCGCTCAGTTCCTTTGTCGAGTATGTCAGCTTTATCACCCCACCCGCGCCTCCGTGAGCAAGTACCTACATCGTAACAGCTAAGATGCCAGCGCCTGGTTGACCCATGGATTAGCTTGTTAAGAAGCGAGCCGGGGGTCTACTTCTAGTGGTCATTACAGAAGTAAGCCGAACAGGCGTACCATCAAGGTCACGCGCTATAGTTAAGAAGATTTCCTCTGAACGCAAATATTGTTTCTGTTTAATTTTAGACGAAATATCATTGATGAAAGTGACACAAATTGAAATATCTACTTTAGAATCCCTTTTTGATTATTAGAATGTGAACTCTGATGACTTTAATAATTTATTAAAACGATAACAGCCTAAAAATACGAAATTACCAAGAAACTTAAATTTTCATTGCTTAATTTGACACATATTGATTTTATTGACATATTTTGAGGTGATGATATAGTTAATCCTTATTTTATGAACTCTAATTTTTTATACGTAGTTTTTTAGCGTTGTCATACTATATAAAATTGCACTCGACGTAAATGAAACAAACTAGTTTTGTAAAACAATAAAACTGTTCTAAATACAAAACAGTTATATTTTCTAACTCTAATATTCTTTTACTCAAGTTATGGCAAGCTTAAAAAGTTAACCTCAAATTATTGAATTACAAAAAAAGCACCAATTGAATATGACACAAAACGCACTGAAAGATTCTCATGTACACACTGTATTTCCAACTTCAATAATAAGTGACTTTAGAATTTTCGAAACTTAACCCTCAAAATATTGCCAACGAGACGGGACTACAAATGCATGATCCCATGAATCCATGATCTCGATAATTCATCTATACTTTAGTAGAATTAAAAGTAACATTAAGGGCAACTCTTGAAATTTTGGATATGCTTAATGTCGGATGTGATTACAAGTATTTGATGACAGCAACGCTATCTCAAGATCCTTTGGAGGTAATTAATTACACTAAGAAACATGATTAATACTTCCTCGCTTCTTTGTTCGATATAATTAAGTTTATATATTGTAGTATATTTAATCTGCTGACAACCGACGCACGGTTAATTTTATTTTTTTATTGATAACATTTATCCTATTTTTGATTGAATAATTGAATTTATACTTTGATTCCAGAGATTTTTTACCGTAATGAGATATTCATGTGGAGGAAACGATCACCCCGATCCTAAAATGTTTGCTCAAGTTTACCGACTGGCGTCTTGTTTTTCCCTTATACGCCCTCCTAAATGATGTAATGTTTCTGGTAAGGAGTTGCTGAAGAGTTTACTAGGAGCTAAGGATGCTTTAACATCTTCAAACACGGATAAAGAGTCATGGCTTGAAAGCCTTGACAATATGTTAGATCGTACTGAGCCATTTCTGCAAGGTTCTTCAACGGATCAAGATCATGACTACAATGAAGCCGTAACCAGTGATGCCGTCCAATCTTACATTGCTGGCTACATTGTTCGCAAGTTGCGAAAAATAATTAAATGTGATAATTGTTTACAATCAATATAGATGAGTCCGAAGGAGGGTAAACTATTACTACGTAATGACGTTATAGACAAAATGGATTTATATGGAGGATAAATTTTTGCAAGTGATGATTTATTCAATCTTACAAAACATTTAGAAAGATGCGTGCTAAGAGCGATAAGTAAAACTTTAACCAATATAGAGACGATTAGTGAGATATCTGTAGAACTTGAGAAATAATTATTGGTAAAAGTTGGATGTTTAGAACATTGCAAAGATTTAACCAAAAAAAATATTGATATGTATATAGTTATGCGGGCCCACTTTTTAGCGAAATTTGAAAATAAGCGATACGATGCAGCCAAGACTAACACTAAAATTAATAGAAAAAACCGGCCAAGAGCGTGTCGGGCCACGCTCAGTGTAGGGTTCCGTAGTTTTTCGTCCGTCACGGTAAGTGTCCCCACTTAAGAGTTAAAGTAACACCGCCATGTGGGATATGATATGAGCGTTCTACGTACAGCGACATCTATCGGCAAATTAAGTAAACTATTGCGCGCGAGCTTAAAGTATGGAAGATGATTTTTATGGGATAATTCTTTATTGCGTGAACCGATTTTCACCGTTTTTAGGGTTCCGTAGTCAACTAGGAACCCTTATAGTTTCGCCATGTCTGCCCGTCCGTCCGTCCGTCCGTCCGCGGATAATCCCAGTGACCGTTAGCACTAGAAAGCTGAAATTTGGTACTAATTTGTATATCAATTACGCCGACAAAGTGGTAAAATAAAAAGTGTTTTTTTTTATTTTATTAGGGTACCTCCCCTATACGTAAAGTGGGGAGTGATTTTTTTTTTCATTTCAACCCTAACGTGTGATATATTGTTGGATAGGTATTTAAAAATGAATAGGGGTTTACCAAAATCATTTTTCGATAATGTAAATATTTTCGGAAATAATCGCTCCAGAAGTAAAAAACTATGCGTCCCCACCCCCTCTAACTTTTGAACCATAAGTTTTAAAAATATGAAAAAAAATCTCAAAAGTAGAACTTTATAAAAACTTTCTAGAAAAATTATTTTGAACTTGATAGGATGAATAGTTTTTGAAAAAAAATTACAAAATAATATCTGAAATAAGTTTGTAATTTAACCGTATAAGCAGGTGTTTATTGTACCTGTAATTTCTACAAAATTACAATGAAATGACGTGCTTTCAAATAAAGTAAAAACGGTGAAAATCGGTTCACGCAATAAAGAATTATTCCATAAAAATCATCTTCCATACTTTAAGCTCGCGTGCAATAGTTTACTTAATTTGCCGATAGATGTCGCTGTACGCGGAACTCTCATATCATATCCTACATGGCGGTGTTATTAACTCTTAAGTGGGGACACTTACTGTGACGGACGGAAAACTACGGAACCCTACACTGAGCGTGGCCCGACACGCTCTTGGCCGGTTTTTACTTTATTTGAAAGCAAGTCTTTTCATTGTAATTTTGTAGAAATTACAGGTACAATACACACCTGCTTATACGGTTAAATTACAAACTTAGTTCAGAAATAATATTGTATTTTTTTTCAAAAACTATTCAACCTATCAAGTTCAAAATAATTTTCCTAGAAAGTTTTTATAAAGGTTTACTTTTCAGATTTTTTTCATATTTTTAAAACTTATGGTTCAAAAGTTAGAGGGGGGGGGGGACACATTTTTTTTTACTTCTGGAGCGATTATTTCCGAAAATATTTACATTATCAAAAAATGATTTTAGTAAACCCCTATTCATTTTTAAATACCTATCCAACAATATATCATATCACACGTTAGGGTTGAAATGAAAAAAAAATCACTCCCCACTTTACGTATAGGAGAGGTACCCTAATAAAACATTTTTTCCACTTTTTATTTTACCACTTTGTCGGCGTGATTGATATACATATTAGTACCAAATTTCAGCTTTCTAGTGCTAATGGTCACTGAGATTATCCGCGGACGGACGGACGGACGGGCGGACGGGCAGACATGGCGAAACTATAAGGGTTCCTAGTTGACTACGGAACCCTAAAAACGCCAAATTACTATCTTAAGTAATTTGTAATATAGTGTTGTACTTGAAAAAAAAGTATATTAAAAGTAATGGCTTCGTGCATGGTATAAAACTGCACTAATACATAGATATGGATTCGATATGGATGCCATTTTCGTTTCAGTTAAAATGCAATCCGAGCCATTTATAATAGTCGACCTTCATTCACTGCGATTTAAGGAAATAGATATTCTTACAGTAGCTTCACAATACATATTAGATGTGATAAATTGATAATATATGATAGTATGTTATTCAATCAAATACAAACACTGAAAACATTGAAAAAATAATCAACCCAGCAGGATTTGAACCTCGCATCGATACGCCTTACCGGGGCTCGATCGCTTTACCAATTAAGCTATGGGTTCAGTTACTGAGTTGACGAAATTCTCAATGCCTTCAATCATCTTTTTGCATTTACATCGACTTTATAGCAGCCGTAAGCGACATCTAGGTGCTAACTACTAGAGTTAGATACCCTTCCCGCCGACCCTATTGCAAGTGTCACAACGGAAATAATAGATGGCGCTGCTATCAACTCATAATTATTTTACTTGGTTTTTAAAGTGGGGCATTCCACTCATACAATAGTATGTTATTCAATCAAATACAAACACTGAAAACATTGAAAAAATAATCAACCCAGCAGGATTTGAACCTCGCACCGATACGCCTTACCGGGGCTCGATCGCTTTACCAATTAAGCTATGGGTTCAGTTACTGAGTTGACGAAATTCTCAATGCCTTCAATCATCTTTTTGCATTTATTTTTACATCGACTTTATAGCAGCCGTAAGCGACATCTAGGTGCTAACTACTAGAGTTAGATACCCTTCCCGCCGACCCTATTGCAAGTGTCACAACGGAAATAATAGATGGCGCTGCTATCAACTCATAATTATTTTACTTGGTTTTTAACACACTTGCAATAGGGTCGGCGGGAAGGGTATCTAACTCTAGTAGTTAGCACCTAGATGTCGCTTACGGCTGCTATAAAGTCGATGTAAAAATAAATGCAAAAAGATGATTGAAGGCATTGAGAATTTCGTCAACTCAGTAACTGAACCCATAGCTTAATTGGTAAAGCGATCGAGCCCCGGTAAGGCGTATCGATGCGAGGTTCAAATCCTGCTGGGTTGATTATTTTTTCAATGTTTTCAGTGTTTGTATTTGATTGAATAACATACTATTGTATGAGTGGAATGCCCCACTTTAAAAACCAAGTAAAATAATTATGAGTTGATAGCAGCGCCATCTATTATTTCCGTTGTGACACTTGCAATAGGGTCGGCGGGAAGGGTATCTAACTCTAGTAGTTAGCACCTAGATGTCGCTTACGGCTGCTATAAAGTCGATGTAAATGCAAAAAGATGATTGAAGGCATTGAGAATTTCGTCAACTCAGTAACTGAACCCATAGCTTCATTGGTAAAGCGATCGAGCCCCGGTAAGGCGTATCGATGCGAGGTTCAAATCCTGCTGGGTTGATTATTTTTTCAATGTTTTCAGTGTTTGTATTTGATTGAATAACATACTATTGTATGAGTGGAATGCCCCACTTTAAAAACCAAGTAAAATAATTATGAGTTGATAGCAGCGCCATCTATTATTTCCGTTGTGACACTTGCAATAGGGTCGGCGGGAAGGGTATCTAACTCTAGTAGTTAGCACCTAGATGTCGCTTACGGCTGCTATAAAGTCGATGTAAAAATAAATGCAAAAAGATGATTGAAGGCATTGAGAATTTCGTCAACTCAGTAACTGAACCCATAGCTTAATTGGTAAAGCGATCGAGCCCCGGTAAGGCGTATCGATGCGAGGTTCAAATACTGCTGGGTTGATTATTTTTTCAATGTTTTCAGTGTTTGTATTTGATTGAATAACATACTATTGTATGAGTGGAATGCCCCACTTTAAAAACCAAGTAAAATAATTATGATGTGATAATATATGCGCATAAAAATATATAATGTCCTTTAAGAGGCCTTATTCCCAAAATGCGCGTAATTTGCGAAATGAATCATTTTCTTCGGAGGTTATAGCGAAAATGCTTTGTGTTGTTAAATTAACTTTTAATTCATATAAAAGTCCGTTCCTTTATCTAGACGGCCATGGGAAAAAAAATTACATTTTTGAGAAAAAAACCTGAAAAACATGGCTTCTCTTGGCAGGCCTCTTCAGAGTTTGCAGTTAGACGTCTGGTTTTTTTCAGATTACTCAAATAAAGGGAACCTTTCTTATAAAATTTGAATATAATTCAATTCAGTATATCATGTTCAAGACGGCCATGGTAAGAAAAATTGAAGATTCATCTTGGATAATAGACAAAATACCTTCTGAATATTGCAATTTTTTTGATGAAAACGGGTTTACATTTAATTTTTTTCACGGAAGTCCTATAAATATTCTGCCCTAAAAATATAAATATATTAAAGTTCAGCTATAGATCTACCACGAAAACAAAATCATTACTGTAACGCAAAATTTAAATAAAGTGTAATTTTTTGAAGATGACTCTAAATCGGTTAAAAACTTGACAAAACACATCGCGCCGTCGTCTCTGGCTCAGTATGGAACGAGAGCTCACAGACGACGGACCTGTGCTAAATCGTCCTACGCGCATTACGTAAGTTTGCCAGCTAGATACACTAAGAGGCCACTAAAACGGGTAACCTTGTATGAAATCCCCAACACGTAGTGACCTGTTTCCATTGCCCTATAGTTGCGAGAAGTGCGATTGAATTATAAAGATCCTTGAAATATTTACTTTACTATAATATTATTATAGTACATTACTTACCAAGGACTGTAAAAGAAAGAAAGCCCGAAATCGCAGGTATTTGTAACCCGAGCCGCAGGCGAGGGTTGTAAATATGCGATAGAGGGCTTTCTTTTTTACTGCCCGTGGTGAGTATACAATTAGCGTATCGTGCGGTAAAACTCACATTATGGCCAGGTGTGACGTAAAATGATTTTTTATTTGAAAACTAGAAAATTTTGTCAATATCGTCATGGTAATCATTTTAAAAACAAAGATGGCGGTCATACACTTTACGGTAAAAACCGTTATGGTAGTCATTTCCGATTAATTCAGGGGTAGATTTCGGAAAAAAGGACGGTTTTAAAATCAAAGATGGCGAAAACGGAAAATTCTGTCAAAATCGTCATGGTAGTCATTTCCGACTAATTCGGGTAAGCAGATTTCGAAAATAGTGTCTATTTTGAAATCCAAGATGGCGGTCATACACTTTTTTTGTAAAAAACGTTATGGTACTCATTTCCGATTAATTCAGGGGTGTAGATTTCGAAAAAAATTACGGTTTTAAAATCAAAGATGGCGGAAACGGAAAATTTTGACAAAATCGTCATGGTAGTCATTTCCGACTAATTAGGGTGTGCAGATTTCGAAAATCATGTCTATTTAGAAATCCAAGATGGCGGTCAAACACTTTATGGTAAAAACCGTTATGGTAGTCATTTCCGATTAATTCAGGGGTAGATTTCGGAAAAAAGGGCGGTTTTAAAATCAAAGATGGCGGAAACGGAAAATTCTGTCAAAATCGTCATGGTAGTCATTTCCGACTAATTCGGGTAAGCAGATATCGAAAATCATGTCTATTTAGAAATCTAAGATGGCGGTCATACACTTTTTTTGTAAAAATCGTTATGGTAGTCATATCCGATTAATTCAGGGGTGTAGATTTCGGAAAAAAGGACGGTTTTAAAATCAAAGACGGCGGAAACGGAAAATTTTGATATAATTGTCATGGTAGTCATTTCCGACTAATTCGGGTGTGCAGATTTCGAACATAATGTCTATTTAGAAATCCAAGATGGCGGTCAAACACTTTTTTGGTAAACATCGTTATGGTAGTCATTTTCGATTAATTCAGTGGTGTAGATTTTGAAAATAAGGACCGTTTTAAAATCAAAGATGGCGGAAACGGTAAATTCTGTCAAAATCATCATGGTAGTCATTTCCGACTAATTCGGGTAAGCAGATATCGAAAATAATGTCTATTCTGAAATCCAAGATGGCGGTCATACACTTTTTTTGTAAAAATGCTTATAGTAATCATTTCCGATTAATTCAGGGGTGTAGATTTCGGAAAAAAGGACGGTTTTAAAATCAAAGATGGCGGAAACGGAAAATTCTGTCAAAATCGACATGGTAGTCATTTCCGACTAATTCGGGTGTGCAGATTTCGAAAATAATGTCTATTTAGAAATCCAAGATAGCGGTCAAACACTTTTTTGGTAAACATCGTTATGGTAGTCATTTTCGATTAATTCAGGGGTATAGATTTTGAAAATAAGGACCGTTTTAAAATCAAAGATGGCGGAAACGGAAAATTCTGTCAAAATCATCATGGTAGTCATTTCCGACTAATTCGGGTGTGCAGATTTCGAAAATCATGTCTATTTTGAAATCCAAGATGGCGGTCATACACTTTATGGTAAAAATCGTTATGGTAGTCATATCCGATTAATTCAGGGGTGTAGATTTCGGAAAAAAGGACGGTTTTAAAATCAAAAATGGCGGAAACAGAAAATTCTGTCAAAATCGTCATGGTAGTCATTTCCGACTAATTCGGGTGTGCAGATTTCGAAAATAATGTCTATTTAGAAATCCAAGATGGCGGTCAAACACTTTTTTGGTAAAAATCGTTATGGTAGTCATTTTCGATTAATTCAGGGGTGTGGATTTCGAAAATAAGGACCGTTTTAAAATCAAAGATGGCATAAACGGAAAATTCTATCAAAATCGTCATGGTAGTCATTTCCGACTAATTCGGGTAAGCAGATATCGATAATAATGTCTATTTTGAAATCCAAATGGCGGTCATACACTTTTTTTGTAAAAATCGTTAAATTTGTCATGGTAGTCATTTTCGACTAATTTGGGTGTGTCGATTTCGAAAATAATGTCTATTTTGAAATCCAAGATGGCGGTCATACACTTTTTTTGTAAAAATCGTTATGGTAGTCATTTCCGATTAATTCAGGGGTGTAGCTTTCGGAAAAAAGGACGGTTTTAAAATCAAAGATGGCGGAAACGGAAAATATTGACAAAATCGTCATGGTAGTCATTTCCGACTAATTAGGGTGTGCAGATTTCGAAAATCATGTCTATTTAGAAATCCAAGATGGCTGTCAAACACTTTATGGTAAAAATCGTTATGGTAGTGATATCCGATTAATTCAGGGGTGTAGATTTCGGAAAAAAAGGAGGGTTTTAAAATCAAAGATGGCGGAAACGGAAAATTTTGTTATAATCGTCATGGTAGTCATTTCCGACTAATCCAGGTGTGCAGATTTCGAACATAATGTCTATTTAGAAATCCAAGATGGCGGTCAAACACTTTTTTTGTAAAAATGCTTATAGTAATCATTTCCGATTAATTCAGGGGTGTAGATTTCGGAAAAAAGGACGGTTTTAAAATCAAAGATGGCGGAAACGGAAAATTCTGTCAAATTCGACATGGTAGTCATTTCCGACTAATTCGGGTGTGCAGATTTCGAAAATAATGTCTATTTAAAAATCCAAGATAGCGGTCAAACACTTTTTTGGTCAAAATCGTTATGGTAGTCATTTTCGATTAAATCAGGGGTGTAGATTTCGAAAATAAGGTCCGTTTTAAAATCAAAGATGGCGGAAACGGAAAATTCTGTCAAAATCATCATGGTAGTCATTTCCGACTAATTCGGGTAAGCAGATATCGAAAATAATGTCTATTTTGAAATCCAAGATGGCGGTCATACACTTTTTTTGTAAAAATGCTTATAGTAGTCATTTCCGATTAATTCAGGGGTGTAGATTTCGGAAAAAAGGACTGTTTTAAAATCAAAAATGGCGGAAACGGAAAATTCTGTCAAAATCGTCATGGTAGTCATTTCCGACTAATTCGGGTGTGCAGATTTCGAAAATAATGTCTATTTAGAAATCCAAGATGGCGGTCAAACACTTTTTTGGTAAAAATCGTTATGGTAGTCATTTTCGATTAATTCAGGGGTGTGGATTTCGAAAATAAGGACCGTTTTAAAATCAAAGATGGCATAAACGGAAAATTCTGTCAAAATCGTCATGGTAGTCATTTCCGACTAATTCGGGTAAGCAGATATCGAAAATAATGTCTATTTTGAAATCCAAATGGCGGTCATACACTTTTTTTGTAAAAATCGTTAAATTTGTCATGGTAGTCATTTTCGACTAATTTGGGTGTGTCGATTTCGAAAATAATGTCTATTTAGAAATCCAAGATGGCGGTCAAACACTTTATGGAAAAAATAGTTATGGTAGTCATATCCGATTAATTCAGGGGTGTAGATTTCGGAAAAAAGGACGGTTTTAAAATCAAAGACGGCGGAAACGGAAAATTTTGTCATAATTGTCATGGTAGTCATTTCCCACTAATTCGGGTGTGCGGATTTCGAACATAATGTCTATTTGGAAATCCAAGATGGCGGTCAAACACTTTTTTGGTAAACATCGTTATGGTAGTCATTTTCGATTAATTCAGGGGTGTAGATTTTGAAAATAAGGACCGTTTTAAAATCAAAGATGGCGGAAACGGTAAATTCTGTCAAAATCATCATGGTAGTCATTTCCGACTAATTCGGGTAAGCAGATATCGAAAATAATGTCTATTTTGAAATCCAAGATGGCGGTCATACACTTTTTTTGTAAAAATGCTTATAGTAGTCATTTCCGATTAATTCAGGGGTGTAGATTTCGGAAAAAAGGACGGTTTTAAAATCAAAAATGGCGGAAACGGAAAATTCTGTCAAAATCGTCATGGTAGTCATTTCCGACTAATTCGGGTGTGCAGATTTCGAAAATAATGTCTATTTTGAAATCCAAATGGCGGTCATACACTTTTTTTGTAAAAATCGTTAAATTTGTCATGGTAGTCATTTTCGACTAATTTGGGTGTGTCGATTTCGAAAATAATGTCTATTTTGAAATCCAAGATGGCGGTCATACACTTTTTTTGTAAAAATCGTTATGGTAGTCATTTCCGATTAATTCAGGGGTGTAGCTTTCGGAAAAAAGGACGGTTTTAAAATCAAAGATGGCGGAAACGGAAAATATTGACAAAATCGTCATGGTAGTCATTTCCGACTAATTAGGGTGTGCAGATTTCGAAAATCATGTCTATTTAGAAATCCAAGATGGCTGTCAAACACTTTATGGTAAAAATCGTTATGGTAGTCATATCCGATTAATTCAGGGGTGTAGATTTCGGAAAAAAAGGAGGGTTTTAAAATCAAAGATGGCGGAAACGGAAAATTTTGTTATAATCGTCATGGTAGTCATTTCCGACTAATCCAGGTGTGCAGATTTCGAACATAATGTCTATTTAGAAATCCAAGATGGCGGTCAAACACTTTTTTGGTAAATATCGTTATGGTAGTCATTTTCGATTAATTCAGGGGTGTAGATTTTGAAAATAAGGACCGTTTTAAAATTAAAGATGGCGGAAATGGAAAATTCTGTCAAAATCGTCATGGTAGTCATTTCCGACTAATTCAGGTAAGCAGATATCGAAAATAATGTCTATTTTGAAATCCAAGATGGCGGTCATACACTTTTTTTGTAAAAATCCTAAAATCCCTTTGTAAAATCGTCATGGTAGTCATTTCCGATTAATTCAGTGGTGTAGATTTCGGAAAAAAGGACGGTTTTAAAATCAAAGATGGCGGAAACGGAAAATTCTGTCAAAATCGTCATGGTAGTCATTTCCGACTAATTCGGGTGTGCAGATTTCGAAAATAATGTCTATTTAGAAATCCAAGATGGCGGTCAAACACTATTGTGGTGAAAATCGTTATGGTAGTAATTTTCGATTAATTCAGGGGTGTAGATTTCGAAAATAAGGTCCGTTTTAAAATCGAAGATGGCGGAAACGGAAAATTCTGTGAAAATCGTTATGGTAGTCATTTCCGACTAATTCGGGTAAGCAGATATCGAAAATAATGTCTATTTTGAAATCCAAGATGGCGGTCATACACTTTTTTTGTAAAAATCGTTATGGTAGTCATTTTCGATTAATTCAGGGGTGTAGATTTCGAAAATAAAGACCGTTTTTAAATCAAAGATGGCGGAAATGGAAATGTTTGTCAAAATCGTCATGGTAGTCACTTCCGACTAATTCGGGTAAGCAGATATCGAAAATAATGTCTATTTTGAAATCCAAATGGCGGTCATACACTTTTTTTGTAAAAATCGTTAAATTTGTCATGGTAGTCATTTTCGACTAAGTTGGGTGTGCTGATTTCGAAAATAATAGCTATTTTGAAATCCAAGATGGCGGTCATACACTTTTTTGGTAAAGATCGTTAAATCGAAAATAAGGACCGTTTTAAAATCAAAGATGGCAGAAATGGAAAATTTTGTCAAAATCGTCATGGTAGTAGTCTTCGACTAATTCGGGGGTGTAGATTTCGAAAATAAAGTGTATTTCAAAATCCAAGATGGCGGTCATACACTTTTTACTTAAAAATTGTAATGGGCGTAATTTCTGATTAATTCTGGGATGAATAATTCGAAAATAAGGACCGTTTTAAAATCAAAGATGGGGGAAACTGAATATTTATTCAAAATCGTCATGGTTGTCGTCTTCGACTAATTCGGATGTGCAGATTTCGAAAATAATGTCTGTTTTAAAATCCAAGATGGAGATCAAACACTTTGGTCAAAATCCATATGGTAGTAATTTCCGATTAATTCAGGGGTGTAGATTTCGAAAATAAGGACCGTTTTAAAATCAAAGAAGTGGAAATTAAAAATTTTCAAATTCGTCATGGAAGTCGTTTTCGACTATTTCGGTAACTGTAGATTTTGAAAATAATGTCTATTTTGAAATCCAAGATGGCGATCACACACTTTACTTGTTATTTTCGATTAATTCAGGCGTGTAGATTTCAAAAATAAAGTCCGTTTCAAAATCCAAGATGGCAGAAATGGTCGTCGTAGTATATTAAAAAAAAAATGGTCATTCATTTATAAAAATCGTTGTTATTCAGATATGTCGATTTCAAAAACAAATTCTGTTTTAAAATTCAAGACGGCGGCCATATACTTTTTTGTATCCCCAATTGAATCGAAAATGACTACCATAACGATCATCTAGAAAAAAGTGTATGGCCGCCATTTAGGAATTTAAAACAAACCCTTTTCTCGAAATTTAAACACCTGAATCAGTTGAACAAGATTACCATGAAGATTTTCACACAAAGGTCATCACTGCTATCTTATATTTTAAAACAGTGTTTATTATCGGAATTCACATTGCCGAATTAATCAACAGCGACTACTATAATGATTTTTTTCTAAAATTGTATGACTGCCATTTTGGATTTTAAAACATACATTATTTTCTAAATCTACACACGTGAATTAGTAAAAATGACTACCATGACGATTTTTACCAAAAAAGTATTTAACCGCCATCTTTGATTTCTAAATAAACATTATTTTCAAAATCTGCACCCCGAATTAGTCGGAAATGACTACCATGACGATTTTGGCATTTTTTTCCGTTTCCGTCATCTTTGATTTTAAAACGGTCCTTATTTTCGAAATCTACACCCCTGAATTAATTGAAAACGACTAACATGATGATTTTTACCAAAAAAGTGTATGACCGCATACACTTTTTTTTGGTAAAAATCGTTAAATCGAAAATGAAGACCGTTATAAAATCCAAGATGGCGAAAATGGAAAATTTTGTCAAAATCGTTATGGTAGTCGTCTTCGACTAATTCGGGGGTGTAGACTTCGAAAATGATGGATGTTTTAAAATCCAAGATGGCGGCCATACACTTTTTACTTAAAAATCGTAATAGTAGTAATTTCCGATTAATTCATAGGTGTAGATTCCGGAAATAAGGACGGTTTTATAATGAAATATGGCGGAAATGGAAAATTTTGTCAAATTGGTCATGGTAGTCATTTTCGACTAATTTGGGTGTGCAGATTTCGAAAATAATGTCTATTTTGAAATTCAAGAGGGCGGTCATACACTTTTTTGGTAAAAATCGTTAAATTGAAAATAAAGACCGTTTAAAATCCAAGATGGCGGAAATGGAAAATTTTGTCAAAATCGTTATGGTAGTCGTCTTCGACTAATTCGGGGGTGTAGACTTCGAAAATAATGGATGTTTTAAAATCCAAGATGGCGGCCATACACTTTTTACTTAAAAATCGTAATAGTAGTAATTTCCGATTAATTCATAGGTGTAGATTCCGGAAACAAGGACGGTTTTATAATTAAATATGGCGGAAATGGAAAATTTTGTCAAATTGGTCATGGTAGTCATTTTCGACTAATTTGGGTGTGCAGATTTCGAAAATAATGTCTATTTTTGAATCCAAGATGGCGGTCATACACATTTTTAGTAAAAATCGTCATGGTAGTCATTTTCCATTAATTCAGGGATGTAGATTTCGAAAATAAAGACAATTTTAAAATCCAAGATGGCGGAAATGGATAATTTTGTCAAAATCGTCATGGTAGTCATTTTCGACTAATTAGGGTGTGCAGATTTCGAAAATGATGTCTATTTTGAAATCCAAGACCGCGGACATACACTTTTTTGGTAAAAGTCATCATGTTAGTCGTTCCCGATTAATTCAGGGGTGTAGATTTCGAAAATAAAGACCGTTTTAAAATCAAAGATGGCGGAAACGGGCAAAATTTTCAAAATAGTCATGGTAGTCATTTACGACTAATTCTGGTGTGCAGATTTCGAATATAATGTCTCTTTAGAAATCCAAGATGGCGGTCAAACAGTTTTTTGGTAAAAATCGTTATGGTAGTCATTTTCGATTAATTCAGGGAAGTAGATTTCGAAAATAAAGACCGTTTTAAAATACAAGATGGCGGAAATGGAAAATTTTTGTCAAAATCGTCATGGTAGTCGTCTTCGACTAATTTAGGGGTGTACATTTCGAAAAAAATGTTTGTTTCAAAATCCAAGATGGCGGCCATACGCATTTTACTTAAAAATCGTAATGGACGCCATTTTTGATTAATTCAGGGATGAAGGCTTCGAAAATAAGGACTGTTTTAAAATCAAAGATGGCGAAAATGAAAAAAATTTTCAAATTCGTCATGGAAGTCGTTTTCGACTAATTCGGGAACTATAGATTTCGAAAATAATGTCTATTTTAAAATCGAAGATGGCGATCACATACTTTACTTGTTATTTTAGCCATTTTCGATTACTTCAGGCGTGTAGATTTCAAAAATAAAGTCCGTTTCAAAATCCAAGATGGCAGAAATTGTCATTCATTTATAAAAATCGTCGTTATTCTGATATGTAAATTTCAAAAACAAATTCTGTTTTAAAATTCAAGATGGCGGCTATATACTTTTTTGTATCCCCGATTAAATCGAAAATGACTACCATAACGATTATCCAGAAAAAAGTGTATGGCCGCCATCTTGGAATTTAAAACAGACCCTTTTCTCAAAATCTAAACACCTGAATCAGTCGAACAAGATTACCATGAAGATTTTTACAAAAAGGTCATCATTGCTATCTTATATTTTAAAACAGTGTTTATTGTCGGAATTTACATTGCCGAATTAATCAACAGAGACTACCATAACGATTTTTACTAAAATTGTATGACTGCCGTCTTGTATTTTAAAACAAAAATTATTTTCTAAATCTACACAGCTGAATTAGTAAAAATAATAATAATAAATAATAAGAATAGCTTTATTGTACATATAGACATCATGTTACGTAATAGTTACACAACAGGATTTTTGTACAGACAAGTCGATGTGGAGTGGTCAAACTTTCGACCCCTAGACTAGGTAAAAACCTGTGCCTTAGGGGGTTGAGTTCTTCTAGGTTCAATGTCATAACACTCATAACAATTTGAGTTTGGTGGATAATGACTACTATGACCATTTTTAGTTTTTACAATAATAGTCCTTTAACACTCATCTTGGATCTCAAACCGGTCCTTATATCGAAATATCGAAATCTACACCCCTCAATTAATCACAAGCGACTACCATGAAATTGTTTTCGAAAAAATTTTGTCACCATCTTGGATCTTAAAACATACAATATTTTCGAAATCTACACAGTACACATCCAAATGAGACAAAAAAGACTATCATGACGATTTTAATAAAATTGTCCATTTCAGACATCTTCAATTTTAAAATGGTATTTATTTTCGAAATTTAAATCCCCAAATTAATCTAAAACGGCACTCATTTGATTTTCACCAAATAAGTGTGCGAGAGCTAACTTGGATTTAAAAATAGACATTATTTTCGAAATCTGCACACCCGAATTAGTCGAAAACGACTACCATGACGATTTTGACAAAATTATCTATTTTCACCATCTTGTATTTAAAAAACGTTCTTTATTTTCGAAATCTACTTCCCTGAATTAATCGAAAATGACTACCATAACGATTTTTACCAAAAAACTGTTTGACCGCCATTTTGGATTTCTAAAGAGACATTATATTCGAAATCTGCACACCAGAATTAGTCGTAAATGATAAACAAAATTATCCATTTCCGCCATCTTGGATTTTAAAATTGTCTTTATTTTCGAAATCTACATCCCTGAATTAATAGAAGATGACTACCATGACGATTTTTACTAAAAATGTGTATGACCGCCATCTTGGATTTAAAAATAGACATTATTTTCGAAATCTGCACACCCGAATTAGTCGGAAATGACTACCATGACGATTTTGAAAATTTTGCCCGTTTCCGCCATCTTTGATTTTAAAACGGTCCTTATTTTCGAAATCTACACCCCTGAATTAATCGGAAACGACTAACATGATGACTTTTATCAAAAAAGTGTATGACGATTTTTACTAAAAATGTGTATGACCGCCATCTTGTAATTTAAAAATAGACATTATTTTCGAAATCTGCACACCCGAATTAGTCGGAAATGACTACCATGACGATTTTGACAACATTTTCCGTTTTCGCCATCTTTAATTTTAAAACGGATATTATTTTTGAAATCTACACCCCTGAATTAATCGAAAACGACTACCATGACGATTTCTCAGAAAAAAGAGTATATCCGCCATCTTGGATTTCAAAACAGACATAATTTTCGAAATTTACACCCACTAATTAGCAGAAAATGACTACCGTGCCAATTTTTCAGAATAAAGTGTATCTTTTTTTTTATCAATTTATTTGGGACAAAAAACAGTAACACACGAGATTTTGGCTAATAGTAACAATACAAAAATTACAAAGTGTCCAACGACAATATCCACAGATTTGGGATTGATCTTGGATTTTAAAACAGACATAATTTTTAAAATCGACATCCCGTAAGTAGCCGAAAATCACTCCCATTACAATTTTTCTGAAAAAAAAATTATAATCTCCATCTTTGATTTTAAAACAGACATAATTTTCGAAATCTACATTCCCTAATTAGCCGAAAATGACTACCATGACGATTTAACAAAAAAGTATATTTCCGCCATCTTGGATTTTAAAACAGACATAATTTTCGACATCTACACCCTCTAAGTAGCCGAAAATGACTACCATGACGAATTTTCAGAATAAAGTGTATAACCGCCATTTTGGATTTTAAAACGGACATAATTTTCGAAATCTACACCCCTTAATTAGCCGAAAAGGACTACCATGACGATTTTTCTGAATAAAGTATATAACGGCCATCTTTGATTTAAAAACGGACATCATTTTCGTAATCTACACACCCGAAGTAGTCGAAATTGGCTACCATGACCATTTTTACAAAAAAAAAATTTCAGCCATATTGGAATAAATAAAAAATACTACCTATGTATGTATAAGTAATAGATTATTTCCTACCGAATACAGGCTTATTGAAGGAGGGTAAAAATGAACCATAAGTGTAAAAAACAGTCTAGGTACAATACTAAACAAACCTAATTCTCGAAATTCGAAATTTATTATACTTTTAATTCGAAAAGTATCTCCAACAGTCCCTACTTACTAATACTTTACTTAGTAGTATCTTCCATATAAACGAAAATAAATAGCCTGTGTGCAACTTATGCGTAAAAAGAATTTTACTTGTAATTGAAATTGAAAACGATCAAGATCGTTCGATCGTCGGTCATTGCCAGCGGCCGCGTACTGAGCGCTACCGCCATCTATCGAGTAAGATTTCGTGAAATTGAGGAACGTTCATGGGAATAAGGCCTCTTAAGAAGCTGTTTGTTAGGTAGGGCCCATTTTGCGTGAAGTATTAAGAGTAACGTTGCGTACAACTCTTGAAATTCTGGATATGCTTAGTGTCGATTGTTATTACAAGTATTTGATGACAGCAACTCTATTTCAAGATCCTTTGAAGAAGAAGAAGGAAATTACATTAAAGAAGATGATCAACATGATAATAAGTACTATTATTGATAACATTTGTTGCCCTATAAAATATAACGGTTACACTCATATCTCTTTAGTCACTTGGCGCGGCATGTTTCGGAGAGCCTAGGTCTCCATCTTCAAGCACTAAGAGTGCTCCGTGGCTCGCTACTGCGACCCGCGTTGCCCACTGCCGGCCGGCGATCGGCGCGAAGCTCGCTCTCTGCTAGAGCTTGTTGAGGGCGATCTTGCGCCGGCGTTACTGAAGTGTTTGGCAGCGTATTTGGTTTATCCGACATGAGCAACGATAAACAAAACACTCACTGTTCCCGTTAAACTATCACAACACACGCTGCGCACCACGCCGGCCGCCGGCCGTGTATTTTATATTGTTAGTATGTCTCACGAAAGTTTAATACCATTTGTCCTATTTTTGATTGAATAATAACAATAATGTTCGTGCCACGCTCTATTTACATCTATCTATCATCACGACAGGACTATTGTAGCCAATAAGCCTGATATCGTGCTGATAGATCTATTGCATTGCCGGGCCATGCTCGTCGATCACCATTCACCATTCAAAGTGACAAGAATCTCGTGAAGTTCGAGGGCAAGTCGAGCAAATACCTATACCTAGACTTGGCTCACGAGGTAACCGCCATGTGGGACCTCCCACAAAACCTTCAACCTTGATTTGGCGACCATTGTACCGATAGTTGTTTCTGCGAATGGTCTCATAGCGAAGAATCTTGACCAACATCTTGAGAGACTTTCGCTACGAGGTTGTTCTTCGATCAAAGATCAGATGCAAAAGGTGGTAATAATCCTGCACACGGCGCGCATAGTTCAAAGGTTCCTCTCTCTGCGGCCCTGACTACCGGCAGCGGGCCTTGTTCTGTTGCAGGCGGCACCCTAGGTTAGGTTTTATAAAGTTTTTATTTTATTAGTTTTTATTTATGTAAGTATTTTTATATTTTACTTTTATAAAAATGGGATACAGCCATAGCCTGATATTGAAAATAAATAAAGCAAAATCAAGTAAATAAATAGTTATTATCATAAATATAGCCATTCTGATTTTATAACATTAGATATTTCTTTGGTACAGTCGAGGACAAAGAGATGTATACACTTTTGGACCTTATTACAACGCAATAAGGTCCAAAAGTGTATACATCTCTTTGTCCTCGACTGTACCTACCATTAAAAATTTATTTTTTTAAATATTGTAAGTGTCTAAATATGTAAATATTAAATTAACTGCAAAAATAACTGCATTAAATACGCTTACTTATGATATTTTTTTAAATTTGAAATTATGGATATATGACGTTCTAAATAAAATTAATATTCAGAGCGTTTTTCTTGTCCGCAAATAATTATTTTGTAAATATGTGTGGATTTCTATTTTCTTAATATCAACAATCTTAAAATAATAACAAATATCCGTAAAAAAATACAAAAAAATAATGCCCAGACCGGGATTCGAACCAGGGACCCTCTGCTTCGTAGGCAGGGTCACTACCGACCGGGCTAGTAACGTATGCTCATGCTATTGTGGCGCCATCAATTTGGCGCCTTATGAAGGACACTTTTGTAACATAGAGATTGCTATCCTCACCTTCTACCATCCATAATGAGTAGGGTCTAGTGCTATACATTTGACGTTCCCCTCCCCCGCAAAAATCGGCAGACTTTTTTTGTATCGGAAATAACAGACATGGCTACTTCATCCGTGTTGAATTCTCTAAGATATATACATCCTAGGATAAGCAGACTGTCTACTATTATTGCAACTACTAGAATTGGGCTGCCGCCCTAGGGCATAATACCTTATGTTCTATACATAATTTGATATGAACTTACCCTATACTGTAAATACCCGATAGGTTTCCCAACGGTGGGGGAACCCTCATTCGTGCCGTCATCTATGAACACCAAACATGTTACCTCGCTAATCCCTAAACAATTTAGTACTTCTGTGTTGGACGCCATTTTCTAAAAAAAATATCCAAGAAATTTAGAATCAAGTTTTCTTGTCGTTTACCCGGTTGAAAAAGTGTTTAATTCACCCGTGATTGTTCTTAGGTTTCCTACAGAACCCCTCATGATGGAATGATTCTATTGAATATTTTTAGTGTAGTAACGACATTGAATTTTCACATTAGATATCTGGTCAAGCAACCAACGCGACGCACTAACGTTACAGACAAGACGTTGGTTCAATTCTACACCGTGTCCAAAAAGTTCGAATACACTTTGGAGGTCTTATAACTTTTTTGTACGAATAGTTATTGTAGTGAAATCTGTATTTTATTAAAGCTATACTAATATACAAAATATGCTGCAAATATTTTGGACTAACTCCCCACCTCTTACCTATTTTACTAGCTGACTACATTTTTCAACTTTATCTCACGCGGCACGCACCGCTTTCAAGGTTATTTCGTCCCAAATATGCTGATATCTTTTTTTTCACTGTCCATATTTGCTATTTTATAATAATGTGACCTACAAGTGCCTACAAGGCATGTAAAAACATACCAAATCAATGTAATAAACGCAAATCTGGAGAATGGAGTGGCCGTTTACTTTCGGCAATATATTCATCGAAATTAGCTTTTCTCAAAGCTTGAACAACGTTTGCACTGTTTTCAGCACAATTTTGTGAAAAAATAATTTAATTTTTATTCCTAAACACAGTTTTCAAATTTTCAGGAGCGTTTTTCGACGAAAACCTCTGATTTATAATTTTCATTATTAATGTGCGACTTTATCGGTAAATATAACGAAATTTGGCCCCACATATTTACCTAACTGAACCCCACACTACCACCAATAGTTCCCTCTGGAGTCTGGGAACATTAACCTCATGGTTTAGGCTGTTTTTTATACTTGCTGCTCACAAACGACCGTTTTGAGCATTGTAAGGCTATTTTAATTCAATGAGTTTCTCGTCAGAAAATCAACTCCTTCCTTCGTGCCAGGAATGTATTGAGTAGGATTATGTACTCTAATTTTATCGATTGCTACGGAAAAACGATGAACTTCACGTTTATTGTATCTATGATATCCAGGATCCACCTCCAAAATACCACGTAAGGATCTCCTCAAAATTTTCAGATCGGCAGTTGATTTTTGGATAAAGCGGCTTTTGTCCTCTAAACTCACACTCTCACGATATTTAGTATTTTAATGGTTCTAGCTGCGTAGCTGACCAGATTTTTTCCTGTCTTCTAAAGAGAAGCTATTTTAAGACCTTCTCATTGTTGTGTAAACGAGATTGCGTTTGATTCCAAAAAGTTTTACCGCCTTGAAAAAACACCTTTGCAGTCGCCATTACGAAATTTTGTACTAAATTGTTAATCGAAAGTACTTCATTGAAGAGTGAAGACAAATTTCAAGTCCTTGGCGTTTTTTACTATTACATTATGTTCAAGTTAACTTATTCTTTAGATTAATATAATAAATGGATGGCCTGCAGCCTGTATGCCTTCAGGGTCAACGCAAAAATATGTGTATTCGAACTTATTGGACAGGGTGTATAATTTTATGAATAATAGTTAGTATACTTAGTTATCTCAATAGTAGTTTATGTAACTGCTACATAATGCCTAATTATATACAGTTACATACGCTGCTTTATCTAGACATATTATAAATCCTCAATGACATGTTCGGGAACCATTAAAATGACCGCCATTGCGCCGCTATGGCCAACTGGATTGTCCCCGACCGCCCGGGGAGGAGGACTACCTCGCGGGCGGGCGCCGGGCCACAGTGTTATAATATTGTATGAAAATCCCTAAGAACATCCTTATTTAAAGATCATCTCATGGAATACTATATCGACAACGGTTAAGGTTAACGCGGGCTGTTTTCCGCAACTCGACGTCTGTATATCGGGCCTATTTTGCGTGCTGGGCGGCCTGATTCGTTCCAACCCGGTACCTTCAGGAAGCCTAGCGATCCTTTATGTTGCCGACGACTTCCGGGACAACGTTTATAAAGTACTTATATACGTTATGAATATACATGTCAGTCATCTTATTGACAAATTATAATGCAGGAGTAGAAAAATTGTATTTGGTATTAATTGATTACCTTAATTTCTTGTAGCAGGTTGGCTGTAACAGCACTTCCTCCCATCAAAATGGTCTCGAAACAGCTCAAGTCCAACCGCTCATTTCCTTCGGATGTAATAAGAATAAGCGTGGTCAAGTACGTCGGACTGCCTATTATGAAGCTTGGCTGCAAAAAACAATATACGGTCACCGGAAACAATGTATTGTACAACGAAGGCCGCAAAATTATGTGACATGCTCTTTCTGAAGTACCTACAAATAAGATTGTGCCAGATATTTTGTTCAGCACTTGTATGCAGCAGTATTTACTGAGTACTGATCAAAATATCTGGCACAATATTATCTGCTGCTGCTTGGACGCCCAACTCGATTCCGGCCAGCTTGCCCATTTTTTATATACTTGAGCACTTTTCCTACAGCTTATATAGAAGAATAATGCCGATTTACAAGGGTGGATCAAAAAAGGGTTAGAACGGATATGTTCTAGCGATACGATACTTAGCGAACTAAATAGCGATACTTACGATAACTATTTAACAATAAATTATATAAATGATTGCAAGAATTTATTAACTATTTTTTATGTTCCTAATTAAAGAAGGCAGTAGTGTAAGAGATGTCGAAATTTCAGTAAATTCGCGTTGTAAATTATGTTTAGAATAATATTGAAACTTACGTTAATTCTGAAGCGTAGTATAAAAAATATACTCGAGAAATTAATTTTTTTGCACAACTGACGTGCTAAGGCTTTAGTTGGTATTTTTCAGTCTTTTAACATTTTTTTGGTTAAAATAGGAAGGTTTGTGGGCATAGACCATAAAAATACAAAAAGGTGGAAGTAACATGGGTTATGTTAGCTATAGCCTTGCTATAGCAGACATAGAAGGCTGTTAAATTAAAAAAAAACGCAAATGAAAAAAAAGGATATCTTTGGTTGTGTTGATTTTCACTATTTCCATATTACCAAGGATGCTTAGTATCTTGCCCTTGCACTTGTGAGTGGTGTCTTGTGATGGTAACTACGGAACTATTTATATAATGAACATGGTACGACATGCTATCGGCCGGGAGTCTCTCGAGAAAACTGCGGCAGGGAACTCATTCCTCTGAAACCGCATTGCACGACCATTTAAATATGTTCCGCAAATAGAAAACATATTTAGTGCGTAGGTACCTTGTAAGTATTGATAAGATGATACGCGTGCAGCTGCTGTAAAGGTTTGGAGGTCTGAAGCCTGGTGAACCGCAGGATCGGAGACATCAGGTAGGCTGAGAGAGCCGTCAGCCACTGCAGCGGTGACACAATGAAAATCATTTTGAAAGGCTTCGGGTACTGAGTATAACGGTTCCTAAAAAAATGTTAAATAGAAACAAATTGAATTTAAATAATATATGTCTAAAGGCTGCTCCACATTTACGACTTGAGGCCACGGACGCGAAGTGATGTTGCGCAACTTGCGGATGCTCAAAATACCACTCCAGGTAATTCGCGTTCGCGGCTCCATACTTGGGTTTCGCACTAAATGTTACTTAGACGACAGAAGTGGTCGCGTTATAGGTAAACTGTCTGACAACCATATTGATTCATTGTCCTTGTAAAATGCAACCCAGGACCCGACAGGATTCGACATGTCAAACTAGTGACACGTGCATATGCATGCGAGTGCTACTTGAAAAGACTACCTTCCTTATACTGTGCTCATTGACTGTGCTTACAACCCACATGGCCCGGAGATAGCAAAGTTCTTATGAGAGGCGGCTGCGCTCTTAGGCAACCCGGTGGTTCCACTGGTCGAGATGAGTAGGGCGATCGTCTCTTCAGGGTCGAAATCTGTTGGTCTGGAAAATTTTACGATTTAACTATTAACGTGCCCGACAAAAATAAAAAAAGATAAAGTGTGTGAGCAAAGCTCCCGACAAGTACGCTTTTAATTTAACCTTTTGACCATCGCTATATACGACATTGGAAAGTCGTCATAATCATAATCATAATATGCTTATTTGCAGAAAAAGGGTTAGTTACATGTCTTAACTTTAGGTTAGTGATAGTCCCACCTTCTTCAGCTGGGTTTAACAGCATGCAAATATTCTTATACCTAATATAATATAATAACTAACGAAATTGAATAACAATATGAGATATATATACAGAGAGTATGTGATGTCAATAACAACAATAAAACATTAATCAACATTACAAGTTTTGACCAATATATGTATTATAAGCCTATATGCTTATATTATAAGTGCCATGGATGCCAACGACGCCGACAACTAAACCCGACAACTTTGCTAATGCATTAGGAACTTATGAGGGACCCCGCAAAGTTCAATTTCGCTTAAACAATGCAATCGCATGGCGCCGTAGTGATGCGTCATTTTTAGGGTTCCGTAGTCAACTAGGAACCCTTATAGTTTCGCCATGTCTGCCCGTCCGTCCGTCCGTCCGTCCGCGGATAATCTCAGTGACCGTTAGCACTAGAAAGCTGAAATTTAGTACTAATATGTATATCAATCACGCCGACAAAGTGGTAAAATAAAAAGTGGAATTGTTTTTATTATTAGGGTACCTCCCCTATACGTAAAGTAAGGAGTGATTTTTTTTTTCATTTCAACCCTAACGTGTGATATATTGTTGGATAGGTATTTGAAAATGAATAGGGGTTTACTAAAATCATTTTTCGATAATGTAAATATTTTCGGAAATAATCGCTCCAGAAGTAAAAAAATATGCGTCCCCCCCCCCTCTAACTTTTGAACCATAAGTTTTAAAAATATGAAAAAAATCTCAAAAGTAGAACTTTATAAAAACTTTCTAGGAAAATTATTTTGAACTTGATAGGATGAATAGTTTTTGAAAAAAAATTACAAAATAATTTCTGAAGTAAGTTTGTAATTTAACCGTATAAGCAGGTGTTTATTGTACCTGTAATTTCTACAAAATTACAATGAAATGACGTGCTTTCAAATTAAGTAAAAACGGTGAAAATCGGTTCACGCAATAAAGAATTATTCCATAAAAATCATCTTTCATACTTTAAGCTCGCGCACAATAGTTTAGTTAATTTGCCGATAGATGTCGCTGTACGTGGAACTCTCATATCATATCCTACATGGCGGTGTTATTAACTCTTAAGTGGGGACACTTACTGTGACGGACGGAAAACTACGGAACCCTACACTGAGCGTTGCCCGACACGCTCTTGGCCGGTTTTTGTTCAACGTTTATCAATCAAAAGGTTAAAAAACGTGTGAGTGTCTTTGCTAAAAGCTCAATCAGCCTCATTGATATACAGGGTGAAACTTAAGTCGTGAACAGTAATATGTTTTTCTAACTCCATAAACAACAAGCAATTTAATGCCTCAACTCTTACTAAAAACAGACAAGTTTTTTTTTTCATATTTTTTTTCGTTTATTTTACTTTTAGCAGTGGATTTAGGATATTACAACGGCTTATTAAGATATTTAAATTAGTAAATTGAATTGATTCTTTGAATCGGAACTGACATTGACATCAAATTTGTCATTTGTCCTAGTTAGAAATGAAATTTACTTAATTTTTCATCTGAAATATCTTATAAAGCTGTTTTAATTCCACATGATCACATTTAAAAGTAAAATAAACGACAAAAAATATGACAAAAAAAAAAATCTTGTCTGTTTTTAGTAAGAGTTGGGGCATTAAATTGCTTGTTGTTTATGGAGTTAGAAAAACATATTTCTGTTCACGACTTAAGTTTCACCCTGTATAGTACCTACGGTATTAAATATCTAGATGCCATGCAACTAAAAAAACTTACTTGAAGTCCTCAATTAAACTTTTATTTCCGTACTTTTCCAAGAACTCTGGAAAGCTGCAAGTCCCTTTTCCATCGCAATTATCGAAGACGACTATAAAGGCATCTGACTGAATTCCTTTCAAAGCCAACTGGACTTCTTGAGCTCGGTCGTTTTGGCAGAAGACCACCTTAGGCCGGGTTACGTCAAAGCTACCTCGGAGCTCGTCTACAAAATAAAATATAATGTGTACCTACCTATATAGAGACCGCGTGTTTAAGGAAACTTTTGCTTCCCACTGAAAAGTCTAACTTTATCTCGAATATGCTGGAAATTGGTAAAATTTGGACTTTGTTTTTCTATGACATTTCTAGAGTCAAAATATGGTCAGAACAATAATCATCTACTTAAGTTGCGAAAGATAAAAAATAGAATTAAACATGTGATTGTACCGGATAGATAGCTTGTGGAATGCCCTATCAAAATACTCGTGATAACCGTGTTTTACAATAAAAAGAGAAGTGTCTTATCAATTTAGAAGGCACATCTTGTTTAAGCAATAAATCTTCATTTATTTGTTTCATCAAAAAGAGCTACCGGTAGCCTTTTAAGTCACGCATGGTAATTTTACTTATTTTACACTTTTAGGTATCGTACCGTGAAAGTTAACGATATCGTAACAATATTACGCGGGAGACAAATGTAGGAGATTGTATGTAGGCGCATTTTCATTACTGTCGACGTAGACGTACCCACCACACTCTGAACGGTAAACTAAAAGCGTCTGCACACAGTTTCAAACATTGGGCTTCCCTGGATTATCATCGCGATAAAACGTGATGCTCATGATAATAGTCCAGTACCTAATGATTATAGGCGACCACTAAGTACTTACTGACACCCAAAGTCCTGTCAATGGGCGACACTATGACGCCCAAGTAAAGGGCCTCGTAGAAGGGAATGGCCAGGTCGAGATTGTTCGGGGCCATGAGGGTAATGACGTCACCCTTCTGTATACCTAGCTTCTTGAGAGCGATGGCACAGCGCACTATCCGCTCGAGGACAGAACCGTTGGTTTCGGAATCGCCCGTCCCTCCGTCGATATAAAATGTGTCAAAGGATTTTTTCTATAAATCTTTATACTGGTAAGTATGTTTCGCATAGACACCTAATTGGTCAGCACTTATTTAGTGATGGGCACGTTTCCAAAAGTTTCCGCCTTTTGTATGGGGAATGTTTCCATTTCCAATATTCCCCATGCAAAACGAGGAAACTTTCGGAAGCTTGCCCATCAGTAGCGAACTGAATGTGTCAAATGACCTGGGCACGAGTTTGTAAAAAGGTTATTTTCTACTTAGAGAATTCAATACCGATATTTTTTGTATGGTCTTATCCAATAAAACCGCACCGTACCGGAATACCGGTATTGGGCCAAATTCCATATTCCAAATTCGACAACACTAAAAAATCACAGATTCTTACCACATTAAATTCGGGATCAATATAAAAGTAAAATAATGTAAACAAACGCATTTATTTACCTTAATTGCTACGCAATCACGCACTTTAAATTAAAAGAACACCTACGGTTTAATTGTCAGCTTTTACACATAAACTTATCCATTAATTACATATATTTCAGTGAAAACTAAAATTAAACTAAAGTTTTAATAAAAATTTGTCATGGGTCAAATGCTTGTTTTGCCCAATGTTACCTGCAAAATGAAATCCGGATCATCCTTAAGGCTCTGCAACAGGATTTTGCCGAGATGGTGGACATCAGAGGGTATCCCCGACTCTGCAACTATTCTGGACGTGACAGAGCTCATGAACCAGTGTACGGAGTCGTTTACTCTCCTTACTGGGTACATTCTGGGGGTGTAGGTGCGATATAGTTTGCTAATTTATTTATTTGAGACTAACTGATTAGAAACTTTGTTTTATAGCTATTGTAATCAGTTTATTATTTTATGACTGACTGCGGCCATCTTGCATTGTTAAAGTAGGTATAGATAAAATTAAAGTTGGTTTATCTGAACAAAACACGTATTGTAGGGTTCCGTATCTTAAAAGGAAAAAGCAAAACCGATTACTCGAGTGTATATCTGCCAAACTGATAAATTAGATTTTGTTATATGTATGAGTACAATCACGTCTGCAAATAATGTACGTATTTAATGTGTCAAAACGTAGCCACGTCTCTATTACCAAGACGTTAAGTATTGGATACATGTTTTTGTCACATTAAATGTATCCATATTTTCCGACGTGACCATCATCTTGCAGAATGTGGGGAGAGGGCCTACAATGTCTCCATCGTTTCTCTCCTTCGGCGTGGGTGCCCTAGCCTAGTAAGTGCCGGCGTACTTATACTTATACAAGTACAAATTAATGGTAGCAGTTTAGACCTGATGTTTAAAGTTCTTAGAAAGAGTAACTGCCTAATGTACTTCACCAAGTACTAATTCTTTATCTTCCATCTTATTGAAAACCTTATACTTCCAAAAAACGGCCATACTTGTATTATATGCCCAATCGTGCCACAATCAAAAATAAATGTCAGCTGTCATTGTCAGTTTTTTTGTTGTTTGATGTAATGGCGTCGTGACGCGCGTCGGAATCCCGTTACAGACGGAGAGAGGGTGAGTTAATCGGTGTATATAATCGAAATCTTATTTTATTTCAGTTGTTTTTTTATGTTATATTATATACTCTATTTAATTACTTTTTTTCATAGAACAAACCATATTTTATCCTTGTAAAAGTAATATTTAAGAAGTAATACGATATGTAAAAATAATTTCTACTTACGATAGTACGTTCGGTCTTTATATACTTAACAAGCATATTTTTATTTTACCTCACAATTGCGATCACTAATTAAGCGATCGCTTAAGCTTCCTGAACGAAAATAAACTGGTGTAAAATTAATAAAAGAACTAGTTACATAAACTTTAGAACCTAATTGTTTAGAAGCAGAAGTCATAGACCAAATAAAAAACAGATTTCGTTGGAAATGTCCATAATGGCTGAAAATTTACAAAGTCAATAATGTTTTTGTACTTTTGCATGAGACCAAATAAATACTTTTATATGCTCTAGACGCATTCAGCGCATTACCTAACTGCAAGGAAAAAATGTTTCACTTATTTACTGTGATATATAATAATGACAGATGGGTTATGCACGCTCCAAAAGTGAAGCATTTAAAATGAGTGATTTCAAACAATTGACGCTAGTCGCGCACCGGCCAGCGTGAGATGCGGACGTGCCAATGAGCTCCCGCCACCCGCGTGAGAAAGAGACAAACTGTAATTTTCTAACAATGAGAGTGACAAAGATATAATGATTGTCAAAATAGATAAACATAACACAATCGTTGCTAGGTTATGAAATAACGGTTATGGAAGTATTTTTTTTGCTCATTTTGTTAGAGTATAACCCATGCATAGTAAATATAATTGCTTAATTAGTTTATTTATCTTAAATAGTTATGATGTTCAATTAACGAATATCAATTTGACGATTTTAAATGATTATTAGGATCAACCAGAGCAAAGATTGCCCATGATATCAATAATTTAATTAATAGTGGGTCTATAATGCATATAATATTGAAGTTAAATATTTTTTTGCGATTTGAGACTCTCAAATAAAGTAATTACTAAAATATATAGTACAAGGTAACTCACAGTTTAAATATAATTTGAAAATGATTTAACTGTTTTATAGGTTATAATAAAGTTCTATTATAACCTTCGCGTTCTTATGATACTTCGGAGTAAACCCGGTTTTTATCGTTTTTTTTAAACCGGTTCCGAGCCCTGGTAGTTGGTTGGCACTTGGCACCCATTCAGATCTCAAGATCTGTAAGTAAATACACAAATTTGCTCAATCGTTAATTCAGAATCGTGCATTCTTCCAAGGAATCGTGTAACACTCACGGAATCCTACAGAAACACAGAAAGATAAGAGTAGGTATGATGTAATATTTAATCTCGGCTGGTAAGGTTATCATTTAGATTGCAAATTTAGAAGCAGGCAAACTCACTGCAAAAATTCGCGTTTATAAAGGAACAACTTTTTGAGACGGGTCAGTTTAATCTTTAAACTCTGAAGTTTAGAATCAATAGCACAGTCAGGTGCCGTGAGCTCAACGAAAAATATCGTGTCAGGGGGTGAGGCCCCACTCTATAAGTATGTAGTTACCTATTTGTTGTGCTTATTTTGATTTCGCAGTGGCGCAACCATTCATTGGCAACTGATTTGCTCTTCGGGAACCGAAAAAATCTTAAATGTCCCACCTTTATGACTTCTATTTTTACATTTTCTGATGGAACGGATCCCAATTTCATTTGTAGGTCGTACCGACAAGCTTTACAATCGCTGTGTATAATATCGGTAACTATGAAAGAAATATATAAAACCGGTATTAGACATTGCGATTTGTAGGGCCCAATCTGTCAGATTGGGAGGTGTAATAAAAGTTAGGGCACTTGGGGAGCTGAGGGAGGGTTAGGAAGAGGCAGGGTACATGACAGATTGGGCCCTACAAATTGCAATTCGAATACCTTTATATTCAACTATTTCATATCATATTGGAGTGTGCGTGCGCGCTATCTAAGAGAAGACGTGTATTTGTTATCTCCGCAAGTATATTGTTAAAAGTGAGAAAATAGTGACTGATACAATGCACTGTGATACGAATTTTATAGCGATACACCTAGGCTACAAAAACTTGTGAAAATATTAATAAAAAGTGGACTATTTCTAAAGCAATCAGTGAATAATAATTGTGATATCCGTTGAGGTCTTCAAATTTACGCACACATTGGCACTGCGAGTGTATTATGCATAAATGCAATAACCAATCAGGCGCGAGCATCCAACAGTCTGCTACCTGTTTCGACTGTTTATCATTAGAAGTCTAATTTCGCACTCTACGTCACAAGCATCCGTGGTACATTGCGCAAGCGTCTCAAGTGAATCTCGCATGCACGAGTGGCTCCTGGTTCAAATCTCGGCATCGACACAACTTTTTATAATTTTTTATTTTTATTTTTTTTCTGTGTTTTGAGAAGTAAATATTAAAAATGGAAACTACAAATAAACTTACATCAAAGCCTGGAAACCGAAAAGATGCATCAATCTGTTCAAAATGCACACGTGCAGCAGATCCTAACAATAGTGCAATATGTTCCGAATGCAAACAAAAAAAAAATGCATTTTGACTGTGTTGGTTTCCCAGAAAAAGTCTTTCGTTTAATGGAACCAGCAAAGAGGAAGAACTGGAAATGTAAGACGTGTAAAACTAAATCTCTATCACATCAAATAAAAAACAGATCTTGCGGCCGTTGGCCTCTCGGTCTACAGCTAAGCCAATAAAACCTATCCATAGAACGACGCACACATCACCAAGTAACGTTCAAGAATTAATTTGTACTCCTCCCACGGACAATAAGACCGGCAATAGCCGTCCCAGCACTCCCAATGACTGTACCGGTGCAAATGGCACACTATTATAATATTAACATTCAAAACAAATGTAATAGCCCTAACAGAAACTCGTCTAGACGCCTCTGTGCACGATTCCGAACTGTTCCAAGGCAAGGAAGTAGCCTTGGGCCTCTCCTTTTTCTTATCCTCATCAACGACCTCCCTTTAGCTCTAAAGTTTTCAACCTGCTTGTTATTTGCCGACGATTTAAAACTGGCTTTACCCATCGAATATTCTAACGACGCTGGTAAGCTCCAATCAGACATAGATGCTATTTACACTTGGGCACATAACAATAGTCTTGACCTAAACGAGGACAAATGCCATATTATGACTTACTCGCGTGCTCGTTCCCCTGTACGCCCTATGTACACACTTGGCGGAAAGACTTTAAAGCAAGCTGATGAAATTAAAGACCTCGAAACATGGTTTGACTCGCACCTCACATTTAATCAGCACATATTAGTTAAGCTCTGCAGAGAAACGAGGAAATGCCTAGGATTTGTTATCCGTCAGGCCAAAATGCTATCAGATTAAGCACGCCAACTGCATTTTGTTTAATGCATTTGTTCGCACTAGGTTGGAGTCCAATGCCGCAATTTGGAACCCGCATGAAAAACATTACACTCTAATGGTGGAAAAGGTGCAAAAGCCATTTGTACGATTTCTTTACAAAAAAATATATAGTTACTACCCCTATCTCTATCCAACTCTTTTTACTATTGGTATGGTAGACTACACTTCTCTTGAAACCCGGAGGAATTTGTACGTCGTTAAATACTTTTACGTCACACCTGCCCATAATGTTAGTTTTACCGCACGCTACGCGTACGGTAAAACTCGCATTATGGCCAGGTGCAGACGTAAAATTGTGTACTCACCACGGGCAGTAAAAAAGAAAGCCCTCTATCGCATATTTACAACCCTCGCCTGCGGCTCGGGTCACAAATACCTGCGATTTCGGGCTTTCTTTCTTTTACAGCCCTTGGTAAGTAATGTGCTTTTCCGATTACTGCAAGAATCAGTGACCAATCCTTCACTTCTTAGACTAGTACCAATTCGGGTTCCACTGATGGTCAATATTATGGCGCTCCGCCCCCGCAGTCGCTGTGTATTCGCCGTCCCGTTGATAAGGACTGGTGCGCTTTCCTTTTCTCCCTTATATCACTCTCTATGGCTGCT
This sequence comes from Pammene aurita, assembly GCA_947086415.1. NCBI lineage: Eukaryota > Metazoa > Arthropoda > Insecta > Lepidoptera > Tortricidae > Pammene > Pammene aurita. Next base: position 8,270,443 of record OX352307.1, read on the forward strand.
TAACGGCATTTTAATAGACAACATATTCAGCTCTGAAAATCAGTTTTTGACAGCAGCTAGTCGTTACCTAGAGTCCATTGTAACCCCGAGCTCTATTGTATAAATTAAGGTACTCACTCTTGGCATAACTTTTTTGTATTTATCATGTTTTGTAATATTTTACCAAATAAATTATTGTGTCATTCTACTTTAATATAATAAATTATGAAATAGCTTAAGTCTTAATACTGTAGTAACTGCATGTGAGATAATTAAGACTATATTATATAGGTATCGATTAGTATGTAACGTTTAACTGTTAGTGCTAATTGTTTGACTAAATAAATTGAAATTGAAATGAAATTGAAATATTTGATTACTATCTACGACAGTCAAAATGGCAATTGTAGTGCACAAATAATATTTTTTGCGTGATTGACAATACTGACGGTAGAAAATGTATTTCTTTCATTAACTGTTTGTCTGTTTGTTACAATTAAGTGGCAACTCGAAAGTGGTGTCTAGCTCTTAACGGTCACACTATAATTACTTAATTACATCATGTCATGGGCAATGTGTACAAGGGGTGATTTGTCGATAAAATTGATCGTACTACTTATACGTGGTTAACGGCTCCACTATATGCTGTCCAAATACATTGGCTAATATTAAGTATGCCGGTATGAGTGAAACTCCCTAGGGCGGTAAAGAATCACTTTCCACCAGTTTCATAGATAAACAATGACTCACTTTCAGTGCATGAGAAATTAAAACGAATACTCCTTCGTGTTATATTTCACAAAACAACAATTATACAAATTTCCTCAGAATGTATCCAATGAGAAGAGTGAATGACTCCGTGCACTGGTTTATGAATGAGCTCACATCCAGGGTGGTCGCGGACTCAGGGATCGCCACCGATATCCACCATCTCGGGAAAATCGTGCTGCGGAGCCTTAAGGATGATCCGGATTTCGTGTTGCAAGTAAATATTTATCTTTATTCGTATATTTAATTTACTTAGAAAATATTTATTATATTAAGTGATTTCAAATCCCATGATTTTCCAATCTTTCACGGTTCATTTTTTCATTGTAATGGACATCTATTTCTAATTTGATACTTAAATAAAAAATAGTAAAAATGAGACAATGCACATGTCATACATTTCCGATCCTTCGTGCAAACCCTAGGTAGATATGAAGACACAATTATTAAATTTAGTCAGGCAATAATAAGATACATATCTAATTAGTATTCATTTTTATTGTACTAAATATACCAACTATATAAGATCACTACTACTATTAGTTAAAGCTATCGTATTAAAAAAGGCCAAGAGCATGTTGGGTTGGGCCATGCTTAGTGTAGGATTCCGTGGTTGCCGGCCTGTTATGATTCATCCGTTCAAGGGATATTAGGTGGCACTTACGTCATTTTACTATCCGTCACTTACGTCCTTTCACTATAGATGTATATCCTCAAGGATAAATCTTATTCCTCCTCCTCCTTAAGGATAATTCTTAATTATCTTTGATGTCCACATGAAAACACTAAATGTCACCAACTTTCCTTTCACCCATTAGATTGACGGTGCGACAGGCAAACTCGAGACCACTGGTTCAGTCCTCGAGAGATCAGTTCGTTGCGCCATCGCCCTCAAGAACCTGGGTCTTGAGCGTGGTGACGTCATTACCCTCATGGCACCAAACCACCTTGACCTGGCAATACCGTTCTACGCGGCACTCTATCTTGGGGCCATGGTGTCTCCTGTTGACAGGACTTTGGGTGTTTGTGAGTATCCGGATTGTATGTTTAAGTATTTAACTCTAGAAGATTAACTTTTTTTTATAATTAGATTATTTTGAACAAACCCATAAATAATCTTGAATAAAGTATACTCAGACGAGTCATGGGACAGACAAAAACATTAATGGGTAAACTGCACGTAGAAGCAAACTTTGAGGCGCGTTAAAGCTGCAGCCTCTTTATGGAGGGTGACCTCATAAAAGTAGATTAATAGCCTCTCCCCTAGCGGATTAGGTATCTACAATAGCTTTAATGGAATCACTATCAACCAGCAGAAATATATAAAGGAAATGCATTCTCCATAGGTCACAACATCTCTTTGATTAAAAATAATTTTAAACAAAAAAAAACCGAGTTCACTTAGACTCCACATTTCCAAAAGCAAATGCCCGAGCTACTGTAAAAAAAATACTTAAATCGCTATTAGGTGTGCCTATAATATATGAAGAGTTCCCTCGATTTTTCCAGGATCACTGACCTGATAACAATGGTATCTACCAACTGTCAAGTATACCCTTTCAAACAAAAAAAATATTTCCAAATCGGTTCAGCCGTTTTCGAATAATCTGTTTTTTTTTTTTTTTTTTTTTATTATTTATTTATTAACATGAAAAAGATACAGCTTACACAAATAAAGGGTCCCACAAAACAGTTTTCACGGTTTGACTGTGGGATCGTGCAGTCTCTACTCTTATTTATCTAAAGGTAACATCTATACATTAAGCTTATGAAAAATTAACTTATGCAATTTACAAGGTAAGTACGCAGCTTTTTTCCGAACTTAACTTTATTGACTTCCTGCCTGATGTCAGCGGGCAGGCTGTTAAGTATATAGGGTAAACGTTTGTGAAGACACCTATCACCGTAGTAATTCGCGACTCTGGGTACGACAAACTTGCCCGCAGACACCGACCTGGTAACACAAATATCGTTACGAAGTAACAGGGTGTGCTCTTGACTGCCATGGTTCTCGGAACAATGGAATCGGTAACATACATAAAAAAATAAATCCAAAATAAGATCCCAACGAATTGAGAACCTCCTCCTTCAAAATCCTGAAGTCTGTTGAAAATCGTTGTTGAAAGAAACTTTTTTTACTAATGCGTCGATTATTTACTAAATGTTGTAGACGAACTCCAGGGCATCTTTGGAGTGACCAAACCTAGGGTAGTCTTCTGTCAGAGCGACCGGGCACCAGACGTGCAACTAGCACTCAATGATGTGGACTCGAATGCCTTCGTAGTCACCTTCGATGGTGATTCTCCATGTAGCTTCCAAAAGTTTTTAGAAACTTATGGGAACCAAAGTCCTGTCGATGAGTTCAAGTAAGATTCTTAACATTAAGCAGTGGGTTAACCATCAGGAACTGATTACAAAAACTATTTAAAAAGGAATATTTACAATGTGTATTTGTTTTGTCGAGTTTCAAATATTTCGGCACAACTGTGCCGAAATATCTGTGTGTACTATGTGTGCCGATAATGGCGCATGCAACTGCATGCGCCATTATCACGGAGTAACGGCCACTGATCAGACCACTGAGGGTTGAGTTGATTGACACATGCCCATAACAGAAAAGCTGATGTGATGAGTTCATCTACCCGTGTGAGCGGATAGCTCTCCTAATTTTTCTACACTAGTTGATAAACTCATTTCATTCAGTTTTTTTTGTTACAGTACGGTTGCTAAAATCCATATCCGATCCCCATTAATGTATATGAAATTATGAATTATGATGCTCTACGAAGTGTTTTTGAAAGACAGCAACAGTGACCATCAATGGTAATGGTTAAGGTTAAGGATGACCCTCGCTAGGTCAACATCGACGTTCCGGCAACAGCCCGGGCCCTTTGAATAGCCGTCAAACAAAAAAAACATGGTCTGGGCACAGAACGAGCCTCTCCCGAGGCTCGGTGAACAAGTGATTGTTTCCATAAAATTCGAAGTTTCGGATTTGTTTCTCTGTACGCAGACCGGTTTAGTGGGAGTCATCCTTGAAGACCTTCAAGCAACCTTGGAAGACGTCGGGGTCACCAGAACTTCGATAGAGATGAGTTTAGAAGTCAGAATTAATGTTCACACATTTATTACTATTTTATCGATACGTATAAATTCCTGCTTCCGGAGCCCTGGCGTGGCGGATCACTGTGTGCACACTACACAAGAGCTAACTTTGAGCTAAATTATCCAATATTTGCAGGCCAACAAATTTCGACCCTGAGGACACCATAGCTCTCCTGATTGCCACTAGCGGGACCACTGGATTGCCCAAAACTGCTGCTGCAACTCATAAGAATTTAGTGATCTCCAATCCATATCTATGGTTAGAAATGTCTTATTATAAGGTGACATCATAGATTTTATTTTTGTATCTAAGTACTCTCATTTCAAATTCATTATTTTTGTAGGAATCGGCACACCAATTTCCCAAAACCCACAAAGATGGTATTTGTCGTGTCGCCACTGCAGTGGTTGACAGCGATAGTGATGTTCATAATGGCTCCGATGATGCGGTGCACGAGATTGCAGACTTCGTTGGCTGTAACGCAGGAGCATGCGTGTGACCTTATCAATACTTACAAGGTATATTAGTATAATACACTTGTTAAGGGCCTATTATACCGTCAGGGTCAACCTTGTAACAAGGATAACAGTTTTCGGATACTTTCTAGAAAGAAAGAAAGAGGAAGGAATATGTAATTTATCTGTCTCTCTCGCCAAAAATAGTCCGACGAAAAGCGCCTTAGAAACCAAACTTTATTTTATCGGATGGCATAGCATACGTTACAGTTTAGGTCGAGACTGCTGATTACTAGGTAGAGTGACTGCCGCTTTGAATGAAAGAAATTCTTGGCGTCAATTAGCTCGTTGGGTGGACGAGATTCGGAATTTTGCCGGTCACTTCTGGATGAGATTAGCTCAGTATGAAACGGTGAATACGAAGAGAGACCTATGTTGAACCTATGCCTATGCGGACGACAAAAGGTTGAAATGATGACGACGTCGGAGTTTTGTTAAAAGCGCTTTTGGTTGTTCATAAAATTTGAGCTACTACAAAGGTATCTTTTTTTGCTATTACACCTTTTCTTTCCTTATTTTACCATTTTTCTCTTCTATCGTCATCATAATCATCAGCCCTTTCTCGCCCTTTCTTCGTGTACGCCACTTGTCCCGGTCTTGTGTTGTGCCACATGCTCTTCTAAACATAACGGGTGATACGGGTGATAACAAAAAAATGAGAATTATATCAGAGGCGAAAAAAATCTCATATACCTTTTTTTCAGTTTTGGATGTTCCTAGGCAATTTACACATAATAGTTATTTATCCATCGATGCACATAAGAATAGGGTCCGTGGTCAACTGTTCGGTAAAGTTTATACAAAATGTCTGAACAAGATCGTTGGACGGCATGTTGTACCTCCCCTTTTATAAGACTTTACACCACTTTTAATCTAACATTAAGTAACAAATACTTAACGAATACTATTTAAGTAAACTACTGAAAATCTAACTAATATGTAACTAAAATAAATATATAACTAATTAACGTGAAAGTAAACGTAATGGCCAAACGCGTGATCAGTCTAGTGAGGACACCTATGTTGTACCGTAGTAATCCATTTTCTTTTAACGTGAGATCAGTTATTCTTCGGACTCCGGTGGAAATAGCAACCCAAACCCTTGTAACCCCTAGGAGGATAATAAAAACGCATAAAATGTACCTGAATTACCAAATGAATAAGTAATAGAATGAGAACACAAGAAACAGAGTCACTTGGTATAAAAATTTCAGAATGATAAATTTTTATTGTAAAATGTAAGGTAAAATGCTTAAAAATAAATATTTTTTTTTGGTAATGGTCCCCAACGGCCTATTTAGTCCTTAGGATAACATGGATGTAGCAAACTTCCTGGAATAAGTCCATTTTAAAACCTACATATATTATAGAATTTACTCCTATCATCTGAGTGCTAAGATAAGCGTGAATATCACACTAAGGTACTACATCCTTGCCCGATGAGGTATTAAGGCACCGTAAACTTATTAGTACAATTCAATGAGGCTTCCTAGTCCTACCTGCCTAACCCTAGGAGTGTAAGACCCTTTGAGCGACTCTACTAACGGTTTGGAAGCTTAGGTGACGTTGTGATGAAGAAAACCGCCAAAATATTCATCGTCAACCTTTTAATCTCATTTAACAACATGAGAGCAAATCTAAACGCCAATAACCCTTGTCCATCCCATAAACTGTAAACTGAGTCATTAAATCTGAGTTTTTTAACATGTAGAACCAAGAACCAACCTTAGTTGTTGACCACAAATTTTTATGAAGTCATACTAACCAATTTAAGCATTATGTAACTTTGAAATAATACAATGGACTGCTCTGCTTGCCACTGACCAAATCAGACTACTGTTTCAGAATGATTTGTTATTCAGAGTTATATGAATACTATAAAACCAATGAAATGTATATTTATACCTTTATTATACCAGAAAACTCACAAATTGACTAGAAAATATCGCAAAAGATTAGAATACTGCTTTTAAAACGTTAAAATTAAGATAATATCCGAAAAATCGCTATTTATAAGGAATAATGCTTTCAAAAACATGAAAGACTTTAAGAAAATGCCTACTTCCCCATTGTATATGAATTTAATCTATCACTATCCCCATCTGCTTAGTATTTCTGGAATATTCGTCGTACTTACCATAGCCCAAATATTCCAGACAATACTCAAGTGTATCCCTAATCCTAAGCTGTAATAAGTTCGGCCAATGAATCCGAGATTGCAAAGCTATCAATTGGTGTGGTGTAGGTCTCCCCTTCCACGGCTAAAACGCCAGGGTGGTGGAAGTAAGTCCGGTCCCTATCTGGTCTATATAAAGAATATTTACATATATTTAACAAGACCCGAGCACGATCTCTGTAAGGCTTCGACAAGTCTTGTCACAAGCTGGCCAGCAACTTAACATCGAATTGAGGCCCTTATCTAACCTTACAGCTAGCCTCTCGTTTTCAGTGTGGCACCACATAGTGATGTAACGTTACTGTGTTGGTAAAAAGCAACGCCGAGCTTCCACATGCTCGTCTCAAAACTAGAACTCCAGCCCTGTCTTATTTGACAGCCGTTAGGTTAAAACAAAGCTGAATAACCATACTTTTTGGTTTAGACAATAACTGGTTCTATTATTTAAATAAACACTCAAGAAAATTTACATGATAACTAAACTCCCATTAACATAAGTTAAAAGCAATTAAAACCACAAGAAATAGTAAATGACACTTTCACAGCCGCAAAACATCTAGATCTACATTTCCGAGATACTTTCAAAGTTTCCCGGATCCGCAAAGCCTAGATTTAACTTTGAGCCGAATCAAAATCATATTGATTAAAACTCTAGCTCAAAGCTTCGCGACACTGAAAATTTCACTCACACGTACCAATAATAATTATTTCCAAAACCAGTCACTTATCCGTTCGACAATTTAGATTTGAATGCCCGAGCGCGTCCCTTTCACCTCTATTTATAACCTTAGGTGCTTACTCCGTGCTTACATTAGACGGAGAGCCGGCCTCATCAAGCACGACCCGACAATGTAAACAACGAAATCCCCCAATCAGTCCGCCACACCATGTCTACCTTCATATCCGGAATATCTGGCAGCTGTAAAGTGGCGGAGGCCAAAGAATGCAATCCACTTTAGTAAAACAAACCCTCAAGTTCCGGGTTTGATGCAATATTATAGATACATTAGATACTTAAGTACTATGTAAGACCTTGCCATACGTAAGACCTTATGTAACACATTATTATGAAGTGATTAATGAATAAATAAAAGAATTATGAATTATTATGAGAAATTATATGAACCTCGATGGTTTATTTTCCTATTTTGGTATTATTATTTTCCAAATCAACAATTTCGATAGTCTGTCACTTCGACCTCCACCCATCAAAAGCCGCCAGGTGCCCAGATGCAGTATCAAGGATAATATAGCAATTAAACCAGACGGGCCCTGAATGCTTCCCCCACCGCGTCACATCCATCACGGTCAGCTCCTAGTCTATCAGAAACACAATTACTATTAATCGAATGCTTACGTCTTGACTTATGAAAAATATCATAACTCTTCTTGCCTTTCTGCTTATTATGTGACTTATGCCATTTTCATAAGGTTCAATTTTATTTGACCTCCACTCATGGGAAATAAATCAATAAAAATATCCTTGACTCTAATGAAAAGGATCGTAATTCTCTTTGGCCTTTTGTTTACTTTCTGTCTTCTGCCATTGTCTTAAGGTGTAAATTTATTTGACAACGTCTCACTGACCTGCATTTTAATAATATGAATTTTATTGTTCGTTAATTTTCTTCTCCGTAGTTGCCATGGGAACCAAACAAGGTTATGTACATGGTTATAATAGTACATAATATATCTATTTTTAACCGACTTCAAGATTTCAAAACAGGAGGTTCTCAATTCGGCGTGTATGTTTTTTTTTTTGTTTTTTTTTATGTTTGTTACTCCATAACTCCGTCATGTCTGACCCGATTTTGAAAATTGGTCCCGTTTTTGTCAAAACGCAGTTCTGATGATGGGATCCATGAGGAATCGAGGGAACTCCTCAAAACTTACAGGCATGCATATAGTGATGTTTATATTTTTATCAACAAATCCTAGTAGAACTGCTGATGATGATCAGAACGGAACTCTTCAACGACGCATAGTTCACGTTTGGCGATTTGTCCTCTTCGCTGTGTTTGTTTAGCAAGTTTAATTGTCAGGACAAATTTTCGTCAAGCTCAAGTTCTGATGATGGGATCCATGAAAAATCGAGGGAACTCCTCAAATTTTAAGGGCTTACACATAGTGATTTTTGTCTTTTTATCAACAAATCAAGCATTTTCATTCAAAAGAGTGACATTTGATGAAGTGGAACTGCTGATGATGAACAGAACGGAACTCTTCAACGACGCATAGTTCACGTTTGGCGATTCGTCCTCTTCGCTGTATTTGTTAAGCAAGTTTAATTGTCAGGACAAATTTTCGTCAAGCTCAAGTTCTGATGATGGGATCCATGAAAAATCGAGGGAACTCCTCAAATTTTAAGGGCTTACACATAGTGATTTTTGTCTTTTTATCAAGAAATCAAGCATTTTCATTCAAAAGAGTGACATTTGATGAAGTGGAACTGCTGATGATGAACAGAACGGAACTCTTTAACGACGCATAGTTCACGTTTGGCGATTCGTCCTCTTCGCTGTGTTTGTTAAGCAAGTTAGATTGTCAGGACCAATTTTCGTCAAGCTCAAGTTCTGATGATGAGTTCAATGAGGAATCGAGGGAATTCCTCTATATTCACTCTATAGTGACTGTTGTATTTTTACCAACAAATCAAGCATTTTCATTCAAAAGAGTGACATTTGATGAAGTGGAACTGCTAATGATGATCAGAACGGAACTCTTCAACGACACATACATAGTTCACGTTTGGCGATTTGTCCTCTCCGCTGCGTTTGTTAAGCAAGTTATTTCATTGTATGGAATCTAAGTGCACTATCTACAATAATCCTTCACCGGCTACCCCCATTGAAGTCGGTTTTTTTTTCTTAAAAATTATTGATATACGGAATGTTGCCGCTTGATGTTTCTTTGGATTAATTGGTTATTGTATTGAAGTAATAATTTGTCACGCCCGCCCATTACTAAGCAATTTTCGTGATTCTTAACCTTTATCTTTGAATGAAAAAATTATAATAAAGATCCTTAATGTTCATATTTTAATAGACAACCATGTCCATAATACATATTACAGTAGATGGTACCTGAACGAGTTATGTTTAGTTACAATTTTTTTCCCTTTTGTGGACATACGACCCCTTTTATCAACCGGGTAAAATTTTCAAAATTACTATATGACTAAAAAATATTTTGCATTCAGCCACATTGTGCAAAATATTGGGGTTTCGGATTTTCACTCGTCGTCTAAAATTAATGATTTTCTTCTATGATTTCGAATCGTCCAGCGACACTGTTATATAAAATTGATTTTAGCTGATCTTTGTATTCTGATAATCTTATCTACTAGCGGCATTCTAGACCTATCTTTTTAAACATCGACAAATGTAGGCAAGTACTGTTGGTAACTTGAAATTTTTCGTGGCAACTCGTTGGCTGGTGGAATCATTATCATTAAAGATGCAATTCTGTTTGTTCAGTCTTCCCTTGGTCATTATCATTATGTTTGCTGATCTCCCGCTACCACTTCTGTAAACTCCAGTCAGGGATGTAAGAATTCTACAAATAGTAGATACTGGTACATTTTTTTTACTAAAATTACCCTCTGTATAGTTTTTGTCCATGTTTAAATTTGAAATATAAAAAATTACAAGGCATTTTCGCATAGTTTCTTGTTTCGACACCATTTTTACAAATACAACAGCTTGAAAAAATAAAATAACAAAATTGAAAACCTCTAAGACATCGTCACAAGTTCATAAACAAAATATTTTGTTTACGTAAATAGTTTAATGTGTAAGTCTAAACAAAATTATTCTCATTTTTTTGTTATCACCCGTTACTAGTAGATATAAGGTTATATGTATAACATATTTTGTTACAGCCGACCTTTACGATAGTTAGCCCGCCATTCTTAACTACACTTATTAGATCAGAAGCAAGCTCTCAGTGCGACTTTACTTGTTTCGAAACCATCGTCTTAGGAGGAAGCGCTGTTACGGCTGATTTCATACAAGAGATCAAGGTAAGTAAGGTTATGAATACGTATTACATACATATCTAATCTATACTTTTCGAATAATAAATCAATCAATCAATCTATCTATCTATTTCTTGTGAACATAACGCAAAGTTAAAGGTTCTACTAATACCTACTATGAATATAAAAGATTGTATGTTTGTTCCTCCTTCACACAAAAATGGCTCCAAGTACATAATTGTATTCTGTACATATTTTAATATTTTTGCCAAATAGTTATATTGTAGCAAATAACATAACATTACGGAACCTGTGCTCTGATTACCTTTTAAAGAACTTGGTTTCCACAATTAAAGCCTGACCAGAAATATGCGCCATGTTGCGGAATTTCATTTGAACTAATTTCTTACACTGGCAATAATTTTAATAACAGGATGATTATGCATGTGTGAGTGCATAGCATAGCAGTGATAGGTTGTCACTGTCATTGTGGCGGTTTACTTGAATATTAATTAAGTGTTGAATATTAAATAATAATCGACAAAAAACATCCCAAAATTATCTATAGTCAAGAGCGAAACATTGTAAATAGTGTATATAATAAACTGCTGTAAATAATACGCTCGGGATATGAAACTATTTAGCTGTGAAACATTTACAAATTAACATCAAAGCTAGGAAGTTTGCTACTGTGATTATTTCTAGATCCGGACATCTGGCCGCTGTTCATTGGTGGAGGTCAAAGAATGCAAATAACTTGAAGAAAACAAATCCTAGATTCTGGGTTTGATGCAATATTATGGGAAATCATGTAATTAATTAGATACTATTATAGCCAGCAGTTTCTGTTTGGGGAAAGTAGTGCCAAGTGATGTATAATGCAATTTATAGTTAGTCACCTACTGTTTTTGTTTCCGTTTTTAGGGTTCCGTAGTCAACTAGGAACCCTTATAGTTTCGCCATGTCTGCCCGTCCGTCCGTCCGTCCGTCCGCGGATAATCTCGGTGACCGTTAGCACTAGAAAGCTTAAATTTGGTACTAATATGAATATCAATCACGCCGACAAAGTGGTAAAATAAAAAGTCGAAAAAAATTTTTTATTAGGGTACCTCCCCTATACGTAAAGTGGGGAGTGATTTTTTTTTTAATTTCAACCCTAACGTGTGATATATTGTTGGATAGGTATTTAAAAATGAATAGGGGTTTTCTAAAATCATTTTTCGATAATGTAAATATTTTCGGAAATAATCGCTCCAGAAGTAAAAACATATGCGTCCCCCCCCCCTCTAACTTTTGAACCATAAGTTTTAAAAATATTAAAAAAATCTCAAAAGTAGAACTTTATAAAAACTTTCTAGGAAAATTATTTTGAACTTGATAGGATGAATAGTTTTTGAAAAAAAAATACAAACTAATTTCTGAACTAAGTTTGTAATTTAACCGTATAAGCAGGTGTTTATTGTACCTGTAATTTCTACAAAATTACAATGAAATGACGTGCTTTCAAATAAAGTAATAACGGTTAAAATCGGTTCACGCAATAAAGAATTATCCCATAAAAATCATCTTCCATACTTTAAGCTCGCGCGCAATAGTTTACTTAATTTGCCGATAGATGTCGCTGTACGTGAAACTCTCATATTATATCCTACATGGCGGTGTTATTAACTCTTAAGTGGGGACACTTACTGTGACGGACGGAAAACTACGGAACCCTACACTGAGCGTGGCCCGACACGCTCTTGGCCGGTTTTTTGTTATTATGTTTAAATTATTGGCCCTGTCCTCTATTAATGACGCAACTTTGGCAGTTTTTACCTATGTTGGTATTATTTTTTTCCAACTGAAAAATTATGTTGGTCAGACAGTGACAGCACTCTGATATCCACCCATTAATAGCTGCCAGATGCCCCGATCTAGCAATAGGGGTAATAAAGCAATCTTACTAGAGAGATTTCATTACTCTTATTATTGTATCATATCTGACGTAGCCAACTCTTAGTCTATAAGTAGAACGACTGCCAACTATACCACAATGTTTAAAAATGAAGGAAAAGTAGTAAAATCCACTGCCTCTGGCGAGACTCGAACTGGAGACTCCGAGATACATGCCCATCACTCCAACAAACTTAGCTACTGAGACTTACCTGATGGCTGCGAGTTTTTCAACCATATGCTTTATTATGTGTCTTATAGCTCACCGAACGAAACGTAAGTGCCTGATAGGGGAAATAATTCGTGTATAGCCGAATTTTGGTGTAGTTGTAGATAAAGGTGTCTTACACAACATACTAAAAGTACCGGTGGATGGGGGGCCGCGAACGGTGGGGGGGGGGAGGGAGGATGTAAAGATTCCTTTTTAAATACCTAACTCAGTAACGGTGGCTCATACGAAACAAAGTTTTCTACTTAGCGGCGCCCCTATCCACCCGTACTTTTAGTGTACGCGTTGTGTAAGAACCTTTGCGTACAACTAAACCAAAATTCGGCTATACCCGAATTATTTCCTCTAAGTTTTCCTTCGTTTGGTGGGCTATTAGGGGGACGCTTAGCGATATCTGACGTAGAGGTATCTGTATCTTTGATATAACCGCAAATGGAAACCAGACGCAGGATGTGTCAATAAATATTTATTTACTTACACAGAGTAATTATTTTTTGAATTTCTTCGAGCAGTAATGTATTGCGTATACACTAATTTGACATATTTCAATTGTGACGTAGATCATTATGCGTTTAACTGGCAAAATAATCGTAGGTAGCGATACATTGCGTGTTGTATTATTTTGTATTGAATAATAAGTCGTAAAATTTTAAGAAAACATATTATGAAGGTACGTTTATTAGGGTGTATAAATAAATAAATAAAATAACTATTATGGGACAATTTTACACAAATCAACCTAGTCTCACAGTAAGCTCAATAAGGCTTGTGTTGAGGGTACTAAGCGACGATATATATAATAGATAGATATAGATAAATACTTAAATACATAGAAAACATCCATAACTCAGGAACAAATATCCGTGATAAACAGACAATAAATGCCCTGACCAGGATTCGAACCCGGGACCTCCTGCTTCATAGGCAGGGTCACTACCGACAAGGCTAGGAGGCCGCTTACCCTTACCCTTACCCTTACTAACTACCCTTAGCGTATGTGGTTATATCAAAAATACACGCCGTATTTTTCATACCGGCCATAGGAGTCTCACCTGAGGCAGTGGATTTTTCAACTTTTCCTTTATAGAAATAAATAGCATAGAAAAGCTTGGATGCATTATTACCGTATACCATTTTAATCGTTTTAGACTATAACCCCCAAGACAGAAGTTTTGAACCTATTTGGATTGAGCGAGGCAACATCAATAGTGTTTATAGGCGAGGGTCTGGACCTTGGGTCTGCTACCGTTGGGAAACCCATAGGGTGCTTACAATACAGGGTAAGTTTGTTACTTTTTTTTTTGTTTTATTATATGGCTTTTACTCCTCGCCGATTTTGGCGAGGTGAATTCTGCCAATGTCGAGGTGTATACTTTATTAATCTTTAGTAATAAATAAAAGCAACGTTGTTCGGTTGAGGCCTTGCTGATTGTAAGGTGGTAGCCTCCCTACAAACACGTGGGTGGCCGAGACCCCGAATAACCGTTTGTTCAACTAAAGGGAGGTTACGCGCGTTTTGAGACTCATTTATTTATCGCAAAATTATTAAACGGTCTATAATCTAGGGTCTATGCTTTCATCATATTGACTCATAGCGCGAGAGTGGTGCTCTTTATTTCCCGAAAAATCCCGAAAAAACAACGACCCCTGAAAATACTAAACCCTGTCGGTATTACCCGAACCCGAGAACGAAAAAATAAGAAGGGGACCAGGGTGATTTAGAATCTTCTCGCCAAGAGCGTTTACGAGTACTAGTTCTATCTAAGTGATATTTTTCCAATTACAGTTGATAGACACCGAGACACTAAAGGATATTAAAGAACCTAATAGGAACGGGGAGTTATGGATCAAAGGTCCTGGTATAATGAAGGGTTACTATAGAAACCTGGAAGCAACAGCTGACGCCTTCACTAAAGATCGTTGGTTCAAGACTGGGGACTTATTCTACCGGGATGAGAACTATAACTTCTTCTTTGTGGAGCGACTCAAACTGCTACTTAAGTATAAGAATGATCAGGTAAGGATAGCACATACAAATATAAGGACTGCTAGGTTGTGTCACCGTTACGATGACTAAATTCCATGTGATGCATTTAGGAAGGCCTAGTGTAATTTGAAGCACTTTGAACCGGCAATCCATAGGAGGCAGGTTCCAATCCAGCGGTGTTCCAAAGTCCCTATTGAGGACTTTGGATCACCGCTGGAACTATTTTCATTATATCATTGCTAATGGACATCTGTTTCCAATATTTTGTGGTATGTTCCACTTTTAGGAAAGGCAAACAAAAGACGAAATGAAAGATGAAAGAAAGGCTAATAAAGCAAATCAATGGATGGAATGTGTATAATATAAAAACGAAGGTGACGAATGATGAGATGACGGGCGACAGGGGCCTATAAAAGAACCTATAGAACAAAAAAATGTTGAGCTACCCCAAATATGGATTTCAAAACCAACCACACCACCAAAATGGAACCACAAAATGATTATTTTAATGCCATTTAGTAGCCCGTTTACTGATCTACGTTTTGCAAAAATGGCCATAGTGATTTGAGATAGGTATACAAATATCAAAAAAACAATTAATAAAGTTAACACAAATGCGTGATTCACGTGATCCGTATTTTGCCATAATGCGTTAAGTCTCATACCTTATTTTGAAAACGTGAACCGTTTTTTTTATACTGTCAGGAAAGTTTCAAGAGTCTTAATTCACTATTGCGGTAATCACTTTTTGTTGAAACTCTACCGTGTTAACTCATTAACGTGGAGCCATGGCGGAGGCGAACGGCCACCATGGTCTAAGTTGTGTGAGATGTGCTGGTAGGTTTTCGAGACATCATTCCATCAACGATATCATTCGTCGGGCAATGGTTACCGCCCAGGTGCCTAGTGTAGGTACTGGAGCCTCAAGGTTTGAGTAGGACTGATGGCAAAAGGTCGGACGGGTTAACGCTGGTTCCTTGGGCGAGAGGGCGTAGTCTCATTTGGGATGCGACATGCGTGAGTACGTTCGCTCCGTCGCATCTCAGCCATACAGTGCGGAACCCCAGCCTTCCGCTGCGGAAACTGCAGCGAAGCTCAAGCGTTCCAAATACTCAAACTTGACACCGCTTTATGATTTTGTTCCGGTTGCGGTGGAAACCGGTGGACCGTGGTGTTCGGAGGGGAAAAAAATTATAAAAGATCTGGGGCAGCGGTTGAGGGACCGGGGTTGTGGTCCCCGGTCCGGCTCGTACCTGGTCCAGCAAATATCATTGGCAGTGCAGCGCGGTAATGCGGCCAGCATTTTTGGAACGTTTGCCCCGGGTAGGTGTCGTCTCGGGGATTAACGTGAAGGCGCGCTTAGAGGGTTAGGTTTTTGACAAAGCTTGTTGCGGATATTATCTTGTACACTTTTGACGAAGCCTGTGGCAGATTATTACTGGTGTAGATTGGACGTAGTTTGTTGCGGATGTCGTTTTGTATCCTTTTTGACGAAGCCTGCGCTGTGGATTAGTTTTATTGACCGCTCGATACTAATGTAATAAAAACAAAACAATTATATATTAGTAAAGTGTACAGTGTTCACATCAGCTTTCAGTATTAAGTAGGTACTATTTTAATCGGATTTGTTTTAATATTTACTGCATGTAATAGAAACAGTTGGAATTAACATTTTCAAAATCACATTTAGAGAGTCATTCATCGTAGTTTTCTAAATTCTCTAATTTAATCCATTCGAATATTAAATTAGAGAATATTGTTTTTGAGTTATTATTGCAAAGCGAAAAAGCAATGTGATGTATGAGTTGAGGCACTTGATTGATTTTTTCAAAATATATTTGATTGCAGAATATTATTCGAAAAAGTGTTAAGTGCTTTGTAACATTTTAGTTTAAGATGTAAATGCCTCATTTTCAAATAAAACAAAACAGTGTTAAGTGCGAATGACGCATTTTAGAGAATTTCAAATTAACATTATTATTTGCAATAAATAATAAAGAGAACATGGTGTCTTTTTAGAAAATTCTACCATTAAATATGTAATTTTAAACATATTTTAGGTGATTAACAACAGTTAGTTTATTTTATTTCATAACACAATTTATAATCAACACAATCACCATTAATTTATTTTAAGCAAGTCGCAATAATCGCTTCGAAAGTCAGAAAAATTGTGTCCGCCCCCTGTAACTATTAAACCGTAAGTCCAAAAAAATATGAAAAAAATTGAGAAGATGCGCGCGTATCACATACTTTCTACGAATTGTTTTGAACATTTTTGAACAGCCATTTTTGAGTTATTTCAAAAAAACTTCTTCCATAGCTATGAAGCATAGGCATCAGATACGACTTTGTGGTATTAGTTTGGTTCTCTATTCCATTTAAGGTACGGAACCCTTATTATGCGTTGTCCGACACGCACTTTTCATTATTAGTTACGCTTAAGCCAATAAGATGCAAGATGGCGAATTTTAATATCGTTTTCCCAAAAATCGCACTACGACAATCGCACGATTTTTTTAATCTGAAAAAAAAACGAAGTATAGATACCGGATAGTTAATGCTTATGAATGCATGAATGAATGAATGAATGAATGAATGATGAAAGAATGAATGAATGAAATTTTTATTTTGTTTTATTCACAAAGAACATATATGTGGGACACATAGCTTGGAAGAGAGAGATTCACAAAGAACATACATATATGGTAACATAAGATGTATCATATATATCTTATGACAAGACTTCTCTTAATGATTCACAATGACGAACAGATTGCCCCGGTCGAGCTAGAGGCCACAATCCGCCAGCACCCGGAAGTCCTGAACGTGGCTGTGACTGGCGTACCGGACCCAGAGTGCGGAGATCTCCCGGTGGCCTGCGTTGTACGGCGGCCTGGTGGCCGCGTTACTGCTGACGAGATCAAACAGTTGGTGAAAGGTGAAGCAAATTAATAGTAGTTCATGTAACTATAACTACCTGTACCTGTATATACTGTATTTAAACTGTTACGTAATAAGGCCTAATACGTACAGTTGCATACACTGCTTTATCTACACACATATTATAAATCCTAAATGAAGTGTTCCGAACACTCGAATTGACGAACCATTCGAATGACCGACATTGCACCGCCATGACCAACTCGATTGTGCCGGCGGTCGGGCGGGCGCGTGCCGCCAGCCTGAGAGGACCGTATTATTACCGTAGGTAATGAATTTTCATACGTTTTAACCACACTGTCACTGATATTATTACGTTACTGGTTGCAGTAATGATGGTAATTACATACGGTTTCCGAACGCGGAATAGAGGATTTATGATATTGGTGTAGATAAACTTAATTGTATACTATACTCAACTCATGTTGAACAAATGCACACAGCTAGTCTAATTATAAGCTTATCAGTTTAGTATGACAAATATCCACATACTTACCTAACTACTTTATTAAGAGAACTCTTTTTAATTTTACAGATAAACATGCAGACTCAAAACAGTTAAGAGGAGGCGTAATATTTTTGGATACAATTCCACAAACAACATCAGCGAAGGTTCATCGGAAAAAAGTTAAAGAAATAGCTATGCAATACCAGCTTGCAAACTGAAGCTAGCTGATCATCCCTCACACTGCTTCGACATCTTTCGTCATGCTAACGTCTTTCGGATTTCGAGTAAAAATCGCCCCAGGGAAACTGTGTAACATTTTACTCCAAAGTAGCCAATGCGGCATCAGCTTGGGAATTAGCCTAATTCAAGAGATACATCAATAATGCTTTTTTCGAAAAGGAATAGGTACTTACTTTAAAATCGATGAATACTTGGAAGCCAAGGAACTATGTAATGGTCAAGCCAAGTTTTCTATCTCAAAAGCTGTCAGGGCCTGTTACACGTTACCATATTGATTAGTGTATGGGGCGAGTTCATACATATGTCCAAACACAAGTCGCGAATGCCTCGTACTAAACACAATGCGTAAACAAGCACTAAAAGCCCTGTTACCCTTTACTTTTTTTAGTGTCCTAACTAGCATCCTAATTAGGATCCTAACTTTTTTTCATAGTAAATTTACTTGCTAAATGCGGTTACACTTGACTAAATTTAGAAACTAACTCATTTAGGAAGCTAACTAGGACAAATGTAACAAGGCTTTAAGCTAAGGGCCTAAAACAAAGAGCTAGCCCCATACGATTAAGAAAGCAACGAAACTGGATCATTCTCTGACAGAGCCGGATTAGCCTTTAGGCAGGGGCCCCACGTGCACAGAAAAAAAAGATAAATAGAGTAAAAATTTCATTGGAAAATTTATTTATGTATAATTGTATATGTATGTATACGGCTATACGGCAGGTAAATACATGACTAAACGAAACAATAAGCACTACGTTAACTACGATACCCTAAAAAGTCAGAATAGTTAATATATTGACTGCCTTATTATATCGACACAACATTTTTAGGGGCCCTAGAATGCTTAAACCGGCTAATAATCTGTTATCTGACCTCCACCGCTTAACAGCTGTCAGACACCCAGATCTAGCAATAAGTATAGTATAGCAAACTAAATGCGATATTTCGTTGCTCTTTTAATCGTATAAGTACCATTGTGCAGGGTTTGCTCTTAGCCTATTAAATGAAAGTTTCTTGTTTTTTTGTGTTTTTTTTTTACTTCTGTTGGACTTATATAGGCGATATTGCCTGTAGCCAATGTCAAGCATTAAAAGGCAGGAATTTGGATGCTTGTAAGTCCATAAATATTTGGTGTCTTCCATCGATATTTTATTTTGTCAAATAAATTAAAGGCAACGTTGTTCGGTAGAGCCTACGAAAATGAACAAAGAGCAAAAAACTATTCTCAAGACACGACCGCCATTTTTGAGTCTCAAGCTTAGAGAATTCAACCCGGATGGAGTGGCCATGTCTGTCATTTCCGATACAAAAAAAGGATGCCGATTTTTGCGGGGGAGGGGAACGTCAAATGTATGGCTATTCGTACGTAACGTACAAATAGATAAACGTCAGTCCATACATGTGTATGACCACTGGTCATATGTTTTCGGCAGAGGGAACGCCTATCAATGGCGACTCCGGTTGGTTGATTTCTCTAAAAGCCCTGTTATACTTTACTTTTTTTAGTCTCCTTTACTAGCATCCTAATTAGGATCCTAACTTTTTTCAATAGTAAATACTTGCTAAATGTGATTACCAGGGCCCGGAATTAGGTGAGCTAAAATACCTAAAGTTCGCGAGAGGACATAATATAGAGTGGTTACAACCGGATGAAAATAATATTTTATTTGGATTCCGGGTATTCGATATTCATCCGGGCACTGCAAGTAATAGTCGTAATGATGAAAAATGGTTACATTGCAGCCATAAAGTTAACATTATAATAATAAATCTGAAAATGTGACATATATTTTAAATTAGTACCTAATCTGTATTTTCCTATTCATTATCAATGCTTGTCAGAGTGGCATATTAGCGTCAAAATAGTGAAAGCTACTAGTACTACTATAGTATATATAGAAAGATAAGGAAACAAGTACTTAGTATTAATCCAAATAAAATATTATTTTCATCCGGTTGTAACCACTCTATATTATGTCCTCTCGCGAACTTTAGGTATTTTAGCTCACCTAATTCCGGGCCCTGGTGATTACACTTGACTAAATTTAGAAACTAAATAATTTAGAAAGCTAACTAGGACAAAAACGGCTATTAGACATGGCAATTTGTAGGGCCCAACCTGTTGTGTACCCTGCCTCTCCCTCACCCTCCTTCAGCTCCCTACAGGCCCAACCTCTTATTACGCCTCCCAACACAACAGGTTGGGCCCTACAAATTGCCATGTCTAATAGCCGTTAAAGTGTAACAGGGCTTTAAGGTTTCAAGCTAGGTGTTTCCCATTAATGTACAGCCATATTGTTACACGGTCTGATAAATAACATTCATACCCCCTTATTCATAAACGTCTACTAAAGTTAAGAGGTCTCTGATAATCGTTTGTCCTTTTCCGTCCAACCTAATATGAGGGAAAGGGACAAACGATTATCAGCGATCTCTTAACTTTAGTGGCCGTTTATGAATAAGGGGATTAATGTTTTAAAAAAAATTTGTACATCCAAAAGATAAATTACTGTTAAGGAATGTAATTACATATTATTTACTATGGTAATATACCTCCGTACATTAATTAATTGTTATTTGTACTGGAATTTATACTCAGTTATTTGCTATATTTCCTACCTACGGAGTGCGAGTTATGGTTACTATGGATTTAATGTTTTAAATTTATGTTATTTGTTAAATTGTTAAAATAAATAGGAAGACTTTTAATTATGTATGATAGAATTATCGCATCAACAATATTATTTAATTAATGTTATGCGGAGTTCATTATCCTAAATCAGTGCCTAATCATTTTTTAAATCATAATTAACTGAGTTTCTGACATATAAATAAGCAATAGTTTACTAATGATTAATATTTCAATTTAATAATGATATGATAAGCTTAGATCCGGGATCCAAACTGGAGGTCCGGGGTTCGAATCCCATACAGATTGAACGGCATATTCAATAATTTCTGTTGACGTGGCGCTAGAACGACCCAGTACGGGAACGACTTTTTAAGATATAATAATTTTAAACAAAAAAGAACCGACTTCACTTAGCATCCACCTTTCCAACAGCAAATTCTCGAGCTGCTGTAAAAAAAAATCTTATCACTATAGGTGTGCCTATAATAGTTGAAGAGTTTCCTCGATTTCTCCAGGATCCCATCATCAGATCCTGACCTGGTTACAATAGGACCAACTGTGAAGTATACTCTTACAGACAAAAGAATAATTTTCCAAATCGGTCTAGCCATCATCGAATAATCGGTGAACATACATAAAAAAATAGCAACAAAAACAAAGATCCCGACGAATTGATAACCTCTTGAAAACCGGTTGAAAATGAGATAACTCACAAGTTCGATTTTATTTTGTGACCTGTTAGAATACTTAAAATATGTTAAGTACAAATAGCGAAAAATATTTTCTTAGTATTACGCTAAGTATACATGTATATAAGTAATTGTTTGCTACACAAAGGGAAGATTATTTTTCTCCACCAGACCAATTTTAAATATTACAACATAACTTCATATTTTATAACGGTTTTGTCAAGAGCATCGTATTAGCGATTTGCCAGTAGATAGTTTAAAATTCAAGGTCACTTATTTTTTTTTTAAATTGTTTTCAATTATGTTTACATAAGCTCTTGACTAAACTGCTATACTCGTAAAATGACAGGTGATGTTAACATAGTTGAATGCAATAGTACGGTAGAGAAAAATATAGCTTGTATAATGGTGTTGCGCTTAGCGAGGGCTAGAAGCCTATGGAGGAACCTGGTCTTCAACAGAAGGACATGATGTCACGATCCTCAGCTCTGACGGAACGACTAATTATGATGATGATGATAATGGTGTTATTAACAAATACCTACATAACAAATGTTTCTTTTTGGGCCAATGTTTGACTGGTAGTGAATGCCTTAAGGCATTAAGTCCGCCACTTGTACTTTTTTATGTGCAATAAAGTTTAAATAAATAAATAATACCTTGCGCAACATACAAAAACTGTTAGATACTATTTCTCGCCATTAGTACTCATCTGAGTACTAATAGCGAGAAATAGAATCTCTAACTAAATAATTTTTAAGAAAAAAAAACCGACTTCAATCGGCGTAGCCGGTGAAGGATTATTGTAGATGGTGCACTTAGATTTCATACAATGAAATAACTTGCTTAAAAAACGCAGCGGAGAGGACAAATCGCCAAACGTGAACTATGCGTCGTTGAAGAGTTCCGTTCTGATTATCATCAGCAGTTCCACTTCATCAAATGTCACTCTTTTGAATGAAAATGCTTGATTTGTTGATAAAAATACAAAAGTCACTTTATGTATGCCTTTAAGATTTGAGGAATTCCCTCGATTCCTCGTGGAACTCATCATCAGAACTTGAGCTTGACGAAAATTGGTCCTGACAATCTAACTTGCTTAACAAACATAGCGAAGAGGAAGAATCGCCAAACATGAACTATGCGTCGTTGAAGAGTTCCGTTCTGTTCATCATCAGCAGTTCCACTTCATCAAATGTCACTCTTTTGAATGAAAATGCTTGATTTGTTGATAAAAATACAAAAATCACTATGTGTAAGCCCTTAAGATTTTAGGAATTCCCTCGATTCTTCATGGATCCCATCATCAGAACTTGAACTTGACGAACATTTGTTCTGACAATTAAACTTGCTAAACAAACACAGCGAAGAGGACGAATCGCCAAACGTGAACTATGCGTCGTTGAAGAGTTCCGTTCTGATCATCATCAGCAGTTCTACTTCATCAAATGTCACTGTTTTGAATGAAAATGATGGTTTTGTTGATAAAAATACAAAAATCACTATATATATGCCTTTAAGATTTGAGGAGTTCCCTCGATTCCTCATGGATCCCATCATCAGAACTGCGTTTTGAAAAAAACGGGACCAATCTGTATATATATACTTACAATCAAAAAAAGAATTTTCAAAATCGGTTCAGACATGACGAAGTTATGGAGTAACAAACATAAAAAATAAAAAAAAATAAAAAAAACATACACGCCGAATTGAGAACCTCCTCTTTTCAAATCTTGAAGTCGGTTAAAAAGGAAATGGCACTTGTGAGTAATCGAAGCTTAAAACTGCTCGCGTACTGGGATGAGAGGACTTAGAGAAATTGTGCCTTTCGGCCAAGTCAATTTCTATTTTGTTATTTGAATAGACCAGGGGGGCGATTTTTGACAATTGAGCGCTCAAATTGCACCCAAAAGTTTGTCGCCATTATTTACGCCTGAAATTAATAATATAAATAAATATGATTTTAAATAACTATCGCTGTTGTTTTTAAAACATCATTTCTTCGTTTTATTCAGAGTTTTAAATGTTATATTGGAGCGCTCGAATCTCAAAAATCGCCCCCAGAACCAAAAATAGGTACATACAAAATGAGTTTGTCAATTATATGAGATATTTGCTAAAAAGGGTTTTCGTGTAAGGTTAGATATAAAATTATTAGTTTTAGAAAGTGTTAATAGACGGAGAGCTGGCCACGGCAGGAATGACACAATAATGAGAGCAACGAAATTGATATAGTTAGACTGCTATACTATTGTTATTACCTAATCTGGCAATCTGGCAGCTTTAAGCCGGGGGGTTCAAGAGTAGCAAACCAGTAAAGTTGTTTATAAATCTAGGGAACGACGCAATACTGAGAGTTCTTGCTTTAGTACGATATCGTGGCATTTGATGTATGTAATTGGAATATAACGTGAAAGCTGTCGCAGTGGGGGGGAAAAGAGGCAGGTTGAAGTTAAATGCATTTATACCGGACGCCTGCAGTTTATTTTAATCTGATCTGTGAAAACTGTTTGTAATTAATCAGGCGCTCGAATAAAACTTATTACTTGACAGTTTTCGATGCCAAGACGATATTACCGATAGTTATTTCTAAATAGGAAATCGACTTTAACAGCCAGGATTCTCGGTTTAAATTGTTATGAAAAAATATGTGACATATTAGGTTTTGTTCTGATAATGAACTTAGCTTACAAAGCCACATCATAATACAGCTACTCGTTACTAGATTGCGCTTATATCTACTAAACATAGACAAAATATTACATTTGAATTCCAACTGCTGACCCAGCACGGGTGAGCAGTAGATAATAAACCAATATAAGTGTGCCGCATTGCTACGAATCGCGCGGTCATGTTACACTGGCAGTAAGAGAAATTGGCTCGCCAAGGGGCGCACAACCATTAGGAAATTACAGATATATGGCTGCCTAATTTGTCGATAAAAATATTAACCCTTAGCCATACCTGAATATTTTGATCATTAATACTTAGAGAATTCAACCAACCGGAGTCGCCATTGACAGGCGTTCCCTTCTGCCGAAAACATATGACCAGTGGTCATACACATGTATGGACTGACGTTTATCTGACGTATCATCCCGTCCGGGTTGAAATCTCTAGTTGAAGTTGAATACCGATTCTGATAGCCATCAGCTTAAAATAAAAGTTCTTATTTTATTATTATATTCTCTTTATTTATTACAATATCAATATAAAAGTAATGTTGGAAATGTCATTGTGATAGTTGCCTTCCCCATTCATTTTAATAACATTAAGTAAGATTTAAACAAGGGTGTACATCTGAACGAAGTGACAGCTACGGCCTTGGAACGTATCGGATACCGTTTCGGGGTTGTCAAAATCTCCTTTGTTTATTTGCTGCATGACCACAGGTAAGATAAAATATTTATGTAGTTTATGTAGTAGTTTCGTTCTAAAATAACGGTTAGATTGGGCAAATTAACTAATAAATCTTACATTAATGTATTTTTGTATTAAAATTACTGATGTATCAGGTAGATTAGGGCAGGTCCAGCAATCAAACTAATCGCGTACTTGTCAACCCTAGATAATCGACAGGAAAAACTGTATGTAGACGTCATGTGCCACCGTTCATATGTCAAAGTTCTGTCAAACACTGATTTTGTAGGGAAGATTGAAGAGGAATGGCATGAAACCTTTGCGGAATGAAGATTAACACAATAAATGTCAAAGTCAAAGTCAAAGTCAAATAGTTTATTTGTACAACATGGGTATATATATAGTACAAACAGAGGTACAGGTCATAGAAATGACGCTTCAAAAATGGGTATTTTATTGGTTAACAAGACATGAGACATTTTATTTTTGTAAACCTAAAAATGGGTTAAGTTTTCACATGAGCATTGTTTAACTTTACTCGTTTTAATATTTTATGTCGACGCTTATGCTTGCCTATTAATCATGAACTTGTATCGATATAAATATCGACTTTGCGCAGCATTTGAGTAGCGAGTATTTGAAGTGACAGAATGATAGAAAGTTCTAGATAAATAATAATTTACTTGGTGGTACTACCAATGAGCAACATAGATTACCTCACTAAGATCCCGCACTTTAGCGTTTATGAAGGCTTGCAGTCGTTATCTATATGCTGTTTTATTTATAAATATTGAGCCGCCTGTCGCACCAGTGGATTGTAGGTTATGACAATATTTGAAACTACAAAACCTAACGCGTACTCAATGAACTCGATTCATTTCTCATTTTATAAGAAAGATTGGCGCCATTCGTATGCGGGAACATTCATACTTTGGCCATATCTCGAGTTTAAAAACATGCTGACACTTATTTTTGTACTTGTGGAAGATTCCTTCTCATACGCTTAAAATACTCTCGAATAATGGTAACATTACCACTGTTGGTTTCCTTGAAAAGAGAGTTTGTGTGTTTTTGATAACTGCGGACTCTGCATAGGTTTAAAAACTTCCTGCCTGTGAGTACCAAGAAGCTGCTTGTGCAGGCTTTAATTTTTCCTATTATAGAGTAAGCTGATGTGTGCACTACCAACATTTCCCAGGCTTCCCTAAACAGACTCGATCGTATATTAAATAATGCCAAACGCTTAACTTTCGGCTTGCGTAAATTCGATCACGTCTCAGGTTATCGTTACCAACTCCAATGGCTACCTGCACGTCAACGCAGGACTCTTAGAATTCTCTGTAAGTACTCTCTTCTCTATTTTGTTTGATCTCTCTGTTCCAGACTACCTTAAGTCCAAATTCAGTTTTGTCAACCCCCGTCCCGGGTGTGAGCTTCGCTCCTCCCAGTCTCTTAAGCTTCTAGTACATCCTCCCCATAGCGGTTATCTCTCTTCTTCTTTTACAATCCAGACTATTTGTCTCTGGAATGCACTTCCCCTGACAATAAGACAAGCCCCAAGCAAGTTCGTTTTCAAACGCTTGCTTCACAAGCACCTGCTGGATCATGACCAGCTTGAATGAGTTTTTTCCCCTTTGCGCGTATGCATTATAATATATACGTATGTTAATTAGTATGTATATATATTGGTATTTGTGAAGTTTATGTAGCATATATCGAAGTATATTTAAGTAGGTACAAATAAGTTATAGGATAAATCAGCAAGTTTTCTCTTACAGCACCCACTTTAGCGAATTTCTGTTTGGCCCTATGGTTGACTTGTAGAGAATGCCTTGAGGCATTAAGTCCGCCATTTGTACTTATTTTTACTTTGCAATGAAGTTTAAATAAATAACTAAAATTCTTGGGTGCATATTTAGATGCACCTATCTGTAGTAATGTTTGTTACAATTGCAGTTATTTTGCATAGTTTATGACCAAATACCAAACAATATAAAATGTACATTATTTTTGGGAAACTTATCCCAAACCTAATGTACCATCGGGTTCATAATTGCATATCCAATTTATACGTAAACGTACAGTACGTACAGTAAACGTGATGCTACAAAAAAAACGTATAACATCCTAGTAACTATTTTTATGAGTATTTTTTTAGTATTAACTCAATTCCGGAAAATATTATAGGGCAGATGCCCCGGTTGTGGCCACTGTGCCGGTTTTGGCCATTTTCAAAATTACTAAGGCATAGACAAATTTACAAGTCTATGGTTTATAGAGTTGATATAAGAGTAAATTATGGCAGCACAGATGGCCCTGTCATCTGTCATGTATCAGTTGTCAGCGTAGCACTATCTATGTGGCTACTAAAGTGTTTAATAAGTTACCCGTAGAAATTAAATCACTCAATTACTTAAAATTTCTGACAGCACTTAAAAAACATGTTATTGACTTATGCCCCTACAGCTTAAGTGAATATTATAATATTGGTCACTGTTAGTTAATAAGTATGTATATATTATAAAATGTTAGTTCATATTTACATAAATATGTAGCTACACCCACTGGATAAAATTGTAATGATACTATCTGTATTGCTTAACATCATTATGTACACATACAATTTATGGCTAAATAAAAAAATAAAAATAAAATAAAATACCATGGAAAAAAATGGCCAAAAGTGACTCTTGGGCTTTTTTTTAATATTTCTCAAAAGAAAAAAAGATCAGAATCTTAACAGCGAAAGTTCATATAAATATAGTCATACATATTTTATTGAATTTAAACTTTCGTGAGACATAGTAACACTGTATAAGTTTAAGACTCATTAAATAAATATTTTCATCATTCCTTATTGATACAAAATGACAGACGTCTGAATAAACAAACTCTCCTTAAAGTGGCCCAAACCGGGGCATTAGCCCTAATATTTTTAGATGATCGTTTTCAGAAAAAATATTAGCCATTTTAAAAATTGTTTTCCTAGTACCTGCACTCAATTTTCTACTCTTTAAAACAATATATTATTTTTAATTAGTAGGTACAGTTGCCATCAAATATATCGGAGAGGCCAAGGTACTCAAAAATATCTGATCATACACTTTATCGCCTTGACAATAGAGGCGTTGTTCAGATATTTGTGACCACCATGCCCGCTACGATATATCTGATGGCGACTGTACTTAAATTTTTAACGCTAATATATGTACCCGTAGTGATCACGCGAGTCGTTTTGTATGCTCAATCTAATATGTACATACGTTGTGCCGTTTATTCCCACCAATAGTTGTGCGTACCTTGGCGAGCCAACTGCTCAAACTACCAGTGTAACATGACCGCGAAATTCGTAGCAATGCAGCACACTTATACTGGTTTATTTTCTACTGCTCACCCGTGCTAGGTCAGCAGTTGGAGTTCAAATGTCATTCCCTGTCTATGTTTAGTAGATATTAGCGCAATCTAGTAACGAGTAGCTGTATTATGATGTGGCTTTGTAAGCTAAGTTCATTATCAGAACAAAACCTAATATGTCACATATTTTTTCATAACAATTTAAACCGAGAATCCTGGCTGTTAAAGTCGATTTCCTATTTAGAAATAACTATCGGTAATATCGTCTTGGCATCGAAAACTGTCAACTAATAAGTTTTATTCGAGCGCCTGATTAATTACAAACAGTTTTCACAGATCAGATTAAAATAAACTGCAGGCGTCCGGTATAAATGCATTTAACTTCAACCTGCCTCTTTTCCCCCCCACTGCGACAGCTTCCACGTTATATTCCAATTACATACATCAAATGCCACGATATCGTACTAAAGCAAGAACTCTCAGTATTGCGTCGTTCCCTAGATTTATAAACAACTTTACGGGTTTGCTACTCTTGAACCCCCCGGCTTAAAGCTGCCAGATTGCCAGATTAGGTAATAACAATAGTATAGCAGTCTAACTATATCAATTTCGTTGCTCTCATTATTGTGTCATTCCTGCCGTGGCCAGCTCTTAGTCCATAACGGATAGACACTGACGGAGCTTTCAAAACAGATGACAACTGGATTTAACGCAACAAGTTCCTTTGTTACAAAATAGACATGATTGCACAGTTATCTACTTTTCTTCTTAGAATTATCATTGTAGTTACTAAGAAATCGCATGGCTGGACGGCGGCATAGTTACAGTGTCCGAGAGGCAACCGGATGGCTCGCGGCATTTAAGCTCTCTACGTGTTGTGGAACCAACCTTTGCAACCCGAACTTTGTTTTTGATCTCCCCCCTCATTAATTTCCGGCTTCCAACTCTGACGGATCGATAACCAACCAGCCGATGTGAATGGCAATTTATATGCTCGTTCTTCATCACAAGCGAGCCACGCGGTTGCCTTGAGGGCACTAAAACTACGCGTCATTGCTCTAAATATTACGCTATATGGATTTTTTTTGACAACCAACATTTAATTAGAATAATTAAAAAACATTATGATAACATACTCAGATATAACTCATACACGTTATTATCACCACGGTACCTACTGTTAAAATGCCAGTTAACTTGTGGATGTGTGGCACTATGGCGTTGTTAGTATTTTTGATTGCATTTTCTGCTTTGTTTCCAACAACCTGGGGTGCCGGTAAGGTGTTTTGCAATATTTTATTTTATTTCAATTCAAAGTACCTAAGTAATTGTCTCTTGTTAATCTTTAATGTAATCGTACCTATAACTTATATCAGACCGATTTAGTTAGTAGTATTTTTAGCTTGTAGTTAGACCTAATCACATAGCCAATGCAATCATAAATTCATGAAATATAAGTTAGTTTGTTTAAAGTGAGTTGTAATACTGTGTTTCAAACCTAGAGCTGCGTTGTGCGAGGATAAACAAATGAAGTTATTCTATTTGTGTTTAACAAACTCATTCCTCGCAACGCATTCTCGCTCATCTCTGGCAGAAACGCAGCCTAAAGAGTGCAGTGTGAAGTAACAAAATTAGTTCTCTATTGAGACATTTTAATCTTTAGAGTTTAGAGTATAATTATTACCGTAATAATTTTTATGGCGATGAAATCTTAAACATCTATTTCTTAAATAAATCACAATTATGGACATTAAACCTTTCACTGTTAATTATTTGCCATAAAAGTTCTTTATTTTACTGGAAAGGAGGGTTGCTGGCAGTAAAATAATTATTCTTATATAAGTTACATTTTCGAATATAAAATACCTACAGGGATTTCCGTTTATACTTTTAGCTATATCATATGACAACTTAAGCATTATTGGAGGAACCGAAATTACCATTGAATACGCTCCGTACATGGTGGCGTTATTTTATGAACGCGCATTTATTTGCGGCGGATCGATCATTGATGAGAAGTTTATACTAACTGCGGCACATTGTGTACCACCATTCAGAGTGTAAGTACCTTTTTAGGCTTAAATAGTATCGTGATTTCACACAAGTTCATATCACGTTATACGTTAACTACAGCCATGATAGACCTGCTGGTGTGCTAATTATATGATCATTTCGTTATATTAAGCATTCATTTATCTCGCACTTAATTACTGCGCCAGTAAAGTACGACTGTTTAAGGTATCTCTGAGTACCATTATTTATATTATATCCAAGAATACTAATATCCTTTAGAGCAAATTGACTCTTTTCTTTGTTGATAGTGAGGTGATAATTGTCACCGATCTCTAAAAATTTCTTTAACTTATCGTCGTGGTCTTTCTTATCTTTTCCACAAACGGTTATATCGTCGAGATAAGGAAATATCCCGTCTATATTCGTCTTTCGAATGATTGAGTCTATAGCTCTTTGGAAGCATGCAACACCATTCGTGACCCCGAACGGGATTCGGCAGAACTGATATAAATTGCCTACTGCTTCAAAGGCTGTAAAGGGCTTATTTTCAGGAATAATAGGGATTTGGTGGTACGTTGATTTAAGTGAGCTTCATCTAGCGTAAGAGTCATATTTTCACACTACTCTAAATGGGTGCCCAACTTTTCAAGTAAGTTGTACCCTCTAACACAAGTTGAGAGCTACCCAATGGACTCCAGACAGGCCGCTGCATTTGAAGAAATGAAAATTATTATATCGAAGTCATCGCTATTCGCTATCGACCCTGATGAAACATTTACCGTAGAAATAGATGCATCAGACTATTCAATCGCTGCCTCGCTAACTCAAAATGGCCGACCCGTTGCTTTCTTTTCGAAATCTTTAAGCGACAGTGAGAAGAACTACCCCATTATTGAAAAAGAAGCCTACGCCATTATAGAGAGCCTTAAGAAATGGAGACATTACTTACTTGGACGATCGTTTTATCTCGTAACTGACCAAAAATCAGTAGCATATATGCTACAAGGACATGCTAGTAAAATTAAGAATGATAAAATTCAGAGATGGAGAATTGAGCTTTCAAATTATACCTTTGATATCAAATATCGTCCAGGAAGCCAAAACACTGTGGCAGATGCCTTGTCAAGGCAGGTGTGCTGCGCAGCATCAATCGATGATCGTCTTAAAGAATTACATCAATCACTCTGTCATCCTGGTGTGGCTAGAATAACTCACTGGATTAGATCAAAAAATTTGCCATTTAGCTGTGATGATGTAAAGACGGTCGTATCAACATGCCCTACATGTGCCGAAATCAAACCTAGATTCAGTAAATTTACCGGTACATTAATGAAAGCCACCGCCCCTTTCGAGAGATTATCTATGGATTTCAAAGGGCCAATTCCATCAACAACACGAAACAAATACATTCTGACGATCATCTATACATATAATAAAGCTGAAGAGGGTCGAAAGTCTGTACATGGAAGATAATCGAAAAAAAGTTGGCTGGGGATACTTAGAATCGATAACAGAACACGTTCCAACAATTTTTAAAATTTTTGTCTGTTTATCTGTTTGTCTGTTTATCTGTTTATCTGTTTGTCTGTTTATTTGACCGCGCATCACGTGAAAACGGCTGAACGGATTTTGATGAAATTTTATATAGATATAGTTTGAGTCCTGGGAAAGGATAATATATAGTTTTAATCCCGAAAATCAACCCTGGTGGGGGTGAAAATGGGGTTGAAAGTTTGTATGGAGAATTTTTTACCGCTGAAACGATTTAGATTGAAATGAGTATGGAGATAATTTGAGTCTCGAGAAACGTCATAGGATCGTTTTCAAACCCTTATGGGGGTGAAAAGGGGGTTGGAAGGTAGTATGAGGAATTTTTTACCGCTGAACTGATTTAGATGAAAATTGGTATTGAAATAGTATGGGTCTCGAGAAAGGACAAAGGATAGTTTCTTCTTCAAACCCCCCCCTCATCTTACTTTAGAACCATAGGTCCAAAAAAAAAATAATGGAAGTGACGCCTGAAAGGTACTTCCAATAAAAACTATCTATATATATAATAAAGCTGAAGAGGGTCGAAAGTCTGTTCATGGAATATATTCGAAAAAAAGTTGGCTGGAAATACTTAGAATCGATAACAGAACACGTTCCAAGAATTTTTAAGTAGTTAACGGCTGAACGGATAATGATGAAATTTTGTGTAGAGATAGTTTGAGTCCCGGGAAAGGACAAAGAATAGTTTTCATCCCGAAAATCAACCCTGGAAGGGGTGAAAAGGGGGTTGAAAGTTTGTATGTTGAAAGTTGGTATTGAAATAATTTGTAATTTTTTTGTCAAGGTGTTCTTATTTATAACATGTTACCCGTCGATGCTTTAAATTTACCTTTACCCGCACTTAAGAAATATTTGAAAATGTCATGAGTGCAGGTTCGAGGACTATATATGACGGACAAAGATGCATGCCCCAAACCAAAAAACTACTACAAAATCATCTAACATTTACAGGACACAGGTTATATAGGACACATTTATAGGTTTAGGTAGGAAAACATATCAAACGTTTTGTGAAGCAGTCAGATTAGGATTTATTTTTCTTTATAATTAAACAATAGGTACATTATCTGTCTCTCAAGCTGTTTTGATATGTCTTCTTGAAGAACTACGCATTATTTTGTATCTTAAGATCTAATAATGTATTACTGTTTTGAAAAAAAATAAGTCCCGTCGAATTTCTTTTCGGTCATAATACTTCTTGGGCCAGAGGTGTAGGGTTAGAACCGGTGGTAGTTTTGGAACGAAGTTCCTTATCGGACGGTTCGCGGATGGGGGCCTAGGCGAAAAAAAGTCACGTGACCGTCACGAAAAAGCGTCACGTCACGAACACGCGACACTACTACGATTGAGAAACATGTAAAATGGAATGAAATAAAAAATATATAAAATAGAATAAAGTGAAGTGAAGTGTAGTGAAACTGAGAAGTGACAAAGTGATAAAAGTGAAAAAAGTCGAGAACCTTAAAAGTCGAAAATTTTAAAAATGTCAAAAATTTCCATTTTTCCAAAATTTCCAATATACAAAATTTCAAAAAATTCCAAAATTTCCAAAATTTCCAAAATTTCCAAAATTTCCAAAATTTCCAAATTTTCCAAAATTTCCAAAAGTTCCAAAATTTCCAAAAAATGCAAAAAAAATTAAAACCACCAAATTTACGAAAAAGTCAAAAATTAAATAACAACTTCGTTCCAATCGCACTCGATTCCACTTCGCACGCACTTTCCACGACACTCATGTATTTTATTTTTCTCTGACGTTCATTAGTGCATTGTAAAGTGCTTACATTGACGAATAAATATCTTGATCTACACCAATATCATAAATCCTCTATTACGCGTTCGGAACCGTATGTAATTAATTACCAACATTATTGCAACCAGTAACGTACCATCAGTGTATTATCTGTGACAGTGTGGTAAAAATGTATGAAAATTCATTACCTACGGTAACGTAATGAAAAT
Organism: Pammene aurita; assembly: GCA_947086415.1. Lineage (NCBI taxonomy): Eukaryota > Metazoa > Arthropoda > Insecta > Lepidoptera > Tortricidae > Pammene > Pammene aurita. Next base: position 8,304,306 of record OX352307.1, read on the forward strand.
CCGCCCCCCCCGACCGTCGGCACGCCCCCCCGACCGCCGGCGCAATAATGTTGGTCATGGCGGTGTAATGGCGGTCATTCTAATGGTTTCAATGGATTTTTAATATGTGTGTAGGTAAAGCAGTGTATGCTTCTGTACATAATTAGGCCTTATTACGTAACAGTTACATCGCCATGTCCGTCCGTCTGTCCGCGGTCTAGCTCAGTTACCGTTCGCACTAGAAAGCTGAAATTTGGTGAGGCCTGATAAGAACTTTCAATAAAAACTATATTGAATAAAATCGGTTCAGTCGTTTTTGAATTATTAGTCAAAAATGCATAGTGAAAGGAAGTGCCGAATAGTAAAATGACGTAAGCGCCGCCAAATAAACGACCTTTTGAACGGATGTTTTGTAACAGGGCAGCATCTACGAAACTCTACACCGAGCATCGCCCGACATGCTCTTGGCATTGTTATCCCGCATTTTTTGCATTGTTATCCCGGAAATCACCCCTTAATGATTACTAATTCCAATTCCAGAAAATCCCCAGCCAGGTTATACGTAGCCTATAAGAATTCAATGTCTAAAAGGGGGGGGGGGGGGGGTAGTAGAAAAAAATCATTTCTGCATTTGTGACCCCCCGCCTGTTCTTACCTTTCAGCTTTGACGGATTTGACGGGAGGATCGATTTGGATGATATTTGCCGTGGACATGAACGTATAAATACAAAAGTGGTCCTGTATCGTCCGTTATACACCTACTACTCTCTATATAGTTTAAATCATGCCAAAAAAAATATAATTAAAAAAAAGTATTCATTTATGAGTGTAGTTTCATTTAGTGGTAATTGTAAAATATTTTATTGGGACTACTGTCCTCTAGCGTATCCATCTGTCAACTTTACTTCAAGTTCCGCCTCCAGGGTAGCGGGAGAGAAATTAGGGGTGAATTAGCCGCTTACTGACATTGACCGAATTCCACGCGGGCGGAGCCGCGGGCACAGCTAGTTGATGAATATTCCAGATTCCCTTTTGCGTATGCGTGCGCAGATATGAGCACGGAGACAGTCACTAAACACTTGAGCGAACTGTTTTCCGTATTTGGATATCCGGCAACTATTCACACAGACCAAGGTACTTCTTTCATGTCCACGGAGATGAAGGACTTTTTGCATTCTAAGGGAGTGTCTACAAGCAGATCCTCACCGTACAATCCAAAAGGAAATGGACAGATTGAGCGGCTGAATGGCACTCTGTGGCAAACAATTCGCCTTGCCTTGAAGACTAAAAACTTACCCATCACCATGTGGGAGACTGTAATGACACAAGCGTTACACAGCATACGCTCTTTACTTTGCACCTCGACTAATAAGACTCTGCACGAGAGAATGTTTAACCACTGCAGACGATCTTCGTCGGGACAATCTATGCCGCCATGGCTACAGCCCGGTAAAGTCCTCCTAAAGAAATTCGTTCGTACAAGTAAATACGACCCACTGGTAGAAGAAGTTGATCTAATAGAAGCAAATCCAAGCTATAGCTCGGTGAGGTTACCAAACGGCAAAGAACTGCTTGTTTCGAATCGCCACCTGGCTACCAGGGGTACGATACCATCAACGGAATCTTATAATACCAATGAGAGGCCCGAGCATTCAGACTGTGTAGAAAACCATGTCTTGGAATTCAACGCAAACGATCCACTAGCGGACCCCATCGCTCTACCTCCTAGCCCGGAAACTGAATCTTCTCCAAACGTCGACGTTCCAGAAGCCCCCGCAGAGCCTACTCCCCCTTCGTCTATCCCAAATGAGCCACGTCGCTCAGCTCGAGCTCGGCGGCCTCCTTCCTACTTGTCGAACTACGTTCAGGACTAAGGAGGGAAGAATGTCATAAATTTGACTTTGTCACTCATTATTTACTATCGTTACTTTTAGCATAATAAAGCCTAAGATTCAGGTTTATTCTTTATTCTCATACCATATCATGTATGGAGAATTTTTTACCGCTGAAACGATTTAGATTGAAATGAGTATGGAGATAATTTGAGTCTCGAGAAACGTCATAGGATCGTTTTCAAACCCTTATGGGGGTGAAAAGGGGGTTGGAAGGTAGTATGAGGAATTTTTTACCGCTGAACTGATTTAGATGAAAATTGGTATTGAAATAGTATGGGTCTCGAGAAAGGACAAAGGATAGTTTCTTCTTCAAACCCCCCCCTCATCTTACTTTAGAACCATAGGTCCAAAAAAAAAATAATGGAAGTGACGCCTGAAAGGTACTTCCAATAAAAACTATCTATACATATAATAAAGCTGAAGAGGGTCGAAAGTCTGTTCATGGAATATATTCGAAAAAAAGTTGGCTGGAAATACTTAGAATCGATAACAGAACACGTTCCAAGAATTTTTAAGTAGTTAACGGCTGAACGGATAATGATGAAATTTTGTGTAGAGATAGTTTGAGTCCCGGGAAAGGACAAAGAATAGTTTTCATCCCGAAAATCAATCCTGGAAGGGGTGAAAAGGGGGTTGAAAGTTTGTATGTTGAAAGTTGGTATTGAAATAATTTGTAATTTTTTTGTCAAGGTGTTCTTATTTATAACATGTTACCCGTCGATGCTTTAAATTTACCTTTACCCGCACTTAAGAAATATTTGAAAATGTCATGAGTGCAGGTTCGAGGACTATATATGACGGACAAAGATGCATGCCCCAAACCAAAAAACTACTACAAAATCATCTAACATTTATAGGACACAGGTTATATAGGACACATTTATAGGTTTAGGTAGGAAAACATATCAAACGTTTTGTGAAGCAGTCAGATTAGGATTTATTTTTCTTTATAATTAAACAATAGGTACATTATCTGTCTCTCAAGCTGTTTTGATATGTCTTCTTGAAGAACTACGCATTATTTTGTATCTTAAGATCTAATAATGTATTACTGTTTTGAAAAAAAATAAGTCCCGTCGAATTTCTTTTCGGTCATAATACTTCTTGGGCCAGAGGTGTAGGGTTAGAACCGGTGGTAGTTTTGGAACGAAGTTCCTTATCGGACGGTTCGCGGATGGGGGCCTAGGCGAAAAAAAGTCACGTGACCGTCACGAAAAAGCGTCACGTCACGAACACGCGACACTACTACGATTGAGAAACATGTAAAATGGAATGAAATAAAAAATATATAAAATAGAATAAAGTGAAGTGAAGTGTAGTGAAACTGAGAAGTGACAAAGTGATAAAAGTGAAAAAAGTCGAGAACCTTAAAAGTCGAAAATTTTAAAAATGTCAAAAATTTCCATTTTTCCAAAATTTCCAATATACAAAATTTCAAAAAATTCCAAAATTTCCAAAATTTCCAAAATTTCCAAAATTTCCAAAATTTCCAAATTTTCCAAAATTTCCAAAAGTTCCAAAATTTCCAAAAAATGCAAAAAAAATTAAAACCACCAAATTTACGAAAAAGTCAAAAATTAAATAACAACTTCGTTCCAATCGCACTCGATTCCACTTCGCACGCACTTTCCACGACACTCATGTATTTTATTTTTCTCTGACGTTCATTAGTGCATTGTAAAGTGCTTACATTGACGAATAAATATCTTGATCTACACCAATATCATAAATCCTCTATTACGCGTTCGGAACCGTATGTAATTAATTACCAACATTATTGCAACCAGTAACGTACCATCAGTGTATTATCTGTGACAGTGTGGTAAAAATGTATGAAAATTCATTACCTACGGTAACGTAATGAAAATCCGCCCCCCCCGACCGTCGGCACGCCCCCCCGACCGCCGGCGCAATAATGTTGGTCATGGCGGTGTAATGGCGGTCATTCTAATGGTTTCAATGGATTTTTAATATGTGTGTAGGTAAAGCAGTGTATGCTTCTGTACATAATTAGGCCTTATTACGTAACAGTTACATCGCCATGTCCGTCCGTCTGTCCGCGGTCTAGCTCAGTTACCGTTCGCACTAGAAAGCTGAAATTTGGTGAGGCCTGATAAGAACTTTCAATAAAAACTATATTGAATAAAATCGGTTCAGTCGTTTTTGAATTATTAGTCAAAAATGCATAGTGAAAGGAAGTGCCGAATAGTAAAATGACGTAAGCGCCGCCAAATAAACGACCTTTTGAACGGATGTTTTGTAACAGGGCAGCATCTACGAAACTCTACACCGAGCATCGCCCGACATGCTCTTGGCATTGTTATCCCGCATTTTTTGCATTGTTATCCCGGAAATCACCCCTTAATGATTACTAATTCCAATTCCAGAAAATCCCCAGCCAGGTTATACGTAGCCTATAAGAATTCAATGTCTAAAAGGGGGGGGGGGGGGGGGTAGTAGAAAAAAATCATTTCTGCATTTGTGACCCCCCGCCTGTTCTTACCTTTCAGCTTTGACGGATTTGACGGGAGGATCGATTTGGATGATATTTGCCGTGGACATGAACGTATAAATACAAAAGTGGTCCTGTATCGTCCGTTATACACCTACTACTCTCTATATAGTTTAAATCATGCCAAAAAAAATATAATTAAAAAAAAGTATTCATTTATGAGTGTAGTTTCATTTAGTGGTAATTGTAAAATATTTTATTGGGACTACTGTCCTCTAGCGTATCCATCTGTCAACTTTACTTCAAGTTCCGCCTCCAGGGTAGCGGGAGAGAAATTAGGGGTGAATTAGCCGCTTACTGACATTGACCGAATTCCACGCGGGCGGAGCCGCGGGCACAGCTAGTTGATGAATATTCCAGATTCCCTTTTGCGTATGCGTGCGCAGATATGAGCACGGAGACAGTCACTAAACACTTGAGCGAACTGTTTTCCGTATTTGGATATCCGGCAACTATTCACACAGACCAAGGTACTTCTTTCATGTCCACGGAGATGAAGGACTTTTTGCATTCTAAGGGAGTGTCTACAAGCAGATCCTCACCGTACAATCCAAAAGGAAATGGACAGATTGAGCGGCTGAATGGCACTCTGTGGCAAACAATTCGCCTTGCCTTGAAGACTAAAAACTTACCCATCACCATGTGGGAGACTGTAATGACACAAGCGTTACACAGCATACGCTCTTTACTTTGCACCTCGACTAATAAGACTCTGCACGAGAGAATGTTTAACCACTGCAGACGATCTTCGTCGGGACAATCTATGCCGCCATGGCTACAGCCCGGTAAAGTCCTCCTAAAGAAATTCGTTCGTACAAGTAAATACGACCCACTGGTAGAAGAAGTTGATCTAATAGAAGCAAATCCAAGCTATAGCTCGGTGAGGTTACCAAACGGCAAAGAACTGCTTGTTTCGAATCGCCACCTGGCTACCAGGGGTACGATACCATCAACGGAATCTTATAATACCAATGAGAGGCCCGAGCATTCAGACTGTGTAGAAAACCATGTCTTGGAATTCAACGCAAACGATCCACTAGCGGACCCCATCGCTCTACCTCCTAGCCCGGAAACTGAATCTTCTCCAAACGTCGACGTTCCAGAAGCCCCCGCAGAGCCTACTCCCCCTTCGTCTATCCCAAATGAGCCACGTCGCTCAGCTCGAGCTCGGCGGCCTCCTTCCTACTTGTCGAACTACGTTCAGGACTAAGGAGGGAAGAATGTCATAAATTTGACTTTGTCACTCATTATTTACTATCGTTACTTTTAGCATAATAAAGCCTAAGATTCAGGTTTATTCTTTATTCTCATACCATATCATGTATGGAGAATTTTTTACCGCTGAAACGATTTAGATTGAAATGAGTATGGAGATAATTTGAGTCTCGAGAAACGTCATAGGATCGTTTTCAAACCCTTATGGGGGTGAAAAGGGGGTTGGAAGGTAGTATGAGGAATTTTTTACCGCTGAACTGATTTAGATGAAAATTGGTATTGAAATAGTATGGGTCTCGAGAAAGGACAAAGGATAGTTTCTTCTTCAAACCCCCCCCTCATCTTACTTTAGAACCATAGGTCCAAAAAAAAAATAATGGAAGTGACGCCTGAAAGGTACTTCCAATAAAAACTATCTATACATATAATAAAGCTGAAGAGGGTCGAAAGTCTGTTCATGGAATATATTCGAAAAAAAGTTGGCTGGAAATACTTAGAATCGATAACAGAACACGTTCCAAGAATTTTTAAGTAGTTAACGGCTGAACGGATAATGATGAAATTTTGTGTAGAGATAGTTTGAGTCCCGGGAAAGGACAAAGAATAGTTTTCATCCCGAAAATCAATCCTGGAAGGGGTGAAAAGGGGGTTGAAAGTTTGTATGTTGAAAGTTGGTATTGAAATAATTTGTAATTTTTTTGTCAAGGTGTTCTTATTTATAACATGTTACCCGTCGATGCTTTAAATTTACCTTTACCCGCACTTAAGAAATATTTGAAAATGTCATGAGTGCAGGTTCGAGGACTATATATGACGGACAAAGATGCATGCCCCAAACCAAAAAACTACTACAAAATCATCTAACATTTATAGGACACAGGTTATATAGGACACATTTATAGGTTTAGGTAGGAAAACATATCAAACGTTTTGTGAAGCAGTCAGATTAGGATTTATTTTTCTTTATAATTAAACAATAGGTACATTATCTGTCTCTCAAGCTGTTTTGATATGTCTTCTTGAAGAACTACGCATTATTTTGTATCTTAAGATCTAATAATGTATTACTGTTTTGAAAAAAAATAAGTCCCGTCGAATTTCTTTTCGGTCATAATACTTCTTGGGCCAGAGGTGTAGGGTTAGAACCGGTGGTAGTTTTGGAACGAAGTTCCTTATCGGACGGTTCGCGGATGGGGGCCTAGGCGAAAAAAAGTCACGTGACCGTCACGAAAAAGCGTCACGTCACGAACACGCGACACTACTACGATTGAGAAACATGTAAAATGGAATGAAATAAAAAATATATAAAATAGAATAAAGTGAAGTGAAGTGTAGTGAAACTGAGAAGTGACAAAGTGATAAAAGTGAAAAAAGTCGAGAACCTTAAAAGTCGAAAATTTTAAAAATGTCAAAAATTTCCATTTTTCCAAAATTTCCAATATACAAAATTTCAAAAAATTCCAAAATTTCCAAAATTTCCAAAATTTCCAAAATTTCCAAAATTTCCAAAAATTTCCAAAATTTCCAAAATTTCCAAAATTTCAAAAATTTCCAAATTTTCCAAAATTTCCAAAAGTTCCAAAATTTCCAAAAAATGCAAAAAAAATTAAAACCACCAAATTTACGAAAAAGTCAAAAATTAAATAACAACTTCGTTCCAATCGCACTCGATTCCACTTCGCACGCACTTTCCACGACACTCGTGTATTTTATTTTTCTCTGACGTTCATTAGTGCATTGTAAAGTGCTTACATTGACGAATAAATATCTTGATCTACACCAATATCATAAATCCTCTATTACGCGTTCGGAACCGTATGTAATTAATTACCAACATTATTGCAACCAGTAACGTACCATCAGTGTATTATCTGTGACAGTGTGGTAAAAATGTATGAAAATTCATTACCTACGGTAACGTAATGAAAATCTGCCCCCCCGACCGTCGGCACGCCCCCCCGACCGCCGGCGCAATAATGTTGGTCATGGCGGTGTAATGGCGGTCATTCTAATGGTTTCAATGGATTTTTAATATGTGTGTAGGTAAAGCAGTGTATGCTTCTGTACATAATTAGGCCTTATTACGTAACAGTTACATCGCCATGTCCGTCCGTCTGTCCGCGGTCTAGCTCAGTTACCGTTCGCACTAGAAAGCTGAAATTTGGTGAGGCCTGATAAGAACTTTCAATAAAAACTATATTGAATAAAATCGGTTCAGTCGTTTTTGAATTATTAGTCAAAAATGCATAGTGAAAGGAAGTGCCGAATAGTAAAATGACGTAAGCGCCGCCAAATAAACGACCTTTTGAACGGATGTTTTGTAACAGGGCAGCATCTACGAAACTCTACACCGAGCATCGCCCGACATGCTCTTGGCATTGTTATCCCGCATTTTTTGCATTGTTATCCCGGAAATCACCCCTTAATGATTACTAATTCCAATTCCAGAAAATCCCCAGCCAGGTTATACGTAGCCTATAAGAATTCAATGTCTAAAAGGGGGGTGGGGGGGGGGTGGGGGGGTAGTAGAAAAAAATCATTTCTGCATTTGTGACCCCCCGCCTGTTCTTACCTTTCAGCTTTGACGGATTTGACGGGAGGATCGATTTGGATGATATTTGCCGTGGACATGAACGTATAAATACAAAAGTGGTCCTGTATCGTCCGTTATACACCTACTACTCTCTATATAGTTTAAATCATGCCAAAAAAAATATAATTAAAAAAAAGTATTCATTTATGAGTGTAGTTTCATTTAGTGGTAATTGTAAAATATTTTATTGGGACTACTGTCCTCTAGCGTATCCATCTGTCAACTTTACTTCAAGTTCCGCCTCCAGGGTAGCGGGAGAGAAATTAGGGGTGAATTAGCCGCTTACTGACATTGACCGAATTCCACGCGGGCGGAGCCGCGGGCACAGCTAGTTGATGAATATTCCAGATTCCCTTTTGCGTATGCGTGCGCAGATATGAGCACGGAGACAGTCACTAAACACTTGAGCGAACTGTTTTCCGTATTTGGATATCCGGCAACTATTCACACAGACCAAGGTACTTCTTTCATGTCCACGGAGATGAAGGACTTTTTGCATTCTAAGGGAGTGTCTACAAGCAGATCCTCACCGTACAATCCAAAAGGAAATGGACAGATTGAGCGGCTGAATGGCACTCTGTGGCAAACAATTCGCCTTGCCTTGAAGACTAAAAACTTACCCATCACCATGTGGGAGACTGTAATGACACAAGCGTTACACAGCATACGCTCTTTACTTTGCACCTCGACTAATAAGACTCTGCACGAGAGAATGTTTAACCACTGCAGACGATCTTCGTCGGGACAATCTATGCCGCCATGGCTACAGCCCGGTAAAGTCCTCCTAAAGAAATTCGTTCGTACAAGTAAATACGACCCACTGGTAGAAGAAGTTGATCTAATAGAAGCAAATCCAAGCTATAGCTCGGTGAGGTTACCAAACGGCAAAGAACTGCTTGTTTCGAATCGCCACCTGGCTCCCAGGGGTACGATACCATCAACGGAATCTTATAATACCAATGAGAGGCCCGAGCATTCAGACTGTGTAGAAAACCATGTCTTGGAATTCAACGCAAACGATCCACTAGCGGACCCCATCGCTCTACCTCCTAGCCCGGAAACTGAATCTTCTCCAAACGTCGACGTTCCAGAAGCCCCCGCAGAGCCTACTCCCCCTTCGTCTATCCCAAATGAGCCACGTCGCTCAGCTCGAGCTCGGCGGCCTCCTTCCTACTTGTCGAACTACGTTCAGGACTAAGGAGGGAAGAATGTCATAAATTTGACTTTGTCACTCATTATTTACTATCGTTACTTTTAGCATAATAAAGCCTAAGATTCAGGTTTATTCTTTATTCTCATACCATATCAGTTAGGTTCTTACTTACAGGGCTGGATTAACTATAGGGGTGGGGTTTGAGCGTCCGTGGGGCGCGTAGCCGATGCGGGGCCCCTGAGTAGTAATAGTATCCTACTCTTCCTAGGTTAATCCGGCCCTGGCCCCCTAGGTACTTACATAAACGATAATATTAACTAGCTCTGCAAACGATATCTATCAACCATTTTTCGTATGAGAGTCAACTTGTTTAATATATATGTCATATTCAAAATAATTAAATAAAAAATACTGTAATATAAATAAATTAAATCCGCAGGCCCGAAGCACTTGAGGTTCTTATCGGTTCAGACCGGCTGAATGATGGAGGCGTGTTTGTCGCAGTCGAGAAAATCCTGGCACATGAGAGATACGATAACATGTCTCGTTACGATGATATCGCTCTATTAAAACTAAGTCAAGAAGTAAATTACTGCTTCTGGAGCATTCACCAGCTGCCGGCCATAATCCAGCTTCCGGCTGATTCGAGGCATATACTGGAAGGCACAATGGTCAACGTCACTGGATGGGGTGTTGTTATAGTATGTTTTCAATGCTCAAAACAATTACATTTATTAATTGATTTATTATGTTACTCAATGCATTTATTTACCTTCTTATCTCAGGAAAGCACTGTGAGTTGTGAGTCTATTTGGAGCGGTCTGTGTTTATGCCTTAACATATCTACACAGTGAATTACTTACACGTAAAAGATAGACAACTTGTGTGTGGTTTCACTGAAGTTGCTAGCAACCATAATCTGCAGGAGCCAATTATCACTCGGGCTGCACCCTTGTCCTCTTATCGGATATCTTTATTCATATCTTCCCACCAGGTGGCGGGCGGTCGTCCACTTTCTCGCTGTTGGTTGGGAATATTTAGGGCTTTTTTAACGGAATGGTCGTCATCGCGTCTAAGGATATGGTTACATTTAATTACAATAATTTTCACCAATTTTTTATTAATTTATCCAAATACTCTTAATTACTAAGTACATACATTTCAAACACATCGAGCGAAAATTAAGCGTACGGTTTATCTGCCACCATTTTCGCTCGTTTACATCCCGGTTATTATGATTTTCATACCGTTTTTATAGCATGTGGCAAGGAAGTAGGTAGATCTTTACTTGGGTTGTTTGCGCACAACTCGGGCGCGCACTAGTACTTGGTAACAGCATAGTTTTTTATAATGAGTTTGCACTTACGTATATTAAATTACTATTTCTGTTTTTTTTTGTGTTTATTTTGTTTAAACAGAATAAAAGGCGTTCAGCATCAAATGAGCTTCGTCAAACGACAATACCAGTTATTTCAAATTCATGCTGTAGATTACTTTATAGCTCCTTGATAGACGACCAAATGTGCGCTGGATCACTAGGCCACGACGCATGTCAGGTAAGTCTGGTGTTACTTATCTTCTTTATCACTGGGTGAAAAGTTGATACGACACGACTGATAATCCAATAATCGGGGAATCATCTCCATACATTGCGTTACAAAAGGTGGTGTAGAAAACTTTTATGTATAAGTATTTAAGCGTCAAGGTAAAAAAACCGAATTTTGGCCCCTTTAAACCAAGATGGTGGACAACGCTCCAACCCGTCGAGGTCTAAAAATCTAGATTTTTTGAAACCTGTAGCGTACCAATATACATTAAAACATTTTCTATACTATTGTAAGGCAAAATGCTCCAATGACTGATCTATGACTACGAAGTATGTTACGTTTCGACTAGCCGGGAAAGTCGACTTTGTATTCGATGACTACTCTGCGAACAAGGCGAGCCAAACGTTTCCGATTACGCCCGAAATCAGACGTAACGGGGCCTACCCTACCGCGAAGTTGGAAAATTGACAATTCGTTGGCCCCGTCTCTATCGCTCTTGCGTATTCGAAAGAGAGTGATGCACATTGACGATTTGATGAACGAAGTAGTTCGCGGTAATAGGCTAGTCAGCATTTGTTTCGGCCATCAGAGCGCCGATTAAATAGTCCGCCAAAACCGTAGTCAGCAATTCCCTAGTACTTAGAATAAACTGGTAGGGTAAGCGAAGTGAAGTTGTTACAGACAACTTCAGATACAATGGAACTATCAGCTGGCTACCTAGACGCCCCTGCATTTCGATGGCTTTTTGATTTTGAATAGTTGTTCCGCGATAACTTTATTAACGTTTTTCTGATTTTTATGAATTTTGTTGGGGTTGTAGAGAGAGAGATCAATATAATTTGAGAGTTCGTATGAGTAAGAACGCTCAAGGGGTTATGGAGCAGAACAACTGTTGTAATGGGTCTTCTTATATTGGTCAACTTGTTTGCAAGGAAAACGCGAGTTCTCAGTTCGAGGTGAAATACTAGTTAATAAGCACAAGAAAATAGTTCATAATTACCCAGTCGATAAATCTGATAGATGTATCGGTACTATAATAATCTGTTGACCTCTACTGACGGCTCTAGCGAAATCAGAAATCATCAGACAACATATAAAAATCTGTGTATGATCTGCTGTTCACAAAACGTGTTCAACTGCTTTGCGATATTGGAGACAGTAAATAATTAAATTATTTCTTACAGGGAGACAGTGGTGGTCCTCTCACTTACAATGGAGTGCAAATAGGGATCGTGTCATATGGACTAGAATGTGGCACCAACCCCGGAGTCTACACCAGGGTCGCTAGTTACCTGGATTGGATTCAAGACAACATCAGAGATAATAATTGATCTTGTAACATACTAACAAGCATATTATACGCTTCTTTCTACAATCTTGAATAACAAATACATATTATCGTATATTGTTTTTTTACTCTATACATTTCTTACCAAGGACTGTAAAAGAAAGAATGCCCGAAAACGCAGGTATATGTGACCCGAGCCGCAGGCGAGGGTTGTAAATATGCGATAGAGGGCTTTCTTTTTTACTGCCCGTGGTGAGCACACAATTTTACGTCTCCACCTGGCCATAATGCGAGTTTAACCGTACTTGTAGCTTGCGGTAAAACTCACATTATGGCCAGGTGTGACGTAAATTATATTATTTAATTTATGATACATTATGATACAAGTCTGCTAAATTGATCATTCCATACGAAGTGATGTTGTGCGCACGCACGAATGTGAGTGCGCATAAGGAAGCTGAGCTGTGTAACTCGGGAACAGCTGCCTTTTCACGCGTCGCTACATTTGACGAATTTTCTAGCTAGCATGTTCGCTCGCACCGCAATAATATTTGCCTTTCAATGTCCTTGTGGTCTCTCATTCTCATACTAGACAGCAGAATGTGGCCTAAAAATTTTACCTCGTATACTCTACGCAGTTGAATCCCATCAAGAAACAGTGGCGGTACGCTTAACGGCATATTGGCCGCTTCCATGAGCATAAACTCTGACATGACTCTGTCGATTGCTTTGCTTAGGTTGAGGAAGCAGGTGTGGATAGCCATTTTCCTAGATTTGTAGTAGCCTACTTCAAGTAGCCCTAAAATTTCCTAAAGTCACCCCGTTTTTCGGTACGAGAGAGATAACAGCTGTTTTGTTTTGTTGTAGAATCTCTTTGCATTGTAATCAGAACGGCTATTACAATTGATATCACGTTCGAAACGTCAGGCCGGTCAGGCGAACTAATAAAAGTTCACGAAAGTCCACGATCCACTATGTCGGGTCTTCATCAGATCAGTTCAATGGTAACAATTTTTCTACAATACAATTCGTAGCTTTATTTGTTTATGTTACGTATTGAACCGGCTGGACAATATCATGGCTAAGCATTATTAGCTCCTTCCCGTCAACGTCAAACGTCAAATTATCAGCAGTTTTGTATTATCTGTGCCAATTTTCATTCATTTCAAATGTGAGGTTATGTTACCTACTTGCACAGGACAGGCCACCTAGATTTTATATGAAAACTGTTATTCTTTAGTATAGTCACTAACATAAGTAAATCTTTCGGTAATAAGATTTACGTTCGTTCATTATGCCATCTTTTTCAAGACTTCAAAAAATTGCTATAATCAGCTTGGGCGCAGTTGGAGGCGGCCTAGCTTATTATCAATTAAATAATAAACAGGAAAGAAAATTTGGTGTACATAACTCGTGGACTACGAATTATTCTCCCAGTGTGAAATGGGATTCTAACTGGGATCAGTAAGTTTCATTAACAATATAATTTATAAGTTTTGTAAGTTCATTCACCTTCATTCGCAAATAGCGACCTCAAGCGCTGCTAATATAATATATTAATGGTAATAATATAATAATTCCAACCTGGTATCGTAACCTGAAACCTCTGCGGGGCTTCGTGGAGGAGCTAGGGTGGTGACATTAAAGTAGAGGTAAATAAAGACAGATGTTATTATCATGCAAAAAATAGGCACACTGGATGTCGACTTGCGGAAAAACGCCCAGGGTAACTAACTAAATATAATAATAGTAGCTAATATAATACAATATATACCAAATAATTACAACTAGATACCAACTTAAAACTAACTTATAATCCATACATTTTAATTATCTAAATTTACAAGGCCAACAAATATCACCAAAAACTTAACTAAAAACCTAATTTAACTACCCAGACCCCAGATGTCCCCCAAATCACTCCCCTCTGGAAGGGTGCCCATAATACTGGCTACATTTCCCCTCTGGATGGCGATGCCCAATCTTTGGCCGAGAAATGAGCCAGCCCTATGGTCACCTGTTGCCTCCACCAACCTCTTCTTAAGCTCCTTAAAAAGCTTAAGGGCACCTGGGCCCCACGGACCAAGGGTTTCTACCGCAAAAGCAGAAAAATCCATGCTGTTAGGAAGCCCAGCAAATTTGCGCCGCTTTAACGACTCCGCTGATGACGCTGCCCCACCCGCCCTGACAGTCGTGATGGCCAAATGGGATGGCGCGAGGGTATCCACACATGTGGCATCCCAAACAAGCGGCCGTCCCAATTGCTAATATAATAATAAAATGGAGTTAATCAATTTATTGGCAGAAAACAAGATACATAAGAAAATAAAACTAAGCTTTACCTATATATTAAAACTAATATTAAAAATAAATGCTAACTAATATTTAAAAAAAGGAAGATCCTGGCAGCATTTCCCGAAGTAGGAAGTAGCTACATATTTGTGGCGTTTGGGTTTGAAACTCTAGGGCCGTGGGGGCTAAGCTCGCACCGACTGGGTATAATAAAGATCTGTCAGCACTGGTTTCTGGTGACCAGAGAGCCGCTTACTATTTTGCACAACAAATAGCTATCACCATCCAGCGAGGCAATACATACAACATTCTAGGTACCCTCCTCTTAGACAGTGATTTTCTGCCATTTTGTTTTTATATTTTAAATAGATACACTGTATTTATTTTTTGTTACACTTCTGCATGCACATTTAACACATTCAAGGCCGAGAACCCGACTGTCGGGTTCTCTGTTCGTAGCTACTACGCGCTACATATGACGAATACGGGCTACGAGCGTAGCGCGTTTCAGGTGTCCATAGGCTACAGTAACCATTACCATAATCCAGACTGTATTCATGTTTGCCACCTATGATATTAAAAAAAATGTATTACACTATAAATGAAATAAAACAATTAAAAACGGATTTTATCGCGTGTACTGAGCTTAAATTACATCCCGACGTTTCGAACACTTACAGCGTTCGTGGTCAACGGGTCGACTGAGGAAAAATATACAATTACCTCCGTTCAAAAACTATCACAATATGCAAACCTACCCACATATTAAATATGAAACAAATTTAGTGTTTGCACATGCCAGGGGGGCCTTTATAAAAAAACAAATGCTAATAATGTCAAATAACTCATTTACAACGTCAAATAATTTTAAGTTACAAATAATATAAAGAATGTTAATACCGTCAAATAAATAATTTCAAATTATTTAGAAATTAAATTGGTATTAAATTATTATTAGTGTCCACACTGTCCACCATTTTGGTCTCACAGTCCTATGTCTAGCTTGCTCCTTAACCAAATGAATAACTGGATCCCAAGCTGGTGGTACCGAAAAACCATCCTCTCTGTTGAAATTTGGATATTTTTAAATCTCGATCGCCTCTCGCAACATCCGGGGAATGTATCGTTTCTCCTTGACGAGGATTTGCGGTTTGTCAAATTTAACTGAGTTTCTGGGCCTATCCATGACATGCTCACAGACTGCTGACCTTGGTCAACGGTGCTTTACATCGGCTATATGTTCCTTTACTCGAGTAGAGATGCTCCGCTTAGTCTGGCCTACATATGATAGACCACATTCACATTCCAGCCTGTAGACCCCTGCACTCTGTAGAGGAGTAGCCTCTATTGTATATTTTTCCTCAGTCGACCAGTTGACCACGAACGCTGTAAAGTGTTCGAAACGTCGGGATGTAATTTAAGCTCAGTACACGCGATAAAATCCGTTTTTAATTGTTTTATTTCATGAATAACTATCGCGGCAACCGAAGACAATATTTTGTATTACACTATTTTACTAAGCAGGCAGGCAGTTATGACAACTGATATTGCCTGTATCCAGTGGTCATTACAATAGTTATCATTAACGAGTAGATATATGCTTGTCTAATTTATTTTTGAACTGGTTGGTGGTTGGTTGGTTGGTTTTGTCTCATATTTTAAAAAAAATATATTGTATTTCGTGTAATTCTTTTGGTAATTTTAACTATAAAACTTTCGTGAGACTCTACCATATTAAAAATATTTATAATGGGTTACTCACGGGAGGTCTCTCGTAAAATGATCATCGTAAATTGATCAAAACATGTCATGCTAAAATCGACTTAAATTACGTGCGTAACCCGTTATAAATATTTTCTATTCTTTTGTTACTTCTAGTCGGGACCCAAAATCTATAATAAAACCTCCGAAAAGCAACAGCAAGCCAGAAGAAGAGAACAAATACAATGAGGAGCTGGAGAAGGCTAAGAGCAAAGCTGTGAGACACATATTTATGATCAGACATGGCCAGTACTTTGTCGACGGTGCTACCGATAAAGAGAGGGTACTTACAGAGTTAGGTAAAGAATGTCTTAATCTCATATATAGTAAAACTCGCTTAAGACGATTCTGAAGGGACCTAACCAGAAATGTGCCTTAAATGGAAGAGCCTATTATGGCGAACTGTGGAGAAACCGTATTAAGCGGGTTCGACTGTAACTCCTATATTTTTTAAGACTATCATCCGTTCAGTGGCGCACTCATTGGGGGGATTGTATTTCCTAATAAACGAAACAATTTATGTATAATCAGTTAATCACAGTAATCCCTCAGTGTTAAGTTGTAGTCCTACTGATTACGCCACTTTTGATCTTTGTTACAAAGTTCCATTTTGCATATTTTTTGCCTAAACGGCAAATGGTGGCCACTTTTTTCCGTTTAGGTGATGAAGCCAAAAGTAAGTAATATAAAACTGTATCACATATAATCGTAAGTTGCGGAATTAGTAGGACTACAATACAACATGATGGATTATACATAAATTTATTAGTTTATTAGGAAATACAATCCCCCAATGAGGGCGCCACTGGACGGTCGACGCAGGTTTTGTACCAAAAAGGGAACCCTTATAGTGCAATCCAAAGGCAGATGTGTAACATAAATTAATGAACTTTGAACATGGAGGGTGAATCTAGGGGTAAATTAGAAAATAAAATAGATATACAAACTATTCCTGAGGATGTACACAACACTCGGAGCGCATGTTGGCAATGAAGAGGAGGCAGGTTCGAACCCTGGGGTTTTCTGGAATCCTTCACAGTTAATTTACTCATTTGTAATGGACATCTGATTCCAATTTGCGGTATGTTCCACAAATTTTCAAGGAGTGGAACGGAATGCCCGGCTCTGTTTCCACTAGACTACAGTTTGGGTCTCTTCAAAGCGAGAGTAAATAGGTATCTCATAGGTAAGCATGCTCCACTGTAGACCGCATCACTTACCATCAGGTGAGATTGTGGTCAAACGCCTACCTATCCTCCATAAAAAAAAAAAAAATTAGGTATACATAACAATTCTTTCTTTAGGCAGGAAACAAGCTGACTTGACAGGGCAACGGTTAGCATGCCTCGACATAAAATGGGATCTTCTTGTCCGCTCCACTATGACACGGGCACAAGAGACAGCCACACTTATTGCAAAGCATCTCCCCGCTGACTTGGAGGTCAGGAATTGTTTCTTGATAGAAGAGGGGGCTCCGATACCTCCAGAACCACCGGTCGGCCATTGGAGGCCGGAGCCAAAAGTAAGTTTTTATTTTACATAGAAAATGTATCTAATAAATGTTAATAGACGGAGAGCTGGCCCTGTCAGATATGATATTTATTTATTTTATTTTGATACATGGAAAACCAACAGCGCTATACAGTATACATAAATTACAATAGAATCACAAAGCCAAATATAGGTTCTCATTTATAGAAATAAAATATATTACAATAGTTTTTGCCTAACTTAATACACATGCAAGTTCCTAAAGCATAAGAACAGATGATCTATATACCATGATCAATGTTTACAAAGATAAATGAAAAAAGAAGAAAATACCTGTTAGTATGTGTACTGTGTGTTCAATAATGCACCGAGCCCTAACCTGCGCCACAATTATTGTCACCCATGAAGTACCTAATTAAATTATTTTTTATTGCTGGTATGCTATCACTATATATGTCGATATCACAATTTATAAGAACTTTATTTAAGCTCATGCCTGCCCTGCATATAAAACTGTTTTTTCTATATCTAGTAGTAGCATACACAATGATATAGATATGACAATAATGAGAGCAACGAAACCCCTCTAGTTAGTTTGCTATACTATACTTATTTCTAGATCCGGACATCTGGCAGCTATTAAGTGGTGGAGGTCAAAGAATGCAATATTATGAGAAAATATGTAAATAATTTGATTATTTAATTGCCAAAAGTTTCTGTTGGAGGCAGTAGTGCCAAACGACGTATAATGTAATTCATAGTTTTTCGCTAACGGTTTTTGTTTCCGCAATAATACGCAATGTTTTTTGTTCTAATATTAAAATATAGGCCCTGTCCTCTATAAATGAAACGAGTTAGGAAGTTAAGTAGGTACTTAATTACTTTTCTCCAATTGAAAAATTTTGCTAGTCTGTCTCTCTGACCCCCACCTATTAAATGCTGCTAGATGGCCGGATCTAGCAATAATGATAGCAATCATGTCCGACATGGTCAGCTCTTAGTCTATCATTATAGACTATTTTTTTTTTCTGTTTCTGTACTTATTTTTCTTTGTGTTGCGCAATAAAGAATATTGTATTGTATTGTATTGTATAGCTCTGAATATACAGCGTTTAAATAAAATTGTACATTGTTAACAAATGTAAACATTTAACATGTTGTTTCTTAGATCTAAAGTAGTATTTTTAATTCAAGACGTAATCTGACAGCTCGTGCCATTATATATATTTTTCCTTATATATATGGCTTTTACTCCTCGCCGATTTTGGTGAGGTGAATTCTGCCAATATCGAGGTGTAGACTTATTATATTAATATATTAATTTATCATAAAATATAAGCAACGTTGTTCGGTCGAGGCCGTGCTGATTGTAAGGTGATGAAGGTAAGGCCTCCCTACAAACACGTGGGTGGCGGAGACCCCGGATAACCGTTTGTTCGGCTAAAGGGTGGTTACGCGCGTTTTGATGTTGGATTATTATAATTTGGAAAGATTGGAAAACTGTTGATGATGGATTATTATAATTTGGAAATTTATGTAGAAGACACAGTTCAGGTAAGAAAGTATATCAAACTTTGTATGTAATTCATTTTCAAATAGTCTGCCGCGCTAACGATAACAGCAGTAAGTCCTTTTTTGTCAAAATCGAGTTAAGCGTATATTTGAAATCAGCGCTTTGAGCTCTATAAGATGATTTGATCATTAATTTAATAGCTAAGCGGGAAACGTTATTTTCATTAAGCATAATAGCAGTACGTTTTTATTATTACCATTATTCCTTACTATATCAGAAGTAAGTATACCTACGGCGGATTCACAAGTGAAGCTTCCCCAATTAGGTTTAGTTGTTACTAACGATATCGGCCGTAAGTACACATATTGTGGTTATATTAAGTATTTTTTGTTCACTACACGTTCTACATTACTTACAATATCAGCAGTAACTATTCATATCGCCGTTGTAATAAGTAAAGTCTCAATCTATTACGGACGTATTATTTAGTATGTTAGCAGTAACTCTTCATACTTCCATTATAATAATGCGAAGTCAGTTTACTGTTTATTATTTATTGCTTGTCATATCGGCAGTAACTCCACATACTCCTGTTATGAGAAGGAAAGTCGGTTTGCCGATTCATAATTAATACCGGCGATTCGGCAGTAACTGTACGTTTTGATATAAACCAAGGCGTCCCAAGGGAGAGGCAACAGGTGGAAGGGGCGAATCGCTTGCGCAGGCAAGTGCGTACGACGCGGGGGTTAGTGTGGGCCACGGTACTGCCGCGCTAACGATAACAGCAGTATGTAAGTACGTTTCACATAGTTTTGAGAAATTGGCGCCCAAAGTTATCGATATAATTTTCGTTCTCACGGCCGAGTTCTTAAGGTTCTTAAACATTTTATTTATTATAATTTGCACTTATTGGTTACTCTATATCATGGAGTTGCTTTGAAGCTGATATTTATATTAGATTATTTTAAAATAACCAAATACCTTATATACTTAGTATGAGTTAATACTCATCAGTTCAAGATTGCTTAGAATAACCGGAGTAAGTCGTGCCTTACTGCTTTTGTCATAAGCAACCCATAGTAAATTAGAATTCAGCAAGTAAATTAAATGAAAACGAATATTTATTAAAATAATGACTTTATTTATTTGTTCTTTTGCTTTAAGCTAAAAAACCACTTACGTATCTAATAGTACATTACTTACCTAGGGCTGTAAAAAAAAGAAAGCCCGAAATCGCAGGTATTTGGGACCCGAGCCGCAGGCGAGGGTTGTAAATATGCGATAGAGGGCTTTCTTTTTTACTGCCCGTGGTGAGTACACAATTTTACGTCCCCACCTGGCCATAATGCGAGTTTTACCGTAAGCGTAGCGAGCGGTAAAACTCACATTATGGCCAGGTGTGACGTAAAATGAGTAACATACCACATGAGGTTTTCATAGACATAAATCAATAAACTTTGTCAAAATAAAACGTTACAAAATAAAGTTACGAAACTGCCTGACGCATTAATTAAATAGATTACAAATAAAAAAACTTAATAAATAAAGTAATAATCACATTTAGAGATCAGTTATTCTCGAGTAAGTTGGTAACTTGGTTACCTTTTATAACTAATTGACTTATTAATCTTATGCTAAAGTATGTACTGTTGTTTTGAAAAAATAAGTCCCGCCGAGTTTCTTGCCGGACATAATTCTTCTCGGGTCAGAGGTACGGTTAGAACCGGTGTAGTTTGAATTTTTTTTCTCTCTTTTACTTTGACGTGTAAAAGTGCCCTTGTGGCCTACTTACTGAATAAATGTTTGGGTTTGAGACTAATTTTTCATTAGCTGCATACTTGTTCGTTAGGTCACCGCACAATAAGCTATCAATATTACACACTGGACTACCTAAATGAGCAAAAAACAAAAAACTATTCTGAACACGGCGCAGCCATCTTGAGCTCAAACGAATATAAGTAGTTTACAATGTATTTCACGAGCTGTCAGATTACTGTCTGAAATTAAAAATACTACTTTACGAGTATTCTCTATTGTTAGGCAGGTATTCAACACTACCCTAACCTGAAAAGTTTGGGAAATACAGAAGCCCTTGTCATGAAAGCATGTAACTTTTTACTATTAAAAGTTTATTTTTAAGAGCATGACACAAAGAGGTAATGCTTGTATTAATAAACATAGACAAGCTTTTATCTAACTTAATATCCTCTTATTCATAAAATTTTGAAGACCTCTGTCAAAGTTGTCTCTTTCTAACAAGTTCAAATGTCAAAATAACGGACAAGGACAAACAATCAACGGCATTTTAGACTTGACAGGCGTCTATGAATAGGGCTATAAGCTTGTGAACAAATAGTAACAGTAGTTTGCACGTATAGCAGTTCTTCCAGGATGGAGCCAGGATAGAGGCGGGCTTCCGCCGCTACTTCCACCGCGCGCCGCCTGAGCAAGAACGTGACACGTACACGCTGCTCGTGTGCCACGCCAACGTCATACGATACTTCGTGTGCAAGTGAGTGTGACGGGGATCATCTCTTGTCAGAGTAGAGACGGGCTTTCGCCGCTACTTCCACCGCGCGCCGCCCGAGCAAGAACGTGACACGTACACGCTGCTCGTGTGCCACGCCAACGTCATACGATACTTCGTGTGCAAGCGAGTGTGACGGGGATCATCTCTTGTTAGGGTAGAGACGGGCTTTCGCCGCTACTTCCACCGCGCGCCGCCCGAGCAAGAACGTGACACGTACACGCTGCTCGTGTGCCACGCCAACATCATACGATACTTCGTGAGCAAGTAAGTGTAATCCTGAGTGTCTGGCAAAAAACACTCTTGTCAGTGGAGTGTCGCCACTCTTCTTTATACTCTGCCAGTTGAACTTAAACCATAGTTGGCCGCAGTGAGCTAAGCGACAGGCATAAATCGTGTATGCATGTAAGTACATTAGGGGGCTTAGTCAAAATGACAATCGTTTGTAGAAAACGAATCGAAACGCTATCCGTTTCACTATCGCACTAATATAGAAGAGTGATAGAGAGACCGATAGCGTTTCGTTTCGTTTTCTACAAACGATTGTCATCTTGGTTAAGCCCCTTGTTTGTTAATAAAATACGCCTAGTACAACACACTGAGGACATGATAGCTCGCGGCACATTGTCGTGTCGCTCTGCTTACCTACCAAATATTTACTTATTACTTACTTGTGTTGTATAACGTGTTTCTTACACATTTAACTAGAAAATAAATCAAAGTATTTGATTAAATATTGATATGTTTGTCGAGTAAGTGATTCGGATAGAAAGTAGGAGCCCATATTGTTATACCTCAGAGGTGGCCTTAGCATTTACAATTAGGAACATGCATGATTTTTTTGGAAGACGTCATTCGATTATATTTCCCTGTAGATTCAAAGGTCTCTAATAAACCTACTATCTATGATAGCTCTGAAACGTCAAAAATGTGAAAATACGTTAGGCGTCTGTGCCGCGCGTCAAAACGCCCCATACAAAAAGTGTGAGTAGTGTGACGTCACCGACCACAAAGTTGCAGAAAACTGTTTGGAAGGAACAAGTTTTTGGAAGATTTTTGTAATTTTAGGCACGAAAAAATGCGTTTAGCTATATAGTTGTCGTACATTTTTTTTCTCTTTTTTTTTTTTATACCACGACGGTGGCAAACAAGCATACGGCCCGCCTGATGGTAAGCAGCTACCGTAGCCTATGGACGCCTGCAACTCCAGAGGTGTCACATGCGCGTTGCCGACCCTTTACAAAAAGGAGGGTTCACTGTGTTGTCGGCTAAAGGAACAAGAGGGTCCTTCGTCGTCAACACACTGGGTCCTCTTTGAGCTCTTTGGCAACCTTACTTACCAGCAGGAACACAACACTATGAGTAGGGTCTAGTGCTATTTGGCTGTGGTTTTCTGTAAGGTGGAGGTACTTCCCCAGTCGGGCTCTGCTCCAGATTTGAGCGAGATGACATTCGCTCTTCTGTGCCCTACCACACATAGCGAGATGTCATTCGCAGTACCCATACCTCTCTTTTGGACGTAGTTTAAGACATACCCGTGTCCGGACGTAGTTTAAGGACATACCCGGGTCCGGGCGTAGTTTAAGGACATACCCGGGTCCGGGTTTTCTTGTTAGAACATAAGTAATCGAACTGAATTTTCGAAAATACATTTAAGGGATTAAAAAAAATGCCTAAAATTTTAAGGTTTTAAACCGCAATATGTTTAAAAAACTGTTAAAAAATTATTACGGATTTCCACTTATTTATATTAATTTGGGGTTGTTGAACGTGTTTATGGAACAAATTCAATTAAATATTTTTCATGCATGTTCTCTATTGTAACAATCCATATTGAAAGGGCCGGCCGGCCGGCGCTCACGCCTTTATTTTTTGAAAATTACAACAACTAGAACATAGAGCCGGCCACCATAAGGGGCCTTTCAATATGGATTGTCACAAATATTGCATATGCACTAGAAATATCGAGGGTGCCGTCCTAACTCGGGTTTAGGTAGACGTTTATATAGGGTCTGAACATGCCTTGGTCTCTTCCTTTCGTATATCTATTTCAGTTTAGATTCTAATGTTTTTTTCAAATTTTCCAGAGCCCTCCAATTCCCACCGGAAGCGTGGCTTCGGATATCTTTAAACCACGGCTCCATCACATGGGTGTCCATCATGCCCAACGGCAACGTAGTGCTCCGCTCGCTCAGCGACACCGGCTTCATGGAACCTAAACACGTCTCCAGCCGGTAAATTACTCTAAATGGCCTTATTCGAGAGAAAAAAAGAATCCAAGCGATATCGCTTGACGTTCCCACCGCCATACATTTGCCTTATTCAAAATTCATAAACGTCTCATAAGCTTCATTTAACTAATAATCGTTTGCCCTTATCTGTCACTTTGACAGTCGTGTTAAATATAATAGGCATTATTGTTTTTTTTTATGTATGGTATCAATCGATTCGTTTTTTTATGAGGATCAAATGTCTAAATGGGGCCAATTGCGTTAAAACAACACAAAAGTCAGAAATGAGACATAAATGGGGTTTGCATTTGTTTCTCAAAACGCTCCTAACAAAATGACGTGCAAAAGTGACGTCACGGTCAAATAGTAGCCGAGTTTAAATTATGGAAAAAATATGAATATAAGGTTGCTATACAATTTATCAACCGACTTCAAGGTTTCGAAGGAGGAGGTTATCAATTCGTCGGGATCTTTGTTTTTGCTATTTTTTTTAATGTATGTTCACCGATTATTCGAAGACGGCTGGACCGATTTGGAAAATCCTTTTTTATTTGAAAGAGTATACTTCACAGTTGGTCCCTGTAACCAGGTCAGGATCTGATGATGGGATCCTGGAGAAATCGAGGGAACTCTTCAACTATTATAGGCACACCTTTAGTGATAGGAGTATTTTTTACAGCAGCTCGAGCATTTGCTTTTGGAAAGGTGGATGCTAAGTGAAGTCGGTTCTTTTTTGTTTAAAATTATTTCAAAGTAAAATGTTCCAAATCGAATGGTATCACTGTTTTTTTTTAATTGTTAAATTTAAGCCTATCTTTGAATCATTTCAATAGATGAATCTTGAAGCAAATCAAATTATTTTGTTCAATATTTTTTGATTTGCAAATTTTATTTTTTTATTTTTTTTAAGTAGTTACACTACTATATATAAACTGAAAATAGATGTCATATACTTCAGAAAAAGTGACCAAACCCTCCGGTGTCCGAGGCCAGATTTGAACTGGCGTCTTCAGCTTTCGCGGCTGACGTCCTGACCACTAGACCACCCGGTCACCGGACACCGGAGGGTTTGGTCACTTTTTCTGAAGTATATGACATCTATTTTCATTTCAATAGATTTTTTAATTTATTTAGATATATTGATAATTTTGCATCGTATCAACTAAATTTTATATCATAATTCAACATGTGTCATCAACATCATCCGTTCGACGTTTATGAATAAGGGAGTAAGTTTATATCTGGTGGTTGGGAGCGCCGAGCGACACCGCTCGAAGGGTATTTCACGTGTCCGAGGCGTTTGTTCCCTGATTCTGACGTGAAAGGGCGCTTATATACTTCACCGTGAACGTAGAACGATATCATCACGATATTGGTGCGTTTACATGTATGGCCTCGTACACTGTCACTGTATCAGATGAGTCACTGGTAGATTGAAACATGTATGCCGCCCGCTCAAAGCA
Source organism: Pammene aurita (assembly GCA_947086415.1). Lineage (NCBI taxonomy): Eukaryota > Metazoa > Arthropoda > Insecta > Lepidoptera > Tortricidae > Pammene > Pammene aurita. Next base: position 8,329,766 of record OX352307.1, read on the forward strand.
AGAATTTAACTACAGACCGCACACGCGTACACTCGTAAGGGATAGCCATATATGACGATAAAATCACTTCCACAGCACAAAACAGAACAATTTACCATTGTTTTCCTTAGCCGACACAACTTTCTAAGAAAAATATCAGGTTTTCTCGTAGTAAACACAGAAATTCTTGAAGAAATCGCGAATTATATCTATTCGTGATTTGTGACCCTCCACTGCTATAAGTAATGGCGTGGAGGGTAATAATAAATGTCATACTATGACAAGGACCAACGATAATAGCACCTTCTCTGTCGTACCTATTGAAAGTGTAATAAGACCATCCCGTTCGATCTTGGTATTGTTATTTTATTACCATGCCCTGTCTATACCTTTTATCGTATTAGTACAGTACGCGAACAGTTTTCTTCTTCTTCTTCTTCTCAGCATATTTGCGTCCACTGCTGGACATATGCCTCTTTCATGGATTTCCATGTTGTTCTTGTTTTGAGCTTCGATAACTCACAAGTGCGATTTTCTTTTTTAGTTAGAGAATGTGATATGATTACTTATAGTAAAAAATATTTTCTAACAGTTTTTGACGTCGCGCTAGGTGTTGTATAGATATTTGTTAATAACAACAAGAAAAGATTATACAAGATATATTTTCCTTTACCACACTATTGCATTCAACTATTTCAACATCATATGTCATTTTATAACAGTTTGATCAATAGATTATGTGAGCATAATCGAAAACAATTTGTCATAATATAAGTGACCTTGAATTCTAAACGAATTACAAATGGCTAAGACGACATATGCTCTTGACAAAACCGTTATAAAATGTGAAGTTATGTTGCAATAGTAAAAAGCGATAGCCTGGTAGAGGAAAATAAAACTTACATAATCTTTTCTATTTGTAGCAAACAAATACATGTATTATACTTAGCGCAATGCTAGCAATTGTTAGAAAATATTTTTTATTATTAGTACTTAACGTATTCTAACAGGTCACAAAATAAAATCGGACTTGTGAATTATGTCATTTTTAGGGTTCCGTAGTCAACTAGGAACCCTTATAGTTTCGCCATGTCTGCCCGTCCGTCCGTCCGTCCGTCCGTCCGCTGATAATCTGAGTGACCGTTAGCACTAGAAAGCTGAAATTTGGTACTAATATGTATATCAATCACGCCGACAAAGTGGTAAAATAAAAAGTGGAAAAAAATGTTTTATTAGGGTACCTCCCCTATACGTAAAGTGGGGAGTGATTTTTTTTTCATTTCAACCCTAACGTGTGATATATTGTTGGATAGGTATTTAAAAATGAATAGGGGTTTACTAAAATCATTTTTTGATAATGTAAATATTTTCGGAAATAATCGCTCCAGAAGTAAAAAAAAAAGTGTCCCCCCCCCCCTCTAACTTTTGAACCATAAGTTTCAAAAATAAGAAAAAAATCTCAAAAGTAGAACTTATTAAAAACTTTCTAGGAAAATTATTTTGAACTTTATAGGTTGAATAGTTTTTGAAAAAAAATTACAAAATAATTTCTGAACTAAGTTTGTAATTTAACCGTATACGCGGGTGTTAGTTGTACCTGTAATTTCTACAAAATCACAATGAAATGACGTGCTTTCAAATAAAGTAAAAACGGTGAAAATCGGTTCACGCAATAAAGAATTATCCCATAAAAATCATCTTCCATACTTTATGCTCGCGCGCAATAGTTTACTTAATTTGCCGATAGATGTCGCTGTACGTGGAACGCTCATATCATATCCTACATGGCGGTGTTATTTTAACTCTTAAGTGGGGACACTTACTGTGACGGACGGAAAACTACGGAACCCTACACTGAGCGTGGCCCGACACGCTCTTGGCCGGTTTTTATAGGTTAAAAAGGCGTTCCCGTACTCCACTATATGTCTATGGCCGGCCGCCACAAGTGACCATGCATGTAAACTAAAGTAAACCATGGATTTAAAGATCATAGAAATAAATAAAAGCTTGTAAAAACAGATACAAACATAATGTCGGCGAACATATGACGTGATAATTCCGGTTATATATATCGCGAGTGATGACTATAGTGGAGTCAAAACCAACGTGCCGGCCGGGCAATAAAACGAGCTGTCAGCAAGGATGCGGCTAAAGTCGATATTTCTTATCGATGAATCACGCTTGTTCTATGAAAAGTACTATGCATGTGCATGGTAGTTATAAGTAAAATCGATTCCATTATCTATAAATAAATATTTTTACCTCGTTAGGTTTTAGTGATATCTAAATGGTTAATTATAAATAGCAGTCATTAATATCATGGCATTTTGTTACTGTTGCAATATAATTAGTGTACCTATTAGGGTAATTACGAGTATTATAATGACCTAACAATGTGACAGTAGTTATAGATTATTATAGCGGTCATTATTAAGTCCTAAACGTTAATTAGTAATATGTTATCGTGCTATTTTCTCATTGGTTCTTAAAATCAATATAATTAGTGTCCACATATATAAATATTGTAAAATGTCTCACGGATATCATAAGTGCCAACCAGTTGAGCAATGGAGACCATATTTTCTAACGTGCAGTTGTTGAAGTCGAAGGGCGATATTAACTCGCAAACTTGGTGCGTTATCTATAACGTTCTATCAATTTTTGACGAATTAAAATGTGATCCGACAAAACTTCATCGGTTCAATCTTAATACGCCTCAAGATATTACGGCGTATATATGTGGAGTAGGAGTGAGGACCGTCGGAAAAATAAAGAGAGAAGTTTTACAAGACGGAGTACCTTCTACACCAAGGAAGACGTTCACGGCTCCAGCAAAAGTCACAAATTTGGACGACTTCGACGTCGATGTGCTGAAACGCATCGTTTCGTCATTTTATGACAATGGAGAATATCCAACCGTCAAACAAGTACTGGAGAAATTCAAGGAAGCTATACCTGGAGTAAAATGCGGGACCACGTCCATGAAGACTATTTTAAAGAAAATTGGCTACAAATACAAGAAGGGCGATGAAGGACGCAAATATTTAATGGAAAGGGGTGATATTGTGTGTGCCAGGATGGATTTTTTAAGGAAGATGGACAATTTAATACGGAATAATGATTCTCGACCGCGATTTTACCTTGACGAGACCTGGGTTAATCAAAACCATTCGAGAAAAAGAATGTGGCTTGACGAAAATGACGTCGGAGGTTTAAAAAATCAAAAAACTGGAAAGGGAGCCCGACTTATCCTTTGCCATGCTGGATCTGCAAGAACTGGATTTGTACCTGAAGCCAAATTATTATTCAGAGCAGTAAAATCGAAGAACGAGGACTACCATACGGAGATGAATGGTGAAACTTATATGGAGTGGTTTGAAAACTTTTTGAAATTACTTGAAGAACCGTCCGTGATTGTCGTTGACAATGCAAGTTACCACTCAGTTCAACTGGAAAAAATACCGAATACCAACACAAAAAAGGCAGAAATTCAAGAATGGCTCCGAAAAAAAAATATCCCATTTGGCAGAACGGACGTTATAGAGGAGTTGCTTCGAAAAGTAAACGCCAGCAATCCATCGAAAGTGTATGCGTTGGACCAATTGGCAAACGAATTAGGCCATGAAGTGATACGCTTACCTCCTTACCACTGTCAATACAACCCTATTGAATTAATCTGGGCTCAAATAAAAGGAGAGGTCGCAGCAAAGAATAATACATTCCGTTTAGCAGATGTAGAAGTTTTATTTCACCAAGCCGTCGACAATGTTTCTCAAGAAGACTGGGCCAAGTGTGTTCGACACGCAGAAGATCTACAATTAGCTGATCTACAAAAATATATTGTCAGAGACCAGAATCGTGTGGTAATAAATCTACAAGACGACAGTGATACCGACACCGACAGTTCTGACAGTGAAACTTAGAGCTTTTTATTGAGTATAACTTATTATAATATTAAAATTAAAATTATTCAATATGTTTTTATATATTTTATAATTTATTTTGTCTACCTAAATATAAAAATAAACCTTTGTTACGAAATTTTCTTCTATATTCATATTACACTTAAATACAACCTTATTATTATAAATAAATCCATCGATAATGTGCGAAGGTTGCGGCACGCATCCCTACAAGCAGGTAGAAAAGGGCACGTGGCCGGCCCGGAGATTTATGGCCCCGCCGGCACGATGGTTTTGACTCCACTATAGTATAACTTGACCTCCTTATTCGTAGCATCACTTTTATTCGGTAGTATTGCTTACGCTGGTCTAATAATTTCAACGAAGCGCTTTGTAAGTAATGTGAGTAGCAGTTTCCTAAAGACGACCGACTGTCTACCGAGCCGCCTAGCGCGGCAACTTCCTCGCGAGACGGTGCGTCAGGTGTGCACCCGCCTAATGATGTTAAGCATCGTTGACGACCGCGGTGAAGTATAAATGTGACCAATTTAAGAACTCTCGTAATGTCGAGCTATGCTACGAAGGCCGATCCCAAAAATACCTTGAACATAAAACTACTGATCGTTTCATAATGTGATAGTCCAAATCAAAAGAGACCACTTGGCGGCAGGCGATTAAATTGTACGTTCTACAGATTTAACATTTTATTCGAGCGATAAATGGTCCATTTTGATTTGGACTGTCCCATATTTAGAGTTCTTTATGGTTTTGTTTATTTTATGGCAAAGGCCATCTTAGCGTTTATTATCGCAACATTTCTGAGGTATTTTAATAATACTAATTGTTAATATTACTTATTAGGTATACCTACATATTCAATAGGTATACCCATTTTGAGACAAACTAAGTTATTAATTGGTTTCACAGGTATTTTTAATAATACTAATTGTTATGTTATTACTTATTGGGTATACGTATTCAATAGGTATACCTATTTTGAGACAAACTAAGTTATTAATTGGTTTCACTAACTTTCAGGAATTTTAGAGAATAAAATTGCATGAGAATAATTCGGAGGTGATGGGATATTTTTTGTAAGTTGTAAAAATTGCCAAAGTAATTTTAATTTAGATTAATGTAGTCAGTATATGTTGTACGTGTTTCATTTACTATGTTGTATTTTATTGTTTGACATATGAATTATTAATTATTTTTAATATATAGTAAGAACAAGGAATTTATCTACATATGTAAAAAAATCTAAATTGTCTGAACCTGAAGTTGTATTTTTAATTAAGCGAAATAATCTAACAGCTCCTTATATGACTTTGCAAACAACTTGGTACGCCAGGAGGGGAACATACAATTATTCCGAAAATTATTTTTCCGATTTTCATAATCCCGATTTTTCTAATGCCGAATTTTTATAAGCCCGATATGTCGAAGTTCCGACTTTTAAAATCACAACTGCAATATTTCCGAATATTAGAATTATCCAAATGTTACTTGATCGAATCCTAAAACTTCCGATTTTCATTTTACCACAAAAACACCCGAATTCTTAATTCCGAAAAACCGATCGGGTTTTTAGCGATTCGGTGTTTTGTATATTGGAATAATGAAATTTTCCACTTTAAGTATTTTGTGAATTTTATAAGAAGGTAAGCTCAAATTCTGTCATTTACAGCAGTACAGTTAAGGCCTAAAATATCGATGCTGTTTTTAGGGTTCCGTACCACCGTGGAGTATCAGTCTCAAGTTGAAATTAATATATCTCGTCTGCGATCAGCGGGTCATTGAGGCTGTAAAAAAATCAAGCTTCTAAGTCAATGCAAGCCAAAAATATGACCATTTCAGCATTATTTTCTAACACTTCATCAAAACCTATTGGGTACGTACAGCCTTGGCCAGAAGTGTTGAGCATAGCTGTTTTTTGTTTACAATTTTGATGTTAAGTATTAATTCCCTATTATGGCACTGTACGATGACGTAAAATGTTATATTTTAATTATATATCTAGAAAACTTCACTTAATAACTCTTACGGTACGTATAAAACTTGAGTTAACAAAAATGGGAATTTAAGTCGGTGCGACTAATTGCTAATATTCTATGCAGTTACTACTAACTTCAACAAAACATGCCTGTTCACTTCGAATTCATTGATAAAATAACTTCAAAAAAGATAGAAACGCTGAACCAAACTTTCGAGTTTTGTATGAAAATCGCTAGGGTGCTTAATACTTCTGGCCGTGGCTGTATATCATGAAATTTGGCAAGAAGAATGGTCTTATAGCTCGTTCATTCACGAAGTTTTTTCGGCGATGACAAACTTATTTGCAGTTAGTAAACTAATCACGACCTATGTCGATGTGTGGAGACACAGTTTTTCAACGGCAAAGTCAAAGTTTCTCCCTCAATCATTTTTTTCTTTTCGTTAGGGCAATTGAAATTGAAAAAATCACCGAAGATTGTTAAAATTGTGTGATGTACGGAACCCTCAAGGCGCGAGTCTGGCTCGCACTCTGCTAGGTTTTTTTAAATTGCATCGATATTTTATGCCATGACTATCTATCTATAATCAGAAATATCACAGGGGCTTCCTTTATATGCCTATATAATTATAAAATATTTATGTATGTGTATCATTTCTTGATAATTATCCTATGAATATATCATAAATGACTTAAATGGATTTTTTATCGTAGTTAGTTCTTAATATCTTTATCTACACTCACATTGTAAGTCCTCTAAAATGTGTTTAAAAACGGTAGGCAATGGCCAGCATTACAACAACCGATTTTACTATGATAAGTTTGTTTATCTACACTCACATTGTAAGTCCTCTAAAACGTGTTCAAAAACGGTAGGCAATGGCTAGCATTACCACAACCGATTTTACTATGATAAGCTTTTTATGTGTGGCAGTAACGTAATTTCAACTTTACATGCTCAACTATTGATGTGTTATGAGTTTTGATAACATAATGTACACCTGCACGCTCCCGCGCGGCCGCCGACAGACCGACACGCGCCTCCCCGACCGCCGGCACAATCGAGTTGGCCATGGCGGTGCAACGGCGGCCATTCTATGGTTTCGGAATACGGCATTTAGGATAAATAATTTGAGTGTAGATAAAGCAGTGTATGCAACTGTACGTAATTAGGCCTTAAAACGTAACAGTTACATAAACTACTATTATCTGTGGCAGTAACGTAATTTTAACATTACATGCTCAAATATTGTTAAGTTATGAGTTTCAAATTTGGAACATCTAATTTGATAACGTAATGAAAATCCTGCCCTCCTCCCCGACCACCAGCACAATCGAGTTGGCCATGGCGGTCATTCTAATGGTTTCCGAACACGTCATTTAGGATTTATAATATGTGTGTAGATAAAGCAGTGTATGCAACTGTACGTACATAATCCAAGACCGGAGCATCTGCCCTACACAACCTACCTGTGTGCCAGGTTTCATAAAAATATGAAATACCTATTATCTTTTGTTTGTTATATAAATACGTACGGGAATTTTAAGTGTTTATAAATTATGTTGTTTACTGCCATGAGCGCCAACACAAGGCTACATAATGTCATAATAAAATAATATATATATGTATATATACATATATTAAACTGGTCCCTATGGTAATGAGAATAAGTCACTTTTTTCTTACGCTTATATTTTTATTTTTTTATTACCTAAAGTAATGTGCAAAAATTGAACACCAACAGAAATTCGTTCTTACGAGATGCGAAGAAGACCACAGAAGACTTTTAAAAGAACAACACAATAGATAAGCGTCCAAACATAACCTTAAATCTGTATACAGAATGGAAAAATTTAAGGATCTTCGTGGAGAACTACCTTTTAAATAGCTTATTTTACCTAAACATTATTTTATTTTTAAAAAGAAAACTGCGTTAACTAGTAGGGTAAATCGCCACTAACTGGCCAGCTATCACTAACTGGCCCCCTCATACTAAAAATGAACTCTATTCAGCTACAAACAGAATTCATTTTAGTATAACTACCTAACTACCCTGTCTTAGTCCTTAGACACTAAATGCCTTAAAAGATAAACTGTTAACGTTATTCATTACGTAATGCTACAGCAAAATGAAATGTGATCTGTTTTTGTGACGTGATAACCTAAATAAAATTTTGTCAGTTAAATTTTTACTCATGTTTGAACAAACCCAAGTTGTAATTTAGCCGAAATACCTCATTGCAAAGTGTAGGTTAGCTGTAAGTAACCATTGTATGAATCGTTTAGTGTAAATATTTTGATAAGTTGATAAAATATTGAAATAAAACCTCTTTCCTTACATTTTTATTTCATACTTAATTAACCCTTACAACGCCGATACCCTCTAAAGGCCTTGTTGAACGTAAGAACGTTGTTAAAGTAACCTTTATGATACTGGACAAATAAGGTTCAAAGTTATTTGTAATATCGGAAAGAATACATGACATCCGGCACGTATTATCATAATAGCTGCCAGGCATTGAGTTAGGATACAGTAGAGGTACAGTCTCAAACAGATTTACCGAAAATATGGCTCGTGAAAATTTGTAACCGTCTTATACCGTACCAAGACTGTCAGAGAAACTGCTGTACGAGTCGTTCTTCAGCACTAATGTGGGGCCATTTTTTTGGGCTGATTGTGTATCCCTTAGAGAATTCAACCCGGATGGAGTAGCCATGTCTGTCATTTCCGATACCAAAAAAGTCTGCCGATTTTTGCGGGGGAGGGGAACGTCAAATGTATGACAATTCGTACGTAACGTACAAATAGCTACGTCAGTCCATACATGTGTATGATCACTGGTCATATGTTTTCGGCAGAGGGGAACGCCTGTCACTGGCGACTCCGGTTGGTTGAATTCTCAAAGGTGTACCCCGTTCTTTATTGCATATCAGTGCTGCCAGGATTAAAATAATATAAATAAAATATTCAGTTCGTACATTTTTATTGGTCAATATTTTCCGTAAGTCACAACATCGATATTTTAATTAAGTTAAATATTTTAAATCGTTCTATAAATATCAGTAGGTATAGTTTCTAGTTGATAAGGTATTTATTTGTATTGTATAGGGTAAACCGCCAGTAACCGGCCACCTTTTAATAACTGGCCCCCTGATTCTACAAACAGAATTCATTTTAGTATAACTTGGCCATAAGTTCATTATTAGTATGAGGTGGACAGTTTCTGGCAATTTAACATACCTATATTGAGATTCATACTTTTACAACCACGATATGAGGCAGTGGGCCATTTTATTAATAGTTGTACTCACAACTTTTTTTAATTTCGAAAGTTTTATGTGATTTGGACTCAGTATCATGAGGTCTTTCGATCTTCTCTCTCTTTCTCTCTCTCTCTCTCTCTCCTTAGCATTATTATTCCCATCTGATTGTGGGGTCTGCTTTTCTCGTTTTTTCTTTCCACTTCGCGCGATCGGACGTATCGTCTACTGAAACTTCGCAGGCCTTTTTAAGCATGCTTATAGGCCACCAGTACTCCTAGCATATCTTGCCGTGTGACGCGCGAGTTTATACTTCAATCGCGACTCGAAGTATGAAGTGACAGGCGACAACGTAAGATATGCTAGCCCTACTGATACTGTTGTTGTTGTGTTGTAAGTCCACCTTTGTACAAATATTTTCTGTTGTATTTTTCTTTGTTGTACAATAAAGTATTCTACTGTTAGTAATAATGACATTATTTCTCTTCTCTACCTATCCGTCATATACTTTGATAATTTTCTCTGAGGTCACATACCTAGAAAAGGACGGGACAGAAATAATGAAAGTGTCTGGTGGTCTTATAAAATTATGATAATAGATGACGTTGTAATTTGTATATCATCCAGTAAACAGTTTTATTATTATTTATTATTGCTGTATTTCCTCTGCCTGTGCGATATATATAGCCCATAAATCCAATATTTTTCTCTCTAATTAAATTATAGTATACATTTTTGAAGGTAGATAAATCCCGTTAAGATATGTATGTATTACTAGTAGGAAACCTGAGTTATTCAATGAATTTCGAGGTTAAGCATTAGGTATTCAACTATTCACCTTAAATACTTGCTACTTCATAACTTCAGAGAAATATCATGCTGTTGTGTGCATAACCTCAGCTTTTGTAACGATACCTTTATATGAACAATAGGCACCTAACTACCTACTAGGCACAATCTACGTCAAAAACATTTTGCACCTTACACTGTTGTAATTAAGTTCAAAACTGTAAAAATATCTCTGACGTCTACTGTAACACTACCTACCTAAAGTTACCTACAGACCCCACAGTTTGTTTTTTCAATAACTAGCCATATTGTGCGAGGTGATTTGGTAGGCCATACTAAACAAGTTGTACGGTCAGTTGCTGAGGAAAAGGACCACGCTGCATACAAAGTTTGTATGCAGAGGGGGGTCTTTTTCTCTGCAGTGTACTATAGGACCTGTTCCGAAATCACAAAAAAAATACCTGTATCATCGACGTTTCGTCGACGTTTTCTATCGGGAGGTCAAATCCAACCCCTAAATCACATTTTTTTTTGGATTTCGGGGTTGGTCCCATAAAAAAAGTTCTTCAGAATGACTTACCTAATCATAATCACCGCACAATATGACTAAATAGTTATTGAAAAACACACACTGTATTTGTTCGATGTTTTATCAGTTTAGGTACTTACACGTTGTTGTTAGTTAAAGCCCTGTTACACTTTACTTTTTTTAGTGTCCTAACTAGCATCCTAATTAGGATCCTAACTTTTTTCAATAGTAAATTTACTTGCTAAATGCGGTTACACTTGGCTAAATTTAGAAACTAAATCATTTAGGAAGCTAACTAGGACAAGTGTAACAGGGCTTTTAGAGCTAAGTAAGTACTGTACATGCAACATTCCTGTCTGGTGTAGTTATGGGTAGTATTCAGGCCACTATCCTCGAAAATACATAATTATTTATTATAATTAGATATGTTAGTACAGTCGCCATCAAATATATCGGAGCGGCCAAGGTACTCAAAAATATCTGAACATACACTTTATCGCCTTGACAATAGATTAATAGATCGCGTTGTTCAGATATTTGTGACAACCTTGGCCGCTTCGATATATCTGATGGCGACTGTACTAGAATGTCCATAGCCATATGCTGGGTATTTGCTATCTCACTCTAATTACCTATATTATTAAATTTATTTAATATTGGAATTGAAAATGTATAAACCACGAATTGAAGCTATTTACACACGCGATATTGAAAACCGTAAATTGGTGTCTTTGTAATTGTAAATAGGCATATTTATTGATAACTATACCTTATTAAGTACTTTAATATTAATTAGGTAAGTAAAGAGCCATTTCACAAGCGAGTGTAGTACGATTTTTTAAGATTATTTTGTCAAAAACGGGACTTAATCGCGTACACTTACTTTTATTATTTCCCTGACGTTTCGAGCGTGCCGTAACGCTCGTGGTCGCAGGTAGACTGGCGTGGTGGCAGGGAGTCTGCCTGCGACCACGAGCGTTACGGCACGCTCGAAACGTCAGGGAAATAATAAAAGTAAGTGTACGCGATTAAGTCCCGTTTTTGACAAAATAATGAGTGAAAATCGTGTAAGTTTAAATCAGTACATTTTTTAAGATGTCGAATTGTCCGTAGAACTCCTTAGTAAGATTCCGACATCTTAAAAAATTACCACTATACCCACATAATAAGCAGCGCCATGTTAGGTAGGTTCTTAAGAAGCAAGGATGATTAAGACATGGATGGACGATGCCTATACAAAATCGCGTTCCTCGAACCGTTAGGCTATACGTCTGTTTTCGGTACTGAGTGCCACAGCGCCATCTGTTGAGTCTGGAGTCGAGTTATTCTGTCAGCGTTAATCACCGAACAAAATATTAGAGACTAGAATTTATATATTTAATCTTAATTGCACAAAATAAGATGGTACAAATGGCGGACTTAATGCCATAAGGCATTCTCTACCAGTCAACCAATGGGCTTAACAGAAAGGTTAAGTAGGAATTTAGTGTTTGTGGTGACCGATAGATGACGCTAGTGCTTTAGCCTGAAATAAGGGAACGCGATTTTGTATAGGCATTGTCAATCCATGTCTTAATTAATCATCCTTGTTAAGAAGGTAGTACTTCGTAGTACAGTCGGCAGCAGACGTAGCTAAGCGAGTGAGGTGTTCAAAATGAAACGACCTTATTGTGAAGAAAATAAGGGTGTTACCACACCAGATCAACCGTCGATCGATGGTATAATGGATTGGTCGACGTCGCATAATGAGGCAATGCTGTACCTTACGAAATATCGTCAGTAATGACACTAAAGCAAAACGGCCTATTTACTCGTAATTATAATTAGCTCTGGCCGATCTTAACCCATTCATGGCCTAGCTCCGACGAGCGCACAACACTATAGAAATCGTATTTTGCTAAAACGTATGACTCAGCTTATGGGTCAAGAGCCTGCCGGTTACGCTAAGTAAACCGCTGCTTATAGACGGAGAGCTGGCTACGTCAGATATGACTCAATAATGAGAGCAACAAAACCCCTCCAGTTTTTTTATTTGTCAGTTTGCTATACTTTGTTTATTTCTAGATCCGGCCATCTGGCTGCTGTTCATTGGTGGAGATCAAAGAATAATACACCACTTCAAGAATACAAATCCTAGAGTTCTGGTTTTGATGCAATACTGTGGAAAAATATGTTATTGCCATGAGATAATTAGGTTATATCATTGCCATGAGTTTCTATAATGAAATTCATAGTTTGTCTCCTGCTTTTGTTTCCGCAATAATACGCAATATTTTTTGTTCTAATGTAAAATATAGGCCCCGTGCTCTATAAATGAGACAATTTCGGCAGTTTTTACCTATTTTGGTATTATTTTTTTCTAGGTGTAAAATTTTGCTAGTCTGCCTGTCTTTCCTCCACCCAATTAAAGCTGCCAGATGCCCGGATCTAAGAATATGGATATTATAGCAAACTACACGGATTTCGCTGCTCTCATTGTTGTGTCATATCTGAAGTAGCTAGCTCTTCGTCTATTATGAAACTCTGGCTACAGTTCTGCCCACAATGTAACACAACTCGTCCGTTTAGTTACTTCGGATGCTGTCTCCACGGTTTGTGTAAGAGCGTTTTCACATTGTCCGATCCGATATCGGATACCTCAAGGAAAAAAGAAGCTGCTAGAAGATGCCCTTTGGCATTAAGTTCGCCGTTTTTCGTTGTTGCTTTCTTTTGAGCAATGGACATTTGGTATTTTAAGACAAAAATATTAAAAGCACATATTTTTAATCTGTCTTCTTTGTGGTCCTACTCATACGATTATTTTCGACTAAATTTCCGCTGCGTCTACTTTTAATCTGTGTACCTGTTCTATTTTATTGAGGTGTGCAATAAAGAGTATTTGTAAATTGTCCTATCCGACATCCGATATCGGATCGGATAATATGAAAGCGCTCTAAAGTTGGGGCCAGACGGCAGATTGCCGCAGATTCTGCCACGTGACCTTGGTTGGAGCGAGTTGTTGAAGCGAGCGGCTACATGGCTGACAACCAACCAACCGCTTCTGCCGGCCGCGGCGTTTAAAGGTCATGTAGAATTTGGGACCAACCACTAGCTACATGGTTTAAAATCTCTGTTTTCTGCCAAGGTCTCGTGCATGCGCGGATCCAGGATTTCGTTCAGGGGGGGGCACTTTCCTTCACAAAAAATCTCGCGGTCCGCACCGATGGGCCCCGTAGTAGGTATACGAGGTTTACGCTTCAGGGGGGGGAAATTGCCCCTGTTGAACCCCCCCCCCCCCTCCTCTGTATCTACACCTGGTCTCGTGGCAGAGGGCTGTGGTTGTATGCCGCCTGCCCCCAACTTAAGGGTTGAGTTATAAGTTATTCAGTTGGCGGCGACGGGCCTCGGCAGCGCGATCTCGTTGTCGATGACGTCGTCTTCGTCTTCGTCATCGCAGGCGTCCTCCGGCTCACCAAGAGCTCGAACGAATTCTGTGAACACATTGGATATGTCAGGGCTGATATGTCGACGGAAAAGCGAAAACTTCATAAAATTCTTCAGTTACCGTAGCCTATGGACGCCTGCAACCCCAGAGGATTCACATGCGCGTTGCCTCCCCTTTAGAACCCCATACACCCCTTTTTTGAACCTTATATTGTAGCCCGCTGGGAAAACCTCGGCAGGGAGTTCATTCCACAGCCGCAGCGTTCGTGGGAGGAAATTCCTATTAAATTGTACTGTGCGTGACCCTGTAGGGTGTGAGGAAGAACACCCTGCCGGCGGCGAGCGGAGCGGTGATAAAAGCTGCCGTGGGCATTATGGTGATGGGCATGATGATGTTTGATATGTCAAACAGTTCTTCGGAGCACAACCAGAGGAGGCAATGCAATGTCTCTTCTTAGACTCAAAGGTTCAATATCGCTCGTGAGTTTGGGATCGTCGACGATCTGCACACCGTAACCAGGTGCTCCCGTCCAAAGGTTGCAACAGTACCATGTGGGGTCTGTTGCTTTGAAATGTGGAGAAAATCTTTCGGTTTTTTCAATTTTTACGGATAAAAAGGAAGGAATCCAGAACGCGTATCATGGTTATCATTTTATCGCCTATCAAGTCATGCATCACTTTCGCACTTACCTTACATACTTGTTAGAACGTGATAGCTATGGTGACAGGCGATAAAAATCCGACCATATTAGGCTAGCAGAAATTCTTCCTTTTACCTACATTATGCCTTTCGTTTTATTCACTTATACAGTGTGTAAATTTTATACGGGCGTATATTGTACCTACTGGCGATTAATATTGGACCTAGGGAACCTATTTACATTTATTTCTTTATGAAAATAAGGATTTTTTTTCATACATAATAATTCAGCCCGCAATGTATTGCATCCATGACATTTAAATTACCGATGCGTCATGTCAGTTATGTCAGTTTTAAATCAGGTGTATAGCGTACATTGGTGCCCAGTAGGACTTTAAAAAATCGTTACGCATAATTAATAACACTATTTAACAAAATTATTATACTATATGAGTCCTATTGCTGGATACTATAGGTGGATAAAGTATACGCCCGTATAAAATTTACAGGCTGTATAATACTTACCTACATTTAGCTTCGTTATCTACGTAAATGTCCTTAAAATTAACCCTTACCTAGGAAATCAATACGACCATCTCCATCTGAATCCACTTCCTTGATCATGTCTTCAACTGAAATGGAGTAAAACATATATGTTAATTAATAGTTTGGCTGCTCATGGGAACAAAATACTAATGGCAAAACACAAAACTAGCCCCAAGATTCGGCTCATAGATGTTAGATGTTCCATCGGTGGTGAAGTGAGTGTTGGTACTTAATTTCCTTAGATACTGCAGCACTGCACGCAGATCTGACGTGCAGATATACCTCCGATTATGCTTGTCGAAAACATAGTGCCATTCCGAAGCTACAATATACATGTGCTACTACAAAGTTTAGGCTGTATCCTTACTTTCCTCCTCAGACAAGTCTTCTCCCAAACACTGAAGAACCGCACGCAGGTCAGATGCGCAGATATACCCCCGGTTGTGCTTGTCGAACACACGGAAGGCGTCCCGTAGCTCGCGCTCCTCCTGTTCGGCGGAGCTGGCGCCGCTGCCCACCGACATGGACTTGGAGAGGATGCTGACGAACTCCTCGAAGCTTACGTTGCCGTCACCTGAAAACGCACTGCTTGTTAATTTAGATCAGATATTTCAGATATCTTCTTCCACTGGTCTCCACTTAAACCTTTGTTGGAATGATGTTGAGATCTATCCACCCTTGCAGCATGTCTTGAAGCTCCTCGATGGGTGCGAGTGTCTCATCACCAGGCCAAGCTTCTCCTAGTCTACTGAGCCCACCATTTGATAATTACGTCGGAATAGACTTTAAGTATTTAGGTTCTCACCATCGCTGTCCACCTCTTGCAGCATATCTTGAAGCTCCTCGACGCGTGTAAACTGCCCCAGACTGCGCATGACACGGCCGAGTTTCTCCTAGTCTACTGAGTCCACTATTAGATAGATAGTGAGGTCGAGACACTTGCTCAGTAGGGAATATTAAAGAGTGTTTATAGCTTCTCACCATCACTATCCACCTTTTGCAGCATATCTTGATGCTCCTCGACGCGTGTGAACTGTCCAAGAATGCGCATGACACAGCTGAGTTTCTCCTAGTCTACCGAGTCCACCATTGGATAGATAGTGACATCAAGAGACTTTCCCAGTAGGGAATATTAAACAATGTTTACCTTCTCACCACCGCTGTCCACCTTTTGCAGCATATCTTGAAGCTCCTCGACGCGTGTAAACTGCCCCAGACTGCGCATGACACGGCCGAGTTTCTCCTAGTCTACTGAGTCCACTATTAGATAGATAGTGAGGTCGAGACACTTGCTCAGTAGGGAATATTAAACAGTGTTTAGCTTCTCACCATCACTATCTACCTTTTGCAGCATATCTTGATGCTCCTCGACGCGTGTGAACTGTCCCAGAATGCGCATGACGCGGCTGTGTTTCTCCTAGTCTACCGAGTCCACCATTGGATAGATAGTGACATCAAGAGACTTGCCTAGTAGGGAATATTAACCAATGTTTAGCTTCTCACCATCGCTATCCACCTCTTGCAGCATATCTTGAAGCTCCTCGACGCGTGCGAACTGCCCCAGACTGCGCATGACGCGGCCGAGCTCCTCCTTTGTGATGGTGCCGTCACCATCTTTGTCGAAGAGACGGAACGCCTCGCGAAACTCTGAATGACAAAAAAATACAGTCGTGGTTTTCAGTGACGTAGTGAGTAGTGGGGCAGCCAGGGCACGTGCCCTGGGCGCAATCAAGAGGGGGGCGCAAAAAACTAAGTATTGAAAAATAATTCCATCCAAATCGGCAAACAAGGCGAAAATATTTTTTTCAAAATAATTTCATTGATTTCATCATACATTTCTTTCTGAATATACTGCGAATTAATGTATAATACCTACCTAGGTATAGACCTAGGTACATACAATTAGCAAAATTTGTAAACCTAGGTCACAAACTTGGATTATTTATTTATTGTTTTTTTGTTATAAGTATAAATAATACTTAACATTAAAATTTATTGGGCCAACATCACAAACAAGTCTGCACAAAAATCAGGCCTACCAGATTTGACGCACACGATGATTGTATAAAGTTACTGGATCAATACCCAATTTATGAATGAATTCATTGATAAATTGGGTATGCAATTATGAACCCGAATGTACCTGACGTAACTTTATAGAAGAAATATATTTAAATGCTCATTGCGTAGTAATATCGGTGCTATCTCTGCGTACCAAATTGGTGGTTGCTTCCGGAAAACGAAGAGTTCCGTTCCGTACATCACTCAATTTTAATAATGTTTTTTTCGGTGTACTGCCATTTCACCGAAAATTCTTTCGTCCAATTTCATTTTCCAAACAACTTATCGCATAATGTTTAGTTAGCATACCAACGTTTACCAAATTAATGTTTTGTATAGTTTTATTTGGCCGGATTTTTTATTTGGCATAGGTTAGGTTAGTATGCCAAATAAAAATATGCAAAAAATAGGTATGCGAAACGATATTTTGCCATCTGATAATTCTGCCAAATGAAAAAACGGGAAAAATTGTTTGGGAAGTGATAGTTTTCCACACAATTTTCGGCCACATATAAGTAATTAATTAGTGTAATTACAAATTTTCCGCATGCGGTAGTGACCTCTAAAACTTGTTTAATAATTCTGAAAAAAATACGTCCATCATCTTTCATGCCAAATAACACAATGGGAGTGCCTCGAAAAATATAATAAAATTAATAAATATGAAAAAAACTATTTATGTCACTACCACATGCGGAAAATTTGTAATTCTTCAATTAATAGTTAAATGAACTTTTGTTTAGTATAGGCTAGTAGACAAATTAGCGTCTGCTTTCGACAAAGTCAATAAAAAAACAGTATTTTTTTGGGTTTTACGTGGCACCAAGTGGCACGTTTTTAAGGGAAATTAATTTCAGAAATTCCTTGGGATTTCCATATGTATACAAAATTGTAGCTAAATCGGTCCAGTAGCTTATGAGGAAATTGAATCTGTAACAGACGGACAGGAACCCTAAAAATCATCAGCCGACTATATGGTGGTGAAAATAGCATCAGCTATTTAGCATTATGCCAAAATAGCATGAACTCCGTATGTTCATATGACCAGCGATGGTATTTTCACCACGACACAGTCGGTTGTAATTTTTTTATGTAAGTATATAAATACATCTAAATTATCATCTGATAAATTTTCCATTGGGATGCGAGGACAATTTTTGAGTGATTAAATAGCTACCGTTCCTCAGCCCACCAAGGGGCAGCTAATCTTCACGAGGCTTCATTATACATCGCCCTTAAGCACTTCACAAGTTATCGCTTATATCTTATTAGGTCAGGGACGTGATTGGTCATGAAATTTGTTCCTGGCATATTAGTTATTACGGTCCATTCATCATCAAGATCATCATCTCAGCCGTAAGACGTCCACTGCTGAACATAGGCCTCCCCCTTGGACCTCCACACGTACCGGTTGGAAGCGACCCGCATCCAGCGTGTTCCGGCGACCTTAACAAGATCGTCTGACCATCTTGTGGGTGGACGTCCTACGCTGCGCTTGCTGGTTCGTGGTCTCCACTCGAGCACTTTTCGGCCCCATCGGCCATCTTCTCTACGTGCAATGTGGCCTGCCCATTGCCACTTCAGCTTCACACAACACACGAATCCACATACACGGTCCACTACGTACAGTCAATTTGTAGAACATCCAACAAAAAAAAAATAACATAAGGGCGAAGTTTTGATTCGTGCCCGTTTTACATCACTACGCCCCTGGTGGTTTTTGTGACAAGAAAATATAAAAAGTTCTTTTTCGTAAGAGTCCAGTGGCAACTGGAAAGGGAAAATTTTGAGAATAACATAGTTTTTGGTTGTCTATCATTCACGGAGTGCTTCCTAGTTCCAACTCGTATCCACTCACTTATTTATTCCCACAAGATGGCACTCTCGGGTTTTGCTGAATGCTTTGAGTGGAGCCGTCGTAGGACTGATCTTTCACGTTGCAGGTTTTAATTAAAAAAAAAGGTCATTTGTCAATTCTATAAAACCTATCCTCCCACCTATCATCTGCGTCCGCATGGTGTCGCTATTCTAGGCTACGGTGGACGCCTTCCTATCGAGATTTGTCTGATCTCTGAGACAGCCTCAATAACAAGACAGCCTCACTCCTCATCTGCATCCGCGTGATGCCGCTGGTCTCGTCCACGGTGGACGCCTCCCTGTCCAGATTTGTGTCGGCGGCTGGCTTCAGGGACATCACCTGACGCTGGGCGCGTGGGGGCTACACTGATTTCTGATACAGTCGGCTGCCGGCTATAACAATAACAACAGAGCCTCACCCTTCATCTGCGTCCGTGTGATGCCGCTGGTCTCGTCTACAATGGACGCCTTCCTGTCCAGATTTGTGTCGGCGGCTGGCTTCAGAAACGTCACCTGACGCTGGACGCGTGGGGGCGACACTGATCTCTGAGACAGCTGACTGTGACAAAAACAGAAGTTAAGTGTATGAAATTATTAGAAAAGGTCCTAGTCATTTCCATCTTGCATATTTTGGAATTCATTGCCTACGCCCTAGATTAAATGGCTCGGTTAGAAGGTCAATAACCTACCAATTGTTAATTAATTAATTATCTACGCTCATTCAGCTTAAACTGGAGTAAGAGAATTCTCGCATCGCGAAGTAGCTATCAATATAAGTCAGTTTAATTTAGCATACTTATCTGACTCTTTGACTGACGGTGTGTGCCGAAGATTTCTGTTCGCCGTACCGCACGTCTATGTTCCCACTTCCCAGTTTATTAAAACCTAGCTAAGCATTCAGTGGTTCTAGACTCACGAAGTTAGTTAGAACTAAAATATTTGGAGTAACGCTTTAATAATATCTATCTGTTAAGCTTATAAGTACACCTACCGACAATATTTCCCTGTCAACGTAATCCACAAATAAGGGTTCCCGAAAATCCCCAGAGAGGACGCAAATCTTACAGAAATAAAATCCTTCACATGCGTGTGTAAATGCTTTCGTTACGTAACGCAATAAGGAAGGGTGACCTTTTGACCGTATGATTCCCGGCGCTTACCTAAAAATATTTAGGGGTACCAGTGAATACGGCTCTTTAGTCGGTGCATGAAGTTGTATGCGATTTTCGACACATTGCCGACTACCGAAGTACCGACGATACAAACAAATGCCGCAATATTAGGCACTAATAGGCAGTCGGGGCAAAGCAAGTGCCTCCAATAGGGGGCAACTACGCCTACTTATTATGTTCAAAAATGGAAATAAAGTACTCGAGAATCTTCTGCTGCCCACCTCCAACAAACCATCTTTCGCGTCCCTTACTGGTAAAAGTGCCGTCACGGTGTGGAAGAGCCTCTAACTCTTTACGTATGATTGTATTTAGGGTAGATACCATTGCCATTGGAGAGGGTGGCAACAGGAGCATCCCCCCCCCCCCCACCCTGACACGTAAGTCTCGTGTGCTACAGCGACTACAGGTGCGGACCGCAAGATTGTTTGTGAAAGAATTAGCCCCCCCCAGAATGAAATCCTGGATCCGTGCTTGCCTGTATGGGGATAATGGCGGTTGTTCCATCTGACTATATTCTGTGAAAATTATGCGATTTTTTGCATGAGCTATAGAGTCCTTAACTGCATCCATTAAATTTGTTCCACAGATGTTTTGAAAGTTCTGGTTTATACTGGTGGTATGACAGTACGGCTCACCTACGGTTGGTAACAAAACAAGCGTTTGAAAAAGGGCCCTATGTTTATCCTGCGGCCCTTTTCAGTCCGCGTGAACGTATTGAGACCCAAAGCTTGCGAAATAGAATGAAATATAAGGCAATAATTGTTTTTTTTTGTTTAGGTATTGGTATTTGCGCTGGGTAAAGTATTAGGTTTAAAAGTTGTTTTACAAATTCCGATACTATATTCATTTAGCCAGTTGATTGGCAAATTTTTACATTTATTCTGTGGGTCGGCCTCAAGCGTTCTTTTACTTGTTAATACAGCTTCTTCAGTCTTTAAGTTATTGGAGTAATTAATCAAACACAAAACAAGCGGGGTACTATCGCCAACACTGTTAACTGGCCATTTGTATTCCCTATTGCAACGGTATAAGGTCTACCGATGGCCGTTTAAGGGTGTTACTGTTTGTCAGAAAATAATTTACATATACCTACCTACATAGCCTACCTATTTACAATTGACATGTAGACCCGTATCCCACGTCCTTTACATTCAGATAAATATGATAGATAATCAGATTACTCCGATAGCTATTGTCGGCTTTGATAATTTTAATATAGGATTATCTGAAAGAACCAAATCGTTAAAAATTGATAAGTCTGATTAAGCATCTCTGTTAAGCCGCTTATACTAGAAGTTATAGAGCGGCGGGGTTGTATCCCGGTATTTTTCAAATAAATCCTACTTATTTCTGAAAGTAGGTTAAATACGTTGACTACGTCAAGCCAAAACGCCAAGCGTCATAAAGACGAAGCCATTGAAACCTCAATCTTCAAAATCAGCTTGTATGACCTTTTGAAGCTACGACACAAGGGCCCAATTAGACAACCGAAAACGATCCAATCCTCGTGTCACAGTTTGGCATGTCGAATAGGGGCCCAGACTTATGCATATCTACTTAAGTACTTAGGTACCCACATAGACAGCTAATCTAAAAAAATCCTAATAGTCGTCATAAAACGAATTCGAATGATCCGAATGTCCATTACTCTTTAAGCAGTTAAGTACCTATTTAGAAATGCCAACCCTACATTTATTTCACGGGCGGAATAAAGAAGGCTTTGAAAAGCTGATATTTTAGCTTCAATGTGAATAATTTGGCGAGGGTCGAGAAAAGAGCGAGAACACCTCGACCTTGGGATAATAAGCCCTGTATTATTCCCATTGTTTTACAAATTTACATTTATTCCTAGTGTGAGAGAGAACGTGGGCAAACGAAGCACATGTATCATTTAAATTAGTGGTTCTTAATCGGTGGACGACATTTAGGTATTTGAAATACCTAAATGTCGTTTAAGATTCGAGCTCGGAAATTAGTTGGCAAAAATTACACGTTTGGGGGGTGGGAAGTGCTGACAATTTCATCAAAGATTACCTACTGAGAGGCAAGCATGGGGGGACAAAAACATGCCAAAAATTTTGATGTGATTAATTAATCAATTGATAAGTTTTCGCAAATACTGAAATATCGCAAACTCAATATCAAAACAAAACATGGTTAATACATCGTAATTACTCGAGAAGTTCGCGATTGCGAACATCTAGGTAAATGTACTGAATAAAAGTTGTAGCTGCAAACTCAGCTTTACAAGCTTTAAAACAAAAAGGCTTAACTTCATTGAATGTTTACACCATTTACGTCTCTTTTCAGTACGACTTTACTCTGCAGAGGGATTTGTATCGATTGACGCCCGCCGAGCCATCGAGAATTTATGAATTTATTACAAATCTCTCAGCTAAGGACGCTGTAAGTGTTTACTTGCCTATTTATGGACGAATTGCTTGTGCATTTAGTGAATTAATTTGTGATGGATTTTATGCTACGTGGCAACAAGCGTACAACACGCCTGATAGTATTCTGTAACTGTATCCTATGGACGCCTGCAACTCCTGGGGTGTTACATCTGCGTTGCCAAAAATCTATACTCCCTTCTGCCCCATGAACCCATATGTGCTTAGTCCTTCCAGAAACCCCAGACCGGGAGCTCATTCCACAGCTGAAGCGTTGACAGGAGGCAATTCCTCGGAAACCACACAGCTTTCTTATCCCACGACAGTGGCAAACAAGCATACGGCCCGCCTGATGTTAAGCAGCTCCCGTAACAGGAAGATTCGCTGTTCAAACTCAAATAATTTATTTGTAAAAACATAGGTAAGTACATTGTAAGGTATTTTGATAGCTAAAGGGACATGGATCCCCGACCCTTACGTCAACGCACGGCATCCTCTTTGTGGCAACCTTACTCACCAGCAGGAACACAACACTGAATATACCTAACGTTCGTAACGTTCCAGGGTGTGAAGATGGGGTTGTGATAGATGAGTTTATACTTTTTAAACGTATACACTACCCACCTGTATACCTAGTGAATGAGTTATTAATCTTATAATTACAGGTAACTAGTATATAAGTATGTTTTTAGATTAAAAATAAATTCAAGGGTAATAAACAAGGTCTGTAAGTGTTGGAGTTTAACAACATTTAAATCCAAAAAAATCATTTATTTTATTTAGCAAATGTTATTCAGTATTTGCAGGCCGTTAGTAAGGTAATAGGGCCTTTAAAGTGGTCGGTTTACAAAGATAACCCTTATTAAAACTTGTGTTATCAATCTCATAGTAACCGAAAGTAAAAGAGATTCATTTGATGAATTAATCAACGTGTTCTCATTAATAGATTAACTAATCACACGGTAAACTGTGTACAATAAATCAGTCTAGTATTTCAGCCCGCTCGGCAAACTAGGCTCTTGATTCCCAGTTCACACGAACCCTTTTGGGATTGCGTAGAAAATTGAAACACAAACTCTTGGGTATTTCAATCAAATTGTTAAATTTAGTGCGCAAAAACCTTCACTTTTCAGAACATCTAATATACTTTATGTTTCAATGCGATAGGTACCAAATTAAGACTGAAAAGAGAAATTATACAGTTAAATGAAATTTGCTAACATTTAACACGAACTAGACTATCTGTATTTATTTATCAGGTACAGAGTAAACAACGATACCATGACACAATTACCATGACATACTTATGACACAATTACCATCTCTTACTTATTGACTAAAACTGGCCACGTCAGATATAATATGACACAATAATGATAGCAATAAAACTCGTCTGGTTAGACTGCTATACTATCCTTCATGAAATAAAACAATTAAAAACGGATTTTATCGCGTGTACTGAGCTTAAATTACATCCCGACGTTTCGAACACTTTACAGCGTTCGTGGTCAACGGGTCGACTGAGGAAAAATGTACAATTACCTCCGTTCAAAAACTATCACAATATGCAAACCTACCCACATATTAAATATTAAACAAATTTAGTGTTTGCACATGCCAGAGGGGCCTTTATAAAAACAAATTATTTATTATTACAAAACAAATTATTAAACAAATTATTTTATTATTATTAATTATTATTTTTATTTTATTTTTAAATTTTTAAAATTAGTATTAAATTATTATTAGTGTCCACACTGTCCACCATTATGGTCTCACAGTCCTATGTCTAGCTTGCTCCTTAACCAAATGAATAACTGGATCCCAAGCTGGTGGTACCGAAAAACCATCCTCTCTGTTGAAATTTGGATATTTTTTAATCTCGATTGCCTCTTGCAACATCCGGGGAATGTATCGTTTCTCCTTGACGAGGACTTGCGGTTTGTCAAATTTAACTGAGTGGTTGGGCCTTGTCGTCAGCTTCACCATGTTTTTCTGGTATACTGAGCCGATGCGTTTACAGACTAGAGAATACGAATAATATAAATATGTTAACGGACACGCAGGTACTATACGTAGACACGGCCTGGACGTCGATGGTGTGAGCTGACGATATCTCCTTTGATTACTACTACGAACATGAGCCTCCCGCGATTATCCATCTGGAATCTTGGGCCAAACAGTCGCCTCCACCTCCCCTTACAGCAACCCCGTTCCTCACACTATGGTTACCCTGAGTTCATAACGATTGACAACTCACTGGGATCAAAGATCTCTCTGAGCACTGATACACGCTGGTAAATAACACGAGACACATGATCATCATAATAACACAGTAAGAAACTCCATGAACTGATACGAGTAGAAAGATAAATATTAAAGCGCTTACCATTGATTTGTTCGCGCACAATAACCTTCTCTCCTCCCGTCGTCCGGCTATCTACCCTACAACCCACTCATAAAAAATCCGTCCATACTAAAAGCGATATTGAGATCGAACGTGACTGCCACCGCCATCTATCTGAAAAACCGGCAAGCACGAACTGCTTCGCGATATTCGCGACACTCCCGCCCCTTAAGAAAAATAAAATTATAGGAGCATTGAAATCAGATCAGTTTAATCAGTATCAGTAAACAGTTGAATCAATAAATATGTAATGTGAACTTTATTGTGCATAGCCACAGATAAGCAATGCACATGTGCGAGCCATAGGACTAGATATGATGTTTGACCTAAGAAGATTGTATCACTCTTGTGCTTTGCGCCCGGTTAGCTCCAGTGTCCGTTTGAGATTTGCGGAGTTAAAATTATCATAAAATGGATTCGAAACACCATTTTGTGTCATGAATAGGTGCAATAATTAAAGAAAATACGGAATGGTAAGTATGGTAACATATACGAGCGTATTATACCAAAACTAGCTTACAAGAATAATATTGAGAATTATTCGAAAATGCAGAGTGATGTGTCACATTGAATGGCGGCATATCGATATGAGATGTACGATTCAGAGGCGAAATCTACAAAACTCGTGTCATGTTTCTAGGTCCTATTTTCGGTTTAGGCTGAGGGTGGTCTATCAGTTTCAAAGTATCATGACAAAAGTTCCACAAATACTCATAATTAATATTACTGCTGATTGATTATAATGATTATGCAGATTATCTCATCGAAATATCTATAAAAGTATCGACCTGTGCCCCAACGCTATTAGCACAGATATCTGACAGCTGAGGTAATTATTTGTCAGATATACTGACAAGGTCGATTCCTATACAAAACATAGACAAGCGCGCCTCTATGCTAAGAGCAACTAACGCACTAAAGAGGTTGGTTGTCTGTGTGAATGTGAATAACAATGTAGCTGAGCTGTCCATTCTCGAACCTTTCTTCTTGCCCTTTCCGCTGAGAGTAGGGATGGCCTTGTGAAACTGAGCCAAGCTATCGCGTCCCTCTGAGACTGGTCTGAGCGAGTACCGATGGCTGTGCTGATCTGATCAAAGCAGGATCCCTAGACTGGTCTGAGCGTTCATCAGTGCCCGTGTTGAGCTGATTACAAGCAGGACCCGTAAACTGTTCTGAGCGTTTACTGAGGTCTGGGCTGAGCTGAGTATGATCAAACTGTTCTGAGCGTTTACTGAGAGGTCTGGGCTAAGCCGAGTAGGATCAAACTGTTCTGAGCGTTTACTTAGGTCTGGGCTAAGCTAAGTAGGATTAAACTGTTCTGAGCGTTTACTAAGGTTACACTGACTGAGGTCTGAGCTGAGCTGAGCAGGATCACCGTCGCAGTTTATTACATTAGAAGAAACCTGTTTGGACTGAGTGTTAGGATTCTTGTAAACTAATCGGTATATTTCTAGGATGAACCATTTACTAATGTTAGGATTTATATTTTACGTTAAAACCTGTCCCTTGTACGTCAACATTCATATGAGTAAGCAATGTGATGATTCTTAAATTTAATCTTTTATAAGTTAATCAAATTAGCATCGATCAATCCTAGTGCTATATCAACCCCTTCAGAATATCTACTCCTTCAAAGAACAATTTTAAGAGGAATTAGTAATACTCTATTAATTACTACTATAACAGCTAGGTTAGCTTTCAAGGATTCAACGTACCACAACAAATGTACTTCCGAATTAAACGCGGAACGTCTAAAACTTTAAATGCATTATCCTTTAACTCTTTTGACTTCACAGTTTTTTATGACTTAATTTCTGGCATAATGTTTGATGTACCTGCTAATGCCAAAATGTACAATGTCCTCTTTTAAATATACCTATTGTCTGTACTTCAACTACGACTTTATTGTACTGGTTCTTACAACTGGATGGCTATCTACATATAATACTGTCGAGATCATCTGTTTGTTACTGGTATGTGCTCGACAGCCCTTCCCAATAAACGAATAAAAAGGGCCGTTTACGTAAATTTCCAGTCATACTCTAATAATTTACAATGATAATGGGAAGGGTTTTGATAGTTGTACATAACCTGGATATAACAAATCCAAAGTGTTATTGAACTCTGAGCTATAAACAATTAATTTCAATTGTTCTTCTGGCGTGGTATCAAAAACTCGTTTGTTTAACCAAGTTACATCCCCGTAGAGAATCATCCTTCTACATTGTACATACCTACTGCCTGTACTCCGTTTACATATAGAATGTGAAGGTATTCAAAGTTTAGTAACTAATTCACGACTTCTTTTAACTCAACAAGCGAAGTACAATCATATCTAGTACCCGTGGGATACCTTTAGACTGGGCTGAACAAGGTATAGAATCAAAACCCTACATATCATTTAGCAACCATATCGTCAGTTGAAAAACAGGCGATTTTTTTCAAACCATTTTTGTAGTCAAACACTAGTACGTATATCGTAAGCGTGAGCAAGACTTATGATATTTGAATTCGTTTTTATGGCCAAGAACTTATCAACCGCAAACAAAGTTGTTTTTCAATTATTTTGGTAGGTACTTATTTTGTGACACCATTATTATGTGTGCGTTTTTATTATAACTGATAACCAATTTATTTCCAATTTCAACTACTCCTCGACACTAAATTTCATACACATACCGTAAATATCCGTTTGCATGTTGGTACATACACCTACTTATTATTGTACCTTTATAGAATCAATCAATATACGTGGGAATTTACAGTCGCACGGTGTTTTCCTAAAAATACTTCCAAGTATTAATTTATGATTGATTTTAATAGTATTTAAGTACCTCTATACATACATTTTCACGCGGCTACTTACATTATCAGACTATCACACCTTTATGATCATCTTTATTTATTAAACGTTGCTTGCATCTGAAATATATACATCTACCACTGAGTAGGCTTGACGGCCTTGACGCGGACGTTTCTTTGCGATAAATGTGATTGCATCTAATCACCAGCTATATTTATTATTATTTATTTATAAGCAGGCAAGCAGTTGTACAACTGATCTTGCCTGTATCCAGTTAACACGACAAATGATCAATGGCGAGTAATATATAAGTGCTTATCTAATCTGTTCTTGAATTGGTTGACATTTTGAGCTGATACCACATCCTCTGGTACTTTATTCCAGGTCCATACCACTCGGTTGCTCAGGAAGTGTCTGTATGGGTTACTGTGGGACCTTTGGCTGTCTAATTTCAAGTGATGGCCTCTCAGACGGGTGTTGTTGTTGCGCTTGCACATCTTGTGACATTCTTTGAGGTCATAGTGCCCGGATAATATTTCTATTACCCCCACGAAACCACATTTTAATTTCAACACCAAGCGTGTTGAACTAATCCCTTTTGTGCGTGCAATTCCCTTGAATCATCATTGATTATCTAAATACCAAAACCCTGTTCGTTATGATGTTATGAAAATGAAAGGAAAAACGTTCGAACATGAGATGTACTTTATAGGCGTTCTAATTACCGGTTACTCAAAATAGTAATATTTTGAAGTGACAGACTAAATCACTACTCGCGTGACCACCTTAGAATGATCTTTGTTAGGATAGATAGTTTCGATAAGTTTCGTACCTACCCTTTTATATTCAATTTTTATCACGAATAAAACGATTGATTCTGATTCTGATATTTAATTACTGAATATTACGTATCAAGCTCAAACCAGATTGTCGCAATGACCTGCCCTTTCTGAGTTACGCAGAAAAAATAATCTTACTTAATTATAAAATATCTTTCCAGCCAACACTTCACTTCAATATGAACTATGCTTGTTGCTATGATGGGAAATAACGAATCGTCCGTAGTTAAACTCTCGTCTTGTATTTGCATTTACACTATCTGCTAATAATTTGTCTATATCACGGTATTTATTAACTACTTCTTGCTTTCCAAACGTCATTTAAGTACAAATTTAAATATATAACATATTTAGTTTAAGGTTTTCACCGCAAACAGATAGTCAAACACGATTCGCCACTCTGTTTAAATGACATACGTTAGCATTATACAAATTTTCACAAAGTGGCCAATTTAAAGCTTATTATTGCTACCCCAAGGTTGTCTGGAAGGATCGCTCTCTAGCGATAAGACCGCCTGCTGACTGCCTCTACTTTTAATCTGTGTACTGTACTGTTCTATTTTATTGAGGTGTGCAATAAAGAATATTTGTATTATTGGTTTAAGCACTCGTACTTGTGCCTCATCATCATCATTTAAGCTGAAAGACGTCCACTGCTGGATAAAAGCCTCCCCCAAGGATCTCATCATCATTGGCCGCCCTTAACCAGCTGTTTCCCATGACTCTAACCAGATCGTCGGTCCACCTAGTCTGGGGCTTCCCACACTGCCTATTCCGCTACGCGGTCACCACTCAAGAACCTTTCTGTCCCATCGGCCATCGGTTCTGCAAGCAATGTGGCCCGCCCACTGCCACTTAAGTCTGGCAACTCTCTGAGCTATGTCTGAGCTGTGTGTACTTGTGCCTACATGTAGCCATATACTAACAGTAGGTACCCGAACGATGTTTAGTAAATGTCAAAATACTCGAAACATTGATTATCAGTTACGGAAGTTAATGGTAGTTATTAGGACATCTCTAACCATGTTTAACTTAAATCGTTTATAACAAGACCAAATAAATCAACAACTGGTTAATATTTAGGTCTGAGGTAAGTTTTCTAAAACCAACGGGAGATAAAGAACAAAGTCTTGAAATTTACCCGTATATCATTTCACCTACTCGTATAGGCACGGATCTTACATTGAGATTTAATTTGTGAGCACCTTGTAAATGTATCATGAAATATTTTAACTTCTACAAACTTATATATACAGATTTATACAATTATGGATACAATGTTTCAATTACACAAAATCATGGTACAAATTATGCCATGTAAAGTACCCCAAATCAAATAGATTGAGAAAGTGGGTAGAATAGAACGTAAGATTTGAGATTTGTTTACGTCGCATTACCTCAACTTATGAGAACCTATTATTCGTCACATTTAATGTTTCTTTGTTTAGTTTTAATTTCATTATTTATGTTTCATTCAAGATATTTTTTCAAGTAAAGCGTAAATAACATGTGCTACATGCACTGCGTACACTATTTTCAGTTTTATTTGAAGGTGTTACCAAGAAATGGACTGTTTCGTAAATACACTGAATTTCTGAGAGAACACTGAGTTTATGTAAGGTTCCTTGCAATAAGTGCACTGATAAGTAAGACACATGGTAGAATATATGTCCATTTGTACACATGTGGGACATATCTAGCACTCGTATGAGATGAGCGTATTAACCACTAAGTTACCGTTACACTACAATAAATGTTACCAAATGATCATTACTCAAATATAGTATTCCATAAAATCAATACGAACTACGAAACTTGGATTTTGGAAACCATTGACATTAAAATTTATTTTTATTACTCTGTTGTTTTGTTTTATTTGTATCCTTCTTAACTAAGTTTAATTTATCCCATGATTATTTCGTGTCAAGGAAACACAACAAAATAAAACATCAATGACAACGACTTTTAAGTTTTCAATTAACCATTTGATTCTAAATGCAGGCCTGGATTTCTTTTAGAAAAGGTATTGTTTGGCAATTACCTTACCGGCGCAGAAAGAAGACAATATTCTTCTTCTTATGCGTATTTATGCGTGACGCATCACATTTGTAGTTCAAACCAGGTGTATAGCATTTAAGTAAAATCATTTGTCGTGCAATGCACTTTACCTATATACATACAGTAGGTATGCCAAATAAATGGAGAGTCGACCAGACTCGAACTTAACTCAAATGAAACTCTGCTTTATTTATATATTTTTATACCACGACGGTGGCAACGAAGCATACTGTCCGCCTGATGCTAAGCAGTTACGTACATGTTAAAAGCTTAAATACAATTCGATAGGTTTTTTATTAGTTTTTAGCGTCATACACTGAATTGTACATGTAAATGTACATACTATTTCTCTTAGCATCGTCTCGGTGTTCATAGCGTAAGTGTACCATATAAATAAAGAGTAAGGTGTTCTAATATAGGGTCACGAAATCTTATTTAATCGCATCAAATATGAAGATTACAATTTACAGTAAACACGGAGTTATGACAGATGAGTTAAATATTTATTTTAAATCTTTCATTCGCCTAAATTCAAGACATCCTTTATTTGTGGACATAATTTTCAATGGTGTTAACACCGTATAACGTATCTGATCCCTACAGGAGGTTCTACGAGGTCAATTTGTACTCTTACGGACAATAATAAAACGGATTATGAGGCTGATTTATATTCACTTATGTACATTTTATAATTATCGTTTTTTCACAATAATTTCTCACAATCGCGACAAAGATTGACGTTTTCCTTGTGATTTGTGCTTATCTTAACTAACAGCGGCGCCCAGTCCAATAAAAGGAAAACGACTGCACCCATGCTCAATATACTTTTGAGTTAGCCTTCTCTTCAAACTTAATATTACTAGTTAACCATAGTAGAGTTCCATGGATACTTTTAAGGAGTAGCTCATACCGATGACGTTAGTCATTTATATTTCACAAACTCGAAGCCGTCCTGTAATCGTTATTTATCTCCGCCAAAGTAAAATAAATATCTCATTTTTGCCATAGTAATTTGGTTCATTGTCTTATCATTACTATAAGGACACGGACTATCTTTGGAATGTTACACCAGAGAAATACACTTCAAATATTGATAAGATTTGTTTAACGAGTCAACTTCGAAATTATAAGTCTGAATTACGCTCAATTTTTTTTTTTTACGATAACCTTTTATAGCTCAGTTCGAAGCTCAACTCAAACAAGAATGTCTTTAGATTCATCATGTAATTGCCCGTTACTTATTTCTCAAAACTTTCAAGTAAATTCTAAGGCAATTTGGAAAATATCATTTAAACACGAATGACTCTTCAAACTTTCGTCTTAACTACATGTTTTATTATGTACAAAGTTACTAGAACTATATTTACACTACAACGTGAAACATTAATCACAACGACGCTTAGCCTCGGCCGCTGACTGAGACGACGCTACCATGAATATTTCCTATAGTCTGAACTTGGGCTGAATTAAATGCTTGCTTGCTTATTTGACTCTGTTTTGCCTTTAATTTTCTCAATAATCTTAAAACTGAAACTGACCTTTCAGTTGATCCTTTTATGTATTATATTGTGTAGCTATACCCGACAAGTATCAACCGACACAGTGCTACTTTCAAAACTTTAAATTAAAGCAAAATTGCAATGCGATTATACATAAAATCTATTAAGTCGGACTTTCAATTTAGCTGACTTAAATATGGCACGGATGGATCTAACCAATCCCAGCACATCACCACCATGTCGTCAGCTTCACCATGTTTTTCTGGTATACTGAGCCGATGCGTTTACAGACTAGAGAATACGAATAATATAAATATGTTAACGGACACGCAGGTACTATACGTAGACACGGCCTGGACGTCGATGGTGTGAGCTGACGATATCTCCTTTGATTACTACTACGAACATGAGCCTCCCGCGATTATCCATCTGGAATCTTGGGCCAAACAGTCGCCTCCACCTCCCCTTACAGCAACCCCGTTCCTCACACTATGGTTACCCTGAGTTCATAACGATTGACAACTCACTGGGATCAAAGATCTCTCTGAGCACTGATACACGCTGGTAAATAACACGAGACACATGATCATCATAATAACACAGTAAGAAACTCCATGAACTGATACGAGTAGAAAGATAAATATTAAAGCGCTTACCATTGATTTGTTCGCGCACAATAACCTTCTCTCCTCCCGTCGTCCGGCTATCTACCCTACAACCCACTCATAAAAAATCCGTCCATACTAAAAGCGATATTGAGATCGAACGTGACTGCCACCGCCATCTATCTGAAAAACCGGCAAGCACGAACTGCTTCGCGATATTCGCGACAGGCCTATCCATGACATGCTCACAGACTGCTGACCTTGGTCGACGGTGCTTTACATCGGCTATATGTTCCTTTACCCGAGTAGAGATGCTCCGCTTAGTCTGGCCTACATATGATAGACCACATTCACATTCCAGGAGTGCGATTTTTGAATCTCACCAAGTGACTAATTCTCACCGATGTGAGCGATTTCCGATAGTAAATCACTCACATCGGTGAGAATTAGTCACTTGGTGAGATTCAAAAATCGCACTCCAGCCTGTAGACCCCTGCACTCTGTAGAGGAGTAGCCGACTTCACTGACCTCAGGAACTGTGACATCTTCTTCATTGGCTTAAAGTAAGTTTTTATAGAAGCACGTTTCAAGATGTTGCCAATCTTGTCAGTGACTCCTCGGACAAAAGGCAAGATGGCAGGCCGGCGCTCAACTGTAGGAATCTTTTTCGGTACCACCAGCTTGGGATCCAGTTATTCATTTGGTTAAGGAGCAAGCTAGACATAGGACTGTGAGACCATAATGGTGGACAGTGTGGACACTAATAATAATTTAATACTAATTTTAAAAATTTAAAAATAAAATAAAAATAATAATTAATAATAATAAAATAATTTGTTTTGTAATAATAAATAATTTGTTTTTATAAAGGCCCCCCTCTGGCATGTGCAAACACTAAATTTGTTTAATATTTAATATGTGGGTAGGTTTGCATATTGTGATAGTTTTTGAACGGAGGTAATTGTACATTTTTCCTCAGTCGACCCGTTGACCACGAACGCTGTAAAGTGTTCGAAACGTCGGGATGTAATTTAAGCTCAGTACACGCGATAAAATCCGTTTTTAATTGTTTTATTTCATGAATAACTATTGCGGCAACCGAAGACAATATTATATACTATCCTTATTGCTAGATCCGGGCATCTGGCAGCTTTTAATGGGTGGAGATCAGAGTGACAGACTATCAAAAATTTTGAATTGGAATATACTAATAATAAAATATTTAAAAATTGCCGATGTTTTCTTAGTTTACTTATAAGGGAGGGGGCTAATATTTTAACATTAGAATAAAAAACATTGCGAATTATTACTGAAACAAAAACAGTAGGCGACAAACTATGAATTATACGTAGTCTGGCACTACTTTCCCCCAACAGAAACTTTTGGCAATGATATAATTTATATAATTTCCCGTAATATTGTATAAAACCCAAAACTCTAGGATTGGCTTTCTTGAAGTGGTTTGCATTCTTTATCTTTGACTTGACAGCTGCCAGATGTCCAGATCTAGAAATAAGCTTAGTATAGCAAACTTACTAGAGGGGTTTCGTTGCTCTCATTATTGTGCCATATTTGACGTGGCTAGCTCTCCTTCTATTATAAAATACGAATGCCGTACCTTTAAGAACTACCATCGACTCTGACAATAGGTATTAGCACTGCCCTATCTTAACTTCCACTCTGGCCACGACCCTGGAATCCTACTTTATAATAAAGGGTCGGCAACACGCATCTAACAACTTTAGTTACAGGCGTCCATATGCTACGGTAACTTCTTACCATCAGGTACGCCGTATGCTTGTTTGCCACCGTCTTCGTAGTATTTTATTTTATTTTTATTTCATAGTAAAACTTAGTGAAAACTTACAGCTAGGGTAACAAGATTACTCAGATAGAACTAGCTTTCTGGCCCAGACAATTCCTATTGGACGGGATTTTTTTTTGTATAGATCAAAGTGTCAGGAATTGATACCAATAAAATTGATAAGTGAATATTGGGCGCTAAGGTGCCAAAAAAATGGTAAAAATGGTAAAAACCAGTTTTTCGCTTCTAGAGGAAAAACTACAGCTCGGACAAAATAGTAGTTTATGTAACTGTTACGTAATAAGGGTCCTTAAAACATGAGTGTGGTTTTATGAAACGAGCCGCAGGTGAGTTTCATAATAAGATCACACGAGTGTTTAAGGCCTAATTACGTACAGTTGCATACACTGCTTTATCTACACTCATATTATTTATTCTAAATGCCATATTCGGAAACCATAGAATGGCCGCCATTGCACCGCCATGGCCAACTCGATTGTGCCGGCGGTCGGGGAGGCGCGTGTCGGGCTGTCGGCGGATGCGCGGGAGGGTGCAGGTGTACATTATGTTATCAAAACTCATATCACATCAATAGTTGAGCATGTAAAGTTAAAATTACGTTACTGCCACAGATAAAAAGCTTATCATAGTAAAATCGGTCGTGGTAATGCTAGCCATTGCCTACCGTTTTCGAACACGTTTTAGAGAACTTACAATATGAGTGTAGATAAAAAATTAAATGTAACAAATGTGCGCAATAAAAAAACAAAGAGAATGAGCCCCGGTTTTTTAGGGTTCCGTAGTCAACTAGGAACCCTTATAGTTTCGCCATGTCTGCCCGTCCGTCCGTCCGTCCGCGGATAATCTCAGTGACCGTTAGCACTAGAAAGCTGAAACACGCCAACAAAGTGGTAAAATAAAAAGTGGAAAAAAATGTTTTATTAGGGTACCTCCCCTATACGTAAAGTGGGGAGTGATTTTTTTTTCATTTCAACCCTAACGTGTGATATATTGTTGGATAGGTATTTAAAAATGAATAGGGGTTTACTAAAATCATTTTTTGATAATGTAAATATTTTCGGAAATAATCGCTCCAGAAGTAAAAAAAAATGTGTACCCCCCCTCTAACTTTTGAACCATAAGTTTTAAAAATATGAAAAAAATCTCAAAAGTAGAACTTTATAAAAACTTTCTAAGAAAATTATTTTAAACTTGATAGGTTGAATAGTTTTTGAAAAATGTTACAAAATAATTTCTGAACTAAGTTTGTAATTTAACCGTATAAGCAGGTGTTTATTGTATTGTAAATCGCAATGAAATGACGTACTTTCAAATAAAGTAAAAACGGTGAAAATCGGTTCACGCAATAAAGAATTATCCCATAAAAATCATCTTCCATACTTTAAGCTCGCGCGCAATACTTTACTTAATTTGCCGATAGATGTCGCTGTACGTGGAACGCTCATATCATATCCTACATGGCGGTGTTATTTTAACTCTTAAGTGGGGCACTTACTGTGACGGACGGAAAACTACGGATCCCTACACTGAGCGTGGCCCGACACGCTCTTGGCCGGTTTTTTACGAATTGCGGATGATCCTCTGGACGGATTTTGTACTACCGGGGCTCATTCCCTTTGGTTTTTTAATGCGCACATTTGTTACATTTAATTTTTTTTTGTCCGAGCTGTAGTTTTTCCTCTAGAAGCGAAAAACTGGTTTTTGCCATTTTGACCATTTTTTTGGCACCTTAGCGCCCAATATTTACTTATTGGTATCAATTCCTGACACTTTGATCTATACAAAAAAAATTCCCGTGCAATAGGAATTGTCTATACTTTTTATAATTTTTCCGCTAATTCTATCTGAGTAGATAGGCAATAATATAGAAACAGTGAGCCAATTAAATGTTTCCACAAGTAGAACATCAATATATTTTCATTTCAGGTACTAAACAAATATGTTTCTTAATAATTTAGATTTAGACGAAACGTACATTACATAAGTATCTACTACGCTCCGTGTCAAGTAACTACGCGAACACAAAAATGTGGAAAATATTAAACCTAAAGTGAAGTTACGTGGAAACCGTAGCTGCCTCTACGGCGTAGCAGGATCTTACGAAGTTATTCTTTATTTATCTCACAGGCCTCAATATGATGCGATAACGAGAGCAACGAAACCCATGTAGTTGGTTTGTTGTACTATCCTTATTTCCTTATTACTAGATTCGAGCACCTGGCAGTTATATATAACGGTGGAGGTCAAGGAATGCAATCCACGTAAAGAATACTATTCCTAGGGTTTGCTGTAGTGTTATCGAACGGGCGGAGCGTAAGCGAAGCAAGTTCTTACAAACAACTTCTGGCTAGTGGGACGTCTCGGCATTTCGATGACTTTTCGATTTTGAGAGTTTGTTCCGCGATAACTTTAGTAACGATTGTCTGATCTTCATGAAATTTGTTGGGGTTGTAGCAGAGATACATAATTATAATTTGAGAGTTCGTATATGAGCAGAATCGACCAACCAAAGGGTCATGGAGCTAGAAGGCGCGAAAAAATCATCATAAGGGTCTGGTTATATTGGTCATCTCGTTTGCAAGGAAATCGCGAGTTCTGAATTCGAGGCGGACTACTATTTTGTAGTTAATTATGTAATTAATTAGAATATTATCATAAAATAACTGCCCGGTCCCTGGATCCAGTAATAAGGATATTATAGCAAACTAACTAAAGGGGTTCCGTAGCTCTCGTTGTCGTGTCATATCTGACGGGGTACAAAGAGATAAGAGAATATCACATTGAAAACAGCACAGAACCGCTCATGCTTTGAAGGAGGAAATTCGACGCTGTATCGGTGAAATTCAGCCGAATTTATGCAAAATGGTCACGGAAATTTTTGACAAAAGAGTGCGTATTGCGTATGTGCCAGTAAAACCGTAGATGCCCGACGTGTCATTCCACACAACCTTATTTAGAGTATTTTATGATTTTATAAACAATAATATTATAACGAAATAGCAAATTCGATGACCGAAGTGATTCCATAAGGTTTAGAAACAAATCATATTAAAACGAAATAGCAAACGCGATGACCGAAGTGATTCCATAAGGTTTATAAACAAATCATATTAAAACGAAATAGCAAACGCGATGACCGAAGTGATTCCATAAGTGTTTCGTAAACGAAACACTAAAAATGTGTTTTCCATTAAATTCAAATCTTGCATTATTTTTTGGGACATTATACTACGTGCCCGTGAGGAAACGGAAAGATTTTAACAGTATATTCTAGATTGTATACAGAGATAAAAATTTCATATAAACTTTTTTGAAATTCGCCTAGTTTCAGAGTTAATACCAATTTAAAAATATATTTTTTATATTGTATTTCAATCATAGATATAAAATGGCGCTTGCCGCTAAAAGATAAACGAAGTGCGCAAAAGAGGAACCAACACGTATATGAAGATTCCATGAGTGCAAAAGAGACACACGATCATTTTGAAGGAGTGACAGCTTTTGAATTTGGGTAGTTAGCTTACGTACCCACGTCGTGACAGCTCATATTTTAGCGTGAAAAATATTAAACAATCGTGAATAAAATAACTTGGGATGAAAAAGGAGAAATATGGTGTCGTGTTGTGTTCCAGATTGGACTATTACTCATAGGAAAAACCCAAGTAATTACTCATTTCACAGGTTTACATGATATTCCGATCGATGTCTTTGAAACAATATTTTATGAAAATAGCAAAATAAATCGTGTAAGTATTTACTAGATACAATTGATTATTAGTGTTTCTTATACTGTGTGCCAATATTTTATCATAATAGTTAATATTCATGATTATTTTGTGTAAAAACCGAAACATTGATTCGACGCTAGGGATTGGCAAAACGTTTTAGGGACTTATATCGATAACTGTTCAATATGAAAATTATAATTATTGCTTCAAAAAAATCCAATGAATAAATTAATCTTATATTCACATTACGTCATTACGTAAGAAGATTAAATTGGGTTCTTATTACCTATATCCAGTTTTAAACGGGTTTTTTTTATTATTAAAGAT
This sequence comes from Pammene aurita, assembly GCA_947086415.1. Classification (NCBI taxonomy): domain Eukaryota; kingdom Metazoa; phylum Arthropoda; class Insecta; order Lepidoptera; family Tortricidae; genus Pammene; species Pammene aurita. The sequence goes on from OX352307.1 coordinate 8,368,400, forward strand.
TTTTTACCTTGCAGTAAGTACTTGTATTATTTCATTCAAATATGGCGCTCAACACATTTAGCGGAATTCGCTACCATAGTCAAAAAGCAGCCGAAAACGGAAATCGGGCTGAATATTGTACATGGGCTCCATACAAAAATTCAGCTCCCGTAAAGAAATTTCCGACTTTTATGCTGCGGCTGATTTTTATTTATCATAGCTGGGCTGAATTCCGCTCAAGTGTGTGCCGCGCCTACAAGCGACTAGTCAAACGATTAGAACGAGATAGAAATATAGTTGGAATGAGAGGTCAGCTGTCAAAATGGTCGTGTGATCAATCGAATGCGCATTCGACTGGCGACTTGAAATTCCGTTTTCCGTTTTATGAAATATATGAAATTATTTTAGGAAATAATTTTGATTACTTAATATTTTTAATTTAATAATAAATAATTTTGTTCATTGACATTTTTTTATACTAAAGAATATAATTTGCTTAGAAAAAACATATTAGTTATTAACTATTAGGTAATGTAATAATAATAATATTAGTCGAAAATGTGCGTAAAATGAAACGTCAAGTTGGTAATGGGGATGTCAATTGACGTCACAGTTGACTACTTTGACTAGTCGCTTACGTCTGTAGAGGCCTTTAGAACGTATCGATAAGAAAGTCAAATACCGATATATAATTAACCTGTTGTATTTGGCATCACTATTTTACGCTCACATAGACAATTTGGACTCATACATGGATTTCATTTTTTTGCCACACTTTTGTTCGTTGACAAGCATTCTTTGTCATCCCATTTCTCTGATTTCAATGCAAAACCCCGTTTTGATGGCAATGTCACCACTATGAGGCCTAGCCTAGACGTCCTTATTGACAGATATCAAAGTGACAAAGGAACACTTTAATTAAACTAGTTTTTACGAAAAAAAAATGCACCAATTTATATTAATCGATAATTTTTCCAAGAACATTTTACTTATTATGTATAAAAACATTCAAAAAGTCGAAAAAAAAACAAAACTAAAAAAACAACGGACAGAAGTGAAAACTTTGATATTCTGGAATGGTTAGGAAATAAATTTGCACGAATTGCTTTAATTATCAGTATAAAAGTACTATAATTTATGTGGTAAAATACAATATTCATTTATTGCGCTATCGTCATGCTATCGTACACAAACATGACAATTTATATTGCATTAAAAAATTAACACTTCAGTACTATTGCAATTATTTATTCAGCCATTTTACTCGGAAACTGCTAAACGTATCTTAATAAAATTTGAACATTAGTTGTAGTTTGTATGCCATAATTTAATAAAATTTCTGTAATAAAATTTCTGAAAAAATATTGAAGTCCATGTACTTATGCATGTAACTAATTGCCAAAAACATTTTTTTTACCAAAAATCAACATGTTGCACATCAATCGATAGGTCTTCAGAAATAACATTGAGCTTTTTTAAACATATTTTATAATGAAGTAAATATTTTCAGAAATGATCATTCCGTCTAAGACATTGTATAGGGGGGCTGTAACTTTTGAACCAGAGTTCCAAAAATATGAAAAAAAAAATAAGGAATCTTTGCATATTCTTTCGAAAATGGTTTTGAACATTAACGGTTAAATCATGCTCGATTTATCTCCTAAAACCCTCTTCCAAAGGCAGATACAACCTTTTGATTATTTTTCCTTAATCTGTTGAAGGTACGGAACCCGCCATTACGCGTGGTCCGACACGCACTTGGCCGCAACCGGCGTCAACCAGCCACGGCCTTACTGTTCAATTAGCACGTACTACGTATCATTTCGCGATGCGATCAAATCCACTGCCAAACTCAGTCGATTTTACGCGTCGCGAATCGATCGTTTGCTCCAAATTACAACGTTACGCCAAAATAAGGACCGAGATTTCCTACTTTCTTGAGATCTAACTAATAGCGTGCTATCGACTAAAGATAAGCAAAGCCTTTACCCTAGAAAGGGGTTCGTATGGCTTTGTGTCGCGTTTAGGTGGCGGTCACGTGACTTTTTTTCGCCTAGCCGCCCATCCGCGAATCGTCCGATAAGAAACTTCGTTCCAATAAATGACTAACTCTTAAATATTGTGCCATGCGACCCTAGTCTGTACTGTATTCATCACATTTGCGAACCTAGCTGGGCGGGTCAATCCTGCTAGCTCACTGTGGCGATCGTATTACACATCTACTACTAACGTCTTATGTGACCCTGGTACTGTTAAGGATTGCTCCGACCGACTAAGCTTGCAACTTGCTTTATCGGCAAACTAAGTTCATTCATTCATTATGTCTTGGGCGACCTGCTACGATTTATTTGATCCTAGTAGGTTGTTAATATTTTTTTATCTACACTCGCACTGTAAGTCCTCTAAAACGTGTTCAAAAACGATAGGCAATGGCTAGCATTACCACAACCGATTTTACTATGATAAGCTTTTTATCTGTGGCAGTAACGTAATTTTAACTTTACATGCTCATATATTGATACGTTATGAGTTTAAAATTCCGAACATCGAATTTGATAACATAATGTAAATCCTGAGCTCCTTCCTGACCAACGGCACGCGCCCGCGCGACCACCGGCACAATCGAGTTGGCCATGGCGGTGCAATGGCGGTCATTCTATGGTTTCCGAACACTTAATTTAATATATATAATATGAGTGTAGATAAAGCAGTGTATGCAACTGTACGTAATTAGGCCTTAAAACACTCGTGTGATCTTATTATGAAACTCGTATTTTAAGGACCCTTATTACGTAACAGTTACATAAACTACTATTGTAATTTTTTATAAAGATCTGTTCATACCATATACACACATTACCAAACATAAGGCGGTCGTCACACTGCTCAGCATCTCGCAGCGACGTCCGTTGATGCGTTTTTTAACGTTGTATGTAGAATCTTGATTTTGTATAGAAAAATCGCATGATACGACACACTGGCTCCGCCTCGACGCGCGGAGGAGCGAGACGCACGACGACTCGCGCGCTCGGACGGAGACGCGGTGCGTGCCGCAGGGTATGTCACACCGAGCTCCGCAGTGCCGTACGGATTTTAGTGCAAGAAAGGACGTAGGCGCAATGGATATCGACGTCTATAAGTTTATTTTTGAAATTGAAAGTCGTTCGTTTAATCATAATGCTTACAGATGAAGATCTTGCTAAGGTTTTTATTGACGGTCAGCTGGCGTTCGAGACACCGTGGCGTTAATTTAGTACATTACTGCTTCTTCTGTATAAACTTAAAAAATGATATGCTTTCTGGAACTTATAAATGTAGCCTGTACGTAATTAAAAAATGTATTTCGTTAAAGGAAAACTCAGTAAAACCTGTTATTTGTGTAGGTAGGTTTATTACAAACTTTTATACTTCTTTGTTAAATATGCTTGGGTAGCACATGAAATTTAAACTGCAATCAAAATTTATTAATGTTTTATTAAAGAGTTACGGGTTATTTTCACAGAGTACATCTATCATACTCATTACAAATGGGTAAGTTAAAAAATAAAAATAATTTTAATTTAATTCTGGGACTATTAAACATAAGGTCAATGAATACAGGTAAGGATGAACTGATATATTCTATGGAAAAATTTACACCTGACAAAGGATTTGAAATTTACACTGACCTAAAAAAGGGAGAGGAAAAATGCGCCCCTAGAATTCCAGGGTACATTTTTAAGCACTCTCCGCGCGCTGGTGATAAGCGAGGGGGTGGGGTGGGATTTTACGTGAAGTGCCGTCTGCGCGCGCGCGTTCGGCCGTATCCGAGCTCGGCCCTCGAACAAATGTGGTTGGAGGTGTCCCTGCCGGGCGGGGTACGTATAGCCGTCTGCTCGGCTTACAGGCCTGAAACGATACCCGTGTCAAGTGCTATCGATTCGTTAGGCGAATCTGTTAGTGCCTTTGCTCATTGTAAGCATGTTTTTATACTCACAGATTTTAATGTAGATTTACTGCGACCAGAAAAGCTTCATGTTTCAGATCTCTTGACTTTTCTTTACCAACTTAACTTAGAACAAATAGTGCAAAAGCCTACTCGTTTTTCGGACTACTCCGCTACTCTTCTTGATCTAATTATTACTGACTCCGCACAGTTGAGCCAAAGGGTTGATGTGTACCCTAATCCTTGTTTAAGTGACCATGCCCTGGTTATTGCAAAATTTAAAATTGAAAAGCCAAGGGAAATTAAACGTTATATCGACTATAGGCCCTTACAAAAAATTAATGAATCAGAGTTTAAATTTGATCTGAGTAATTTACCTTGGTATGATGTTTTGAATTTTAGTGATATCAATGCTATGATTAACTGCTTCTATGATTTGATAAATAAATTATTTAATAAACATGCCCCGCTCAGGAGAACCCGAGTGGGAGAAAACCCGCGACCATGGCTCACTGAAAACGTTAAGCTTATGATGTCATTACAAAATAAAGCGCTGATAAAAGCTGAAAGGACAGGACTGGATACGCACCGTAATTACTACAAAGCTTTGCGTAACTTTACTAATTCGGCAATCGACAGGGAGAAGCAAGCGTTTTTCTCATTTTATGTTAACAACAATATAAAAAGCCCAAATAAAATGTGGCGATACTTAAAACGCTCAGCTGTACTTGGCACAAATGACGTCACTATACCGCACCACCTAAATAAGCCAGACTGTATTAATGAATATTTTCTTGATATACCCGGTATCGGACACGTTGATCTTTATACATACAGCTACTTCATTAATAGTAAATATGGAAATAGCGAACTCGTCTTGACTGAATGCTCGGAAGATGAAATTATGAAAATAATTGCTCGTATCAAAACAAATGCTTGTGGAGACGATTCAATTTCCATGCAAATGCTAAGAATGACCTTACCTATTACTCTACCGATTATAACGGCCATTACTAATAATTCCCTTTCGACTAAAATCTTCCCTGCAAAGTGGAAATTAGCAAAAGTAAAACCACTGGCTAAAGGTTCAACCATAGAATCATTTAAAGACCTTCGGCCTATTAGTATCCTGCCAGCGATTTCTAAAATAGTTGAGAGAGCAGTTTGTGTGCAGTTAACAAGGTATTTAGAAGAAAATCATATATTACCTGATATACAATCCGGATTTCGTCGCGGGTACGGCACAACAACAGCTTTAGCTAAAGTGACATATGATATTTTAACGGCATCAGATCAAGGAAAAAGTACCATCCTTGTATTGCTAGACTTTTCCAGAGCATTTGATTGCATTAATAGGGATCTGTTGCTAGCCAAAATGTGTTATTATGGGATCTCTTTTTCGGCACGTCAGTGGTTTTTCTCGTATCCTTCAAATAGAGAACAATATGTTCTAATTGAAAATGAAGAGGGCCAATAAGTGCGCTCTTCTGTAAAGTATGTAAATAGAGGAACGCCACAGGGATCTATTCTTAGCCCAATCCTTTTTGCACTTTTCACTGCTGATCTCAGTAATAAGCTAAAATATTGTACTATCCACCTGTATGCAGACGACACACAAGTATACTTGTCGTTTGATCCTCAAGAGACAACTCAAGCAGTAGAACGAATCAATGAGGATTTAGAAATCATATTCCAATGGGCTAGTAATAATAATCTGGTTCTAAACCCTACAAAATCCAAATTTTTGGTCCTAGGTACTAAACATCAGTGCGATCTTGTAACGAGTCATATGCCTGTTGTAGTCATAAACCGACAGGAGGTAGAAAAAGTACACTCAGCTAAAACTTTGGGTCTTATAATAGACGAAAAAATGCGTTATATCGAACACGTCAATTTAAAAATTAGGAATGCGTTTTACAGACTCAAAATCCTATATAGCATAAGGAACCATCTAACAGAGGCAGTCAGACTGATGCTGGTGGAGTCACTCGTCCTGTCGCTCTTCAACTACTGCGATGCGGTCTATGGCCCAAGAATATTTGCCAAAACTGCCCAAGCTATACAGAGAGTACAGAATGCGTGTGCAAGGTTTTGCTATTTGGTGCCTAAAAGAGCACACATTACACCATATCTTAATGAAAAGTGTATTCTTAAAATGGCTGGTCGCAGAGAATTACACTTAGCGTGTCTTGTTCAAAAAACTATAGCCACTAAGAGACCAGGATATCTTTTTGAGAAGTTGAAGTTGGGTGCAAGATGTGCATAATCGGAACACTCGCAGTAAAATGCAAAATAAATTATCCTTACCTCGTCACCATAAGGCTGGGTTTAGAAGGAGTTTTAAATTTGCAGCGGCCAAGATTTGGAACGACCTGCCCCCGCCGCTAAGAAATAATATGTCCCAAAATACTTTTAAAACTAAATTGAAGAGAATATTATTAAATAAACAGAAGAATATTGAAGCGCCCTTTAAATCAAAAACTGTAGTTTTTCATGTTTTGCCCTAGCTAACAAACTGTAGTAGTTTTTTTTTTGTATGTTTAGGTAGGTAATATAAGCGTAAGTTATAAGGACTCTCTGTATGCCCATTAAGTGCTTTATTTTAATTTTAATATATCTATGCCTATATATATTATTGTAAGATGAAAACGCTTGCAAGTATAATGTTAATATAAATTGTTGTTTGGGGTGAACTGAAAACCAGCGCTGTAGTTGCTAGTCTGCGCCACAGCAAACGCTGAGTACATCCCTTTTGTCACACTGTCTGTTTCTTTTAATTTTGTATAGATTAAGAAAATATCATATTTTTATTTTATTTTGTTGCTTCTTATATGGTATGTTTTAAGTGACAATAAACCATTATTCTATTCTATTCTATTCTATAATCTAGGAATTCTTATAAAAGTATAATTGAAGATTGAAGTAGTAGCTTTTCTTCCGCTGTAATAGAACATCGAAAATTTGTGTCGGCGCCAGTAATAATCACTCCAATTTTGCTTAGCAAATAATCAAACGACGCGGTTGACATACGGGTGCAATTTAAAAAAAATTCTTCGTGTTGCCATAAATCTTGGTAATATCTAGCAAAAGATCCATTTATAGGTCTGGTTTGTAAATAGGGAAGTACCCAGTGTCTTCTGCGTTTTATGACTCGATTGTACAAAAACCAAACTGAAAGTATCACCGCACCGCTCTGAATAAGTACCGTGTCCATTTTATCGACAAATAGGAACTATTTTCACCTTAACGTTCGAATGTGAATTAACGCGAGACGGAAGAAGTAACGCGGGACGTCGCGCATCGCAGCTCCGAACGGAGATGCGGAGAAAACTCGGACGTTGGTGCGTTGTCTCCGCATGCGAGTCCGTTGCTCCGCGTCTCGCAACGAGACGCGGCGACAGTGTGACAACCGCCTTATATAGAAAAGTAACACATCCTTTATAGGTACTTATTAAATGCAATCGATATCTTAATGCTCAGCGATCGTTTGCTCCAAATTACAATGTTACGCCAAAATAAATAAGAACCGAGATTTCCTACTTTTTCGAGATCTAACTGCTATCGACTATACTAGAATAGATAAATAAATAGTTGAAGTGAGCACGAGAGAGCCCATCAGGCTATAACTTATCGAATGAGCGTCTATCCGCATTTTGAGCATTCATTATCTGGGAAGCTTCTTTTTTTATAAAACCATAATTAACATAACGCCTGATCTTTTTATAACAAAAACAAGATGTTATGTAACCTAAACTTAGCGCCTGAACTGCAACAAGATGTTACGTTATTAAAATGATTTTATATTTTAAAAGATCAGGCGCTTTGTTTTTTCATACATCTACAATCTTTTGATGCTGCTGCCACTGACAAGGCTACGCACGAGGGCTTGCAGCACCGCATTATCGCGTAGTCCTACCCCTCCCCTGCTTCGAGGAACAAAGGAAATCTAGGAGACTTATCGTACTAGAAACCACCCGGTTTCTAATACGATTAATTTTTTTCAAAAAAATAAAATAAAATACGCCACCATTTTTTTTGCATTGCAGCATCAGCATTTCGTGTTCCCCCATTAAATACGCGTCTAATTATATATATTCATGTCTCATATAGGAGACTTATCGAACTAGGTTCAGTGTCATGGGCTCTCCTACTATTAGTTGATAGGATGCAAAAATTATCAAATTATCCAAATGAACTCTTATTGTGCCATGCGACCCTAGTCTGTACTGTATTCATCACATTTGCGAACCTAGCTGGGCAGGTCAATCCTGCTTAGCACTGTGGCGATCGTATTACAAATCGACTACTAACGTCTTATGTGACCCTGGTACTGTTAAGGATACTAAGTCCATTCATTATGTCTTGGGCGAATGAAATTATGAATAAAAAATTAGGGCTAAGTCAGTCTAAATAGTGCTAAATTTTGCCCCAAAAGTGCTAAATTGGCAACACTGAACCTGTCGAATCTGTCGGTCACGTGACCCTGTCGAATCTGTCGGTCACGTGACCCTGACGCGAGTTTAACATTTTTTCCCCATCACAAAAAGTGCACAGCGCCGCTAAAGAAGTTTTCACTTCAAAAAAAAATCTTTTGGCGGAATTCACCTAAACTTGTACAATGTTTTTTCCTTCTTATGACCCCAGGAATGCGTGGTTAATTTTTTTCCGTTTCCTCGCGGGCCCCGTGTATATCCTTACCTCTCTGAATGGCTAAGCGCCACGGCAGGGGGCTCACGGCTGGCAGGCCGAGAAGGCTCGTCAGGAGGTCCAGGCTCGCCACCGCCACTGCTCGTTTGTCTTGTCTGTAACAACATCTCTATTAGCCGTGAGCTGTAAAGAATCGGGCGTACCTTTGTTGTTTTGTTTTGCTCGACTTGGCGGGGGCACTGTCGTGCCCAGATGTATGATAATGATAAGATATTTGTACCTATCTACTCTTTAATTAAAATTAAACAACCTCAAAAAGAAAACGAGTACAGAGATTTAGAGAATACAACCTGGTTTTACAGGAAACCGAAAAAATCTACGCGTGTGAAAATTAATACTTAACCGGTTATTGAAAATTCAAAGCATCGGGTATACGGTCATAGTTGGCTATTTATATATTTTTTTTATACTACGACGGTGGCAAACAAGCATACGGCCTGCCTGATGGTAAGCAGCTACCGTAACCTATGGACGCCTGTAACTACACAGGAGTCACATGCGCGTTGCCGACCCTTTACAAAAAGGAGGATTCACTGTGTTGACGGCTAAAGGAACAAGAGGGTCCCTCATCGTCAACACACTGGGTCCTCTTTGAGCTCTTTGGCAACCTTACTCACCAGCAGGAACACAACACTATGAGTAGGGTCTAATGCTATTTGGCTGTGGTTTTCTGTAAGGTGGAGGTACTGCCCCAGTCGGGCTCTGCTCCAGATTTGAGCGAGATGACATTTACTGAACGTGCCCTACCACACTAAGCGAGATGCCATTCGCAGTGCCCATACCTCTCTTTTTGGCATAGTTTAAGGACATACCCAAGTCCGGACGTAGTTTAAGGACATACCCCGGGCTATTTATATATTTAGGCTTTTTACAAATAAATTACAGAATTCCGTTTTAACCGAGTATTGGTAAAGCCTGTGCCCACTATTCCGTCCAAACCATGACCGTGCCAGGAAAAATTCGCCCACTTAGATTTAGAATATTTTACTGGTGCCGTCATACGCTTTGTATACGGGCATGGACTGGTGTTGATACGTTGTAGTGGGCAACGTTCAACGTATGATTTTTTTCCGTGCTTGGTACGGTCATGGTACGGTCATGGTTGGTATGGACGGAATAGTGGGCACAGTCCTTTATTTTTCGATCAGAACCATAGATAAATAAAGTAAGCTTACTTATTTATCTATGATCTTAACCGGTCGAGAGCAGAGAGTATGTCTGGTGTATACAACAGTGTATGTATATTTCGGCTTGGCCTTTTTGTCGCTATGTGATCTGTCGACGACTTGAAGATAGGAATATTTAACCGTGCAGACCGTGCTCAAACAATCTTGTGCACACGGGGACTGACTAGACTGACCGGCCAGTAAGCACCGTGAGTGGATAGAGCACACAGAAATGTAGGTCATCTGGCCTGAGCTTGTTTTCTTAACAAAGTAGATTTATAAAGAGTATTCTACTTATTTACAATCTCTGACATCAAGCCTAGTCGGTCATAAGTGATCGGCATCGGCCGTGCAACATCGCGGGATTTTGCTTAAGAAATATATACGGACATATGACTATTAGTACATTACTTACCGAGGACTGTAAAAGAAAGAAAGCCCGAAATCGCAGGTATTTGGGACCCGAGCCGCAGGCGAGGGTTGTAAATATGCGATAGAGGGCTTTCTTTTTTACTGCCCGTGGTGAGTACACAATTTTACGTCTGCACCTGGCCATAATGCGAGTTTTACCGTACGCGTAGCGTGCGGTAATACTCACATTATGGCCAGGTGTGACGTAAAATATTTTATTGAATACTGATATATTACACCCAGTAGAATTTATCTATTTCGAAGAAAATCGTGTAATTATAATTATGTTCCTATTAAAATTACTATAGGAACCCCGCGGTGTTTACGATCACGGCCATGACCTAGTCTACGGAACAGGAGATCCCGGTAACTTAATAATTATTTGTTAGTACATAAATTGGACACAAAATAAGTTAACTTATGCAGGACCAGGACAAATGGTGTACTCAAAGACAGACCTAATGCACAGCAAAGGGTGACAATGGCAAAATGATGATGATATTTGCGGAGTACAAAGACAGATTACTGTCATCGTCCTCATACTGTGTTGTTACCAATCCAATTGACCTAGTAATGGACTACAAACGAAACCAATTATTTGCTCGATGGAGTTCGATCAAAGTATGTGTCATGTTTTCCTGCGTCATTTGAGGGTCTAGGCTAGGGTATCCTTGTCTGTGATTCAACAATCAGTGAAACAGTGACACGGCCTATATTTTAACTTAGAACTTTTGTTCTAATTTAAAATTGCGTACCTATTATTACGGAAACAAAAACAGTAGGCGACAAACTATGAAATACATTATACCTACGTCATTAAGCACTACTTTCCCCCAACCCAACAGAAACTTTTGGCAATGATATAATCTAATTATTTATATAATTTCTCATAATACTGCATCAATCCTTAGAACTCTAGGATTTGTTTTCTTGAAGTGGTTTGCATTATTTGACCTCCACCACTTTAAAGCTGCCAGACCAGATGTCCAGATCTAAAAGGAACTAGCTCTCCGTCTAAAAGGAGAAGTCGGTTAATTAAAGAGAGTTTTATAGTTGAACTCTCTTGAGACTAACGTATTAAAAATATTTATAACGGGCTACTCACGTTATTAGGTAGATTGTTACTCGACATGTTTCGATACTTTCGATCATTATACATATTCATTATCATTATCACGAGCGCCCTCCCGCGGCGGCAGCAGGGCAGCACGCGCTTGCGCGCGCAGTTCCCGTCTCGCCGTATTTTTACTCGTAACTTTTACTTTTGACTCGTAACTCACCATGATGCCTTTGAGCTGATTCACCAGCGGCGAATCAGCGAAGAAGTTGTTGAACGAGGAGAATATGTTTGCTCGGCTCGTCGCGCCGGAGCAGGCGTGCTACGCCCGCTCGTACTCTGGATACAAAAAACATACAGATATCAATTGATAATAATTTTAAACAAAAAAGAACCGACTTCACTTAGCCTCCACCTTTCCAAAAGCAAATGCTCGAGCTGCTGTAAAAAAATCGCAAATCACTATAGGTGTGCCTATAATAGTTTTTATTTTATTTTATACCACGACGGTGGCAAACAAGCATACGGCCCGCCTGATGGTAAGCAGCTACCGTAACCTATGGACGCCTGCAACTCCAAAGGAGTCATATGCGCGTTGCCGACCCTTTACAAAAAGGAGGATTCACTGTGTTGATGGCTAAAGGAACAAGAAGATCCCTCATCGTTTTCTCACCTCTCACCCCGTTTCGTATATTGTTGAAAGAGGCCTTGGCATGATTGGGTATGAGTTGGCTAAATTAACCCTAACGGTAATTGCCAGCGAAGCATTAATTTATTTACTTAACAATTATTTTTCGACAGGTAGGTATGTATAATCGGAAGTGGCAGGGTGAAGTGTTGAACATTTAAAAAGTCGTGCACAGTGAAACTGCGATTTTCGGGGGCAACGGCGCATTTTCGAGATATCGCAAAGTTTGTGTGCAGTTTGTTAGTATGTTAATGCAGTATATCTTTAAATTTAAGGACAGGCTCATAGGCTCCCTACGTTTCCTACGATTTTCATTTTTTGTACTTAAATAGTGAAGTCGATCTTTTAAATTCCATGCGATAGTTAAATAAATGTATATCTTGTTGCACCATATTATACTCTTAACATTAGAAATCACTGATATAGGATGATTTGAAAATTTCGGTGTTTCATCGATGAACAGGTTACACGTCAATTGTTCAACATTGAAACAATCGTATACAATGAAACTTCATCAAACATTATGTACGTGTTACTACGAGAAAACCTGATATTTTTATTAGAAAGTTGTGTCGGCTAACGAAAACAATGGTAAATGGTTCTGTTTTGTACTATAGAAGTGATTTTATCGTCATCTATGTATATCCCCTAACGGTAGTACGCGTGTGCGGTCTCTAGTTAAATTGTTGCTTTGATGGTTTTACAGTTACACTGTAACCATTTCAGCGTGAAGTTTTTAATTCGAAAAAGTTATATGAGCAGCACATTTCAGCCAACAACAATGTCGCTGAGTGAGATTAGAATCTGTTTTTATTATGTCACTCACGCTATGTTGCGATATTAAAATTATATTTTCAAATATTCACTATTGGCAGCCACAAAAACTCAGATAATATTTACACGGTGGATTTATTTTGGAACTTCGGAATTATTAGATCTAATGTTTTTTTAACGATGGACGTGAAAAGATAACGATAAAGAAAGTTTCATTTGGCATATTTTCCACTAAAATAAATTTTTACAATTAATTTTACATAAGTTACAACCAGAGCCAAACCAAAACACACAGCCAAAAACACTGGTAGTACAGCCAAATAGCACTAGACCCTACTCATAGTGTTATGTTCCTGCTGGTGAGTAAGGTTGCCACCTCAATGAGGACCCAGTGTGTTGATGATGACGAACCCTCTTGTTCCTTTAGCCGTCAACACAGTGAATCCTCCCTGTAAAGGGTCGGCAACGCGCATGTGACACCTATGGAGTTGCAGGCGTCCATAGGCTACGGTAGCTGCTTAACATCAGGTGGGCCGTATGCTTATTAGCCACCGTCGTGGTATTAAAAAACAGTTACAATTTACAATGTAATACAATCAAAATACGACAAAACTCGAAATCCGTCGGACTGGTTTGAAATTTGGTGTGTATGTTGATTAGAGGTACCGTTTTATTGTCCACACCATTTGACATTTGAGGACCTCGAGGAACCGCCAGCACCTTGGAAAATGTCCTCCGTACTGAAGAAATTCGCATTTCCCTTCGAATCTACGAACTCTATGAAAGTATGATCTAGGACAGGGGTCGACAAACCGCGGCTCGCGGCTGTGGCTCTTCAATTCCGCAAAATTAAAAAAAAAATATATTACAGTGAAAAACAGAAAACTGCGGCTCTATAAGCTTCCGAAAATTCCACATTTTCCGCCATCAGGCTCTTTCTCAAAAAAGTTTGCCGACCCCTGATCTAAGACAATATTAAAGCTTATTAAAGTCTGCATAGAAACATGCGTACTCTTTTGCTGAAAAATGCACCTCCTTAGTATAGCACTTGAGGAAGTGAAGTGTATCGTCAATGCCTTTCCAGGGGATATTCTCATGATATGAAACTTAAAAGAATACAAAGTTAACATTTATTTACGGTTTTGTATGTGTATGGTAAACGAAACTTCATTAAATTCCACTTAAAAACGTGTACAGCACTGTATTTCAAAAAGTTAGCTTTTTAGTCTAGTAGCAATCAATGGGTTATCAAAAACATATCAACTGCAGAATGTATTTTTAATAGAAATCTGCTAATAGTGACACCAACTCAAAATGTTGAATTCTGAACTATATTTCTAAAAGGAGGATACGTTTTTGTGTTGAGGTGTCACATACTTTTTTGTTGTAATTTAATGAAGTTTCATTTGCCATAAACATTCATTGCACGATTACATTTTTTGTAAGCGTGCAAAAAAACTAAAAATGGATATACTTTGCATGATGGCAACCGACTCTGGTGGTTCTGAAAGCTCTTGTTTTCAGACACGAGGATCCCAGATAACATAGGTGTCGAGTTTCATTACTGCCACTATTGATTGACCTCTAATTAAGACCAAAAATAGGGTTTTATCATCAAATTATTTAGTCTTAGTGATTTATCCTTCATACATTTTAGAAAATTTGCATTGCATAGCACTGGTGTGTTGATGAAATGATGACAAACCTCCTGGTGTATCTTTTTTTGAAATCCGTGCAATATTTTAGGCACCAAGGAAAAAACATCATTTCATATTTGGTGACATCTTTTTTATTTCTTTTCTTTTTTTTATTGGTTTACCAGTAACTGTTACATGCATGTTTACATTTTGATTTGAAAATAAATAAGAGCTAAGTGTACAATAAAATTGAGGTAAACACACCATGCACTTTTGCGCCCGCCATGTTGTTTTTAGGGTTCCGTACCTCGAAAGGAAAAAACGGAACCCTTATAGGATCACTTTGTTGTCCGTCTGTCTGTCTGTCTGTCTGTCTGTCTGTCTGTCTGTCTGTCTGTCTGTCTGTCTGTCTGTCTGTCTGTCTGTCTGTCTGTCTGTCTGTCTGTCTGTCTGTCTGTCTGTCTGTCTGTCTGTCTGTCTGTCTGTCTGTCTGTCTGTCTGTCTGTCTGTCTGTCTGTCTGTCTGTCTGTCTGTCTGTCTGTCTGTCTGTCTGTCTGTCTGTCTGTCTGTCTGTCTGTCTGTCTGTCTGTCTGTCTGTCTGTCTGTCTGTCTGTCTGTCTGTCTGTCTGTCTGTCTGTCTGTCTGTCTGTCTGTCTGTCTGTCTGTCTGTCTGTCTGTCTGTCTGTCTGTCTGTCTGTCTGTCTGTCTGTCTGTCTGTCTGTCTGTCTGTCTGTCTGTCTGTCTGTCTGTCTGTCTGTCTGTCTGTCTGTCTGTCTGTCTGTCTGTCTGTCTGTCTGTCTGTCTGTCTGTCTGTCTGTCTGTCTGTCTGTCTGTCTGTCTGTCTGTCTGTCTGTCTGTCTGTCTGTCTGTCTGTCTGTCTGTCTGTCTGTCTGTCTGTCTGTCTGTCTGTCTGTCTGTCTGTCTGTCTGTCTGTCTGTCTGTCTGTCTGTCTGTCTGTCTGTCTGTCTGTCTGTCTGTCTGTCTGTCTGTCTGTCTGTCTGTCTGTCTGTCTGTCTGTCTGTCTGTCTGTCTGTCTGTCTGTCTGTCTGTCTGTCTGTCTGTCTGTCTGTCTGTCTGTCTGTCTGTCTGTCTGTCTGTCTGTCTGTCTGTCTGTCTGTCTGTCTGTCTGTCTGTCTGTCTGTCTGTCTGTCTGTCTGTCTGTCTGTCTGTCTGTCTGTCTGTCTGTCTGTCTGTCTGTGTCTGTCTGTCTGTCTGTCTGTCTGTCTGTCTGTCTGTCTGTCTGTCTGTCTGTCTGTCTGTCTGTCTGTCTGTCTGTCTGTCTGTCTGTCTGTCTGTCTGTCTGTCTGTCTGTCTGTCTGTCTGTCTGTCTGTCTGTCTGTCTGTCTGTCTGTCTGTCTGTCTGTCTGTCTGTCTGTCTGTCTGTCTGTCTGTCTGTCTGTCTGTCTGTCTGTCTGTCTGTCTGTCTGTCTGTCTGTCTGTCTGTCTGTCTGTCTGTCTGTCTGTCTGTCTGTCTGTCTGTCTGTCTGTCTGTCTGTCTGTCTGTCTGTCTGTCTGTCTGTCTGTCTGTCTGTCTGTCTGTCTGTCTGTCTGTCTGTCTGTCTGTCTGTCTGTCTGTCTGTCTGTCTGTCTGTCTGTCTGTCTGTCTGTCTGTCTGTCTGTCTGTCTGTCTGTCTGTCTGTCTGTCTGTCTGTCTGTCTGTCTGTCTGTCTGTCTGTCTGTCTGTCTGTCTGTCTGTCTGTCTGTCTGTCTGTCTGTCTGTCTGTCTGTCTGTCTGTCTGTCTGTCTGTCTGTCTGTCTGTCTGTCTGTCTGTCTGTCTGTCTGTCTGTCTGTCTGTCTGTCTGTCTGTCTGTCTGTCTGTCTGTCTGTCTGTCTGTCTGTCTGTCTGTCTGTCTGTCTGTCTGTCTGTCTGTCTGTCTGTCTGTCTGTCTGTCTGTCTGTCTGTCTGTCTGTCTGTCTGTCTGTCTGTCTGTCTGTCTGTCTGTCTGTCTGTCTGTCTGTCTGTCTGTCTGTCTGTCTGTCTGTCTGTCTGTCTGTCTGTCTGTCTGTCTGTCTGTCTGTCTGTCTGTCTGTCTGTCTGTCTGTCTGTCTGTCTGTCTGTCTGTCTGTCTGTCTGTCTGTCTGTCTGTCTGTCTGTCTGTCTGTCTGTCTGTCTGTCTGTCTGTCTGTCTGTCTGTCTGTCTGTCTGTCTGTCTGTCTGTCTGTCTGTCTGTCTGTCTGTCTGTCTGTCTGTCTGTCTGTCTGTCTGTCTGTCTGTCTGTCTGTCTGTCTGTCTGTCTGTCTGTCTGTCTGTCTGTCTGTCTGTCTGTCTGTCTGTCTGTCTGTCTGTCTGTCTGTCTGTCTGTCTGTCTGTCTGTCTGTCTGTCTGTCTGTCTGTCTGTCTGTCTGTCTGTCTGTCTGTCTGTCTGTCTGTCTGTCTGTCTGTCTGTCTGTCTGTCTGTCTGTCTGTCTGTCTGTCTGTCTGTCTGTCTGTCTGTCTGTCTGTCTGTCTGTCTGTCTGTCTGTCTGTCTGTCTGTCTGTCTGTCTGTCTGTCTGTCTGTCTGTCTGTCTGTCTGTCTGTCTGTCTGTCTGTCTGTCTGTCTGTCTGTCTGTCTGTCTGTCTGTCTGTCTGTCTGTCTGTCTGTCTGTCTGTCTGTCTGTCTGTCTGTCTGTCTGTCTGTCTGTCTGTCTGTCTGTCTGTCTGTCTGTCTGTCTGTCTGTCTGTCTGTCTGTCTGTCTGTCTGTCTGTCTGTCTGTCTGTCTGTCTGTCTGTCTGTCTGTCTGTCTGTCTGTCTGTCTGTCTGTCTGTCTGTCTGTCTGTCTGTCTGTCTGTCTGTCTGTCTGTCTGTCTGTCTGTCTGTCTGTCTGTCTGTCTGTCTGTCTGTCTGTCTGTCTGTCTGTCTGTCTGTCTGTCTGTCTGTCTGTCTGTCTGTCTGTCTGTCTGTCTGTCTGTCTGTCTGTCTGTCTGTCTGTCTGTCTGTCTGTCTGTCTGTCTGTCTGTCTGTCTGTCTGTCTGTCTGTCTGTCTGTCTGTCTGTCTGTCTGTCTGTCTGTCTGTCTGTCTGTCTGTCTGTCTGTCTGTCTGTCTGTCTGTCTGTCTGTCTGTCTGTCTGTCTGTCTGTCTGTCTGTCTGTCTGTCTGTCTGTCTGTCTGTCTGTCTGTCTGTCTGTCTGTCTGTCTGTCTGTCTGTCTGTCTGTCTGTCTGTCTGTCTGTCTGTCTGTCTGTCTGTCTGTCTGTCTGTCTGTCTGTCTGTCTGTCTGTCTGTCTGTCTGTCTGTCTGTCTGTCTGTCTGTCTGTCTGTCTGTCTGTCTGTCTGTCTGTCTGTCTGTCTGTCTGTCTGTCTGTCTGTCTGTCTGTCTGTCTGTCTGTCTGTCTGTCTGTCTGTCTGTCTGTCTGTCTGTCTGTCTGTCTGTCTGTCTGTCTGTCTGTCTGTCTGTCTGTCTGTCTGTCTGTCTGTCTGTCTGTCTGTCTGTCTGTCTGTCTGTCTGTCTGTCTGTCTGTCTGTCTGTCTGTCTGTCTGTCTGTCTGTCTGTCTGTCTGTCTGTCTGTCTGTCTGTCTGTCTGTCTGTCTGTCTGTCTGTCTGTCTGTCTGTCTGTCTGTCTGTCTGTCTGTCTGTCTGTCTGTCTGTCTGTCTGTCTGTCTGTCTGTCTGTCTGTCTGTCTGTCTGTCTGTCTGTCTGTCTGTCTGTCTGTCTGTCTGTCTGTCTGTCTGTCTGTCTGTCTGTCTGTCTGTCTGTCTGTCTGTCTGTCTGTCTGTCTGTCTGTCTGTCTGTCTGTCTGTCTGTCTGTCTGTCTGTCTGTCTGTCTGTCTGTCTGTCTGTCTGTCTGTCTGTCTGTCTGTCTGTCTGTCTGTCTGTCTGTCTGTCTGTCTGTCTGTCTGTCTGTCTGTCTGTCTGTCTGTCTGTCTGTCTGTCTGTCTGTCTGTCTGTCTGTCTGTCTGTCTGTCTGTCTGTCTGTCTGTCTGTCTGTCTGTCTGTCTGTCTGTCTGTCTGTCTGTCTGTCTGTCTGTCTGTCTGTCTGTCTGTCTGTCTGTCTGTCTGTCTGTCTGTCTGTCTGTCTGTCTGTCTGTCTGTCTGTCTGTCTGTCTGTCTGTCTGTCTGTCTGTCTGTCTGTCAAGACCATTTTTCTCAGGAACGCGTGGAGGTATCAAGCTGAAATTTATATCAAATACTCAGGTCTGTTGTCCCTTGAGGCTGTGAAAAAATCAAACTTAAAAGCCAACGCAATCAAAAGATACAGTCGTTTATGCTGCAAATTTTAGAGTTTTTCGGCATTTGCAAAACCTACGGGGTACTTCCCGTGAACTCAGAAACTTGAAATTTGGCACGAAGCAACGTCATATAGCAGAGACAATGGAAAAATTACAAAAAGTAGACATTTTTAGTAAAATCATACAAAAAATTTATTTATTTATTTTAAACTTACTACCTTTTTCCTCGTAAACGCGTGGAGGTATTAAATTGAAATTCATGTCAAATACTCTGCGCTATAAGACCTTTCAAATGTAGGAAACCAAAACTTTTATGTCAACGCA
Organism: Pammene aurita; assembly: GCA_947086415.1. Classification (NCBI taxonomy): domain Eukaryota; kingdom Metazoa; phylum Arthropoda; class Insecta; order Lepidoptera; family Tortricidae; genus Pammene; species Pammene aurita. Next base: position 8,387,217 of record OX352307.1, read on the forward strand.
ATCAAAAGAAATTGCAATTTAAGTCGCTTATTTTGAAACTGAATACTCGCAAGAAACTCAAAACCTAAAGGGTATTTCCCGTAAACTCAGAAACTTGAAACTTGGCACGAAGAAACTTGAAACCAAAACTTTTATGTCAACGCAATCAAAAGAAATTGCAATTTAAGTCGCTTATTTTGAAACTGAATACTCGCAAGAAACTCAAAACCTAAAGGGTATTTCCCGTAAACTCAGAAACTTGAAACTTGGCACGAAGAAACTTCATATAGCACAGACAAAGGAAAAATTACGAAAAGTAGACATTTTTAGCAAAATCATACAAAACATATTTTTTGAAATTTTAAACTTACTACCTTTTTCCACGTAAACGCGTAGAGGTATTAAATTGAAATAAGTAATAAACATACTACAACTTTTGCTTGTTATAGGTTTGTACGGAACCCTCGGTGCGCGAGTCCGACTCGCACTTGGCCGGTTTTTTTTTAGATATATAAGTGTGCATTTATTGTTGTTGTTGTAATCATTTGTAGAAATCCGATTAGCATCCTAGGCTACAGGGTGTATTCAGTTTTCAGTTTTGAAACCATTACCCTACTTACTGTTTTGGTCGCAGTCGGTTAAAATGTTGATATTGGTGTAGCTGAAATACAAAACTATAATTAAATGTTAACTTTGTATTCTCACAAGTTTCATATCATGAGAATATCCCCTGGAAATTGACGATACACTTCACTTCCTCAAGTGCTATCTTTAAGGAAGTGCATTTTTCAGCAAAAGAGTACGCATGTTTCTGTGTACAATTTAATGAGCTTTAATATTATCCTAGATCATACTTTCATAGAGTGCGTAGATTCGAAGGGAAAAGCGAATTTCTTCAGGACGGAGGACATTTTCCAAGGTGCTGGCGGTTCCTCGAGGTTCTCAAATGTCAAATGGTGTGGACAATAAAACGGTACCTCTAATCAACATACACACCAAATTTCAAAACTGTCCGACGGATTTCGAGTTTTGTCGTATTTTCAAAATAAAAATGTGTGCCGCTCACCGCTCAGCATATGCTATGACGTTTGTCATGGCGCTGGTTTTCAGGGCAACCAGGTAAAAAAAAACAATTAAATATAGGTTACTAAAATTCAAAAAGGTAGACTAAAACGCATAGGTATGGTACAGTGACTTCATATAAGAACTTGAGAACACATGATAGAGAAGAGAAATTCCCTGAATGGCCTAAATAATAAAGAGTGATCATCTCAGGAGGAGGCCACCAGAAAAAAACACCCCGTTATATGGTTAGATATAAGGATTTGTGATACACCTGGAAATATATTGTTTTTACCTACTAGATGACGGTAAATAAGCTTAGCGGGCGTCGTTTTAAATTTAGATAAGTACTAAAAATGTTTTTACGGTAAAATTTGCAAAGGTTTAGTGATCTTTATTACTTCAAATGGTCCAAGAGATTTAAAATTGGCCCACTTAACTGTTTCTAGATATGTGATTAAAGGATTACTTCTATTTCAAATCGATAAACTTATCAAACCCATTAGCGGAATAGGTAAATCGTAATAACTTTAGGTATGTAGGTGAAAATTCATAATTTGAATCACGTACTACATATATCACATTCATACAACCAATTTATGAAGTAAGTAAGCACATTGTTATAAGTTTACCTACTTTAAATTACTTTAAATTTCAAGGCTTTCTAAATCGTAGTATAAATTTTCTAAGGCAGACGTATTAGAGCTTCATTAAAGACATAATGACTGAATAGCTTCGTACTTATGGAGATAAACTTAAGTAATTAATCTAATTGATTATCTCATCTTTATCCATATGTATATATAAGTAAATTTAAATAGCGGATACATGTTTAAAATGTTAAATAAACGTACCTCGGTTAAAAGAAGACACTGAAGTTTTGTTATTAAAATGGAGGGGAAAGCCACGGCACAGGCTTCGAGGGAGGTTACCGACAAACTGACAAAAGATGCTGGGGCGGTTCATTACAATTGAGATACAAGCGCGAGCAAGTGAAAACCAGCATATCGTGACCTCGGAATTCTTTAACAGCTGTTAGTAGACAGGTTCTACTTTGACGGGCTGGTGCTTGGTGGGCGGATGGAATGAAACTCCTGGTGTCAGTGTTTGCACATGCGCTCTTCGCTCAACCAGCCAACGTTCATACACAGAGTAATAAGTAAGCTTAGAGTGCTCAATCCATATACTAGTATGGTTAAAAATTTGTTCGAACGAGCGAGTGCGCGTTCCTGCATTTCGATACGTACTTAATACATACATTTAAACAAATTTGGTTATAGTTGAAGTAATTCCATACCTGTGCTAACTTGGGGCAAGTTCTAGGGATTTGATATCGATAAAAAAGATGTCGATATATATATATTGATAACATGTGCTCATTGAAAATCCTCGATAACTAACTATAAAAAGGTTCGATATTATCGATATCATATATATCTGATATCGAGCTTCTTAAAATAAAATTATGCGGATGTCATTTCAATTAGAATATGACAATTTTCTGTCAGTACCATTCATATGTATGCTGGAGCAAGACAATATATAAGGTAATGTTCCGCTACGATTATTAATAACATTTATTTATGTTGATTAACATGTTGACAGTAACATCGATATAGCTTTTTGTCGATAAAATATTTTGTTATATCACTTCAGTATTGGTGCCCCGAGTTAGCATACGTATGGACTAAGTACATTCTATTGATTAAAATATAAGCAGCGTCAATTAAGGGGTCGTGAAGCTAAATCGTAGCTTCTTATACTGTTTCGTTTCCAAGACAGTATGGCCAAATCGCGAGTTCTCAGTTCAAGCCGGAGTTAATAATAAGTTTTGAGAGAGTTGCTATCGATTAATGATATTTCATTTATATTAATAATAAGTTTAAAATACCTTCGGTTCAACTGGTTATTAAGCCAGTAAGGGTATGATATGGAGTGATCACTCTAAGCTTACTTTTACTTACTACTCTATGTCCCCATCTCAGACTTAGCTTTACCAGTATACAAACCCACGTAAAGTCTGTACAAAACATACAAATCCGAGATCGAACTCACACTGGACCGGAGCGAAAAGATGATAACAGTCGCAAAAAAAGGTTTATAATCAATAGAAAAACTAGCTTACTTACACCCTTTGACATTAAGACGGCTGGGAGGTTATAAAGCTAAGGCGTCATAGAAATGAGTTGCCGGTACTTTTTACTCCCAAGGTGCCGGATTCTAATTTAAAAATACATTACAATACAATAAAAATACAACCTATCTCAAACATAACTCCAACACACAGCAAACATTCAACCAATATTAAAGTTGTATTGGAGTTGCGTTGGAATATTTCTCAAGCAAATTCTGATATTTCTGATTCAGATGTTTATGCCGTAGCTGTATTGCGTTGTTAATGCATTGGAGTTGTATTGAATTTGGATCGTGTCAATACGTGTTTTAAGGTTAGAATACGGCCCAAGCCTCACGGCCTCTTTCACGAGCTCTTGATTCATTCACATTATGGTGAAATTCATCACGCTCTGCCACACAAACCAAAGGCGTCTTCATAGTTGTATGAACTCCATTAATTTGGCTCACCTGTTATATCGTGACGGTACTTATAGGATATTTAATTGGTGACCTGGCGGTAAGACTTCAGACTTTCAATCCGAAGATCTCGGGTTCAACTTCTAACCCAGGCTCGTATCACTGAGTTTTTCGGAACTTATGTACGAGACGTCATTTGATATTTACCAGTCGCTTTTCGGTGAAGGAAAACATCGTGAGGAACCGGATCTAATCCCAACAAGGAATACTTTCCCTCTGGGTTGAAAGGTCAGATGGCAGTCGCTTTCGTAAAAACTAGTGCCTACACCAATTACTGGGATTAGGTTTCCTAGCGGATTCCAGGCTCAATAGAGCAAAATAGGTGGGACAAACGATAGGAAGAAGAATATGAAGACGCAAGACGTATGTGACGACGCAAGAGTTAATCCTTTCTAAATTCTCTAAACGAGGTTAAACCTTGCTGGGAACCATTTTGCCGTAACATAACGACGTTTCAGAACGTTTCCAAAAAGCTGTACCAGCTCTAGCAAAGTTTTTCACAATCACAGTGTAATTGAATAAAATTTTGCTAGAGCTGATACAGCTTACACAAACCAATTTTGCTTTCATTGGCATTGCAACGGTAAGGTAAACTAAACGGCCCTCTGCTCGAGACGGTAATGCCCAATAGTTAACAACCTGGGCTCGATTCGACATGCCAAACTGTGAAACGTGGATGTCACATTTGTATCGCTAGTGGATACTCGTAGAGTGATATCCTCTGTCCACACGTGTCCACACCTAACTGTCAATCTGTCAGTAGGTCTCGCTAGAGCGTTTTGTCTTTGGCTATGGCCACCATTTTAGATATCACTCTTGAGTGATTCCACCCTGATTTCAACTGTCACAAAAGAGTGATATCATAGTTGTCTCGCAAGCGACTGTCAGTTATGCCATGTCAAATCGCGGCCCTGCTGTCACCTTTATTGCGAATGATTTAAGTTTAAAGATTTAGGCTGTATTTCCACCAGAGCGACGACGACGACGACGATGAGCGACGATGCGTTGCGAGGAATGTGTTTGTTAAGAACCAATCTTGGAGCTGCTCTGTGCGAAGATAGGTAAATGATTCTATTGTCCCTTGACAAACACATTCCTCGCAACGCATCCTCGCTCATCTCTGGTAGGAACGCCGCGATGTACAGCGACGGGCACCCGAATGTTTTATGGGCAAAAACACCCTGTCTTCTAACTCCCAATATAAAACCGTTCATCTTTCCATTCTTAATTTAAAAGTCACCGGAATCAACCAATCACGACACAAAAAGAGTGGGGTGATATATCACATTCACCAAATAATTGAGCAACAAAACGTTCAAAGCATTGGTGAGGGATTCATAAAAAGATTCTATTTATAGACTTCCAATAGTGTTATCAAGATAACAAGATAATTCATATATTTATCTACACCAATATCATAAATCCTCTATTCCGCGTTCGGAAACCGTATGTAATTATCACCATTATTGCAACCAGTAACGTAACATCAGTGTATTATCTTATCTGTGACAGTGTGGTAGAAACCTATGAAAATTAATTACCTACGGTAACGTAATGAAAATCTGCCCTCTTCTCCGACCGCCGGCACGCGCCCGACCGACCGCCGGCACAATCGAGTTGGTCATGGCGGTGCAATGGCGGTCGTTCTAATGGTTTCCGAACACTCCATTTAGGATTTATAATATTTGTGTCGATAAAGCTGTGTATGCAACTGTACGTAATGTCATCTCGCTATGTGTGGTGGTAGGGCACAGCTAAGTGAATGTCATCTCGCTAAAATCTGGAGTAGGGCCCGACTGGGGAAGAACCTCCACCTTACAGAAAACCATAGCCAAATAGCACTATACCCTACTCATAGCGTTGTTTTCCTGCTGGTGAGTAAGGTTGCCAGAGAGCTCAAAGGGGACCCAGTGTGTTGTCGACGAGGGACCTCACCTTCTTGTTTCTTTAGTGTTAGTCATCGACACAGTGAATCCTCCTTTTTGTAAAGGGTCGGTAACGCGCATGTGACACCTCTAGAGTTGCAGGCGTCTATAGGCTACGGTAGCTGCCTACCATCAGGCGGGCCGTATGCTTGTTCGCCACCGTCGTGGTATATAAGAAAAAAGACATTCAATAATCCTTTACAGAACGTTTTCTCACAGGCATTGATTAACAGGAAATGGTACCTACTTATGCCTACGATTTTTTTTCGGCATGATTCGCTAAATAGTGGTGGACATGATACCAGCAAGTTTCAGTATATAAGAAGGTACTCTGTGATGCCAAGCAACAGACAGCTGTCAACCGCAAAACATTTCGCACAATGTACCTAATATGTTCTAATTATTGTATAGGTACAGTTATTGTTGCCAAAAGATAAAAATAAAATCGTGATTTTTATTCCAACTACTGTTTACCTACTCTTAACGATGCAATTTTGATAAGCCCCCTACATGGTCAGATAATGGGACTATGTTACCACAGCAAATAATTAACCCTTTTATATACAAGATATACTTAGATAGCACTAACAGCGACACACAAAACAATTAAAGTCACGAAGTATATATAAAGCATTGTCATTAATACGCTGTATTCGTTTATATTTCCAGTTTACAACATGTTATTCTATTTCCTAACATTTAGCATAATATTCTGTAGTTTCCTAACACAAAATGTTATAGCGCAGCAAAAAGTATTGGTAAGTTATGGTTTTTTTTCCAAAAAAATACCTATTTGATATAATTTTTCGTCGCAATCACATTTATCATATTCTAATGGACCGTACGCCAGGAACAAATTTTATGACCAATCACGTCCCAGGCGATAACTTGTGAAGTGGTTAAGGGCAAGGGGAAGGTGGTATAATGAAGCCTCGTGAAGGTTAGCTGCCGCTCCGTTGGTGGGTAGAAGAACGGCAGCTATTTAATCACTTTTAAAAAATCGGTCATCGCGTCACGATTGAAAATTTGTGAGACGATAGTTTATATGCTCTTACAAACAAGAAAAACGTCAGCCGGCTGAATCTAGGTGGAAAGACCGTCAGCTGATACCCTGAAGATCACGTGACCAGCTGACGGTCTTCTCACTGCGATACAGCTGACTGGCGATTTTTTATATTTATAATAGGATATAAACTATCATCTGACAAAGTTTCAATCAGGATATATTGCCTTTGGTCTCGGAACCATACGAGGGCATTAACTCGGCTCCCGGGAGGACAGGGTCACCTTCCCTGTTCTCCACTGGGGGTTGGCACTCCAAATCTCGGTAGGCCGGGATGTTGGAGTGGCGAAGTTTGGGAAGAGACCCAGATCTGCGGGGCCCTTACCCAGGGTTACGGGTGAAGACCTTAACGGCAACTGCGGCGGAGAAAGCAGCCTTCGGTACGGCGCATGTTTTGGCGGATGGGGCAACGGATTCGGAGTACCGTAGGCGTCAGTAAGGTTCAACCTGAACGAGTCGGCAACTTCTGCAACCAACCCGACTCTACACGTAGTCAATAGTCACTGCTGTAGGTAAAGTCGTTGAGGTCGAGAGGAAGCTATATGCTGGGCAAGTTTATAGTTTCACAGTTGTGCCCCAGGCGATGCAGTGCTTGTGGAGAGGTCTTTTTGGACCCGGACACACACAGAAACCCACAGCCAAATAGCACTAGACCCTACTCATAGTGTTGTGTTCCTGCTGGTGAGTAAGGTTGCCAAAGAGAGCTCAAAGAGGACCCAGTGTGTTGACCATGAGGGACCTTTTTGTTCCTTTAGCCGTCAACACAGTGAATCCTCCTTTTTGTAAAGGGTCGGCAAAGCGCATGTGACTCCTTTGTAGTTGCAGGCGTCCATAGGTTACGGTAACTGCTTACCATCAGGCGGGCCGTATGCTTGTTTGCCACCGTCGTGGTATAAAATAAAATAAAACTCTGCCTGTGCCTGAAATGGTGCAGGAAACAACACGGGGAGTCTACCTCCTCAAAATTCCTCCTAGACGCTGCAACTATCATCTGCAAAGATGCTGTGGCCAATGACTGACTTACTATAACATTACGACGGATACATTTTTGGTGTTCTTAGGAGTAGTCTTAATGATTAGATACTTATAAGCCAGGGTAGGCAACGCGCATGCGAATCCTCCGGGGTTGCAGGCGTCCATAGGCTACGGTAACTCAACATCAGGCGGGCCGTATGCTTGTATGCCACCGTCGTGGTATAAAAAAAATCCTCTGTTGGAAAAAATGTTAATTGAAACTACCCATGGCCATATCCGGAATGGACTAAGAGCTGGCCACGTCAGATATGATACAATAATGAGATGAGAGCAACGAAACCCGTCTAGTACGATTTCAATACCATCCTTATTGCTAGATCCGGACATCTGGCAGCTTTTAATGGGTCGAGGTCAGATTGACAGACTAACAACACTTTTCAGTTGGAAAAAAGTAATACCAAAATAGGTAAAAACTGTCGAAGTTATCTTATTTATAGAGGACGGGGCTTATATTTTAATATTAGAACAAAAAACATTGCGTATTAGTTCGGAAACAGAAAAAGTAGGCGAAAAACTTTTAATTACATTGTACGTCGTTTTGGACTACTTTCCCCCAACAGAAACGTTTGGCAATGATATAATCTAATTATTTATATAATTTGTCATAATACTACATCAAAACCAGAACTCTAGGATTTGTATTCTTAAATGTCTAATACCGGTTTAAATCTGTACGTTGGTTCCAGGGGGCTGGCAAGTGGACTGTTTTATATGTGAAGCAGTGTGAAAAGGACGCGGACATGCCCTGGACTGTGCGCATGCGGCGCCACAAGATCAACCGCACGCACGAAGCCTACGATGTGGACTTAGCCCTGGTGGACGATCTGGACGAGTCATATGGTGTTAGTAAAGGGAATTTTCGAATAATCTGTCGTAACTAAGAGTCAACCCGGCGCGGACACAGGGGAGGGGGGCAACCGTAGGTGCGGACCGCGAGGTTTTTTGTGAAGGAAAGTGCCCCCCCCCATGACCGAAATCCTGGATCCGCGCCTGAGCCAAACTACACTATATAACTGAGCAAGGTTTTTCCAATGCCAGAATATGAAACTGCCTTTATAAACGTTATACCTGCACTAATTATTACTCGTCCATACTCGAACATTGCGCATAGAAGCCGGTACGGAGTTAGCGTAGTTTGACTCTACATTTTATTATGTTTATTTAGTTATTAAATAATGCATTCCTGAAGTTACCTTTAATGTGTTTCTAATTCTTTAATTTTGTAACACTACTTTACAAAAGTTTAATATTTATCACGATTAAAACATCATCATAATAATGAATAAACATTTTAAAAAATTTAACATTTAATCCCACCACTAATTGAGTAATAGGGATTTATTTAATTTAGTTTAATGTAAGTTAGTGTAGTGTGTAGATTAGATATAATTTGCTATTTTTAGGGTTCCGTACCTCGAAAGGAAAAAAAACCGGCCAAGTGCGAGTCGGACTCGCGCACCGAGGGTTCCGTACAAACCTGTAGGTATATAAGTAAAAGTTCACCCATCACGATAATCGACTCATAGCTACGCGTTCATGAGGATAGGGATAGTAACTTTATAATTATTAATAATTTTAAACAAAAAAGAACCGACTTCACTTAGCATCCACCTTTCCAAAAGCAAATGCTCGAGCCACTGTAAAAAATACTCAAATCACTATAGGTGTGCCTATAATAGTTGAAGAGTTCCCTCGATATCTCCAGGATCCCATCATCAGATCCTGACCTGGTTACTATGGCACCAACTGTGAAATATACTCTTTCAAACAAAAAAAGAATTTTCCAAATCGGTCCAGCCGTCTTCGAATAATCGGTGAACATACATAAAAAAAAAACAAAAAAAATAGTAAAAACAAAGATTCCGACGAATTGATAACCTCCTCCTTCGAAATCTTGAAGTCGGCTAAAAATATTTTTATTATTCATATAATAAACTAAAAATTTACGGTTTTCGCAATTTTTCCTTTATCTGTGCTCTGGTCTATGATCTGTGCTATAAGACGTTGCTTCGTACCAAATTTCAAGATTCTGAGTTCACGGGAAGTACCCTGTAGGTTATGATTCCCTTGTGAGTTTCGAAAATTTGCGTAAATTTTCCTTTCGAGGTACGGAACCCTAAAAACGAAACCCTTATAGGATCACTTTGTTGTCCGTCCGTCCGTCAGTCCGTTCGTCCGTCTGTCAAGACCCTTTTTCTCACGAACGCGTGGAGGTATCAAGCTGAAATTTATATCAAATACTCAGGTCTACTGTCCCTTGGAGCAGTAAAAAAATAAAACTTCTAAGCCAACGCAATCAAAAGATACAGCCGTTTATGCAACAAATTTCCGCAAATTTTCGAAACTCGCAAGGGAATCAAAACCTACGGGGTACTTCCCGTGAACTCAGAATCTTGAAATTTGGTACGAAGTAACGTCTTATAGCACAGATAAAGGAAAAATTGCGAAAACCGAAAATTTTTAGTTATATCATATAATAAAAATATTTTTAATAATTTTAAAGTTACTACCCCTTTCCTCATGAACGCGTAGCTATAACTCTGATCTATGTGAACTTTTACTTATATACCTACAGGTTTGTACGAAAGCGTCGGTGCGCGAGTCCGACTCGCACTTGGCCGGTTTTTTTTACATTTTGATAGGCACTTCAGTTAAAATTATAAGATTTTTTTTATACCACGACGGTGGGAAACAAGCATACGGCCCGCCTGATGGTATACAGCTATCGTAGCCTATGGACGCCTGCAACTCCAGAGGTGTAACATGCGCGTTGCCGATCCTTTACAAAAAGGAGAATTCACTGTGTTGTCGGCTAAAGGATCAAGTGGGTCCCTCGTCGTCAACACACTGGGTCCTCTTTGAGCTCTTTGGCAACCTTACTTACCAGCAGGAACACAACACTATGAGTAGGGGTCTAGTGCTATTTGTCTGTGGTTTACTGTAAGGTGGAGGTACTTCCCCAGTCGGGCTCTGCTCCAGATTTGAGCGAAATGACATTCGCTGTGTTGTGCCCTACCACCACACATGGTGAGATGACATTCGCAGTACCCATACTCTCTTTTGGACGTAGTTTAAGGACATACCCGTGTCCCGTGACCTGTGTGATACACAGTAATTTTGTTAAAAAGTAAAATGACGTGTTCACCTGTAAATAATTGGGGTGCATAAGTACCCATAGACTTACATCACAAAAAAATACTGTATCCTACTTAATTTTATGTATACTACATAATAAATAAAATAAATAAAAGTTTCATCACATAACGGGTTAAGGCAGTATTTACAGCTTGCTACATTTTATAGGCTCGCGCAGAAGTATGCACGATGGTGGACGGCGGGTGCAAACCTTTTTCAAACGAGAAGGATGACTGCTTGGCTAACCTTACTAGACAGTGGGCTGGAGAGAACGCCAGGGAGGCGTTCGCTACCCTAGGGATAGACCCGCCGGACTTCCCGGTCCCAAAGGCAAGTAATCAGTTTAACCCCATGCATTGGGGTAGACACTAGTTTTTACCAAACCGACTGCCATCTCACTTTCCAACCCAAGGGGGGAATCGGCTTATCGAAATGGGGTCCGGGTTCCGGTTCAGCTAAAAACAAATGGTAAATATCAAATAATATATGGTACCGTCAATAGTATCTTCCTACGCGAAGGCCGCAAAAATATGTGACACACTCAAACCACAGCCAAATAGCACTAGACCCTACTCATAGTGTTGTGTTCCTGCTGGTGAGTAAGGTTGCCAAAGAGCTCAAAGAGGACCCAGTGTGTTGACGATGACGGACCTTCTTGTTCCTTTAGTCGTCAACACAGTGAATCCTCCTTTTTGTAAAGGGTCGGCAACGCGCATGTGACTCCTTTGGAGTTGCAGGCGTCCATAGGTTACGGTAGCTGCTTACCATCAGGCGGGCCGTATGCTTGTTTGCCACCGTCGTGGTATAAAAAAAAAAATACACTCTTATTTGTAGGGCCAGAGGAGCGTATCACATATTTTTGCGGTCTTCGTGTAGGAAGTGTAGCATGACGCTACGTATCGTACGACATCTGTCGACTTTCTTTAGAACTTCTGAACTTCTGTGTCTAAGGCTAGGTCACGGTTGATATATAAAAAAAGCGTACATTGTGATTCACGGCATTACAGGTAGATGGCGCTTATATCAGTCCGTATTTTGTAATACGTCTGGCAGTTATAAAATTGAGATAATACTCGCGCTAATTTTGAATGTGAATTTTTGAGGTATTCCAGATTGTCAAAAAGAAAAAAGTTGATTTTTGATTGAGTCTGTCAGAGCGCCGTGAGATTTTGGAAAGAAAAAGAGATAATCTGGATTTGGTCTGGGGTTTTTGCTATAATTTGCTTAGTTGCATCGTGGTGAAGTGCGATTTATTTCAAACATTATATAGCAAGTGCTATTAATACATTATTGGAGCAAAAATAAAACCAAAACCATTGCCGGGCAAAAAAGGCCATATAAATTATATAGTAAGTGCTATACACTGGAACCGCCTGATCCGGAAGGATTCCGGAAGGCGCTTGTGGGTGCCGGGCTGGCGGGACGGTCTGCAGCTGCCGCGATTTCCGCGGGTTTCTTCGCCACATCATCGGAGAGTTAGAGTCCGCATCCAGCGGGCTCTCCAAGTGAGAAAAGGAGTTCAGCGAGCTATTGGGTCCGCCTTAATCAAAGCGGACACTTGCCCACGAACTCTTTTTAATTTAAAGCAACAGCTTTAGCCATCCTGCTTTCGAGAGTATCAAATTATTTACATTTTTGTTAAAAACGTTATAAATCGGATTCCTTTTCTTTGTATCCAGTATTTTTGTGCCATAATAGATTTTTTTGCTGTTTTGCTAAATTCCCCAAATTCCAATTGCCTCGTTTGACGGGCGTATAAAGACCTGGCTCTTTAATTTAGGCTACGTTCAGCCAGCGAATCATCTGTCACCATCCATATCACCCGCCTCATTAACCCATTATTTTCCTGCAGCCAAATTATTACTAGCCGAGTCTTTATTTTTACTTACCGGTTTTGCTAACTATTGAATGTGTAATGTCCTTGTTTAGGTACAGTTGTCTTCATTTTTAAGTGAAGTGCTAATATTAAATATTTTTAATTATTGTAATTTAATTACATTCTGGCCACTAGGGAGGTTGTTAAATGTGAAAGTGAAATAGGTACAGTTGTCTTCATTTTTAAGTGAAGTGCTAAATTTAAATATTTTTGTTATTGTAATTTAATTGCATTCTGACCACTAGGGAACTTATTGAATGTGAAATACCCTTATTTAGATGCCGTTATTGTGATTTTTACGTGAAATGCTAAATTTTAAATAATTGATTATTTTTGCTAATATTAAATATTTTTACTTTGTCGTCAAAATTAAACGTGTTAATGCAATTAAGAAGTGTTTTACTGCAAAATGGCGCCCGATAAGGTAAAGAACTCTGGATTTACTTTTAATAATTGTAATTAAATATTTTTTTTGGATTTGTGAGACGGTGACCGTAGACCGGTCGCGGTTCTATTAACCTTGATTTTAGTTTGTTTCAGCCTGCTGCCTCCTTACGTCCCATCACTAACTCGAATTCCATCATATTAAAAAAATTGCTTTTTATATATGTTAAAAAAAAAACGAATTTATCTGTTGCCCTTTACTTATGCCTTTTTCTCAATTACCCGTAACATATCCCGAATACCTTATTTCATAGTCTGAGTCCTGTAGTTAGAGCCCGTAGACGTTAGAGAATTCGCACGTAAGTCAGACATAGAATGTATGATTTGCGTTTCGTTATTTTTTTCAGAAACTGAACTTGTTTTTTTTGAATTCGAACTCTAACTTGGCATTTAAGACTTCGAGTGTTATTTTCTTTCTTTGACTTAAGCGCTTGGTTTAGAGCGCACGGATATACTCGAACTTCGGATTTTATTTTTTAGGTAGATTAACTTTATTTTTTGTTTGAACTTGCAACGCAAGACAACATTCGACTTTTCGCCATGTCGCACTTAAGTAATGAAGGATCAATTGCTGAGACACCTCATGCGCACTCATCTTTAAACTCGTACGATCCGAGGATTTTAGATCCAATGGCAGACGATGATGAACAGTTTTTTGATTCTGAACCACGACCCCAGGCGATGCATATGTCCGGACTTCCCCCGCCTTTTCCTTTCAAAGATTATTCACTTACGAAATGGAACTTGAACTTTTCCGGGGACACTTGTGTTCGCGAATTTTTCTTTCGAATCGAGGAAGAAGGTATGGCGCGTAACGTCAATCCTTCATATGTTGTCAGACGTTTCCATGAATTGTTGTCAGATAGTGCCTTGAAACATTTTAGGGCAATCAGATATCCGGGTCTTACTTACGCGGAATTAAAGTCTGAACTCGTTAAAACCTTCGACGTAGCCGATTTCGATTTCAAGCTTGAGAGCCAACTTCGCGCTTTATCACAGAAGGACAACCAGTCAGTGGTTGATTTTGTTATTCAGGCGCGCGATCTAAACGCAAAGCTTCGTACACCGGTTTCCGAAGACAACCTGTTTAACATTATTAAATATGGAATGAATCCTAGATATCATCCTTGTCTTGCAACTAACGTGGTCAGGGATATTGATGGTTTGTTAGAAGTCGCGAAAAATTTTGAAGCCTTTCAAGGTTCACGTCCAGCACGTTTGGCTATTGCACCGATTAGTGCTCAAGTTGTAGGTCAACCCAGTTCTATAGTGTGTATGAAGTGTGATGCAACTGGTCACAACTATCGTAATTGTCCTAACGTTTCAGGGGCAGTGTGCTTCAAGTGTAAGCGTGTTGGTGCAATCACACGCGATTGTCCTAGTTGTAATTCTGGTCCGTCAAAAAACGAATAAGTGGCGCACTGAGAGGTCCATCGGTGTCGCCCGTTTATATGAATAATTCCCCGGATAATAGACTTTTTATTGATGTTTTAGTTGCTGGCTCTTCGGTAAGAGCTCTTTTAGACTCTGGTGCTCAGGTTTCACTAATTGATATATCCCTCTTATCGGAGCTCGGTATAACATATCACGAGGATATCCGGCCTTATGTTGTCTCCGCCGACAATTCTCCTATTGAAATTCTAGGCGGTTTGGACGTCCCCATTCTTTTTAGTGGCATTCGCGTTCTGCACCCCTGTCTAGTAAGCAGTAATCTTCCTACTGCATTTATTTTAGGAATTGACTTTTGGAATGCTGTTGGTCTCATTGACATTTTAAAGAAGGCATTCCGTGATGGTTTGTCAGGTAAGCTTTACGTCGCTTCACATCATGTTCCTGTCGCAGTCCCACGAGTAGGTGAGGTTCGCTATGTCCACCCTCGTACGGTGCTTGCACGGTTCGCCCATCCGTCAACGTTACTATCCCTTATCTCCAGTCAAACTCAAGATTCTCAACGAAGAGATCGACAAGATGTTAGAGTCACGCGTTATTCGTCCCTCACGATCACCCTGGGCTTCCCCAGTGGTGATGGTTACCAAGAAATATGGTAGTGTCAGGTTTTGCGTGGACAGTAGGAAGTTGAACAGCGTTACCATCAGGGATTCATACCCTCTCCCGCGCGTCCAGGACATCCTTGATAACCTACGAGGTGCCAAATATCTAACTTCGTTGGATTTTAGGAGCGCCTTTTGGCAAATCCCCTTAGCTGATAAGGCCAGTTGTGAGAAAACGGCCTTTATTGTACCCCAAAGGGGCCTCTTTGAGTTCGTTCGTCTCCCTTTTGGTTTAACCAACGCTGCGTCCGAGATGCAGAGGCTTACTGACATGATTGTCAATTTTGAATATACCCCTGAGTCTGAGGATTTTATCTTCGGCTATGTTGATGATTTGATTTTGGTGTCTCGTGATTTTGACAGTCATATGCGGCTTATTCGTAAGGTTCGTGATAGGTTGAAAGAAGCTGGTCTTACGGTTAATTTAGATAAGTGCGAGTTTTGTAAGTCTGAATTGAAGTATCTCGGCTACATCGTCAATGAGCGTGGTCTTCAAACTGATCCAAAGAAATTGGAAGCTATTAGGGATTACCCTACCCCTTCTTCTGCCAAGTCTCTACGTGCTTTCATTGGTATGTGTTCGTATTATCGCCGTTTCGTGGATGGTTTTTCTTCGATTATTGCTCCTCTGACGGCACTTATCGGTAAGAGAAAGGGACGTGATCCCATCGATTGGAACGATAGTGCTAGTGAAGCTTTTTCTAAATTGAAGGATGCCTTGATGAGCGCTCCGTTGATGGCTTGCCCGGATTTTTCGAAACCTTTTATCCTTCAATGTGACGCTAGCCAGGTTGGCTTAGGCTCGGTCCTGGCTCAAGAGTTTGACGGCGTTGAACATCCAATTGCTTATTATTCTCGTTTATTCACTAAAGCTGAACGTTGATGCGGGACAACCGAACATGAGCTTCTCGCCGTTGTTGATTCCATAAAGCATTTCCGCGGATATCTCGATGGAATGAGGTTTAAGATCATTACTGACCATATTGCTCTTAAATGGTTGATCACCCTTGATAATCCTACCGGGCGCTTGGCTCGTTGGGCAACTTTGATTTCCCAATATAACTTTGAGATTGAACATAAAAAAGGTGTCCTTAATGTTGTTCCAGACGCCTTGTCCCGCGCTCAAGTTGGGCTTATCTCATTCGCGCGTGGCATGGATCCTTCTGGAGATCCTTGGTATGAACGAATTTACCAGGGAGTTTTGGACAATCCTCAAATGTTTACTGCATTTGCTCTTCGGGATGGTGTCTTAATGCGCAGGGTATCTATCGAAAACCCTTTAGCACCTAATCCATGGCGTATAGTTCTTCCTGCTTCAAGGACTAGAGAGGCGGTTGCTGAAATTCATAATGGATTTCCCAACGTTCATCCTGGTGTTATGAAAACGTATTTAAAAGCTCGTGACTTATACTATTGGCCGAATATGTACCGTGATGTTACAAGGTTCCTTTCCGAATGTCAGATTTGCAAGTCTTATAAAATTGCAAATTCACAACCTCGTGGACTTCGCTTATTTCCTCGTCTTGTTGCGGCTCCAATGGATCTTCTTTCCATTGACTTAATTGGTCCTTTACCGGTTAGCCGTAATGGGTGTCGTTATATTTTGACTTTGGTTGACGTTTTTACCAAATTTGTTTGGTTGGTCCCTTTGAAGTTGGTGAATGCGAGGTCAATATCGATGGCATTAGAGTCGGAGGTTATTTTGCGGTACGGTGTTCCTACTAACATTCTCTGTGACAACGCTACAGTTTTTCATAGTCGTCAATTTCTGGATTTCCTGGCGAGCTATAATATTCCAGGTCCGTGTTATACCCCATATTATTCGCCACAAGCGAATGTTGTGGAGAGATATAACCAGGTCGTGATTACTACTTTGAGCATTTTAGTTGCAATGACCAACGCAGTTGGTCGGGTCATTTACATCGGGTCGCTCTTTATTTAAACTCTTGTATAAATTTGGCTACTGCTTATACACCGATTTTTTTGATGTACGGCCGCGAGTTGTCAATGATTCGTGAACGTGTTGAGAATCAGGTTGTGGACCAAGATGTGGGACTCAGCCGGATGGAACGCGCTTCGAATCTTCAGACGCTTCGTGAGGTGTACGATAAAGTTTCTGATTCGATGGCTTTAGCCTTTCATCGTAACGCCGCCAAGTTCAACACGAACCGTTCTTCGCCAAGAATCGTTGGTGACCAAATCGTTTGGCGCCGGAATTTCCAGCGTGGATCCGCTGATCCTTTTCGAGGCGGTAAATTCGCTCCACGTTTCGTTCGGTGCCGTGTGGTTAGACGGGTGTCTCCACAGGTATATGTACTGGCTGATACCGATTCCGAGCACGTCGGTACCTATCATATTAAAGATATCTTGAAATAGTTTCTTCTTTCGGCCCGTTCAGTATTCTCAAAATTCTAAAATGCGCTTTAGTCCGCCATTCCCTTATCGGTAATCCTTGCTTGATTCGTTTCTTATCGTTTTTTTGTTTTCGTTTGAGCGTTTCCTTGCTCCTTTTTCCAGGTTTGACTTTTTTTTACCGTTGGTGCTTAAGGCTTCGTTTATCTTTCCCGGTCTATGATAGCCTGGTTGTATAATTTGATGACTCGATGTGAGGGATTAAGATCTGTGGCCAGGTGCAGTTTCTGTCCTATCCCGGCCGTCACGTCTTGGACCGCGTGACGCGTTGGTTGGCGTTTTGTCATCTTCTTAATCTATTAGATTAGTCTTTAGGGGTAATGTTAATAACTGGTTGGTTTTGTTTTTTTTGTAATTCGTTTAGGGTTCTCTTGTTGTACCTTTTTTAGCCTTAGAATTAAGTTGTGTTTTTTTGTTGCTTGGGGTTAGTTTTCTTGTGTTTTCTTGTGTTGTTGTTTGTTTGTTTCTTTGTTTGGTAGGGAGATGCTGTAGCATGACGCTACGTATCGTACGACATCTGTCGACTTTCTTTAGAACTTCTGAACTTCTGTGTCTAAGGCTAGGTCACGGTTGAAATATAAAAAAAGCGTACATTGTGATTCACGGCATTACAGGTAGATGGCGCTTATATCAGTCCGTATTTTGTAATACGTCTGGCAGTTATAAAATTGAGATAATACTCGCGCTAATTTTGAATGTGAATTTTTGAGGTATTCCAGATTGTCAAAAAGAAAAAAGTTGATTTTTGATTGAGTCTGTCAGAGCGCCGTGAGATTTTGGAAAGAAAAAGAGATAATCTGGATTTGGTCTGGGGTTTTTGCTATAATTTGCTTAGTTGCATCGTGGTGAAGTGCAATTTATTTCAAACATTATATAGCAAGTGCTATTAATACATTATTGGAGCAAAAATAAAACCAAAACCATTGCCGGGCAAAAAAGGCCATATAAATTATATAGTAAGTGCTATACACTGGAACCGCCTGATCCGGAAGGATTCCGGAAGGCGCTTGTGGGTGCCGGGCCGGCGGGACGGTCTGCAGCTGCCGCGATTTCCGCGGGTTTCTTCGCCACATCATCGGAGAGTTAGAGTCCGCATCCAGCGGGCTCTCCAAGTGAGAAAAGGAGTTCAGCGAGCTCTTGGGTCCGCCTAAATCAAAGCGGACACTTGCCCACGAACTCTTTTTAATTTAAAGCAACAGCTTTAGCCATCCTGCTTTCGAGAGTATCAAATAATTTACATTTTTGTTAAAAACGTTGTATAAATCGGATTCCTTTTCTTTGTATCCAGTATTTTTGTGCCATAATAGTTTTTTTTGTTGTTTTGCTAAATTCCCCAAATTCCAATTGCCTCGTTTGACGGGCGTATAAAGACCTGGCTCTTTAATTTAGGCTACGTTCAGCCAGCGAATCATCTGTCACCATCCATATCACCCGCCTCATTAACCCATTATTTTCCTGCAGCCAAATTATTACTAGCCGAGTCTTTATTTTTACTTACCGGTTTTGCTAACTATTGAATGTGTAATGTCCTTGTTTAGGTACAGTTGTCTTAATTTTTAAGTGAAGTGCTAATATTCAATATTTTTAATTATTGTAATTTAATTACATTCTGGCCACTAGGGAGGTTGTTGAATGTGAAAGTGAAATAGGTACAGTTGTCTTCATTTTTAAGTGAAGTGCTAAATTTAAATATTTTTGTTATTGTAATTTAATTGCATTCTGACCACTAGGGAACTTATTGAATGTGAAATACCCTTATTTAGATGCCGTTATTGTGATTTTTACGTGAAATGCTAAATTTTAAATAATTGATTATTTTTGCTAATATTAAATATTTTTACTTTGTCGTCAAAATTAAACGTGTTAATGCAATTAAGAAGTGTTTTACTGCAGAAGATACTATTGCCGGTGACTGTACATATAAGTTCGGAAAAACTCCACTCCACTCCATCCACTAATTAAGTTAAAAGCCTGACTAAGTGGCTATTTGGATCTGAGATAATGTCGCTGCAAACAGCATTTTATATAGCAATAATATACATAGGTCATGTAACTCATGTAAAGTCGGGACAGTGTGTACTGGCCACGTACCTACTGGCTTTGTGATGTTTGTTACTGTTAAAACACCGACCAAACAATACTAGGCATACACAAGGACGACATTGTCTCCGTGGTCCCGAAGAGTCTTTCTCCGGGACCACGGGGCGGGGCCAATGTCGTCCTCGAAACGTCGAAGGTAATTTTTAGAAAATATATACGCGGTTAAGTCCCGTAATTACAAATAGATATGTGTAAAAACCGTGAAAGTTTAAATCAGTGATACATAATCACTCAGCCCAAAAAAAATGGTATCTGTAGTGATAGTCATATTTTGTTTTCATCTACCATGATTGTTGTGTGCAGACCGGATTACCACGTCGAACCAAGCAGCGCTGACCCGCTGTACCATTTACCAGGTCATGTAGGGAGATGAATAAAAAAACTTATTTAGCTTTGTAAAACATTTGAGCAGTGTAGTTGCAGGTGTTTCCCCGCTGGGAGTTGTTGTAGAAGTGAGCGGTGAGAAGTGAATGAGCAACGAGTTTTTTTTTTTTTTTTTTTGAGCCTGACTTGGGCTTTATGCTTCTGGAGCGCTAAAGCGGGCGGACTGTTTGGTGGGATGGTTGCCGGGGGAAAATCCAGGACCCTTCCGCGACCTAACGTGATGAGTTTGCTACGCTGGAATGCTCCTACCGAGCTTGCGCTTCCAGCGAGATCAGTTGAAGCGAGTTCAACCTGATCTGGGTGAGTGGGGGGGGATCGAGCTAATGGGGGTTTTGTCGCTGGTTCGCTACTCCTAGCCTAGCTGAGAAGACTCCAGCAAGAAACTCAGCTAGGCCCGACGACTGTCGGGGTGACTCTATCCGGTATGCGGCGGTACCGGGTGGATAAGGGACTGAACGTGTCGATGTGGTCGCGACTGTTCCGAGGTGGGCGTCCCCGCCGGTGGGGGCGCTGCAGTGTACATGTGGGGGAGGGCGCACGCACAGCGTTCCATTTCTCATGAATGGCCGCTGTGAGTGCGTCGTCCTGGTCCGTGACGTAGTGCCTAGGCCGCCGAACCGAGCGGCCCCTAATCAGTGACTTCCGTGTTAAGAGTCCGAGGGGGGGAGGGTTGGGAATGTAGTTCGCAGCCTTCCTAACTAGCGGATTACTACTGTGCGGAGCGTTGTCAAAATAACGCCGGGCAGTCTGCTTAAAGAAACCATAAAGGGAGTCAAGCCCCGCGTCATGGTGCAAACTGAGGGTCGTCTGGTACCACGGGGCCCCAGTCGCCCTACGGAGGAAACGATTCTGAACGACCTGAAGCGGCTCGAGACTTGACATACCCACGTGGGTAAAAACCACACTTGAGTATGCCATGATTGGACGAACACAAGTCTTGTAGAGTGTCAGCTTATTACTAAGTGACATTTTACTAAACTTGTTAATCATCGGCCCTAGCCTTCCTAATACGAACAGCGCTCTGTTGCGTACCCTACGGATGTGGCTTTTGAAAGTCATACGACGGTCGAGAGTGACGCCTAGATATTTGACCTCGTTAACCCACGGAATGGGCTGGTCAAAAAGCCGGACCGGAGCCACCTTCCTGCCTGTCGGACCTATGGCAGTAGGGTGGAAGATGATCGCTGCGCTCTTGTCCGGATTGACTTCAATACGCCAAAGACGAAACCATTGACCTAGGCCATTGATTGCCTCTTGGAGGTATTTCCGAACAAGAATGTAGCGATTGTGCGTCGTAAAGAGCGCGGTGTCGTCCGCGAACAACCCTAGTTCGACACGCGGGTGCCTAGGAATGTCGTTCGTGAACAACGAATAGAGTGTAGGCGAGAGGACGGAGCCTTGCGGGACTCCTGCCCTAATAGGATGTGGAGGTGAAAGCGTTCCCTCCAGTCGGTAGCAAAAGCTTCTGTCCGTAAGGAAATCTCGTATTATGAGTACGAGTCTGTCCGGCATACCGATCTGATATAACTTGTATATCAACCCGTTATGCCAGACCTTATCGAAGGCTTTCGCCACGTCAAGAAAGATCGCTCCCGTCTTCAACCCTGTTCGACGCGAGAAGCCGTCCAGCACGTGCTCCGTGATGCGGTGCACCTGTTGGACGCACGAGTGTCCGGCACGAAAGCCGAACTGCTCGTCCGTGATAATTGAATTCTCAGTCGTGAACCTGAGAATCCGAGCGAGGATGATTCGCTCATACAGCTTAGCAAGCGAGCTGAGTAAGCTGATGGGCCTGTAAGAGGCTGGCGAGGCCCGGGGTTTGCCGGGCTTCGCTATTCCGATGACCGTGGCACGTTTCCACGCGGCTGGAAAGTGACTATTGGACAGGGCGGCATTGAAGATGCCGACCAGAATGAGTAAGAGATGTTCGGGCAGAAGTCTCAGCATGCGGTTGGAGATGCCATCCGCACCCGGGGACTTCCTTACTCGAAGATACCTTACTCGATCGTGGACTTCCTTAACCGACACCGGTACGAGAGGTGAAGTTACGGGGAGACGCGATCTCCTGTCCACCTCAGAATTTACCCTCTCGACATGGGCTTCATCGGCGGGCAGGAGGCTGGGCGAACATTGAGACTCTAAACTATTGGCGAGACATTCTGCTTTCTCGTCGTCCTCGAGTGCGCGGGTTGGACTACCGGGGCGTTCCAAAGGGGGGATAGTCCAGACGGTATCTGATTTGAGAGATCTAGCTAGTTTCCAGTAAGCCTGGTGACTAGGCTTTATCTCCCCCATCAGATCCCTAAAAGAGTTCTCCCGAAATTCGGCAATTCGCTGTTTGGACTCGTGACACAAGCCCCTCAGGATTTGACGATTTTCGGGGGAAGGCCAGTTAGAGTAGGTCCTAATGGCGCGATTTTTCCTAGTCAGCTACTCTCTCAGTTCCCTAGGCAGGGGGCGGCGTTGGATTTCCTCGGCCGACACCTCCCTAGAGGCTTCGCTTTTGACAGCGTTGAGGTAGTTGGTGAATAGGTCGATCGCTTGGTCAGTCTGTTGAGTTGTGGTAATAATGTCAGGTATGTCTCTAAGTATGGGGGCGTCTGTCTTTAGGAGACCTTGTTGCACCTTGTCCCAGTCCACGAGTGTCCTGGTAGGAGGGGCTTGATCGGAGTGAGGGCCCAGTCGCAAGAGGACCGGCCTATGATCTGAAGTTAATTCGTCTAGCACTTCTATAGAACGCAGAGTGAGCGCTACGTTCTTTAGAAGGGCTACGTCAAGTATGTCTGGTCGGTGTCCTTCAGTATGGGGGTAGTGGGTTGCTTCAAGGGGAGGGAGGATATCGAAAGGGAGGCTTTCGATCAACAGACGATTGAGCAGCCTACCGTTGGGGTTAGTCGCGACGCATCCCCAGTCGACGTGTTTGCTATTTAGGTCCCCGGCCACGATGACCGAGGGGCCTAGGGCTGCTAAAATATCTAGGTCAGTCTGTAGTATGTTAAGTGATGGAGAGATGTAGGCTGACGCAATCGATATGGGGGGATGACCGTCCATCGATATGCGGCAGACCGACACTTCCATATTTGTCAGTGGAGGGGGGTTGAGAGAGATGCAATGTAGGAAACTTTTATAGAAGATGCAAGTGCCCCCGCGGGCCCTACCAATCCTATCGTTTCTAATCTGAGTGTAACCAGGGACGCGGAAACATTGCATAAACGGTTTATAGAATGTTTCCTGTACTAGGAAGATGTCGACGGAATGATCGCGCAGAAAGAGTGTAATCTCATCCTTCATTCGGCTTAGGCCATCGGCGTTATAAAAACCGATGGTTAGCGAACTGGGTTTAAGCTTGAGGCAACTATTATTCATTCTGGTGGAGAGCGACTTGACGGCCTAACACTGAGGCGAAGAAGTAATTGCTAGCGTTTGCTATGTAAGCCTCATATTCCCTCTGCTCCTGGGGAGAGAGGGTCTTTGAGGCCAGTATAGAAACTGGGAGGGGACCTGGGGCAGGCCGGCCTGCTTGAGGTGCGGGGGTACCTCGGGCAACGGGGCCCCCCTGGGACGAGGGCACTGAGGGTGCCGGAGAGGGTGCTGCGACCGCAGAGGGCGGCGGGTTCCTATTGGCAAGCCCTAATCCTACAGCCTTAAGGGTGGGGAACTCTTGTGCGCTAGTGGTCTGAGGAGCCACCTGAGTCTTGCCTGACCTGCGCCCGTCAGGTTGCGAGGGCTTCGGTTTGCCGGAGGTGTCCTTCCGCTTTGGAGCACAGGGGCAGCCTCCCCAGTTGGCGGTATGCCCATGGGGAAGTTTGCGCTCCAAGCAGTTGACACACCGCCGGCCTACCGGGTCCTTGCAACCCTTCGAGCAACGAGTACGAGTGCTGACCTCTTTTATGGGTTTTCTAGCGTGCTCGTACTAGTGGCTGGTATGTGCCGTGTAATTAGATATTTATTCACGAATAAGCTTACAGTATTACATGTTGGTAAGAGGGTTAAAATTGATATTTATATGGGACATTTCTTCATAAATTAGTACAAAATTCTTATAATCTAGACATTTTGCGTATTATGACATGATATCAATAAAATTAAGACATAAATCAGTACTTAAGAACTAGACATGTAGACACGATATTTATACACTTTATTAAATTACAAATCATAAACAAATGGGTATAAATAGAGAAAATGATTGACTTAGATCTAGTTACACAAAAACAACAGTAATTTTAAGCTATCTGCGACAATTCTCCCCCACGTGCGTCAGCACCGTCGATTGGTGTGGAGCAGATGAGAATGAGTTTGGAAGCCGGGCGGTGCACATCTTCTACGTGAGTTTATATATGTACAATGGCTACTCTTATTGGTCATCGGGACCGGGAAAGAGTTGTACGATTTCGCCTCTAGACCATGTAACTCGTGGCGTAGTACCGGCGGCTATGTCGTCTACGTGTAGCTTCGTAGACCTCTGTTGAGCACTGGATCGCTGCATCAAGTTGAGGCGATATTCTCGTATCCAGCGCTTCCATACATGGTCGTCAGGCGGGATCTTCTTCTGGATCAGGCGCCGTTCTGTCATTGGATGTTTGAGACTATCGGGCAGAGAGTTAATTGCCTCGGATAGCTCCCGTTCTGTGCCAAAAAGGTTCGTGGCATCGTCTGAATTTAGAACGGTAGGCGCACGGCTCTGAGATATCATTTTACGTAGCGGTAGGGAGGTAGCGGGCGCCGATAAGGAGGCGGCGGGCTCTAGGTACATCGCTCGTGTGATGAGACGTGTGTACAGTACGTTCCCTCGCGTTTCTCTGCGGTGGCCGTCATTTTCAGCTGCGGCGGTAAGCGGCGGTTGATTCGCTATGAGCCTCTCTTGCGGTAAGTCGCCTACGGGAACCGTGAGGTTGGCCCCGTTACAGGTCCGACACCTTTGGCACTTATTCGTCAGATAACGAATGCTACCGCGCAGTCTGACAATGCAGTATTTTTGCTTCAATTCGTCGAAAATGGTCGCGTGATCGTCATGGTTGGACACTTCGTGGAAATGGCGGATCAATAATTTTGTGAATCCATCTTCAGCATGCAGGACGGGTATATGTGTTCCGTCTCTGTCTGTCACTATCACGCCATCTCTGTCCAATTTCACGTCGACTCGATGTAGCGAAGACTTCTCAGGCAGCGCGCGCCCGACTTCTAGCAGTCGTATTTCTTCGGCATACGACTCATTCTGGCTCCGTTTGATCAATAGAGTTTCTGCCAAAACTGTGTGATTGTCGTTCATTTCTGTATCTGGATTTCTAACAGACAATCTGGCTTTGAAAACCTCGGCGGCAACCAAAACTCGGGCCGTAGCGCGGACTAACCTCGTATATTTCGAAAACCTACTTACGTACGGAACAAACCGGTTTGTTGACGCGTTCTGTGCCCGTTTTCGCGACGGGTTCTACAGATTCTACTGGCGGCAAACCTATTGTGCGTTCGCTTTCGCCTCCCCCGCTGAAGGACGTACCCTCTTTACATTGGACTAAACTTACGTCCGAGATTACGTTCGGGTTGTCGGAGGCGAATCCGTTTCTAACTATGTCTGATTTTATATCCTGCTCGTTTACGGGAGCTAGGACTTCGTCGTCCGTCGTTCGCGGCACCATGTAGCCTACGAACGCTACAGTCGGATCCGACGATTGATGTGGTGTATCTAGCGGACGTGTCGCATCTATGGACACTTCCCCCAAATACGTAGGCGGGATGGCAATTGTGTTAATATTGCTAGTAATATTTTCCACGGGCGCAGTTGCGTTCAAACCGTGTAGCAATTTATGGTGCCCAGCTTCGCATCCCTTGACGCCACAAGCTACGTACTTGCACTTGAAGCGACCATAGTGCGACGCGTCCAGACACTTGTAACACAACTTTTCATTTTTAACCCAATCCCAACGTTCGGCTACCGATGCATTCAAAAATTTAGTACACGCTTCTATTTTATGTTCGTGATTATGACATATTAAACACTTATTGCGAGACATAAACCGTGCTGGCACCGAATGTTGTTTGGGCTTTGTTCCCGTATACGCGGGCTCTTTAGCCTCGCGGGGCTTTGTTTGAGCTACCGTCGGCGACCTATGCTCCGACACGCGAGCTTCAACTTCATCGCTTCGCGGGCGAGTGCTCTGGTAGCTATAATTTGAGTCCGAATCGCTCGAAGAATCGCGGGAAAACACGGGAGCGGGAGCGTGGGCGGGGGCGTCACGACGCCCTGACCTGCTTTCCGGCTCAAAGGATATCGAGTTTACGCGCGACTTCGTATATCTACTTCGATTCGTTCTTTTAACCGCGGAACTGATTTCTAACAGAAATTCTGAGATCGCGACTAAATCGGGCGAGTTCAAATTAGCTTGTTTGAACTTGCCCCATTCGTACCTAACAATAAGGTTCAACTTATCGACGATCTTGTTGACTAGCTCTGGCGCGTACAAGTATTTTTCTTGCTTTAATGATTTTATTGTCGCTACTGCATTTGCGACGTGCGCGGCAAAAGACACGATATTACTGTTATCTTCGGCTAGGCGCGGCATGCGTTTAACATTATGTAGCTCAGTCAACACGATCTCTTCAGGATCCCCGAACTGCCTTTCTAAGGCTTCCATTATTTCGTACGGATCCTTGACGGTATACACGATGGATTTTACCGCGGTACGCGCCTCGCCTTTTAACGCGCGCCTAAGCCTACTGACGTTATTCACGTGACTAAACATCGGCGCGGTATCTTCAAATTCGGCACGGAATGCGATCCATTCGGTGATATTACCGTCGAAAGCGGGTAATTCTGGGGGCCTATGCATAACGGGAGCGTAATGAGTCGGAACTTCCAGCCGCTCGGGCGGCAGACGTGTGCTTATATGCGACTCGCGGGGCGCGAAATTACGCGTAGCGCGTGCGGCGGACGCTTCAATTTTAGTTATATAATTGCTTTGATCTAGCTGGGACTGTCGTTCTACCCAATTTCTCACACGTTGCTCGTCTTTATCGACTACAGATTCGGTCTTACCGCTAACAGATTGCGCCTCCTGCTGGGCAATCTGTAGCCTTAACTTGGCAGTTTCCGACTGTTTATTAGCAACGGCGAGAGCGGCTTTATGAACCTCGAGTTCCGCTAGTAACAAAGCTAACTTTTCGTCGCACTTTACACTACTCGCACTACGATTTTCGCGCACTTCACTATTAACGCGGTCGCGGCACTGAGAAACGCGGTCCTTTTCACGGACGGACGTGTTAACTTTACACAATGTCCCCGGAGGACTCCTATCTGGCGTTTTTCCTACTTCGTCTCCCGATATATCCGAATACGCGGGCGCCGGCACCTGTGCCGGCGGCGGCTCGACGATATGGCCGTCGTTATGGTTGCCGCTGGTGCCTATGTCCCTTGTATTAGTTTCGCCGGAGGTTGTTTTACCAGACGGCGGGGTAATGGCTCTGGCAGGTTGTCCCTTGTGTGAGCGAAGAGACATCTTGATTGTATGGTCGGACATCTTCTTCTTTCTTCTTGACGCACGTGGGGTTCCCTAACCTTACCTACCTAATACCTAATGGCTGACACTGCCTAGTGCAGTGAAAGCGGCCCTACGTTCACATTACTTACTTGTGGGCGTTAATCCCTGATGCACTGAATCTCGCGCAAAGGCTAAGTGCAAGTGCCAGAGCGTCCGAAAGCAGTGTAAAGACGTCAACCATGTGACGTTGCAACGAAAGTTGCCAGGACACGAACGTGGAGTATGGCCTCTACACGAGCGGTCCGTCCAGCAAGCTGGTAAATAGCACAGGGCTCTTCCGCGAAAGCGGGCAGGTGTATCAGCGGTTAAGCCGGACACCGTATGGAGATTCTGAGCGAAATTAATCCAGCTCAGCGCGTACTTGTTTCTTTCTTCAATTGGCAGCAGATTTCTTCCATCCGGTTCGAAGGACCAGCTGTTGTGTGCAGACCGGATTACCACGTCGAACCAAGTAGCGCTGACCCGCTGTACCATTTACCAGGTCATGTAGGGAGATGAATAAAAACACTTATTTAGCTTTGTAAAACATTTGAGCAGTGTAGTTGCAGGTGTTTCCCCGCTGGGAGTTGTTGTAGAAGTGAGCGGTGAGAAGTGATTTTTTTTTTTTTTTTGACTATTATTAGGTTGTTTGGCCGCAGTTATGGGCCAGTAACAACGCGGGTCGACTGTGTCAGCCTCGCGGCCTGAAAGGCCGCGGGGCTGCCCAAGAAAGAAAGGAAAGGAGAGAGATAGATTTAAGTTATGAGACTTATGAGAGAGAAAGGTGAAGTAAAGAGAAGAGTAGGTTTACAAAGTTTATACCAAAAATTACTGCTGCTATATAAATATAAAATAGTATGAGTTCGACTCGTTTTGTGGTTGTACTTCACTGTGGTTGTTCTTTTTTGTTTTAAAATTTCTTTTTATATAATCTTTTTAATGAGTTGAACTTTGCTAAGTTTATACATTTTTAAAATTGTCTATAAAAAGGCAGAGGGCCTGTGTGATGTCAATTACGTTTTCTGTTATTTTCCCAATGCGGGCGGGTACTATAGTACCCGGTCGGTTTGCGCCGACCGGGTCTATAGGATGCGTTAGAGTTGTTAATGTTGGGGGGGGCGGTTTGCCGCTAGTTTGAGGTCGATTTCCGCTTCCAGTTTCTGTGCCAGAGTGATAGGATCGTCAGGGTCAGTTAAAACATGCCGCGGCCTGCGCACACCTTTTTTAGGTGGAGCCTCTGGCTCGTAATCCGCGGCATGTCTTATCAGAGCGTTTTTGTGGTCGGCGGCTTTGTCGAAGTATCGGTTGCTGATGGTTTTAAAATGTTGATAGTTGATTCACTGTGGGTAGTTTGTAGTCCCGATGGAGGTCCAGGTTCCGTTGGAACCAAGGCGCGCCTACAGCTCTACGGAGGAATTTATTTTGGAGCGTTTGTAAAGATTTGAGGTGGGTGGGTGCGCTCTGGGCGAAGGCCACAGAGGCGTAAGAGAAGACGGTTCTGATTGCGATTTTGTAAAGTAGAAGTTTATTGTGAGTAGACATTTGACTTTTGGAGTTGATAAGACAGTGAAGGCGGTTTAGGTAAAGCTGGGCTTTGAGTTTAACGGTTTTGATGTTTTCGAAAAGTAAGGCGCTTGTCCAGTGTCACGCCCAGGTATTTGGCCTCATGTTTCCAGGGGATGGGCCTGCCACAGAGCGTGACACTGGGTAAGGAAGCGAATAGGTTAGCGTAAGGTGTAGTTCGAGAAAAGAAGACTCCCACGCTTTTGTCAGGGTTCATCTCTACCCTCCACAGCTTGCACCAATGCCCGAGGGCGTCGGCAGCTTGCTGTAGAAGGGAGCAGACCCTTTCAAAGCGTGGGGATGAAACATAGATGGCAGTGTCGTCAGCAAAAAGTGCATAGTTAGTGAGAGGGACCTTAGGTATGTCATTGATATAGATAGAGAAGAGAGTTGGAGAGAGACAGGAGCCCTGCGGAACACCAGCCCTTATTGGATGTGAGGTGGATAGCGAGCCTTCTACTCTATAAGCAAAGCTACGGTCGACAAGGAAGTCTGTTAGTAGGTGGACCAGACGGTTTGGCACCCCGATGTTAAAAAGCTTGTAGATCAAGCCTAGGTGCCAAACTCTGTCGAATGCTTTGCTTATGTCGAAGAAGATCGCTCCAGTTGGGATCGAGCGACCCCAGCCTGACATCCAGAAGAGAATGTGTTCCACAAGGCGGTGTACTTGGTTGATGCAGGAGTGATCAGCCCTGAAGCCGAATTGCTCAGGAATGATCACATCCTGTTGAGAGAGAAATGAAAGAAGGCGAGTTAGAATAAGCTTTTCATAGAGTTTTCCCAGCGTCTGGAGTAGGCTGATAGGTCGATAGCTAGTGGGGTTAGTGCGGGGTTTACCCGGTTTTGGGATGCCTATAACAACCGCCTCCTTCCAGCGCGCTGGGAAATGGGAGAAGCGGAGGGCTGAGTTTAGAATGAGAAGTAAAATGGTGATGAGTTGATCCGGGAAGAGTTTTAGAAGTTTGTTAGGGATTCCATCGGAACCTGGAGCTTTTCTAGGTTTAAGACGCCTGATTTGGGATTTGAGTTCGGTGGCTGTAATAACTGGAAGCGGTATCGGGTCTAAGGTTCAGAAAGTTTAGTACGAACGTACGTGTGTACGTTGGTGATGTGCTCGTCGTCTACAGGTTGGGAACTAGGGGAGCATTGTTCCTCCAAACTTTCGGCCAGGCACTCGGCCTTTTCAGTATCCTCAAATGCGGGCGATTGGCCTCCAGCTCTATTGAGGGGGGGCATTGATGACGATAAATCTGTTTTAAGGGCTTTGGTTAATTTCCAAAAAGCTTGGTGGTGGGGTTCTATAGCTGATAGAGTGTTATTCCACCTCTCATTTCGATAAGCCGCGGTCTGACGCTTCAGAAGCTTTTGAAGACGATTGACCGCGTTTTTATTTTCGTGAGAGGGGAAGGAGTCGTAAGCGCGGACGGCGGCGTTCTTTAGCCTCACCAGAGCCCTAAGGTGGTTTGGGAGGCGCCATTTTTTATCGTTATCATTGGGTATTTGAGAGGAGCAGTTATTGACCAAATCACGTAGGCCCCCGGTGAGGGAATCGACCGCCGCGTCGGTTTGTTTAACGTCATTAATGCCCTCCTTTCCTATGTCGTAGAGAGGGGAGTTTTTGTCATTGAGAGAGGCTTCTATTTTACCCCAGTCTATAATGGTTTTGAGGGGAGGGGAGAAGGTGGGATCAGGGCCTAGAGAGATGATGACAGGACGGTGGTCGGAAGAGAGTTCGTGTATAACGTTGATGGAATTCATTTTAAGGGAAATGTTTTTAAAGATGGCTAGGTCAAGGATGTCGGGGCGGAATTCTAGGCAGGTGGGGAAGTGAGTGGGTTCCATGGGAGCTATTACGTCTATTTCTAACTGTTGAGTAAATTTAAGGAGATTACTACCGTTGTGAGAGGTGATGTTACAGTTCCAGATGCTGTGTTTGGAGTTAAGGTCACCCATCAGTATGACGGATTTGTCAACCCCAAACACAGCCTCCAGGTCACTTTTCAGTAGGGTTTTGGAAGGGGAGAGATAGGCCGAGAATAGCGTGACCGGATTGTGACCAGTCATGGCCAACCTCAGCCCAGATACCTCCAGGTTTTTGAGGGGGGGAGGGGGATGGGAGAGGCGTGAAATGAGCGTCGGTAATATATGAGGGTTCCGCCTTTGTCGCAACATAGTCGGTCGTTTCTAACCAGTTGGTAATTGGAGATCTTTGGGTCTCTATGGCTAGCTTTTAGGAATAATTCCTGTATGAAAAGTATGTCTATGGAGTGATCTTTTAAAAATAGGGCTATTTCGTCTTTTTTACCGTTAATACTGTTAGTGTTAAGGGTGGCTATCCTAATTGAATTAGGTTTCAGTCTATTATTGGGCGTACTATCCATTATTATTATTGTTGTTGAAAGCTTGTAGGGCGCGGAGGAGGCCCGCGTAGCGAACCAATATGTTTATTTTCTGTGAGTTGTTAGCGGCGGCTCTAATGTTGGTGAGAAGTGAATGAGCAACGAGTACGAGTGCTGACCTCTTTTATGGGTTTTCTAGCGTGCTCGTACTAGTGGCTGGTATGTGCCGTGTAAATTAGATATTTATTCACGAATAAGCTTACAGTATTACATGTTGGTAGGAGGGTTAAAATTGATATTTATATGGGACATTTCTTCATAAATTAGTACAAAATTCTTATAATCTAGACATTTTGCGTATTATGACATGATATCAATAAAATTAAGACATAAATCAGTACTTAAGAACTAGACATGTAGACACGACATTTATACACTTTATTAAATTACAAATCATAAACAAATGGGTATAAATAGAGAAAATGATTGACTTAGATCTAGTTACACAAAAACAACAGTAATTTTAAGCTATCTGCGACAATGATATTGATAAGTAAACAAAAAAAAACAAACATTGGGGACAAATTGTAAGAAAACTCATTGACTATGTGATGGAACTTTTATTGAAAGTGTAAGTAACGAGTTTCGGCGCAAGTTTGCCACATGTCCGGTTACCGTGAGAGTAACATGAATATGATATGACCGATAGGACCGCTAGGAACCCGGGTCAGCCTGTTACGTCGTTTATTCGTCATACATATTGCAATAATTAGAATAAATTAATCATGTGTAGGTACCTACTCTGATTCCTCGCTGGTTATATTACAAGAGCGGCAGAGGATCAAAATTCGTTAAAACAGGTGCAATCTTCGAAATGAAATAAAATGAAATGAAAATGAAAACAAGTGAAATAAAATATGACTCGTGAATAGGTATTTGTAACCGACCGACTTATACCGTAATAAGACTGTCAGAGAAAGTAACGCACGAGTCGCTCTTATGGCAGAGAGGAGGTAAATAAACTGAAATCGACTTTTGTTACGGTTAGTGAGTTGGAAGATTTAAAGAGAGAATTACGGGACATGAATAGTATAGCCCCGGCGCGACTATCTATTTGTAATGTGAACACTAGAAGAGGAGCCTGGTGTTTGGACAGTGGTCCAATTGGATTATCGCACGGCCAAAACTCGACAGTGAACACCGATACTAAATTTACATTTTCTCCTCCATCTGATAACAGAATAAATACGTGTGATACGCAGTACTGTGATATTGTAATTTCGGGTAGACAGTCTACCGCGCAAGTAAACAAATCACCGCCCGCATCGGCAGTTATTACGAACGAGGTGACTCATAGCGCCGACCAGCTGGTCGAGTCGCCAGCGCAAGCCCGCGCGCTAGCCGATAGCGTTAGTACGGTGAAAAAACTTGTTGACGCTGACGTAAATAAGAATGAAAATGAGATGGAGCAAGAGTGGGAAACTGTGAATTACCAAAAGAAGGAGAAGAAGAAGAGTTATCGTTATAGGGGTCAAGTAGGCACTGCAAGCAATATAAGTTGCAGTTTTAAAGCGGCAGAGCGTAAAATTCCACTTTTTATTACGAATGTACACGAAGAAGCGATAGAAGAGGAAATTACTACCTATATCAGGGAAAAAACTAATGTTTCGGTCATATTGGAAAAAATGTCAGTTAGCGGGGATAAAAATTACAAAGCTTACAAATTTTTTGTTCCTGAAAACAAAGTACCGCTTTTCCTAGATAGGACCATTTGGCCTAAGTATGTTATATTCAGGAAATTTGTCAATTTCAAGTATAAACGAACGATCGGAGGTTCCTCTGAGGCCGGCACTAATTCAAAAGTAAAGAAACGGTAATGTCCGCGTATACAGTGTATAATGAGTGTACTCTGGCGAGTTTTAACTGTAAAAACGTTAAACGATCGGTGGACGGCATTCGCCAATTATGTCAAGCATCGGACATTATTGGTTTACAAGAGACGTGGCTATATCCCGACGAGATATCTTATTTGAACAGCATTGATGTCAATTTTTCGGCTACTGGGACGTCGGCAATCGACACTACGGCGGGTATGGTGCGCGGGCGTCCGTATGGCGGTGTAGGCATACTATGGCGGAGCGCGATGTTTACCGACGTGTGTGTAGTGAAGTCCGGGAATCCTCGCGTTTGTGCAATTAAAGTAGTGACCAGTAATAGGACCTTTTTAGTGATTAACGTCTATATGCCAACGGATTGTGCAGTAAACCTTCCAGAATTTACGGATTGTCTCAGCGCAGTAAGTGCTATCATTAGTGATTATGACTTAGAATCTGTTTACTTGATCGGTGACTTTAACGCACACCCACGTGAACTTTTTTATATCGAACTTATGAGTTATTGTGAAGAGCAGGACTGGTGCTGTGTCGACGTTAAGATGCTAGGTGTTCTATCGGATACCTATACCTATATTAGCGAGGCGCACGGTTGTAGGCGCTGGTTGGATCACTTTATTGTGACTCAATCTGCATTACAGACTGTGCAACTTGTTTACGTTGATTACAATGTCACGTGGTCTGACCACTACCCTATTGTACTCACGTTTGATTTAAATTTAATTACGCCAAGATTAAATACGAAAATTGGTGCTTTGAATCAGTCGGTACTATGGGGTGAAAGAACGGGAAAACAAGTTTTGGATTACACTGACGAATGTAACAAACGTTTGAAATTTGTTGATTTTCCTTTAGAATTTAGAATTTGTGCCGATAGCTATTGTAACATAACTAGCCATAAAGATACTGTTAAATCAATGTACAATGACGTAGTGTCTGTTCTCAAAGGAGCTGCATCCGTTACTAGGCAAGCTAGAAAGCCCAAAAGCAGAAACAGGGTAGTGGGATGGAACAGGCATGTCGGTGAAGCGCATAGGGTGGCAAGAGCGAAATTTCACGAGTGGATTTTACATGGAAAGCCTAATAACGGAATTTTCTTTGATGAGATGTGCGAGAGCCGAAAAATATTTAAATCAAGGTTAAAATGGTGCCAAGATCACCAGCATCAGATCAAAATGGATATAATTGCCTCCTGTCACTCAAATAAAGATTTCCGAACTTTCTGGAAGGCTACGAACAGTTTGAAATCTCGCGCTGGTCTCCCAGTCAGTGTTAACGGTATAAGCAACGCGAGGGACATTGCTAATCTTTTTAAAGACCATTTTGTTGTTAAGCCGCATTTGCACTTACAGGCGGGGGAGAGGAGCAATGCTGAGACTGATATAACGTGCCCGGTGTTCACGGCCAGGGAGGTGGATAAGGCTATCAAGTCCATGTCGCGCGGTAAATCACCGGGGCACGACGGTCTCAGCATTGAACATCTTCAGCACGCCGGCCCCCATTGCACTTAGCTAGAGTGTTAGCAATGTTCTTCAACCTTTGTGTGACGCATTCTTATCTACCTGATGATTTGATGCGAACGATTGTTGTGCCCATAGTTAAAAATAAGACGGGGGACCTATCCGATGTAAACAACTATAGGCCGATATCACTCGCTACAATAATAACCAAAGTATTTGACAGTGTGCTTAATACACGATTAAGCAACTATGTGCGTTTAAGTCATAATCAATTCGGATTTAGACCAGGACTATCCACAGAAAGTGCGATATTGTGTCTTAAGCACACGGTCAAATATTATGTGGACAGGAATTCGCCGATTTACGCCTGCTTTCTCGATCTATCTAGGGCTTTTGACTTGGTTTCCTACGAGATTTTATGGAAGAAGCTTGAAAGCATTAAACTTCCCTCAGGGCTGATCAACATCTTAAGGTACTGGTATGGAAGCCAGGTCAATAGTGTTAGATGGGCGGATGCCTTCTCAGATTCGTATAGGCTGGAATGTGGCGTAAGACAGGGGGGTCTTAGCTCACCTACGCTATTCAACCTTTACATAAATGAATTCTTGGATGGGCTTGGAAGAATGCATGTCGGCTGTCATATAGACGACGTATGTCTTAATAATATCAGTTATGCGGACGATATGGTTCTTCTAAGTGCATCCGTGGGCGGCTTACGCAAATTATTAAAAATATGCGAGTCTTATGCCGAAACCCATGGTTTGAAGTACAATGCGACTAAAAGCCAGTATATGGTGTTTGAGGTTGGACGTGGCAGAACAGCTGAAGTGACACCCATTAAACTTAATGGAGCAATCCTTGAAAGGGTGGGGTCATTTAAATATTTAGGGCACGTCGTCACGTCGGACCTCAAAGACGATAAAGATATAGAACGGGAGCGGAGGGCCCTGTCGGTCCGGGCCAATATGATAGCTCGTAAGTTTGCACGCTCTACTAGGGAGGTGAAACTTACGTTATTTCGAGCTTACTGTACATCCCTGTACTCGTGCAGCTTGTGGCGTGATT
Organism: Pammene aurita; assembly: GCA_947086415.1. Classification (NCBI taxonomy): domain Eukaryota; kingdom Metazoa; phylum Arthropoda; class Insecta; order Lepidoptera; family Tortricidae; genus Pammene; species Pammene aurita. The sequence goes on from OX352307.1 coordinate 8,423,111, forward strand.
ACACGAAACGGGCCTACGGGGCCCTCCGCGTCCAGTTCAATAACGCGTTCCGGGTGATGATGGGGCTGCCGCGCTTCTGCAGCGCATCAGGGATGTTTGCAGAAGCTAGAGTAGATTGCTTTTATGCAACCATGCGCAAGAGGGCTGCATCCCTGGTGCGTCGGGTGCGTGCCAGCCCCAACACCATCCTGAGGATGATAGGGGACAGGTTGGACTGCCCCTACTTGCTTCACTGCAGGCGGTTACATGCACCGTACTCAGTGAACGGAAAGAAAAATAAATAAATAATAATAATAATAAATAATAAATAAAATGAATAAATAATAATATTAATAATCATAAATTGTGCAATTGTGTTAGTTCATAATTAGTATAATTACTAACATCTTAGTTCATAGGTAAACTAACAAAAAATGGATCTCTTGTTATCTGATAAATAAATAAATTAAATTAAATTAAATTAAACTATTGCGGGGCTTTTAGACGGAGAGCTAGCCACGTCAGATATGGCACAATAATGAGAGCGACGAAACCCCTCTCGTTAGTTTGCTATACTATGCTTATTTCTAGATCCGGACATCTGGCAGCTGTAAAGTGGTGGAGGTCAAAGAATGCAAATTACTTGAAGAAAACAAATCCTAGAGTTCTGGTTTTGATGCAGTATTATGAAAAATTACATAAATAATTAGATAATATCATTGCCAAAACTTTGTGATGGGGGAAAGTAGTCCAAAACGACGTATAATGTAATTCGTAGTTTATCGCCTACTGTTTCTGTTTCCGAAATAATACGCAACGTTTTTTGTTCTAATTTTAAAATATAGGCCCTGTCCTTTATATCTGAGATATCTTCGGCAGGTATTACCTATTTTGGTATTACTATTTTTCAATTCAAAAATGTTGCTAGTCTGTTACTCTGACATCCACTAATTAAAAGCTGCCAGATGCCTGGATCTAGTAATAAGGATAGTATAGCAATCGAACCAGACGGGTTTTGTTGCTCTCATTATGTGTCATATCTGACATGGCCAGCTCTTAGTCCATTTTTTTAAGCTGATTGTGTACCTATCTCTAGTATGATTTGAATGGTGCTGTCAATTGTCAAACAGTGGTAGTGTCATGTGAAATGGCCGTCATATTTTTTACTTACTGTTATTTTGTTCCCGTTGATCTTGACTCCTACAATAAACTTAACTGCATTCACAGGGCGAGTACCATGTAGAGAACTACCTTCTGAATACGGAAGATTTTTCGAAGCAAGGCGTATACGGCGAATATCATGCGCACGCCTACGTGGTTAATAAGGACGGACAGGATATGGCGTGCGCCCAGGGAGCCGTCAAATATGAGCCGCTTGATGACTACGGGCTACCGTCAGCGCTATACGGTTAACTCAGCGACGGAAAATATATAGACCTGAGCACAATAAATGGCTTCCTATAATTTTAAAGAACAAAGAACCGACTTCACTTAGGCTACCCCACCTTTCCAAGAGCAAATGCACGAGCTATTGTAAAAAAATTTCAATTCATTATAGGTGTTCCTATTAAAATGAAAAGTTCCCTCGATTTATCCAGGATGCCATCAACTGATCCTGACCTGATGACAATGGGACCAACTGTCAATAAAGCGATCTTAATAAAGGTCTTGTTAAAATGGTCAACTCGTTTTTAAGCAAATCGCGAGTTTTCATTGCGAGGCGGACTACTAGTTTATTGTTAAGATTCATAATCATAATATAATATATAATCATTAATTAATCTATTTAATTTAAAGATTTTGTTGGTCGAAAATTCGGAGGGAGGCCCTTGTTAAGTAATGATACACACACCAAATAAGAACCAAAAAAATTTTTTTTTCAAATCGGTCCAGCCGTCTTTGAATAATCGGAGAATATACAAAAAAAGTAATAAATATGTCTGGAACATTTGAGATCCTTCGAAATTTTAAAATCGGTTGAAACGGCCCATCACCCCTTTGAAATAATAATTTCCCAACATTGAAATAAACACCCAGCATTAAAATAATAATTTCCCGTTATACGCGGACCCGGGTATATCCTTAAACTACGTCCAAAAGAGAGGTATGGGGCACAGCTCAGCGAATGTCCTCTCACTCAAATCTAGTGCAGAGCCCGACTCGGGAAGTACCTCCACCTTACAGAAACTACAGCCAAATAGCACTCGACCGTACTCATAGTATTGTGTTCCTTCTTTCCGTGAATTTGTCCTCAAGTAGCACACAAAAAACCCACAGGTTCCTCCCCACTTTTCACCTCGCTGACACCGCAACCGGATTTGTACCCATTTCCCCACTATAAAATAAACTGAATCGACAAAAATAAAATTGTACAATTATTTCACCTAAACAATACGCAAAAATTGTTTCGAGGAACGGTTGAGAAATGAGATGGATAAGGATAATGGACTAAGAGCTACGTCAGATATGACACAATAATGAGAGCAATGAAACCTGTCTAGTTAGATTTCTTTACCATCCTTATTGCTAGATCCGGGCATCTGGCAGCTTTTAATGCAAAGAATATAATAATGGGTGGAGGTCTATAATGGGAAAATAGCTGAAAGGAAGGCGTTTGGCTCACTTCGCTCAATCGGTCAAAAACCCCTTTATTCAAGATGTTTTTTTTTTTCACCTTGATAGAATATTAACTAACTTTTACCCGCCATTAAAGACGGTATTACGATGAACTTATATTTGAAATTGCTAAGTAGGTACCTAGCTAGGTATCTATGTTTTTCGAACGAGCGGAGCGTAAGCGAAGTGAGGTTCTTACAGACAACTTCGAACACAACAGAACTGCTATCTGGCTACTGGGACATTCCGATGGCTTTTTGATTTTGAAAGTTTGTTTCGCAATAATTTTAGTAGGTACCTAACGTTTTTCTGGTCTTTATGAAATTTTAAAGTTGTAGCAAAGATAACTATAATTTGAGAGTTCTTATATAACCAGAATCGATCAACAAGGAGTTATGGAGCTAGCAGGCACAAGAGCGATCTTAATAAAGGTCTTGTTAAAATGGTCAACTCGTTTTTAAGCAAATCGCGAGTTTTCATTGCGAGGCGGACTACTAGTTTATTTTTAAGATTCATAATCATAATATAATATATAATCATTAATTAATCTATTTAATTTAAAGATTTTGTTGGTCGAAAATTCGGAGGGAGGCCCTTGTTAAGTAATGATACACACACCAAATAGGCACCAAAAAAAATTTTATAATCACATATAAGTATTTTATTAGAAAATGATAACTTGATTCCTATTTTTTTGTGTGATACTCCCTGGCACGACCACGGAGCCTTTTGTTATTTCTATTGCGGTACGGAGTTAGTACTAATTGAGTAGGTACATTTAATTTTCGTTACTTTGACCTATAAATTAAGCAAAAATATCGCGTGGTCGTGCCAGGGAGTACCTTCCTGGCACGACCACGACCCCTATGACGCTGTACCGAAACCGTAAGGGTACAATTTTTTTTACCTAAAGTACAAAATAGTACATTTTTTTTCATGAATTTGTACCGCAAAAGAAATAACAAAAGGCTCCGTGGTCGTGCCAGGGAGTATCACACATTTTTTTTAATGCAGCTTTGTAGTTATATTTATTTTGCACTTGCAGTAGCTACAGTTTACCCTCTGTACTTAGTTTATTTAGGGTGGCAATGAAATAGGGGAGCGAGTAGAAAGCACGTATTGTTGGTTACAAAAAGAGACGGCATTATTGACGAAGTGTTGTAACCTATTGAACTAAACCATCAATTGAAATAACTTTATTTAATATTTTAAATATTTATCGCATTTTGCACCGTATTTCATTATCAGGTCATGCATGACTCGTGACACTCGGGTACAACAGAGTTCGTTCAGAAATATACGTAGCTACTGAATGTTTTTAGACCAACCGCAGCGCAACGTTTTGCACAAGATTATTCTGTTTGTGCGAGTCCGTTGAACCCTCGGTCGCCTCGATAACCGAGACGCATCACTACCAAGGTCGAATGAGTCAGATCGTTCGTTCACTCGTTCAGCCGGTCTTCCATTCACTCAATGAGATGGGCATGCGTGCTGTGGCGGTGGCGCGTTTATTCATTCGTGTATCGTCCGGTACGGCGTAAGCTAGGTTATTTTTTACGACAAAACTAATTACAAATTAAAAATGGAATTCATCGGCAAGAAATACAAGATGTCGGCGTCGGAAAATTTCGACGAATTCATGAAGGCTCTGGGTGAGTTATTTTACAAGTATTTGTTCAAGTTTCTTTTAGAAATCGATGCCGGCCGGCTTCTTGATATCTTAGCCGGTCGCGAGTCTGCCTTACCACATACCTAACTGTATTGCAAGCAGCCTGTTATTTAACCGGTCGATTGAGTTTCACGTGTTTTAAGATGATTTTAATGAGACGTCTTCATCGTTTTATTTTATAAATTACTGTAAAGCAATTAGCTACGCTAACAGTGGGTACCTACATTTCAGCCGGCCAGACTCTATTTATTAATGGGTGGGGCAGTTCAATTACTACTTAAACTTTTTTAACGGGTTAAATTTACAATGCAAATACATTGACTTTGTAGCAGTATTAAACACGAAATGTTTATGCAATATTTACCTACAGGTGGTTTAAGTTAAGACGCATGTTTTTCTTATGTGTTTGCAGTCTTACACAAATCAATGATACATTTTCTTAGTTTCTGATAATAGTGTTCAGACTGTACCTATACCTAAAAAGACAAGTTAAGTTTACACATATCTTTGAAAATAGTTAAACTTAACTGTAATAAGTAAGTAGGTACCTACATGTTATTCAGATCAATGTTAAAGAAAATATTAATTTACAAAAGCTTTTTTCCGCATTTATCCATGAATAACCATGATATCAATGAATTACCAAATATAATATGATCATTCAGTGGATCGGTAACAATTTAGCCGCAACGCCATAGTAATTAGTGATTCAGCACCGCATTATAATCTCCGATCTACCCGCCATTATGCCGCATGGATGACATGTATGCACCTACACGAAGGTACATTAACATTATAGATACATAAAAAACGAACAGAGGACAAATAAATTAAATAAATGGCGTCTTGTTTTTCGGCCTGTAGCACGATTAGCACGAAAAAAAAAACGTTGTTTGACACTTGCTTCAAGAAAAACGCTGCAAATTGGAGCGTGTTTTTCGTGAACGAAATAGGGGAGCTCATTTTTATTTAATTTTTTGATCAATTTTATCATAGACTGTGGATTTGAAATATCCAAAGCATCAAGATTTTTTTTACGATTGCATCGCCATTGAGTATATCGCTTTGTTTTGCCGGTTTATCCTCGAATTCTTAATTTTTTTTTAATTCATGATAAGTAGAAAAAACATTTGTTATCAAAATTAGATTGTTAAAATAATCTTAATTGCAATAAAAAACAAGCGTTAAATATGAGGAAGCAATTATCAAAAAAATATTTTTTCTGTGATTTGGCTAATCTAATGAAAATAATGATAATTACCACGCCCCCTCTTTTGACTATTAGCTAATTTGATCAGTAAGTATAATTATTTTATATCCATAAAAAATAGGCACTTACGCATACAAATACCTGTAACTAACAAAAACAACCTCATCGTATGATAATTTAAGAATAATTAATATGGACATCCACAATGGCAGATACCTACCTATTTAGAGATTGGTTGGTATAAGTAGACCTTAACATGACTTGTTGTAATAATTTAATAATAATTAAATTTAATATTTCATGTTGATAATAAAGACAAACTAATAATTTATGTAAATATTGTTGTGTTGGGTTGGGTAACCTTCCGTTATATTGCCAGTACATCCGTATACTTAATATTCAGTAATCTACAACATTACTTACCTTTATTCGACATGCCAAACTGTGAAATGTGGATAATTGGATATCCATGCAAAATCGGTACTTGTTTGACACATAGTACTTACTAGAATGTATCAAAGTGGTCACACTGTGTCAGTTTATCAGTAGTCAGATCTATGTATTAGATAGGTAACTTTAGTACATATTTTTAATAACTACCACCTACACATCAGTGGCGATATAGCTACCTACTACAGCTTTATTTTTCTGTACGAGCTGTAGGAAAAGAGCTGGGCTGTAGATGGGTGCTACAAACATTAGCATATAATGCGACACGGGGCGGGCTTTTCGATTAGGAGACGTTTAGTTTTCTATGCCTTCAATTTTGTTTCCATATTTAATTTTAGGTTTTTAAATATTTTCTTTTAGTATTAACTTTAGTGTTTAATTTATAATTTTTTTGTACGTAAGTAGTTAGTTTTTATAAGTACGGATTACATTATTCTTAATATACCAAATAAATGAAAATCAGAATACGCAATAAAAAAAAATACTAATTGTACATGTCCGGTTTTGTAGACTACAATTTTCAATTCAATGAGGTACGTTCTCGAATTATGTTTATCAGTTTTGATTGGTACGGATTGACAAAGTATAAAATGGTAATTTGTCCCAATTGAGCATTGGGGGAACGGCTAGCTATTCAGGGAAATTTAAATTCTATTCAATTGAGCTATGTGAGCGATTCGATGAAACTTATAAAATATACTAAGTTATACATATAAACTAGGGCTCCCGGTCGTATCCCGGTCTCGTGTACCCGTTTCGAATAGTTTCTGAATAACACGCTACACGGTTTTCTGGCCCGTTTCGCACGTGTAATTAAGAAACGTATAGTTAGGATTCGTTTCGTATCGTTCGTTCGAAACGTGTCGTATCGTTTAAAAGCTACGAATAAGAAACGAATAAAAAAAATATAAACCTTATTTAAATCGGTTCTGACTACTTCGGACTCGTTCGGGCCGGTATTAACTACCAGTGTGCCCGTGAAAACGTGTCTGAGAAACGTCTCCAGGAAACGTTTCCAAGAGACGGCGGTTCGTGTAAACAGGTTTCTTAGCACCGCCGGTTTTAAGTACACGGGGCGTGTAACACGTGTAGCGGGAGCTCTAAATAAACCGGCCAAGATCATGTCAGGCCATGCTCAATGTAGAGTTTCGTAGTTATCGGCCGGTTACAAAACACCCAGTGAAAAAGTTGTTTTATATAGGATATTTTGCGGCACTTACGTCCTTTTATGTGTTTTTGAGTTACTCAAAAACGGCTCAACAGATTTTATTTAATATAGTTTTCATCGAAAACCCTCTTATTAGGCCTCAATTCTATGAATTTTGCCAAAAAAATTTTTTTTGTTTCATTACCTCAAAGATAAATTGGGGGGACGCATAATTTTTAACTTTAGAGCTATTATTTACGACACTATTAATATTAATCGATAATTGTTTAAGAAGACCCATATTGTTTTAAAAGACGTATATAATGACACCCCACACAATTAAAGCAAAAAAAAATACCCCCACTGTGATGTGACTAACGATCACTGAGCTAAGTCGCGGATGGACAGACAAGCAGGCAGACAGACGGACATGGCGAAACTATAGTTGACTACGTAGGGTCAGGGAGGGAACAGTCGCTAGGATTTTTTCAAGAGGCTGTAGCATGAAAAATATAAATCCCTGAACTAATTGTTGCAAGCACAGAGCACAGTGCATTATTAAACTTTCATATGTAGCAAATATATTTGCTGTTACTTTCACCAAAAAAGATATATCCATTCTTTTTTAGAAATTGGGAATCGAGCCACTGTGTACCCGATGCTGTACACAGTGACTAGGACCCCCTAGTACACAGTGGTTCTAACAGTACACAGTGGGTCGAGTACACAGTGGTTCTAACAGTACACAATGGCTACGTAAGAATCGAACCTAAATAAACTTTATAACAAAAAACATTTTTGTTTAATAAAACGGTAATTAGAATAGGTAAGCCTAATTCCGGAATAATCGTTCCTGATTCATTCTTCATTTAAAATAGGTACTTACCTAATAAATGTCGCATGATTTATTCACTTTCATTTTATTAAAAAAAGAGTGCATGAATTATTTTTAATAATAAAAGAACTTTTATTCTTATTCATATTCAAGTAAATTTTAGCCCAACTCTGTAAGGTGCACAGTGGTTCGCGAGCCACCGTGTACTTTTCTGAAACGAACGTCTGTTGACCTTCGCGCCAATTTGTATTTTAGATAGAACTAAAAACAAATAGAAACATCGAGGGCCTTGAATTATCAGCCAATACTAAGTAGATTAGACACACTCTTCGATAAAAATATAAGAAATTAAAAATCTCGTTCGAGTTAAGAAAAAAGAGGAGTGAAACTTACCTGGAAATGTAATTTTGATAGCATTCAACACAAAAACGCACCATAATACATTGGCATGGCGCCGAAGCGGCTCACTAACTAGTTCGTACATGATAGGGTACGGAACGCTTCCGATTGATGTAGAGGACAGACATAAAGCTCTTTCCGTTTCCCGCACAGCACATTCGAGTCACTGTTCCCACCGAGCGACTGTACCCTCCCTGACCCTAACCCTAAAAACGTAACTAGATCAATGAACATAGAATGTATCGCGGTGAAAACACCGTCAAGTGAAATACGGCCTTCAGAGCATCAGCTAATGGTCTTTCCATCTCAATACAGCCGTTTGATGATTTTTCATGTTTATAAGCGCATATAACACGTTTTCGGTTGGCTGCCGTTTGTCAACCCACCAACGGAGCGGCAGCTCAATTTCACGAAGCTTCATTATTCATTGTACATCGCCCTTGACCGTTTTAAGAAGTTTCGCGTGGGACGCCGTTACGCCTTTGCACATCTTTGCAGCGGAATTGACATCGCGGTGCCGCGCTACTCGTTACGCCGCGAAACCTGAGCGGAGCAAAAGCGAAACTTGTTGCGCGATACCCCAGACTCGATTGGGCTGCGGAGATGTGCAAAAGGTGTTAATCATGGAAATCTGTTGCTGGCTTGCGGTCCATATCAGGGATGTTACAGAGCTCCGGTTCCGGTTCCGTTAAGTCGGAACTTCCGATTAGTTTTAAACATCCGCTTCGGTTCCGGTTCTGTTACTTTCAAAACAGAACTTATATCGGATGTCATAGCAACGCAGCGGAGGGGAATGAGCGGCGTACATAAAAAACAAACAGGTTTATACCTGTAATTTTCTCATGTCCCCGCTTCCCACGTGCTGTATCACTCGGACTCCGATTCTGGTTCCGCTTCCGTTTTCGGTTCCGATTCCATTTTCGGTTCCGATTCCGTTTCTGGTTCCGATAAACAAAATTTAAAACATCTGATTCCGCTTTCGGTTCCGATAAAACCACATCTGTTACATCCCTGGTCCATATGTGCAATTAGTACAACATTGTTAAGTAGGTGTGTTAAGCATACCCCGGCCGGCGAGAGCAAAAATGCGTCTGCTCCTAGTGCTTAATTAAATATCGACTATTCTATCGACATATGGATGTCGATAGAATAGTCGACTTTTAATTAAGCATAATTATTATTATTATTTTTTAAACTGAGCCATTAGTATTTGTTATTTATTTCAACTTGATACCTCCACGTGTTTCTAAAAATAACCCTAAAACAATTTTCTATCAACATAAAATTATTATTTACACACACACACATTTCACATTATTATTTTTAAGCTTATATACTATTTCAATCAACTGATTACAATTATAATCAATTTATCATACTCACGGGAATGTTCGTAATAGATAAGAGTGAGTGACAGTTGTAAATAGATACTTTTCACATACTCGTAACTAATAGACCTCTTTCATATCATATGTGTATTTCGCGATTATAAACAACTACTATTTGACATTGACTCAAATCAATCGGTGTCAATCGTAGAAATTACATTGAGACAAATTAATTTACCATCATTTAATTCATTTATATTATCGACCCGCCATGCCACGCAAGAAGAAACAGTGTACTTGGATAGCCGATTACGCGGAATATATAGAAGATCGAGGTGAACATTTATTTTGTAAAAAATGTGAAATCACAATGTTAAATTCCAAATCTTCCTTACAAAGGCACATCAGAAGCAAAAGGCACTGCGGCGTTTCAACAAAAACACAAAATTTATTCAATCTGGACCCAAATTAAGAACCCCATTTTCAATAATTTCATTAAAAATTGCATATCCGGAAAATTTTGTAAAGTTTGTATTCCCGATGAATCTTTTCTGAGAAGAACTACTTTGGACATTGCATATAAAGAGAAAATGCACCAAATCAGGACTGAACTTGCAAATGCTAGAATTTACGTAAGCGTAGACGAATCCTCAGATGCAAACGGACGTCAAATCGGTAATGTAATGGTTGGAGCTTTATTAAAAGAAAAAATAAGTACCCCACACATCATATCGAGTTTTTGGTTAGACGAAGTTAATAACGTTACTATATCAACACTTATTAAAATTGCCTTGGAGAAACTATGGGGGAATGACCATAACAAACATGACAAAGTCTTGTTACTCCTTACGGATGGCGTAGCCTACATGTTAAAGGCAGGAAAGAACTTGAAAACTCTTTTTCCTAATTTAGTTCATGTTACATGTCTAGCTCATGGCGTAAATAGGGTGGCTGAACAAGTTCGATTACTTTTTCCCGTTGTAAATAATTTAATCGCATACACAAAAAAGGTGTTCCGAAAATCGCCTAAAAGAATAAGAACGTTTCGTCAGATGTTACCAACTGTTCCCTTACCACCGCAGCCAACTATAATAAGATGGGGCACATGGATTAACGCGGCCTGCTACTATCATAAATATTTGCCTGAAATCAAGCGAGTCATACAGACATTCCCTAATAGGGATTCAATGTATATTTTGAAAGTCAAACGTGCAATGAACGATTTAAATATTTTGAATGACCTTAAATGGATAAATAATTATATTTCAATAATACCTAATACAATAAAACAATTACAAACTCAAAATTTAAGTCTGGAAGCCAGTTTAAATATAGTTCACAAGTTGAAAGTGCACTTGTCAAAATTACGGTTACATCCTCAAGGTAAAGTTATTCACAATAAGTATCAGAATGTGTTGAAGAAGAACTTTGGCATTTTAACTTTAAACAATTTAAATAAATTGATATCTGGCAGAGAAGTGGAACTACCTAATACAGAACAAATTCATAATCACTATGAATTATTTCGTTTTGCTCCGATTACTACAGTAGATTTAGAACGGTCCTTTAGTTGGATGAAATGGATTTTATCGGCAAGGCGAAGGAGTTTAAAATCAGAAAATTTAGAAAAAATGCTAATTGTATATTACGAAAATTACATAAAATACTGAATAAATACAAACACTTGGTTTTAATTTTGTTTACAACAATAATTAATACTTCTGCATATCATAACGGTGGTCCAGTACATCGTGTTGTTTTTATCGACATCGACCAAAGTGTGTGTCCTCGCACTATTAAGCTGTCAACGCATTTTTGCTCTCGCCGGCCGGGGTATGGTGTTAAGCAGAGCTCGGATTTTTCACGGCAAAACAAAACACTAGCGTAATTTAGCCAGTGCTTGAAATATTATTTTATCGATATCGATAATTCAGAACTAGAAGAAATAAAAGTCACCAAATAAAATTAATATGTAATAAAACTAATAAAAACATTTGTATAAAGTTACTATATATTAGAAACAAACGCAATTTCTTCTTCAAAATCTACGTCAGTACACACAGCAGCACAAGACATTTTATTTGGGTAATAGTGATAGGAGTAGATGATCATTATCTTTTCAACATTCTCTGGGAGTAAACAGTTGCGTTTATCACTATAAATCCATTTATGTACACTAAATGTACGTTCAACTTCAGTTGACGTCAAGGGAGCAAATTTATAGAATTCATTATCAGTTCGGGTAATATTTTCAGATATGTCTCTTAAAATTTCGTAATCAGGATTTCGTTCGAGCACGGCTTCAAATTTACGTATCACTGTTAAAAGTTTACTCCAGTTTACGTAGCAACGAACAGTATCCAGAATGAGGAAGGATTCCGCAATGGATAAAGTCGAACATTGCAATTGTTCTATTGAAGAGGCTATTACTTCGTAGTTGTCGCGAATGAAATTTAACTCCGGTCGTAGTTTGCGTGTTTGAAAACATTTTTTTGCAGCTCTTATAGCTGCCGAGTCATTAGCAAGTATGGAGACGACATCACGTATTTGCTCATAGTATTGAGCGTAATATACCGCAGCAGATATCCAAGTTCCCTATCTGGTGATAATTGGCTCGGGAGGTAGGGGAATGGACGGATATTTTGCCTTAAAAAGGCGTACACGCTCTGGAGATTTTAGGAATATCTTTTTGACATTCGATATCAACCCATCCACACCTTTGAAATTATCTCGCACTTCTTCGGCAACCCGGTGCAGACCATGAGCTAAACACGTAATGTGTTTCATACGAGGAAACGTTGCTTTTAAAATACGACCGGCTTTAAGCATATATGCGGCACTATCTGTGCAAAGTAAAAGCAAATTGTTTACGTTATCATTGAAAGAATTTTGAAACAAAAATTTTAATTGGTTTATTATTAGGTTTGCTATTGTTTCCCCATTGACCTTCTCTAAAACCTTCGACCCCAAAAGATAAAATTGCTTAGAACAATTTTTTTGCAAAGACCGAATCACCACGTTTGTCACACATTTTCCCATGAAATCTGGTGTTTCGTCTATAGATATCCACAAATAATTGGTTTTGTTTACCTCTCTTATACCCTGTATAGTTTTTTTGTACACGAGATTTAAATAAATTTTTCGCAGGGTCGATTCGTCCGGTAAAGAAGTCATAGAGCAGTCGCAACATAAATACTTGTTAAAAAAATGACGAAAATTATTGTTGTTGACTGTTGCCCATGGTATGTTGCATGAAATAAGAAAAATAATTGAATCGAAATAAAATGGATGTTTCCTATTTGGTTGCCCCGAACGGTGATTGTGGCGGTTGCTTTTCACATGATTCTCAATATTGCATTTCTTCAGTTTTAGATGCATATCGCACATAGAGCAGTATATAGTGGAGGTCACTTCATTATAGACTAACTCAGGGTGATTTTCAATCCACGTTTTGATCCGATCTTGTACATTACTCATTTTTGTATTAATTGATACCTTGCAATATTAAGTTATTAGTAGTATATCCAACACGTCGGATTCAATGCGTTGCAAAATAAATAATACCTAGATGCAATTTACGTTTTATACGTAATGAAATGACAGTTAAAGTGTGAATGTCATATGTCATGTGTGATGAAATTTGCAGTCGTTTCTATCATTTTAAATGAGGTGGTATAGTTACTTCGTTCTAAGTTGTACATGCAGACCTACCTCTTTGTTGCTCGACTATGGCAAAGCTAAAATGAAAAGTTATTTTATTACTTATACAGGATGTCCGGTAATTAATGCACAACCTTCTAACCCCCAGTAGGTCACCTTAGACTGGTCAAAAATATTGATTTTGAGCTCTAGTAAGTCTCCTGTTTTTCGAAATTTTCGCACGTTTGTTAGTTTTTAAATTTTGACATTCACACTGATAGGTGTACCATCGAATAAAAAAAGAAAAAATGTACTGAGGCAATACCTGTCATATACTCTAGTAAGACTCGATAGGTGTCGATAAAATAATATTTCAAGCACTGGCTAAATTACGCTAGTGTTTTGTTTTGCCGTGAAAAATCCGAGCTCTGGTGTTAAGTATGGAAAACATGCATGCCTAGCAATGGCTTATATTTAGGTAGGACTGTCTGCTGGAAAATCATATCGCAGAATATCTAACTTCAGTGTATTTTACACTTTTCTTAAGTAAGTATATCGCAATTACCCGAGAGTACCTAATGTAGCCAGAATAATATTTATATCAAAGTTTGTAGTTTATTTTATGAAGTACGTATTGCGTAAATTAATTGCTATAAAAATTATAATTAATAATGACGAATAGTTATCTAGAGCTAATGTTCGTAACTGAAGATTCTAAAATGCTTGTTGCTAGGTTCAATTAAATAAAGATAATGTCAGATTTGATACTAAAAATACTTTGATAATCTTATGAAATTAAAATGTCGGAACACAGAAAAACTATGCACCAAAGCATCAGTTAACAAGCCTGATTGTTCTAAATAAACATGAGCTCACTTTTCAGTTTGATAACATTGGCCTTCTTTTTTTCAATAAAGCCTGCACTGTCAACATCGAAAACGCGATAAGAAAATAAGTGAATACTTGTTATTTACATGCTTCAATGCGAATAAGAACAAGAACGATTATACATAGTTAGCATCGTATCAATGATTATTGTGGCTCAAACATTTACCTTTTTAGGTAATTAGTAGTGTCCGACCGGAGTTTCGGTTTCGGTTTCGGCCAAAAAGACGTGTTTCGGCCCAAGGTTCGGTTTCGTTCAAAAAACGGCCGAACCTTTCGGCCGCGCCGAAACTTTCAACATTGTACTTAATCTGACCATAAGTTCTGTCACAACGTTTTTAACTGATAAAATCGCCGTTGTACAGTCATCATCAAATATATCCGAGCGGCCATGGTATTCAAAACTATCTGAACATGCACTTTATCGCCGTGACAATAGGGGTGTTGTTACCACCTTATATTTGTGACCACCTTAGCTGCTCCGATATCTGATGGTGACTGTACAACGGCTGACTTGTATCTGAAATAAATATGTACTATTTTACACGTCTATCAAAGTTTCGGTTTCGGCCGAAACTGGACCCAGAGCCGAACCTCTTGTTTCGGTTTCGGCAAAAAAACATGTTTCGGTCGAACACTAGTAATTAGTTAAGGAAAATACCAAAAAACTAAGAATAATATCGAGCTAATAATTTAACGTTGAAAGCTTTTTATTTAGTCGTAGTATTTTATAAATTAGATTAGAAATATACCTATACAAGTACCTATACCCAACGGAAAAAATAAGGATGTTGATACAGAAATCATTGTTTTCCTTACTGATAAAGTCATTGAGGTTATATTCTTGAGGTATTCGAAGGATCATTATCATTTCTTGAAAGACAAGATCTTTTGAGAGCAAAATTAGTGCTTCAATATTTTTTTCTTTTCGTTTCAAAGTCTGATCTATGAAGTAAAGGGTCGCAATAACACAGTCGACAAAGTCAATGCCAAAGGTCACCCCTATTATTTACATTCAGGATGCTCATTTAACATTTTAGTGGCAATTTTAGTTTTTGCGGACACTGAGTCAAGCTATAATTGTATGTCCGTGATGCAACGTCGCTTGGACTTTGAATCGCATTCTGGACTCGGATATGTGCCAATGTCACGTATTGGTCTGTTGAACACCAATTTATGATGGTTTTTGTGAGCACGTTCTATTATATGACTATGCGACGAGCATAACCTGACTGAGGAGGAAACGAGGTTGATGTTTTTCGGGTGTATTTATTTAAGTATATGCCAGTATTTGCCGCCGGACTAAAATACTTTTAAGCATAGACAGTCTTAAAACCGTATCTTTAAATTTGTTATACCATAACACATTATGAATATCGATTATACATTTTTTTTTTCCTTGTGAAACATTAATAATTGATAACATATTCATAAACCAGTCTGAAATAATTAGAACGATTTCCACAGTTAAGAAAATTTTCCATTCATTTATTTTTATTTAAATAATGTGTCTTCATATACTTCATATCAACATATAAACTGACGTGAAACATGTCCGCAAAATTTTCCATGCCTATATTTAGGTTTGTATCAGTATTGTGTCATATTTTTATGGATTTGTTGATTAAAAACTGAAGGGATCAGGTTTATCAGTTATTTATGGCACTGTGACGAAGATTGATCCATAAAGTATATCGCAGAATTTATAACTGTCAGAAAAAAAATTACTCATAAGATAATACCTAGTGATAACAATTGAAGTTTCTAGGTAATAAAGATTACTAAGGCACCACACCTCCGAAAGATACCTGCCTGATAAAATATATATGAATTATAAATATTATCGTCTGACAAAGTTTTGATTGGGACGCAATGACAATTTTTTTACGTGTTGTCGCTACCACAGGGCCGTAACGTAGCCCTCTAACGGAACGGCAGCTGATGTTCACGGGTGTTAATTTTACATCGCCCTTATTTTATCGCTCGCTGAAATCTGTTGTGTTGTTTTTGTTGCTCGTTAATCAGTAATTAATTTATTAAAATGTTATTCAATTATAAAAACGCTGCACCTAATTAGGGTTAGGCCATTTAGGTATATGCAAGGTACCTACTATATTTTACAATTAAAAATTAATGTCTCCCTAAATACTTATATAAGTATTATTTTACGATGCTTAGGTAAGTGTTTTTACTTAAGCCATAAAAATAATTACTACAGAGCTTTTAAAAAAGATAATTATCTAGTTAATTGAAATAACAAGCTTATTCTAAAAATATAACAGTGAATGAAACTGAGAAAAATTTCTACCACACGATTAGATAATTATTTTTTCTCGGATTCGTTAAACATAAAGGTCGAATGAAAAAAATATACGTGAGGTTATGAGGGGGGGGGTTGCCAAGAACCTCACCAAATATCACCAAGTTGGGGTCAAAAAGTAGCCGAAAAAACCTCGCGTGATTTGTGCACAAGCCCTTACTTTATTTTGCCATTCAAATATGATTCGTAAGACTCGATAATTATATTTCTTATCTACTTACAACGTACGTAACGTTTTATAATGCTAATTGCATGCATCGTGCAATTAGCATTATATGCATTGTCATGACTTGCGTACTCTTAGAGCAAGACTCAGGTCACGGTATAAAGTGAGATAGGTACTTTTAGTGGTTAACAATTAACAGAGGACCTACTGCGAACCTCGAAAATTGAAATTTCTTTATCTGCGTCTCTATGGCTCGAAATAGCAAGTGCGAAAGAGTGGCAGATAACGAAATTTCTATTTTCGAAGTTCGCTTTAGGCCCTCAGTTAGGTATAATAGAGATGATGACACATGTTGAGTTATGCAATAAACTTTAGTTGATAGGATGCAGAATTACCAATATATCCAAATAAAGTAAAAAATAAAAAATCTATTGAAATGGTTCAAAGATATCATGCTTCGAAATTTCAAAATTGTTCAATTTTTTTAAGTACGAAATTAAAAATAAGCAATGATACCATTAGATTTTTAACATTTTACTGTAAAATAAATTGTATGGTAACCATATACATAAACGCAATATTTCACTGTAAAAATAGCAATTTCATAATATTTCCATACTTTAAACAGGGCGACTATTGATCGTGACGTCACTTTTGCACGTCATTTTGTTACGAGCGTTTCGAGAAACAAATGCAAATCTCAGACTTTAAGTCTAATTTCTGACTGTTGTGTTGCTGTAACGCAATTGGCCGCATATAGACATTTGATCCTCACAACAAAACTAATCGATTGATACCATACGAGTACATGAAAAAAATTCACCATGCCTATTGGTTCCATTCAAACTCAGTTTTGTTTTAGACTAGCAAAAAAATTTTTCTCGCGAAAAAAAAATGGTTTTGTATGGAGGGTTAGCCGGCTGGGACGACGAGTCCCATACAAAAAATTTATCTACACTCATATTGTAAGTTCTCTAAAACGTGTTCGAAAACGGTAGGCAATGGCTAGCATTACCACGACCGATTTTACTATGATAAGCTTTTTATCCGTGGCAGTAACGTAATTTTAACTTTTCATGCTCAATTATTAATGTGCTATGAGTTTTGATATTATAACGTACACCTGCACCCTCCCGCGCATCCGCCGACAGCCCGACACGCGCCTCCCCGACCGCCGGCACAATGGAGTTGGCCATGGCGGTGCAATGGCGGCCATTCTATGGTTTCCGAATACGGCATTTTGGATAAATAATATGAGTGTAGATAAAGCAGTGTATGCGTGAGTGTGTACGTAATTAGGCCTTAAAACACTCGTGTGATCTTATTATGAAACTCACCTGCGGCTCGTTTCATAAAACCACACTCATGTTTTAAGGACCCTTATTACGTAACAGTTACATAAACTACTATTTTTTACGTCCAAAAATTTTTCCTCTACTTTTTCTTACTCGCAATACGATACCAATTATGGCCTTAAACGGATCACCAGTATTTTGTTACATCCGTACTAATATTATAAATGGGAAAGTGTATGTGTGTGTTTGTTTGTTTGTTTGTTTGTCCGTCTTCCACAGCAAAACGGGGCGACGAATTGACGTGTTTTTTTAAGTGGAGATAGTTGAAGGGATGGAGAGTGACATAGTCTACTTTTTGTCTCTTTCTAACCCCCCACTTCCCTAAAATGGGGGGTGGAAGTTTGTATGGAGCATTCCGCTATTTTCAAGGTAGAAAGCTAAAAATTGGTATGCAGACTATGTGTGACTAACAAAAAAAACGTGCATCAATTTTTTTTTGGAAATCTGTACCTAACCCCTTAAAAGAGAAGGTGAAATTTTATATGGGACTTTTCGCAGTTTTCAAGGTAGGAAGCTAAAAATTGGTACGCAGACTCTGTTACCAACGAAAAATACCTGCCTTTTTTTTGGAAATTTTCCCCCAGCCCCTAAAATAGGGGATGGAAATTTGTGTGAGACTCCGCAAAATTAGTACAGGTTCTATGATACAAACGAGTAATAAAATAATTTTCTCAAACATGCAATGAAATATTGATGTTATGTTCCTTATAATAGGCTGCAAAGTATCACGTTTCAGGTGTGGCTACACGAGAGGTCGATAATGGAATTTCATACAAATTTGGAGGCCTAGGCCGACAAGTGCCTCTTTTTTAATTTCCATTGCACATATATTTGTGGCACAGGATCATGGCATTCAGCCATTTAAGGCTGTAAGCGATATTTACTTTTTGGTTCGTTTGACATTCTGCCACTACGAAAAAAAACCTGCTAAAAAAAACAATAAACAATATGATATATTTTAAAATTTCGGTTATATATAAAATCGACATGAAAAAACACATTATTAACAAATTCCTATAATTTTAAATTATAAAGATGGAGGCAGATTAAAAACGGGTATTAGACATTGCAATTTGTAGGGCCCAATCTTGTGTACCCTGCCTCTCCCTAACCCTACTTCAGCTCCCTAAGGGACCTATTATTACCTCCTAACCTGACAGATTGGGCCCTACAAATTGCTATGTCTAATACCAGTTATAGGAACAATTGATTTTGTATTTTTTTTTCGTGAAAGGTTGGTTATCAAGCTAAAATATTAGCAGCAAGGGCTATTACACACGAGCTGAAATTAAGAATTAGAATCCATAGTTACGAAATAAATTCGGAGGGTTCTGATTCTTATGAATACTTTCAATAATAATGTATAAACAGAGACCATAGACAATATTTGTAACGGTCTGAATTTATTCAGTCACCATGTACATTTTTCTTCTTAATTTTAACTTGTGTAGAATGGCCTTAAGTGCAACCTCTCGAACAGCACAGATACTGTGAAAAAAAAGTATTTTAGTGGGAAAATTTTAAAAACATTCTCAATATTTTATTAGGTTGCGTATATTAATGTAGGTTTGTTTTATTCTATAACAATTTGGCTATAGGTACAATAAAAGTGAATTAGGTCTAGATGTTGTTCAAATGCAAGTGAAAATTATACTTAAATGGCCGACGTACGTAATAGTTATAAATTTTTAAAAGCCGTTCAGTGACAATGAAATGCAGTCAGAATTTAGCAATCCAGACTTCATAACGTAATGTTTTTACGCATATTTTTGATTACGTGGTAAGTCTAATTAATGTTTTTGTTGTAGTTTGTTGATAGGTTAATTCATTAATAACAAGATAAACATATACTTAGTCGTAATAGTGGGGAAGTTTGTTGTTTTCTAGAAATTAATGCAAATTTTGGTTGTACGTTTGTGGCTTATTGAACCGAAATATTGTATCATTTTAGATAAAAACCTAAGTCCGAAGGTGTTTGTAGTACATACAACATACATTGTATTATTAATACAAGTTTACGAGTACAGGATTGCCTCACCTATATCCGAAAAAAAATGGATAAATTTCTTATTTATTTCATTGCATGTTTGAGAAAAGCACTATACATACCTCGGCGTGAAGAGGGGTTGCCAGCCTCGTAACTATCCGGCCTCGCTACGCTCGGCCGTCTATATGTACTTGGCTGGCAACCCCCTACTTTCCGGCCTCTGTAGTAATGTAGGGTAATTGTGCTCCTTTTCGTCCACTTATCGATTTTGCCAGCTTTGTGATGCAAAAAGAATATCTTAAAGTACCCTTACTTAAATGTATTATATTTCATTTTATAGCTTATATAGTCTAGTTTATGTTAATATTACGCGATAATTATCCATACTTGCGAGATTTTGTATAAAAAATATAATTTGAAAAAGTGGGGTATTCGTTAGTTTTCGTCCATAAATTTCAGTTTTCCGTCCAGGCCCCGTAGCCAAGATGACAATCGTTTGCAGAAAACGAAACGAATCGCTACATGCTCTCGCTCACTCTTCATTACTGCGATAGAGAGACGCATAGCGTTTCGATTCGTTTTCTACAAACGATTGTCATCTTGGCTAAAGCCTCTGGGCTCTGCTAGTTTTCGTCCACTGAGTAGGGCGATAATTTCTGAAAATATCCACTTAATCAAAAAATGATAAAACAAACCTCAATGTTATTTTTAAAGTCCTATCGATTGATGTGCAACATGATGATTTTTGGTAAAAAAAATTGTTACATGTATGGAAAACCCCTTGTGGCTCCCCCCCTAAAAAAAATCTTTTCAGCAATTTTACTACAATACTAAGTAGGGGTATACAAAATACACCTTCTGTTATAATTTCATCAATATTAGTTATAGTCTCCAAATAAAAAATGGCCATGGCATACGGACGAACTACGGACATGACGAAACTATAAGGTTTCCGTTTTTGCCATTTTGGCTACGGAATCCTAAAAACTAATGATAGTAAGGATTAACACCGTGTCTCTTTATTTTCGCTAATATTGGCATACAGTTAGGTACGATTAAGGAAACGAAATGGCGTAGTTAGTTTTTAGAAATTTGTTTTTTCCATACAAGTATGTATTGTTAAATCGATGACGGTATTATATTTAACTCAACCAGACAATCGAATATTATAACTAAGGCATTTTATCACCAAACAATGATATTGTAGGCCTTTAATGTTAACCACTGTCACTGCTTGTACTATAAAGCCTTGGCCAAACAGCAAGCGTGGCGCAGCGCCGCACATGTTAACAGGTTAGCGACGTCAAACAGACTGCGTCCCGCCGGCGCCGCGCCCCGCTCCTATCGCGCCCCGCGCCGCGCGGCCCCTGGCGTCCACGCGGCGCGTGCGCAACGCTGCGCGGCGGGACGCGGCGGCACGCTGCGCCGCGCTGGGTCATATCAGTCGGACGTTAGGCAGCGCGGTGCGTCGTGCGAGCGTAGCAATATACTGTGATTGTGATTATGGATATAGAAAAAAATAATCTTGGCTTCGGAAGGAATGAGCGACCCTCCACGCGCGCATGATGTATCGGGCGCGAGTCACGCCAGCATCGCGCACGGCCGCGCCGCGTTCGCTCGCGCGATGAGGGCGTGTTGAGAGCGCGAGGCCGGTGCGATCCTCGCGCGCCACGCTTGCTGTTTGACCAAGGCTTAATGCAATTGACACGACTAGCGTAGTCAACCGCGCATTGGATCGTTCATTATTGGGTCGTTCCTTAGAGAATTCAACCCGGAGTAGCCATGTCTGCCGTTTTCTTTACAAAGCAAGTCTGCCGATTTTTGCGGGGGAGGGGAACGTCAAGTGTATTCTGTGGCTATTCGTACGTAACGTACAAATAGGTGTATGCATGACCACTGGTCATATGTTTTCGGCAAAGAGGGAACGCGTGTCAATGGCGACTCCGGTTGGTTGAATTCTCTAAGGGTCGTGCATTACCCGGAATCGCGCCGCCGAAGGTTTCCGATTGGTTCCGATCAGATCCGAAGGTTATGCAACTATTTAAAAAAGTAGCTTTTTTCATAGTAATCAACTAATCAGCTCAAAACACGAGACTTCCTTTTTTCGGATATTTGTTCAAATATTTAACAGAGCATGTTTTTGTTTGTTTGTTTTCGTGTGGTTTTAATTGCCGGTAAATAGATAAAGGTGATGTGATAGTGCTTAGTGAAAATAACGGATAATATTCATTGTGAAAGATGTACGGGTGTGTGTGCGCGTGTGTGTGTACGGACGATGGCAATGGCACGATCACAAAGCTTTCTTTTGAAGTGAAATAAGCAGAGCACGCCATAGTATGGAGGTTATAATATAATTGTTATTCTACTACCATTTGGTCATTCTAATGTTAATTATAGTTTTGTCTACTCACAAATAACTCGTATATTAACGATAACAATGCAACAGAAGAGCTAGTTTTAGTCTTTGCTCAAGTCATTTAAATGTTTTATTTATTACATTTATTTACGTAACATTATATGAGGAATGGACAGAAACAAGTGTGTAGGTAATCAAATATAATATTACCATACTACTATATACTATAATATTACGTATTAATTAAGTATTTTGAAGTAAAATAACCATTAGAAATATTTACCTAGCTGTCTGGGTTTCCGGGATCAGGTGGTCGCAAAACTGAAATTTATACCAAATGGCTCTGCTAGTTTTGGTCCACAAAGTTTATATATTAATTATATTCTAAAACTTTAATCTCCAGTTAAAATATTGTACAATTAACTTTAAAATAGATAATTCGTGCCAAACATATTTAGTGCACTGCCTAAATCATTAATAACTCATCATAAAATTTTCCCGCCACAAGTTTTTTTCTTCATTGCGATGACATTTGCTAGGGCCGAATTCGAGGCGGCTATTAATGTTTAATTTTTAAAGGCACTAGTTGTCAAATTACTTTTTTATGATAGTAGAATTGTTTCTTAAATATTATGGATTGCAACAAGACCAAACTTCCGCAGGAAAAATCATTTACGTTCAAGTTTTCTCCATATATTTGTAGCAGAACCGTCAGGTGGACGGAAACTGACCATGGACGGGAAACGAGCACAATCACCCTACTATTAATTAAAACAAATTAAATAAAACAATATTAAAACATTAAATCTAACCATAAATCAATCAACTTTTGAGAAAAAAAAACAACATTCGAAAGATAAATAAGTGTTATATATATATATATATATATGCCATATACACACACACATATATATATATATATGTGTCATCTATATATATATATATATATATATATAGATGGCGCTGATAGGTTTCTGAAACACGCTAACGTTGTGTGGTCTCTATCTGTACTTAAGTGCGGGCATCGGCCCGCGCTTCACACTATAGTGCATACGGTACCAATACTTTGTTATTTTACGATTGATTCACATTGATTTAACTGCTTTCGATTTTTGGCTATTCGTGCTTAGCTTTGCGATTTGGTATTGTTGTCTTGGTGTTGTTTTCCGATTTCCGAAAACAAAGTCGGTTTCGGATTCGGTTTTACCGTTGTTGTTTTTCGAATTTAACGCGAGCGAAGCCGCGGGCAAAAGCTAGTCCTGTATAAGTTTGACATATTGTTTATCCGATCCTCAAATAATCAAGAGTGTGTATGTATGTCTATTTCTTTAATACGCCCTACAGCCTAACAGTATACCTGTGTGGTGTCATCAGATTCGTCTCGATTGTGAGTGACACAGGGCGTAATATGAAACCGCTTTCGAAGTCATACCGCAATTATTAGTTCGACTTGATTTTAGATTACATATCAATAATCCTTTATTAAATCACAGCAAAAATTGTCATACACCTCATATATATCCACAGCGCAGGTTTCGTCATAGTTTCTACAGTCAAAATTATAGTATCCACAACATGCTTCGTCAAACATATTGTCGAAACGGAATCGAATTTGTTACCAGCGAAATGACTGAAATGATATGGCAATGACAATGACTACATAAGCGGCCCAGACACTGTCAGTAATAATGTCATTATTTCTCTATTCATCCTTCTCATCCTCCATATACATAGAAAAGGACGGGTAGATAAATATGTCATTATTACTGACAGTGTCTGGTGGCCTATACAATACGATTCATTTACTTGTATAACTTCTACGTGGTAAACAATTAAAGGTAAAAACTTTAAATTTTTCTCTTAAGTTTTATTACAAGAAAAGTGCCCGTTACCAACAACATAAACTAACACTATCTTTGATTTTTTTAATAGATTTTTTTTATACCACGACGGTGCCAATCTAGTATACGGCCCGACTGATGGTAAGCAGCTGCCATTGCCTATTGACGCCTGCAACTCCAGGGGTCTCATATGCGGGTCGTCGACCCTTTAATTTAGGTAAAGGAGGATTCAATCAGTTTACGACTAAAGGGTCGTCAACACTGCATTCTCATTGAGCTCTCTGGCAACCTTACTCACTGGCAATGGCACGAGCACAATATTATGTTTAGGAGGCTGTCTTCTTCTCCTTCTCCTTCAACCCTTTTCCATCCACTGTTGAGTATAGGTCTCCTCATAAGCACGCCATTTTTCACGGTTTTGGGCTTGTTACATCCAGCTCTTTCCAACCACTCTGGCAATGTCGTCGGCCCACTTTGCGACTGCCCTCCGGAATTAAGAGTTCCTAGCCAAGGTCTCCACTCGGATATTAGGCGGCTCCATCTGTTATCTGTTGCACATGGGCTCATTAGGGGCTAGTGCTATTTGGCTGTGGTTTCCTGTTTTTTTTAATCGCTTAAATTATTAATTTAAATAAGTTTCCCATAGTCTAGTATATTCATACTTTCATAGTCTTCAATATAAATTAGTCAAAGAGCCGCATCGTACGATCTTTTCA
Source organism: Pammene aurita (assembly GCA_947086415.1). Lineage (NCBI taxonomy): Eukaryota > Metazoa > Arthropoda > Insecta > Lepidoptera > Tortricidae > Pammene > Pammene aurita. Next base: position 8,448,009 of record OX352307.1, read on the forward strand.
AAACCAATTATACAGAAGCATGAGCCGTTAGCGATTACCCATTGGCCGTTCTCTGTCGGCCAATTGTCATAAAATGGTCGACAATCAGCACCAATTGTGGCCAATCACGCGAGAGAGGCCCGGCTTCTATAGCAATTTTCATCCTATTCCGGTGTCTAAGAATTGCAACTATTATCTCTTGAATCATTGATAATAATTAGGGAATAATCGGGCGAATTCAATTATGACAAATAAACTATTCTATTCTATTCTATTTATTCTAGTCTTATTAGGTACTGACCTCACGAGCAGGGTGTTTTACGTAAGGAACAAATTAGTTTTCCAGTTTTCTCCAAAAAAACATCATATATGTAACCTATTATGTTTCATACTTAAATATACTTCAGGAGCCGAGTACTATCAGCTGAAAAAATATTTGTCAGTATTTAATTTGTTAGCACCTTATATAATTTGCCTAGCAAAGAAAACTGTTAATAAATTCTACCATCGCCACGGAGTAAATCTAAATTGAAGCAAATGATTTTTGGACTGAACCATATCAACGGATGTCTGCTACATATCGAACTTAATATGGTCAGGATGAGAACAGGGTGCCTACGTGTAGTTTAGCCGACTTTACTAGACGAGTGTGGGTACTACGTGGGCGTTCCACACCAGTATTAGTATGACCTATCGTGACACATAGTTATTTCAAGTCTCTGGGTCACACTATTGCTGGTATGATTGAGATATTTGAGATCAACGTTTACGGGTAATTGGAATAATACTAACAATAAGTGGTTGGCATGACATTAAAGCTTATCTATAACTAGTCGAGATGCAACGCCGGAATAAAATTATCGCTGATGATTACGGTGATGAAATTGACAGAAGATTTTCATGTAACGTGTTTATTGAGTAAACATATGTATGTATTAATGTAATTGATATGAGTAATAGTATTATCTACTGTCTGCAATCATTCAAAAATAATTAGGTGTCGTTTAAAATAAAAAAAATGTAAAACATACTGCCTAATTTGGTGTAGTTACGGGCTGATATCCCGAAATCGTGCGTGAGTGATCTAGTAAAAAAATATCATGTTTCCTTTGTTTTAAACATTGTGGCAATTGTGGCATCTTACCAGACGTCCTGTCTCTGAAATTCTCGACTACAGTATTTAATATAGGACTTAGCTTGAGGTTTTATGAAACGCCGTAGTCACCTTGCGTGGTGTCAATTCTGTACAAATAAAAAAAAACTCTGTGCGAGGGAGCGTTCGTTGCGAACGTCAAAAATCTAAAATTTCGTTATTTCCACGTGTGATTTGCCAGATCCACTGGACCCCAGAACGCTGTAGCGGTGAAGTACCCAGTTTTCGATTCAGACAACGTGGTGGCGGACCCTCCAACGTGTACGTGTCCTCTGATGACTTTGGATATTGTTGACACGCGTTCGAGCCGCCAGCCGCGCCATGCGGGCGCTAAGCAAGGAATCGATACAGATTCTCATTCTGGCTGTGAGATGAGAAATTAAGATAGGGGCGTGATTGTAATATTTTTATGCTTGTTTATATACATATTTATATAACATTGATAACAGCCAGAATGACGGTACACTATATATTAGATAGCCAAAATAGTAATCATTTCAGTTTAATAAGGTTAGACACTTTTGACCAGCGTTGCCAGGCGTACGATAATTGTCGTACATGTACGATAATTTGCACCTCCGTACGATGTACGTTCCAATGTTGATTATCGTACGCAAAAGTACGATAATTTTAAGATTTCAGTGTAGTGTACTACACTGAAACCTACACTTAAAAAAAAACTGTCCTATTTATGGCATCGTGTACCAGGCTGATGTGCTATTGGTCCATTTGGTCCATTTTGACATTTATCGTCAACTAAGAAATATGACGGACTAGAGCAGAAATGACATTGGCATGTCCCAACTGCCATCTCTTTTTAGTGACCCTAAGGAAAGTGACAGCATGTGGCTTTTGAGGCCTTAAGAAAAACTGAGTTTTGCCATTCATGGCATTGATTGTCAGAAAAAAAAACCCCGTCATTCACAAAATGTAAGTTAAAATAACCTTGTAGTATGTAAAGTGCGTGTGTTCTTTTCATATTTCAGCTCATTTCCAATGATAAATAAGCGATAGTGTCACTTTTATAGATGTACGATAATTTTACGTCTGGTACGATAATTTTTAAAGGGTGGTACGATAATCCACTTGGACGCACCTGGCAACACTGCTTTTGACAATATACAAAGTTGATGTTTAAAAAACGTGTATTTAGTCACTACATGTGCACACACGTGCGCAACATGTTCCGGGCAGTCTTTTAGGACGTCTCATTTTCAAGCACTATATAAATTATATAATACTTAGGTACGTTAAAAGGTTAGGTCATTTTGGTGGTGGCCTATGGGGTTTAGGACACAACCGTCCCGCGAAAAAGGACCACGAAAAATGACTTTGCCTTTGCTTTAATAGGTATGTAAGTGATACAAATGTCAAATATACAGTCGAAATTAGGCAAACCGGAGGAAATATATAGGGATACTAGCTTTCCGCCCGCGACTTCGTCCGCGTATAATACGGTTCCTCATACAGAGTTACATATCCAATTTTATCTTCTTAACTAACTTTTGTTAATCTCCGAACCATCTTCTTAATCTATTTATACTTATTGCTATACAAACTTTCAACCCCTTTTTTACCCTGTTAGAGGTTGAATTTTAAAAAACGCTAAAATTACTTTTATTGTTTTTTAATTATTAGTAAACGTACGAAGTTTCAAATCTCTAACTCAAAATTTCAAACCCCATCCATACAAATTTTCAACCCCCTTTTTACCCCCTTAGGGGATGAATTTAGAAAAACCCCTTCTTAGTGGATACTAACGTTATAAAAACAACCTATTGTGAAAAATTCAGCTCTCTAGGTCCAACAGTTTGGGCTGGGCGTTGATTTAAGTGAGTCAGTCAGTCAGTCAGTCAGTCAGTCAGTCAGGACTTTTACGTTTATATATATAGATAATCCGTAATCCAGTTAGTTTTTTAATAGTAGTTTATGTGACTGCTTCATAATGAAGAGGAATAAAACGCGAGTGTGATTTTGTTAAACGAAAGAAGTATTTCATAATAATATCACACGGAGTGTTTTAATGCCTAATTATGTACAGTTACATACACTGCTTTATATACACACATAAATTCGTTGTTCGGGAATCATTAGAATGACCGCCATTTTGCACCGCCATGGCCAACTGGATTGTGCGGGTGGTCGGTCGGGGAGGAGGGCAAGATTTTCATTACGTTACCGGTTATCGATGTCGTAATGAATTCTCATACATTATTACAACACTGGCACAGATAATACATTGATGTTACATTACTGGTTACAATAATGGTATATATTATTGATGGTTTCCGAACGCAGAATAGAGGATTTATGATATGGATGTAGATAATACTTATTTTTATTTATTATACAAGGGGGCAAAGTCGATGTTTAATCTCTCGTGCTTTTATTGAGCCACGAGCGTAGCGAGTGGTTCATAAAATGGAATCTTGAGCGTCCTCGCACGCTCAAGATTCCATTTTGCTTAAGGCAAGAGAGGTTGAACAAACTTTGCTGCAGAGTATAATACAAAACTTTTCACCACACCACCACAGGAAAAATATAAGCTATAAAACATAAAAATCGAAGCCAAATAAATGCTTTAAAAATTATATAATTCAATATCATTTCTTTAAAGTCCATCCTGCCAGATAACGTGAAAAAACGAGTGAATACTTGTACCAAATTACTTTTCCCTCATGTGGATAACCCCCCACCGCTTTTTCCCCACCGCTTTCAAGGGATAAAGAGCGCGTTTCCAAGGTGTAACAGTGAAAATGTTTTTTTCTTTAGTTACATGGGTTTATCTTACGTTACGAGGTATATCGTTTGCTGCTTGCGTTTCGCCGAGGTGACGCGTTGGACATTGAACCGCCTATAATTATCACCGCGTCTATTCATAACTATTTGTTTGTTTTCCTCTATCTGCAATTGAGATGACGGTAATTCAATGTGGGACTACATAATATTTTTTCTACTCGTCGACTGTAATGCTTGAATTGAGATTGTGTAGGGGTCTTTCGTGGAAGTCAATTCTTACCGGCTTGCCTATATTAAAGCTAAAATGTTAGCAACAGAAAAAATAACTTTGTTATCGTCTATATTTATATGGGATAACAATGTTAACTGTGCGATTTGTAAAACGCTCTAACCCGATATTGCGGTATGTTGAAATTTTCAGTGGCTTTATAGCCTAAACCCCTAGAAGGGTTCAAAATTTGGAGCTTGTGGGACTGCTAGAAGTACCTTAGATATACGATGACCTGTCAGTGAGTCAGTGACTAAATTAAGGAACTTTGACTTGCATTAATTCTTAAGTGAATGTTGAAATTCGATGATCTTGGGAATATACTTTCCTTGTGTTATGGCCTCTTTATCACGGAAATTTCAGACTTCTAGCTTTATCGACAACAGAATTAGAGGAGGATCGAAAATGACCTGAATGGCTTCGCGAAAACGACGGTACGGCCGTGCCTTTGTTGTTTGTTTTTCTCTACTAGGCGGGTGCACTGCCGTGCCCCCAGTTAGTTATCATTACTAGGAAACATTTTTTGTAAATCTCCACTGTGTGGTCCAAAGTCTTCTTTGATCATATCATAAGTATCGTTCGATAACGACACGTACCGAGTACCTATGGACTTCGAAACGAGTTTGGACTTAGGTTATTGATGATAACATTGATAACTGATAAGTAAAAACCCAAACGTAAAACGTCTTACAAACATTGCAACCCGTTAGCCTTGAACATTGGATTCCTCGTCCGGTCGTTTTTATCCTCGCTGAATATGTTTGCAAAAAACTTAATTGGTTTTAGCTGGCTACAAATTTGGTACCTCGAACCACTTCGTTATTTCGTCTGTTTGCGTCTGTCGCTCGAATCTGCAAGTGCGATAGAGAGGGGCAGATTGCAAGTGCGATAGAGAGAGGCAGATAATAAATTTTCCTAAGATAAGTGCATTGGAATGTGAAAATACATTGAAGAATAAACATCTAATGTATTTTTAAGATTTCGTTCTTCGTGATGCGCCCGTCCCGTGGCTTCTATTGGTGGACACTGGACAGTTTGCTTGTAAACTTATTTTAAATTTTACTTTAGTTAGAGTTGGTTTTAGCAGTGGTTTTCGTAAAAACTAGTGTTGATACAAGAGCCCACATGTAAGCTCATTTAACTTACTTGGCACTTGTCGTGACAGCTACCTGTTACATTATTCGTGATTGCCTTTTTAACACATTAGGTGCAACGACATACATATACGTTAAAAAAAAGTTTTATAATTTTAGTAAGTATCTATGTAGTTTTGTATGTATGTTTGTACTCAAAAAATAATGTAAATGGATGTACATAGTACGTATTTTGGGCGTGAAATTAACCTATAGCATTAGAAATACAATACTGAGTTCCAAAACAAAGACAGTTGAAGTAGCCCAAACAGAGGGCAAACTAAAATGGGACCGGGTTGGGTTAGACACGTCTGCTGTATGCCGGAAGACTTGTGGGCAAAAATAACCGTGTGAAGACCGAACTCGGTGTCAGGGCAGACCAAGACAATCTTTTCAAATCCATTGAACGACCCACACCACACCTATTAAATAAATTGTCATTTAGACCATAGACATATAAAATAAGAAGACGCGGTGCCGTGAAGACCATAGTGAAGAAAAAATTGTGATTCCATAATAAGCCGATTTTCTTGTGTTTACGCAACACACGCACACATATACAACTCGTGGACGAGCGGTGATTGGTTCAAACATCAAAATTGAGTGTGTGTGCACGAGACCGCGGCTTATTATGGAATCACAGTTCTATCTTCGTGGGACCACCTCTTCCTATTTTATATGTCTATGATTTATATATTAGTTCTAGAAATAAAACATTGTACATAATTTGAAATAACAAATCTTCATTGAAGATCCAGTAAGGCATCCCTGCAGAGAAAAGGAGCTAGGCCTAATACATGAGATTATCGAAGTTAGCTACATGTAACAAAAATAGTGGTGATTCGTTTAAGGGCATAATTTGTATCAATTATATCGTATTGCGAGTAAGTAAAAGTAGGAGGAAAATTTTTCGACGCAAAAAAAAAAATTGTATGGGACAAGTCATCCCGGCTGGCCAAACCTCCGTACCCCTTACAGCACCGGCTGATACGATCGTGCGTTCAACTTTTAAAAAATCTAGTTTGAAAAATAATCAAGTTTGCCGCTTCAGTACGGCATCGATCGATCGTGCGTTCGATTATTATTCATTTTAAACCCGCGTGCGTTTTAGTTAGGGGGCCAGTCGTCGGCGCGGTGAGCGTCAAGCAGGTACATGTACGAGACGGACGACCAGTTCAGAAGTAGGTATTCACGAATTTTTTTAATTTGTGATTTTTAAATGTGTTAAATTCGTTTAAATTAAACGTTCTTCCGTCGTATAATGTAGATAATTAAAAGTTTAACCAGAAATTTAGTATTTTTTTTGTGCCTAAAGTTATAACGCACGATCGTGCGGGTCAGGACGCAAGTCGACAAATTTAAATTGTGTTGACTACGATAAATTGAAAATATGATCAATCGAAAGCGTTCTTTTTAAATCTTTTCATGTAAAACATGTAAAAAATCTAAAATTGTATTAATAAATGTTTATTAACTCCTTTGAACTCTGTAATTTACCCTTATATTTCAAATAAAAATAATAACAACTTTACTAGGGGTCGCAACGAAATGAAACGATCGTGCGGGTGGGTTTTCACAATTTTTTTGGGGGGGGAGAATTTTTTTGTCTTTTTATGGGCCTTAAATGCACCGAAAAATGCAACTTCAAACCAAAATCCAAAAAAAAAATGTCTCGTGCTGTAAGGGATACAAAACCAATTTTTTTTTGGCGAGTAAAATTTTTTTTCTTAATTTTTCATTATTAGAATACGATACCAATTATGGCCTTTAAAAGATCACCAGCATTATAGTTAGACCTTGTATTTTCTTCCTAAAAACATTCAACCAACAACAGCGTATAAACTTTCTCCATACTCGTTACACTTCAATAGCCCCCTGGCCCCTCTAATCCAATTCACTTCATTATGTAGCCCGCATAAACCAAAGCCGTCCCTCTGGGCTGCACATTGGACCTGCATTGGAATGCACTTACCGGTCACTGGCACACTAGAAGGAGCATAGCATTACTGCGCCAATTTTCGTTGGAAAAATATATATTTATATTATTAAAATTTTATAAAGATACGTATTATAGTATCGGAGAAAAATGGCTGTGACATACGGACGGACGGGTTTCCGATTTTGCCATTTTGGCTACGTAACCTTAAAAATGAATATCAGGACATTTTGCAATCCTAACACCCGTAAAGTATAAGATGGCTACCGGTCATAATCCTACCTAATCTACCTATAATATCAGCTATTAAGTTGTCACCACGACATCTTTTAGATTAATCTGATCTCTCCTGCGCATCAAAATAAAAATAGCGACTTGTGACTGATCGGTGAAACTTGAATTCAAAAGTTAAAGCGTGTTAACCGCGAGATTTCTCATAAGTAGGTATGCTAATATGCGGATTCTATTAAAGGTAGTCTAGCAACACAGAACGGTATTGTGAATTCTTTAAACTACAGAAGATTTTATATATGCGTGAATAAAATAAGAACTAACGTTCGTGTATTAAACGCGTTCGAGATCATATTTGGAGTATCGAAACACGTAACACGGTTATTATAAAATACTTCGTTCATGTAGAGGCCGTGGCAATTGTCAAATCTCCTCATGCTTAGTACTAAAGGGTCTGCTAGACGGTCGCCAACTAGGCTGCTTCTGGGTCTTGGTTGGAGCTTCATACAATTTTGCTGGAAACAACTGTCTATACGGCCCGTCCAGACCAAGGTGGCTCTGTCGTGGGGCTTGTTGGCGACCGTCTAGCAGACGCTTTACTTACCTACTAGTTCCCGAGACTTTAGTGAGTTAATTTCGGGATAAAAGACGGAGGATAGGGAGGAACAAACATCTTAACATACAAACTTTCGCTTTTCAACCGACTTCAAGATTTCGAAGGAGGAGGTTATCAATTCGTGGGGATGGTTGTTTTTGCTAAAATGTTTTGTAGACCAATTAGTCGAAGACGGCTGGAACGATTTAGAAATATTTTTTTTGTTTGAAAGAGTATACTTCACAGTTGGTCCCATTGTAACCACATCTGGATCTGATGATGGAATCCTGGAGAAATCGAGGGAACTCTTCAACTATTATAGGCACACCTATTGTGATTTGAGTATTTTTTACAGCAGCTCGAGCATTTGCTTTTGGAAAGGTGGATGCTAAGTGAAGTCGGTTCTTACATAATATTTGTAGAAACATATAGTATTTAGATACAAAATTAATAATACATCAATACAGCCTGTGAAATTATCTAAGTTCGAACGATAACCGCAAATATAATATGTTACTCGAAGTTGATGTCCGCGACATACTTAAGTGCGAATAGCTGAGCAAATATTTAGTTAACATTGAAGAGGACAATGTTATTGAAGTACGGATTTATTTATCAAGAAACAAGTACCTATACCTAGTCAATAAGTTTCAGTAGCATAGTAAATGACTAAATACCTAAGCTTGTGATGCCCGTTTGCAAACACGGAATATCGATGCACGGCGCGTGCGACTCCTTTTATAATATTTGTTCACGTTGTAATTTAGCACCTATGTAGGTAACAAGGGAGTGATCACACATACCTACTGCTGACTCATGATTGCTAAGTAAGCAGTACTTAGAAAGGCTACAGATAACGTGAACAGGAAGGAAATGGTACAATGGACACATATAGTCCGTATCATAATGAAAGTTGATCAGCATATGCCACATTGAAAAATTACGTACTTATGTGCAAGTTGTTTAAAGTTTCAATAAAGTTTGAAAAATAAAGGTTTCCAGAAACTTTCACAAGAAATATAGGAAACTGAAAGTTTCGATACCCATGCAAAATTATACGAAATTTCCGAAAATTTCCTATGTGAAAGATTCCGCAATTTTGAAACGTTTCCGTTGGCATATCGGTATAGCTAAGGCGGCACACTGCTGCGGTTTCCGCGTGCGGCGCCGGTGTGCGAGCGAGATAGCACTCTGCATGTGTATAGCGAAAAGCATAAGCGCCGACCGCCAAATGGTACCTTTTCGAAGAAAGTGTCACATATGTTGTAGTGCTTTCTTCTTTGTTGGAGGATTCCATTAAAGGTTTGTTTTTAAAAATCAAACCAGACCAGCCACACCGTCCCAGAGGACTAGAATCAAATTGGGAAGCGATAAAAAAATATTTGAGTCATCATCATCATATCAGCTGAAAGACGTCCACTGCTGAACATAGGCCTCCCCCAAAGAGTGCCACAATGATCGGTCCTGCGCCACCCGCATCCAGCGGACTCCCGCGACCTTTACCAGGTCGTCAGTCCACCTTGTGGGGGATCTACCGACGCTGCGCCTTCCGGTTCGTGGTCGCCACTCGAGAACCTTTCCGCCCCAACGGCCATCGGTTCTACGTGCAATGCGTGCGTTTATTTGAGTAGGGGCAAGGAATTCGCCAACGCGTTAATATCAGCAAGATGAGGCCACTCGAACTATAACTTCGTTTTTTTTTTAAATTAGAAATTGAGTAAACATAGAAACAGTAGTTGCCAACATGTTCTAAATGTTCAATTTAAACACACTGCAAGCACACCAACAAACGATTAGTTAACATGATTAAGAGTTCACTTTTGTAAATAAATAATAACAATTAGCAGATTAAATAATCCAACACAACAATATAAACACATTTTCGTTTTGATTATCACGTTAGAGACACGTGAAAAGGCTGACAGTGACGCACGTACGTTCTAAAATGAAAACTTAACGTCTACGTTTTTTATCAGTATTCATTTAAATTATTTAATTGACAATCATAACATGCACTAGTTTTATTATATAATACTAAATAGTAAAACAATTGTCTTAGGTGATGGTAAAAGATTTGGTGGATTACGAGGTGGCTTTTGTTGTTGTATGCCAGTCGTCGGGCCTGTCTCTGATTGCACCATAACTCTCCAAACAAACGCACAATAATAGAGCAAGCAAATACCTTTACTTAAATAAGAGTCACAATAAGGTTTCAACATTAAAAACTATCCAGGTATAGTTGAAAGATACTAATAAAAGATGACGCGAGAAAATATTTAAAAATCGATCCATTCGTTTCGAACCTCTTCTTCTCTAGGTATTTTATTGTGCAACATTTACAAGAACATTAACAATGATAAAAATAAAATATTTCGTGCATATATTTTATCAAAATATTGTTAAATTCTACTTTACTATAAATACAAATATATTTAAGTATGTTTAATGACGGGGCGTAGGCACTTTGACAGTTGTGACATGTATCGTGCCTAATAAAGAACCCTGTACATTGTTCTGTCAACTTTTTCTAATCCCAAAAAAATGAAGTATAGATGTGTACTTTGTACGGATGACTGTTGTTTTGCGATATACGGCATCGCATATAATGTAACTGATCTATCCGACTAAGTCTGGTAAGGCGTGGTGGGTGGCCATTTTTGCTAGGAGATTGTATGCGTATTGCGGTCTTTCACGGCGTCCTTATCATATGAAAAGGGTGTTCCGTTGCTTGTGAGTACACAAACGTAGTGCTTTTAGAATTTCGACCTTATGGGGTCGAAATTGAGTAGGTACATTTCATGAGGCTTGCACATGGGTACATTAAATAAACTACTGCATATACTACATTCGCAAATTTCTCTGACTTTCATAAGGGGCTCCTTGGCGCCAATTCGATCTGAATCCCTTAGTTTTCTAATGATTTTTATAGCTAATTATTTTATCAGTAACAACCTTAAACAATATATTATCCTATATTTACTTCAATATTCATTGTCAAACAATTATAGGCCAAAAAAGTGGTTTTCTGGTCATAACTATTGTGTTAATTAGTTTAAAATTAAAATCTCTCGGCGGTTTTTAGAGACGTCTATGAGGAACCCTAATATATAGATTTCGTATATGTAAGATTCTTTACAGCATTCGAATATCGATAAAAGTGTTTTAGGCAGACCATATTTAAAAAAATCATAAAAAATAAGGGCTCATTTATTTCAAATTCCGGCTCAGTCTGTAGAATAGAGATAAAAGATTCAAGAACCGATAGCCGTTTGCCTTATAATTCTATCTGTAGTGCAAATTTTGGAATATCGACTCAAAACTGGTCAAAAAGCGATAAAAAACGTGTGGAGCCCCTTTGCTAAAATACATAACGATATTTCGGACATACCTTTCAGGGCTTTAGTATCAAAACTGGGAATCTTTACTTTCGAGTATCGTTTGTCCGGGCTTTATGCATGATACAGCTCGCTAGGGTGCTCATGGTTCGCTCCGCAAGTTAAAACTGAAAGTATTTGACCAAATATATATTTCATAAAATATTTTTATTAATATACGCGCGAGTTTTTGACCTTGCATGAAATCTTCCATAATCTTTTTAATCCAGTAACCTTGTCGCCTGAAAGTATTTATGATGTTGGCCCAATGAATAATCGAAGTTTGTGACCTCGAGCGCCGAACGCAACTTTGTCAAAAATCGAAATTGCTTATCAGTCTTATCACCATGGTAGAACAAAATAAGGTATAGTCATCACTACGTTACAGACACCACTTTGATTGTCAAACTTTAAATTTTAGGGTAATATTAAGTAAATTAGTAGATGTAGCCACCTTGCGTAGTGTGGGGCCAGGTTTAGGTTCGCCAGAGTTGCAGAATATGCGGAATCCACTAATTTAGTTAAAATTATTTCACAATTTAAAGTTTGAGAATCAAAGTGGTGGGTTTGACATATAATACAATCAAAATACGACAAAAGTCGAAATCCCTCGAACTGTTTTGAAATTTGGTGTGTATGTTGATTTTAGGTCCTGTTTTCATGTCCAGACCGTTTGACGTTTCAGGACCTCGAGGAACCGCCAACAACTTGGAAAATGTCCTTCATCTTGAAGTAATTCGTTTTTCCCTCCGAATCTAGGCACTGAACATATGATCTACGACAATATTAAAGCTCATTAAATTCTTACACTTTTGCGGAAAAATGCACCTCCTTAGAGATATCACTCGAGGAAGTGAAGTGTATCGTCAATGCCTTTCCAAGGGATATTCTCATGATATGAAACTTGTTGAAATACAAAGTTAATATTTGTAGTATTTTGATTGTATTAATAGGTGATGGCTGTACCTTGTTATGTTCCACCGTGCTTATCACTAACAGTATCGGTATCAGCAAGCGCCATTTTATATCTATGGTATCAATCATGTATCAATAAGACAACAAAGAGAATATAACACTACGTTAAGATAAGACAACACAAAGTCAACTGATAAACCCTTAGAGCGGGCGCGCACGAGCAACTTTTGTCTCCGCGACTATTTTGTCTCTCACATCAAGTCTGTGGGTTAGTATGGAAGTGCGCACACGTAGCGACGCGACTTCCGGGAGATTTTTTGTCCGCGGGTTCGGCGACAAGCCCGCGACGCAACTGTCTCCTTCCCTATTGGTTTTAATGCTAGTGTGCGCACGGGCGACAAATAAGTCGCCGGCCGGCCAGAGGCTTTAGCCAAGATGACAATCGTTTGTAGAAACGAATCGAAACGCTATGCGTCTCTCTATCGCAGTAATGAAGAGTGAGCGAGAGCATGTAGCGATTCGTTTCGTTTTCTGCAAACGATTGTCATCTTGGCTACGGGGCCAGTTGCCACTCGAACGCCGCGGCGCAGCGGTACGTGTACGGAATACGGATACGCGCACGCATTCAATACAAAGTAAAATGCCGGTCGTAGAAGACGATATTGATAATAGTAGGCTAATTGAAGAAGTGGAAGGGAGACCACTACTATACAATAAAACATTAAAATAATACTCGGACGTCAATGCAAAATCAAAAGCCTGGGAGGAAGTTTGCCAGAAGTTTGAGACAGCTAATCTCATATTTGTATCTTCATGAACGAGGCCAGGTCGTAAGATTCTGCACAGTTCATCGAAACTTTCGACACTCATTCTAAAATAGCGAAAAAATGTTTTTGGGTATGCTCTCAATTTCAGAAACATTGTCTGAAATTTTCCGAGAGTCAGCCGATTGCTCCAAAATGGATGCACCAATATTGTTTTTTTCGACGTTTTCTTCGGTTTTTTAGTACGAGTGCAACGACCACAACCTTCTCTTCAAAATCCATGTTGATGACTGCGTAGAACAAAGAAAAAGTCGTGTTGCCGTCGCTTTCGTGCGCGCATCACGGCGAGGAGGCGATTAATTTGTCGAAAGAGACAAATAAATCGCCTTGCGTCTAAGTTGCTCGTGCGCGCCCTCTCTTAGATAAATGAACTGACCTATCTATGACTAAACTCGCTAACCAAACCTCTTTAATGCAATATGACAGTATCTTATCTGACATGTGTCACTTTGTGAACTAAAATAGATATCGGTTGTATCGCGTTCTATTATTATTATTAAGATTAAGTACACCCATTTCCCTTAATTTAAGAATATGGATGTTAATTTAAGCTTGTATCCGTGGGAGGGAAAAAAGTATAAACTGGTCTCGTCTGAAAATTTCGACAAATTTATGAAGGGGTTAGGTACGTTTTGATTACACATTCCTTCCATTCCCTGCGATGTTACGGTCCTTAAGGCTCAGTGGAAAGGCAGCCTAAGAATATTAAGACTGATGGTAGCTGTGTTAGGTACCTATGCCTATAGTAATTCATCCTTGTTTTTTTTTTATACCACGACGGTTGCAAACAGACCCTACTCATAGTGTTGTGTTCCTGCTGGTGAGTAAGGTTGCCAAAGAGCTCAAAGAGGACCTGGTGTGTCGACGATGAGGGACCCTCTTGTTCCTTTAGCCGTCAACACAGTGAATCCACCTTTTTGTAAAAGGTCGGCAACGCGCATGGCACCTCTGTAGTTGCAGGGTATGATAGCTGATTACCATCAGGCGGGCGGACAAAAATGAAAAAGCCGGACTTTTTAGCCGGACATTTGATCCCAAAAGCCGGACATGCTCAGTGGCGTAGCTAGCATGGGTGGCACCCGGTGCGGATAGCTAATATGTCACCCCAGAATATCCAAGAACCGCGCCTAGACTTCTGATGTCTACGGTTAGTCAGGGGTCACTCGGGGCGGACCGCCCCCGCCGCCTCCCCTCCCCTAGCTACGCTACTGCATGCTCTTTCGAATCGTGCCACTGGCGTGACTGGCGTAGCGTAAATCAGACAAAAGCCGGACGAGGAATTATTTAATACGGACACACCCGTAAAAAGCCAAACCTGGCAACCCTGGGCCCTATGCTTGCCACCGTCGTGGTATAAAAGTAAAATTATCCAAGCATTCTCTCGTGATTTCCTATTTGTTCCAATGAGGTCGTGCGTTTTTCATCGCATTTACCGAACAGTTTAGTTTTCTTGAAGTAAAGCCGAAAATTAATAAGAAAAATTTAATTTTCAGGTGTTGGTCTGATCACCCGCAAGGCCGCCAACGCAGTGACCCCCACCGTGGAGCTGCGCAAGGACGGAGACCAGTACAGCCTGGTCACCTCCTCCACCTTCAAGACCACGGAGATGAAGTTCAAGCCCGGCGAGGAGTTCGATGAGGAGCGTGCTGACGGTGTCCAGGTTTGTTACCACTGTTTTTAGAATTCCACAGAAGAATTAGGGTTCCACAAGATACTGCTGGTCTGCTGATCACTTCCTCCACCTTCAAGATCAGGGATGACGTGCACGCCCGGTGAAGTGTTCTGACTGGTTTAATACCACTGTTGTTAGAATTCCGAGGGCTTAGAATCCCACAAGGGACTTTACTGGTCTACTAGTCCTACCTTTTCCACGTTTAAGAACAGGGTATAAGGTCTAAGCCCGAACAGGAATTTGGTGAGAGGTGAACTGACATTTTTCAGGGCTGGTACCGCGAACCACTTGATTGCTTCGTTCGTTCGTTCTCTCTGTCACTTAATTAATTATGTAAGAGCGATAGAGGAGTATATAGTAAATTTTTGAGTTTCGATATTCTTAGTAGCGCCCAACGTAACGTTACGCAACGTGTTAACTTTGCCCTCAAGTTACCTACTGATCAAAAAAATTCTGATAAATAAATAAATATTATAGGACAATCTAACCCAAATCGATCTATACCCACAGTAAGCTCAATAAGGCTTGTGTTATGGGTACTAGACGACGATATATATAATAGATAAATATGAATACTTAAATACATAGAAAACACTCAGGAACAAATATCTGTGATAAACACACAAATAAATGCCCTGACCAGGATTCGAACCCGGGACCTCCTGCTTCGTAGGCAGGGTCACTACCGACTGGGCTAGGAGGCCGTTAAACCAACTTCTGATCAAAACCAAACCAATTTTGAGGTCCTGTTTCAACAGTTCATCGTCTAGAAAATCTAGAACTCTAAATGAGGACTTGGATAGAGTAATCACTGACTTCATCATCAAAGTATGATCGCCCTGTGTAATACAAACACTCGATGAGTCAAATAAAGCATATACTTAAGGATTTAGACAACCATGGAAAAGTTCCACTATCCAACTTATCTCTCCTCTGCGTACTTTTTTCGTGACTATAATAATAGTGTGTTTAATATAATACATAATAATAGCAGTTTCGTGTTTATAATAGTATCCATATACCTACAACTGATTTTACACGAAAAATATTTTAGCCGTTTTCTTCTATCGAGCCAGCTATGACCTAAGTAGTTTTTTTATATACACTCACTTTATCCTTCAGTGTGTGGAAAGTTGCGTTCTATCCTCTAAAGTGGAAAGTTGTTCGCTGGCTCGGGTCTCAATATAAACACGAGAGGTTTACCAACAAAGTTGCAGCCTTGTATCAGGGATGTTGCAAATATTCGCATTCGCAACCGCGGATCTTCCGCATCCGCATCAAATCGATGCGTAGCTTATGCGGATGTAGATGTGGAACAAGTCGGTACACTTCAGTGCTGTAGGCCTAATTTATGACTCGCTAAGAAATCGTCTTGACCCGAAAAAGGCAGCAAAATTATTGTTTGAATTATTAAATATAACTCGCCTATCCTTTTTTCGAATAAATAATACAAAACTTTAATATTTGGGTTTTTTGTGTACCTAATCTTAGATCCGCATCCGTATCCGCGAATGTGAGCCTTTTAATATCCGCATCCGCGGATGTCAAAAAATCAGCATCCGTAACATCCCTGCCTTGTATAATAAACTAGCCGTTTCCCGCGGCTTCGCCCGCGTACTATAAGTACTCAAAAAGGATACGATAATACCCATGTTGATTTTCAGACTTTGTGACCACATTTGCCCCTTTTAGGGGTTAAATTTTCAAAAAACCTGAAACACGTGTTTACTCATTTATCGTTAGGAATACTCTTGTGAAGTTTCGAATAAAATAGTCTAACAAATCTTGATTCGCCATACAAACAATGGACCCCCATTTTACCCCCTTAGGGGGTGAATTTTAAAAAATCCTTTCTTAGTGCACCCCTAGACCTTATAAGGAACCTACGTGCCAAATTTGGAATCTCGAGAACCAGCGGTTTGGGCTGTGCGTTGATATGTCAGTCAGTCAGTCAGTCAGTTTCTTCTTTTATATATTTAGATAACCATCCATATTTTGTTTAGGTGAAGACCGTGTGCTCGTTCGACGGCAACAAACTGAAGCAGGTGCAAAAGGCCCCCGACGGCCTGGAGGTCACCTACTTGCGCGAGTTCGGCCCCGAGGAGATGAAGGCGGTAAGATAAAGAGTCCTTGTTCAAATTGGGTGACAACTGTTATCATTACTTTACGATAGATACGGTCCATCAATTTGATTCTTAGGCCACTATAACCTTGTCATACCCAAAGGGTTTAGCAGGCTAAGGAAGGACGTGTGGCCCCTGTGAGGAATAGTTGAATTGGTAAATGTCAATTGTTTGTCGCCTCATAACTAGTAATCACTCCAACTTTCAGCCCTCTATCTTGAACTGTCACAGAGATAATGTCAAAAATGTATTTTTTTAACATTTTTTTTCAAACTCGTATATCTCCTAATCCATAGCAGCTAAAGCGTTGAAACAAAATCACAGCTACGTAGTTTGAGTGGGAGTATACCCTATAATTTTATTAATATTTTATACGTGAAAAATAAAAGAAATAAATGTCAATTTATTTTTTGACAGCTCTTTCCAACACGTTTTTTTGAAAGTACAATTATGAAAAAAATCATATAAATTGTTTATAGTATTAGTTACTAGCATACAAAAAATCAATTGATTATATTTGGTGCAACATACTATAAAAAAAAAACTAACGAAAGTATTCAAGTATCAAGAGTAGGCTTCTGAACTGAAACTTCGTTTTTAAGTTTTTTGTTTGTTGCCTAGCAACAAAGGGTGTATTGTTTTTAATTTGACGTATGACTGTCAAAAAAGGTCACTGAACTACTGCTGTGTTAGCATTTGTAACTAATTTTACTAACTACTAAATCAACGAAACGACGGATGTGCTATATGTTTATTATTTTATAAACAAAATTAATTGGTTTCATTATAGTACACGTATTAACATAACGAAATAAATAACTCATTAGAGCAGATATCACAATATAAGTCACTTAGATAATGACTATCGTAATATACGAATGAAAGAATGTATATACATTCTTTCAGATGGAAATCATAAAATCAAAAATATTTCGGCTCAACTTGCCACGGTTAATAGCGAAGCAACTGTTTTTACAGTCTTTACCAGATATTGAGATATCGCTCTCTGACGAAAATATTATGTTAAAAGGATATTGCGATGACTGCAGGATAACATTGTCCTATACCTGGGACGACGAATATTACGATAGTCATTATCTAAGTGACTTATATTGTGATATCTGCTCTAATGAGTTATTTAATTCGTTATGTTAATACGTGTACTATAATGAAACCAATTAATTTTGTTTACGTCACATCTGGCCATAACGTGAGTTTTGCCGCACGCTACGCGTACGGTAAAACTCGCATTATGGCCAGATGGAGACGTAAAATTGTGTACTCACCACGGGCAGTAAAAAAGAAAGCCCTCTATCGCATAAATACCTGCGATTTCGGGCTTTCTTTCTTTTACAGTCCTTGGTAAGTAATGTACTATTATAAAATAATAAACATATAGCACATCCGTCGTTTCGTTGATTTAGTAGTTAGTAAAATTAGTTACAAATGCTAACACAGCGTAGTTCAGTGACCTTTTTTGACAGTCATACGTCAAATTAAAAACAATACACCCTTTGTTGCTAGGCAACAAACATAAAACATAAAAACGAACTTTCAGTTCAGAAGCCTACTCTTGATACTTGAATACTTTCGTTTGTTTTTTTTTACAGTATGTTGCACCAAATATAATCAATTGATTTTTTGTATGCTAGTAGCTAATACTATAAGCAATTTACATGATTTTTTTCATAATTGTACTTTCAAAAAAACGTGTTGGAAAGAGCTGTCAAAAAATAAATTGACATTTATTTCTTTTATTTTTCACGTATAAAATATTAATAAAATTATAGGGTATACTCCCTCTCAAACTACGTAGCTGTGATTTTGTTTCAACGCTTTAGCTGCTATGGATTAGGAGATATACGAGTTTGAAAAAAATGTTAAAAAAATACATTTTTGACATTATCTCTGAGACAGTTCAAGATAGAGGGCTGAAAGTTGGAGTGACTACTAGTTATGAGGCGACAAACAATTGACATTTACCAATTCAACTATTCCTCACAGGGGCCACACGTCCTTCCTTAGCCTGCTAAACCCTTTAGAACTCTGTCAAAATAAACGTAACCAGAGACTATATTATATACACGGTGCCCGTGAGCATTGCGAGAGACTTCGACAGTGTATTCATAATGATATTTAGAGAAAAAAATGTCCTATAAAGTTTTCCGAAATTCGCCATAGTTTCAGAGTAAATACTACTTACAAAAATAGTACATTGTTGCCGAGGGATGGAAAGAAAGGCATTTCCTGACGAGGCTTGCCGAGGCCTGGCAAAGGTCCGAGTCGGAAAATGCCTGTTTCCATTGAGGTATACATAGTGCTTTTCTCA
Source organism: Pammene aurita (assembly GCA_947086415.1). Classification (NCBI taxonomy): domain Eukaryota; kingdom Metazoa; phylum Arthropoda; class Insecta; order Lepidoptera; family Tortricidae; genus Pammene; species Pammene aurita. The sequence continues at coordinate 8,467,280 of OX352307.1, forward strand.
AATAATGTGAGGAAATCAAACAAATTAAATTTCAACTATAAGTAATAAGTTTTTAATAAGGGTTAAGTGACATAGTACAATACAAAAAATAAGGCATGTTATTAGTTAATGTTAAATGTTATATTAGACATTCCAGGGCAATTTGTGAATGAAAAGGTATTTCTAGCATTTTGGCTGTCCTTCCACAGCATGAACGTACCATGTCGTAAGTCCTGTTATATTTGTCCCGCGACCACCCGCGACTGAGCAGGAAGCAAGTTGTTCATTATTAAGCTTGCTTCTTCTTTCAAATGAGACGGTGTGCCGTCTATTTCCATCTCACTGTCGTCATTTGAGCTCATACTGTTTTCTATTTTAATTAATTTTAAAGAAAACGATAACTTATTTCACAACGAATTTCACAAAGCCTTTTATTTTGCATATTTTTTTTTCAAATCTATAACCACAGACAAATAATCGTCCGATACGCGCATGCGCCAATGCGCGCGCATCTCGAATCGCGACAACGTGTTTGCGATTATTTTGACATTTGTCTGGTTGAACGAAGGTTTCACTTGGCTGAATGCAACATTTCTTTAGTCATTTATTTGCAATCGTAGGATTTAAAAAGTTAACGCAGCGGATAAAAATGGATTTTCATACAGTCATTTTATTCCAAGGAGTAAAATGATTCTATGGAAACTCATTTTTTTCCGCTGGGTTTTTACTTTTTAAATTTGAAAAGAATAAAATTGAGCACTTTGCGTCTTCAATTTACGAACAAAATGCGACCATTTCCGAGCATGTTTGAGAAAATAACATTTTTAGTTGTTACTCAGTGTAAAGTGCTTTTTTGATGGCGATCTCACCAGTATGGGGCATAGTCTATACATCTCTTATTGACTGATATCAAAGACCTAAAAACACTTTGCATGAACTAGTTTTCACGAGAAAAAATATAGCAATTTACTCTTTCCGTAACTTTTTTCTAATGACATTTACTTTTTATGTAGAACAGCATTCCAAAAAAGTGAAAAAAAAAAAAAAAATTTTTTTGGCGTTTTACAACTAAAGTCATATAATGTCCTTCTTTTGGCCTCAGAAATGCGTGGTTAAAATCTCTCGCAATGCTCATGGACACCGTGTATATTTCCTGTCTCCAAGTCTGAAGCGTCATCTAAACTATACCAACCAAAGCTACCGTATAACGTAGGGCAGAGTACTCTCTGCTCCTCAGCGCCATCTAGTAATTGAGAGCGTTACTATTATTATGGTATTACTACGGAAACTTTGGGTTGCTCTCGTTCAGATGGCGCTTCAGACTTAGACCCTCAAAAAGTTCTTACAGATATAGAACACAGATTCAATTTTGTATTCGACCTATGAAAGCGTATGCGTCGGTTGCTAAAGGGTCCTTTTTGATTAATGGCCGGTTGCACCAAACCGTCTGTTAACGTCAACCCCATCGTTAAAAAAATCTTGTATGAAAAGTTTGACAGTTTTCTATGGGATGACAGCTCCGTCGCCATATTTAACGTTGACCAATTCGTTAGTTATGCGTGGTGCAACCCACCCTTAGACTATTACTAATTACGATAACTGCCACGTAACCTGCTGTATTGAGGGTTTCTTGAATCCATTTGTGCACTAGGTGGCAGCACCGTGGCGAGAGGTCAAACTGTCATAATCCACCAATCATTTATTTTTTCTTTTAATTAATGGCTTTTACTCCTCGCCTATTTTAGCGAGGTGAATTCTGCCAATGTCAAGGTACACTTATGATTTCATTCATTTAAGTAAAATAAAATAAAAGCAACGTTGTTCGGTTAAGGCCTTGTTGATTGTAAAGTGATAGCCTCCACGTGGGTGGCCGGCGCGGGACCCCGGATAACCGTTTGTTCAACTAAAGGATGGTTACTCGCGTTTTGGGACTAATTTTTCATTAGCTGCACACTTGTTCGTTAGGTCACCGCACAATAAGCTATCAATATTACACACTGAACTACGTAAATGAGCAAAAAGCTATTCTAAGGACGACGTAGCCATCTTGAAGCTCAAACGGAAATCCCCACCAATCATGTTTAATCACTTTTTTTTATTGGTGGATTTTGACAGCTGCTGCGTCACAGTGGCGCCACCTGGATTTCCGAAACCCTCATTCAGGGTCAGCGAGATGATGCGCAGTGTGCTCATTAAACCATGTCTGCGCAAGATAAAGTTAAATCATACAGTTCGGTATGTCCTGTCTGCGATAACCGCCGCGATAACTAAAGGTAGGTTCACATTTGTCTGATGTGTTGTGTCGTGACGCATCAGAACAGTAATCGGTTTCATACATTTAATATGACTGCGTTCACATTTCTTTGATGCACACTGCGTCAGACTAATGTGAACGCAACCATATTAAATGTATGAAACCGATTACTTTTCTGACGCGTCACGTCACAACACGTCAGACAAATGTGAACCTACCTTAATATACAGGATGTAACAAAAATAGTCGTGATCCGTTTAAGGGCGTAATTGATATCGTATTGCGACTAACAAAAAGTAGAGGAAAAATTTTTTGGACGCGAAAAATAATCTTTTTTGTATGGGACACGTCATCCTAGCCGGCCGACCCTCCATACAAAACTATTTTTAGGGTTCCGTAGCCAAATGGCAAAAAACGGAACCCTTATGGATTCGTCATGTCTGTCTGTCTGTCCGTCCGTATGTCACAGGCATTTTACTCGGAAACTATACGACGTATCTGAATAAAATTTACACATAAGGTGTATTTTGTATGCAGCTACTTAGTTATGTAGTTAAATTTGAAAAAAAAAATATTTTTAGGGGGCGCTCCATACAGGCTACTAAATTTAAAAAAAAATTAACCAAATATCAACATGTGACACATCAATCGATAGGTCTTTCAAAATAACATTGAGGTTTCTGTGACTATTTTGTGATTAAGTGAATATTTTCTGAAATAATCGCTTCGAAAGTCAGAAAAGTTGTGTACCCCCCCCCCCTGTAACTTTTGAACCGTAAGTTCAAAAAATATGAAAAAAATTGAAGAGATGCGCCTTATCATATACTTTCTACGAAAATTGTTTTGAACATTATCGATTCAGCCATTTTTGAGTTATCTCCAAAAAACCTCTTCCATAGGTATCAGATACGACCTTTTGGTATTAGTTTGGTTCTTATTCCATTGAAGGTACGGAACCCTCCTATGCGTGGTCCGACACGCACTTGGCCGGTTTTTTTCTCTTGTGAAAAAATATTTTTCAGAAATAGAATAGGTGGAGAAATACAAAAGGACCACTAGCATTTTTGTTACACCCTGTATACGTCCCAAAGCGGGTTGGGGACTTCACATACACCTTTGAATTTCTTCGCGGATGTATGCAGATTTCCTCTCGATGTTTTCCTTCACCGATAAACGATTGGTAAATATCAAATGATATTTCGTACATAAGTTCCGAAAAACGCATTGGTACGAGCCGGGGTTTGAACCCGAGACCTCCGGATTGAAAGTCGGACGTCTTACCCGCGCCAGGCCACCAACGCTCTAAGAAAGCCCTCTTGTGACTCGGAATATACACCTGGAATAACCCGACAGATCTTAACCATGAATTTCTAAGACCAAAAGAAGGAAAAAATATTATGTGCCTTTAGGTCAATTTCGTAAAAAAATGTTTATGCACATCAAAAGCAAATGTTATTAATAAAATTATCGCCTAAAACAAATTGGTACATTTTTTTTTGTAAAAATTTAGTTTCTGCAAAGTTTACCTTGTCACTTTGATATCTGTCAATAAGGACGTGTAAACTATGCCGAATAGTGGCAACAACGCCAATGGAAAGGCATTTTGTGATTAGTTATAATAAAAAGTGTATTTTTTTTATTGTTTTTTTTTGTAATTAACTCTGAAACTAGGCATATTCCAGAAAAGTTTATAGGACATTTTAGTATCTAAATATGATCAGGAATACACTGTTAAAATCTGTCTAGTTATATGGGCCCGCGGTGTATGCCGTGTATGTATTCATGTTATTTATTATTGTTGAAAAATATATTTCTTCTCCAGTTTTAATATTCTACTTACAAAGAAGATACCTATCTCAGGGTTGTTGTTTTTTTCGAGAGTTCCTATTTACACTACTTATTAGTTTCCAGTGTCGGGGCTCCATCCCACTATAAACTAAAGAAATAAACATTGAAAGTTTGATAAAGCTTTGTAAATAAACACGTATTTATCTCTTTGACAGGTCATGACCGTGAAGGACGTCACCTGCACCCGAGTCTACAAAGTACAATAAGATAACTCAGAAGACTGTAGGGCGGCGCCCTACCCATGTCCTATTACATATAGCACAACTATTTTATAAAGTTAAATTATGTTACAGCACTCTAACAACTAAATGACTGCCCTGTGAAGTTGGCAAGATTCGACCAATCAGAATGCAAGATTTTTGACCAATCACGTGGCCGTAAATTTTAACTCACAACTTTACTGACTAATTGCAGTTGACAGTCATTTATTTGTAGAGTATAAACGAGTATATTATTCTGTCAAACATATTGACACTTTGCTTGTACTCAAATGTTTATTTTTGTATGATTTCGAATGAGTGTTTGCCAAAGTTAGGTTTACCTATGTACTACGCGGAGATGCAGACGTACACTTGTGTATGTTTGTAATTGCTAAGGCGTGTTAAATAAACTCGTTTTATATAAACTTTTGCTTTTTATTACCGGTATTTTTTGTAAGGCCCAATACCGGCATCTCGGTATTGCCTAAACAAATAATACCGATATTGCATTCCTTAGTTATAGTATAGATACCTTGTCTTTTAGAACTCAGAACATTTATTGTATAAAATATTACACGAATTTTTGATCTTGGATTGGAATGGGATCGATTTAAATAAATAAATAAATGAATATTATAGGACAATCTTACACAAATCTACCTAGGCCCACAGTAAGCTCAATAAGGCTTGTGTTATGGGTACTAGAAGACGATATATATGTAAATAAATATGAATGAATACTTAAATACATAGAAAACACCCATAACTCAGGAACAAATATCTGTGATAAACACACAAATAAATGCCCTGACCAGGATTCGAACCCGGGACCTCCTGCTTCGTAGGCAGGGTCACTACCGACTGGGCTAGGAGGTCGTAAAAAAAGCATAAAAAAAGTTTATTAAAAAATTACCTTTTTCTCGCATCCTGTATGTTTTCTCCGGGTGTTAACCGTGGTACCACAGCTTTTGTACCACAGGGGGACCACGGGGAATTATTTTCCCCGTAGACCCACCCCTATTATCCCAGTAAGGTCTAGAACGCAAAATGACCACTCATAGGTAGGTTAGGTTCGTTTGTTATCTTCTAATGGCCGAAGGCCAAAGCGCACAGAAATAGAGGAGCCCCGCGGTAGCGGTGCTCCGTCGACATCGCTAACGTAAAGATAAACCCATTTTGGTGCAGTGGGTCTACGGGGAAAATAATTCCCCGTGGTCCCCCTGTGGTACAAAAGCTGTGGTACCACGGTTAACACCCGGTTTTTTCCAAAATGTATTATTTCTATTTATTAAAAATTGAGGAAAGATTTCCTAAGACCATTAATTACCGCGTCGTCTTTATTTACTGATGGAGCGTGGACGAAACTCGGGGAGAAGTTGCTTACTAGGTTATTGCTAAATTTCTATCAAAGTTGACTAACTAAAGCAGGGGTTTTCAAAGTGGGGGGCGCGACCACATTCTAAAGGGGGCGCGGCGCTTCGGGAAATTTGAACAGGGCTAGCTAGACCATTTACTTCCGTTTCCTTGCATCGAAGCGAGGGGGGGCGTGGGAATTTCATTCTAGGCAGCAGGGGGCGTGACTAAGAAAAGTTTGGGAACCCCTGAACTAAAGTGAAGTACGAGTCCGTCCATTAGGGTCTTGTATTTAATGCAGAAAACAATCTCAATTCTTAAAACTTTAAGTATTGGTTGCTTCATCCAAATCTTACAATTACCAAGATACCAAATACCTGTACCAATATCGTCTTCCAAGAAGCAGACATTAATATTTATCTAAAGTCTAAAAAATTAACAGTTATAATAATAAATATCAGTAAGATAACAGTTTTCATATGCACATAGCCAATGAGAACAAAATAAACCGCGTCATCCACAACAGAAGGCTCCTTATTATTAACTTCTCTTTGCCAACTGGCAATCCCAGACATAAGCAACACTCTAAAAATTGCGTCTATGTATTTAAGTATTTCTCTTTATCTATATTTCTCTATACGAGGACGCGAACGTTTGAACGTGGGCCCTGCGTACACTTAGGTAACCTAGTTGACGATCGAACTGCCATCTACTGTAAGTTATCAAAAACCTTTTGTCCACAAACAAGCAACAAACTTCCTTTCGTGTCTATTAGACGCTAGGTGGCGGAATTTAAATTAATTCCGCTATTTGCCACTAGATGACGCTTTTAGTAGAAACTAAGCGCAGAGGCGTTTTTCATAGTAGGTTTTTTGAGCTGCTCATGTTTATTTTTTTCTTTTTATTTCAGAAAAAAAACATTAAAATAAATTGGATCGGATTCAAAATAAAATGAACTTGTATGATTCTATTTGTAATTAAAACGGCCTTTCTAGCAAAAAAGCTGAACATAATACGACAAAATAATACGAGTCTTGAGACTAACTTTCATTGATCTATCTTAGTTAACTTTTCAATTTGGGTGCATTATAATTTGTACTACGGTTATGCTGCGGCCGGTGCTTGAACGGCCGTGTTGCCTTTGCCTGCAGTTCGTATGCTAGGTATGATTAGATTAGGTTTATTTGTGCCTTGAATAGGATTGCTTGTGTTCGGGCGCATTGTACGGAACGCGATTATTATCGACATCTGTCAAATCTTCAATTTTACGTGTTTTGTGATAGAGATTAATTTTTGATTAAATTACTGTGCCGGTGCGAATTTACTCAGTGTTCAGTTAAACAGCCTTATAATGTTTGGAATGTGTGATTCTGTGTTTTGTGTATAGCAGGCTTGTAGCCAAAGTGGCGTTTGTGGATTGAGGATTACACAGTTGCTTATTTGGATTAAAAATACTCTCAAGTAAGTAAATATTTACTTAACATCGTAACTGTGTGTTAGAGTTTAAACAGGATACAATTTTACGGAGCAAACAGCTGCTCGCTAGCTATTTTATGATGTTTTTATGCGGCTAAAACTAGTCGTTTAGGAACTGTTCTTACGCCCTGTGGTATGTGTTGTTTTGTGCATTCAGTTGCATTGCTGCATTCCAATTTGGGTCTCGACTCCGTAATAAGTTTCGTTGTTTGTTTGTTTACAAATAATTTAAGAAATACAAGTGTGTATCATTGATTGTGTGTAAAATATTATTATGTTGATAAAAATAGCTAACCAATCAGCTGTGCTAACTTGATAAGGAAGTAAACATCAACAAATAAAATTATGAAGCAGTTTAAAACTAATAATAATTATTATTATTAGAGTGGATGATCACAGCTTTTAAAGAAACATACCTGTAGCTATAAATGATTTCATTAAAATTTTCTGTAAATTACCCACTGTATAATATACCTAATTCTGTCAATTAAAAGAAAAGTTAGCAACACAATAATAATGGATGTGACATTAAGTTAAACAATTTATTAACATCATAAACTAATAAATGCAGCTAGCAGTTGCAATCTGGTTCCAAAATATATGGAATTATCGGGGTCTAGATCGGATCCAAGGGGTTAATGCAAGATGTAATTGAATTTGTTCACATACATCTTTTTACACCTATAGTCAAACCTAACAGGTATTTATTTGTAATATATAGGGCAGTAAATTAATTAAATTCGAGAATGTAACATTCATTTCATGTAACATTTAATACCTATATCCCAGTAGCTTTTTTTTATAACTACTAAACCCAATATGGCATAATCAATTTAAGAGTAAAGGACCTCTGTCCAGTACTTAGGACAATTTTGCCAGTATCAAATCAAGGTAGTCTCATAAAGTATGATTAATTTTTTAAAGGGTGCTCATAGAGCTTGACATTGTTCAGTAAAGGTAGGCCTTTGGGTAGGCCGAATAAGGTATATCTACTCCTTTTGGTTGGAAGGTCAGATGGCAGTTAGTTTCATAGAAGCTAGTCCCTATGAATGTTTGTTGCTTCCATAGTGAGATGTTAAATGTTAAAATATGCAACATGTTCTAAGATTAGTTTGTTACCCGGAGTTCTTCTTAGTTGCAAGTTTATAATTACAAGTTTAAATGTACAGTCGCCATCAAATATATTGGAGCGGCCAAGGTACTCAAAAATATCTGAACATGCACTTTATCGGCTTGATAATATTGTGACCACATTGGCCGCTTCGATATATTTGATGGTGAGTACTAGTATTTTCTAGATATTGAGAACATAAAAGTCGAATTTTTGGCCCTGAGAAAGTGTTAAAGGTAGACATTTATGAATAGGGAGGAAAGTATAATAGCTACAACAAACTATTTCTAAATCACTAAACTACAGAATCCAGTTAGATTTAATTCTAACCTTTATTATCATTATACAATGTATTCTTGTATTATCATGTAATTGTAAACAAACACTTCTTAAAGGCATTATAACACTTTTCTCAGGGATCATCACTGTTGCAAAATGTTGTTGTATAAGTACTTAAAGAAACTCGCAAAGTATTGAATTTAACCTAGTAACTACTGAAAAATATCATATTCCAAAATCAAAGTATAACGAATAAATGACCTGAAAAACAACTGACATTACAATTGTTATCTCTTCTGCTTTTTCCAGAAGAAAGGAAAATTGTAAATATCTTAAGTATGCTCAATAGTACCAGAGGGCAGGCCATGAACGAGGTTTTTCCTCTGTCGCACTAGTATTTCTGTAAGTGCAAAGAGGCAATACTTCGTTCGTGGTAGGCCCCCGGGTCGGTCCAATAGTTGAGTTAGCTACTAGCAATTTTGATAGACAACAGAAAATAATTTACTGATAGCCATCAAAGTTCATAGGTGCACTAAATATTGGCCTTTGAACTCTTCACAACCTACTCCAAAAAACATAAAACAAAAAAGATTTTGTCAAAGTTGAGTTGGTCAAAGGTGCACCAAACCTTGGCTCCTAAACTCTACTCTTCACAACCTACTCGAAAAAACATCGATAGATTTTGTCGAGGCCCTGCACATTTACTTGCAAACCTAAATAATAAATATCCCTCCAGGACCTAAGACGTGTTGCCAAAACACGTTGGCAGCATGGGTGAGGCCAAGCCGATCTAAAATCAACTTTATTGTGCAATTGTTAAGGTGCACTTTTCGTCAGTGTGTACTGCCGCAGAGGGGCCGGGCTCAATCGATAGAGGGCTCCGGCCGTCAGCTGAGCCGTCTGGGTAGAATAATTACTCGTGATGACCTCGGTTTTTACTTTAAATGTTAGGTCGAAGTTGAAATGTCGGGTCTTTGGAGGGGTGGATTAAATAAACATTTACAATCTCGTCCATCGTATCGATAAACGACTGTCATCTTGAATCTTATACCGAAATAATGTTCTCGCTATAAAATCGAGCTCAGACGATGATGATCTCTACCTTTAGTGTGCCTATCTCTCCTAGTGTTATACCTAGACATCCCTATTTACAGACAACTTGTTTGCATGCCGCTTTCTTCTTTAGTCTCTCTGCTACACCCTGAAAGAATGAAATACAATTTCTTTCGCACCATTAATAACATAATTAGATATGGGTAGTGAGTAAAAAGTCAGGAGTAAATACCGAGTAAATACTCAGCTTAGCTTCTGCTAAATTGGGTGCTTTGGATACATACTGAGTAAATACTCAGTATTTACTCACCCCTACCTATCTCTAAACATAATACAGTATCACATGTCAAGATTAAAAAATAACTAAGTATAAGCTATACAATAAAAAAACCTAAAATATCTAAACTAACAAATAATTTGAGAAAATACTAAAATGACATTACAAAAATCCTACAAATCCCCAAAATAAAATAAATATATACCATAACCAGACATAGAAGTTTTTGTGGCAAAAACTAGGGACTTCCTTCCAATAATAAATTTATCGATAACTTTCGAAGTGACATTTCATAGCACATACTAAGTTTACCGAGTAAAGTATAAATTAACCTGTAATGCTGATGATATGTTATATTTATACCTATCGACGTTATGTAATGGTGATATGTTATATTTTAACACTTATTAGAAATTTACAAAAAAAAGCAGGAAATAATTGATGGACTCAGGCGATACTTTGCGGAAGTCTATATTATTAACTACAATAATATTGCTTTGATATTCCGGGCAATATTATTGTAGTTAAACCAAGAAATCATTTTAAAAACTAAAACAAATCGAATGAAAACTATTTTTATAAACGATTTATAATAATTTTATGCTGTATATTATATAATAATATATACAACTTCCAAATTCATATTATATATACATCATAACTGTCATAACGATTTATCGATAAATGAATATCGTTGGGAAGTGCCTATGACATTTTCATTCCTGCCACTAAAACTTCTATGTCTGACCATAACTAACCTACACTTAGCCCAAAAAAATCCTCCCTGCATCGTACCCGGCTCAAAGGTCCCCATAATGCCTGCAGCACTCCCCCGATCTTTCGTACCTCTACATAACCTTGTCTAGTTAAATAAAGTCACATTGGTTGGTCACGCACGTGGACTGAGCTGAACGAAGGCCACCCATTATTTACAATCCTTTTATTCTTTTGTTGCGGATGGACAAAAATAAAACGCCGCTGGCTACTTAACTCTGTTTCCAAGAACGTTAGCAGCGTCCAAATCATTGTTCTGTGGATCGAGCTTTTAGTTAGTAAATTTAACATAGGAAATGCGTGAGACAACAGTGGCGGCCTTAGGGGGTGGCGAACAGGGCAGTCGCCCGGGACCTCGCAAAAATCTGATCAGATTTCTACAAGGGCCTCGTAGAGCAGATTTTTACAAGCGCTGCTGACGGGGACCTTGCGAAGGTTAAGGCCGCTACTGTGATAAAATCTTCAAAATTCATTATACACAAAATCGAGGTAATTACGTAATTAGTACTGTTTTTAAGAAGTGTTTTGCGCTGATCCAACAGTCCAATCATCTGTTTCGCACCACGCCGCTCCCATATCTGGCATATGTGCTGCACATTGCACACTGACGTCAACGCATGCAGCGATCGGTAATCCCATCATAATATTGTTATCCGATTACGCTAAGGGGGGTCAAAAGTTCCTGAATTTTCTAAATAAATAAAAAATAAAACAAATTCGCTGTTTTTAGATTTCTGCTACTGTTTCGATGCGATCGCCTAGCTGGATGCCAAATTTCAAATTTCTAAGTCACTTAGAAGTTGTCCAAAGTTTTGATGAGTCTGTCAGTCATAACCGCCGGCCGGTGTGCAGTCACCTTTATTGCTCTACGAACTTGGCTGACAATTGTATAGTAAAAATAATGACGTAGTACTTTCGCCCCTCCACAGCGATATACGCTTATATGATAACAATCAGTCCAGTCATCTGTTTCGCACCACAGTCCGATAATCTGGCATATGCACTGCACATTGCACGCTGACGTCAACGCCTGCAGCGATCGGCAATCTCATAATATTTATCGAATTAGACAAAGAGATGGACAGCTTGTATTTACATTTGACTTACCAAAAGTTCGTTCCCAAGATTTTATACGCTTACAGTGTGATAGATAACCTTTGCGTTAAGAGTTGTATCAGTTTCAAAAACAGTGCTGAAAATAATACATATAATAATGTAAGTAGGTGCGTATTTCAGTTTTTTTTTTAAATACCACGACGGTGGCAAACAAGCATACGGCCCGCCTGATGGTAAGCAGCTACCGTAGCCTATGGAAGCATGCAACTCCAGAGGTGTCACATGCGCGTTGCCGACCCTTTACAAAAAGGAGGACTCACTGTGTTGACGGCTAAAGGAACAAGAGGGTCCCTCATCGTCAACACTGGGTCCTCTTTAGACGTGTGCGCCGCGCCGGCGTGGCGTAGCCGCGCCGTGGGACCCACGCCGCCGCCGCCGCCGCGGATTTGAAAATCCACGCCGTTGGCCAAAATTTCAGAATTCGACAAAAATTTGCCAATGACAATTACCGATGAAGGAAAGTCAGTTGAAAATTTAACAACGTATATTGACGAATTAAACCATGAAAACATCTACACATTGAAATAGTTTGGGTTTGGTCAATTTCTTCTCTTTCGGGAGATTAATAAATGAGTATGATTTAACCGCTCACCTAACAAATATTAAGTCGATGGCCTTATTAATAAGATTGGTTACGAAAATAATAAATCTGCTATCAAAATTGTACCACCAACTGAATTATCCTGAGAAAAGAAGTGTTTCCGGTGGCAGGATTGATCCTTAATACTGAACAGTATGTTTGGACCTACTGCGAGTCAAAAAAGGATCTTCATCATTACTAGTCGTTCCGTCAGAGCTGAGGATCATGTCTTTCTGTTGAAGACCAGGTTCCTCCATAGGCTTCTATCCCTCGCTAAGCGCATGGCTTCTTGCAGTTTGAATTGCATGGGTGCAGTGATTTGGGCACACCATCTTGCAGAGGGAGGGCCTCTTATTCTTGTGCCTTCAACTTTTTCCGTTATGATGATCCTCTCCAGGTTATCCGAGAAGCGTCGAGAGAGGTGTCCGAAGTATGTGGTCCAGGCACGTCGTAGACAACCAGCGTTTTATGCGTAGCTCCTCTAGTATGGACTGATTACGTACTAATCGCATCGCAGTCCAAGGTAACCGTAAAAGCCCTCGCCAACACCACATCTCAAACGCGTCAATACGGCTTTTCAGATCTGCCTTGATAGTCCAAGTTTCAGAACCGTATAGGAAAATTGGAAACACCAGGGAACGCATAAGTCTAACCTTAGTCTGCCTCTGTATGCCGCGATCTCTCCAGACCCTATCTAACCGAGTCATAGCACCCTTCACTATTTGAATCCTCCTGATGATTTCACGTTCATAGGACTAATGGCTTGTTCCATTCACGACATCTCTCGATGATCTGGAGCACGATGAAAATCTGCTCCCTTTTCCCTCGCTCAGACACAAACCCAGCCTGCTCTGCAAGTATTTGCCGCTCCAGGAACTTTGTCAATCGCGAATTCATGATGTCAAAGAAATACTTTACTGGCTTGCGATATAATAGACAAAGTTCTATAGTTGTCACATTTTAGCGTCGAGCCTTTTTTATGGAGAGGTATAACCATGGATTCAGTCCAGTCTCTCGGCCACTGGGCAGTTCTCCACACTTTGCAGCAAATCTGGTGTAAGAACTGTGTACCTTGGCCACCTAGATTATTTAGGAGACTAGCGCATATACCATCAGTACCGACTGCATTAACTTTCAGACGTCTGATAGCGTGTTCCACTTCGGAAATAAATAAGTCCGGCTCTAGTGGATGCACAGCGTCATTTCGCACTAAAAGATATTCCAGAATTTCTCGATAGAGTTGTTCCGAATCCATCTAGCCAACACTTTTCCCAGGTCTGATAAAGATCAGTATCCGCTATCTACCAGCTTCTAGGTTTGTAATCGCGGGTGAGAAGTTTGACTTTCTGGAACAAGTCTTTAGAATGGGCAGTTGCAGCATGTTTTTCGATTTCGTCACATAAAGCATGGATTGAATTATTCTTATCGCGTCTGCATGCCCTTTTCACGCAAGTCTGTGTTAAGGCCTTGTTCTTTGAGAGTCCTCTGTCGCTCAATAAGTTCCCAGGTAGCATCAAAAATCCAGGGTTTCCGTCTTGCTTGTTTCGGACGCAACCGCCTTGAAGCCATTCTATGTTATCTCTGTATCTTCAAAAGGATCCCTTATAACGTCGTGTATCTTGAGAGGCAACCTTCTGGCGAGCTCCCGCAAGACATTTCTTGGTAACTGGCTTTGGTACACGCTTTAGATGGAGTTGGCTTTAAAAGGATCTTAATTTATCACAATTATGAAAAACATCAACATAAAAGCGATTTCCGAAAAGGCAGGACTGAAGTGTACTAGAAAAAAAAAACACCCTTAAATAAGCCAACGGCCCTATATGTCGTTTTATGTTCCTTAAAAGTTTTTGATATTTAACAATTTTTAATGCGAAACGTGAGCTTTGCGAGTATAGGCAAAAGTGACCTTGACGCCGGCGTGGCGCAGCCACGCCGCCAAAAATTCCCGGCGCGCCGCCGCCGCGGATTTTTATGGCGGCGCACACGTCTAGTCCTCTTTGAGCTCTTTGGCAACCTTACTCATCCGCAGGAACACAACACTATGAGTATCTGTTATATCGTTGTAGCTTATTATCTCCAATAAATAGGAGACTTATATAGGTAATGTACTGTACTGTATAAGGTAAGTACTGTGAAACGAGGCCTATTTTTGAAGGAGTTTCTTTTACTCGAAATCACTGATCACAGTGATCACAATTAAGGGCCGATACAGACGGACTGCAACCAAACTGCAACTTGTATAGAATCTGTGCAATCGTCGTGCGGTTATTGTGAAGTCGTCGTGCAGTTATTGCGCAGCTGGCGGGCAGTTCCAATACAAGTTACAGATTGTTTGCAGTCCAGCTGTATATTGTAATTGCAGGAATGAATTCAGAAAATGTTGACTCCACCGCAAATGAAGAAACATTTACTTATAAAACTCGAAAAATATGACATTTAAGAAACTCTGTAGAAAGTTAAACGGTTAACTGGCAGATAACGTGAACCACGGAAAGCAAATAATGTTGAGTTAAAATTTAAATTATATTTTACGGCCCGTTTACTGCATGTACTGATAATCTCAAAAGGACTTTCCAAACGAATGTATTTTTTAGGGTTCCGTACCTAAAAAGGAAAAACAGAACCTTTATAGGCTCACTTTGTTGTCCGTCTGTCTGTTTTAACACTGTCGTTGCGAATAACTGAATAGTCGCGATAGCCGGGTTCATTTTGTGTAGAAAAGTCGCGCATTTTTTTTTCTCTTCGAATGTATCGAGTTGTATCGTAAACATGAATTCCTATATGACATGATATTTGCTATCACAAAAATAATGGTGGATCGGTCAAGGTCTAATATATAGGTTGAGACAGACATTGAAACAAAATTGTGTGAGAACACTGAATTGTTAAGTGCATAAGGGGCGTGTGATACTTTTGTCCCTTTTAATTATTTTACATGTTTTTTTAAAGTGGGGCATTCCACTCATACAATAGTATGTTATTCAATCAAATACAAACACTGAAAACATTGAAAAAATAATCAACCCAGCAGGATTTGAACCTCCCATCGATACGCCTTACCGGGGCTCGATCGCTTTACCAATTAAGCTATGGGTTCAGTTACTGAGTTGACGAAATTCTCAATGCCTTCAATCATCTTTTTGCATTTATTTTTACATCGACTTTATAGCAGCCGTAAGCGACATCTAGGTGCTAACTACTAGAGTTAGATACCCTTCCCGCCGACCCTTTTGCAAGTGTCACAACGGAAATTATAGATGGCGCTGCTATCAACTCATAATTATTTTACATGTTTTTTTAAAGTGGGGCATTCCACTCATACAATAGTATGTTATTCAATCAAATACAAACACTGAAAACATTGAAAAAATAATCAACCCAGCAGGATTTGAACCTCGCATCGATACGCCTTACCGGGGCTCGATCACTTTACCAATTAAGCTATGGGTTCAGTTTTTCAATGTTTTCAGTGTTTGTATTTGATTGAATAACATACTATTGTATGAGTGGAATGCCCCACTTTAAAAAAACATGTAAAATAATTATGAGTTGATAGCAGCGCCATCTATAATTTCCGTTGTGACACTTGTAAAAGGGTCGGCGGGAAGGGTATCTAACTCTAGTAGTTAGCACCTAGATGTCGCTTACGGCTGCTATAAAGTCGATGTAAAAATAAATGCAAAAAGATGATTGAAGGCATTGAGAATTTCGTCAACTCAGTAACTGAACCCATAGCTTAATTGGTAAAGCGATCGAGCCCCGGTAAGGCGTATCGATGCGAGGTTCAAATCCTGCTGGGTTGATTATTTTTTCAATGTTTTCAGTGTTTGTATTTGATTGAATAACATACTATTGTATGAGTGGAATGCCCCACTTTAAAAAAACATGTAAAATAATTATGAGTTGATAGCAGCGCCATCTATAATTTCCGTTGTGACACTTGTAAAAGGGTCGGCGGGAAGGGTATCTAACTCTAGTAGTTAGCACCTAGATGTCGCTTACGGCTGCTATAAAGTCGATGTAAAAATAAATGCAAAAAGATGATTGAAGGCATTGATAATTTCGTCAACTCAGTAACTGAACCCATAGCTTAATTGGTAAAGCGATCGAGCCCCGGTAAGGCGTATCGATGCGAGGTTCAAATCCTGCTGGGTTGATTATTTTTTCAATGTTTTCAGTGTTTGTATTTGATTGAATAACATACTTTTGTCCCTTTGTCAACGTATATTTAGATGTATTTATGACTTTGACCTTGCACTCAAAGTTGTGCCAATTATTTTACTTGAGTTTAACGACTAAGCGTATAGAGTTCAGATAAATACATAATATATACTCGTACAATGATTAAGTTCGAATATGAGAAGAATCAACCTGGAGGCTCAAAGTTAGAGGGATCAAAATGTTTGTATATAACTATAAGGAAAAAACAGAGAGAGGTAAAGGTAAAATGAGGTATCTCTGTTCGGAGCGGAATTAGCTATACATGAATCATATCCAGTTTAACTGGTCGTAAAACACACGAAAAGAAAACTAGCTGAATCGATCGTTTAAATCCGTTACGTAGTATTAGCACTATTAGTTCGCTATTGCACCGTTTTTGTAACAGACACGCTTGCATAATGTGCGGAGTCACGAACAATGACTTTAGTGTTCTTTGTTGCTGCCAAGTCAATGGATAGTAGAGGCTGAAAAACTTGCAAAAAATACTTAGTAACTGATACGCCTTATTTTATAAGCTTTTTTTTATCAATGGCTGTTTTTAATCTTTCGAGTAAATGACTTTCAAGTCAACAAGGACCAAGGACTGGACTAACAATGTCTATACAGAATCGCGTTAGAGTCTGTCCGGAAAAGAATTAAGTGTCTTAACTAAAAGTGTCTTAAAGCAGGTAACAAGGCCTTTGACTCATTACCACCGGTCAGCTTGTGTGGTGCTCCTCTTAAAAGGGTGTCTCGTTTTAAGTATCTCGGACACTGGGTGACCGATACTCTCCAGGACGACGCTGATATGGAGAGCGAGCGCAGGGCATTGGCGGTGCGCTGTAAAATGTTGTCTCGCAGGGTCGCACGGTGTAATAGGAATGTCAAAATAACGCTGTTTAAAGCCTTTTGCCAGACCTTTTACACGTGCAGCCTGTGGACAAATTATACAAAAAAGGCTTTCAATGCCCTGCGCGTCCAGTTCAACAATGGGTTCAGAATGCTGTTGGGACTGCCTCGTTTTTGCAGCGCGTCAGGTATGTTCGCGGAGGCGCGCACTGACGGTCTCAGTGCGATATTGAGAAAGAGAACGGCCTCCCTGATTCGTCGCGTGCGTGACAGTTCCAACAGCCTTCTGCGCCTAGTGTTAGAGTCGCCTGCTTGCGCCTTCTGGAAACATTGGGACTCTGTTCACATGATATCCAGAGGCTTAGTGTATAATATAATATAGTATAGGTTTTACCAACATAGTTTTAAGGGAATGTATACTAACACTATGGACAAATGATCTGAAATAAATTATTTGAATTTGAATTAAACCACGACACCTCTCTTTCCGGACAGACTGTACCGCGCTTCAGGAAAACGTACTTGCGCCATCTATCGCGTCACTTACGCAACAGACATATATTTTGTTTGGCGATTTCAACCTGTCAAGATATCTCAATTTGATACCGAGAACAGGTATATCCTAAACTTTGGAGGAATTCGATTCCAGTGGCGTAGGTAGGTTTGAGGAGAGCCACATGTGCAGTCACCGGCAATAGTATGTTCCTACACGAAGGCCGCAAAAACATGTGATACGCTCTTATGGCCCTATAAATAAGAGCGTGTCACATATTGCGGCCTTCGTATTAGTACAGTACGCGAACAGTTTTGAGCTTCGATAACTCACAAGTGCGATTTTCTTTTTTAGTTAGATAATATGATATGATTACTTATAGTAAAAAATATTTTCTAACAGTTTTTGACGTCGCGCTAGGTATTATATAGATATTTGTTAATAACAACAAGAAAAGATTATACAAGATATATTTTCCTTTACCATACCATTGCATTCAACTATTTCAACATCATCTGTCATTTTATAACAGTTTGGTCAATAGATTATGTGAGCATAATGGAAAACAATTTGTCACTATGTGTAGCAAACAAATACATGTATTATACCTAGCGCAATGCTAACATTTGTTAGAAAATATTTTTTATTATTAGTACTTAACGTATTCTAACAGGTCACAAAATAAAATTGGACTTGTGATTTACCTATGTCATTTTTATAGGTTAAAAAGGCGTTCCCGTACTCTCTATATAGGAACATACTATTGCCTGTACGCCCACAAAAATAAAAACCGGCCAAGTGCGTGTCGGACCACGCATAGGAGGGTTCCGTACCTTCAATGGAATAAGAACCAAACTAATTCCAAAAGGTCGTATCTGATGCCTATGGAAGACGTTTTTTGGAGATAACTCAAAAATGGCTGAACTGATAATGTTCAAAACAATTTTCGTAGAAAGTATATGATAAGGCGCATCTCTTCAAATATTTTCATATTTTTTGAACTTACGGTTCCAAAGTTACGGGGGGGGGGGGGGGGGGGGGCTACACAATTTTTCTGACTTTCGAAGCGATTATTTCAGAAAATATTCACTTAATCACAAAATAGTCAAAGAAACCCCAATGTTATTTTGAAAGACCTATCGATTGATGTGTCACATGTTGATATTTGGTTAATTTTTTATTTATTTAGTTGCCTGTATGGAACGCCCCCCTAAAAATATTTTTTTTTTTCAAATTTAACTACATAACTAAGTAGCTGCATACAAAATACACCTTATGTGTAAATTTTATTCAGATTCGTCATATAGTTTCCGAGTAAAATGCCTGTGACATACGGACGGACAGACAGACAGACAGACATGACGAATCGATAAGGGTTCCGTTTTTTTCCATTTGGCTACGGAACCCTAAAAAGTAGTTTATATATAGTTAGTTTTTTTTATAAAACTGCAGTTGTTAACAAACCTCAAACTCCACTAATTTTCCCAATGATCTTTCTCATAACACTATCGCTTGTCATCGCAAACGCAAGCTGTATCTAAATCACTAACACAGGGCAATTTAAACCAGGCCGTAATCTCCAAAACAGTTTTAGACTTTGTTCATAAACTAGATAACGTGTTTAAAGAGCAGACCACTTGTTGTTAAACAAATGTTTTGTTTCCACATGAATTAGTTTCGTTAGTGTCTATTGTTTTTATGTGGGTTGCTCCACAAGTGAACTTTGTGTATACATACGTGAGGCTGGCTATTATTGTTTAGAAATTTGGTTAAAGAGGGCGGGTAAAAACTAGAGTGGAATATACACGGTGCCCGTGAGCATTGCGAGAGACTTTAACAGTGTATTCGTGATCATATTTAGAGAAAAAAATGTTCTATAAACTTTTCCGAAATTCGCCATAGTTTCAGAGTAAATACTACTTACAAAAAATAACATTTGTAATTGTTACTCAGTGTAAAATGCTTTTTTATGGCGATGTTACCAGTATGAGGCATTAGCTTATTGACAGATATCAAAAGACCTAAGAAACACTTTGCATGAACTAGTTTTTACGTTTTTAGAAAAAATGTAGCAATTTATTTTATGCGTTACCTTTTTCCAATGACATTTACTTTTTATGTAGAACAACATCCCAAAAAAGTAAAAAAAAAAACAGAAAAAAAAGAATAAAAATGTTTTTGCGTTGTACAAATAAAGTCACATATGTATGTTTTTTCCTTCTTTTGACCTCAGAAATGCGAGGTTACAATCTCTAACAATGCTCACGGGCCCCGTGTATAAGGTTTTCTGTATGCTTAAAACTACCAGAAACTACAAACCTTGTTTTTTGCATAACCTAGCTTGTGCTTTCTTGCTGTATAGCCCCGACATGAACTATTCAGAACCGAATAGCGAAATGAACCCATGGCATAGACACAATATTGACGAAACCTCTTTCGATTCGATATAACGTCCCTTTGACATAATTAATTTCATTTAATGCTGCCCGAGACCCCTCATATGCCCCCAGAACATCTACTTTACATGTTTCTGGCCCTTGCTCTACTATAACCCCGTATATATGAAGAAGTCTCATTCCAATTATATTTGATAGTAAAAGACCAAGTCCAAGGAAAAGCGAATTATTACGGATGCTGTAGCTCATTTTTCAAGCTACCAAATGGCCCCTAACGTGAATCTGCTGGGATACAACATTAGACTTGATCGTGAGTGTACTGCAACACAGTTGCATGGAAATTGCACTGTTCCGTCATTTAAGCCACTCACAATTGCTGAATGAACCGTCTGGCCCACTGACACTGTTTTTTGTGCAAAATGCTGCTTTTGGGCTGTTCGTCATAGCATTGATGCTAAATTAATTTTATTACCTACCTCATCTTTAACGACGACTGACGATATTTTAGAAAAGACTCCCTTTCCTAATACATTATTTGTAGAACGGTCTTCTAGAGTTTCATAAGGTAGTTGTATATGAAATACAATATCGCTTTTACACGCTTGATTTATGTATGTCTATATCCATGTGTAATCGAATTAGTTTTTTTTATCATTCAGATTTGTCCGGCGGGAGAGATTATAGAATGAATAATGGGCGTCTTTCAACTGATAGGATGATGATGACCTACATTTGGTCTTATTTACACCTCAGGTTCCTAAATAATCCAAGCTTCACGTGTTGACAGAATAACCGTCGGCAAACAAGACTTTCGATATACGAGATACCATTTCCGTTACCATTTACGAGCATCCGACCGACAATGAAAGTTGATCAGCATTTAAAAAACTTTTAAATACTTAACAATTAAGATCTATTGGAAACGGAATCGCAAATAACTACTAGACTCATTGAGTTAGAATATAGTAGAGGAACAATCTCAAACCGAAAATATGGCTCTTGAAAATTTGTAACCGGCCTGTCTGGTCACTGACATAGTCTAATAACATTGACCGAGAAAGTGCTGTACGAGTCTTACAGAACAGCATTATTTTTGGGCTGATTGTGTTTCCCGTTCTTTATTACCTATCAGTGACTAGACTACAAGCACTTATACTGTAACTAGGTTATAGTAGCTAAATAGTTGCATCTTAAATGTTCGTTCAATACTGATGAGGATCATGACATTCATGGCTTCTTGGCTTCACAGATATTATTTAAATCATAAATTTTATTCGAAGTACATACAAAAGTAGAAATAACAAGAACATTTAAACATTTAAAAAAAGAGTTTACTTCGAAATGGACCCGCCTCAGCATAATGCTGACCCGAAAGCCAGCGCTGATCTTCCGGCGAGACCATTTGTGGACCACGATGACAGCTGTACAACACGGCCTTACTGTAAAAACTGAACGCAGCATTTGAGGTTTACACGTCATTGTCTGATATCAGTTATGTTAATAAACTCCTGCAGATGTTTAGCAGTAAAACACTTCTTAATTGCATTAACACGTTTAATTTTGACGACAAAGTAAAAATATTTAATATTAGCAAAAATAATCAATTATTTAAAATTTAGCATTTCACGTAAAAATCACAATAACGGCATCTAAATAAGGGTATTTCACATTCAATAAGTTCCCTAGTGGTCAGAATGCAATTAAATTACAATAACAAAAATATTTAAATTTAGCACTTCACTTAAAAATGAAGACAACTGTACCTATTTCACTTTCACATTCAACAACCTCCCTAGTGGCCAGAATGTAATTAAATTACAATAATTAAAAATATTTAATATTAGCACTTCACTTAAAAATGAAGACAACTGTACCTAAACAAGGACATTACACATTCAATAGTTAGCAAAACCGGTAAGTAAAAATAAAGACTCGGCTAGTAATAATTTGGCTGCAGGAAAATAATGGGTTAATGAGGCGGGTGATATGGATGGTGACAGATGATTCGCTGGCTGAACGTAGCCTAAATTAAAGAGCCAGGTCTTTATACGCCCGTCAAACGAGGCAATTGGAATTTGGGGAATTTAGCAAAACAACAAAAAAAACTATTATGGCACAAAAATACTGGATACAAAGAAAAGGAATCCGATTTATAACGTTTTTAACAAAAATGTAAATAATTTGATACTCTCGAAAGCAGGATGGCTAAAGCCTCCCAGGAGGCCAAATATTTTAGTCAGAGATTTATCGCCCCTTCACTTAAAGAGCTTTAGTAGTAGTAGTAGTAGTAGTAATAATAGTAGTTTATGTAACTGTTACGTAATAAGGCCTAATTACGTACAGTTGCATACACTGCTTTATCTACACTCATATTATTTATCCAAAATGCCGTATTCGGAAACCATAGAATGGCCGCCATTGCACCGCCATGACCAACTCGATTGTGTCGGGGAGGCGCGTGTCGGGCTGTCGGCGGATGCGCGGGAGGGTGCAGGTGTACATTATGTTATCAAAACTCATAGCACATCAATATTTGAGCATGAAAAGTTTTAATTACGTTACTGCCACAGATAAAAAGCTTATCATAGTAAAATCGGTCCTGGTAATGCTAGCCATTGCCTACCGTTTTCGAACACGTTTTAGAGGACTTACAATATGAGTGTAGATAAAACACTTTATTGTACAAGAAAACACAACGAAAGACATATAACACAACATATACGTACAAATGCAAATACTTATCCCTTTAAGGGATTTCTTCCAGTTAACCTTTGAGCAATTGAGACAGAAAGAAAGTTGGAAGTGCTAGGGCAGGCTTTACCCGCTAATCATCGATTTTTGACGAGTTATAAGTAAATATTCTTACAACAGTGTATTCTAGAATACCACCACTCGTAGTGTTCATATTTATTGTTAATGTTATGTTACTCGTGTCTACTAGTTATTTAACAATGCACTATTAATTCTTGTTGTTATGACTAATTATCACGGACAGGACACGTACTAACGTATTAACATAAGACAGCTAATACAGTTAATGTGGTTATTCTACTTCACACAGGAAAAGAGTAATCAGCTAAGTACTATCAAGACAATGAACACTAGTGGACCTTATTAAAAAGAGATAAGATTCATTATTGGTCAGAGGAGTGCTGTTATCCTCTTTGTACTTGGCTCGTTCCACGATGAAGTTACGTTTTAAGTAATTAGAGCAACTGGGTGACCTAATTAGGGTTGGTACTCTGTAGATTATGCCAGGAGCCAGGAGCCGTGTAAAACTTTGGATACTTGATTGGTCTTCTATTCTGGGACATAGATTATCATGACTGCATTCATAAAATTAAATTCAGTTAACTGACCAATATGAATATTTCAATGAGATAAAGTTCTAGGTTCTAATGACGGTTACTTTATCTTTAAATCACATCACTAACTTATACAATGGGTTTGTTTGTCTGTCCCACTTCTCTTCTAGACAGGTTTTATCTGATTTCATAAGAGGGTTTGTTTTACTCTTACTAGTCTTTCGTTTCGTCTTTCACGATGTTTTTCTTTAACGAAAAATTACCGGTAAATTTCCTATGACATTTCGAGGTATTGCTCCTAATATAGTGATTGCCTGGTGGCTGATTGCCAACCTTAACCTTCGTAATCATAACCCTAATTGAAGGCAGGTATGTGTTCTGCGTTGTGCGTCATACGCTTTTACTGTGCTGTCAGCGTTAAAAACTTTTGGCACATCAGCTGTTCAATACAATTATAAATATTATCAACAAATGTTATCAATATTTATTTTTCATTTTGATTTTCATTTATTATAATACAAAAGGCTCAGGTGTTGCCTTTGGTTTGTATTCCTGTTACAATCTTACTCAATCATTAATTTGATTGTTAAAATCAACTAAAATTGCTCTTTCGGTGATTTAGATCCATAACTCCTGTTCGATTTCATAGTGTTTTTCGATTTCTCAATAAAAACCATCAGAAGTTAGGTTGTAGTACCAAAATAAGCTTTTAAGAATATAGTCATCATCATCATTATCAGCTTCGTTTGTAAAATGAGTCTTCAATTTCATTTAGCAGCATTTATAGCAAACCCACAACACCGATATTTAAATTCAAATAAAAAGAGAGGCGCATTTACTATGATTCACTCACTTCCGAGACGCCCAGTAATTTGCCGCGAGTTTTACGATCGTATTCCGAATGCGTAGTTACACCGAGACATTGACCTTCTGGGCCCTGAATAGCTATCCTGCGTTGTGTAATTGTAAATCTAACTGTACTATACATGCACATACACAACGTGTAATGTAATGTAGGTTATGTAGGTGTACAGTGTATAACTACTGTACACATGTTATGTACGTGCAACCGGCTTGGGCCTAGAAGTCGAGGTATGGAACGTGTACTCCAGGTAGTCCAGGTACACGGGACTAGCTAAGCGGCCGAGTTATTTAAAATGATCTGAACACATGCAAGATTATTGTTAAGAGGGTAAAAAGCTCAGCTGCTTATTTACTGCTGCCGTAGTTAGGCAATAGTATCTTCCTACACGAAGGCCGCAAAAATATGTGACACGCTCATATTTTGTAGGGCCATAAGAGTGTGTCACATATTTTTGCGGCCTTCGTGTAGGAAGATATTATTGCCGGTGACTGTAGGTACTATCAAGTATTTACATTACATATATTTCCATTTCTCTGGACCAGGCCTATAACCGCGAACCACTTCGTTCTTTCGATCGTCTATTTGCATCACTCTCTTTCAAATATGCTAGAGCGATAGAGACGGAGATAGCGAAATTTCGATGTCCGTAATTATGTATATTAGGTTGAAGATTAACTAGATTTAGACCTAGGAAGAATCAACAGTACGTCATACTATCGAATCCCGGGAATCACAAGTCGTTGTGCTCCCGGGTGGGCGCTATTATTAAACCATTCATCGTCAAAAGATGGATTGCCAAAACAGCTTCCTGCAAACCTAATTAATTAACTGCAGCGTTACAAAAAAGTCTTATGCAGCAGTAATTTGCCATGGAAGTTTTTACATTAAATACTTAATACGAGGAACGAATTTACTACAATAGTTGAGCCTTTCGGAGTACCAGGCAATTCAATTGTCGCTCGGAGTACAACGACCGTGCCGAAATGTACGTGATGCGCCATGCCCGGACGGATGTGATAGAGTGAGCCCTTCGAAGAATAATGACATATGTGCCTAAAGGCTCTATAGTGACATAAGGCTTATTTGTAGTAAATCTAATATCTAACGGGGTTGCAGTATCCGTGATGCATCGTGTAGGTGGGCTGAGATTTAGGAAACTTGTGAAACTCTAAACCTTGATCACGAAAAAGTCTTATCTGTCTGTAGGTACTAGGTATATGACCAAACACTGTTACTTGCTTGTCTGAGTTCTATTGCTCCTAGAATCACAACCTCAATCAATAACAAACATATGTCACGTTTTCAAAGTCAAAGGTACATCATTGTCGGTTGTTAATAGAGTTTATTTCAAAATTATTTTTTATAGCAGTAACGTCTTATCGACAACCTACAATGATTTTTTTATATCACGACGTTGGCAAACATACATACGGCCCGCCTGATGGTAAGCACTAAGCAGCTACCGTAGCCTATGGACGCCTGCAACTTCTGAGGTGTCACATGCGCATTGCCGACTATTTACAAAAAGGAGGATTCACTGTGTTGACGGCTAAAGGAACAAGAGGGTCCCTCATCATCAACACACTGGGTCCTCTTTGAGCTCTTTGGGAACCTTACTCACAAGCAGGAACACAAAACTATGAGTAGGGTCTAGTGCTATTTGGCTGTGGTTTTCTGTAAGGTGGAGGTACTTCTCGAGTCGGGCTGCTACAGATTTGAGCGAGATGACATTTGCTGTGCTGTGCCCTACCTCACATAACGAGATGACATTGTCCCATAATCATATTTATTATATTTGTAAAGCTTTAAACAAGAAAAATAACGTCGATTGATCTTGCTAGAACACAAAACCATTCCAAAAAACCCTAATCGGACACCAATTATGCAATATGCATATTGGGACAAAGCGTATGCCACACCATGCGACCTGTTGTTTGAATTATAAATATCAAGTTGTAAAACCGGCCAAGAGCGTGTCGGGCCACGCTCAGTGTAGGGTTCCGTAGTTTTCCGTCCGTCATAGTAAGTGTCCCCACTTAGGAGTGAAAATAACACCGCCATGTAGGATATGATATGAGCGTTCCACGTACAGCGACATCTATCGGCAAATTAAGTAAACAATAGCTCGCGAGCTTAAAGTATGGAAGATGATTTTTATGGGATAATTCTTTAGTGCGTGAACCGATTTTCACCGTTTTTACTTTATTTGAAAGCACGTCATTTCATTGTGATTTTGTAGAATTTACAGGTACAATAAACACCTGCTTATACGGTTAAATCACAAACTTAGTTCAGAAATTATTATGTAATTTTTTTTCAAAAACTATTCAACCTATCAAGTCCAAAATAATTTTCCTAGAAAGTTTTTATAAAGTTCTACTTTTGAGATTTTTTCCATATTTTTTAAACTTATGGTTCAAAAGTTAGAGGGGGGGGGGGACACATTTTTTTTTACTTCTGGAGCGAATATTTCCGAAAATATTTACATTATCAAAAAATGATTTTAGTAAACCCCTATTCATTTTTAAATACCTATCCAACAATATATCACACGTTAGGGTTGAAATGAAAAAAAAAATCACTCCCCACTTTACGTATAGGGGAGGTACCCTAATAAAATATTTTTTTCCACTTTTTATTTTACCACTTTGTCGGCGTGATTGATATACATCTTAGTACCAAATTTCAGCTTTCTAGTGCTAACGGTCACTGAGATTATCCGCGGACGGACGGGCAGACATGGCGAAACTATAAGGGTTCCTAGTTGACTACGGAATCCTAAAAACGAGAATCAAATGGGTTGACACGTTCGTTAGTCCCTCGTTTAACACAATAGAACATTAACTGGAGCTGACAGATTGTGTGGTACAAAAATTGGCTATTTCTGTATTACTTGCCTCACCTTTTACAATAGCAAGGAAGTTAGTAATTAGCAATTTGAATATCATTTCATGATTATTTTGAACAATAGTGGCTATAGTTATTAAACTGAAATCTAAAATTATGTTTTAAATACCCGTTTACATTGAGTTTTCGTGGCGCTTTTTTGTATATCACGACATGGCAAACAATCATACCTGATGCCCGCCTGATGGTAAGCAGCTACCGTAGCCTATGGACGCCTGTACCTCCAGAGGAGTCACAATGCGCGTTGCCGACCATTTACAAAAGGAGGATTCACTGTGGTGACGGCTAAAGGAACAAGAGGGTCCCTGGTTGTCAACACACTGGGCCCTCTTTGACCTCTTGAATATGTTAGTCATCCTAGTCGAACTTCAATTGAAAGTCCATTTATTACTAAAAACTACACTTGATCAACAACGTTAAACATCTATTCTAGGAGTAAAGACATACAAGTATCTTTGTCTGTTTTAATGAAGCATTCTACGCAGCAGAACTATAGCAGCAGCTACGAGTATTAACAGTCTAAAGAAGTCAGGTATTGATAACAGGGGCGTTTAGTATTGTCTCCGAAGTTCTCAGACTATTAGCAGCTAATATAGGGCTTCTAATCCGTACTGGCAGAATGGTCCAATTAACCATCGGATAACCAATCCTCACCACAATAAACGGCATCCTACTTCGTTGATTTGAACTATCCGGAGCAGTAATTAGAAGGGGAAGGAATTTTGTTTCTGGAATACGTGTACGTTCTTATATTGCCTTTAATTTACCGTGAAATGAACTATTAAAGTACGCGTCAACTTCTAGTCTTTTTTGTATTTTATGTGTCGAATTGTTATCAAATAACTACTCTTTCTCATTTTAAAACTTCTTATCTTATGTTATGGGTACCATGATATGAACTTATTTCTGATAGTATTTTTTTATTCAATTTACGTTTTTATTTATTGTAATTGTGCTCGTAGCGTTGAAGAGATAGATTTAAACTTTTGAGATTAGCTATCAAACAAATTAATACAGTAGCTCGAATGTTTATACTCATATCGATTGTTAGATGTGACTGTGTCACTGTATTACATTTGTAACGATCGATTGTAAAAGTACACTACAAATGTTTGTTGTTAACAGTCATAACATGCTTGTATGTATTAATTCCTGTCGACCTTATGTTTGTCACAGTGTATACGAAATTGATACGACCTGCTTGGTCGAGAAGGCTTGCAGCTTTTCGGTGAGCTATTTGCAGGCATGCGGCAGTGGGTACGGAAGCTGGTTCGAGGATATAGTAGACTTCCTGTTACGTTTCGCTGCCTCCTGGCGACAAACACTTGTGCTGTAATTGGAATGAGATCTGGCAGTGATAAGAATCGGCGTTGCGTAAAAAGTACTACAGCTTTGAGGCGAGCCCAAGGCATCGAACTGATTTTGGGTTGGCCCCGTACGGTGTTATTCATGACTCATAATTTATTTGTATCGGGTTTGATACGAACTTACATGACGGTATGTGTAGTATTTTAGTTATTATCGCCTTTGAAAAGAAAAGCTCATTTCAGAGGGTTGGGTCGTGAAGTCGTGGCTTCTTTGATTTCGCAGGTCTAAATCGATTCCGATCGACGGAGTTTCTTAAGATTATTCCTTTTGTCAGCCTAGGTACAGGTACCACCGTGCATCACTTAGTTGATTCTAACTCGAATATACAAATACGATAGAGAGAAAAATAGCCCAGTAACCCGGGAACATGTCTGTCTGTGGATGTAGTTGACTAAGGCGGTTATCACACTGATGCTGTTTCCTCATATGCGTAGAGTTGTGCCGGCGAGAACGTTCTCGCTCTCGAGAATTCCTTTTCCTGAGAATTTCCGCACTTTCTCGAGAACGTTCTCTCTAAACGAGAATTACTGAGAAAATACATAAAATCTGCGCAAATTCAGATTTTTTATATTTCGTATCTTTATGAAGGTATTTGAAAAATATTTAAAATCATCTAAACCGAAAAAACCGGCCAAAAGCATGTCGGGCAAAAGGTCGTTTCTTAAGGGATATGTTGCGGCGCTTACGTCATTTTACTATGGGACACCTGAATCCTTTTACTATGCATTTTTGAGTTATAATTCAAAAACGCTTCAACCGACTTCCTTCAATATAGTTTTATTTGAAAGTAATTATCAGGCCTCACTTTCATGAATTTCTCCAAATTTTTTGGACCCACGGTTCAAAAGTTAGACGCCCTTTTTTGAACTTTCCGCGCTATTATTTACGAAACTATTAGTTCTATCCAACAAATGTTTTAGAAGACCTTAATTCATTTTGAAAGAACTATCCAATGATATCCACGATAGGGTTGGAGGAAAAAAAAAATTCAACCCCCCACTTCATGTGTACCCTAATAAAAAACATTTTTCCAGTTTTTATTCTATCGGTGTGATTAATAACTACGGAACCCTAAAAACGACCTTTTGAGTGGGTGAATTGTGTTGGGCCGGCAACTACGGAGCCCTATGTTGAGCATGGCCCGACATGATCTTGGCCGTTTTTTTGTTTTTTTTGCATAAAATAAACACGATTTCATTTCATTACATTTTTAGTTTTTATTCATAATTATTTCAAAGTTAAAAAAATAGAAAACGATTACATAGATAACTAGCTTTCCGCCCGCGACTTCGTCCGCGTATAATACGGTTCCTCATACAGAGTTTCATATCCAATTTTAACTTCTTAACTAACGTTTGTTAATCCCCTTTTGTTAATCTTCTTAATCTATTTATAGTTATAGCTATCTTGGCGAAAAAACGGGTAACGTAGACATAGTTTCAGTTACAAATAAGTGTTAATATGCAAATAATAACGTAAATGTACCCTATTATTTGCGTAACTTCTTTGTGTACTATATTGTGGTGGTTTTATTTGCCGATACGATGACCAAACTATTGTCAGAGTGAACACTCTGGAACATGGAAATGGAACGGAAATAGGAACAATAATTCCTAGTAAATCTCAAACCAAATAAATAGTAAATCTCTATACAAACTTTCAATCCCTTTTATATTTTTTAATTATTAGTAAACGTACGAAGTTTCAAATCACTGACTCCAAATTTTAAACCCCACCGATACAAACGTTTAACCCCCATTTTATCCCCCCTTAGGGGTTGAATTTTTCTAAATCGCTTCTTATTAGTTGTACAGATTGTAAATGTAACCCGTCCTGCAAATTACAACTCTGTGGTGGAATTTTGAAAAACGCTGAAATTAGTTTTTTTGCTTTAAAGTTAGTAGCTTACAAACGAACTTTCAAGTCTGTCACAAAAAAATCTGTATTAAAACTTTTTACCCCTTTTTTACCCTGTTAGAGGTTGAATTTTGAAAAACGCTGAAATCACTTTTATTGCTTTTTAATTATTAGTAAATGTGTGAAGTTTCAAATCTCTAATTCTAAATTTTAAACCCCACCCATACAAACTTTTAACCCCTTTTTTACCCATCAAGGGGTTGAATTATTCAAAATCGCTTCTTGTTAGTTGTACAAATTGTAAATTTAACTCGTCCTACAAATTACAACTTTCTAGATTCAGTATTTAATCATTTTTTAACGCTACGCTAATGCAATTAAAAATTACAACTCAACTAAGACAATCGTAAAGAACTTTAAGATAGATACTTTGCTTATGATATCTTTTTTTGCTGTATGCAGATGCTGTATTTTTTCATTAAATTTTAAGACCAGACCAGACAGAACAACCAATCAATATTTATTTTTAGAAACAACCTAACAAATGACTCAAGACTCAAATGACACCAAATTCAGAAAGACGACAGACGCATTTAGAATAATTTCTCTTCAACCCAACTAACTCAGAAAAAATCTTAATAGCGCCATTAATCTTCATGGCACAGCGCCATCTATTGGTGGATTTGTTTTTATTTGATGTGTTGTCTGCTTATAAAGTAGTTCAGGATGAACGGGTCTTATTTAATTTAGTAAATACACCTTTTTACCCGACTACAGAAAAAGTCAAAAGGTACGACTATAATTTTTAAATTTCAGCAGAACCTCTAACGCTATCTAATGTGGAGTAGTGTACCTAATAAATGAAAAAGTATCGGAACACGGAAAAAATCTATGTATATAATTAATATATTACTGAGGTTGAATCTTGTAAAATTCCAGCAGCTTACAGGTACGTGGACGGAAAACATCTTCCTAACAATGTATGGTAAAAAAAATCTATTTCAACAAACAAATATTATTATAGGTACCTACTAACACCGAAAGATTAAAAAAACACAAAGTTTAAAGTCTCTAACACAAATTAAAAATTTCTCCAATAACAACTTTGCACCTTTTACAAAGTTTTAAGTCTCTAACTCTAAAACAGAAGTTTCTCCCATACAAACTTTGCACCCCTATTTTACCCTCTTAGGGTTAGAATTTTGCAAAATGCTGAAAACACTTTCTTTGGATTAAAGTTCGTAACCTTTTTACGAATTTTTAAGTCTTCAGCTCAAACAAAAAAAAATTCTCCCATACAAATTTGCACCCCTATTTGATCCCCTTAGGGGTGGAATTTCCAAAAATCCCGTCTTATCCCTTGCATACGTCATAAAAGTAAGCTCTGGACCAAATTTGAAGTTTCTAGTTCCAGTAGTTTCGGCTGTGCGTTGATGGTAGATCAGGACTTCTTCTTTTTATATGTTTAGATTAAGATATTTTAAAATATAAACAAGTTTCGTTTTTTTTATGCCAACGTTTTCGTTTCAATTACATATTTGTTACATATTTTTGGGATATTTATTTTGAAATTAATAGACACATAAAACTTAGTCGAGAACATTTCCGAGAACGTTCTCCGGAGCAAAGAGAATTAAGCTTTTTTAATATTAATAATCTCATTTGGAGACAAAATTGCTGTACCAGTATCAATAAAACATATGTTAAAATTTTGAAGACAAGAAAAGACAAAAAATATTAAGAAATAAATGAGTCCTCTTCCAATAAAAGTACAAAGCAATATGTGAGAAAGTTCTCGAGAATGTTCTCGTGAAAACGTTCCCGAGAACGTTCTCGGAAATTTCCCGAGATAGCAGAGATTTTTGCACTTAGAATCTTTTTTTCGGTTTACAGTGATCGTGAATATCTTTAAAACACCTTTAGGAAGATTTACAAAAAATAAAAAATCTGAATTTGTGCAGATTTAATACACTTTCTCGGAAATTCTCGTTACAGAGAACGTTCTCGAGAACTTTCTCGCAACATTCTCTCGTTCGGGAACGTTCTCGAGAACGGCACATCTTTACATATGTGGCGACGGTATGTCAGCGAGATAGCGCTCTGCATGTGTATAGCGCTGTCTTGTTCACCGGAGCGGGATGCAGCGCCAGTTTGAAAGCCGCCTAACATCCTCGGCTCGGAATATCTTTGCCGTCCCCTAAAAGGCTGCACCAAACCAATTTGTTTTTGAGCTTGCTTTTTATAAATTTTTTAGTACCTGTACCTTAATATAATAGACAGTGTATAACTGAAAAGAGTAGGGGATCAAGCATAACCACAACAAAACTAAAAATAAATGGCGCTTTGTCCTTTTAACTGCTTGACATCGCAGATAAAACCATCATCAGATACGATTAAATTAAAACAAAAGTTGCCAATATTAAAAAGGTTCGCATGTTTCCATGTACGGCAGCTCTCATTACGAATAAAGATGAAAAAGCCTCCAGGCTGGTTGCGTAATCAGGTGATTGAACTCCAGTTGCGTACTCATAGTACTGCGTGCGAATCGAATTGTTACTCTTGACTTGATAGGGTTGTGGATGATGAAGGTTGCTCTTGTTTATTTGAATTCGCTTTGTGCGATCCATTTTTAAATATTTTTTTGTTTAGCAATATTTGTTGTCAATTGACTGATAAAATATCTTCACGGTTGTTCTCATCTTCTGAACCATTTATATTGGCAAGCTCAATAATAACGGTATAGTCATGTTCTCCGTAATTACCATAAACAAATTCTGGTCAAGATTTGTTTACTGACAGCCCTGCGATACATATTACACACGCTTTGTTGGTAACGGTTATTTATTGCCAACATTACTTGGTGTAACAATATAACACTAGACGACCGTGTACTAACAAAAAGCGGTATACACCGTGGGCTGGAATAACCCGACAGATCCTAACCACGAATTTCTAAGACCAAAAGAAGGAAATATATTATGTGACTTTAGGTGTATGTGACTTTTTTTTTTCGTTTTTTTTTTTCATTTTTTGAATGTTATATTGCACATGAAAAGCTAATGTTATTATTAAAATTGTCGCCTAAAACAAATTGGTAATTTTTTTTTGTAAAAATTTAGTTTCTGCAAAGTTTTCCTTGTCACTTTGATATCTGTCAATAAGGACGTGTAAAATATGTCCAATAGTGGCAACAACGCCATTAGAAAGGCGTTTTGTGATGAGTTATAATAAAAAGTGTATTTTTTTAAAATTGCTATTAACTCTGAAACTAGGCATATTCCAGAAAAGTTTATAGGACATTTTAGTATCTAAATATGATCAGGAATACACTGTTAAAATCTGTCTAGTTATATGGGCCCACGGTGTATGTGACGTTTTCAAGTCAAAGGTACATCATTGTCTCTATTCTGACTTTATGCATTTTCTGTACTGGTTTTCTTTTTGAGGTGTTCAATAAAGAGTATTTGTATTGTCGGTTGTTAATAAAGTTCATTTCTAAATGAATTTTTATGGTAGCAACAGTTTATTGACAACCGAAAATGATGTACCCTTGACTTGAAAATACCATATATGTTGTCTACAAATTTTACACGCTGACAATAAAGTTTACCTACGATCTTAAGAGTTAAGTAGACAAATTATTTCATACCAACAGTTTTACTTCAACATATTGCAGACTCCGTTAGTCCGTTTGGTTAGCAGGGGTAGTCTTAGGTCATTAGGTCAAAAGTTAGATAACTCTCTAATAAGGAAACGTCTGAGTCTAGAGTGAGATGACATCACGGGAAACCCGTAAATCTTATCAGCAATTAAAGTTTTGACTTAATCAAAAATGGCAATGTCATAGCGATATCATCGCCTTAAGTTGACCTTTAGTTCAATTTAATCATATTCTGAAGCAACGGCACGCAGAGATGAAATGGATCAAGATCCCATAACAATGTCGGGCGGTATTTAGTTCTAGTTAGCTAAATATGCGTTACGTAGTGCATTCCACTCCATTGTTCGAGTCGGCGCGTGTGACGTACCTTTATGTTTTGTCATGCTGCATGGCGATGGCATTTGACACTGTTTTGCGCTATCGTTTAAAGTTGTATGACACTCGCTCGCGCCCATTTTCATCCACAAACCTAATATGCCTTACAAAAGATCATCGTTTGATTTGTTTCATTCCTAATGAAACTCAAGGTATTTTTCGCTGAAACTGTTTTACTAGAACCTGACCTGACCTCTTCGTGGCAATTTATGCAGACTAGATTTGAGGCTAGAGCCTAAAAACTGAAGAAGTCAGAAATGCAACCTTAAAATCGTTTTTGTTGGCACCAATGACAAAGCCATCGGCCAGTCCAGAGTGTACAGACAGATGGTATTTTTTACTCTTTGACTAATTTCCTCTCAACTAATTTTATTTTTTTGTGGACCAGCTTACGTTCATCGTATCTTTATACCTGGAAATATATTTGAGCAAATCATCATTATTTAGCTATTTGCCAGAGAAAATTTGCCGTTATTTATTATTTTTGTTCTCAACAACAAATCGAGTCGGCATTCATCAAATCGTATTATCTTAGAATGACCACTTGTTTTAAATACAAAGAAACTGATTTAATTGATTGTGACGCGTCATTGATCAAAGCTTTTTTTCATTGAATAATGCGAATTCTCTCGTTGAAGAAAGTGATGTTGATTGATGTGTGACGTATAAGTTATTGTTATGTGTTCGTACATATACCATTCCCTTTCTTTGATGACTTGGACGATTTGTACGGGTTTTCGAATCAATATTACCGAGGCTCTATCAATCATTATATTAATTTTACCTGTCATTACTTATTATGAAGCACTATTTACGGGAGATGATTAATGAAATTGATGATTCAATATTATTACGACATAGGTTACTTACCTTACCTATTACATTGTACGTACTTAATCAAACTTCAGCTCCACTTCGAATAAACATTATATGGTAAGCTGTTCAGGGTAAACAATTCATCATTTACACACTTTGAGATGAAAGAAGCCCCTGGCGTTCGTTAGGTTGGGTAAAGGACATTCGGAAGAAGGTCACGTCTGGATGAGATGGACCCAGGACCGGGACAAGTGTCGTAGGTACGCGAAGAGAGGCCTATGCTCATCAGTGGACGATAAAAGGCTGAAATGATGAATTGAGCATCTAGCGACCGCGTAAACAAAATCCTCTAAAAACGCCGACAGTTTTTTTAAATCCTTACTTCTTTACGCCACTGGAGCGGTAAAAAGAGCGAACTGTTTGGTGGGATGATAGCCAAGGGAAAATCTAGGACCCTTTGTAATCTTCGTATCCTCGCATAACTCCGCTGCTAATCTATGTTAAATGCTCACCTTTACTATGCCTTAAATAGGTTAATAGCTACCGTTTTATAGTTTTCCGGATTTATCTTTAAAGCATAATTATATTCCATTCCTGAACATTGACCTCTCTTATCTGTTTTAAAAATTCCATTATTGATTTATAGGCCAGCGCACTTATTATAGACTTAATCCTATTACTAAGTCCATTAAACGTTGCAACATTTACGATGTTTAAATGATCTCCTTATATACCGTTTAACGCTGTTTCTGCCTATATACCTTATTTGTCGTTTGCAGTCATTATAAAAGGGCTTGCTATTTCCTTGGGTTTAATTAAATAGAGACAATCACGGTAACGGTAAATTGTGAAATAAATGTTTGAGGAAGGAAGTAGCTAAATAAATACGAATCCCATTAGCATAACGGATACTATTAACACAGCTCGGAGATCTCTAAGGACACTGTACCGATGCCGATAGATGGTTATTCTGTTCGCTTGTCGTCATAATCAAGCGACCGTTCGCTGCAGGTAAAGAGTATACAGTATATACAAAAACCTTAAAATATCTGATAACCCTGCTATAATGAAGATCACATAAGGCGTAAAGGGAATTGTTTTAAGCATTTGATGTGCTGAAGGTTTTGATGAAGAATAGAGAATATAATATAGGCAAAGGAAAACATAAAATATGACTTAAAGAAAAAACAATAGGATACTACAAAAACATTTGATCTTGTTAATCTAAATAATAAACTTCATAGTAGGAATAAAGATTGAAGACAAGCGAGGGGGGGATACGAAGGTTAAACTATATGGAGCAAATTAAAGGAAGGGTGTCATTTCGTTTAAGGAAATAAAAGAGGCGGCATACGCATTATTTAATAGAGTGATGCACATAACAGAACATCGGGTACAAAAAACTGGGACCCTGCAACAGCATTGGCCTCGTTACTTCTGTCTCGTTACTACTCGAATCTATTTAACAGGAGTTGCCACGAATGAACATTCTTATTCTGGTTCGAACTGAGACGAACTATCGCTTGTGCTCGGGTGATGAGCACGAATTTCTCATTAATGCGCCGGGCGTCGCATAGTCTCGCTATTCAGGCCGATGCCCAGTGACCGTATATTCTCTACCAATTATTAAACTTGTCACGTTGAGATTGAAAGGTTTATTTCTATTTGGCTCTTCATACGGAGCTCGTATAGTCCGTGTCGAATGCTAATGGACATTACGGCATACGATGACCTGTAATTTTTATAATATTGTATTTTTGTGAAATTGTGCATTTGTAAGTTGTCTACAGTCAGAAGTTAGATACTCTGCTAAAATACACCCTGCAATTGTAACTTGTAATGGCTAATAAAATAATACCAGTAAAGTTTTTTTTTCAGTGTCACTGATACGTTTAATATTTCAAAGAATTATTGCATTCCTGTGAATGTTTTAATGCTTATTTTTTATAAGTTAGGTATTTATTTTACTGACGAATATTTTATGACAGTTAGAAACGTTGTACATTACAAGTACCATAATCCCTGCGGTAAAAAAATGTAGGTGAAGTCGTTTAAATATTAAAGTGTTTTATTTAAAAATACCAACGGGCAACAATTTATACCAAATAAAGGGTCCTGAACGAGTTGCATCGGTCGCATTTAGGCCACATCATCAATATTGTAGGACCGCAGTGCCGTTGACTGCTCGTCATTTCTAATTTACATTCATTCTTAGGACGCGTTTCATGCGTTCCGAGATGGTGACACTAATACGAGTGTGGTTTTAATAAGATCAAATTTGTTATATTTTATTACCAATATATGTACTTAGGTAAAACTAAAAGAACACGACGAAACAGCAGCTGATGATGCCCGTTATACGTAAGACATAAAGATAAGTGTTATTACTAGCGCTAGCGCGAAAGTAACAGTAGGAGAAATAAATTGTAGGCACTCTTCACTTTTTTGGGGTTGATAGCATTAGCGTAAGAAAAAGACAGCATTCTTTTCTCTGTCTATATCCTCTAAGCCAGAAACTCCCTTACTAAACTAGCGCTTAATAGGCAATGTTTCTTGCTCTATTATGCAGACACAAAAGCTCTGATTAATATCAAGATTGACGTCTGTGACAGACTTTATCCATTCAAGTCACACAATCCAACAGAATATACGGACAGTTATCTCTGATTCGATTCTAAATAGTAACGGTGTTCTGTCGTTGTCACATCATGATGGCACTTGCTGAATGATTTGGGCGGTTTTATGGTTAACAAAAGCCACTTTGACGAGAGATTTGCTGGACGTTGTAAAATAAGAAACATCGGTAATGATATAAAGGAAGAAAACATGGAAAACACACGAAATTGAAATAGAAAACGTAGCTAACACTCGGTTCTGCTTAGAACAATTAGTCAAAACTTTCGTATGAAATAATATCTATTCCTAATATCTTTCAATATAATAGTAATCTTACAATCATACCATTAATGTATGAAGATGACTGAATTTTGTATCGAAGTACTGCTTCGGTGTGCTCTCATCTCAACCTACAACTATTTAAAAGTATAAATAAGTCAATCAGCTTTATGAGGCTATCCGTGGTCTTCATTAAATTGGGTTTTGTTCCCAAACAAAACTACTTAGAGTACAGTCTCCGGTTAACTGAGCGATGCATTTATTTGTAGCCCTTAAGATCCATAATTAGTTAGTGTTGCTGTCAGTACGTCGTGTATGATACATATTTGCTGCAATTGGGAGTGGTACTTCAGTATTCCATGTAATCTCCCTGTATTGGAAAACTAACCGTTTTTGGTTTGCAGCCTTTAGTCAAACCGTAATAAGTTTAGTCATAACTCATAACTTGGAAATATTTAAATAAAACAAAATCCAACACGGTTTTTATTTTTTCAATGCTTGTTTTATAAATCTTTAAGATTAAAAGTCACTTTCGTTTCCTGCCTTGCCTGTTATGTCTGAGTCTGAAAGTCTGACCTCTGAATTTAAACCTGTAAAGGTTTATCGCTCACGATTAGCTAAAAGCAACTAGCAATGATTCGAAAATGTTTTTTATTTATTTTATATTATTACTCATTCAATTAAAAAATTGTACCAAGCCATGGCTGCTACAGTACGTCCCTGTTGATTCATGTTCGTAATTTTATTTTACAGGGAACTGCCCTAACGTTCATATTTTTAAATCAGGAATTAAAAAAACTAAAATTTTTTTCAGAACCCGGTCGCCATGTTCAACTTCATGAAGAAGTCGACCGTCCTCGCCGGCGACCCGGGGAGCTGCGAGGAGCGGGACGGGGAGAAAGAGAGACGGAAGAAAGAGAAGAAAGAAAGGAAAGAACGGGAGAAACGGGAGAGGATAGCGGCGGGGCTGGAGGAGCCGTTGAGGCTCGAGGAGGTAAGGACTAAGGTTTATTTAATCTAAGCAGAAGTTCTTCTGATAAGGAGTGATGACTGTTCCACAGCGGAAACTAGAGAAAGAGAGAAGAAGGAGCGGGAAAAGGAGAGTTTATATGAGAATGGAGGAGCCGTTGAGACTTAAGACGGAAAGGGCTAGGTAGATAATGTAACCAGCAATATTATGAGTCAAATAAGACTGTCCCAAAAATGTTGCTCACTCTCTATTAGAATGTATTTCAGGAAATACAACGTGATTGAATTCCATTCATCACTTCAATAATATTTGCTAATAATACAAATACTATGTAGAGCTATTTTACGTTATTGTGCAATGTAGACAAGTTTGTGTAATTTATGACAGGTGCTTGAACTTTATACGTTTTACTCCAATATTGTTCGACATTCTTGCTGGAATACGGTAAGATCAAGTCTACACCCACTTCTATATTAAAAACAATTAATAAAGAACCACGAACTCGATTAACTCCAACGCATGTATTATGGGCATGCTGGGTCCACAAAGTTCTTTAAATATTATGCATTTTCACTGCCTTTGATTGTGATGAAATGCTTTACAATCTAGTCTTTAAAAACCTTTGAAATTAATATTCCGTACGTAGTCATGCCTCGATCGATATTATTTCCACGATTTTCGAGGATCCTGACCATCAGTCAGAGTGGCTGCAAAATTGTCTATCTTCGTCGGGTAGTTGTGAGTGAGTAATGAGTACTGATTACACTGAACGATTCAAAACATGTCGTATTAATGGTCCAGCAAACGCCACACCTTTTTCAAAGTCATCGCATTATATTTTTTCTTCATGAATTATGTAACATATAACGGTTGATATTCACGTGTGTCTTTCAAATGATTATTTATGGTTTGGAAATTGGTTTATTGATATTTGCATCGAATAATCGTAGTCAAAGTTACGATAATACCAGTTTGCTGTAAATGGGATGATCTCAATTCCTAATTTATTAATTTCTCGTTTCAATTTGATGACACTAAACTTTGATTTAAAAAAGTAGCAGTAGTGCTTATACATGGTTCTAAGAATTCATTCGTTAAATAAGGTTTTGGTAGCACCTTTTTTCCTACCGAACCCTAATAAAAAGCTTTGCACAAGGTCTTCTGTTATTATTACACTATCATATTTTGTTGATAAAATATCATCAAGGTTTCATTCGCTATTACTATTATGACCGCAACACGCGATACAATCTCTTATTTGCATTCACCTGACTTGTGAGATAAATCAATGACGTCGGCGTTTGAAAGGAGAAAAGGTCTAAGCGACATTATTTTGTTTTAGAAGTTTAGATTAAGATCAGCCAGTGGGGTATAGGAACCCCAGGGTAAGGGGAACACGTGTACATAGGCTGCTATTTATATATCCGGAAACCGGGATTACAATCTTCTTAAATAGCATATTTGACCTCCATGGTAAAATTTGAACTTTTTTAAGTACTGGCCGGTATATTTTTTCTTTCTTATTAACGCTCGTGTTTTGTTTTTGACGGGTTTTAAATGTCATCTCGCAGCAAGAATGGAACTCACTCGTGAAAATATTCGTGCTATGATTTATTATGATTTTCGGCGTGGTTTAACGCAACAACAGTGCATAGATCAACTAACTTCAACTTTTGGTGATGAAGCCCCATCTAAAACTACTGTGTATCACTGGTTTAGTGAGTTCAATCGTGGACGTAGTATGCTTACGGACGAAGTTAAGGCAGGTCGCCCGAAATCGGTCGTTGTATAACAAAATATCGAGGCTGTGCGAAAACTTATAATGGACGACCGACATGTTACGTACTGCGAGATAGAGGCGACTCTGGGTATTTCTATGACCAGCATTAATAGCATATTACATAATTATTTGGCTGTAAAAAAAAATTTGTTCGCGTTGGATACCCCACAACTTAACAAAAGAGCAAAAAGATGCTCGCGTCGAATGGTGCAATAAAATGTTAAAAAAATATAACCGTGGTGACTCAAAAGCCGTTTATAACATCTATACAGGTGACGAATCCTGGATCTATGCATACGATCCCGTAACGAAGCAACAATCAACGGTATGGGTGTTTCAAAATGAGCCGAACCCTACGAAAGTTACTCGTGCAAAAAGTACATTGAAACAAATGGTGGCCTGCTTCTTCGGTATTAATGGCCATGTAGCTACAGTGCCACTAGAAAACCGTAGAACGGTTAATTCAGAGTGGTACACGACCATTTGCTTACCGGAAGTATTTGAACAAATTCGTAAAACTAACCAGCGACGAAGAATCATTCTTCATCATGACAATGCCAGCTGTCATACGTCACGCGAAACAACTCTATTTTTGGAGGGTCAAAATGTGGAATTAACGGGTCATCCGCCGTACAGCCCTGACTTGGCACCCAACGATTTTTATTTATTTCCAAATATAAAGAATAAATTACGCGGTCAACGATTTTCGACCGCTGAAGAT
Source organism: Pammene aurita (assembly GCA_947086415.1). Classification (NCBI taxonomy): domain Eukaryota; kingdom Metazoa; phylum Arthropoda; class Insecta; order Lepidoptera; family Tortricidae; genus Pammene; species Pammene aurita. The sequence continues at coordinate 8,509,038 of OX352307.1, forward strand.
GCTGTCGACGCATTCAAACAACACGTTATGGAGGTACCTCAGGCGGAGTGGCAGAAGTGCTTTAAAAATTGGTTCACGCGAATGCAAAAGTGCATAGATCATCAAGGGGAATACTTTGAAAAACAATAAAACCATTTTCAGCCGTGTACGTTTGTTTGTTTTTTTGTTTCCGGATATATAAGTAGCAACCCTCGTATGAAATGTCTATACTGTTTTCCTTTTCCGGGGCAAAATAAACTATGTTTCCATTACCTCACTTAACTTTGATCCTAGCTCTAATGTTTTCTAAGCGGCTAGCTTGATGGAGACCGATTTGTCAGTGTGTTAGCGTCTTCTGCATTTAAGAATGCTTACTGCTGACAGATTCTTTGTACAGTTTCCATAAAATAAAGTTATTAAAGTTTTCATGGTATAAATTTATAATATACCTACAAAACCGTGCTTATGAAGATTTTTCTCTTTAGCGACGGAAACAAAGCTATATACGGAATGATAGGAGAATAATTTGGCTGAAATAATTCCCCTTGTGCATAGTGCACAAGAAATATTAAATTGCTTAACAAATGCACTGATATCAACAGCAGGAGTAGCAAAGCGGTCAAGGTGCTCAATATGACCTAAACACGTAACACATATGATCATGCCTAGATCATTTTGAACTCCTTACACGCTCAGCTACCTTTTTTCGCTGCTAACAGTAATGTCGCATGGACATTGTTTGTTTTTACCAAGCTTCGACTTGAACGTCTTTATATATTTACATACACAGTCCGCCTCGCATTGAAAACTCACGATTTCCTTGCAAACGAGATGCCCCATATAACAAGACCCTTCTGAAGTTTTGTTTCGCCTTCTAGCTCCACAACCTCTTGATCGATCTCTCAAATAATACATATGTATCTCAGACAAACGTTAATCTAAAGTAAAGCTAAAGTAATCGCGGAACAAACCCTCAAAATCAAAAAGCCATCGAAATGCCGTGACGTACCGTCCCAGTAGCCTAAGTTGTTTGTAAGAACTTCACTTAGCTTACGATCCGCTCGTTCGATAAAACACGGTTAGCCTAGTTTACTCTGCGGAAAGTCCGAGATTGTAGACTTCGCCTTGCGGAACGGATTAATCGGGATTCTGCGACGCAATGTTGTAATGTTGATCTTATTTAAAAGGTCGAGTTACAAAACAATTGACATCTTGATCCAACCGATCCTTAGATCTTAATCCGTGACTTGTAAACTTTGAAAGGTCAGGAATTAAAATAACAACAATTTAGTTTAAATATTGTGAAATACAATATATTGTAGTTTTGATTAGATATTCGCTTAATAAATTCTTTATGCTATAAAACAACTATTACTTGATGCAGGCTAATATTTAATTTGAGCTTGAGCCCTAGTCAAATAATCTTTAGGTTGCCAAGTAGAAATCAGAGGATCTGTCCATTTCTAAAGATGGAGAAAATTTTTATTTTAATGATCAATATTTTTCCTTGGGATTTCAATATGTTTTGTAGGTAATTGTTTTCATATTGATTGGAGATCCGATATCAGATATATTCTTTTGCCGAGACATATAAGTACATATGATTTGCCGGAAATTGTGAGTACTTTTTTTGGTAATCATTTTGATATTATTTGGTGGTACAATTTTTGTGGCATCTCTATTATTTTAGTAGCCAATCTTATTAATTAGGTCATCGAATTCATATTTATTTGGTGATCGGTTACAAATTCGAATATGTTAACTCAATTTTGGATAAATTGTAGATTTGTTAAATTTTTAGCTTGATAAGGATGAATGTTAACAGTCGTTGGATTCGTCTGTCGCAATAGGTCACTGCACCGCTCTAACCAGCGTGCCATCACGTTACCCAACATTCGCAATAATGCCAGGCATTCGGTGGCTTCTGAGGCAGGTATACTATGACGGCCTAGATTCTGGGGGAATAGGTCAGATCCTCGGCGAATCGATTGTACACTCTTGGCATAAATCAAGTTTACCATTAGCTTTAACAGTAGTTAAGCTCTAGAAATTGTAAATTCACAATGTGTCCTACGTTATACGTATACTTATTACGTTACCACAAAACAGAAAAAACTAGGTTTTTTTTTGTGCTTATTACGAATTCGGAAATTTCTTTGTTCAGATTTTTGGATGCTTGCATTGCTTGCTAATCTTTTACGCAGAGACACGTACAACTACTACGTGGACGACTACTTCCATTTCAGCTTTTATCAAACATCGTTTTAATTTGACATAATACCTAAAGCCAATTAAATTGTGCCATTGCATTCTACGTCCTTACTTATTTTTGACTTACTATTTTGTAAACTAGGATGTGGTTTTATTTTCCACGAAGGAAATGCACTTCCATCCAAGAATGCTGCTATTACGAGACCAACTTGACTGACTATTAGAAAACCTTATTTCTATGCAGTAAGGTTCAAAATAGTTAATTAACTATGAAGTCGATGGTACACAAGCACCCAATTATATGCCTTCGAGAAAAGCATGCCAACCCATTATGCTATTACCATCCATCAACATAATAGGGTATCTATTGATTGATGCATAATATTATGACAGGCTGAAGCACGCGCAGTGATAGCGGTGAAATCTTATCTTTTATCGTTGTGAATGGCTTTTAAATCTAGTCGCTTAGATATTCCTCTGAGTCATGTAAGTTACACCTTTATTTGGTTTAGGCGTGGTCAAATTAAATGTACCAACTTTTTGTAGACTAGACTGCAGACAGTTAGACGCAGAAAAAGTTTAGCGGCTAAATATTCAAAATGACTTTCATATGCTCACGAGAAAACGTTTTTTTTTTAGAAATAAGATAGTGTTAAGATAATTTTGAACACCTCGCTGGCTTAACTACTTTTGCTGTTGTACTTGAATTGAGGGCAAAATAATATCTTACACGAGAAAACTTGCCCAGGAATTCCATACCAAGTTCAATTTCGTAAATTGCATCGTTCGTACAGTCACATCTGAAAATATGGATACATTTAATGTGACAAAAATATGTAGCCACGACTCTATTATCAAGGTGTAAATTTTATATACATGGTTTTGTCACATTAAATGTATCCATAAATAAATAAATAATTACTTTGTGATTTTTATAGTGGCGTGTTGAAGCTACTAAATCCACTTAATGTGCTAATATTTCTGCCACTTTACCGTTCCACTTGAATTATTTTGGTTAATATTTTTTATATTTATATTTAAATAATATTCGACGTCTCTAGGAATCGCTTTAATGATGTTAACATCAACAAGTGCAGGTACACTTAGAGACGTTTATCCCTAGTGGATTAAATTATTATAGGGTTTATTTAGCGTAGATAAGTTACAATCAAGAGCAATATCAAAATCAATGTTCCTCCGACGTCACGTGATTCTGACGATATACCGTTATCACCGGACATTATAATAACGTGATAATATCTGCAAGTTTATGATGTTGGGTTGTTGTAAACTATAGTCGTTTTTATTGGCTCACAAATAATTTAACTCTAGTTAATGTCACCGCTTTTCAATGTTTCATAAATCATAAGCAAACACTAAAATGTCCGTTTATGACGCTGTCTTCAAAATCTTAGTAAAAACAATGTTTATTATAAATTACTTCATATGTTTTGTATTCAAAGTGTCAGACAAGCCCGAATGCAGGTCACTTCGTCAAAGTTCCACATACAAAACAATTGCTCGTAGGGTAACGGTCGCTGTAACAGAGACGATGGGAGAGTTTGTCCGTCACGGTCGCCGCTCGCGGAAGCGGTGTACCATCACACAGGTCAGCGGTACCTTATCACGACGGAATAAGAGCTGTTATCGTTTGATAGGATTTTGTACACTAGTTTGAAATAGGCCGATAGAAATGACATCTGATCTGGCCACCATCGCAACGCAACGCAAATAGGTGGATAAGGACTTCTGAATCTACTGATTCTCTGACTTCTGATTAGTCCTAACTGCTACTCGTACAAATCTGGTCAATGCATTTATTACTTTGAGGTCCAGCTGTCCAGCAGCTCATCACATTTTGAACTGTAACTGACCACATACTTACTGATTATAATCATAATCATAGCCATTTATTCCAATAAGTTATTAAAATCAGTTACCATCTTATCACATTTTAAATTGAAATTATTTACATTAATCCATGCTCTACACTGTGTAATACTAACTGAATAATAGTCAATTAACCCAAGTCACAATCTTCAGTATAGTTATTTTTTAGTTTAAATTCTAAACCGCAAATTTCTGGTAGACATTTATTTTGGTTTTGGTCCGTTGAACTAGTTAGGTGTTTAGTTTTTTTGAACCTTTCACGCACACATTAAAATGTGTTTTTAAATGGTTTTTCTGCGAATTTTATTAGAGCGGATACAATTAGTCGATTTATTTTATAGTTTTATTTTGCCAAGTTTTTGCCGCGCGCAATTCCTTTGATTTGAATCGGCAGCCTCCGTAGGATTGCGGCCAATTACATACGAATGCGTTTAAAAGGTCGCCGTAATTCCAAATAATCCTTATTCAATTAAACATGCGCAATGCGCTAACAACTCGGACCCATTACGTGGTTTTTACACGCGTATAAATAACTACAAAGCTCAACGGTTGCAAAATGCAGTTCGACCACAAAACTGGCAATTTATGGACGAAAATATATCAGTGTCCAGTTTTAAAATGATACCTTTTTTCTTATGAGTCTCGGTTGTGCACGCTCCGGCAGGTATGCCGCTTTTTGCAATAGCAGGAACTTGTCTGGCTTCATCACTATTCAATATACCTGCGGCGCGAAACTGAAAGTCAATTATATCTGCAATCCAATTTGTCTCACTGCGTATGTTTATTATTACCTACATGCGTACATCAGCTGATTTATAACCCGTACAGATTTTCGATTCATTCACAAATTCAAGTACTTGTAGATCAGCAATCAAGATTAAGTGTTTCGACCTCAATAAATACGATACGATAATCAGATAGATCTTTACGATCTTGTCCAGTTTAGCCTTCATTGTCTTTCAACCGTGACTTGCTTAATCATCTACTTAATGCATTTTTTTTTTCAACAGGTTCGACGATCTCTCAAACTGCGAGGCAGACGCAAAGAAAAAGAGAAACTCCCCTCCGGCATCACAGCTGACTACACCGCTTCATTATTCGCGCATCTCGAGCAAGACTCCAATTACTCTAACTACCCGCTAATACCCACCTCGGGATCCAACTCCAATCTTAGCGACGAAAATAACCATCTTTCACCCGGATATCCCACCACGCATGTGTGGAATAGAAAAGAAGGCGTGCTGCAATCTGATAGCTCGGAGACGTCGCTGAATTCTTTAAATAATCCTAACAACGCTAACAGCAGTCCTCGGCAGCCGCAAGCGCTACCTCCCGTTCCACCAAGACCACCAAAGCGTGGCATCCTCAAAGGGCCCCGACTTAGCAATACTAGTTCTAATTCTCAAGAAAGTAACATCCCAACCGTTGACACCGTCGATTACGTTAACGGCCAAGATTCCAATGTGCTAGCGCGTAACACGCAGCAAAACGAAGTTATTTCTTTTGGAATACCGCCGTCTAAAAGCACTTCATCCAGCGATGATATGCAACAAGTACAGAACTTTACCAAAAAGGTCATCCACAGTCCTGTGGAAAATCAAGTTAAGAATAATTACAAGAACGGTACCAACCCATCCATTACAACTCAAGATATGGATGAGATGCCGAAAACGAATGGTAGCAGTTACTTAGGAGTGACATCAACATCTCCAAGCGCGGATTCTTTGACCGACACGACGACTAATTCGTCATTCGCGACACCACCCTTTTCTACTTCTCCAGTGGGTGAATCTCAGGGCTTCCATAGATGGTCAAGAACTAGCAATTTTGAAGATGTCTATTTGCCTCTGCCTCCGCTCACTCCACTGCAGCTTCCCAAACCAAGATTGCTGACAATCCAAAGGCAGAAAGCTCCAAGAAATGATTTCGGCTTCAGTCTTCGTCGCGCAGTGGTACAAGAAAGAGTTTTCAGCGATTGCAACGGCCATGAAGATAATGGATTGACCAATGGCGATAACAAATGCAACGGTAACATTACAATTGCAGTTGCTAGCAAAGTTATACAGAAAGCTGTGATTCTCGCTGAGCCTGGGTCATATCCTGGAGCCAGTGAATCGGGATTGCTGCCTGGTGATAGACTTTTAGAAGTGAACGGGGTTAACGTAGAAGGCAAGAGTCGCGAAGAAGTTATTGAGCTCATCAAGAGCAGCCAAGATTCTGTCACCATTAAGGTAAGAAATTCAGTCATATTACTAAAACTCAAGTACATTCATACGTGCCCTAATTAATGCACACCAAATAAAACTATTAAAGCTTATAATAGTATGGATCGTTCTACATTATTTAAATTCATAGTCGATATGAATTGTGAAGTTGCACCTAAAATAATATGATATTAATAACAAAATAACGTCATTTAGCATAAAATATCGCTACTAAACTTCATGCGAGTGAAAGGTATTTAAACCCAAAACAGTTATTAACAGTAATCCGGTAACTTCAAGATTTCGTGATTCAGCCGCTCCCAACTAATAACTATAGTAAGTTAAATCATAATAAATGTACCATTAATTTTCGTTCAGATGAAATGCCTGATCAAAGTGCCAAGGCTGAATATGGTTTTAACAGTTATAAATGACTTGTTATTTAAACTTCGTAATCATAACGTTTATATGAAAGTTTTCACAGGCGTTTTGATTGGTTTGGACGTAGCCAGTTGAAACTTAATTAATTATTTGTGCAATGTCTGGCTGGAGGCTGGAGTCGTCGACTTAAGTTAATTATAGTCGAAATACCTACCTAAGCCTTGTATAGTCAATGACAAACATATGTTTTCACTTTTGCATCTTATTTCTTCCTAATAAGGTGAAAACGTCTATACATGCGCCCTCGTCAAGTTGACCGCCCCAAATCGTTTGCCTGCAAATGGCATAGGCTACACCAAATTTAAGGATAATCTGAAGTCAGTATACTGATGTAGATTTGTTTAAAAGCATTTCAAGAGTACCTGCGGCAATTAAAGGCGTGCAAATTTAATTTAAGTATTAAGTAAGAGCTGGTAAGTGGCCAGCTCTCTGTCTATAAGTACCAACGTTTAATTTTTTGACTAGCTATTTATGATATTATGATAATATGATGATACTTATTTTAGGCCAATCACCTATGCTAATCTTTCGAGTACCTGTAGCTGCGAAATATCGCACACACCAAGTGCTTGTGCTAAAATGTTTGCACACTGCCTTTTTTATGCCCTTACTTTTAGGCGCGTAATCAACTAATACTTAGGTTATTTAGGGTTTATTTAGGCTGATAGGACATGACTCGTGCACTCACATTGGTCAATGATAAATATCCACAGCGATAAATGATAAAAATCCAACATGTGTGCTTGTGGTTCAAGCCAAGCGGAACTAGAGATGTCCATAAGGGCCGTTTTATTTAAAGTTGTACATACCACTTTTTTTTTTTGGGATATTTTAGGTGATTTTGACTCGGATCAAAGAGCTCGTGCTCTTTCGATTTTATTAGGACAAAAAATGTGTCCTAAGTTTTTTTTCCCATTACGTTCCCATTTTCTCATAGACTTCTTAGGGCGGTAACGGAATGGAAGTAACAAAAAAATTATGAAATTTTTGGGACACTTTTTGTGTCCTACTAAGATCGAAAGAGCTCGTGATTCTGAGTCGATATCATTTAAAACTTTCCAAATTAAAAAGAAAATGGCCCATAAAATATAACTGCTTACTCATTCAACAACATTGAAATACCGGTGCCATATGGAGGTTAGATTCAAATTGGCTAAGAAAACTTAACGGGATACTCAAGTGCGATTAATTTATGTAAAAAATACGTGCTCACGCAACTTTCCCCGCGACCACTTTCATACAACGGCATTGATTACAAATTACAATTATTCAGGTTTGTAATGATGTCTTAATAAAGGATTATCCAGTGTTCTGGTGCGAGACTGCAATTAGAGTTTAGTGGTTCAGTTATTTTTTTTGAGCTAAGCGGCTGTCTTTTAGGCCGTATTTACCAAACGATTGAAAGTTTTTGCTACCTAAAAAAAGTCCGTTGCAAGTGTCTATTTTAATATTTCTGCGACGGCAGCGACGGTGCGGTGTTTTGTAACGGAGTTTTGAAATAAGTGACATTGCAAATTAGTTACACTTCACTGCGATAAAACAAAATAAGTATAAAAAATATTTTGTTTACATCAATATATGAAGGGTACACGGAAAGAACATGTCTAGTCACTTTGACAACATTTTGAGTTATAGCGCTTTTAAATTTTGGAACGATTCAATTAACCATATTATTTTAGTAATTAGATAAATATTATTATTATAGGATAAATAATAAATAAATAAATTATAGGACAATCTTACACAAACCGACCTAGTCCCACAGTAAGCTCAATAAGGCTTGTGTTGTGGGTACTAGACGACGATGTATATAATAGATAGATATTGATAAATACTTAAATACATAGAAAACATCCATAACTCAGGTACAAATATCTGTGATGAACATAAATGCCCTTACCAGGATTCGAACCCGCGACCTCCTGCTTCGTAGGCAGTGTCGCTACCGACTGGGCTAGGAGGCCGTTGAATGGTTGGTTGGTTGGTTGGAGATGGTTTTTATGAGTAAAAAATGGAATAACGTTACAATTTACAGCTCTAACAGAAGTTGTTAGTAATAGTTCATGGCAAGCTCTACATTTTGATATAAAAATCTCATTTTACAAAAAATGTGACTAGACATGTTCTTTCCGTGTACCCTTCATATGTAGGTACTTAGATTTAGATACGTACTCATAGACACGGTTACAGTAACTACAAAGTACAGTCGCTATCAGATATATCGGAGCGGCCAAGGTGGTCACAAGTATCTGAACAACGCCCTTATTATCAAGGCGATAAAGTCCATGTTCAGATATTTTTGTGTACCTTCGCCACTCCGATATATTTGATGCCGACTGTACATTGTTGAACATTATTTTACTTCAGTGGTTCTTTACCTTTTCGTGATAAGGCTGCGTTTCCACTAGAGATGAGCGAGGATGCGTTGCGAGGAATGTGTTTTTTAAGAACCAATCACAGAACTACGCTGTGCGAGGGTAAACAAATGAAGTGATTCTATTGGTGCTTAACAAACACATTCGCAACGCATCTTCGCTCATCTCTGGTGGAAACGCGGCCTTAGAGGGCATTCGATAAAAAATTCTTTTTTGCCAATGAGTATCACCTTTTTCGTAGTAAATATTTTCATAATTCGCACTTCAAGTTCTTTCGGGACCACTAGTGATTCGCAAACTACCGGTTAAGAACTGCTGCTTACCGGCCTGCTTACCTATAAGTTTTTATCACATCTTCGCGGCGGACTTGACACTTCGAAGATGTGCTAAAGCCCTTACTTACCAACCTAACGGACATGTGAGCTATTTAACACACACCTTAAGTAATATAACACATTTTCATGTAAAAAGATATGGTACAGGTGCAGCCGATAGCTGAACTGTCAGAGCTGTCCAGAAGGAAAGCGATAGACGGCGGTGGGGACGTGGAGCTCTCGGATAGCAATGTCCGCGGCGGTACACTCAGTCGCTCCGGCAGCCGTCGCTTCACCAGCACACAGGTGAGTGTTACTAAATACTGATATGGCCACAGAACAAGTTTATTATTAAACTAGAAGAATCAAGCACTCTTATTAGTATGAAACTGCGCGTGCTGATTTCTTTCTACTTACTTTGATACATATTTTAATAGCAAATTGTTAAGAAAACGTGACTATTTAGGCTTTAGGCTGCGTTTCCACCAGAGATGAGCGAGGATGAGCGAAGAATTTGTTTGTGATTTTATTGGTGCTTAACAAACACATTCCTCGCAACGCATAATCGCTCATCTCTGGTCTGGTAGAAACGCATCCTTACTCGGCCAGCATTTTTAAATGAATAAATGCATTTCTTTCAGCGTAAATTCGAAGTATCTAAGGCTCACCTCTGCCTCTCTCGGTTTGGTATAAAAAATGTCTCAATACTGCAAACCTACTGGAAGTAGATACTAATATGTTGTATAATATAGGTACTGCTGTATAAAGTTTGTTACTGTGTTTGTTTATGTCTCAATGCGTTTTTAATTGACCTCCATACCCGATTGTCGATGGTTTGATTGAGTACACTTTGGACATGCCAATATTTGATCTGAAGTTTACAACGGTAGGTACATTTTTATAAAACGGTTGAGCATTTACCATGGTCGATTGAATAATTCGTTATTTTTATTAGATTGCCATTTGAGGTAGCGGCGGTTTGACCCTAACGGGTGATTGTATTTGTTATGTACTGTAGGTGCGGTTCATTCTAATAACTAATTCTTAGCAGTGTCGACGGTTGTCAATAAATATTTATTAGAATAAACGTGATATTAGAATGCCAATGACATTTCCCTTCATAGAAATCGTAGGCTGATTAAAGAACTATGGCGTTCTAGCTTATTTTTATATCTTCAAGAATAGGTGAACCTGAACTAGGTATTTACCTATTATTTACTTGTCATGCGCATTACAATACCTAGAAAAATAAGCAGATTTCACTTCTCCTTGGATGCACTTTTAGTATGGGACAAATGACTCTTCCTTCCCCACTGCTTGCATTTCTGACTAATTTTATCCAATGAGTACTAGTAACTAGTTACTCTAGACGTATTTCCCCAAAAATCATCCATTAAAAAAACATATTCGTAATAAATGCCCCACACATCTGATACAATGTTCCATTCTGTCATACGATATTGCCGCACGTAACCTCTATCATGTCATGTTGCACACACAAATTGGCAGGCCCGTCAAACCGATCAAGTCAACCATCTGAACTGAGAGCCCTTGCCACGAAATCGAATGTCGGTGTCACCTCTTGATATCTTTGATGTAGAATTCTAGATTGACAAGGAATATAGAGATAATTAGCATACATCGATGATAGCATTGATAGCGTATTGATATTTCAAGTTCAAAGACGCCAGGCGAGCGATGTGATTAATGTGATTAGGAAAAGAACATTAAGGTAAGATGAGAAACCGTTTTTCGATTTTCTGGATATAAATTGCGAATGAATGATGCTAATAACCTTTGAAGCAGGTCGATTGATTCCGTTACGAATTTATTTATGGTCAACTAGCTTTTTCCCGCCGCTTCGCCCGCGTACTAAAAGTACTAAAAAAGGAGGTTCTCAGTTAGACTCGTATGTTTGTATGTAGGAATGTATGTTTGTCCGCGATCATCTTGCGTTTCGCTGAACTGATTTAGAAGCGGTTTTCGGAAAATAATTGATAAGAAATTATCTACATACAAGGGCTGCTATTTATATATCCGGAAACCGGGATTACAATCTTCTTAAATGGCATATTTGACCTCCATGGTAAAATTTGAACTTTTTTAAGTACTGGCCGGTATATTTTTTCTTTCTTATTAACGCTCGTGTTTTGTTTTTGACGGGTTTTAAATGTCATCTCGCAGCAAGAATGGAACTCACTCGTGAAAATATTCGTGCTATGATTTATTATGATTTTCGGCGTGGTTTAACGCAACAACAGTGCATAGATCAACTAACTTCAACTTTTGGTGATGAAGCCCCATCTAAAACTACTGTGTATCACTGGTTTAGTGAGTTCAATCGTGGACGTAGTATGCTTACGGACGAAGTTAAGGCAGGTCGCCCGAAATCGGTCGTTGTACAACAAAATATCGAGGCTGTGCGAAAACTTATAATGGACGACCGACATGTTACGTGCCGCGAGATAGAGGCGACTCTGGGTATTTCTATGACCAGCATTAATAGCATATTACATAATTATTTGGCTGTAAAATGCTCGCGTCGAATGGTGCAATAAAATGTTAAAAAAATATAACCGTGGTGACTCAAAAGCCGTTTATAACATCTATACAGGTGACGAATCCTGGATCTATGCATACGATCCCGAAACGAAGCAACAATCAACGGTATGGGTGTTTCAAAATGAGCCGAACCCTACGAAAGTTACTCGTGCAAAAAGTACATTGAAACAAATGGTGGCCTGCTTCTTCGGTATTAATGGCCATGTAGCTACAGTGCCACTAGAAAACCGTAGAACGGTTAATTCAGAGTGGTACACGACCATTTGCTTACCGGAAGTATTTGAACAAATTCGTAAAACTAACCAGCGACGAAGAATCATTCTTCATCATGACAATGCCAGCTGTCATACGTCACGCGAAACAACTCCATTTTTGGAGGGTCAAAATGTGGAATTAACGGGTCATCCGCCGTACAGCCCTGACTTGGCACCCAACGATTTTTATTTATTTCCAAATATAAAGAATAAATTACGCGGTCAACGATTTTCGACCGCTGAAGATGCTGTCGACGCATTCAAACAACACGTTATGGAGGTACCTCAGGCGGAGTGGCAGAAGTGCTTTAAAAATTGGTTCACGCGAATGCAAAAGTGCATAGATCATCAAGGGGAATACTTTGAAAAACAATAAAACCATTTTCAGCCGTGTACGTTTGTTTGTTTTTTTGTTTCCGGATATATAAGTAGCAACCCTCGTAGTCAAAAATAGTTTGTTACCAACCGTTGAATTGAAACTGACCAATCATGACAACAATAACTAAACAATTCATCGTATACTAAAATAGTAGTTTATGTAACTGTTACGTAATAAGGGTCCTTAAAACATGAGTGTGGTTTTATGAAATGAGCCGCAGGCGAATTTCATAATAAGATCACACGAGTGTTTTAAGGCCTAATTACGTACAGTTGCATACACTGCTTTATCTACACTCATATTATTTATTCTAAATGCCTTATTTGGAAACCATAGAATGGCCGCCATTGCACCGCCACCATGGCCAACTCTCGTGTGCCGGCGGTCGCGCGGGCGCGTGTCGGGCTGTCGGCGTCGACGTCGGGAGGGTGCAGATGTACATTATGTTATCAAAACTCATAGCACATTAATAATTACAGATTTCTACTCTTGAATAGAAGCTTTTCCCCGCGACTTCATTTGCGTGGAATTAGTAATCCACCCTCCTTTTTACCCGCTTAAGGAATGACTTCTGGGGTAACAACTATTATATATCCTTCCCCAGAACGCAAAATATCTCCATACCAAATCATCTAAATAGGTTCAACGGTTATTAATTTCCCATACAAACTTTCAACCCCCGTTTCACCCCCTAGAGGGTTGATTTTCGAGATAAAAACTATCCTATATTGTTTACCGCGACTCAATCTATATAATATGTACCAAGTTTCATTTCAGTCGTCTGTTCAGCGGTTAATAATTCGCCATACAAACTACCAACATGTTTTCTACCCCTCTAAGATTGATTTTCGGCTTAAAAAATATTCTATATTGTTTCCTGGGACTCAAACCATATCCACAACAAAATTATCTAAATCGGTTCGCGGTAAAAAAATCTCCATACAAACCCCCCCCCCCCCCCCCCCCCCCAACCCCCATTTCACCCCCTTAAAGATTGATTTTCGAGATAAAAACTGTCCCATGTCGTTTCCCGGTACACAAACTATCTCTATACCAAGTTTCATCTAAATTGGTTAAACGTTTAAAAATTCCCCATACAAACTATCAACCCCCATTTCACCCCCTTAAGTGTTGATTTCGTAATCAGCGACCCGATAAACCATAGAAACAATACCCATGTTGATATTTAAATTTTGTCACCACATTTCCCCCTTATGGGTTGAATTCTCAAAAAAGCTGAAACACTTGTTTTCTCATTTATCGTTAGGAATACTCCTGTAAAGTTTCGAATAAAATAGTTGAACTAATCTCGTTTCCCATACAAACTTTGAACCCCATTTCCCCCCTTAGGAGGTAAATTTTTAAAAATTATTTCTAAGTGCATCCTTATGCCTTATAAGGAGCCTACGTACAGTCACCAGCATAAATATATGACTATGGGCAGCCCTGCTAAAATATCTGATTCTCCATTGAGGGCAAAAGTATATGACGACACTTCCACGGTAAAAATATGTGATGCTTTGTGGCCGGCATAAACATCGTTTTGCATCGATCAGCATAAATATCGGATCCGGCCGCTTAAAAATATCTGATTACCCATCTAAATCAAAATTATGTGACTACTGCCACCGGCATAAATATCTAACCTCTGTGAAAGCTTTAACATCGGATGACGGGTCGACCGCATAAATATCTGACATAATAACAAAATCAAAATTATGTCATCAATATACAAAACCAAACCCTATTTGGCTGGCATAGAGGTCTTAATTGTAAAAAGCTATTTGACAATTCACGAAAAGAGTGCAGACTTGTCATTGAACTGTCATTGCATATGTCTATCTCACATTTTCTATCACGAATTTGACACATTCAAATTCATATGTTTCATTGCATTAAAAGCTTCATTACAATATTTACGATTTATTCATACAGTTAGGACTCGGTGCGACTGCCGTCAATCCGCGAGAAGCGATATTTTATTTTATTAAATTAAAGAAAAAAATCTCGCCAACATTGTTAACGGTTGATTTACGTATATAGGGTAAATAAATTGTTTATTTAAAGAATAAATTGTTTGTTTATTTAATACATTACTTTGAACATTTACGGGTAGTATTTTTATGACATAACTTCCCGGCGACACATAATAATATCTAACTAGTCACTACAATACCAGGTTAATTTTTGTTTTGTTCACGGTCCTTGTTACTCAATTTTGCAATATTCTTACGAATTATTCATCACTCTTGTGAAAAAAAAATGTGTCAAAAAATATCTAAATCCATACTAATATTATAAATGGGAAAGTGTGTGTATTTGTTTGTTTGTCCGTCTTTCACGGCAAAACGAGGCGATGAATTGACGTGATTTTTTTAAGTGGAGATAGTTGAAGGGATGGAGAGTGACATAGGCTACTTTTTGTCTCTTTCTAACCCCCCACTTCCCTAAAATGGGGGGTGGAAGTTTGTATGGAGCATTCCGGGGGGCAAAGGGGAACCGTGTTACCCGGAATTTAATGCGAGCGAAGCCGTGGGCAAAAGCTAGTAAATCATAAATTAATTAATAAATTAGTATAAAGTCCATAACTCCCTAGGGAACACTCACCACCGGGAGGTAAGTGAAATATTGCAAACGAGAGTATAATAGATTTCTAATCGAAAAAGCACGAATGTCATAAAATATTCACAGTTTCGCACATCCATTCGTAAATGTAGTTCTACACCGGCAATGGCAGATTCACCCATTTGAAATCCGACGAGTGACTGAGGTAAAGGGGTCTATACTCACCGCGTAATGGCACCAACATGACGTCTGGATCGCTGTTAACCGTATTCGGCACTCCACAAACTTGATCTGAATTCAGTTCTGAATTCATCAATTCGTAGACAAAATTCTGATTTACCTCTGGGTAAATGCTTAAATTTGTCTATGGTAGCAAAAAATTATTTATTTCTACGATTCGTGTGTGATGCCAAAGTTCATTGGCTCCAGAGTTGGGGACTCATAATTGAAGTCGGTGATTTGATTAAAAATTCTCATTATTAAATCATCGCTGATTAAATCATACCACAAAACAAAAAAAGTAATTTCGCCAAGAATATATCATTAACGACGGGTGCTGATTTAAACTAAAGTAATGCTAATCTACTAAAGTCAATCATGATTCGTTTAATATGATTGGAATATTTTAAAGTTGATTTACATTATTACAAGGATATAAGGCCTTTATTCGAGCCAATTCGAGCCATTTACTCGAGCCAATCATTTTACTCGAGCAGCCTGTGGGTTAAGTATACAAAAAGAGCCTATGAGGCCCTGCGTGTGCAGTATAACAACGCATTCAGGATGTTGCTGGGATTACCAAGGTGGTGCAGTGCTTCGGGTATGTTCGCCGAGGCGCGCACGGACGGTTTTCAGGCCATCTTGCGTAAAAAAAATCGCGTCGATGATGTACCGATGCCGGCATAGTCCCAATAGCATCCTGAGTGTGATTGTCGATAAGTACGACTGCAAGATCCAGTCGCATTGGATAGGGCAAATAATGGCATTTGCTAAATTTAGATCAAAATAAATGATACCATACCTATGTTGGTCTAAATAAAGTAATATGTTGTAGATATTAAAATGTATTTGTATGTAGTGTAGTTAGTAATGTAAATAAATGGAATATAGTTACTAAACCTAGTCGCTAAGGATTAGTTTTTTAAGTTAACTAACAACATGTATGAGTCACAGTTACTCGAAATAAATGCATTCATTCATTCATTTATTCTGAATTGTAGAAATTTTCGTTATTATACATTTTGCATAGCGAGTAATTTAATTAAAAAAAGTGGTTTGTAAAAATCCTGTCAAGCTAAAAAGGTTTCTGCAAAATAGACCTATCTGATAGCAACTAAATCATAATATAGGTAACGAAAAGTGTGGGAGGATTTTGTTAGTCTTATCTAACTGCTTTATTTATTTATTTTTTATTTACCTACGTCTTTCAAATTCAAATCAATGAACAGTTAATAGTGAATGCTCTATTGTGGACTACATATATATGAGGTTGAAAATGGCTTCGTCGATTTTTAGGGTTCCGTCCTCGAAAGGAAAAAACGGAACCCTTATAGGATCACTTTGTTGTCCGTCTGTCTGTCTGTCTGTCTGTCAAGACCATTTTTCTCAGGAACGCGTGGAGGTATTAAGCTGAAATTTATATCAAATACTCAGGTCTATTGTCCCTTGGAGCTGTGAAAAAATCAAACATAAAAGCCAACGCAATCAAAAGATACAGTCGTTTATGCTGCAAATTTTACAGTTTTCGGCACTCGCAAAACCTACGGGGTACTTCCCGTGAACTCAGAAACTTGAAATTTGGCACGAAGCAACGTTATATAGCATAGACAATGGAAAAATTACAAAAAGTAGACATTTTTAGTAAAATCATACAAATCATATTTTTTAAAATTTTAAACTTACTACGTTTTTCCTCGTAAACGCGTAGAGGTATTAAATTGAAATTATTAATAAACATACTACAACTTTTGCTTGTTATAGGTTTGTACGGAACCCTCGGTGCGCGAGTCCGCCTCGCACTTGGCCGGTTTTTTTTGTAAATAAATAATTTTAGGCAACTACTCTACGATATACGATACGAAGTAATTAATTAAAATTCTCCTAGAAGGGCTGGTAACCCATGGAGTCTTATTACCATCCCTCCTTCATCGAAGGAGAGGTCATTTCAAAACAATTTTATCTAGTTATTAATTGTATAAATAGTTAGTATGTTAAATTGAATTGATGTATGTATTTATAAATTTAATAAATGGCTTTCTGATTCTGATTCTGACTCTACGATATAGATGTGATCAGATATTGAGGTAAACATCAGTATTCTCGATAAATTCTAGTTTTTATTGCAGTTACTTAGCGACCGCTCAATCTGCCCTAATCTGACTTGGTCATTTACATTATCATCAATTTTGATTTAATTTTAATACAAATTTTGATAGATTGAGAATTTACCACATAATCTACCAAATTAAATTATTACATTCGTCCAAAACCAAATAGAATGGGTAGATATTGTAGAACCGAACTCCTTTTTTTTATATCGGGAATAAAAATAGAATTCAAATTAGCCTAAGCATATTAAGGTAACCCTCGGAATCAGAGATAATACGCTGGAAACTCTTATATACCTTCAGTATGATATTTTTAACGTTATCTCTAAAATCTCGGAAAATCTCGTGTCTGGCCCTGAAGTTATGCAAGGTCAAACTCCAAAAATCCTTTTAACATTTAGTTGCATGTATGGAGTGCCCCCCTTAAACATATTTTTTACTACACAACTAAGTAGCGGCACATATATTAGACCTTTGATTGAGATTTCTTGAATATAAGTAGTAGTATGTAGCCATATATATATGTAAGCTTTAATTTATTGTAAATATATGTTTAATAAGTTTTGCTTTACGATAAGAATTTTCTAACAATTAAATTTTCTTCCTGCACCAACTTAAGTCTCTGTTTGGCCCAATGGTTGACTGGTAGAGAATGCCATTTGGCAGTAAGTCCGCCATTTGTAGGTACATTATAACTTGTTGTGCCATAAAGTTTAAATAAATAAATAAATATACGCCGTATGCGACCCGCCCGCCCATCTGGCCGTTAATCTGCATATCACAGCCATATTACTCGGTATTAGCTTTTAAACTAAACGTTTTGACACATATATCAGTCACCCGTCAAGGAAACAGCACTATACATATGCAAAGCGCTATCTCACTCGAACGTCGTTGCCGCATGCGGAAACCGCAGCAGTGTGATAGTTACCTTAACCGTAACCGAAAACTGCAATGAAATCGAACGGGCCGTTTCAAAGTTTAATGGGAGCATTAATTTGTACACATACCAAAAAATTTACAAACAAATGTGTCGACATTTTGGTAAAGGTAACATTTGGCAGCTGGCACATACGTTTTTTTGCTCGAATACAATATTGAATCTGTATAATACATTTTATGACGTAAGCGCCAACCACCAAGTGATACCTTTACCAAAATATTGTCACAAATAGCCATTTATCCTAAATGTATATAAGGTCGGTGTGAATAGAAAAGTAAAATAATGTAACCAAACACATTTATTTACCTTCATTGCTTCACAATTACACTTTTTTAAAGAACAATTATGTTTTTTTTTTGTCAATTCATACACAAACTTATTATTTACATATTTTAGTGAAAACAGATTTCTTTAATATTATTTTGTCATGTTTCAAATGCCTTTCTTGCATACAAATTCAGACATATTTGCTTACCTTATTTTACTTTTCTATTGACACTGACCTTACTCGTACCGCCTCTGTTCCGTCAGGGAAAAAATAATGGAGCTAGTAGATATGCCAAATCTAATCCTGTTTAAAACATCATTAAAACAACTAAATCGTTAGTTTAACTAAGCATCTGTCTTACTAATGTTATCACTTCAGCTAAGTACCTAATCATGATAGAAACTGAAAATCGTCATGATTTACTCATGTCGGTGCTCAATCTGATTGGAAAGCTCATGATTGAAATCGTAATCATGTTTATATGATAAAGATTAACGTTCTAATTTTTTACTTTAGTTTTAATACACAATTTTTTGCCCAACCCTGATTGGCTTTTTGCTCTCCTGTTGCCTCCTTGTCACTTGTCGGACAGGTGCCTTGCAACATGCAATAAAACCAATTCAATATTCAATAATTTTATTTTGCACTATTTATCTTCATTATTATAAATTCGACCATTCTGGGCCCTCCAGGTTATATACTGAATAAGTCTTAAGCTGTATTTTCAAAAATACGGCCATTAGGATGGTCGATTTTGCATCTTCCACTTGCAAGTAATCCATGATCTCACGGCATTTATCTAAAAACAATATTAAATTACAAATGCATTATTAAGTCGGTAGAACCTATTGATTAGGTACGTAGTTATCACAAGAATCAACTCACATAAACTCTCAATGGATTAATTATTTAATGGAGCGGTCTATTTTCTCGTATATTTAAATAATCCTATGCTTCAATTGCTCGTAGATTTGATAAAACGCGCTATAGGTACATGGCATTGAATTAATCTAATTATTACGAGTTGCAATCCATGCAAAATAATAATTTGACTTGTTTATTTCTAATGTGACATGCCATATTGACGTAAATATTTTTTTTTTAATGATAGTTTAGGATAGTAATAAGAAGGTTTATCACATCTATTAAACGTCATGATGAATATCAACCATACCATCATATACCATTTACTGCTTTATACCAGCTAGATAAGGTTTGGTTTTGTATATTGATGACATAGTTTTGATTTTGTTATTATGTCGGATATTTATGCGGTCGACCTGTCATCCGATGTTAAAGCTTTCACAGAGGTTAGATATTTATGCCGGTGGCAGTAGTCACATAATTTTGCTTTTGATAGGTAATCAGATATTTTTAAGTGGACGGATCCGATATTTATGCTGATCGATGCAAAACGATGTTTATGCCGGCCAATAACCATCACATATTTTTACCGTGGAAGTGTCGTCATATAATTTTGCCCTCAATGGAGAATCAGATATTTTTACAGCGCTGCCCACAGTCATATATTTATGCTGGTGACTGTACCACATTTCGATCCTCTAGAACCAGCGGTTTGGGCTGTGCGTTGATATGTCAGTCAGTTTCTTCTTTTATATATTTAGAAGAAGATTGCAATTTGGCACAAATACTTTCAAGAATTTTCATGTCCACAATATTAAATTTCAAAATCGATGTCATTTTCTTAATTAACGTCCCAAAAAATCACAAAAACGACACCCATATTACACATTTCAACCCCATTGTACCCTAACAGGGGAGATGGTATTTCACGTCCGCCACGTCGGATTTTAAAATCGTTGTTGTTTACGTAATCAACGACCCGATAAACCATAGAAACAATACTCATGTTGATTTTCAGACTTTTTGACCACATTTCCCCCTTTTAGGGGTTGAATTCTCAAAAAACCTGCAACACATTATTTACTCATTTATTGTTAGGAATACTTCTGTGAAGTGTCGAATAAAATAGACTAACTAATCTTGTTTACCCATACAAACTTTGGACCCCCATTTCACCCCCTTAGGGGATGAATTTTGAAAAATCCTTTCTTAGCGCACCCACCTTATAAGGAACCTACGTGCCAAATTTGGAATCTCTAGAACCAGCGGTTTGGACTGTGCGTTGATAGATCACTATGTCAGTCAGTCAGTCAGTCAGTCAGTCACCTTTGAGTTATATATATATAGACGTCAATAGAGAAGTAAAATAAGGTAAACAAATATGGCTGAATTTCTAGGCAAAAAAAATCATTTGACACATGACAAAATATTATGAAAGAAATCCGTTTTCACTGAAATAGAAGTAAACAACAAGTTTATGTCTATAATTTGATAATGAAACCATGATTGTTTTTTAAAAGTGCATGATGGCGAAGCAATGAAGGTAAATGAGTTTGTTTACAATTATTTTACTTTTTTATTGACGCTTACTTTAATTGATGAATGCTTGTTGAAATATCTTTCAGCGATATTGTTTTGTTTATTTTAACTCGCTACGGCTATTATGGTTTTGTTAGATGGAAGAGGTTCAAACTGACAATGCCAGAGAGGTTCCCATTTTCCAACCTTTACCCTTGACTGGTCCTAAAGATATTATTTTTCCTATGAATTTGTATGTTTACTCGTATGTAAGCCTAACCTAACGCCTCGATTTTCTACTGGGGACGGGTGCTATATCTTTCTATTCCCTTACAAACAGGGAAACGGGGATGTTCAAAGAATATTTCACACATCGCTCTCCTAGAGGGTTCGTTCAAAAACAACACTTACGTGGTTACTTAAGACCTTTTGGAAAAAAGAAGACGGAAAATATAAATGAATTAGAGGCCGTAAGTTTATGTCAGCTGTTTTGTGTTAGGGTGAGGTTACTACACAGTAAAAGTAAAGATTTCGATTGATTTATTTCATAATGGGTATCAATTTCTGAATAAATCGTCAAGTAGATACATTAAATGTGTCAGTGATTTGGTAAAGGTATCATTTGCCGGAAGACTACGTTGTACAGATTTAATATTGTATGTGAGCAATATTTAAAGGGATAAGTGCCAACCGCCAGATAGCACCTTTCTCGAGAAAGTGTCATAAATACTGATTACATTTAAATGTCGCAAAATACAGTAAAACTCGCTAGACGATTTTGAAGGGAACCAGCCAGCGTCGAAAGTATATTATGCGGGACTTTCCTGCAGGTCCTCAAGTGGCAGGGACTGATATTGTTTATCAAAAATATTGTTCAAAGTGTACCGTGTACAGAACCTTCACTCTACACAAGTATTAGTCTTGTAAGTATGAAATTTGAACCTGGTTGATTTACTTTAAAGTCACCATATTAACAATAACTCATGGATTCAAAATTTCGTTAAATACTGTGCATTTTCGACTTTCACTTAACTGTGCACCATTAACGGCCGGTTAGTAATCGTCACAAAACTGACGGTCAATGTCAAATCCCTTACATTTTGTTAGGAATGTGACGGTTACACGTTACTGAAACACAACTTAGGTCGTGCTTTAAAGTAAGTACAACTTAAAATAAAAATTCCCATTTATGAAGAAGTCGTACCGTTTATTATGATACCTAATCTACCGTGAATTGTATAGCAAATTTTTCTGGCGGTCAGAACAAATATGGATTACAAAATAGGGCTCATGAAATATGTATGAGAACGATGTCCATCAAACCGCTAGCCAAAGTTCCCCTTATTTACAAGTCTTATTATTTTCTTGATGGCAGCAAAATATTAGTTCAGTTTGAGTACGGTTAGGGTTGGTTATGTTTATTGGTCATTACCAGAGATACAATTGTTTTATATGAAATAAGTAAAGGGTTTTCTAATAAGGGCAGGTCGATTTTAAAATGTAACAAATCAGGCTATGTGTAAAATATTAATTACTTTTTAGTTTTATTTGAAGTGCCATTTATGAAATATGAGATCGTTCAAATGTCCGCCTCAGATATCCTAGAAGTCCAATTTTCAGTAACTCTGCCACACAGATCAGGCTGAATATGAGCGATGGCTGGGGTCATATTCGATGATTGCGGCTTGATTGAGTAGACTTGCGATCTCAGAAAACCTCATAAAAAAACTTAAGCAGGGTAATGTCCTTAAAATCAATATATAACCCAAGCCATCGCTCAAATTCTGCCTGATATGTGTGGCAGAGTTATTCAAAATTGGTCTAAGGCCAGTCATTATATCCAAAAAACCGACCCTACCCGTGAATAACCAGTTCTTGGATTTTTTTTTCGTAGGTCGTAGGAAAAAGGCCCACGCTGCATACAAAGTTTGTATTCAGGGGGATCTTTTTCTCTGCACCTGACTAGACTCCTTGCTTATATGAAATGTCTCTGGCTGATTCACTATTTTGACAGTTGACCGAGTTGAGGTGACATAGGTGATGTCAAATATTTTGAAATTTGATATTGACAAGAGCCCTTTGCAGTTTAACTTCTTGTCACATTGTGCACTGCGATCGTTCACGTTACCCCCCACCAGGCACTTCGCACATAGTTAGCCTAAATTATTAAATTACTAAGTACTTACTTAGTTTCAGAAAAACTTGGACATGTTTAAGATAGTGTTCCGTTTGTCAGAATATAAACATAAATGACCTTGAATGCAAATGCCTTAATTTACATCGAGTAGCCTTGAAAATATATCAAATACTTTTAAAACTCGTTTCCTACTATGTGCAATTAAAGGAGCCAATCAAACTTCCCCCGCGCGTGACTCATTCACTCATTCCATTCATTCATTGTCGGGCATTAGTGGCATTGGGGTCGCCATTGTTTAAAATGTTTAGGCTAGGGTATCCTGATTATACAGGTTGCCTGTGACATGAGTTTTGAAATAAATGCGATTATGATGGAAATTCCGCATTTTGTGGTAACTTATCTGCTAGCAGTATAAGTATCTGTGGTAGGGTCGTCTCATTGTTTATGCTAGGGGTCGATACGTCACGTTCGCGTTCTGACGTTGAACCGAATGAATTAGGGGTCGAGATTAAGAACTCGTCCAGTAATCACATGTGTCACAACTTTTGACATGTGTGAAAAGTGTGGGGATTATCAATGCATTCCTATCTGTCCCTGCCTCAATCGCGCGCAGTATGACGACAAGGGGGACAAATGGGAATGATTATTATGACAAACCCTATTCCCATCTGGCATCGGCGGCGGGCACAGATAGAAATACACGTGATTATCGAGAGTGTGTGATTTACAGTAGCGTCAAATCTCACTTAGGCGATTATCACACTGGCGCCGCAACTGGATGCGGCGACAGTGTGCAAGCGTGACAGAGCTATACACATGCAGAGCGCTATCTCGCTCGCGCACCGGCGCCGCATGCGGTCCGCATGCAGTGTGAAAGCCGCCTAATTGTTATTTGACGTTTGTTGCGAAATCACGAAAAACGGCTACACAGATTTCCTTAGCGCACACATTTATTTTTATTTTAACTTACCTACAGGATACTCATAGGTTAGTTTGTATGGGACTATCACGAGTTCCGAGCGCACTTAAGTCCCGGGAAGATGCTATGTATAGGGTTTTCCAATAAGGACGGGTCAATTTTATAATGTAAAATAAAACATGCTAATCTGTAAAATACTAATTACTTAGTTTTATTTAAAGGAATTTATGTGCCATTATTTGCGAAATATCACATCGTTCAAATATTCCCCTCGGCTTCTTTTGGTATCCCATATTCTAGAAGATAGTTCAGTCATTATAGATTTTGACCCGTGAATAATCAGTTCTTGGACTTTTTTTTCGTAGGTCCCTCGGGGGGTCACTGGGAGTGTAAATTCAAAAAGTAGACTGAATCAGGCTCCTGCGTATATTCGAAAAATGTTTTTTTCCAAATAAACGGTTTTTCTTGAATAGTTCGGCCATTTTTGATTTTACAGTAAAACCGTAAGGACAAAAATTGTAGGAAATTTGATTCTCTACAAGTTTGGTTTTCATGATTTTTCTTCTAGGATCGATATTTTGGAAATTAAACCTGAAAAACGCGATAAATTCAAAATATTATAATTATCTCCTACGTTCTACGTTTTACGGCATGAATGAAGAGAAACAAAGTTGTAGAGTATCAAACTCTGAACAATTTTGGTTCCCACCTTTTTTCCCCCAAAATCGATATTATGGAAATTAAACCTGAAAAACGCGACAAATTCAAAATATTATCATTATCTCCTATGTTCCACGTTTTACGGCATAAATGAAGAGGACTAAACTTGTAGAGAATCAAATTCTGAACAATTTTAGGGGAAAAAAGGTGGGAATCAAAATTGTTGTCCTCACGGGTACAATTTTTGTCCTCACGGTTTTACTGTAAAATCAAAAATGGCCGAGTTATTCAAGAAAAACCGTTTTTCGAATATACACAGGAGCCTGATTCAGTCTACTTTTTGAATTTACACTCCCAGTGACCCCCCGAGGGACCTACGAAAAAAAAATCCAAGAACTGGTTATTCACGGGTAGGGTCGGTTTTTTGGATATAATGACTGGCCTTAGACCAATTTTGAATAACTCTGCCACACAGATCAGGCTGAATTTGAGCGATGGTACCGTACAAGCCATATTGAACCCCTGCCCAAGAAATGGCGCAATAATCATACACACAGCGAATATACGTCCCACTACTGGGCAAAGGCCTCTTATATACGAGTGGTACTAAGCTATAGTCGTCCCCCGTTTACATACGTTTTTGAATTTCTTCACGGATGTACATTACGTATATGTTTTCCTTCAAACTGAAACGTAATAATAACGCAACTGAAAATATCAAAATGAGTTCAATGAACTTAAATGACTGAAAAGTCCCAAGTACATCGTTAGTCCCGACAGTGGGATCCACGCACCATTCATCCAGCCACTCAGTCTGGGGACCGAGGGCCCTTGTCTCGCATCTATTCATATTTCATGTCTATGGGGATGTTGGTAGCTAAGCCCTGCATTCAACCAGTATAACTGCGACCCTGACTATGATCATGTTACCTATAATTTACAGATCTTTTAGATTTTTTAAAAATACATATTCTGTTTTAGCTAGAGAAATTCATAATTTGCCGCGAATGCAGAAGATGCTGGTTCGATACGAGCCCTGGGCAACCGAGGCCTTGGTCACTTTCCTTTGTATGACATCTTTTTATGTTTACTCTGTGTTTTGTGCCGGATCAAAGCATTAGTGGTCTTCCGGAGCTAAGCCGTGGAGCAGCAGAAGTTCCTAAACGGGTGAGCATACAAAATACACCTTATGTTAAGATTTCATTAAGAAACGTCTTAGTAAAATGGCTGTGACAAGGACGGACGGACGGACAGACGGGCATGACGAAACTATAAGGGTTCCGTTTTTGCCATTTTGGCTACGGAACCCTAAAAAAGGCAGCAGTCTTATTTTGCGGTATACCTTCCGTTCCGTATGTAGTACTTTTATTCTTTGATACCGGATGCTTTAGGAACTTGCATGTGTAATTAAGTTGGGCAAAATCTTTTGTAATATATTTTTTCTACTCCTGTACTTTTATCTGTCATTTATACATTCGTTAACACCTTTATAAGAACATAGATAATTAATACACTCGATGAAAAGTCTATCTAGTCTATTCCCCAAAATAACACTTGTTCTATAAAAGCGCCAAAATAGTATCGCGGAATCGCGTGCAAACACGGCTATTAATATAAAATAAATTACTGCCAACCTAAGAAACCTAAATAAACGCAGCGTTTTTAGAAAAAAAAACTTTAAAAAAGAAAAAATTATAAGAACCACAGACCTACTTCGTAGTTTTTTACGTTTCCCGTTCGTTTGTTGGGGCGAATTGCAAACTTTGAAAGTAATTTAGGTATTTTTACTAATCTCTGTAGCTCTTTAATAATTGATCAAATAACGACGGTATTTGTGTTAGTAATGTTAGTATTATTGAAAAATAGTGTTTTAAAAGGTAAAACTTAAATGATTGTTGATTATGTTGACAAAATAACTGCGATATCCATGAAGATTTCAATTTCGCATTTTATGTAAAAGTAAGTGTATTCGTAGAAAAAGTATTGTATGCAACGTCGTATAAGTAGGTAAAAAAATGTTCGTGGCGTTTTTCTTAACAATTTTCGCCTACGGCTCAAATTGTTACCCACGCCACTCACCTTTTTTGACCCCTCTTATACAACTGTTGCATAAACTACTATTATTTCTATAAGTGAGAACCTATAATTGGCTTTGTGATTCCATTGTAATTTATGTATACTGTATAGCGCTGTTGGTTTTCCATGTATCAAAAATAAAATAAAATAAAAATACCGATAAGACGGGGCGCAAACCATACGCAAAGTAGCGTACCCGTGAAGCTTATCAAAAGACATAAACAGACTATTACATGGCAATTATCGCCAAGTAAACGTAATCGGTTGACTGATAGCGGGGCGGCGACCCCGGCCCGGTCTAGACGCCCCGCCCTACGGCAGGTCGTGCGGAAAATCGTAGGTTCAGCATTGCTAAAATGGGTACCTATTTTGAAATTTTGTTAGGCGCCATAAGATATATTGGAGCGACCAAGGTACTAAAAATATATCTACATGCACCTTAGCGCCTTGACAATGGACGCGTTGTTCAGACATATGTAACCACCTTGGCCTAGAGCCTGGACGCTCGATATATTTGATGGCGACTGTACCTGGATAGAGAATAGATAAATCATGCAAATTTAATTGAGTATAGGCTTGCTGGAATCGGCTTGGTAAGTGAGTAGTAGGATAATACTTATAAAAAAAAGTACTCTGGGCTCATATTACAATTAAATAAATTATACTAAAGTAACAAAATTTGTTACGTAATCAGGGCTCTCCAAACACGATCCTGCAGGATTATTATTTAGACACCACCCGGATAGGAGTCTTCTTGAATGCATCCTTGGCGGGACTTCTTCCCTATTATATGTAGACCCCAACGGGCCACTACCTTGTCTTCCATTCACGTTTCCTTCTTCCAACACAGAAGTACGTACAGTGTATTCGCCCGACTGACGACTAAAGACATTACACTTCATAGACATATGCGATAAAAAAAACATTACCAATCACATTCCATTTTGTCAGGAGCGACCCTACACGCTAAACATCAACTCTAATTATCTTTATTTTGCTCACAAAACATCTTAAATGTCTCGTATCAGACGTTAAGATAGGCTGTTTCTACACCCCATTAGGTGACCGACATGCGACACCGCAATAAAATTAGGAAATAAATCGATTTACAGCTTTCTCGGTTGGGGGATAGCCGGGAAAGGTGACCCTCCTGTTTTGTTTTTATGCGTTCAGACGGTGACCAGACGTCCGGTTGTAAATATCAGGAAGTCTGCTATAGTTCGTTTGTGTTTGGACACTGACACGAATTGACAATGTTGTTGAAGGGCTTGCTGTTTTTGGGTATTTCTGAATGAAAAATAAATTCAGAAAATAGATTCTTATTATAATGGACTACGAGATATTTTCGGACTGATCTAATTACACCTTATCCACACTCCACACACAAAGTTGATTAAAATAAAGTTATTGTAGCGACATCGATTGAGTGGTGTGGTAGGTTTGGCCGATACAAAATCAAATCGATCGATCGATAGGTGGTAACACCCGATCCGTTCACTGCTAAAATACCCACGAAATAAACCATTTTGAATAAAATTTTCATGGGCAAAATTTGCGTAAATTATAAAAAAAAAATACCCAAAACAAAGATACCGACGAATTGAGAAAAGTCTTGAAGTCGGTTGAAAAGGCAATGACATAGAATCACACGCAGGGCAGGCTACGGGCACAGCTATTAGTATTTCTTATACATATGTATATTCATAATTGGGGTCTTGATCTAAATATGACAACGAAATGAATGCGTTTGGCACGAGTGCCTAGCATCGTTATAGCGTACGCTGGTCTGGTCTAGCCGGCATTCCGAAACGTGTCGAGGTCGGGCGGCTTTTGGACCAGTTTACGTAATGTAATGCTAGCAGGTGCATACTTATTACTTAATAAATACCTACAGGATGATTTCGGAGTCTTGGAGCAAGACATAGAACATAAATATGAACCTAATGGTGGTGGTGGGTTCTTTTCTTTATCGCCAATATTAATAATTATTTTTCAGATGATAAGTGGTAAAAGACATTTTTGCGTAAAATTTGGTCACCCTACTCAATGTGATATCTTATCTCAGGAATACGTTGTGGTATTAACTTGAAATTAAAATCAAATACTTATATGTGTGCGGTCCCTTGAAGTAAAAAAATTAAACTTCTAAGTCAATGCAATCCAAAGATATATGGCCATTTGAGCATTTGAGCCTTTAACACTTTGCAGGGGAATCAAATTCTATAGGGTACTCCCCATTGACCATGAAATTAATCATCAAATTAGAATCATGAAATTTGGTCTTACAGCACAGGTAAAGTAAAGATCGTTAATTTATTTTATCTACACTCACATTGTAAGTCCTCTAAAACGTGTTTAAAAACGGTAGGCAATGGCTATCATTACCACAACTGATTTTACTATGATAAGCTTTTTATCTGTGGCAGTAACGTAATTTAAACTTTACATGCTCATATATTGATACGTTATGAGTTTAAAATTCCGAACATCGAATTTGATAACATAATGTAAATCCTGTCCTCCTTCCTGACCAACGGCACAATCGAGTTGGCCATGGTGGTGCAATTGCAGTCATTCTATAGTTTCCGAACACTTCATTTAGAATATATAATATGAGTGTAGATAAAGCAGTGTATGCAACTGTACGTAATTAGGCCTTAAAACACTCGTGTGATCTTTTTATGAAACTCTCCTGCGGCTCGTTTCATAAAACCACACTCTTATTTGAAGGACCCTTATTACGTAACAGTTACATAAACTACTATTACGTAACAGTTACATAAACTACTATTACGTCACACCTGGCCATAATGTGAGTTTTATCGCACGCTACGCGTACGGTAAAACTCGCATTATGGCCAGGTGTAGACGTAAAATTGTGTACTCACCACGGGCAGTAAAAAAGAAAGCCCTCTATCGCATATTTACAACCCTCGCCTGCGGCTCGGGTTACAAATACCTGCGATTTCGGGCTTTCTTTCTTTTCAGTCTTTGGTAAGTAATGTACTACTTGTACTAGTAACATCACAAAAAAAAATTGTTAAAATTGTGCGATGGCGCGAACCGGCACCGACTCGCACTTGGCCGATATTTTTTACTCGCACACTACAGGTGGGTACAATAATGCAGCACATAATTAGATATATTATGCCATTTATTCAGAAACAGGATCAGTAATACCAGTTTCCAGTCATAATTATATACTAGGAGCTTCATACTTTGTATGTAAAATCATAATTTTAAAACTCTTAATCTAACAATACCGTAACTAAAACAACACGACCACTGAGTGTTAAAACATCCTGTACATCACAAATATTCTTAAAAATTCTGCGGGTTTCTGTCAAAACTTTGCATCTCGTATTTTGCAATGACATTGCACACTTCCATTTTCACTTTAGGGATTAAATTTGGCTGTAACTTCTTTACGCTGGCCGCCATACTTCTGAAGAACACGTCTATTTCATTTGTGTTCTCCTTTAGCACCTTTTCTATAAGTTTATCCAGGGCCTGGCTTCTTTGTTCAGCTGTTTTTGGCTCCTCCACATACCGCAGCAGTTTTGGTCCGTTCATGAGAATCGGTTTGGGCAGAATCTTGATTGGCTGCAAGTTGCGGGGCATTGGCACAGATTTTTTTCTGCCAGCTTTCTTGACCACCTTCTTAGGGGGCTCATTGGTTATGATTTCTGTTTTTGGCAGTATTTTGAAGAATGGTTGCTTTAGCTGCTGGTGTTGTTCGGTTGGGCCGTCAACAACTGTTATCTGTAAACATAAAATGAAGCCAAATTAGTTTCTGTACATAGGTTTGGCTGCTGGGGTCTACTTCTCAAAAGCTTGGAACTGAAGTCTCAAGCAAAAGTTGTCAAAAAGTGATTTCCGCTAGTATTACAAGATTTTGAGAAATAGGCACCTAGGCACCTACTCAACATTACTATTAAAATTTTAACTCGTTGCAGAATGCATAAGTACTTTGTAGCGTCAAATACCCTTAAGACCACTGCTAAAACACAAGACAGGTAAAACCTTTGTTTTGATATGTGTGATGTGTAGTATACATAAAAAAGCACAGTAAGCAGGAAAGAAAGAAAAAACATTTATTTAAACACTGCAAAATTAAACATATATATAGCTAGAAACAAAACAGGCACAATGATACGTTAAAATAGGATCCCTACTCATTGTAATTCCGCGGCAAGCCATGGCACTGGTTTTCAGTAGGCACCTACTAAACCTAACTTAAAACTAGGTCAGTGGCGACATATACGCCAACAACACTAATTACACAAGTTAAGGACACAAGTTGTTGTACAGTCAGCATCAAAAGTAACTACGCAAAAGAAGAAAATTTTGACATCCTCGATTGCATAGTTACTTTTGATGCAGACTGTACAAAAATTTAAAAGATGTTCCATTGTATCACAAAACTTTTTATAGACCAATAAAAGTTACATTTGCCTCCAGTAGGTTTTTTTTGTAAGCAGCTAAAGCAAATACAGCTTGTCCAACCTTTACCCGTTCTATTAATACTTACTTCATAATACTCCTGGCTGTCAGTAATGACTTGCTGTTCCGTCACAACCTCCTCATGCACCTGCTGCTCCTCATCATCCATCGTAGCCTCCTCTAGAACAGTCTCAGTGCCATCCAGAGAAGTCTCATCAAGGTACTGCAGTTTCTCGAACACGGGTGCCTTGGTCTTGTGCATTGTGCCCATCCGCTTGCTCCTCATGTAGCCATCTCTTAGACCTCGCCAGCGTTTCTTGCATTCTTCAACTGGAATTATGGTTTTTGTTGTTACTTAGCTGCCTGTTACTATTTTAGACTTTCATGACGTAGACGATTATAAAGAGATTGACAGGAGATCAGATTTTGGCTATTTAACACTAGATTTTAACATTTGCAATTGCAATTTCAGTAATTAGCATCTGAGAATCACCTATACAATGGTTATAGGCGTATTTTATGTTCACATTGATGTGCAGCACAACTTTTTACTTGTGACACAAATTCTCGTTCTCGCTTACCTGGCTTGTCTAATTGTTGAGCTAATTTCTGCCATGTAGCTTCTCGTGCTAATATATTCTTTCGTGAGGGATCAAGAACGTTGTACAAAAAACTGTGAGGTTGCACTAATTCAGCTAAAGTTTGATCTTCTTCAGTGCTCCAGCCAACCGCGTTCAAAGGCATTTCCAAGTTCTCGTTTTCGCGTGCGTCACAACTTCAAAACAAAATGTCTGCCTGCCTATCACGAACGAAAATAGCCGCGCTGCGCAGCACGACGTCACGAGCAGTGTTGCCACTGGCATGTTTTTTTTTAGTTACTATAGAATAAGCCGTTTTATGCGCCATCTATTCGTAAATAGCGACATCAAAAGAACAAAGAGTTATTTAAGTTTATTTGCCGCTCAGCGCTAGATGGCGCTGCTGTCAATGTAGCTTAGCGTCATCTAGTGATTCAGATTAGTACTTTTAGTTCTTTAAGTTGTTACTAGATGGCTTTCAGTGATGATTTGATGAATTTTATTTTAAATAGAACATTAAACAATTTTATCCGCCGATGTTGATTTCATCCGAGGCAACAGTTCGATTAAAACAAAAACAACTGTAGTAGAAGTTATTTTATCGTTATTTTATCGTAATTTTTCCGTAGCAATTTAACTTACAGGACGTGACGTAGCGGGCGGCCACTAATTGGCACTGGCAGTAGGGATTGCGGTACCGGTGCCTTTTTCAGAACCGGTACTGAGATTTCCGGTACTAGCTCGGAACCGGGAATTCCCGGTGCTTTCGGTACTGAGTTATGTTGTTCGAGATTTCACTAATTTTCGCTATAATATAATGAACACTGCCGTCATCCCTCGTGTATGTTTTTTTTTCTTTACGGGTTGCTATTCAAACCGCTCTTTTACAGTTAGCGATTTTCTTTTGGTCACATTTTCAATGGTTTATGAGGCCTTATTCCCAAAACGCGCGAATTTCACGAAATGCTTCGTTATATTCGAAGGCTATGGCGATAATACTTAGTTTTTTCAAATCTACTATTGATGCATAGGTATAATATTTTAATCATTTCTTTATCTAGACGCCCATTGGAGCAAATATTACATTTTAACGAGTAAAATATGAAAAAAATTGGTTGTCTTGGAAGGCCTTTCTGGATTTTCCAGTTAGATGTACCGTTCATTTCAAAACTACGCAAAAAATGTAACAATTCTTATTCAATTTGAATAAAGTTCAATTGAGTATATCATGTCCGAGACGGCCATGGAAATAAAAATCGAAGATTCATCTTGGATAATAGACAAAATATGTATGTATGTATGTAAACACTTTATTGTACACTAGCCTTTTCCCGCGGCTTCGCCCGCGTACTATAAGTACTCAAAAAGGATACGATACCCATGTTGATTTTCGGACTTTTAAGGGTTGAATTTTCAAAAAACCTGAAACACTCATTTATCGTTAGGAATACTCCTGTGAAGTTTCAAATAAAATAGTCTAACAAATCTTGATTCGCCGTACAAATTTTGGACCCCCATTTTACGCCCTTAAGGGGTGAATTTTGAAAAATCCTTTCTTAGTGCATCCCTAGACCTTATAAGGAACCTACGTGCCAAATTTGGAATCTCTAGAACCAGCGGTTTGGGCTGTGCGTTGATATGTCAGTCAGTCAGTCGATCAGTCAGTCAGTCAGTCAGTCAGTCAGTCAGTCAGTCAGTTTCTGCTTTTATATATTTAGATAAAGATAAAACAGGACAAAATACAGTCATAACAAAAGAAAATACAACGTACAAAGGCGAACTTATCCCTGTAAGGGATCTCTTCTTCTCTTCTTCAGCTAACCTTCAACGCAACAACAAAATCCCTTCTGATTATATGCCAGTTTTTTGATAAACAGTTATATTTCATTTTTTCCACAAAAATCCTATAAATATTTTGCCCTGAAAAATATTACCATAGCAAAGTTGCAATATTTCTATAACGGTAATAAAAATGTTGACCAACTTCTTTTTTATATTTTTTTCTATAAGTAGTAGTAAATCGTATTTTTTTTTATTACTAATACTTCAAACTATCTTATAAATAGCATTTTATGCGGCATTTTTCATTAGACTTTTTCGACCTTTTAGGGAATAAGGAGCAACCTGTTATATATTCGTAAGTAAGTAAAAGTAGGGAAAGTAGAAAGTAAGTAAATAACAAATAATAAAGAAAGTTTAAAGGCGAATTTATCCCTTAGCTACTGGTGGATCGGAGTATTTTTTCACGGACCAGTAGATAGTAGTACGTATATACCGAAAATCCTGCGGAGGAAGCGGTTCATGTAGACTTGAAGCCTTCGTGAAATATCTTTTGTGACTTTCCACGTCTCATACCCATATAGAAACACGGTTTTTACCGTTTCAACACTTCAACATCCTCTGTGCGAAAAGCAACGGCAAGATACTTGCACCAAATTTCCTGGATTTTCTGGGTGTTCACTTCCCGTCGTCATCGCTTCTCCTCGAAGATCGTCAAATTTGGCTTGCATCTTGCATATCAGCGCCTGTGTGGCTTAGTAGGAAAAGTTCATTGGTAAAGTCCAAATCTTCTAAAACCTTTGAGAGGCCTCAGCCCATGCCGCGGCGTTTTTGCTTTCGTGTGATGCCATCAAGGGCAACAAGGAAAAGGAGGGAGAGAAGACCCCTTGTCGCACACCCGCGTTCACTAGAATATCCTCCGAAACAAGGCTACGAGGTCACGCTACAAAAATATTTCTTAGATTGCGTTTATGAGGTTGGATTTTTTTTTAGGGAATACCAATATCATGCAGACGGCCCTAGATACAAGCCCACCTTAGCGTATCAAAGGCTTTTTCGAAATCTTAATCTATTTTTGACATTCATTAAAGACAACTGACTTTAGACTTTTTTTTTAGTTCGTTTGTACATCGACATAACAATATCTACAAAAGTACACATAGAGATACCGTCACGTTACATGTGACGTGACACTAACACTATACACGTTGATATACTTATAAGAAGCAACCGAACGAAGAGTAATGTGATGTGATGAGATAAAAACTGAAGGGACTGTGTGAAAAATGATAGGATTTCGGCATTAAAATAATATAGTTAGTCTATCGCATTGATGTATCACAAATAATTGCAACAAACAATGATCCATACGTTTTCAAAGGATCACAATAATATCACTGGAAAATTTCACACTACGTGTAAAAAAAATCCTTCCTCCAGTACCGAAAAGAACCGAGAACCGGGATTTTCATTTGTCGGTACCGGTTCTGACTGAGTTGTAAATTCCCGGGATTTCCCGGGACCATTCCCTAACTGGCAGCTATGAAGCGGTTGAAACAAAAGCACACTTATGTATGCACAATGTATCATTCTTATCAAAAGCTCTGTTAGAGCTTATTAGTGTAGGAGTTTGTTTAAGTCTGCTTGCTTGTAGCTGATAAGATAGGTGCACGCGTGCATTTAGAAGAAGTTTTATAAAACCGTTTTAGAAAGAATCAAAAGTAACTAAGGAAGGAAATTATAACTAATTACCTGTTACAAATATAACAACAGGTGCCATTTTTAGGGATCCGTACCTCGAAAGGAAAAAACGGAGCCCTTATAGGATCACTTTGTTGTCCGTCCGTCCGTCCGTCCGTGAGTCTGTCTGTCAAGACCCTTTTTCTCAGGAACGCGTGGAGGTATCAAGCTGAAATTTATATCAAATACTCAGGTCTACTGTCCCTTGGAGCTGTGAAAAAATCAAACTTCTAAGCCAACGCAATAAAAAGATACAGCCGTTTATGCCGCAAATTTTCGAATCCCGCAAGGGAATCAAAACCTACAGGGTACTTCCCGTGAACGCAGAATCTTGAAATTTGGTACGAAGCAACATCTTATAGCACAGATAAATTAAAAATTGCGAAAACAGTAAATTTTTAGTTACATCATATAATCAAAATATTATTAATAATTTTAAAGTTGCTACCCCTATAGGGGTTGCTACAGGTCTGTACGGAATCCTCGGTGCGCGAGTCCGACTCACACTTGCCCGATTTTTTTTCTTCGTTGCTAAGGCTCTTGTATGTACAGTGGACGCCAAACTCCGTTGTAATAAGGTGCAAAAGTGTAAACATATCTTTGACGTCGACTGTACCTACAGTTATTAAATACTTAGGTTATAAATAAAATGCGGTACTTTAAAGTCTGAGTACGCGTCTGTAAAACACTAGATAAACTCCATATCCAGAGTTATTCAACTGTAATTAGCTCGAAATCGCAGGCATTATTCCTTATAAGAGCGTGAAACTAAAATAAAACCACACGAATACCGTCTGAGGATTTATTCTATAAATAAATATTGCCGACATAATGGATTCCCTACTAATTAATGTAGCATCGCCATTCGGATCTCTTCTTTGTAGGATGCTGGAGATTCCGGCGGTAGATGGTATTGTGATATAAAAATATTATACGTATTTAAATGTAATCGTAGTTACATCGGGAGCTTAGGTATTTATATGGATGAAATATTACATGGAAGTTTTACTTTTTCATATATCTATTCTAAGTATGTACGTATTATATTTAAGTGTGAATATTATACCAAAAAACACATTAGCATTATGTAGATGAAATAAGTTTTTATGGAACCTCAATAATTAGTTAAAATTGTGGCAAACCTATAATGGCTATAATTAAACCTAGTATTTGAAATTGTTACCCCCGGATTGAAAGCCGGGTGTCTTACCGCCAGGCTACCAACGCTTACTTCTAGTAAGTCTCTTCGATAAGTCCAGTGTAAAGTGATTCCTAAATGGCTCAACAGTTTAAGGCGGCTTTCACACTGCTGCGGTTTGCGCATGCGGCGCCGGAGCGCGAGCGAAATAGACAGCGCTGTCACGCTTGCACACCGTCGCCGCACCCGGGTGCGGCGCCAGTGTGATAATCGCCTAAGTCCTTAAGGCCCTGTTACACTTTACTTTTTTTAGTGTGCTAACTAGCATCCTAATTAGGATCCTAACTAGTTTTCATAGTAAATTTACTTCCTAAATGCGTTTAGACTTGACTAAATTTAGAAACTAAATCATTTAGGAAGCTAACTAGGACAAGTGTAACAGGCCTTTTAACCGTACGTATACGTATATTTTAAAGTGAGAATGTACCGCGGCATGCACATCGTCACACACAACACACAACATACCATACCATTAGGGTGGTGACCGATGGAGTGTAAATCCGCTCCTTGCCGCTTTTGTCCAAACGTTTAATAGAGTGACCCGGGGGGTAGACGATTATGTTGAATTGTTACCATTGTTATTTGGATTTGACTATGAACATTTTGAAGGGGTTTTGTAGTGACATAGGGTAATGACGCCGCGCCGTGTTGAACAAGTTATAAGCGGCACCGGTGATAGAATGATAAGAAATAAGAATATTATTAGCATTCTAATAATACTATTAGTTAAGAAATAAGAATATTATTAGAATCTTGTCCATTAAACGCCACTCTAGTGGCAAACCTACCCGTTAGGCGAAACTTATTTACACTAGTTTTTTTTTTCGAGACCTTATAGGATTATAGTTATAGAATAAGATGCTATTGGCTTAAAATACCTAAGATCAACGAGCTTGATTGTATATCCCGCAACGTCTGCATAGTAATGTAGATATATGCTAGATTTAGGTGTAAAGGGCATGCATTATCAACAATTAGTAAAAAAATACATATGTTGCGAAGTTCATTTATAAAACGATTTGTTCATCATTGAATTATGCACCTAAAACGTATGTATGTATACGTTAGGCTACAAAAATGCATACCAACTCATGAATGAATTCATTTTTATATTGAGTATGTAATTCTGCAGCTGATGATATGATAGTACAGCAAAACACAGCATTTCGAGCTGATACCGTAGGGTAGGCCGTTGTTACCTATAATGAAATTGCAAAAAAACTGCTTGTAGTTCCCTAACCTAATTCATCATTGGTTAATGAACCAATCTGCTATCATGCAATCTGATATTATTAAATAGACTAAATGCACGCTCCAGAAGCGCCAGTCGCCTGTCCCGAAATGGCTGTCTTAACGACATCATCCGTCGGGCTCTAGTCAGCGTCAAAAACGTGCCAGTCACACTGGAGCCCATCGGCTTCACCCAAGATGACGGTAAAAGGCCTGACGGTTTGACACTCGTACCGTGGCAACAGGGGCGGCCCTTAATCTGGGACGCAACATGCGTCGACACCCTAGCTCCCCGTCTCACCTCGGTACGACTTCGTTGAGGGCATCAGGCAGTGCGGCCGCTGCTGCTGATACCACAAAACGCCGCAAATACGCGTCTTTAGGCAATGGGATACGTATTTGCGGCGTTTGCCGTAGATACCCTGGGACCCTGGGGGCCAGAAGCTCTAAAGCTTTTCAAAAAGCTCTCATATATGCTCACCCGCTCCATCGGTGACCGTTGGGCTGGCTCCTTCCTCGCTCAGCGCATTGGCATTGCCATTCAGCGAGGTAACGGATAGGGGATATTTTAAGTCAGGGCCCATAGGTAGCTTATGTTAGTTTTTATTTATTTAATTTAGTATGTTTTAGTTTTTAGTAAGTATGTATAAGCATTGTTTCAATAGTAAGTTCAACATAATAAAGTTAATATTTTAAGTATGAATTACTACACAATAGACTAAAAAGTCATTTCTTCACAAACATTTAAATCGCACAAAACCTACACCTGGGTCCACCCTAATCTGCATCGCTCGCACCTATCTCGCGAGTCTCCTCTAAGCGTAAACAGTTAAAATCCACGCCGCGATCGCCGCGCACGCGCCGACGCTGTTGCCGACGCGCGAACCAAATTCGAATTTCAAACTTCTAATTTGAATTTCGAAGTTTTTTTAAAGAGAGAGACAGTTTAAGTGCCAGTGTTTTTGTGGTTTGTGTTTTTACGTTCCTAACCCAACTTGGTTTACGGAATAATTGAGTTATGTTGTGTTACGGTGCAGATCGGCGTTGACAACAATTGTCAAGCTGTCATTTGGCAAGCTCTAGTTTCTTGACAGGCTACCGTATTGTCTAATTGACATTTCTATGCTCTCGTGCGCGGTTACATACAAATTCGTTGTGACACAGTGATTAATTTTATGCGTTACTTGCCTAATTGATTAGGTAACGGACGGGTTGGAAGATTAAAACATGCACCGATCATGTTGTACTTGTTTTGGAGATTAGTCTGAATTTGGTAACATTTTCGGCGAATCCGCGATATTACTGAGTCATGAAATATTTTATTTGGCGACCGTTACTTTTAAACACATAATAGTATATTGTTGAAGAGGCTGGAAAACCGCTTAAAGATTGACGAGTGAGTTTGGAGGCCGACCCGTCAGGGGAGGCCCTCGAAAATATCTTCAGCGTTTTCGGCCGAGGCAGTCCCTGAATGCATTCACGACTACCTACTGTGAGGAAATATAATTTTAACATTGTTTGACGTGCCTCCATTGTAGAATTAAAGCTCAATGAATTGGAATATATACTTAATTATTTAATCCTTAAAAGACATACAATCAATCAGTAAACAACCCCATCAGCAGCATTTCATTTATCCAGAAACATAACCTTCATACCTGCTTCCAGGGCGTTACAGCCTTCACTCCTACTTCAGGACAATGAAAAAAGATTACTTTGTATAGAAACTTGAAACTTTCTATACAAGCTGACATGTTTAACGGTACTTGTGTGCGTATAAAAACCGTTAGATATATACAACTGGAAAATAGTGCCTAGAACATGTAATTGTTTGTCATACGTACCTTGTTAATGCATTCTTCGATTTATAAACAAACAAACATTTTTATTTATGTATCACAGTTTAATTTTGTTTTTGCTTGCGCAGCTTAGATAGATAGATAGTTTTTAGGGTTCCGTACCTCGAAAGGAAAAAACGGAACCCTTATAGGATCACTTTGTTGTCCGTCCGTCCGTCCGTCCGTCTGTCAAGATCCTTTTTCTCATGAACGCGTGGAGGTATCAAGCTGAAATTTATATCAAATGCTCAAGTCTACTGTCCCTTGGAGCTGTGAAAAAATCAAACTTCTAAGCCAACGCGATCAAAAGATACAGCCGTTTATGCCGCAAATATTCGAAACTCGCAAGGGAATCAAAACCTACAGGGTACTTCCCGTGAACTCAGAATCTTGAAACTTGGTACGAAGCAAGGTCTTATAGCACAGATAAAGGAAAAATTGCGAAAGCCGTAAATTTTTAGTTACATCATATAATAAAAGTATTTTTAATAATTTTAACGTTACTACCCCTATATATATATATACCTACAGGTTTGTACGGAACCCTCGGTGCGCCAGTCCGACTCGCACTTGGCCGGTTTTTTTTTAAATTAATCAGTCGGATAAACTAATATAATTCAAACGCTTTATTCTTTACACAAATGAATACAGATTAAAAACAACAAAACTTAAAAGATTTTTCAATAATAATAATAAAATAGTTTTTTAATTTTAATTCTGTAAAGGATAATAATAATTTTACACGAAGATTATAGCTACTGTCATCTAAATGTGGTATTTTTTTAAATCCTACGGTTTTTTTTCAACGCAAACAGTTCGCATTGCGCCCTAATCAAGTCTCGCCTTAGTATTTATATTGCAAAAACGTCAATTAATAGTCCAGTGATACCGTCCCGGCGCGCCTGAAACGTACATGTAACTGTGCTCCTATAAAAGGCTCGGGATTTACTGGCTCGACTTACTGGCTCGAGTGGCTCGTGCCGGCCTATTTCCGTGCTCGAGCCAAATGGGATGAATTTAGACCTAATTTAATTGGAATTGCAGATATCGTGTTACTAATACAATGTGGACATAGGAATGTCTTCATCTTACGGACTGCCAGATTAATATGTTTTTAGACGTAGGTACAGTTAGCAAAAATATAAGAACATACAAATATTCACAAACAAAATCGATAGGTACACATTACAGCAATATTGTCATAAAGATTCATTAAGCAACTAATCATGTGATAAACAGAAAATGTAAGTACCATTTTCCTGAAAACAACACACATGTGTTAAGTACAATTAATTGTAAACCTTAGGTAAACTAGACTCCCGAAGGTTAATTGGAAATAAATAATTAGTAAGTACACAGCTATTATGGTCACCTTAAGGTAACATGTGGTCAACCATGATGATAGGTTAGACCGATTAAGTCATTTTTATCTTGTTTTTATCTTGCGATCTGGTTATTTTTTCCAAAGCAGTTTGAGTTTAATGAAACTTGGCATCATTAAAAACTGGAATTTATCAGATCAAAGTCTAGTATGGCATGTAATATTCGAAATTATCAATAGGTACATCTACATCAACGTCATATGCTTAATGCTTGCTTAGTTAAATGTATATTGACGCGAGAAGATAAAAAAATGTTTAATTAGGTACCTATCATGTTTAAAAATAAAGGAAAAGTAGAAAAAAAAACACACGTACATTGTGATAACGTTAGTATAGCAGGTTCTGCTTAATACAAAATTCATTGTAGGTACCTATCCAGTGACGACGCGTCCATAGAATACGATTCCCGTCGGCTTGCCTAATTTTCACGCACCTGAACAGTTTTCCACAGCTCATGAAGAAATTTTAAGCCAAATTACGCACCGGCTACGGCTTACCTACGAAAATTCTCACCCACTGGCAGTGGGTAAAAATTTCTGAAATCGCCAATATTTAGCCGAAACATTGTATATTTGCTGTTACTGAATAAATTCGGCTCGCAATGTTTTCAGAGTGTCGTCGCATTATAGGTATTTTTGACCAATCGGCTAAAAAACCGAATAACAGGAAAAAAATTTGATGTTGACGTTCTTCTGTTTTCTATATACAGTCAGCAGCAGAAGTAGCTAAGCGGGTGAGGTGTTCAAAATGAGCTTGACTTTATTGTTAAGAGAATAAGAACGTGTGAAGGTCATTCTGAACACCTCGCCCGCTTAGCTACTTCTGCTGCTAACTGTACTTTAGTGTTCACAGTGTACTACGCTTCTTAAAAGGTTGTACAGGTTAACGCTATTGACACGTAATCGAGTTCAAGTATCGAACCTTGTATGCATTCAGCAAGTTCGTGGAGTGTTTGCCCAAAAATTTCACTGCACTCGACAACCGCCCACATGCAGCCAATACTACGTTTGTCACTCAGTTCATCGAAAAGAATATGTTTAAAAAAGTTGTCATTGAAATAAACGATTTTTGTTTTTCACAGAAGGTTTAATTTCTAATGACGAATTATCGGCGGTTAGATCTTTCTTTTCTAGACTAAATAAATCATTTGAACTATGATTTCCTATCGATACATGATCAGTCGATCAGAAGCAAATAAGAAAGGAAGC
Source organism: Pammene aurita (assembly GCA_947086415.1). Taxonomy (NCBI): domain Eukaryota; kingdom Metazoa; phylum Arthropoda; class Insecta; order Lepidoptera; family Tortricidae; genus Pammene; species Pammene aurita. Next base: position 8,551,320 of record OX352307.1, read on the forward strand.
GTCAAGCGTTACTACTCAATAAACGTAGTATACAGGTGTTTTTTTCAATAACTAGCCATATAGTGCGAGGTGATTTGGTAGGCCATACTAAACAACTTTACTATGGGGATAACTCCGAAATCTCAGAACATTTTTTGACTGTTTCATACATTTCGGCCAAACAGACGTTGACGTTTTCTATGGGAAAGCCAACCTTTTTTTTGGGATTTCGGGGTTGGTCCCATAGAAAAAGTTGTTTATTATGACTTACCTAATCACATCCCACAATATGGCTAGTTGTTGAAAAAACATCATGTAGATAGAAAAGGATTGATCGATAATCAGTATTCAACCAACATAGCCAAGACAATTGTTTATGTACAAAGTCGATCAAAAGTGAAAAATGTATCAGAGTGACAGATGCGAACGTTTAAGTATACATTTCCGTTGTCGATAAACGATTGTTACTTAGTTAGATTCCGAGTACCTATTTACGCCTTGCTCTCACCGATAATCATTCGCAATGATAATTTCGTTATTTTCAAAAGTTACTCGTATACTTTAATTGGTTGATAAAATTCCCTTAAAATAATCTGTTCAGCACATAATCCACCATACCATAAACAGAGTCAGACATAAACATAACTTACAAGCAGATAACTGTTTAGGTATTCGTCATTCCTCTGATATTCAACTCAGTTGACAAATGCCTCATGTTCCTGTAGAACTGGGCAGGTATCTGGGCTAATGATAAAACAACAATTGATATGTTGGTTCAGTCAAGTTTCACGTGATTAACTGCACCTGCCCGAGCTTGTTGCTCCACTGGATTCTGTTTAATTCTGTGAATTTTAAGAGTACTATATAATCTTAATAGGGTTTTGTATTTATTGACAGGCAGTTTATGTTTCATGTGTTTTTGTGTGACTTTAAGTTTTGGTCACAGCAAAGTATAAAAAGGATTCAACATGCATGCTTTAGTTTAGTCTTATCTGCAATTTTCGAACAATTATGATGATGATACTTATTAGAGTTTTGTATTTATTGACAGATAGTTTATGTTTCATGTGTAATTTTAAGTTTTAATCACAGCAAAGAACCTATAAAAAGGATTCAACATGCATGCTTTAGTTTTTTCTTATCTGCAATTTTCGAACAATTCTATATACATTATCAAACTACTACCAGGGCCACTTATGCCTATTTGCATGGTTATATTGGCGCAAAAATGTTTCCGCGTAAGGAAGAGACGTAATATAAATATAAAAATATATCTACAAATACAACTAAGCAGTTGAATTACTTCAGAATTATTTCATTTCGTGCGTTACTTTCGTTGTCGCCGTCATTCAGCAGTACAACAATTAAAAGTTCACGCCAATTTCGGCATAATATTAGTGAAATTATGTTGCAAAACGTATGTTGTCTCATTGTGTAGCCATGGACTGTGAAATTCGAGTATTGTACGCCTACGCCTCTTGCGGCGCGGGGGCTATGTTTTCTCTCATGTTAATTTATGATAACTCAATTTAAATTGCATTGATGTTTTCTCAAAACCGATCTTGCGTGCAACGCATATGGAGATTCGCAAACGTCGGCCAGACACATTTGACAGGCAAAACTATTTGTAATCATATAGCTTTTCTCCGCTGCCGATTCTAAGCTTTCAAATTATTCACAAATCAAACATTATATGTCCTCGAATATTCTTGTGGACACTTTTACTACTTTTAGAATTATTGTTCTACAGCCAAACACCGCCTTGTCACCAGCGTCTTAAGTGTATTTTTCCATAAATGTCACGCCTTTGTCGGTCGGATCTTTGTCTCTATTTTGGTGCGGAACTCCAATGGCGCCCAATAAAACGTCAATTTCGATATCCGTTCTACTGATGTTTATTTTAGTTTGGCTATTAACATTGATTCGCTGCGAAAGTTGCATCTTACTTTAGATCTTCACTTGTTTAATTTATTCATTAGCGCTGTGTGAATTCTCGTTTTGTAATCGAAGTCATTTATGTAATTTGGACGTCTTTATTTACCGAAACGCGATGCGTTTGTTAGGTACTGTAATCAAATGCCTTGCCTTTATTTGACATCTAGTTTTCGTAATAGAGCTACTTAATTTAGTAATTGATGTTTGGAACATAAATAAATAAATATAATGGGCTAATCTTACACTAATTAACCACAGTAAATTCAATAAGGCATGTTAGCTCACCTAATGAGGAAAAACTTTGATGGAATAATCCGTGTATAGCCGTATTTTGGTATATTCGTAGGTAAAGGTGTCTTAAACAACATACTAATAGTACTTTATTCCCCTATTCGGCAGTTAGTAGTCTTCGTTATAGGTATATATTTACTTAGTTATGCAGGATTATCTACTGTGCAAATTAATTTGTGATTTTTTATTATCGGGCGATGTTGCATTTGCTCAGATAAAATCAAATGCAAATATCACTAGAATTACTGGTTCATTGTAGCTGTCAAAAACTGGTTTCATTCATGATAACCAATATTTCATCTTTGTTTACGTCTGCGATGTCACCATTTAGCTTCAATTTTTAAGCGATAATATATTTTTTAATTTTTACTTACTTAAAAGTGAGTAAGTAATTAATTTCAAGTTAAGTAACTAAAATTCATTCTTGTAAACTCCGCCGTAATCATTTTGTATTAATAAGTATACAATGTAAAAAATCGAATACTGGGCCTGATTCGACATCGCATAACTGACAGTCGCTTGCGAGACAACTATGATATCACACTTTTGTGACAGTTGAAGTTTGGGGTGGAATCACTCAAGAGTGATATCTAAAATGATGGCGATAGCTACAGACAAAACGCTCTAGCGAGACCTACTGATAGCTTGACAGTTAGGTGTGGACAGATGGATATTACTCTATCCACTAGCGATACAAGTGTGACATCCACGTCTCACAGTTTGGCATGTCGAATCGGGGCGTGGACAGATGGATATTACTCTATCCACTAGCGATACAAGTGTGACATCCACGTCTCACAGTTTGGCATGTCGAATCGGGGCGTGGACAGATGGATATTACTCTATCCACTAGCGATACAAGTGTGACATCCACGTCTCACAGTTTGGCATGTCGAACCGAGGCCCTGGTAGATAACATTTTTATTCAGCGACCAGCCTGTTGTTAATTTGTGTAGCCTTAGGTTTGTTTAACGGTTCCTACATTTTAAAATAATGTTTTACAAGTATGTAAATACCTAGGTATAAGATTTTCCACCACAACACAATCAACACAGTAACAATACATTTGACATTTGCCATACCCCACGGGCGATGTGAAGGATAACGAGTCAGAATTACTGATATTACTGTTGTACATCGATCCATTGCATTGTCTTACGTTTGTCGTCTTATACTCTTCTAAAAGGACTTATGACATTTAGATATGTCATATGACATAGTCATGATCGTCGTATGAAAATACGTATATGCTAATCCAGCAGGTGTTGCGATGACGATTAGCATTTAAATGACGAGTGTATAAACATAAACACAGTACCTCAGATATAATAAGTACCATCGCGATGTATTTTTTTTTTCTTCGAGGGAAACCTACACTTATTCTAATCGAAGAGTGGATAAATAGAGTAGAAGGCATGCATGACCCAAGCGAATAGTTGCGCAATTTATTGAAGTGATAATGATAATGGAGTCCGTAGTTTTTTCTTGCACAAGACAAGATACAGTGTAAAAAAAACCGAGACTTCCGAAATTTTAACATCGTAGGTATAACGCTTCACTCGAATCAACACTGTCGGATCTTAAACCCCTGTAGAGTGAAATGTTAGTCATCAATCATAGTTAGGTAGGGCATACTGAACAACTTTTACTATGGGACCAACTCCGAAATCGCGAAAAATTTTTTTGGCATATCCATAGAAAACGGCAACATCTGATCAGCCGATTTTCGCGATTTCGGAGTTGGTCCCATAGTAAAAGTTGTTCAGTATGGCCTACCTAATCACCTCGATCAATATGAACGGTGATTAATATTTCAGCCTGTATAACTATCTCGATAATAAACATACCAATAATACTCATTATTTGCATTAGTAATGATATTCTAATGTGAGATTAATCAACCGACATCAAGATTTCGAAGGAGGAGGTTATCAAGTCGTCGGGATCATTGTTTTTTTTTTTGCTATTTTTTTTGTATGTTCACCGATTATTCGAAGATGGCTGGACGCTGGACCGATTTGGAAAATTCTTTTTTTGCTTAAAAGAGTATACTTCACAGTTGATCCCATTACAATGGTTACAACCAGGTCAGGATCTAATGATGGGATCCTGGAGAAATCGAAGGAACTCTTCAACTGTTATAGGCAAACCTATAGTGATTTGAGTATTTTTTACAGCAGTTCGAGCATTTGCTTTTGGAAAGGTGGATGCTAAGTGAAGTCGGTTATTTTTGTTTTATTGAAGATTCTCGTAAATGAGACGGGTGATTAGCCCAGAGGGTTAAGCTATATTAAAATCAAGTTTCCGCTAAAGGAAACGATTATCATATCCTGAAAAGGAAGGCGCGTTCTAACTACAGCTTCCGAAATCAGTAGCATAACAAGGCAACAACTCAACCCTGTAGTGGCTATAGCAGTACCATATTAATTTAAATATGTATGTAAACTTTATTTTACAAAAGAAAACCTTATAGTACAAAAGGCAGACTAAATTCCATAAGGCATTCTCTATACTAGTCAACCTTAAGGCAAAGCAGAGAGATTGTGGGCGGTGCTACAAACGGGCAAGTAAAAAGAAAAATACATGTTCTAATTTAAATAACTAACCTGCAGCTAAAAATAGAGGGATGCATCATTTGCGAATCGTGATAATATTATTAAACAAACTTAATTCCTTGGGACTGGGCAGGGCATCTCTGCCGGATGCATCCGGAACGCCGGAACTAGCCACTGAATGGGTTCCACAGGATGGACATCGAGGCAGAGGAACACCAAGACGGAGATGGCGGCATGATCTGGACACGTATAGTAAAGAATGGCGCGATGGACAGGAAAACATGGTGGAAAAGAGATGAGGCCTTTGCCCAGCAGTGGGACACACTACCAGGCTAACAAAAAAAATCCTTTGTACCCGACTGCGACTTGTTATCTTGCAAACTACGCGAACTTAATGTGGTTTTCCAACGTTTCTGTGAAAGCCACATTTAAATTTTATTATTTGTTACTATTGTGCGTTCCTATGTAACATTTCTAACAATTACTGTTATCTACTTTTCTTTTTTTGTTAAATAAGTACTTCTCTATAATAAGTATGCAAATTTATCAGCGCATTAGATTCCTACTGTAATGCTGTTAAATTTTGTTCTAATATAATTTTTAAGAAAAAAAAACCGACTTCAATGGGGGTAGCCGGTGAAGGATTATTGTAGATGGTGCACTTAGATTCCATACAATGAAATAACTTGCTTAAAAAACGCAGCGGAGAGGACAAATCGCCAAACGTGAACTATGCGTCGTTGAAGAGTTCCGTTCTGATTATCATCAGCAGTTCCACTTCATCAAATGTCACTCTTTTGAATAAAAATGCTTGATTTGTTGATAAAAATACAAAAGTCACTTTATGTATGCCTTTAAGATTTGAGGAATTCCCTCGATTCCTCGTGGAACTCATCATCAGAACTTGAGCTTGACGAAAATTGGTCCTGACAATCTAACTTGCTTAGCAAACATAGCGAAGAGGAAGAATCGCCAAACATGAACTATGCGTCGTTGAAGAGTTCCGTTCTGTTCATCATCAGCAGTTCCACTTCATCAAATGTCACTCTTTTGAATGAAAATGCTTGATTTGTTGATAAAAATACAAAAATCACTATGTGTAAGCCCTTAAGATTTGAGGAGTTCCCTCGATTCTTCATGGATCCCATCATCAGAACTTGAGCTTGACGAACATTTGTTCTGACAATTAAACTTGCTAAACAAACACAGCGAAGAGGACGAATCGCCAAACGTGAACTATGCGTCGTTGAAGAGTTCCGTTCTGATCATCATCAGCAGTTCTACTTCATCAAATGTCACTGTTTTGAATGAAAATGATGGTTTTGTTGATAAAAATATAAAAATCACTATATGTATGCCTTTAAGATTTGAGGAGTTCCCTCGATTCCTCATTGGATCCCATCATCAGAACTGCGTTTTGACAAAAACGGGACCAATCTGTATATATATACTTACAATCAAAAAAAGAATTTTCAAAATCGGTTCAGACATGACGGAGTTATGGAGTAACAAACATAAAAAATAAAAAACAAAAAAAAAAAAACATACACGCCGAATTGAGAACCTCCTCTTTTCAAATCTTGAAGTCGGTTAAAAATAAAAAGTCGCGTTATAAATACAGGGAAAAGCTAAGTTCATATATATTATCTTGTGCTAATGACGGCGATGCTCGATCGAAGGAATTATAGATCGTCCCCGTGTCGTCTCCGTGTCGTGCCCTTCCCTACCAATGTAAACTAACCGCAAACCCACGCTTGTCGTTAATTTAATGCATCCTCATGATAATAAACGGTAATATTTTTTATTGTATTATTTATGATTTTCAACGATAATTAATTCTTAGAAGTCGTGATCGCGGTCGGCTCAATCGTGTTAGGCTCAAATTTAATTATTGATTAGCTGATAAAATTTAATAATATAAAATTATGATAATTAAGTTAGTTTAATCGGGTTCCCTTATAATTGTATAATCTAACTGAATTTAATGGTCAATTTAATAAGGTAATGTTCATCCTACTAGCTACTAACTTCATCACCTGTGTTTAGATTCTTCGAATATTGCGATCAGTTTCATTTTCAATTGACTTCAAGATTTCGACGGAGGAGGTTGTCAATTCGTCGGGATCTTTGTTTTTGCATTTTTTTTTATGTATGTTGTTCATCGATTATTCGAAAACGGCTGGACCGATTTGGAAAAATCTTTTTTTGTTTGAAAGAGTACACTTCACAGTTGGTCCCGTTGTCATCAGGTCAGGATCTGATAATCCTAGAGAAATGTGTGTGTATAATATTTGAAATCACTATTGATTTGAGTATTTTTAACCGTAGCTCGGGCATTTGCTTTTGGATAGGTAGAGGCTAAGTAAAGTCGGTTCTTTTTTGTTTAAAATTATCATTGATTCATGTCCATTATTTTTAATAGAGCTTTTTACATATTTTGTTTGTTTCTTGCATTTTGTGACATACTCGGTTTTTTTGCACGTTTGTCTTTTGTTCCTAGAGACTTTTCTAATGAGTCCTATCTCCGTGTAGTTGCTTAGGTAACCATCCGACTGCATCATCAGATCAGCTCCGAGCTATTTTATTGTCATATTGTTTGTCATTTACTGAAGTATACCAAATTTTCGTAAAACAGTGATAAATTTAACTTACAAGATTTTAATCACCAACAGTCAGAGCCCAATCAAACCCTAATAATAGTACATTACTTACCAAGGGCTGTAAAAGAAAGAAAGCCCGAAATCGCAGGTATTTGGGACCCAAGCCGCAGGCGAGGGTTGTAAATATGCGATAGAGGGCTTTCTTTTTTACTGCCCGTGGTGAGTACACAATTTTACGTCTCCACCTGGCCATAATGCGAGTTTTACCGTACGCGTAGCGTGCGGTAATACTCACATTATGGCCAGGTGTGACGTAAAATATAATATTCATTATTTAATAGCAACACCATTAGTATTCAACGTATGAGCGTAAAATCTGTCGGCATTGTCGGACAGCCGTTGCATAAATTATTCCACCCAATGCCTGGCCTGTACCAAGATATCGAAATTCGAATATTGACTATCTGCCTCCCTATCGCTCTTGCTATTCAAGAGATGGAGAGGCCGATATAAGAATAAACGATGTGGTTCGCGGTAAGCCTGTTTTGCTCCGCTCGCACCAAGGACTTCGAACGAATTTTACGAGAACTTTGCCGTTGGTCGTATATTTAGTGAGGTTTGGAATTTGGGCTGGAACTTTAGGGTTATTGGCATTAAATGAAATAAATACAATGTTATTGCTATTTGATCGTCCATAAGAATTTCGATACTAAAAATAACTGGTACCTATTTCTGGTTTACAAAAGTGTGGCTTTAGGATGGATAAAAAATATTTAGGATAAAAGTCATTCGTTATGAAATTCACAATAAAATATTAAATTGTAAACAAATGAAGGACCTAAATATGACTATCACCAACTTTAAATTCCCCATGGGAATCGACGTACACATACCTCGGTTCAAAATACGTAAACACGTACAAAATACGTATACGTAACGTCAAAAACTTTTGGTTTTTCTGTATGTGATTAATGTCATACTTGTATTCACCATTGGTTTTAGTTACATACTCCTCGTGGTAGGCTGATAAGAACTCATCGTCGTATGTTTTCTAGTTAGACATTATGTAACTTATGGCTATGAATAGATGAACATGATAACATAACTGACCTTGAAGCTTGATGATTGGCCGTTGGTAACTTTCTTGTTTAAATAAATACGTAAAGGACAGTAAAAACGGGTCACAATTTATAGTAAACTAGCTTTTGCCCGCGGCTTCGCTCGCGTTAAATTACACAAACTTCCACCCCCCCATTTTAGGGAAGTGGGGGGGTTAGAGAGAGACAAAAAGTAGCCTATGTCACTCTCCATTCCTTCAACTATCTCTACTTAAAAAATCACGTCAATTCGTCGCCCCGTTTTGCCATGAAAGACGGACAAACAAACAAACACACATATACACTTTCCCATTTATAATATTAGTAAGTATGTTTGTATGTATGTATCACTTTATTGCACATAAACAAGTAGGTATAACATAAAAAACAACAGTAACATACATAAAAGATTTGCACAAAGGCGAGCTTATCCCTGATAGGGATTTCTTCCAGCCAACAAGATTAAATACAAATGGTGAAAGACAAACTATGTACAAAAGATACAAATAAAAAGTTCCAAAACACATAAAGTAAACACTAATATATATATAGGTACATTCATGTACCATACAAATACTTCAACTACATGCATAATAATATATTATACATTAATATACACATATATATATATATATATATATATATAATATTCAATTCGCAAAAAACATTAAGAGTCCACTATAGCCACAACTTTTCCTTTTCAATTTTTAGCTTCAATTTCTCCTTGAGTGAGGAAACAGACTGCGACTTTCTTACATCCACTGGCAACTCATTCCACAATTTTTTTGGCGGAATGGCTAGAGAGAGATTTGTACTAGACCGCAAGCGATGGTCGCTAATACTAGCCAAATAATTAAATCTTTCCGACAGATACGGAGGACATGCAGGATTAAATAACACGTTGAAGAGCAATGACAGAACATGTACATCCCTACGACGGCGAATCGAAAGCCAACCAAGTTGAGAACGGGAGGCGGACACATGATCAAACTTACGCAACCCAAATATGTACTTGATGCAGGCATTTTGCAGGCGCTCCAGCTTGTCCACAGTAGTTCTTCCTTGAGGTCTATAAAAGCAATGTCGCCATAATCCAGGATAGGTAGTAAGAGAGAGCGAACAAGAGTGATTTTAGTAGGAAGAGGAAGGAAGTTCTGCAGTCGCCTCAGAGAGTGCAGCGAAGCAAACACCCTTCTACTGACCTCCGATATATGCGACGTCCATGAGAGTGTTTGGTCTAGGATGATACCCAAGTTCTTCACAGTAGAGGAAAGAGGGATCAATGTCCCGTCAAAAATAACATTGGGTACCACCACCTCAGCAAGCGTGGAGACAAAATAGGGACTGCCGATAACAATCGCCTGTGATTTTTCGGCGTTTACCTTTAATCCGAAATTAAAAGCCCAGTGGCGAATACTTTCTACATCGAAAGTATTTCTACACATGGTGGGCCGTTGCTAGGGAATGCAAATCGGTTATAACCGAAACCGAAATAATCGGATATAACCGGTTATTTTGTCAAAATTAAATAACCGGTTATTGAAAATTGGAATAACCGCATTTGGTAATTTTTTCAATGCTATTTTTACCTAAAATTGTTTGATAAAAGGTTGTAAAATCATGGTTTTTCGTCTGGATCTATGATTTCTATATTGTAATAATTTCATGTTTCTCTCCTATTACTCTATTTTGGCGAGCGATTTTCAGCATGTATAACCATTTGACCATTTTCTTTTGAAATAAAGAACCATTCTATCTAGTTCTCCTTGCATTATACAATTATTGCTTTTTTGACGTTTATTTTATCAAATTTCAACACAAATAAGTGAAACAGGATATAACCAATTATCGGTTAGTTTTCGGCCATCTTCTTCTTCTTCTGAGTCGGTCCCTCACTGCTGAGGGTCGTGACTCCGCTGACTAATTTTCTTAATGGCAGCTCTCCACTTCTCCCTATCGGTTGCTTTGCGGAAAGCGTTACTAAGAGTGATGTCCATTTGGTCCGATACTTGATCACACCACCGCGTTGGGCTTGGTCCTCTAGGCCGTCTACCGTCCACCTTTCTCATCACCACAAGTCTCTCCAAGTTGCCAGGGTCTCTGCGAGCGAGTTTTCGGCCATAACCGATAGTATAACCGGTTATGAAATTTCATCGGTTATTGCATTACCTAGCCGTTGTCATAATGTTTAATAAAACCGGAGGCAGGTCTTCGAGTAGTATTGAATATGAAGCACAATACATATTATTTAATTTTTCAATGGTCATAAAGTTTTAGAAAAAATATTAAGAACCTCGTATCAGGTCTTACATACTTTGTAATGATTTTAAATGAAGCCAGTCTGAAATATCAAACATGTAAGTAGGAGTTAAATCTATCTGTTTGTCAAAACAAAAATGAGTAAAGTTAGATATTCTTAATCTTAATGAAATGACCCTTAAATTCCTATGGATGTAAAGTATAATTTAGATTTTTCTTAAGTATCAGATTTGGGGATCAAAACGGAATAACCCACAGAAGACGGGTCATTTGTAGAGATCCTTAGGGATGCCGTATAGTCTACGATGGTTGTCTTTAACCTTGTACCTATGTGGCGAATATGGCGATCTACCTATACACAGCTACTCCAGGGCCGCGATTCGAAAAATAAACACACACACTGGACAGATACAGCTCCAACCCAACTCAACCCAACTCAACTCAACGCTATAACGACATTGACATTTTTTTTTTTTAATACCACGACGGTGGCAAACAAGCATATGGCCCGCCTGATGGTAAGCAGCTACCGTAACCTATGGACGCCTGCAACTCCAAAGGAGTCACATGCGCGTTGCCGACCCTTTACAAAAAGGAGGATTCACTGTGTTGACGACTAAAGGAACAAGAAGGTCCCTCATCGTCAACACACTGGGTCCTCTTTGAGCTCTTTGGCAACCTTACTCACCAGCAGGAACACAACACTATGAGTAGGGTCTAGTGCTATTTGGCTGTGGTTTTCTGTAAGGTGGAGGTACTTCCCCAGTCGGGCTCTGCTCCAGATTTGAGCGATGACATTCGCTGAACGTGCCCTACCACACTTAGCGAGATGCCATTCGCAGTGCCCATACCTCTCTTTTTGGCGTAGTTTAAGGACATACCCAGGTCCGGACGTAGTTTAAGGACATACCCCGACATACCCATACCCATATGCTATTCGAACAGATTTTCATTCAACATTGGTCTCATATTGGTCTCACATTGGTCACACATTGGTCACACATTGTACCAATGTTGTACCAATGTGTGTCAATGTTGAATGAAAATCTGTTCGAATAGCAAATGTCAATGTCGTTTTAGCGTTGAGTTGAGTTGGGTTGAGTTGGGTTGGAGCTGTGTCTGTCCAGTGTGTGTGTTTATTTTTCGAAACGCGGCCCAAGTCTTTTGACTAAGTATGCACATCAGTTTTGCAACTGTCCCACTGGTTCCATTGTGCGATTTATTTATGTAATATCAATTCAATAGCTAACGTCTTACCACTAAAAGTTAAAATCGGTTTAAAGTCATGGTTTTACTAGTACACTTAGGTCTTTTTAAACACAATGCGCGTGGGCATGTAGCATGCATCAAATCAGGACGTTATCGATGAATCGGTTGAAGGGTAAGTAAGTAGTCGGTCACGCGCGGTCGCTTAACTAGCTGTCTTTGCCTGGTTTTCCACTGTTTCCAACTCACTGATATTTGGTAATGTTCCTTTGAATATTTTTACCTTATTTTGCGAGACAGTTAATAATTGTTTGACCGTAGAGGCTCAATGTAGAGAGATGAAGTTGTCTTTTGTACATATATCATCGATGACATTTAATCGTACCGCCCGTTACCTGTGGACTCTTGTTTCGCTAAACATTCACATATGATACTTCCGCTAATGATCTATATCTTATTTACCACTGAAGAATGTTTTGATTGCTGCAATTTAACAATTAACTGTGTCGTCAGTCAAATCTACTTCCCTTGCAGCCACATAATAGCTCTAAATTTATATATATATATTCATTTATATTCTCATCATTTATATATCACTCATTCATTTATATATCGGGTAATTTTATAATCTAGCGTCAGGAAGTATGAGTGTCTCTTAAATAGTAACACGTTTGGCCAAACTATCAAAAATATAGAAATTTCCATTTCAAGACAATTTTGGAAGGTAATTAATATCATTAGATTCAACGGATCAGCACTGGCAATGGAAACGATGGTTATGCAACAACAATTTCAATATATCGCATGCGGGCTATCTGTGTCGCAGACGAATTTGCATGAATCGTTGGCCAACGCGTACGCAGCGCATGCGCAAGGAGCAGTACGACACGGACACACTACTACACCTAAAGAAAATGGAAACGGATCACCTTGTATGGACATTTCTATACGTGTTGGTTCGCTATCATTGTCTATGAGTATAGATGGGTCACAGAAAGGAACATCGTTTTCAGAGCTTTAGTTCCTCTAACTTATAACCAAAATATAACACACATTGTGCCATTAGCTAATGTTGTCCTCTGTCCTGTAAACATTAATTAATAAATATGAGACCGCGATATGATAAGCTATTGTTGTTCTAGCCTAACCAAATTAATAAATACCGTGTTTGTACTCGTTACCTGTTATCGTTTTGCCTATCAAGATCCCTAGTTTTATATTATAGCTGTAAACAAAGTAAACATAACACGATCAAAATACGACAAAAGTCGAAATCCGTCGGACAGTTTTGAAATTTGGTGTGTATGTTGACTAGATGTCACGTTTTATTGTCCACACCATTTGACATTTCAGGACCTCGAGGTACCGCCAGCACCTTGGAAAATGTCTTCCATCCTGAAGGAATTCGCTTTTCCCTCCGAATCTACGCACTCTATGAAAATATGATCTAGGACAATATTAAAGTTCATTAAATCCTACATAGAAACATGCGTACACTTTGCTGAAAAATGCACCTCCTTAGAAATAGCACTCGAGGAAGTGAAGTGTATCGTCAATGCCTTTCCAGGGGTGGGATATTCTCATGATATTTCGAGTTTTGTCGTATTTTGATTGTATTAATACTTCCACCATCATAAAAATAAAATAAAAATAAAATAAATATTATAGGACAATCTTACACAAATCGACCTAGGCCCACAGTAAGCTCTATAAGGCTTGTGTTATGGGTACTAGACGACGATATAATAGATAAATATGGATAAATACTTAAATACATAGAAAACATCCACAACTCAGGAACAAATATCTGTGATAAACACACAAATAAATGCCCTGACCAGGATTCGAACCCGGGACCTCCTGCTTCGTAGGCAGGGTCACTACCGACTGGGCTAGGAGGCCGTTTCATCATTGTTGTTTTCAATCTACACAAACTTAACTTAGACATTATTACAAAACCTAACCCAGTTGTCTTCAGTCTTTAAAAAAAAATGCTTGTTGCTCGTTGTCGCGTAAAATTTATCTTTTTATTTAAATAAAAACCTCTTTAACTATTGTAAAAAAATCTGTGTGCTTTGTACATTGCTAACATCACTGGAAGGCATATTTACACACGATGTCTTCGTCTATCGTACTTCTCTAAGTGCATATTGTTGTCGCTTGAATAACCGATTTAGAGATCTCTAATCTCTCCGGCTCGTTTGGTAAATTAGACAGTTGGTCATTAGGATCGACTTGTTAGTGTTAATATATTTAAGGAGTTATTTGAATTGTTTAACTATCTCTTGGAATGTAATGTCTGGGTACATTATTTTCATCCATTGGCTCTCCAATGTTCCTTTTTGCAATCAATATTTTATTATGCATAATAATGCATAATTTAGCAAAATGTACCTACCTAAGGAACCTAACTTAAAAAAATAATGCCTTACTTAAGGCCTTAAGTCAGTCACTTGTACTTTTTTATGTAAAAAAATGTTAAATACATAAAAAATATTAACGAACTGGCTACTTTGTGTCAGCTAGCAGTTCATTATGGTATCCAGGTCCTTATTGGTTCGTTGAATTTTAGCAAATTGCAAGAAATGCGCGGACGCAATTCCGCGGTCAGTCGATTCTTATTTAGTAGTTCTTAATGAATACAAAAACCGGCCAAGTGCGAGTCGGACTCGCGCACCGAGGGTTCCGTAAAAACCTTTACAACTTAAAGGTATTATAGACCTGAGTATTTGACATGAATTTCAATTTAATACCTCCACGCGTTTACGAGGAAAAAGGTAGTAAGTTTAAAATTAAAAAAAATATTTTTTTTGTATGATTTTACTAAAAATGTCTACTTTTTGTAATTTTTCCATTGTCTATGCTATATGACGTTGCTTCGTGCCAAGCCAAGTTTCTGAGTTCACGGGAAGTACCCCGTAGGTTTTGCGAGTGCCGAAAAACTCTAAAATTTGCAACATAAACGACTGTATCTTTTGATTGCGTTGGCTTTTAAGTTTGATTTTTTCACAGCCTTAAGGGACAATAGACCTGAGTATTTGGTATAAATTTCATCTTGATACCTCCACGCGTTCCTGAGAAAAATGGTCTTGACAGACAGACAGACAGACAGACGGACGGACAACAAAGTGATCCTATAAGGGTTCCGTTTTTTCCTTTCGAGGTACGGAACCCTAAAAACAAAAATGTGTGTGTATGATACCTACTGTAGCGAGAAAAACAATAAATCACTCATAATTTAGAACATTGTAAGATAGTCGCGGGTCATGAATAAAACAAAATAAAAGTTTAAATTTAAATTTAAAAAGTTAAATATCTATACCATCATACGATCTAAGATAGCAGTATCTTAGATCGTATATGATCGTATAGTATATGAGCAGCACTATAATATGGAGCTGTAAAATGAAGCAAGTCGGTAAGCGAAGGTGACAGTGTAGGGACTGTAGGGCCCCATTCCCACGAGTGAGAGCAGATAGCGTTGTATGCGTAGCGATAAATGAATTAACAGAGGTGTAGTAGATAACGGACATTTCATTTTAAAAGGGAATATGTGTAATAGTAGGAGAGCCCATGACACTGAACCTAGTTCGATAAGTCTCCTAGATGAGATATATATAATTAGAAATGCTGTTGCTGCAATGCAAAAAAAGTGGTGACGCCTGATCTTTTTATAACAAAAACAAGATGTTATGTAACCTAAACTTAGAGCCTGAACTGCAACAAGATGTTACGCTATTAAAATGGTTTTATATTTTAAAAGATCAGGCGCTTTGATTTTTCATACATCTACAATCTTTTGATGCTGCTGCCACTGACAAGGCCACGCACGGGGGCTTGCAGCACCGCATTATCGTGTAGCCCTACCCCTCGCCTGCTTCGAGGAACAAAGGAAATCTAGGAGACTTATCGTACTAGAAACCGGATTTTTTAATTTTTTTCAAAAAAAAATTAAAATATGCCACCACTTTTTTTGCATTGCAGCAGCATTTCCTGTTCCTCCGTTAAAGAAGCGTATAATTATATATATCTCATCTAGGAGACTTATCGAACTAGGTCCAGTGTCGTGGGCTCTCCTACTATAACGATCATCAATCATACTTAAGTTTTTAATGATATATATGTCTGGGTACTAACTGGTAGCAATGAAGTATATTTGGAGACTTATATTTTGAGAATAATTTAAAAAAAACGGCCAAGAGCGTGTCGGACCACGCTCACTGTAGGGTTCCGTAGTTTTCCGTCCGTCACAGTAAGTGTCCCCACTTAAGAGTTAATAACACCGCCATGTAGGATATGATATGAGAGTTCCACGTACAGCGACATCTATCGGCAAATTAAGTAAACTATTGCGCGCGAGCATAAAGTATGGAAGATGATTTTTATGGGATAATTCTTTATTGCGTGAACCGATTTTGACCGTTTTTACTTTATTTGAAAGCACGTCATTTCATTGTAATTTTGTAGAAATTACAGGTACAATAAACACCTGCTTATACGGTTAAATTACAAACTTAGTTCAGAAATTATTTTGTATTTTTTTTTCAAAAACTATTCATCCTATCAAGTTCAAAATAATTTTCCTAGAAAGTTTTTATAAAGTTCTACTTTTGAGATTTTTTTCATATTTTTAAAACTTATGGTTCAAAAGTTAGAGGGGGGGGGGGGGCGCATATTTTTTTACTTCTGGAGCGATTATTTCCGAAAATATTTACATTATCGAAAAATTATTTTAGAAAACCCCTATTCATTTTTAAATACCTATCCAATAATATATCACACGTTAGGGTTGAAATGAAAAAAAAAAATCACTCCCCACTTTACGTATAGGGGAGGTACCCTAATAAAAAAAAAATTCCACTTTTTATTTTACCACTTTGTCGGCGTGATTGATATACATATTAGTACCAAATTTCAGCTTTCTAGTGCTAACGGTCACTGAGATTATCCGCGGACGGACGGACGGACGGACGGGCAGACATGGCGAAACTATAAGGGTTCCTAGTTGACTACGGAACCCTAAAAAGAACCAGAAAGATTAAACTTAAGAATTAGAAAAAAGTCCTACTCGCAGGAAAACCTGATTTATTTACTTACAATGCTAAGTGTCACTGAAGCACAGAAACGCAATATTCGAGCTTTTTTCCGTGTCAAAATAAAATCAACAAAATTTCCGTATGACCCATAAAGCATATCCTGCGCAAAGTTTGCCACTAGATAGCCAATCGTGCATATCATGAATATCTCGCAAATCCGTTTTAACTCTAAGCAAAGTCTATTGAATTTTGTTTCTGTAACATTAAGGACCCAACTCCAAAGACAGCAGGTAGTTGAGATCTTCAGATATACTGGCTTTTTTTTTGCTATTGTCACTTTCGATCTCCGTGGGCAGGATTAGTCATCTAATCCGACGTGCACAATTACATAATGAATATTTATCGATGTCGGAACACCTACTGCGGCCGCTTTTCCTTTCAGTGCTGGTTGTAGGTTTGCAATTGATTAATTGCTTGGACCTGGCTTGGTAATAAAACTACTGTATATTGCATAGTACGGTCAGCTGCAGAGAAAAGGTACCACCGTGCCCTACAAACTTGTATGGCGGGTGGTACCTTTTCTCTGCAGCTGACTGTACAAGTACAGTGTATTCGCTTAGCTTAGTGTAACGCACGAGATATTATTTAGAACCGCAATGCGTGCAGGAAAATCATGTTGAACACGACCGCCTATTTTGAGCCGTTGTAACGTAAATTCAC
The DNA here is from genome assembly GCA_947086415.1 of Pammene aurita. Classification (NCBI taxonomy): domain Eukaryota; kingdom Metazoa; phylum Arthropoda; class Insecta; order Lepidoptera; family Tortricidae; genus Pammene; species Pammene aurita. Next base: position 8,568,998 of record OX352307.1, read on the forward strand.
TCTGCACTTTCAGGGACCAAGATATGTTATCTGACAGAAAAAAAAATGGGCCTAGTCGAGACAGGTAAATAATTTATTATTAAATCAAATACAAACATTGAAAACATTCAAAAAATAATCAACCCAGCAGGACTTCAACTCAACCTGCATTGTATGCCTTGCCGGGGATCGATCGCTTTACCAATTAAGCTATGGGTCATGTTACTAAGTTGACGAAATTTTCAATGCCTTCAATCATCTTTTTGTATTTATTTTGATCTACATCTGCTTTACAGCAGCTGTAAGCGACATCTAGGTGTATAACTTCACCCATTTAAAACCATGCAAAAATAATTATGTAATAAGTAAATAATGTACTGCATATGTTTTCTGGAGATCATAGATGTGATTTGTCTTTTTAACCGACTTCAAGGTTTTGAAGGAGGAGTTACCTGATTTATGGGATCTTTTATTTTGAAATAGCATCATATATTTTTAGTTTTAATTACTTGAATTGGTATTATGATATTTTTGATTGAAATAAAACAAACTCATTTGGGAAGTTTCGAAACACATTCTTAAACTAATTCCATACAGACTCGTTTCCCAGCTGTTCAAACAGCTCGCGCTGATTGCTAATATATCTTATTAATACCAAAACAAGTACGTTTTGTTTTGTTATTGCCACACAGTATGTCCCAGAATGTTTGGTTGTAACAAAACCGGCTTATTCATATTATTATAATACATACCTAGACCGGGTTTTTTAAATGTCCAATCCAGTTTTTGGTGGTCATCCAAAAAAATCTTAAAAACCATAGGTATAGGTACCATGCTCATAATAGTAGATTAGGTCACATAACTAACATGTTTAAGTGACCAACTAAGTATATTCAATTTGATCTATACTTTTTAGGGCTTTGTAAGTACTTCTATAAGTCCCTGTATATGACTTAAAATGGCTGTCTTGTTAAAATTGAGTAAGGTGAGGCCAATTTAGTTGGACGTGTCGGACAGAACAGAAGTGAACGCGTGCAGAAACACCACGCGTGGCGTGACCTCTAAGGCGACATTCCAATCCCTTAGCGAGTTGGCACGCCTTAGAAGAACTACCCTGCAGTCTCCGATAATTTTAACTTACTTACTTTACACTGATGCTGACACTTTAGGCGCCATGGGAGACGCTGTCAGGGCGTCCTAAGACTTATTAAGAAATACCTTATTATCAACCCAAAGAGGCACATTTCTGACGAATTGAAACTGACAGACATATCCTTTCACATTCATAACTTTTGACTAACATACTCGATTCTAAATCACTATCCCTTAAAGGTCCTTACTCAGCGTCCATCAAAATAAAAATCTTGAGGGCTTTTTCTATTACTAAGGCCGTGGCCTGCGGTTAAAGCCGAACGCAGCACACAGCGGCACAATGTATGGAATGATGGCAACATTCCTGTAGAACGTAACGCTGTACGCTGTGTCCGGCGTCAACCGTAGGGTCCAGACCCGACCCTAACCAAAAATCTAATGGTTCGCTAAAAACACGACCTGCAATACTCGTATGCGCTTGCGCAGCGTCCGGAATACTCGACCAGTGGCTGACTCGACCGTTATTATGCCGGAGTCACGCCCACACGCCTTGTCTCTACATCGATACCTTCGATGCCTATGATTAATCTACGCTTTGTATGTCATATCTTGAGTGATTCGTCAAACCGCATTGTAGTTTTGTTGATTCTACATGACGTTATCGGTTAGATATTAAGAATGCATAAATGAATTCAATAACATTTATTTACAACTTGCGGGAACGGCCACATCGGTGCTATAGACGGATGGTTTAGGTGGTGTTGTGGTAATAAACGCAACGAAAAATAGATTGTCACAAACAGTGTCAAATCCAGTAAATTCTAGTGTGATACGTCATTTATTCTTTTTTTTTACCTAAAACAAGATAGGTACTGCGTCTTAGAGATTAATTCAACTAAACTAGCAAACGATCGATCCAAGTTCGCTGTAATCTCACGATTTATATCGTCTATCTGCACGTAACACTCGTAACTTTAATAAATGCTCTCATTCAAGTGACATTCGCTATGATCCGATCAATACAGTTTCAACTCTGACCCCAGAAAATGCCAAACGGAGCGGGCCGGCCGCGTGAGAATATTACAGCGGAATATTAAGCATGAAGAATGTTCCACGTCCAAGGATCGTTTGAGCAATCGCTTCGGGGCGGGGACGAGGTCTCCCCCAGCGGTAATAAAACTTTGGCTGCATTAGCTAAGATTCACAAACACTGCACCGGCAAAGCACATGCTCTAGGATGCGCCGATCACAAGCACAACCCGCTTGCCAAATCTGAATCAAACACCAGCCTCCAATCGAGGAAATCCTTCCGGAGCGAATGTATCATCGAAATACAAGATGACAAGAACATGAATGTAATCAAAAGTAATGATGGCGCTTACACCAAGTCGTTCAGCAACAGCACCAGCTCTTACGAAGGCCACAGCGATACCGACTCAGAAAACGCCTTAAAAAATCGTCTCGATCCAAAAATAACCGACCCATGCGAACGCCTATTTTCTCAGAACACGAAGGCTTCGTTAATGAAAACCGCTCGCATGAGATACGCCGATGACAGCGTTATTTCCTCAATGCACGATGAAGTGGATGGCGATAAAAGTAAGCCGTTCTGCAGAACACCATTGCGCGGAAGTTACAGGGAAAGGAAGACTACCGTCGTTACTATAGACGAAGTTAAATCAGATGGTTCTAACAATGACGAAGATTTAGCCAACGCTTTACTATTCGACGAAAAGCGTAAAACGCCAACTCAAAATAAAATGGGGATACAGCGGAAGAATTCACCCGCGGCTGTCGTGAACGGCAAAAACGCTGTGAATGGGTCGAAGCCGCCATGGCGCGGTGCGAGCAAGAACAGTATCCCGGCGGAGTCCTTCGTGCGTCAGCCGTCTCTGCGCGGCAGCATCAAGAAAAAGACGGTGAAAAATGACGGAGTCCCTTGGAAGAGGCTCTATGAACTTTCGCTGTGGAGAAAGTTCGGGGTGAGCTTCGCCGCAGTCGGGGCTGACACGGAGCGCGCGCTACTGCGGCCGTGGAGCGAGCTCTCTTCCCAGCCCCAGTTACCGCCCTCGGTAAGTACTACCACACAGTTGACTGACCATTTTAAACTTTATTGCAACGATGTAAGATCTAGCAATGGTAAGTTGCGTGTTGTTAGTATTTACGTCGATCACCCGCCGGCAGCGCCTGCACTTTGATATCTCACTTGTCTTATTTGGCAGCGGCTGATCACTGCACCGCCCCCTTATCGATGGAGAGCGCACGAATCTGAATGCCATTATGACTGCGGAGGCGGTCACTCGATAATGCATTTAGTTATAGCTCTTGTTTGTTAAGCATACTTCATAACACAACTAGGCTGCTCTCAATGTTCATGGTGTTTGTACTGTGTTTAATCTTATCTTTTGCTGTACAAGGTGACCTGCCTTTATTTGCTTTAAGATTTAAAGTCTTTAAGGATTCGAAACTGATTGCTAATGTATGACCGATACGAGGTCTACAATATTTTGTGCTTAACAAATTTTGCAACTGCATCCCCAACTGTACAAAAATCTTTCTAACCAACATTGCGTTTAGAGTGAAATCCCACGAAATTACTGGCGTGGTTATTTTGACTATAAAAACAAACACAGGAAAACCCAATTGCCGATCACCCTTTCCCTCTCGTAACTGGTTATTCATTATCCTTATCAGATTCAAACTTTCGTTTTCCGCGGATCACGAATCGCATTTCAATCATATCGCACGTAACGCGGGCCTGCATGTGAAGTAACCTCGCGTTGCCGCCGGCCAGCAGCGTGATCTCAGAAGTCGTTACGATTTTCATCGTGGGACCTTTGTACTTGTGATTTATTATCTGCATTTTGTTAAGTTGGGGGAGGCCTATGTCCAGCAGTGGACTAAAATAGGCTGATGATGATGATGATGATGATGATGATTTTGTTAAGTAGCAATATCAGAACCGCAACGCATTCTCGATTATCTTTGGAAACGCGCTATAATGACAGATTTTTGCGTAAAAAGTATTAGAGCTCGCAAATTTTGGGCTAATGCTGGAGTGTTTGGTAGAGTACGAGTAGATATCAAGTTAGGTACTTAAAATACATTAGGTTTTGGTTTGAAGCGAATCAATTTTCCTATTCCATGTCCCACCTACCTACCCACGAGTCACTTACGGCTATCAATTACCTACTGCCAAATTATTCATAAGTTGTTCTGTTCTGTTTTACTTTTCAAGTTACGTTGTTGCTTGTGGTGTATAGAAACTCTGTGCACTTTTAAACAACCACTATATCTACGCCACAAACTTAAGCGTCCGCTAAGGCTTCTTATTAGTCTTCTCCTGACCCTATAACAATTATTTTGTAACTGACATTATTATCTTTGAATGACAGAATCTGGGTAAAAATAATATATATCTCGTGAGGTGTCTAGGCGGTGAACTTGAATACAGATGAGGTGGATTTGTGAACCGACAAGAGTCCGATGAGGTACATGATGAATATGTTAATGGATCGTAGATCGAGCATTGTGAGAGGGTTAGGCTTGAGACACATGGCATCAATGTATCAATAGCATTAAAATATTTTCGTTATGAACCGGATTTTAGACGTGTAATATGTGTATTTAATTTTATTCAAAATCCTATATGTAATGTGAAATATTTTAACTATAAAACTTTCGTGGGACTCTAACACATTAAAAATATTTATAACGGATTACTCACGTAATTTAAGTCGATTTTTGCTCGACATGTTTCGATCAATTTACGATGATCGACTAAAATCGACTTAAGTTACGTGAGTAACTCGTTATAAATATTTTTAAATGTGAAATATAATTAAGACCCCAGCATAAACTACTTATGTATTTCGATATATAATTACTACATATTTAATCATTAATCAGGAATATCAAAAGCTGAAATATGACTTAATGAAGTGATTCGTTTTGAAATAAGTTACAGGTTTGCAGCTTTGCAACATCGCTTACTTTCATTAGTATTCCAAACAATTAGAAATATAAAACCGACAAGCAATCATTCAGAAAGGAATGTTTTGACAGGTAGATAATAGGAATTAATTACTAACGAAAAATACGCATTAAAGCCCTTGTGTGCCTCTTCTAATACCGGTCACCTCGAGATGGGTTTAAAATACACAGATAACTATGAAAAATCTATGTATACGCTAAATTACTCATTTTTACCCTCAGACTTCTGGTAACACCTACGTAAGAGTCTATGATTTTAGCCGCTTACAAAACAAATCAATTAAATTATAAATAATACTGCTTTTATGACCGTTTAAAATCTATCAAACTAGCCCCAAAAGTTCCTAAAGTTACCCCGTTTTACTGTACCCTGTATGGAAGGATGGTATAGACATGGATGGACAATATCCATACAAAATCGCGTTCCCTTATTTCAGGTTAAAGCACTAGCGTCATCTATCGGTCACACCAGACACTAAATCCTAGTTTCAAATACTTTGTTCAGCACTTAACGCTGACAGAATAACTCGACTCCAGACTCGACAGATGGCGCTGTGGCACTTAGTACCGAAAACAGACGTATAGCCTGAAGGTTCGAGGAACGCGATTTTGTATAGGCATCAAGGATGATTAAGGCATGGATTGACAATGCCTATACAAAATCGTGTTCAGGCTATACGTCTGTTTTCAGTACTAAGTGCCACAGCGCCTTCTGTCGAGTCTGGAGTTGAGTTATTCTGTCAGCGTTAAGCGCTGAGCAAAGTATTAGAAACTAGGATTTAGTGTCTGGTGTGACCGATAGATGACGCTAGTGCTTTAACCTGAAATAAGGGAACGCGATTTTGTATGGATATTGTCCATCCATGTCTATATCATCCTTGCCTGTATGTTACCGCTTTAGCTCAGAGCCGCGTGGGTTCTCGCGATTTGCAAACGCGTAACAATCGTACAAGACGTTATTCAAATGATGTAAAGCCATTTAAATACTTCATTACGCGTTGTTAATATGCAGCGATTTGTCTTCGGTTTCCTCGTCTCTGACTTGAAGGCACGATTCAGCATTGTTTTTTGACAGCTGGACACATCGCAAGCATCGTGATATTGCTGCTGCATTAAGTAATTCAAAACTGTGATTCAACTTGATTTTAAAGGATTCATGAACTGCACAAAATTGTTCGCTAGTGACATCGCCAAAACGGACCATATGGTTGTCATGCCACGAGATGCCATTAAAACTGGTCGAATACGCTTTCAGTTCTGCGTAGTTCACTTTCGCAACGTGACATTGACGTGTGACTTCACGACGTTGTTTAGCATTGTTTCAGTGTTTACTTAAATGTTAAAATACACGTCTTCAATAAAAACAGTATCTACTTACAGGCTGATCCTTTTTCTGACGGTGGATGCAACGTCATAAAGATATCAACGAAATTTCGCGTTTTTGATGTACACATTAAGACATCGTCTTTTAACGCCAAAAAATAGAATACCAATGATTATATCTTAAAATGCTTATTAATTAATCGAGTATCAGGGAAATGTGAAACCTTACGGGGCAGATGGTGGTAGCAATCTTAGAAATCGGTAAGGATTACAATCATTCATCAATTTGTCGCAAGTGGGAAGTCACATGCAAATAGCTAAAATTGATTACAAATTTATTTTAAGCCATATTTGCATTGTATCCTTTCAGCAATCCTTCAAATACTACTCTTACGGTGCATCCTCACAGTCGTCCTAAAATTCGCATATTACCCTCAATTTTCTTAGTTTCTAACTCAATAGCAATTGGCATTAATAAGTTTATCAAGAGTCGCAAATCAATCACGCTATCCGGCAGCGTGTGAAAGTCGATCTTTGTGAAATAGCGCGACGGTACTGGACCAGACAATGACTCTTTCGTAACTGAAATTATTTTTCTTAGCCCCGTTTTAATCTCCCGTATAGGTAAGCCTCTTACTCTCAAGCGACAATTGAATCGCATTTTTCTGATGATGGAATGAGTTGCCAAATCATTTGGCCCTTTAGTTAGATCACGTTCTGTTTATAGTAAGTAATACGATGGCTTTTTCTTTGCTGAAAATATTTTATTCTAAACTTTGTTTCTTACGCTGGTACGGACAGGTTATGAGAAGGCCCAAAGATTATAATGGCTCGTTAAGTGCTAGATATCCACACTGGTCCAAGAGGTCTCAGAAGGCCCCGTCTCACATGGCTATCTGTAGTAAATAGTGACCTCGAAGCTCTAGAATTAGACCTAATGATAACCCAGAATAGAACAAGCTGGTGAAAAGCGATTAGGAGAGCCGACCCCAATTGAGCATGGGATAAGGCCGGAGAAAGAAGAAGAGAAACTTCGTTTCTTATACTATGAAGGGCCCGGAATTTTGCGTACGGTTTGTGAAACGTCATATTAGGGAGAGAACACCAATGTTTATCGATATATCATTTTTTTATTAGTGTCTTTAAAAAAGAATACCTCAAACTTTCAAATGATACGTAATCTTTTTAACGGTCATTCACGAAAAAAGCTTAACATATAAAATAAATTATAATAAATAATTAAAATATAATAAATTATAGTTTTATAAAGGATGATGTACGGTAAACGTACGAGTGCTCGACACTGTCCCAATGGATACCACCTTTATTCTTAAGTCACTGTCAAAAGAAGTGCAAGACGGGTGTCATCTATTGGGCATTGGCGTGTCGAGCACTGGTACTTTTACTTTATGTCTCATTTCAAAGTTAGAGGTATTATTTTTTAAAGATACTAATAAAAAAAACACCCGATTTATCGATAAACATTGGCGTTCTGTCCCTATGACGTTTCACAAACCGCACGCAAAATTCCGGGCCCTAACCATGACCATCACTGCAGAACAAAATCTAGTAAATACCGTTTTCCAGATTCAAATTCGGATGAGTAGTTGGATCTGAATTGCAAATTCTAAAATTAATTAACAAATTTTCACAAATACACGTGAGCAGTATACACACGTGACCGGAGACGCCTAAGATTTGTATTATAAGATTTATAAGTAATCAACATGATCTTATGTTTCCTTTATGCTTAAATGTACTATTAACATTTAAGCGTAAACCTTGCTAACCTAAGATTAATTACCTAAACTTGAATTTAAATATGCTTATTACAAAGCGCCTCGAAGATGTTCGGAACGTGAACGGAGATGAAATGAATGCTCGCCAGGGGCGCAGAATTAATGTCAGGCCAAGCATAATTCGTCTCCTACACAGCACACCATTGTGAAATTTACCATTCGGCAAGTACCTAATTATGAACGACACATTGTTGCATTTTTGTGTTCGCATATTTTAAGGCCTCTTTGTTTTACGATTTAAATTGTTGTAATAAGGTTTTGTAGTTGATTTAATGTGTTTCGAAATAGCGATTGTTTAAACTGCGTTGTCGCTTTAGAATAGTAACGGTTAGGCCTTTGTCGGAAATCCCGACTACCTGACTAATGCAAAGCAAATAATAGATTAAATATTATATAATAAATGTAACAAACAGTCAGTGAATAAAGGCTATTTGTATTTGTATTTAGGTACTAATTTAATTAATACACATTGAACTTTGACAATGTAAGTACTACCATAAGTTTCTCGCTAGGTACCTACTCATAAAAGTTAAAACCTTTTGAATATTAACTATACTTTCCTTAAACCTAGTGCCAAGTGCTAACTGAGGTTCACTCCTTATCACTTACATATACCCTATATAACCTGTTATTTTATAACCCTTTGTGATCTTTCGCTGTGCCGAATTTGGTTTGTGCGACCTATTTTTTTACTTTATTTTGTATATTCCATTTCTTGACTTTCTTCGCAATTAGCTATATAATATCAAACTACATAACATCAAACTTTCGGAACTGGAGACCTGTACATAGAAGTCAGTCGGCCGTATGTGTCCCACAATAAATTGACTTTCCAAGTTATTTCGTGTCTCTTAATTGCCATCGCGTGATTAATTCGCTTTTACTGTTCTTGCTTTAACTGTCCCATGTCCGTCCAAGGATTGATAGCAGCAATTTTGCGACGACATATTACTATGGATACTAACTACTCATAAAATTACAAAATTATACTTTATTCTCTTCTCATAAGGCAGCCTTAACAACTACATTTTATATAAGTTTCGAGGAAACCCGTCGTTCCTCGATTAGGCGAAAGTCGCTACTTATTCTAGTGTCGCACTGATGGTTATCTGCATGGTCGGTGCTTTTATGCGGGTTGTGTATTCCAGATTTACATCGGATAATAGAAAGTTTAGTTTTTTTCCTAAGCTATTTGGAATTAGACAAGTTTTATGAGACCTGCAGTTCAGAGCTATAACTGCTATTGCTACTTGTATGTCTATAATTGTATGCTTGTCTTCATCTCTTGGTCATGCGATAATCCAGAGGAAATAGATGATTTTTCAAAGACAGAGTTCATCCCTGAAGTCTCCCACCTTTAAAGTCATGCTTAAAGACAATATAAACAATATCACGAGGAGAAATTGCCCCAAATACAATCGTCCAGTCCAACTTATTGATTTGACGCAGTTGGCATCTTACGGAGAACTGTCAAGCTTTTCTTTGTGTTGTAAAATTTTTTAGGTTTCCGATGCTCTTCGTATGCACTCTAGCATTTTGAATGCTGCATTTAAGTGCAATAAAACCCCTCATAAATACGAATTGTAATGTGTTCCGTGAGTCACTATCATTATCCGCCAGTTGTAAATTATACGTTTCATTGATATATTGAATGTCAATTAACTGTGTTTGCATTATGTGACTCAAACGGCACTCCTTTTGCAATGCAGGCTTTACATTTACCTACCTCATCTTAAGTTTTTATATTATGTTTACATAAGCCTCCGGGTAACTAATGCCTTATTTAAGCCTATTTTGTTTTTCTTCTTGATTCAGGGATGTAGAGTAGAACTATTAGAACCGGTGATGCCTTTTTCTGACGTTCATTAATTAGTGCATTGTAATGTGACTCAAATAAATGTATCTCTTAATGTTTTCTTATCTGTCAAGCCTATTTATGCCGGTATGGGCTTTGCCGGATACACAATTTGGCCTGGCCCTTTTGACTTGGACCTAGAAGTCTAAAAACGTAAACGATCTCAGTTTTGTCACAATGACACTATTAAACAATAGATACAGAAAGTTCGTGTTATATAATGCTAGTAAAAAAATGTGCTAGAATAGGTAGATACTTACTTGAATTAATATAAATCCGGATATACCGTGTAGCTATATAAGTCTTATTTATAATCATAACGCGTTGAGTATCCCAATGATACTCATAAGTCGAGTACTTAACACTTCGACGGCTGGTTGCTTTTCCGATGTTAATTACATTACTGATCCCTATCATTAGCGGGGCCGGGTTCCGGCCAACGGGACGTCCCTGTAAGGCGTTGCGTCAGTTATAATACAAGGAGATGACTGGGAGGCTGCGTGTTAGAGACGCTTATAGACGCGTCTAGAGATTCGATCGTTCAGGTGGACTAGTGTTATTTCGATATTGCCATTGAAAAGAGATAAAAATGAATTATTATAAATCATTATAATCTGGCATTTGTAGGAACTTTGCAAAAATATAAGAAATGTTGGTGACTTTGGTAACTAGCGGAAAGGGCCTCTTTTAAATAGGAGGCCGTTGGGTCCGAACCCCGACTCGTTCAAATGAGTTTTTCAGATGTTTAGTTAGACACCTACTAGGTAACTTTTCTGTAAAGGTGTCGAGGAGAAACTGGACTAATAGGAAAATGACACATGCTGAATTATGCAATAACATTTTGTTGATAGGATGCAAAATGATCAATAGATCCAAATAAAGCGAAAATTTAAAAAATCTAATTAATTGGCTCAAAGTTGGCTTCAAAAATTCACAATTTCACAATTTATAAAAATACGATATAGATACTTATCTATATCGTTGCGTTTATGTATATACATAAACGCAACATTTCACTGTGAAAATAGGAATTATATAATTTGTCCATACTTTAAACAGGGCGACATCATTTTCTTAGGAGCGTTTTGAGAAACAAATGCAAAACTCAGACTTAAAGTCTAATTTCTGACATTTATAGACATTTGATCCTCACAGCAACACGAATCGATTGATATCATGAAAAAAAAATCATCATGCCTATTACAATAAGGCCTAGTAGATTCTCTTCTGCGTTGATCACATCAGATGGCAGTTACTTTCGTAAAACCAGTGCTCTGGGCGGTTCTTGGGATAAGGTTACCGAGCGGACCTCAGGTTTCCTATGTCAACCTTAGCAAAAAATATCGGGACAGTGTTAGAAATATCATGAAGGTGTAAACATGTATAGGTACATATTTGTGATGGTGGCCGTGGCTGTAACAGTATAAATATTTTGTTATTTTACTCTACGACGTTAATTGCTGTAAACCAATTTATTATTAACTGTTAACCGTTTCTTAATTAACTAATAACTCCCATAAATTATGTTAAAGCTTAAACTCGGAAATTACCACAATTAACAGACATTCAAATATCACCAAATCAAAACTCAATTTTAGAGCCTTACCTTACCTGTTAGCAGAGAAATGACAGCTCGACGAGACGGCTACTGCTTCTAGTTTTGTATCCTCCATAAAAAGCTTCCGATGGCGGTTGAATGGGGTTTCGTAGAATCCTAATTGGAATGTAAATAAACCGGAAATATTAATTACTTTACAATCGTTAATCATTCTTAGTCCTCGTTGGTGTGATTAATAGTGTAATAAATAAGTTAGATTTTTTTTTATCGTATGGCTAACATGTCACTGGATATAGATAGGCATTTCTTCCCTGGGGTAGTACAAGCGGGAAAGCAGATGATAAAGAAAATCCAGTGAGTGCTGCGAGGTCCAAATTGGACAGTGCAGCTGTCAAGTTTGTTACTTTTTTAGCACCACCCGGGGATCACGTGTAGGGTTGTCTAAGGTGTTTCTTAATACGGACGCAGAGTAACATTGATCCCCATAAGTTAGATTCCAACCGTTTACGACTATCTTAACTACACGACTGTTTTATATTTGGCACATTTTAGTGTTTTATGTGAGTTTATTGCACTGTTTCTTAGATTTATAAGTCAGTCTGCTACTGTATCAAGTTATTAACTTCACAACTCGTCCTTCGTAATGGGTATTTTTAACTGCCCGACCAGTAATTAATTACTCATTCCGTCAATCCTGAAGTAACGCAGAAGCATTTTTCGAACGGTATTTAGCTAATTTAGTTCAACCATTGTCACATGAGTTTCCATGATATTTGACAGTGCTAATAACATTGTGTTATAGTTTTTAAGAGATGGCCCGCTGGGTTCTGCATGGAAAATTATATAGGAATATGTTGTAAAACTGTTTCGTTTTCTGTAGGTAAGTAGGTCATCATTCTTAAAAGGAGATTCTCTCAAGTGTTTTTTTGTGCCTACAACGTTAGGTGCTGCTTTTTAACGTTTCGACATGATTCGGTTAGTGCAAACTGCCCTAAATCTAAACAATATAGGCTAAACAAAACTAGGTCAGGACTATCAGACACGCTACAAACCGTTACATCGACAAATTAAGTAATTCAAATGCGCCCATAAACAGGAGAAATATCTTTTGTTTTCCTGGATTTCTATGACTCAAGTGCAATGTTTACAAAAAAGCGGCAACAATATCAGCATGGTTACGGCGAGCGATCGGTGTCGCCGCCCACGCCTCGTTGCGAAAGCACAAAGCTCTTGGTTAGACACTACAGTTATAAGTGTTATAACTTTGTCGTTTCAAATTAGTATGTTATCTATAAGTAGGTAAGTAGCTAACAATGCTGTGGCCAAAATCGAAATCTATTCTCAAAGATTGTCGCGCGGATCTCTCCTGAAGGCTTGACTCTCTTCTATGTGTTAGCTTGGACGATTCATTATTTATGATCTAACACATTTTTCTACTTACCCAGAAAGTAATACTAAACCTTAAGATATACATAACATCAAGCATAGTAAGCAGTCAGTGGTGAAACTAACGTTTGTCTGCTTAAAAAAAACCTGATAACCATAGGTATGTAATGGCGAAGGCGATATCTATAAACGTCTGTCGAATCTTAAACGCTGTTGATTATTGTTTGCCCTATGCGTCATTCAATTGTTTTTTTTAGTTGAATAGTTTAATAGAAAGAGACAAAATTTAACAGAGGCTTGCTAAGCTTTATAAGTAATGGCCCAAGTCACTGAAATCTACGTGTACCTCTGGCACTACAATTATATCACTTTATAAACATTAACTACAAGGCTCCCATAATCGTTAAAGTAGGTGTATGTATATTTATTTACTCGTGCATTGCTCTGACGCGTTAAGACACATATGCTTATTTCATATTACAAAACAGTACTCAGCTTGAGTGCAGTAAGTTATGAGATTATCATCTAGGGAATAGAAATTTGGCAATGCAATTGTATTTCCGAGAACACAAAAGTTATAGACAACGATGTAATCTAGACACACGGCAATGTGTCCGCCAAGTTCGAGCAAAAAAAAGCGACACACCGGCCGTGGGTTATATTACACGAACCATTTCGGGCCAATTTCGACCACCCTATAACTCAAAACATATTTTATCTACGCATATGAAATTTCGAGTGTCTGTTGACATCCCCTTAATTGTCTAGAATACAAAATTTCATTATTCTACCTATAGCAGTTCTTGAGATATTGACGTCAGAAAATCGCTATTTTTACTATACACTCACTGACTCACTGACTCACTGACTCATCAAAAACCTAGACCACTTCCAATGGTCGTACTGACTTGAAATTTGGCATGGAGATAGGTCTTAAGGTCAAAGTAAAGGGAAAAATCTGAAAACGGCCAAGTGTGAGTCAGTTTTAAAAATAGCGAAGGTGTAACTTTGTTCTACTATGAAGTCATAATGAACTAAATGGGTCTATCTTCCAATGGTCGTACCGACCTGAAATTTGGCTCAAAGGTTTGTCTTTAGGTCGAAATAAAGTAAAAATCTGAAAACGGCCAAGCGTGAGTCAGTTTCGAAAACAACGAATGTGTAATTTTGTTCTACTATAAGTAGGTATGGAGTGGAAATGAGATAAGACTTATTTAAATTTAGATACATACCAATTTAAGACAATACATGTTTGTCTTAAAGACGAGAACAATAAAATTGTTCACCACTCTGTGTGTGTCTGTTGCGGGAACCCAACCCACGATTTACGAAGTGCAAAGCAGGTCACTAGGTACACTAGGTGCGCTAAATCAGTCAAACAAAAATGAAAAGACTATTTTTTCTCGCATAGTCTAAATAATTTCTAATTTTACAACTAATAAAATCGCAGATTCAAGAACATGGAAATCATATATACTCTAAGATGGAATTATATATACTACTGCCCATCTCACCCTCCGATACGCCACGGGATATGGGATGGTGCACTTCTAGGGCTACATAATAGGCCACCAATTATAATACCTACTGGTAGGTAGGTATTACCAAGTTATTAATTATCTATGTAGGTAGCGTACTTACAAACAGAATAAAGTACGTTATTGATGTATGTAATTATATGTAAGTAGATACATTTTATTGGTGTAGGGAGCCAGTTTATTTGTAAAAATCACCTATAAATAAATAGTACAATAGGATTTATCATAGATTATAGGTACTCGCGCTGCCCGATATCCCAATATACAGGGTGTTTGGTAACCGGATGCAAAGCCGAAAGTAGGAGATAGTCTAGGTCATGTAGAACATTTTTAGCCATACTTGTCTTAGACAAATGTTATTAGTTTTTTTTTAATTTAAATTTTAAGATTTGTCGGAGAAAACTGCAAAACTTCAGACTAAATCGATAATTAGTACTTTTTTTACTGCAGGTAGATTTTTTTTTGTTTTATTTCTTATTGTGCAATGTCTATCAAACACTAGAAAAGTGATTTCAAACATCTGTGTCTAAAGAAAACAAGTTGACAGCGATTTAAAATTTTAGTTACATGAAAATGTAAACGATTTAAGTGATTTCAAAGTACGAAAAAAAAAAACTAAAATAGCCACGAATTTTCAAACGATTTTAAAAACATGCTTGGCTTTTACCCTTTTATTTAAGCTATCAAACACTGTACTGTAGCTACTGTATCCTTGAAAATAAGCCACCTAAACCAACTGGGTAGCTAAAATGTTTCACTCTACTTGTGATACTTGTGGTAGTTGTGGTGACGAATCTCATTATGATTTTACAATAAAACATTGGTTCTGAATACTAAGTTGGCGTTGACTTGACATTTGACTTGTTTTAAAAGGGTTAAGTGTACTGGACAAAACTACCACATGCAATTTTAACAAACAAAGGCTTGCGGCGGTGAGAGACAAAAGAGACTGATAGCGGCAGGCGGTGAGCGGCGTTAAACAAAGATGATCGGTTTTGTGCTTTATTGACAAAGATAAACTGATTAGCTACATGAGTATTTGTGCAAAAACTAGTAATTTAGTCTAGTTACAACTTCAGTTGCGATTAGACGTTCATTGTGGTTTAATTTCCCGCTCTCATCTCAATTTACCGTGTCAAGTTGTAGCTGCCGTAGGCGCTCCTTCACGTGTAATTACGACTTCTTCATTGTAAACATGGAGTTTACGAACGAAGAATACGCCGACATTATCTACATGTACTGCAAAGCTGACAGTAATGGAGCGATGGCCCGACGGATGTACCAAGAGCGTTTTCCAAACCGGAGATTGCCTAATGTGAGAGTGTTTTACAATTCATTCCGAAGGCTACGTGAGAATGGTATTGCTGTGCAACATGGAGGGAATCCAGGACGTAATCGCCCTGAAGTGGAGGAAGACGTTCTACAGGCATTTGCAGAGGATCCGAATACGAGCATCAGAGTGGTAGCTCGTAATCTGAACTTGTCCACATGGAAAGTATGGGCCACAATGAATCGTGAGGGAAAATATCCTTTTCGCGGCATCGGAGTTCAAGGTTTGGACGAAGGAGATCCTGCACGCCGAGTGGACTTCTGCCGATTTTTACTCAATGCGGATATCGAAGACCGACGTTTTTTGCGAAGCATTCTTTGGACCGATGAATCGAAATTTTCCCGGGAGGGGATCACAAATTTCCATAACCTACACCAATGGGCTGACAAAAACAACAATCCACATTGGAAAAAGCAAGTGTCCTTCCAAAGAAGGTTTTCCGTCAATGTGTGGGCTGGAATCATCGGCAGAGTCCTTATTGGGCCACATTTTTTGCCAAATAATTTAAATGGGGCAAATTATTTGGAATTTTTACAAAACGATTTGCCCAGGCTTATTGACGAAGTCCAGCTGCCCGGTGCAGTGACATTTCAACACGACGGTTGTCCCGCCCATTACTCTCTGGCTGTAAGGGAGCATCTGGATAACTGTTTCCCGGACGGTTGGATCGGCAGAGGCGGACGAATCCCTTGGCCCGCTCGGTCACCTGATTTGACACCATTGGATTTTTTCGTTTGGGGCCGAGCTAAGGAGCTAGTCTACACACAAGAGGTCATTAATACCGTAGAAGAGCTGAGGGAGAGGATAGAAGCGGCGTTCGAAAGGATGAGGGAAGAAATGATATTCGGAACAACCACCACAGAAGTAAGAAGACGGGCTCGTGCTTGTATTCGAAACGGCGGGTCACATTTTGAAAATGAGCGATGATGTGTAATTTTAATGTGTTGATCGTAAAAATAAATAACTTATCTTTTATGCTTTTGTTTTAATTTACCCTAAACATTCCCTCTTATTAGTACAGGTAGCCTATTTTCAAAGATAAAATGGCTTGAGACATGATTGTCTTATCGCCCGCCGCCTGCCGCTATCAGTCCCTTTTGTCTCTCACCGCCGCAAGCCTTTGTTTGTTAAAATTGCATGTGGTAGTTTTGTCCAGTACACTTAACCCTTTTAAAACAAGTCAAATGTCAAGTCAACGCCAACTTAGTATTCAGAACCAATGTTTTATTGTAAAATCATAATGAGATTCGTCACCACAACTACCACAAGTATCACAAGTAGAGTGAAACATTTTAGCTACCCAGTTGGTTTAGGTGGCTTATTTTCAAGGATACAGTAGCTACAGTCGTGTTTGATAGCTTAAATAAAAGGGTAAAAGCCAAGCATGTTTTTAAAATGGTTTGAAAATTCGTGGCTATTTTAGTTTTTTTTTATCGTACTTTGAAATCACTTAAATCGTTTACATTTTCATGTAACTAAAATTTTAAATCGCTGTCAACTTGTTTTCTTTAGACACAGATGTTTGAAATCACTTTTCTAGTGTTTGATAGACATTGCACAATACGAAATAAAACAAAAAAAAATCTACCTGCAGTAAAAAAAGTACTAATTATCGATTTAGTCTGAAGTTTTGCAGTTTTCTCCGACAAATTTTTAAATTTAAATTTAAAAAAAACTAATAACATTTGTCAAAGACAAGTATGGCTAAAAATGTTCTACATGACCTAGGCTATCTCCTACTTTCGGCTTTGCATCCGGTTACCAAACACCCTGTATGTATGTATAGTGATACTAGATAAAAATTCCGTTCCCCGCCTCGCGCACCCTCCGTCGCTGCCTACACTCGTCCGCCGCGCTCGCGCCGTCCACCAGCTCATGCCATCCGTTCGCCCGCTCATGCCGCCGGGGGGATGCGTACGCGCGGGAGGCGGGGAGTCGACGAACCAAAGCGTTCGGCAGCCGCGCGTCATACGCGAGACATTTCCTAAAGAAAAAGTGATAAAAAAATAATAAAGAACCTACACCTAACAAAAATAAATGAAATCCCATCAAAAACATAAATGTGAAAGGCTGCCAAGTTCGATACTATGGGAATGCTTCGCCTATAAAAGAAGTGAGATCTGAATAAGTACCAAGTTCCATAAAAATACCTCAAATCATAAATAGTTATAGGAATGCACACTTGATTTCCAGCAGTTTTTAAGGTACATTTTGAATAAGTATCACGTTACATAGAAATACCTAAAATTATAATAGTCAGAGAAACGCACACCGGTTTTTTTAGCAGTTTCCTGATAACATTTATTATTTTCAGTACTTTTTAATGAAATGGTCAGATCTGGCCTCGGACACCGGAGGGTTTGGTCACTTTTTCTGAAGTATATGACATCTGTTTTCAATATCATTTTATTTACATTTTTTTTTAAACGTTATAAATCCGATTCCCTTTTTGTAACCAGTGTTTTTGTGCCATAATAGTTTTTTTTGTTGTTTTGCCAACCTTGGTTGAATATCTCAGATCCGCATTTTCCACCATTCTTAAAATTCTAAAATAGCCTCATCTGACGGGCGTTATAAATAATCGATTTTAAATTTAGGTTTCCTTCATCCAGTGAATCAGCCATCATAGTTCATATCACTCGCATCTCATCAATTCATTTATCTTTATAGCTAAATTTTCATCCAGTTCTGTTCTTGACTGTACCTACTCCTTTTTTTATTTTATGCGGAAGGCAGACAGACATCCACCATTGTTTGCATATAAATATTCTGTTTCAATTGTGCTTCTATATTTTTTGTGTGAAGAAAATTATAATCAATTTATACACCGTGTAAAATTTATGACCGAATTATTAATAATATTTTTTTGGTGTGGAGTAAAAATTATACGTGTTCTGCAAAAGTGATTGTTTTACTGCAATGGCTGCATGATAACCAACCAACCGCTTCTGCCAATGGTTGGCAGAGCACACCTAGCCACCAAGGGCGTTTAAAGGTCATGTAGAATTTGGCACCAACCACTGGCTACAAGGTCTCGTGGGAGACGGCTGTGGTTGTATGCCGTCTGGCCCCAACTTTAACCAGGTCATCGTTAGATAACATAACAAAAATCATCGCATCTATTCACTACCTACTTAATACCGAGATAAGCAGCTCCCAAAAATATCTTTGTTAAACTTGTTTTCTAGTTTGATCGCCAACAGATTAACAAATAAAAATTGAGTTTCTGTCTGTCTATCTATCTTATTAGGCCGTACCTATTTACCCATTGCAGGGGAGTGCAGAGTACAGATTCCTTATTTATTACGAGACGTTCTTCTTGGCCAATCCTATCCAGTGCATGCTGAATGCTTGTTGTTCTGCAGACATCATTAAAACGACATATTGACGATTGAACACGCCTCTGCAATGTACACGCTTCTGTCAGACAGACAGTCACTTACTGGCTGAAATCTGTGCAGTATAAACTGCATGCTTGCATATGATAAGCATTCACTATATCGCCGTTCAACTGTTTATTTTAAGACCCTTCCCTCGAGTGGTTCCTGCGATTATTGTTTGTACACAAATATATTTAGCTCAGAATCGATTGGTCGGATGAGCACTTGGCTGGCGTGTGCCCTCATTGGTTGATATGATCGATACATCTGGCGTTTATCGTCTTAAGTTGCAATCGTTCTTAGTAGTATTGCACGCCACTTGATGATCTGAGATATGATGTAGTTATTGAATCAGTATATCGATCTTCTTTAATGCAAGATGGATTAGATGAGATGAAAGTAACTTAAGATGTTTCTACTTGTAGCAATACTAGCAATAGCGCAATAATTGGAGCATTTGCCTTACAAAAGGTGGAGTAGAAAATGTTTTAATGGTTATTTGTAGGCTATAGGGTGGTTATTAAAATAATAGATTTGAGACCTTGAGGGGGGGGGGGGGGAGCGTTGGCCGCCATCTTGGTTTAAACGTGCCATAAGTCCGTTTTTGAACCTTGGCGCTTAAACGGTTATTAGTATGCCTAAAATGTCTATGGAACGTATGGAGAAGATAAAATTTTCTACAATATTTCCATACACAATACGTATATGTAAGTCTTACAGATATAAGGATACAGGGGGTGAAAAAGTGTATATTTTCTTATATCATAAGAATTTTATTTATTAGCTTCAAAGTTTTGTGCTTCGAGATAAGGAAATGAAGTCTCTACCACAGTTTTGTCATCTTCTAATGATTCTTTTAAAAGATATTCAAAAGTTAAATTCACCCCTAGAGCGCTTATAGAGGGGGTGAAAGTAGTAAGTCTCACACACAAAATCAATGTTCTATTACTTATCATAAAATATTACTAGGCATTGTCAGGTATAGCTATCGATCAATTCGGGTATAATTAATTTAGATTTGACAAATTATATTAATTACCAGCCTATAGCCTACCAATAACCATTAAAACATTTTCTACTCCACCTTTTGTAAGGCAATGTATGGAGATGATTCCCCAATGATTGGATTACAAGGAAAGTATTATTATCTTATTGAAATGTTCTGCCAAATGTCTTTTGACGTTTACGTACCTACAAATCTCTCGCGACCTTTCAGTTTGCTGGTTTCTTGGAACGCACTAATAAAAACCCTTGATTCGAGCAGCAAAAGTAGCTACGCAGGTTAAGTGTTCATAATGGACTAAGAGCCGGCCACGTCAGATATGTCATATGACACAATAATGAGAGCAACAAAACCCGGCAAAATCGATTGCTATACTATGCTTATTCCTAGTTCCGGGCATCTGGCCGCCTAGCATATCTTACGTTGTCGCCTGTCACTCCATACTTCGAGTCGCGCTTGAAGTATGAACTGTCGCGTTAAACGTCAAGTTATGCTAGGCGTGCTGGTAGCTTTTAATGGTGGAGGTTAGAGTGACAGACTAGCAAAATTTTTGATTGGAATATAGTAATACCAAAATAGGTAAACACTACCGAAGTTGTCTGAGTTACGAGTATAATGGTAAGGGCCTTTATTTTAAGATTAGAACAAAAACATTGCGTATTACTACGGAAACAAAAACAGTAGACGACAAACTATGAATTAAATTATACATCGTTTGTTTTATATTTGTTTGTTGTATTACATTAATTTCCCCCGTCAGAAATTTTGGCAATGATAGAATCTAATTATTTATATAAATTCTCATAATATTGCATCAACCCAGAACTCTAGGATTTGTTTTATTGAACTGGTTTGCATTCTTTGACCTCCACCCCTTTACAGCAGAAAAGAAATCATAATAAATATAGCAAACTGACTAGAGGGGTTTCGTTGCTCTTATTATTGTGTCATACCTGACGTGGCTAGCTCTCCGTCTAGTATTTCTCAGCTAAATTTTTTAAATTTATTTTTATCTGTTTTTTATGGTGACTGTCCCAGGTACAAATGCGATGATGTGCATACAAAATCCGAGATCTGAGCGACAGATAGCACTACATCATTTGTATTCTCGTCTCAACATGTCACCTTTCCTTATTCGATTTGATCCTTTTTATACAATAGGATGTATTTAGATATGTTGGTTTTTATCTTTTTTTATAACTCCATTATGGCTGCAAGCATATATCCTGTCTGTATATGTTCTTAGCCTGTGGGACCTTGCGAGTAGTTACTTACCACTGTATATTGTGTGCTCTATCAAAACTTTATAATATTTTCATTTTCATTTTTTTCTTCTTCGTCCAGGTTAATAATTTGGCAACTTTTATTTTATAGTGTTAAGATAAACGCTCTATCATGTCAGCTACAGATATCAGTTATCACTTTATTAACAGAAACAATTTTAATGAATTTATCATTGTTGGTATGCCTAATACATTCTGTGCACGGCTTAGATTTCCGGAGTCCCAAGTCAACACCTCGCATGGCATTTCCGACGTACCAGACGACATACGGCTTCCACCACTTTCCGAACAAACCATTCCTTCTTCCTTGTACATAAGGTTCAAACTTGTATATCAAGTATTCATGCGGGCCTAAATCAGAATGCTTTATTATATGTCTAAGCTGTTCTATTTCCATGAATGGTGGATCTAAAAATGGCGGAGCTATTCTGCCGCGCGTGGTACGGAATACCGACACGTTTGCGCTTATTCCAGGGCTAGCATTGCCCGTTTAGTATTTGCATCTTTTGTCTCAAACTGTCTTATAACTAAACTTGGATGTTAAAACGGAACGGTTATATGTTTTTATAGTCATCGTGCTAGGCTTCTTGCGCGCACTATGTATTCCAAGCGAGGTGTCAGTCAATGCGAGTCTGGATATGCATTTTTATTAGATAATATCGTACGCTATATTTGTCTTTACTGCCTTAGATGCGGCGGTCTCTTTATACGAAATATATGGCATATAAAAAGGACGTAAACATGTGGTAATAAATTATTGTTTTCTCTAACTAGGATATCCTGAACTTCACAGAGAAGGCACGTGTGCGGAATAGCGACTTTTGATCTTCATTGTATTTTATAAAATGAAATGAAATGAATGCTACTATTACTGTTTATTAGTATTCCAGATTTAAACTAAAAATATTGTGTGTTTCTAACTTGTGCTTAATAAAAAAAGTACCTACTTCTTAATGCTTTTAGCTAAGCAAAAAAACCCTGTACCAACTTACCATGCGCAGTAAACGTCTTTTGTATTTTTTGTGCTTCCAATATCCAATCAAGTCGCTTACCTATAACGTTGCTTTATTCATGCATCTGCGCAAAAATTGATTTCATTTATAATTTATTGACCTAACTTACACAAAAAGTGGTATCCCTAACTCTACTCGTTACATGCCTTTTCTCCCCATACCTTCGCAGCCCGGGATCATGACTATCAACGTTTTGACGTAACAAATGACTCAGCTGCACCGATTTGGTCAAACCACGCCGGGTTCCCTTTTAGGACACGCATGAAGCATTAAAAGATTTCTAAATACGACTTAACGACCTTGTCCCTGCGGGGAAAAGTATGTTATTATTCCAGCTATGGCTTAATCTCCAATTGTGGAAGGTGATTTGGATAACTTGTTAATTATATACGTAGATATCATAAGATTTACCGGTCATGTGTTACTCGCAGTGTACTCTCTCCATTTCGCACACTCTTGGTTAAGTTTACATATTAACGTCAACATTTTCAGTTATTGCCAGTAAATTGCTTATCTCACTAATACGAACGAAATGATTTAATCATGCTAAAGAGTGTATTGACAATTATAAGGACAAGTGAAATGTGTAATAACTTTTTAAAAGTTTATTATTTTGCGTAAGTATGTTATGGGCATTTGGTTGTAAGACCTTTTTAAACGTTTTAGTGTTGACTAAGACACTGTTACCTTTGCTTTCGGGCAACTTTTCGTCGTTTGATTCGGACGTTTCTCATCAGATTCGGACAACGTTTACTGTGACCAGTTTCGACGCTTGAGCCAAGTTTTTTTTATTTTTTTACGGAATCCGCTTCCGAGAAGCTTTGCGGAAGTTTTCTCTTCATGATTGCCCATCACGTCCTCGATGGGACGTACCTAAGGGTAATTTGGCGGATTCATATTCTTAGCAGCATGACGCACGTCGTGGGTTTCCATCCACTCTCTGATGCAGGGGGCACAGTGGCAACTAGCCAAATCGGGCCCAAATAAAGTAGAGCCCCTGTGGCGTCTAATCAGTGACAAAATTCATTTTGTCCACACTTCTTTATGTAAAGATTGGTAGTCATCGTGGAAGTAGTGACGAACGCCGTAGATTTCATACTGCATTCGCATATTACCTACCACACATTGTCTTAGATCCAAATTTTTCGGCAAAAAATGACGTTTTGTTCTCATTCAGGTGTTCTCCTTTGAGAATAGTAGAGTACTACGGGCCCGGTAGAATAAAAAAATCCAGTTGGAAGTGGTTTTCGTCGCTTAGAATTATGCACTGGTCATTTTTAAGTAAAACTGTGTCATATAAATTTCGAAGACGGTTGTTTAACTTTTGCAGCCTATTTTGGAGTTGGTTTGGCTTCCGTTGCTTCCGAGGGCTACCCAGTCGTTGCGATTCTTGATCCTTTGAACCATTCCTACAGAAGTTCTCTCCTTTTTGCCACATATTCGGTTCATTTTCGGACCCGGGGTATGTCCTTAAACTACGTCCGGACTTGGGTATGTCCTTAAACTATGCCAAAAAGAGAGGTATGGACACTGCGAATGGCATCTCGCTTAGTGTGGTAGGGCACGTTCAGTGAATGTCATCTCGCTCAAATCTGGAGCAGAGCCCGACTGGGGAAGTACCTCCGCCTTACAGAAAACCACAGCCAAATAGCACTAGACCCTACTCATAGTGTTGTGTTCCTGCTGGTGAGTAAGGTTGCCAAAGAGCTCAAAGAGGACCCAGTGTGTTGACGATGAGGGACCCTCTTGTTCCTTTAGCCGTCAACACAGTGAATCCTCCTTTTTGTAAAGGGTCGGCAACGCGCATGTGACTCCTGTCGAGTTACAGGCGTCCATAGGTTATGGTAGCTGCTTACCATCAGGCAGGCCGTATGCTTGTTACCCTCCGTCGTAGTATAAAAAAAAAAAAAAAAACATATCTTATTGAACCACTGAGTGAGTTTTTGATTTTTCGATGTATCTTTGAGTCGATATTGCGATTATTCGAGCTAGTTTTTCGACGATTTTTCGACTTGTCATTAAAAGAGAAGTCTTACCCAAACTTTTTAATACCATTTAAATCGCAGAAACACACACCCTCACGATTTTAGCGATCTTTCTCATGGATATACCGTTTTCTCGTATGTATTTGTCCAAGAGTATTTTTCGTTGCTCCTGTGTATGGCCTCTCAGTTTATGAAATCAAAAGTGATCCGAAAAAATAATTCTAGTAATTGATTTAACATCATATCATCTACAATATAATAAATAATTTATGTTTTTAAAGCAAATAAAATAAGAATGACGGCTTGTTGTAGTTGTCCTTATATTTCTTAATACAGTCTTTATATCCATTATATTAAATTTAGTAGCAGAATTCACGGATTTCAACTCGCTATAATCGTTGCATACGTACCTGCTATTGTTCCAACTTATGAATTGATTTGATTAAGATATGATTGCATTATCCCACATTAGGTGGGGTCCGCTCTCCTTATCCTTCGGCGCCGACGATCTGTCTTGAGTTGTCGGGTTGGTTAGTTGGGCTTTTTCCAGTAGTTTGTTTCCTACACCAGCTTAAAAGTAAATAAGTTACAAATACGTATATGATCTCATAAATATGTATTTATCGTCGTAAAGCTGAAGTGAAATAAGCAAACCGTTATTGTACCGACATTTATTGTCAATTTCCCGCTGTTCGAGTTGTTTGGCGTCGTTTCTATTCAAGACTTCAACGTTCACCAACCTGCTGGCCTTAGCATATACATCGTAAATGTATTATAAAACTCATTAATTTGGTTTTTTTTTGGTACAAGTTTCCTGAACTTTACTTTGTATCTATTTATTTACTTGTTTCAAATCTTGTGCAACTTCAGTAACAATGCAATATATTGTATCATAAAGGTCATCTACATCCAACACAGCCTTAAGTCAACCTCAACCTCATTTAATAGATCTTGGCAACCTGATGATTTGTTATTATGACGAGGATTGCCCTTTGTATGGGGTTTTCTTGGAAAACCGTATTTTGTTTATATATATATACGTCACATACATATATTTAGGACAGACATCTTCAATTTTCTTTAAGAGTTTTGGCTAAAAATATTAATAATTTTAAGTTAACACTGATAATATGTATCATATGTTAAGTAGTATTGTAGATCTAATAATATATAGCTTTATAAGCGAATTTTTGTTTTCCTTTTTTTTAACCAACTTCAAAAATAAGAGGAGGTTCTCAAATCGTCTGTATTTTTTTTAAAGAAATGTTGTTGTTTATTATTGCTAGTAATATAATGTTTCTGTAACCTTCTACTTGTAACTTTCAAAGAATTTAACAAAATATATATGAAAACAAAATACGGTTTTCCAAGAAAACCCCATACATATGGTGATCCTCGTCATAGTAAAAAATCATCCGGTTGACACGATCTACTAAATGAGACATGTTTCGTTTCTGTTGGTGGGTGGGGACATTTTGCCCATGGTCCTAGAGGTAACAACAGGCGGTCTTATCGCTAATGAGCGATTTCTTCCAGACAACCTTTGGGTAGTGGAGACTAGAGAAAAACAATAAGCAGTAGGTGGTGCATAGAAACAAAAGAGACGAAATAGATAACACAGCACATTCATATGAATATACATACTTAAATAAATACAAAATAAACATACATACTTTTGTATACTTTTTCAAACAAAAAAAGAATTTTCCAAACCGGTCCAGCCGTCTTCGAAAAATCGGTGAACATGCATAAAAAAAAAAAAATAGCAAAACCAAAGATCCCGACGAATTGATATCCTCCTCCTTCGAAATCTTGAAGTCGGTTGATAAGGAAAACCCTAGTACAAAAATATTTAGTTTTGGGACGCTGCCAATTAAAATCTGCAGGTCGTATTATCACATGAGGAGTATCTATTCCTGTAAAGATACCTAGATCTGCAAAGATTAGTTTTTAGTATTTGTTTCGTATTCAACCGTAATTTTATACAGAAACACATCTATTTCAATCAATCATGTTTAATAAGGTTACGATTGATACGCTAAGCGCGGCAGCTTCGTAGTCAAGGTAATAAAAACCATCCATTTTTGGCTTTTTAACAAGTCTAAATCTATTCTCGACTTTAATTCATTGCAGTACTAAATCAATAGATTTACTACTATTGACGGACTGATTGATAGCTTGTTTACTGGCCTTCACGGACTATCAGTTTTTTTACTTACAGTCAATATTTCTTACATTCAAGGGACCTCCTATTTTTTACTAAGATCTAAAAAGGTAGTTTTTTAGGATCCGCAGTTACTAGGAACACTAAAAAGTAGGTCCGTCTGTCCGTCCGCGGCTATGCTAATGCAGTGATTGTTAGTACATACTAGAAAATTTAATTGAATTTGGTATGAGTATGTGTTTTAATCACGCCGACAAAGTGGTAATACAAAATCTGAATTATTTTTCCTTACACATGAAGTGGAGGGGTGATTTTTCTTATCGCTCCAACTCTATTGTGTGGGGTGTCGTTCGATAGGTCTTTCAAAAAGAATAGGATTACGTTACAACAATTTTTGAATAAAACTAATAGTTTCGTAAAAAGTAGCTCTGAAAGTTTAAAAAAGGCCTAATATGTACTTTCAAAGATACTACAGCCTTGGCCAGAAGTGTTGAGCATAGCTCTTTTTTGTTTACAATTTTGATGTTAAGTATTATTTCCCTATCATAACGATGTACGATGACGTAAAATGTTATATTTTATTGATATATCTAGAAAACTTCACTTAACAACACTTTCAAGGTACCTATAAAATATGAAAAGTGGAGGTCCCAAAAATGCGAATTTAGGTCGGTGCGACAAATTACAAGTATTCTATGCAGTTACTCCTCACTTCAACAAAACATGCCTGTTCAGTTTGAATTAATTGATAAAATAACTTTAAAAAAGATAGAAACGCTGGTCTAAACTTTCGAGTTTTGTATGAAAATCGCAAGGCTGTATATTGAACAAAATCGGTTAAGCCGTCAAAGACGCATATAAATGTATCCCTTAATTAATGACCTTTTGAATGTATTGTAACAGAGCGGCAACCGGACCCCTACACTGAGCATGGCACGACATGCTCGTGACCGGTTATTATCTATAATTTGTGCTGATATTGGCACTTAAAGTCTTCTTGATTAAGAGTTATGTTACAAAATACGTTTAGGGGTAAGATTTAGCGCCATTCCCATGGATAGCTGCAATTGACTTATTTTACGATGCCTTATTTAGACACTTCTGTTAACATTATACAACTGTAAATAAAACGCGGAATGACTGGACATGCGATTAAAGATTGTACGACTATAATATAATATTGACATTATAAACTTTATGTGTTAGGTATTAAGAACTGTATTTTACTATTATTAAACAGCCTCCTGCACCTGAACTTACGAAACGCTAATTTGAATAGTGGAAATCGTAAAGTAACTACACATTCCCATTGTGTGGATAGTTTATGTTGTGATGACATTTACACTGATAAGTTACCGATAGTAAATGTTAACATGATTCTCCAAGATAATAAGGTGAATTTGATATAAATACACAATATTTATGTTGTAAATTGTGACCAATCGAATCGTGGTCCACAGTTTGCATTTCTGGTCTTTATTTTTAGAGTTATAAACTTCCTGGATATCGACTAAAGGATGGGTATGGCAAATATGAATACTAAATACTACTAGTACTGGTAGGTTCTTAACGTAGATAGGTATCTCAGCTGGCCCACCGCGAACTTCGAATATCGAAATTTCGTTATCTCCGTCTTCATCGCTCTTGCATATTCGAAAGAGAGATGCAAATATACGATTCGACGATCGAAGTGGTTGGCGGTTATAGGCCAGGTAGGTATGTTAATTCTCGATTACTCCTAGTTAATGAAATAGATGTCGATTTAATGAATCGATTTACACTTCGCTAGACCTACGACAATATTCTTCTTTTCCATCTTTTCTCCTTTTTTTTTTTATGAAATAGGAGGCAAACGAGCAGACGAATCACCTGATGGTAAGCAATTAACGCCGCCCATGGACGCCTGCAACACCAGAGGGGTCACAAGCGCGTTGCCGGCCTTTAAGATGGGAATACGCTCTTTTCTTGAAGGTTTGAAGGTCGTATCGGTCCGGAAATACCGCAGACGACAGTTCATTCCACAGTTTTGTTGTGCGAGGCAGGAAGTTTCTCGAGAAACGCACAGTTGAGGACTGCCAACCATCTAAGTGGTGATGATGGTAATGCTGTCGCGTAGGACGATGGCGGAAAGAGGCGGCAGGGATTAATCCGAACAATTCCTCGGAGCACTCTCCGTGATAGAGGCGATAGAAGATGCAGAGCGAGGCTACATCTCTACGCAGCGCCAAGGAGTCAAGCCGATCCGTAAAATCCCGGCAGCCGACAATTCGAGTCGCTCTCCGTTGGATGCGGTCAAGAGGGAGAAGTTGGTACTGGGGCGCTCCCGCCCACAGATGAGAACAGTATTCCATATGTGGGCGTACTTGTGCCTTGTAAAGCTGGAGGCGGTGGGCCGGAGTGAAATACTGCCTCGATCTGTTGAGCACACCGAGCTTTTTTGAGGCCAACTTGGCCTTACCCTCTAAATGGCCGCGGAACTGGACTTCACTCGAAATGTCGACGCCAAGGATTCGGACACTGGCAGTGGCAGTTAAGGAAGTGCTCTCAAAACGAGGTGAAGCGACAAACGCAAGCTTTTTTGCGGTAAACGCGCAAACCTGTGTCTTGGTAGGGTTAAAATGGACTAAATTTAGTCGACCCCATTCTGAAACTTTTTTAAGGGAAGTCTCAACTGCAGACAAAAGTTTGTCCCGGCTCTCAACGAAATTCTCCCGAGAAATGTTGGTAAGCTGATAAGCTTACCTACTCTTTATTTTGTTGTGTGTATTCTCCAGTCAAATCAAGTATCCAATCGGCATGTATAATTTGTCGTTTAATACTAACGACTTAGTTAATTGCCCTTCTTATGAACTCAATCGAACCAATCCTAATTGCCGCGGTTGACAGCGGGCTGGTCAGATGTCACGGCAGAATCGAGACCTCAACGTAGACAGCCCACAATTAATGCCAATCACAGGGCTTTTCATTCCTTCGCTAGGTTCGACTCAGAAAACCAGCATAAGAATGACCTCTGAGTGTTGGAACAGTAACAGTCTCTAAAATTCGGACTGTACCTCTGTTTTCGGTATCAGGTTAAGGCTATAGAAAATTATTTTGACAAGCTCAAATTTCCAAAGAATGTGTTCAACTGAGACTAGCTGAGTTATAGGGACACGATAGATGACTAGTACGTTTGCGTGAATTTCGGGACGCGATTTTGCTGACCGTGGCGAACTGTCAGCTGACTGTACCGACACTGGTACAGTCAAGTGCAAAAATACGTATCGAAAAAATCGTCTCATAAATATGGTACTACGCACTTATTACAACGGAATAAGATACTATGGGACATATTTTTGAGTAAGATGAGTACACCCATATTTTTACACTTGACTGTACATATTTTTCACTCACGGATCACTATTAGGCAGTCGTTTTTCTTGGTCACTCAAGTCGAATCCTCCCCATAGGAATACATGCACCACAAAACTGACGTTAATGATAGCGATGCACAGGAAGGAGATTCCTGAATCTGCATATGAAATTACCATACACATGCGATCACTGTAATAACACGCGCAGTGTCACAAGGTGAAATTGTTGATGTTAAACTAGTTTGTAATGCGGAGGGCAGAATGTTAATAGCGCCCATTGACATGAATATCTCCGTATTGATTGCCGTAATGTCTGGTACTAAAGTAAAACCTATGTTGCAATTATTAAATTTGGAACTGTACCTTCTCTCAAGGGGGATCAACATATAATCGGAATCGGCTTACAAATATGGACCTGTCCAAAAAAAATTAACTTCCCAAAATTATTCAAACTTTAGGCTCAGCGAATATTCACATTATTTCGTCTTAAATGTTAAATGTAACTTTAAGGCAGGTATGTGCCTAAACATTTCTAGTTATATAGTGTAAACATAACTAAACCAATCAAATTCCGGGCATTAAAATCAGACTATCTGTGTAGCACAAATCCGGTTGTCCAACATAACATAAGTTATGTTGACGCCGGCTGGTAAACATTCGCGACCATTGTTAACGTAAATACTACATTTGGAACCAAGGACCATAATAATACCTGGACTGTGTCTGTGCAAAATCACGTTCCTCCAAGATTTAGACTATACGTCTGTTTTCGGTAGGTGTCAAAATCCCCGTACTGTATGCATGGCACAGAGATTTACAGTAGCGCGTTTGTGACGTGATAGTGTAGTGCGTTTTGCCTAAATTACGGTAACACGATTTTGTACACCATTACATTTCAGGTTTATTATATGGTCCTTCTTGGGAACTAATTTATAGGCACATTCGTCGAATACCTATGCAAAACCGTTAAGATTAATACGTTCTCCAACATTAATTCAACGAGACGTGCCCAGAATTTATCAGCTACGCGCGTGTTTAAATAATTTCAATTAAAATTCGGAATGTTGTGAAAAGGGCAAATTTGGTAAACATAGATTACCATAAACGTGTAACAGACGCCGCACTAGGTCAACCGTACGCAACGCCTGCTATTCGGACGTACTATAAAACGTGACTGTAAAACGCATTTATTTTCAAACCTCTTATCATCTTAAGTTCTAGCTGAAATTTAAACCCTCTTCCCAGCTAGTAAAGTCCATTATCTAGCAAACTTAAAGTTTAACGAGAAATTGCAAAAGTAACCAACGGATACCCTAAAAGCGTGGGATGTATGGATAGTAACATGCATCATGTTGTAACCGGACTGCGTTCGAAACTGTTTCCGGAGGCCTAAAATTAGATGTAATGTAACTTACGTTCAGTGCAAATACGAGTAGGTTACCATTTATCTTACTGTGATGTATGGATGTGTTTTACATTAATTTTGGTAGAGATATCCTCTGTGCACCCTTTCCATCTTCGGTTTAAGGTTAATAGAAAATGAATCGGTACTTTTAAGTTAAATCAATTGAAATTCACTGAATTCAATGTTTACAAAAACAACATAAGTAACATTTTTGGCGATTTGTGTTTTTGATGTCATCATGTTCGTCTCCAAAGAGGCTACGAAGGGTGAAAAAATGTTAGCTCAAAAACTATTCCGTGTGCCGAAAATATGCCATTAAAATTTCCTGTATAGTACTATTTATATACTTATATCCTTAAAAAGTGACGATAAAAACAGCGAAATTAAGAATTACAATAAAATAAATTATAAATTAACATAAACATTTAGTAGATGTAATAAAAACTCTGTATAAAAAATCTAATTTCAGAAAAAAAATATGTTTCTTATTGCACAGGGACAACGTAACTAACCAAAATTTTACAAACACTTATATAAGTGACAAAGTTTATTTCATATCTTTTCTGAAAAATAAACAGCCTTATAACAAATAAAGAACTATATCTAACTTTACGTTACCCAATGTAGTTATGTTATTTTTGTAAACATCCATTCTATTTATCCGTGTCTTTTTTAAATATACGCTGTGTATGACCAAAAAACTTATAAATATATTTGTTAAATTTAGAAATATTGCAACTTGTGCAAGTTAGGGTTTTGAAACAGGAATATTTTTTCCCTGTAGAATACTAATTATTTTCAGGTTTTCGACGGAAAATAAGGATCCTGTTGGAAAGGTAATCAAAAGGAAAATGTGTTGCTTGTAGAACACCACTTATAAAAAAAATGTAGAAACGTTCTTCGTGTAGGCGAATTAGATTAGGTAGTAAGAAAATGTTGGTGTCTGGAAAAAAATAAAAATACAGCAAGTTAACTGCTTTCAAAGTCAAATAGAATCAAAGTATTTCTCACCAATCACGCTGCGAACATCAGATACAGTAAAACGGGAACCACCCATGTAGCACAAATTGATTCGCAATTTCCCCTGACAAAGTGTCGACAGCTGACGATTTATATACCGCCTATTTGGTACCGCTGGCCGATGACAACTATTACCTGTCGTATATGGACGATAATGCCCCTAGCGGTACGCTGATACCATTCTAGCCCGTGGACGTTCGGGGTCCACGGAAACCATGTTAATGATCTGAGAATTGACTGATCTGAGGCCCTAGTGACAATCGTATATCGACAACGCCAATCGAAACTGAAATAATGCACCTATGGAATCACGTCACTTTTTATCCTCACCTCATATGTAATTCTAGTACATTCTTTAACGACCCCAGAATGAGAGAAACAAGACTACCAAGAGAAGTTAAATGTGCTTAATTGTTGTGCTTACTCCAACCAAATTTATACTAGATTTCTAGAGTGAACAATACGTGCTAAAAGAGTGGTATTGATTGGACCTATTGATTATTTAAAATATAGCGGAAATATACCTCATTAGGTCTTTTTTTCTTCTTCTTTGTTTACCTTTGAAAAGAGATTGAAAGATACAATAGATTTACAAGTAAAGATACACCATCTGGAAGGAATACTTCATAAACATAATAGAAATTAAGATATATAAAGACTGCTTCAGTATAAAAACCTCGTAACATGAGCTTCGCTGCGTAAGTCACAACTTCACAAGCGCTATCTCGCCGCAAACATCAGAATATTGATTTTACTATTACCACTTTCTATTTACAACCGTCCAAAGACTAATGCAAGGACACTAAGCACGCTGTCCGATAAGGTGGTTTACGGTGTCGCCGTTCGTTGTTTACTGGCTTTCCGGGTCCCGGCTTTGGACCCTTACCAAGAGTTTACCATTACAACAAGTAGTCTTTAACTTGGGACAAATAAAATGGCTCGCGGGTAAAAGCAAGTATATTGTATGTGGGTATCTCATAGGTAAGCGTGCTCCACCAGAGACCGCATCATCACTTACCATCAGGCGAGATCGTGGTCAAACGCCTGCCTATCCTCTATAAAAAAGTGCCGACGTGAATTGATAAAACTTGTAGTCCGCCTCGAAATGAGAACTCGCGATTTACTTACAAACGAGTTAACCAATATACGAGTATGTAACAATAAGACCCTTATGAAGATGTTTTTGCGCCTTCTAGCTCCCCCCCTTGATCGCTCCTGCTCATATACATACGAACTGTCAAATTATATGTATGTCTGCTACAACCCCAACCAATTTCACGAGGATCATAAAAACGTTACTATATAAAGTTATCGCGGAACAAACTTTCAAAATCAAATAGCCATCGAATGCACGGACGTCCCCAGTAGCCAGTTACTACAGTCATTTTACAGGCGGCTAGTATGGGGAATTGGAAATAATTAATAATAACTAATATTTTTAGTGTAACGGATATATCATGATACCAGTATTATTTACGCAATGAAATCCTACAAAATATCGTTATTCGCTAACCGCCACAAATATGTACACACATATTACAAGCGTTTTTCTTGTAGGATTTTTAAGAATATATCGTTTCTAAGTCTTTTAAAATGTGTAAGAACAAACTACCACTTATTACTATTTGTTTCTAACGAATTAGGATATATATCGCCCGCGCCGTACATTTCGTAAATTATGGGGTTTTACATGGACACGGTTTCTTGTTTTTCGCTTTCAACAGAAAGAAGACTTAAATATCGTCATGTTTACAAATAAAAATAATTGATATTATTGTAAATAAAAATATATAAAAATTTTATATATTTTTTTTTACCTATTTAACTACTTCCGGGTGAAAAGTTTTTATGATTTTTGCATATATTATCTATAATTATCCCATTAGAATGAAAAATAAAAAAATCGGGCTATTATAAATTAATGTTTCACGCAACCGTATCTTTACTGTACTAAGTTGACAGTTCCGTTGTGTCCAAAGTTGTCTGTAAGAACTTCACTTCGTTTAGGCTCTGTTCGTTCGCTTACGAGTCTCTCGTTCGATTAAAAGATAGGTTATGGGTTATGGGCTTCATAACCACCTCCTTCCTTCCTCCATCTTAATTTGCGCTGTTAAATTTAGAAATATTACGTATTACGTACAATCTACATAGTTAAGTTTAGAAATCGTCCTTGAAAGTTTCCTGAACATCGTTGAATATGGTGAACAAATAAGGGTATAAATACTCTTATTTATATTTAAAAAGAGTACTCTTATTTACGTTATTTATCCTCATCATCATTCGTTGCCTACTGCTGAACATAGGCCAATCTTCGAGTACACCACTTGTCCCGGTCTTGAGCTAACCACATCCTCATAACTCATAAAATCAACTCATACTCTTCTGGAAATATTTCGTCAGGTACATCTCGCTCGTACCTACTGAATACGCAGTTGAGTTTACGCAGTCGCAAACGTTCACGGTTAAACTCATGGTAGGGGTGCTCTCAGCTTTGTCTGAGCTACCGGAACATATCCAAATACAATAGTTCTTAGTGCGTTGTGATAAGAACGAACTCGCTTACGTGCGTAAGTCTACGCATTTGTCGAATAGTTCACAAAGCTGCCGCTGTCTGTTTTACATTCTCTTGTTTTACAAATTTTCAGCTTTTCTGCCGCTCGGCCATTGCGACATACTTAGCTGCCGGTTTTGTTAAGTTTGTAAAACAGAATTATCTTATAAGCAATAATTTTAAGTACAATTTAGTAGTTGATAAATTCGATTTACAATGTTGCAAAGAGATATAATAATTAACCGATTGTGGTACAAATACGGATGTAATTTATGTCTTACAGATAATTGCATTGAGTCAAAGCGTAGGAAGGTAGGCTGGATTTGTAAGTGTAATGCGAGCTTCCTCGTCCGTGTGTTCGTGTGTGGGCTCGCCTGTTTGTCTTTACACTTTGTCATTCCTTGTCCTCGCAGGAGTATGACCTGTAGATCCCTAATAATTATTAGGAACCAGAGACCACATTTCTACTGGTTCGGCTAAGAATTATAAGCAATAAGAATGTAGCGTAAGTCATTAGCAGCACTTTTTGCTGGTTACAAAAAGATACCACTTGATCTTAGGTATGTAGTTCGGCTTATCCTATTTGTATGTAATTAAAAAAAAACTCGTTTTAACAAGGAATAGTCGTTAAGTTGATAATGAACTAGTGAGTTCGAAAGTCAATGCCTACGCAAGCGGAAGTTATGAAGCCATTGTGAAGCATTAATAGTCAAAATTTATAAAAAATCTCAGGTTTTACGAATCGGCGAATTCTAAACACTCGCCTTATCTGTAATAATTTTGAATAATCTAGATATCATTATCAATGTTAAGGGAACATAGTTATGTATTTTTAACAAACATTTCAGTGTTGCTGCTACGACTTCTGGTCGAGAGTATCTGACAAAAAAGATACTTTCTTTGACATGAAACAATCAATCTCACTAGACAAACACTTACATGATCGACGCTAAGGACACTCAGTAAGCTACTGCAAGACGTAACGCTTATTTTCAGTACCTACAGCAATAAAACACCTAAAAGAGCTGTTCTCACTTTCTATGAGAAACGATGACGTCACACAATGACTAATTCACTTTTATTTTCAAGTGTAAAGTGCGCCGTGGGTGTCAATTGCTCACAAGACCTCTGTCTTAAAATAATTTACTTATTGATTAAGTACCTACATGAGTTGACATTTAGAAATCGTTCTTGGAACTTTCCTGAACAACGTTGTTCTCAGGACTAATATGCAATATTATAATGTAGAACTCATACTCTTACTACCTTTATTCTTGCAGCATGCTGCATATCTCACCTCATCCGCGCCTACTAGTTGTATATCACTTAGCACTGCACGCCTTGTAATTTCAATGGGGAATGCAGTTGAGTCGAAAGCGGATGCACGAGCTAATAATAATCCGAATAAGCTGAAGTACTATCATTTGTGACGAGAAAATACTGTTCACTTGGTGTGAACACAACCTTATAAGTTTTAGAGCCGCCGCACATCAACGACCAAAGAATTGCAAGTTATTAATCCAAACGCACGGGCTGAAAAAAGAGTTATTTGCTTTCGGCATCATTTTGATTTGGTATTTCACAATATGTTGAAATTATTTCTCTAAAAAAAATCTCAGCTTTACGTAACGTCGGCTGATGTCAAAGATTTTGCGTGCCTACAGTGCTGCAAACTTCCTGAAATTGTTATAATATTTTTAGTAAAGCATGTAGCTTCCTTGTTTGACCAAGAAAAATGCCTAAGCTGTATACCTAGTAGGCGATTACCACACTAGCGCCGCAACCGGTTGCGGCAACGGTGTGTAAGTTTGACAGCGCTATACACATGGAGAGCGCACCGGCGCCGCATGGGGAAACCGCAGCAGTGTGAAAGCCGCCTTACTATGATTAGGTTATTTACTTATTTTTGGCGATTTTAATTTATGCGGTGCGTAGTCGCGATTTTTCACTGACCGTCTTTTAGTCGTAACAAAATCGCACAGTAAAAAATCGCGTGTCCCGGACGTGCGCGCTCGCTTACCGCATCATTTCAGCTTGACAAGTTCCTGACACGACTCATGTTAATAGTATGTACCGCGTATAATCGCCGCGTGTAATGCCTCCAAATTGCCGTGTTTGTTCGAAAAATTTCGCTCGTTGCTCCTCCGTGTGTTCCTCGTAAGTGAATATTAATGGTTGGAGGCAATTTGTCGTAAATGCTGTTGTTGAGATGCAGATTGATTCCGCATGGCTTGACGTAACGCGACCTTATGCTAATAGCGTTTTAACTTTGTATGTAATAAATAGGTATTTTACGGATTCAAAGTAGCTGTTCGAAATAAAGGTTGAACACGCCAAAACTTGGGCACGCAAAATTTGTTTTTAAACCAGTTTGAAAATAAATAACTACATTATGAATACCACATTGAATGACAAATGTAATGAATTCTAATATCACATTTTTAATTTTAATTAATTTTTACACAGTAAGCCATAGATCGAACTTTTCTACGCACACGGCTCATAAGACTTTGCACCATCTCTTTAGAAAAGATTTTTGTCGCCCAGGTCCATATTTTTTGTAGCTCAGGGACCGATTTTACTTCTCCGCCTTTCTTTTTAGGGTTCCGTAGTCAACTAGGAACCCTTATAGTTTCGCTTTGTCTGCCCGTCCGTCCGTCCGTCCGTCCGTCCGCGGATAATCTCAGTGACCGTTAGCACTAGAAAGCTGAAATTTGGTACTAATATGTATATCAATCACGCCGACAAAGTGGTAAAATAAAAAGTGGAAATTTTTTTTTTATTAGGGTACCTCCCCTATACGTAAAGTGGGGAGTGATTTTTTTTTTCATTTCAAGCCTAACGTGTGATATATTGTTGGATAGGTATTTAAAAATGAATAGGGGTTTCCTAAAATCATTTTTCGATAATGTAAATATTTTCGGAAATATTCGCTCCAGAAGTAAAAAAATATGCGTCCCCCCCCCTCTAACTTTTGAACCGTAAGTTTTAAAAATATGAAAAAAATCTCAAAAGTAGAACTTTATAAAAACTTTCTAGGAAAATTATTTTGAACTTGATAGGATGAATAGTTTTTGAAAAAAAATTACAAAATAATTTCTGAACTAAGTTTGTAATTTAACCGCATAAGCAGGTGTTTATTGTACCTGTAATTTCTACAAAATTACAATGAAATGACGTGCTTTCAAATAAAGTAAAAACGGTGAAAATCGGTTCACGCAATAAAGAATTATTCCATAAAAATCATCTTCCATACTTTAAGCTCGCGCGCAATAGTTTACTTAATTTGCCGATAGATGTCGCTGTACGTGGAACTCTCATATCATATCCTACATGGCGGTGTTATTAACTCTTAAGTGGGGACACTTACTGTGACGGACGGAAAACTACGGAACCCTACACTGAGCGTGGCCCGACACGCTCTTGGCCGGTTTTTTAGAATTCCTTTCATAATACTCGAGTACTCTTCAACAGGCCGCAGTTCCGGACTATTTGGCGGATTGCATATTTTGGGTACCACCATTATCCTGTTAGCGTTGTACCATTCCATAACTGATTTTGCGTATTAGCAACTGGCTAGATCTGGCCAAAACAGCGATGGTGAGGCATGCTGTCTTATAAAAGGCAGCAAACGCTTCTGTAAACAATCTTTTTGATAAATATCGCCGTTTATTGTCCCGGTGGTGATAAACGAGCGACTTCTTTTACCACAGCTACATATTGCTTGCCAAAGAAGGTATTTTTTTGGAAATTGCCCTCATTTTTTTAATTCAAAATCTTCAGGAGTATCTGTTCGAGATTTGCTAGTATAAAACTCTTGACCAGGTATTTGTTTACAATCCAATTTTATATACGTCTCGCCGTCCATCACCGCGCATTTAAATTTTGTAAGAAAATCTTCATAGAGTTGTCGCGACCGTATCTTTGCGGATAAGTTCTGTTTTGAGTCTCGATCTGGTGCGGCCTGGGCTTTATAACTCCTCAGTCCTGCCATCTGTTTCACTTTTTCGACATAGGACATTTTCACTTTTTTAGCAACATCACGAGATGAAATCGTATGATTTGAGGCAAAAATCTTTAAAATACTCTTTCCTGTTTCTTATTCTTGACTCCCTGCAACCCACCACTTCCTGGCTTTCTATCTATTGTCAAGCGTCCACGGAAACTTTTTCATACGTGACCAACAGTAGATTGTGGATATTTCAGCCTTTTCGCGATATCTATGTAGCTTAACATGGGATTTTTTACATGTTCGTGCAAAATGCGTTCACGTTTTTAATATTGTACGCTCGACATTTTGCCAACGAATAAATAAAAGAAAATAAAACTATCGTCATTTTATAGCCCAGTTCCTTGTGAGAAAATTGTTGTTTCAAAAGTTTAAATATCTCCATTTTTCGAATAACTATAGCTATTTTTATATGCCCAGGTTTTGGCGTGTTCAACCTTTAGTTACTTCTTTTTTAGGATTCCGTACCCACAGGGTAAAAACGGGACCCCATTACAAAGACTCCGCTGTCCGTCTGTCACGATCAGACTGTATTTCATGAACCCTGATAGTTAGACGGTTGAAATTTTCACAGGTGATGTATTTCTATTGCCGCTATAACAACAAAGACTAAAACACAGTATTAAATAAATATTTAAGGCGGCTCCCATACAACAGACATGATTTTTTGTCGTTTTTATAGTTAATGGCACGGAACCCTGCGTGCGCGAGTCCGACTCGCACTTTGCCGGTTTTTTTTTCAACCTACTACTACGGCTCTGAGTGGTAGATGGTTAAAGTTAACTCAAAAACTATGGCCTTTTTATATGTAGTTCTAATTAGAAAAAGCTAAGTATAGGTAGTACCATTTTTAGGTAATAAATAATTTGAATTCACTTGTTTTTTCAGGAATAGGAATTAAGTCGCCTTGTGTTTTTTGAGATATAAATCACCTTTAGCTGGATTACATCTCAAGTTTTATATACTTACCTACTCATGTATGTTTTGTGCACATTGGCGCCCTCCACCATCTTTACTTTAACATCTCTGTTATTTTCTGAGTGCTCATTGTAAAAACTAGCCGTGTCCGATTACCAATCACACATGTGATAGCTAATGGCCGCTAATATCACACCTTTTACGGATCGCACCGACCTTCCATTCACTCTTTACAGCTTATGACAGACGGCGTGATTCAAAATAAATGAACCAGTATTATAACTAAACACATAACATAACACGTCACACGCAAATTAGAAGTAAAAAACTGCACGTATAATTTTGTCCTTTTATTAATTTTTCTTCTTAGGCTAGGATTTTTTACAATATGAATGTATATAAAAATAGTTTTGTCTTAAAGTATTGTTATAAGAAAAAGTGTCGCCTTACCTATCTGTCGTTGTTTTCCAAAGCCCCTAAGGCATCCCAGAGGTGCAGAGGGCATTCACAAGTTCGCGCCATACCTTCCTAACTTTAACGACCTTCTAATCTCGCTTCAGCCCCTATCCTAACATGTTAGACCTGAAAATGATACTACACCACTGATATTGTTTCCAATGGAAAGGAGTATATCATTAATTTCGTAACTCTAATTAATATACTCAAAAACGTACCAGCACGGCATTACGTACCATTAAACATGCAAGGAAACTATGAGATCGTACTCCGGTCATTTCTATGTTTCAGCCTTCTGCCTCCTAAGCAAGTTAAGCAAGGTATTATCAATAGCAAAAAAAAATTAAACAGACATAGGACTGGACACGTTACTTTAACTGCGTCTTCTATTGCGGCCATTGACGACGCTCGGTCATCTTGCGCGTTACGCACATTGCATAATAAATAATATACGACTTTGAGAAAATTAGCAGCTGTAGGTTGAAGCCCATCGCCGTCCTAACGCGTCTTATTGTGTCCTAATCTTCTGTACATTCAGATTTAAATGAGCTCTTGCGAAAGTTAGCTGACCCTTATTCAACAGTTTCGTCTAATTAAAAAAAAAAAAAAAAACCTGTTCAATAATGAACTGCTTTTGTTTCATGAGACTTATGAAACATGTGCAACTTTTACTACTTATCTGCTTTTACTTATGTGAATTGGGCCTCCTTGTCGTAAGCTGTAGCGTGTTTTGTAAAAAGATGCTCTTTAAAACTGTTAGTTTCGCATATATTATACCATATTACAGTTATATAATTATGTTTATCTTTCCCTTGTTCACAGGCAAAATCTGAAGAGCAACTTGCATGCGAGAAGGAATGGCTGAAGGCTGGACATATGTGGCTCGCGCACCGCGGCGGGTTCACGGCCGTGGTGCGAGAGGGAGACGCCGACGCTGGTCGAGCGAGAGTGAGGGTGCTGCAGACTGGCGAGGTGCTCACCGTCGATGAAGACGACCTGGAGAAGGTATGACATTTGGAAGTTTCTGACACCGTTAGGAGGTTGGGTACATGCGGCTCGCACAACGCGGCGGAACGGTCGTGGTGCGGGAGGGAGACGTCAACGCTGGTCGAGCAAGAGTGAGGGTGCTCACCGTCGATGAAGACGACTTCGAGAAGGTATGACATTTGGAAGTGTCAGGTAAGGTCTGTGGAGTCTGAAATCACGGGCGTGCTCCCTTTCTATGAAATTTCGCCTTGATGCTTAATATTGAACACCTAGTATGTGACCATGCAAAACGAAGGTCAATCAAGGCCTTATCATAAAATATTATGCCAGCCACGAATAACCTCTAGATATTATTGTAATAAATTGCTAAGACAACGTTAGAATTATACAATTTTTCTGTTCCAGGCCAACCCGCCCCAAATGGAGCGCTGCGAGGACATTGCCTCCTTGCGCTGCTTGAACGAGTGCGGTGCCCTCAACGTGCTGCGGTCGCGTCACGCCGCCGGGCTACCCCACGCCCGCGCCGGCTATGCGCTCCTAGTCCTTGGGCCTACAAAACGTGCTTCCCCCATCTACACTGAGAAGGTACGGTAACAACAAACTACATACATAGCCCCCTGCTTGAACCAGTGCGGCGTCCTCAACGTGCTGAGGTCGCATCACGTCGCTGGGCTGCCCCATGCCCGCGCCGGCCATGCTCTCCTAGTCCTCGAACCTCCTAAGCGTACTTCCCCCATCCACACTGAGAAGGTAACTTCAAGCTACATAGTATTTCTTGAACGTGTGTGGCGTCTTGAGTTTTGGCGCGAAAAATCGAATACCAATCTCTGCGTACTCATAGGACACCGACTACGCCACGATAGTACTCCACGTTCGGAGGATTCTCATTAGGAAGAAGGGGTTGAAGTGAAATTGGCTTAGCGAAAAGTGCCGCACATTTTATAGGACTTGTGCCCAATTTGACTTATACCCCTTTTCACTAAAGTCACAGCTATAACCATGTGTTAAGATATCGTAGTATCGTAGTACGGTATTGGTTGTAAGATTTAGTAATATAAATTGGATTGACGAATGTTTCAGGTAGCAGCGATGTTCCGTGGCTGCCGCGCCGACGACATGCCGCCACATGTATTCGCGGCCGCGCAATCCGCTCACCGCTGCATGCTGGCTTCGCGACGCGATCGAGCAATTGTCTTTACAGGAAGGTTAGTTGACTGACTTCTGGAAAGTTATGCTTGCCTAGTCACATCCAATCGAGATATGCTCTTATTCGCGGCTGCGAAAACCACTGACCGCTGTATGTTGTATTCATAGGGAGGTTATTTTCATAGCGCTGTTGAGGATCCGTGCCTGGGCCAAATTACGGGCGTCTTCTTGGAAAACTCCACTATTGATGGCTTCGCTGTTTTTATCCTGACTTGGGCTCTATGCTTTTGAAGCGGTAGAGCTATCGCCTTTGCGCCGCAAATGCTTTTTATACGGTTGATACTGGTCAAACCTACAGCTACAATTACTTAAAAACCTCTGCTATTTACATAAAACAATATATGTAGGTTAGATGGAGTTCTATTTCTATTGAAATAAACTAAAATATTTTAAAAACATCAACGTTCTTCTAAGATTGGAATTAGGTATGTTCGCATAAATAACACGCGATATCCTAGCGAAGCATGTAACAGTGTAAATATATGCACCAACAAAACGCGTTTCTAATGCACGATTTACAACCTAGCTTTAGGACTTAATAGATAATTACTTTTGTCGTAAATTGCTACCGCCGATCGTATCATAACCCGTCTGGATAATACCCTTTATTACTTAGGACATTAAGACTAACCTAATTTCAACCTTTCGTCATTAACGTAAAGCTCATTTTTGATTAACAGTGCGAACGTAGATGTTAATCCTTCCCAGTGTACCTAAAAGGCGTTAAACTAGAAATTATAGCAGAATGTGATAACAAAATTGGCTCCATGTTGCGCATGGACATAGATCATTGATATTCCCTGTTTATACTCAAATGTTTATTAAAGTAGACCTTAATACCGATTATTAAGGCTTATTTTTGTCTGAATAGCCGATCCACTTTAAACTGTAGTCATCAGTGCTGGAATATTTTTAAGTTCTTTTATTTAAAGTATTAAATGATGTTTGTGATCAAAAAAATATCAAAAAAATTCAAGGTTAGTTTTTAAGCGTTCTTAATAATGATTTAAAGACGACTCGTTTTTTCTTTCTTATAGATATTGCAAACCTGTTACGCTGTTATACAGCCAGTAGGATTTTTTGCGTT
Organism: Pammene aurita; assembly: GCA_947086415.1. Taxonomy (NCBI): domain Eukaryota; kingdom Metazoa; phylum Arthropoda; class Insecta; order Lepidoptera; family Tortricidae; genus Pammene; species Pammene aurita. The sequence goes on from OX352307.1 coordinate 8,612,671, forward strand.
GTTGGCTTTTCTTTTTATGACATGTTACATGTTCAATTTGTTAAAACATATTTGTAAACAAGTTTTTCATTGTTCAATAACATTTTTTGTAGGGTTTAACGTTATTTAGGTATCTTAAATAATTGATTACTAGCTAAATTGCATTACAAATGCGTCAAGCGCAAAAGAAGCGTATGGGTTTACGTACAGTCGGTATCGTGCAAATCGTGGAGTTACAAGCATCCATGGGCTACAGTAGTTTACCATTATGCATGTTTGTCACGGGTCCAGCAGTGAACACGTACCTCGCAAAATACCTACGCGGCAGAAAAACTACAACGCAAATGGTCAAAACGCCAAAAAACCTACAGTGCAATTCTACATCGGAAAATGTACAGTCGACTACAAAGAGATGTATCCACTTTTTTACCTTATTGCGTTGTAATAAGGTCCAAAAGTGGATACATCTCTTTGTAGTCGACTGTACACACAGCAGAAAAAGCCAACGTTGAAGAAAACCCACTACTCTGAATACCTACTTAGTATTAGGACTACATTGTTAAATGACTGTCGCAAAATGACTACTTCTTGAAAAAAATTTAATCGTTTTATCATCAAGACGATTCTGAACTTTAAAATGAAGAGTTATTATTTGCCTCTTTTATACCGCTTTTTAAATACATGTGTTTTTTTTTCAGATCCGGTTCTGGCAAGACATTGGCCCTGCGTCATTGCATCTGGTACTTAGCCAGTGCGTACCCTGCACAGGGCTCCAAATTGACTCCAGAGCGATTGAGCGCCGCCATGGATGTGCTGCATATGTTTGGATCGTGTCGGTAAGTTTGTAGATATTTTTAAGTGCCCCGGCCAATACTTGGCAAAGGAGCTTCCGTTGTGCCATCTGGCTGCACTTGCAATGTTATTTATTTGCTTATTGGCGTCTGTTTCCGTTCAATACTTTTTTTCCTCAATCATGTTGATTTTTATGGCATTAGAATTAAATGTTATTTAGGTAGGGGCACATACTTTTCACCTTAGAAGGTGGTCAAATTTGTCTTCCCATTTACAAAGATAGCATAAACTCGAGAAAATTCTATGCTATGCTATGATCCTAGTTGCGATCCCAGCCCTGGGTACCGGAGGCCTGGGTCATTTTTTTCGTATATCAGATACCTAATTCAATTTATATAGTTAAGTTTACTCGTAGTATTGCAATTTCGCAACATTATGCCGAGTCTGATCCTTTTCTTTATCGCGCACATTGCTGAACCTATTGTGAACTTCAGTATTACCTATACTCGACTAGTGTTTACCTTTAGGTATGCATTTTTCAACCTCTGTTTTTTATATTCTGTAGTGTGTGATTTATTGAATAAATTTATATCTATCTATCTAGTATCGAAAATGGACACCACTCAATATGATACACAGTTTTCAATAGCAGAGTTTCTTTCATACTTCATATAGCAGTTGTGCAGTTATAAATACTGTGATTGTTGCAGCACGGGCTCCAACCCGCACGCGTCGCGCGTGGTGTCGCTGGTGTCGCTGGACTTCGAGGGCGGCGGCGCGCTGGTGTCCGCCTCCGTACAAACCCTGCTGCCAGATCTGAGGCCGGGCCGGGCGCGGCTCACCGCGCTGCATACGTAAGTGGATTTTTTACTAAAAAATATACTACTGCGCTCTGTATCGAAGAGCCTCAGATATATTTAATTTTTGACTCTTTTTTTTGATAAGCCTAGTAATCTAGGAGCCTTGACGCCTAAAAGTACGGGGTACTATGCGTCAAATCTGGTAGATCTGATTTTTTGAAGATTTGTTTATGATGTTGGCCCAATAATGCATGTTTGTGACCTCAAGTGCCGAACACAACTTTGTCAAAAATCGAATAATAGTTTTTTTTTCAGACTCTGGCGATTATGACACTAAAGGACTGGTTTTTGATAGTACCTTCTCAGGACATTTTTAATCTATACATATAATAAAGCTGAAGAGGGTCGAAAGTCTGTACATGGAAGATAATCGAAAAAAAGTTGTCTGGGGATACTTAGAATCGATAACAGAACACGTTCCAACAATTTTTAGAATTTTTGTCTGTTTATCTGTTTGTCTGTTTATTTGACCGCGCATCACGTGAAAACGGCTGAACGGATTTTGATGAAATTTTGGATAGATATAGTTTGAGTCCTGGGAAAGGATAATATATAGTTTTAATCCCGAAAATCAACCCTGGTGGGGGTGAAAATGGGGTTGAAAGTTTGTATGGAGAATTTTTAACCGCTGAAACGATTTAGATAGAAATGAGTATGGAGATAATTTGAGTCTCGAGAAACGTCATAGGATAGTTTTCAAACCCTTGTGGGGGTTGGAAGGTGGTATGAGGATTTTTTTACCGCTGAACTGATTTAGATGAAAATTGGTATAGAGATAGTATGGGTCTCGAGAAATGACAAAGGATAGTTTCTTCTTCAAACCCCCCCCCCCCCCCATCTTACTTTAGAACCGTAGGGCCAAAAAATTTGAAAAAAATAATGGAAGTGAAGCCTGAAAGGTACTTTCAATAAAAACTATCTATACATATAATAAAAGCTGAAGAGGGTCGAAAGTCTGTTCATAGAATATATTCGAAAAAAAGTTGGCTGGAGATACTTAGAATCGATCGGTCTGTACGAGTACGTGTGAACTGACTTTATATGTAACAGTTTAAAACGCCAGAAAGATAGAACACGTTCCAAGTATTTTTAATTAGTTAACGGCTGAACGGATAATGATGAAATTTTGTGTAGAGATAGTTTAAGTCCCGGGAAAGGACAATGAACAGTTTTCATCCCGAAAATCAACCCTGGAAGGGGTGAAAAGGGGGTTGAAAGTTTGTATGTTGAAAGTTGGTATTGAAACAATTTGTAATTTTTTGGTCAAGGTGTTCATATTTATATCATGTTACCCGTCGATGCTTTAAATTTACCTTTACCCGCTCTTAAGAAATATTTGAAAATGTCATGAATGTCAAAGGGTTATTGCAGCAAACCAAAAAACTACTACAAAATCATCTAACATTTATAGGACACCGTTTAGGTAGGAAAACATATCAAACGTTTTGTGAAGCAGTCAGATTAGGATTTATTTTTCTTTATAATTAAACAATAGGTACATTATCTGTCTCTCAAGCAGTTTTGATATGTCTTCTTGAAGAACTACGCATCTTTAAGATCTAATAATGTATTACTGTTTTGAAAAAAATAAGTCCCGTCGAATTTATTTTCGGTCATAATACTTCTTGGGCCAGAGGTACACACACCTACAGGGTTAGAACCGGTGGAGTTTTGGAACGAAGTTCCTTATCGGACGGTTCGCGGATGGGGGCCTAGGCGAAAAAAAGTCACGTGACCGTTACGAAAAAGCGTGACGTCACGAAAACGCGACACCCATACGATTGAGAAACATTTCCAAATTTTCCAAAATTTCCAAAATTTCCAAAATTTCACAAAATTGCCAAAAACTTCCAAAATTTCCAAATTTTCCAAATTTTCCACTATTTCCAAAATTTTAAAAAAAATTAAACCACAAAATTTACGAAAAAGTAAAAAATGAAATAAAATTAAATAACATAACTTCGTTCCAATCGCACTTGATTCACACACTTTCCACGACACTCACGTATTTTATTTTTCTCTGACGTTCATTAGTGCATTGTAATGTGCTTACATTGACGAATAAATATCTTGATCTACACCAATATCATAAATCCTCTATTCCGCGTTCGGAACCGTATGTAATTAATTACCAACATTATTGCAACCAATAACGTAACATCAGTGTATTATCTGTGACAGTGTGGTAAAAACGTATGAAAATTCATTACCTACGGTAACGTAATGAAAATCCGCCCCCCCGACCACCGGCATGCCCCCCCGACCGCCGGCATGCCCCCCCGACCGTCATTCTAATGGTTTCAATGGATTTTTAATATGTGTGTAGGTAAAGCAGTGTATGCTTCTGTACATAATTAGGCCTTATTACGTAACAGTTACATCGCCATGTCCGTCCGTCTGTCCGCGGTCTAGCTCAGTTACCGTTCGCACTAGAAAGCTGAAATTTGGTGAGGCCTGATAAGAACTTTCAATAAAAACTATATTGAATAAAATCGGTTCAGCCGTTTTTGAATTATTAGTCAAAAACGCATAGTGAAAGGAAGTGCCGAATAGTAAACTGACGTAAGCGCCGCCAAATAAACGACCTTTAGAACGGATGTTTTGTAACAGGGCAGCATCTACGGAACTCTACACTGAGCATCGCCCGACATGCTTTTGGCCGGTTTTTTTTTTTCATTGTTATCCCGGAAATCACCCAATTAAGGATTACTAATTCCAATTCTAGAAAATCCCCAGCCAGGTTATACGTAGCCTATCAAAATTCAACGTCTAAAAGGGGGGGGGGGGGTAGCCACTACACTCATTGAGTTAAATTTGCATGGGTCATGGACCCCCCCTCCAAGTGCACCTAAAATAGAAAACAATCATTTCTGCATTTGTGACACCCCCCCCAACTGATTTGACGGGAGGATCGATTTGGATGATATTTACCGTGGACATGAACGTATAAATACAAAAGTGGTCCTGTATCGTCCGATATACACCTACTAATCTCTATGTCGTTTAAATCATGCCAAAAAACAAATTTAATAAAAAAAGTATACATTTATGAGTGTCGTTTCATTTAGTGGTAATTGTAATAGTAGTTTATGTAACTGTTACGTAATAAGGGTCCTTAAAACATGAGTGTGGTTTTATGAAATGAGCCGCAGGCGAATTTCATAATAAGATCACACGAGTGTTTTAAGGCCTAATTACGTACAGTTGCATACACTGCTTTATCTACACTCATATCATTTATTCTAAATGCCTTATTTGGAAACCATAGAATGGCCGCCATTGCACCGCCACCATGGCCAACTCGGCCATAAACTACTATTGTTACACCGTGTATTAAGTATAAATTATTACTCAGAGTATATAGCCGTTTCCTACAAACAAAATTTTAACGAGGTTAAAGCAATACGTTATTTTCTAACGTTGGAATAAAATATTATAACTAAGGAAATATCGTGTTACGAATCTACTAATGTCTTCTAGGTTATTCCACGGCTGCGATGGCCGCCTCCGTCGCGAGCTACTCTTCGACCAAGCGCCCGTCAACGCTCCCAACCCATTCCTCACTTCAAGCGAGAAAGCGGACGCGCCTACTGACTTCTCTGCGCTAAAGGAAGCCTTCCAATTACTGGGTGTTACTGAGCAGGAGCAGATGGCTGTGTGGAAGATACTGGCCGCTATATGTCATCTGGGGTGGGCTGGTGTCGTAAAAGGTAACTTACCTCGAAATACACTTCCACCCAACTCACCTCTAGCGAATATGTCGATGCGTTAATAGACTGGTCCTAAAAGAGGCGTACAGTAACTACTAGTATTAACTAGTAGTTACTGAGAAAGAGCAGGTGGCTATGGAAGATACTGGCCGCTATGTCAACCTAACCTTAAAATTAACACCTAAACTCTATGGTGAATGCATCTACCCTGTTTGCCTCGAAATAAAACAACAAAGCGCTTTTTCTGCTGGAAGTGTAATAAGCGCAAAATTTTCAAGTTATCATGTGTGCTACCCGTACCTATTTTTTATAAGAATTAAAAGGCAAATTGTAAAAAAAACTTTTTTCAGCAAATTCCGGGTCGGGCATGAAGTACCAGTTCAGCAACGCGGGCCTAGCGGCGCGCGTGCTCGGCGTGACGGGCGAGGAGCTCACGCGCGCCGTGTTCGTCGCCACCGGCCCGTCGTCGCCGCAGCCTAACAACAACCTCAGGTACGCAGAGTTGTTGCTTGTAGTAAACTCCGGTCCGGCATGAAATACCAGTTCGGCAACGCGGGCCTAGCGGCGCGCGTGCTCGGCGTGACGGGCGAGGAGCTCACGCGCGCCGTGTTCGTCGCCACCGGCCCGTCGTCGCCGCAGCCTAACAACAACCTCAGGTACGCAGAGTTGTTGCTTGTAGCAAACTCCGGTCCGGCATGAAGTACCAGTTCGGCAACGCGGGCCTAGCGGCGCGCGTGCTCGGCGTGACGGGCGAGGAGCTCACGCGCGCCGTGTTCGTCGCCACCGGCCCGTCGTCGCCGCAGCCTAACAACAACCTCAGGTACGCAGAGTTGTTGCTTGTAGTAAACTCCGGTCCGGCATGAAATACCAGTTCGGCAACGCGGGCCTAGCGGCGCGCGTGCTCGGCGTGACGGGCGAGGAGCTCACGCGCGCCGTGTTCGTCGCCACCGGCCCGTCGTCGCCGCAGCCTAACAACAACCTCAGGTACGCAGAGTTGTTGCTTGTAGCAAACTCCGGTCCGGCATGAAGTACCAGTTCGGCAACGCGGGCCTAGCGGCGCGCGTGCTCGGCGTGACGGGCGAGGAGCTCACGCGCGCCGTGTTCGTCGCCACCGGTCCGTCGTCGCCGCAGCCTAACAACAACCTCAGGTACGCAGAGTTGTTGCTTGTAGCAAACTCCGGTCCGGCATGAAGTACCAGTTCGGCAACGCGGGCCTAGCGGCGCGCGTGCTCGGCGTGACGGGCGAGGAGCTCACGCGCGCCGTGTTCGTCGCCACCGGTCCGTCGTCGCCGCAGCCTAACAACAACCTCAGGTACGCAGAGTTGTTGCTTGTAGTAAACTCCGGTCCGGCATGAAATACCAGTTCGGCAACGCGGGCCTAGCGGCGCGCGTGCTCGGCGTGACGGGCGAGGAGCTCACGCGCGCCGTGTTCGTCGCCACCGGCCCGTCGTCGCCGCAGCCTAACAACAACCTCAGGTACGCAGAGTTGTTGCTTGTAGCAAACTCCGGTTCGGCATGAAGTACCAGTGCGGCAACGCGGGCCTAGCGGCGCGCGTGCTCGGCGTGACGGGCGAGGAGCTCACGCGCGCCGTGTTCGTCGCCACCGGTCCGTCGTCGCCGCAGCCTAACAACAACCTCAGGTACGCAGAGTTGTTGCTTGTAGCAAACTCCGGTCCGGCATGAAGTACCAGTTCGGCAACGCGGGCCTAGCGGCGCGCGTGCTCTGCGTGACGGGCGAGGAGCTCACGCGCGCCGTGTTCGTCGCCACCAGCCCGTCGTCGCCGCAGCCTAACAACAAGCTCAGGTACGCAGAGTTGTTGCTTGTAGCAAACTCCGGTCCGGCATGAAGTACCAGTTCGGCAACGCGGGCCGATGATGCGACAGCGTAGTTCGCGTGCAGCCCGGTCTGTACGAGTACGTGTGAACTGACTTTATATGTAACAGTTTAAAACGCCATTATTTTATGGTTTTCATAAGTAGTAAGTACAGATTCGCTCTAAATAATGGATGAGCTCCCTCGATTTAAAGAAAGGATCCGAATAAATTAAGCACCTCAGTTTTAAAGTCGATAAAAAAATATGTTGTACCTGAATTGGTCATATCATTCAAACGTAGGGACTCCGCACACGAACAGTAGTAAAAAACTTACATAATGATTTTAAAACTATTTATATCTCATCTCTCCCTCCTTGTTGAGCGCCGTCTGGTCTGCGCACTCCTCTAACAGCACGCACCTGCTAGTGAGCTCGTCCCAGAGCCCGGGGTCGCGGCAGTCGCAGCGCGAGTAGTTGCAGTAATGGCCAATGACGCACGCGGCACGTGCGGCACGTGCGGCGCGACAGCCTAGGGTATATGAGTGCGTGTCGGGCGGACATGTTGTCAAGCCTGCAATGTGATATAACATTTCATTATAAACTCGACTGGAAGAGTTCCCTTCTGGGTTCTGGGCTTAACAACTTATAATAAGTTAGCCTTTTTCCAGATTCGGTCATTTGATAGAACCTTTGGCAGGTTTTACGAGTACCAAGAGATTTAACAGCATTTTTACTGCGCCAGATGCATACAATGCATTTGTTTTTTTTTTTTTCAAATTTTAATGCAATAGGTATTCTAATAATTAGAATATCCACGTCCCAAGCATTTTAAAGGAACTTCCGGATTCTGCCCAATGATTTTAATGTTTCTGTAAAGGACACTTTTATATTCTAATTGATATCATAACAGGGACTGGAACCGGTTACCAATTATTTATTATTTATCGTATGGCTACATGTCACTGGATATAGATAGGCATTTCTTATCTGGGGTAGTAGTAGTAGGAAAGCAGATGATGAAGAAAATCCAGTGAGTGCTGCGAGGTCTAGATGGGAAAGTGCAGCTGCCAAGTTTGTTACTCTTTTAGCACCACCCAGGGATCACGTGTAGGGTTGTCTAAGGTGTTTCCTACGGACGCAGAGTAACATTGATCCCAATAAATGGGTATTAGTTAAATCGGATATTTATTAGGGTTGTTTTTAAAAACCTATGTAATTATTTCATTACAGAACTCCTTCGCCGTCGTGTGAGAGAGAGATTTCTGGCACAGAGGCACTCGACGCCTTCGTCATCGGCCTTTACAATGAGATCTTCAACATTATTGCTGCTCTGGTTAACAGGTATGTCATTTTGAAGTTACTATGCGCTATTCAATTTCATGGAAGTAAGTATGTGAAGAGTTATTTAACTGCAATTTGTATGTAGGTACAGAAAAACCCAGTCTGCCAGTTCCTGCATGGCCGGAAGTGCCCGGCAGACTGGTTAAAAAGTAACGAGTTTGACCCTAAATTTACGTCACTTTTGAACCAGTCTGCCGGGCACTTCCGGCCATGCAGGAACTGGCAGACTGGGTTTTTCTGTACTTACATACAAATTGCTATTTGTTGCCAAAAGTGTCATCTTTATATCAAATGACGTAGGTAAATACCATCCATTTTTTACACCGGAAGTGGTATTTTTTTGTGCTTTCGGTCAATAGGCATGATGACACATGTTGAATTATGCAATAAAATTTAGTTGATAGGATTTTAAATGATCAATATATCCAACTAAAGTGAAAATTTATAAATTCTATTGAAATGGCTCAATGATATCAAGCTGCAAAATTTCTAAATTTTACGATTTTTTAAAGTGCGAAATTAAAAAAAACAATGATACCATTTGATTTTTAACATTTTACTGTTAAATAAATTGTATGGTAACTATATACATAAACGCAACATTTCACTGTAAAAATAGCAATTTCATAATTTTTCCATACTTTAAACATATAGACATTTGATCCTCACAACAAAAAGAATCGATTGATACCATACATGAAAAAAATTCACCATGCCTATTCTAATTTTTTAAACTATTTTTTTCCGAACTCAGCATCACTTTTATGAACATGGGGCTTATCTTTGTATCACGCAACGTAGCAGATCTTGCGGTCCCCGCACGTACTATAAATCGCAACATGATACCAATTATGCCCTTAAACAGATCACCACTATTTTCGTTACACCCTATATGTCCACTTATTTCACTTGGCAAAAAATTTGAAGAGGTTTTCCGAACCTTTTTTGTGTTGTGTGTTTTACAGTAGCATCAAGACTACGTTCGCGACCCGCTCGCGCGGTGTACGCTTACCGTAAAAAATAAGCGAGAAATTACAGAAATTAGATTATTCTTATGAAAGCTTTTACGGCGTATCGGCCAACTCTGAACGTACCTTATTTTCAGGAGCATCTCAACGTCAGCTCGGACCTCAGCCTCCTTACTCCTCTTGGACGCGCCAGGAGCCGACAATCCCATGTCCTCCGGTCACCAGAGCGGCGCGCCGCTTTCCAAACTGCTCTCCAACTACCTCCAGGTCTGTACTATGGTTATGAAGGCGTTAAGAACTCAGGATATTAACATCAGCTTTTGATTCGTTGCTTCTCATGGACTCTCCGAGTGCTGATAATCTCGTATAATCCGACCATCTGAGCGGAGTGCCGCTTTCCAACTATTAACAGGTCTGTAGATCTTTTCTACGGTTATAAAGACGTTCTCTAAAGGAAATATGTTAATGAGCATGATGAATTTTCGTCAAAAGCGTAGTTTAAATCACCGCTTGCAAATGTGTCACTGACAATACGGCTTTGGACTTAGAAGGCATAGGGCAGACACGTTATACTACAAAACTCGTTTGATCGCCTATGTGTGTACGGCACGTCGTCACACTACAATGTGTACGTGAATCTTAGCCTCTTAGGGCTCTGTCATTAAATTATGTTTCCGCTGTCGTAAATGACGTATGATTTTCATCGACGCGCTGCCAACCAGACTTTTTAACCTACTAATTTCCTACCAATCGGCCGCCGCGGGGTGAAGTACTTCCATTCGGGACGGGGCGTAGCGCAGCCGTTCTGTTTGAAATACTATTATTTATTTTGTGTTTAAGGTGAAAAGTTCCTGTTTATGGCGTTAGTGTAAATATTTTCTTAAATTAAGCCAATGTTTCGCTCACATTTGAAAAAGGGCTTTCAGCCTTTTTTTCTCTGAGTGAAGCTTTAGGCTACAGTTACAATTTTTTTAATATACGTTTGTTTTTTCTGTAGGAACGTTTGCAAGCTGTCTTCCACGATGCCATGTTGGTAGCGCCTCGAGAGCGCTACGCACAAGAAGGCATCACGCTAGACGACGGAGCGGAAGAAGGTAATATAATAAGCTTCTCCCTCTTGTAAACTGAACTTTATTGCAACTGCGTATGATAATTGATCAGGCATAAGAGCATTGGTGTTGTGTGAAACCCTTTAGTAAGACATAAACGAATTTAACTACTGCCTCGTTACTATAGAAGCGAGAAAAAGATACTAACAATGCGAAAGTAAAACAAAAACATTACAGAAATTAAAAATAATAATTAAGATGGACAAGAATATCGCTAAAAGACGATCTTTCCGGGTGGCCTTTAATATGAATTGAATACATTATAACGGGAGTGGAGGATCGAGGTCTTCATCGCACATAATTAAATATCAAATCTTAATGTTTACTTTAGTTTTATTATCTTATTATACAAATTTCATATATTACATTAAAGTTTATACTAGTGTTCGTATAGCGATCGTCAAAATGTAAATAATATTCATATTAAAAATAATAATTACAATGAGACACAAATTACAAATATAGGGTTTGGAACATTATTTACCAACATTTTTTGTAAAGAAAGAAGGAAATCGATAAAAACAAATTATATACCTACCTGAATGTAGGTTCTAATATCATCATCATCATATCAGCCGAAAGACGTCCACTGCTGGACATAGGCCTCCCCCAAAGAGTGCCACAATGACCGGTCCTGCGCCACCCGCATCCAGCGGACTCCCGCGACCTTCACCAGGTCATCAGTCCACCTTGCGGGGGGTCTACCCACGCTGCGCCTTCCGGTTCGTGGTCGCCACTCGAGAACCTTTCCGCCCCAACGGCCATCGGTTCTACGAGCAATGTGCCCCGCCCACTGCCACTTTAGTCTAGCGATTCGGAGGGCTATATCGGTTACTTTGGTTCTGCTGCGGATGGCCTCATTTCTGATGCGATCACGCAGAGAGACTCCAACCATAGCCCTCTCCATTGCCCTTTGGGTGACTTTGAGCATTCTTATGAGCCCCATTGTTCTAGGTTCTAATAAATGTCAAATAAAATTAATAATAATGTCAGAAGTAATACATTTTTTTTCTTTTTAAATACAGTACAATGTAGTACGTCATCATTATAAAGTCACTAACACAATGTCAAAAATAGTAATTAATTAGTACAAACCAATATAATTGATAAATAATTATTTAATAACTTGATAATATTCGGTTACTGAGTAAAATTCCTTTTCCAATAAATGGTTCTTTAATCGACGCCTAAATGTTTTATCGCAACGCTCGTTCTTTAGCTCGTCTGGTAGGTTTTCATAGTACGTCGGTCCTATTACGCGTGGATTTTTTGAGTGCAGCACTGTGCGACGGGGTACTGAGCGCAGTTTTCCTGTACTACGTAGGCACTTGCCTACTACTCCCACTCGCTTAAACTCTGACAAATGTCTACGTGTGAACATAATGACTTCGAAGAGGTAATGCGAGTAATGAGTCATAATTTTGTGTTTAACAAACAAAGTCCTGCAAGATTGCCGATAATTCATGCCGAGCATAGCACGTAGTGCTTGTCTCTGCATGCACATCACCCTATCCGCATTGGTGGAGTTACCCCACAGAATAGAGCCATAGGCCATCAGCGAGTGGAAACCCGAGAAGTATGCCTTCCTTAGTGCACTTCGAGAGACTAGGGGTTTTAGTTTGCGTAGTGCAAACACTGCACTTCCCAGCCTACTACACAAAGAGTTACTACACCACGTGAGGTTTCCAGCTTAGGGTATGGTCTATAGTAAAGCCAAGAAATTTACAGTTGTCGCTTCTCGGGATAGGGCAATCTATACTCACGCCAGGAACGTACCTGCCAGAGAACATCACAATGTTCGATTTTGCCACATTAAGTATCAAACCATTTGCAGAGAACCATGTATTTAGTTGATCACACAGCGGTTGCGATTTTTTCGTTGAGCTCCACGTATGATCGTGCACTCACTACCACTGTTGTGTCATCGCCAAATAGTATGATCTGACCTTCCGTCACAGCAGATGGTAGATCATTTATGAATGCTAGGAAGAGTGTATTGCCTAGTGCCGATCCTTGTGGAATCCCAACTGTCACGGTACCAGTGCCTGATCTCATTCGTTTTCCGTTCACCGTAATGAAACACTGTAGTTTATTTATAACAATATAGTGGAATCAACTTAATTTTCAAAATTACGAAAAGTAGACATTTTTAGTAAAATCATACAATTTTAATTTTTTTTTTAATTTTTAACTTACTACTTTTTTCCTCGTAAACGCGGAGAGGTATTAAATTGAAATTCATACCAAATACTCAGGTCTATAATACCTGTAAGTTGTAAAGGTTTGTACGGAACCCTCGGTGCGCGAGTCCGACTCGCACTTGGCCGGTTTTTTTTGTAGTCGGGTTACTGTTTTTGAAATGTTGCTTGTTTTTGATTACAGATTGGCTGTCAGAGACGGTGAACCCGGGTCCGATGGTGGAGTTGCTCGACAAGTCTCCGCAGAATTCCATCGTTCGAAGCTCGCAGGCCGATTTACGCGAGTGCGATCGACGGGGCCTTTTGTGGTTCGTAAAACGTTATACGATTATGTACTTGAATGAGTCATCGTCATCCTCTTAGCGTTTGTCACTCAATCGAGCCTGGGGTCCGCTGGGTACCCTAGTCCTATGAATGTCCTATGAATTGGCGTAGGAACTTTAGTTTTCACGAATGCGACTGCCATCTGTAGCCTATTTTTTTTTTCTTTATTTTCACAAAAAGAGATACATTTAATCAATTTCACCTATCTACCAAACTGCACAGCAGTTTGTTGGCAAAAAAACTTATTTTACCCTACACCATTGTACTATTAATTTAGGTACGTACTTATGTGGCTGCGGGAGTGTCTGTTTACTGCATTTGCGATAACAGATCGGTATTTGCAAACAGAGTAAGCAGGCACTCGCTGTGCGGCCGCTAGTTTTTTCTTATATTAGGTATTGGTAATAATATTTTACATTTACACACATTAAGTTCTTTCTAGAGGTGATATACAGTTGTAGATACCTACGCAACAGACTGATGACTAAAAATAGTACATTACTTCAGAGGCCGTGAAGTAAGGGATTTAAGGACGAGATTAGACGAGGCCGGATAAAGCGAGTCCTGTAATCTCTGTTCCGGCCAAGGATTGTATAGTGCTTTTCTCAAACAATGTAAGAAAATATTATAATTAAAATAACTACTTTCACAAACACTTATCAAGTAAATAAGTTTAAATTGCCGCCTTTTTTATTTTTTAAACTTGACATTTGAAAGAGCTATTCGAGAAACATGTTTAACCGCTTATAAATTTAGTACCATAGATTTTGTTTTTTCTTAATTTTAATGTCGCAAGTATACTTACAGAGAGAGTGGTCTTTGCCTGTATGTAATATTTCTTTTGTCAGTCTAACCTTAGTGAGCAAATTTAAAAATTGGAGTAGCGGACAATAATGTACGTTTCATACTAACTCCATACATAATGTAAGGAGCCATAAATGAGCAACTTCATGTCTTCATTGCGTGACATTAACGCATACATTTCGGAGTATGTTTGAGAAAATAAATTTAATATTTATTTAATAAAGCTATAAGTGACAATTTACAAGCGGTAGTCTCTTTCTAACACATAAAGTAAGAAAGAGACTTCCTCTTAGGATCTCCATTAGCAGTAGCTTTCCTCTACATACGAGGAAGACGCGAGGATCGCCTATGACTCCTACGAGCGTAGCGCGTAGCGAACTGTGGGGCGGAATGTGTAAATATGGAATACATATTACATATAGTTTGGCCAGGGACTGTTTTACTTGAAGCATAGACAGAGATAATCATACTGCCTCTTTCTTACGTTAGCACCCTCGCTACTAAAAAAGGGATTAGTATAGCTAATTACTTCCTTTGTTACTGCATTTTTTTATAGATCATAGTTTTACAAACGTCTTGGGCCTAACTTAGCTGAAATTAAATAATCAAACTTTAAATTGGTTGTTGCAGGCTTTTGGACGAAGAGTCGATGTATCCCGGCTCCTCAGACGACACGTTTCTGGAGCGAGTGATGACGCACTACGGGCCGCCGAACCAGACGCAGTATCTTATTAAAAAGGCACCGCACGCTAGACAATTCGTTTTACAACACCTCCAGGTCAGTTGTCTTCAATCATTCCTATTTCATATGTAGAAATCACTGAACTTTTATTTATAATGAAGCCCCAGAGCAGTAAACCATGAAATCATAGAAATTGTATTAGGTCTGTAAAATTACCCTACATTATTGCGGGTGTGCATTGCATATGCCATCGGAGATGGGGCATACATACAAGCTATGACAGCTATGCGCATGACGTTTGACGTATAACAATTTATTTTGCCAGTGAAAACTTTGATTGATTATGACCATTCACAACTTTTTTTAATGGAGGGAAATTCGTATTGGGTCCATATTCAAATCCAGGGAGGAGGTAAGGGGAATATTAGGATCGTTTTTGGAAGCTACGTTTATATTGAGTACGCTGTTTATATCTATCTATAATAGCTTGTAGCCCCAGAGTCATTGAGTCTAGAGACATCAGACGACCTATTCCTGTCAGGCGTATGATACACATGATAATCCCAAGTTAAGCGTCCGTTTCTTTTATCAAGTAGTGTTAAAAATGTCTAAATGTTTATTTTTAACCGATTTTAAGATTTCGAAGGATCTCAATTCGTTGGGATCTTTGTTTTTGCTAATTTTTATTGTTCACTGATTATTCGAAGACGGCTTGACCGATTTAGAAAATTATCTTTTTGTTTGAAAGAGTAGACTTCACAGTTGGCCCCATTATCATCAGGTCAGGATCTGATGATGGGATCCTGAAGATATCGAGGGAACTCCTCAACTATTATAGGCACACCTATAGTGATTTAAGTATTTTTTTACAGCAGCTCGAACATTTGCTTTTGGAAAGGTGGAGGCTAAGTAAAGTCGGTTCTTTTTTGTTTAAAATTATAAATAATTTATCTTAGGGCACGAATCCTGTCCTGTATGACGTCACGGGCTGGGTGAAGGCGAGTAGAGAGAGCCCGGTCACGAAGAAAGCTCTTACCTTGCTGCAAGAAAGTCAAACGTAAGTTTTATCACTATATTCTATAGTTTTTCCCCGCAGTATTATGGTTAACAAAATACAAGTAAACGCGTTTTCAACCGACTCCAAGATCACAAAGGAGGAGGTTCTCAATTTATCGGAATCTTTGTTATTGTTGCTTTTTTTTATGTATGTTCACGTATTATTCGAAGACGGCTGGGCTGATTTGGAAATTTCTTTTTTTTTTTTAAAGGGTATACATGACAGTTGGTCCCACTGTTAACAGGTCTGGATCTGATGATGGGATCCTGGAGAAATCGAGGGAACTATTCAAATATTATAGGCACACCTGTAGTGATATAAGTATTTTTTACGTCACACCTGGCCATAATGCGAGTTTTACCGTACGCGTACAGGTGGAGACGTAAAATTGTGTACTCACCACGGGCAGCAAAAAAGAAAGCCCTCTATCGCATATTTACAACCCTCGCCTGCGGCTCGGGTCACAAATACCTGCGATTTCGGGCTTTCTTTCTTTTACAGTCCTTGGTAAGTAATGTACTATTTCTCAAACATGCTCGGAAATGTTCCTGTTACGTTAGTAATTAGAGACCAGTAGGGACTCTATTCCAAGGCAGGTTCAGCGCGACGTACGTAAAGGATTTTCATACAACATTAAATCACTCAGCCAGTAACTGAAGCACTAAACAAGTAATTTTATTTCCTTACATGTTTGAGAAAAGCACTATACATGCTTCGACCGTAATCAGCTTACCTGGCTTCGTATTGTAGCCGTCCTCGTCTTCGACTCGGACGGCTACTAAATACTCAGCCAGGAAAGCTTACTTACTGGTCTCTGCAGTAATGTACTATTACAGTACCTAACTCAGGCATTCGCTCTTAAGGTGTAGCCTAAGTGAAGTCTGTTCTTTTTTCTTTAAAATGATTTATCTTATACATATGTGTTGTTGCAGCGAAGAGATAGGGCGGTTGTCGGGCTGGGCGCGCGGCGCGGGCGGCGCGAGCTCGTGGAGCGGAGTGTCGGCCGCGGGCGACACCGCCACGCTCCGCCGCGCCTCCTCCGTCCGCCGCACGCTTGCAGCAGGTAACACTCGACCAGCCTTTACTCATTCTTCCTTTTGCGTTTTCTTCTTCTTGCGTTTGTCCCGGCGTGGGGTCCGCTTGACAACCTAAAACCTTTAGGGTTATTGGTGAGTTCCCTATAACACTGGTGCGGGTAGCGTAGTTATTAATAAATAATAAACACTGTTAAAACTGACTCCAATATATTACATTACAATCACATATATGGTGTTGTACGATCGGTAGTTAAGGCGGGGCAGCGAGGCCCGGGTCGTAACCGCGGGCTTTGCCTAGTCAGCTCATATCGCAGTGCACGCGCACTGGAATATGAGTTGACGCTGCTAAAGTGTCCCTACAAACCCATGAATTGACGTAGATTTTTTTTCGAATGCGACTGCCATCTGACCTTCCAACACAGAAGGGAAACTAGGCCTTATCGGGATTAGGTCCGGGTTCCTTACGATGCATTCCTTCACCGAAAAGCGACTGGTAAATATCAAATGATATTCTGTACATAAGTTCCGAAAAACTCAGTGGTACGAGCCGAGATTTGAACCCGAGACCTCCGGATTGAAAGTCGCACGTCTTACCGCCAGACTACCAGCGCTCTACTACGAGCCTTGACTCATTATTTTGTTAAAAACGAGACTTTATATTGGGTGAAAATCGTATCAGTTAGTTACTCTCAGAACCAGTGATGACGGATATTAATCACCTGAACGCTTTTAGTCAGTCCTTGCATGCGCGGTGCGAGTGTGCGGCGACAAGGGGACTGAGGAGGCAGGTGCGGGCGGCGGGCGTGACTACCATAAACAAGGGTACTCACCCAGTATCCCCCAACTGAAGACCGAGGTTATATATTATCATCTCTGTCACTCTTGCTGTGACTTTGCAACTTGCTTGCTTTGCTTTGAAGGGATGGCCGTATGGCTACACGTTGGGCGGACGGAATAACGTCCATGACTAAAGGCACACTACAGGCATGCATCGGGCCCTGGATCGTGTGGCTTGGAGAGCGTTGGTGAAAGTCTCCACAATCGTCACGTCCCTCAGTCATGAGGATACGACAGAGAAGAAGAAGTGACTTTGCAAGTGTGAAAGAGAAATTTTACGACCCCAGTCGTCAGTTTGGTTGAAGGATACTATAATGCGGTCGGGCCATAGGAACTATTATTCAGTGCGCGGGGAATTCGATCGCCATAGCGGCGTCATGGTAGGAGTGCCCGTAAAAAGAGCTAACTTTAACTTTTTCTGTTTGACATTGGTGCACCTGTAAATTTTCTTTTCACCTCTCCACCTGTAAAACGCGCTTTTTATCCCGGTGCCTTTATAAAGCGGTGAGGAAATCGCATTTTATCCACATGTGGGGAAATTAATTTACTACAAGAGTTGACATGTCTTTTCACGTTATCTGGCAGGATGGATTTTAAAGAGAAAGTGATAAAAAAATGTATTATACTCGGCAGCAAAGTTTGTGCAACCTCTCTTGCCTTGAGGCCCTCGTACGCTCATGATTCCATTTATTTTACCACTCGCTACGCTCGTGGCTCAATTTTGGAGTCTTTTGCTGATTCGGGTCTTAAGAAAATCACAACTTTGCCCCCTTGTACAGTTACTAACTATTTTACTATCACGCCCTCTTTTTTACGGACACGTTGGTTAAGATAGTTAATGCCAATTACTGGACTGAAACGTTATTCCTTATTATTGATGTATTTTAAGATTACTCGTATTTCTTTTTCTTTTATACAGAAAATCACCATAATTATGACTTGATTGTGGATCGACGAATTACTAAAGGTCACCCACTTACATGGCCGAATATACGTTTACTTGTTACAGGCACAGCGGGCATGAAGCGACGCTCTACAGCGCTGCAAGCCAAGTTCGTAGCCGACGGTATTGTGGACACCTTGCGCCGTTGCGGTGCGGGCGGCGTGCAATTCGTGTGCTGCCTGCTCGCCGCACAACCGAATGACCAAAGCGATGATGTTAATGTGCCGCTGCTTCGATCGCAGGTATATGGCTTTTTTAATACCTTTAATTTTGTCTTATCAAGTTTGTAGCGGACGGTATTGTGGACACTTTGCATCGCTGCGGTGCTGACAGCGTTCTGTTCGTATACTGCCTGTTCGCCGCACAACTGAATGACCAAAGCGATGATATTAATGTGCCGCTGCTTCGATCGCAGGTATATGGTTTTTTATTCCTCCTGTCTTGTTAAGTACGGAGCGTTCGATATTATGGAGCCCTTGCGTCGCTGCGGTGCCGCGCCGGCAGCGTTCTGTTTGTATACTGCCTGCTCACCGCACAACCCAATGACCAAAGCCCTGATGTCAACTTGCCGCTGCTTCGTTCGCAGGTGGCTTCGATATGGCTTTCTTAATACCTTCCAACTCTGTCTTAAGTTTGTAGCGGACGGTATTATGGACACCTTGCTCCGTTGTGGTGCAGGCGGCGTGCAATTAGTGTGCTGCCTGCTCGCTGCACAACCGAATGACCAAAGCGATGATGTCAAAGTGCTGCTGCTTCGATCGCAGGTATATGGCTTTAAAATTCCTCTGTCTTGTCAAGTTTGTTGCTGACGGTATTGTGGGCACGTTGCGTCGGAGCTGTGCAGGCTGGGTGCATTCCATTCGTATGCTCGCTGCACAACCGAATGACCAAAGCGATGATGTCAATGTGCTGCTGCTTCGATCGCAGGTATATGGCTTTTCTTTATTGGAGATGTTGCGTCGATACAGCGTGAACGGCGAAATGATTGAAGGAATGTCTAAGTGCTGTAACTGCGATCGCAGGTATATGGCTTTTTTCTTACCGATTTCTAGCATTATATACAGGGTGGATTTTCTTTTTGGGTCAGTGAGGCCAGATCCCGTGCTGTTACGTGAAAATGGTCTTAGGAAAACTTCCCTCAATCTTTAGTTAACGAAGATTGGCGTTTACAGATTTTGGAAAAAAACATACAGGATGCGAGAAAAAGTTCAATGACAAACTTTTTTGATGCCAATCGATTTGATTCCAATCGAGGATCAAAAGATTGTATGGGACCGAAAAAAAATCTAGCTAGAAAGCCATAAATCGAGAAAAAAATTCCCTTAAAATTTGTATGAAAATTAGACTTATTTTTCACATGCAATTTTTTATGCCCATCGATTTCATTCCTATTCAGTATCAATAGTTTCCTTAAGTTTAACCCGTTTGTTTAACTGTGACAAATAATAGTAATTATTATTAGAAAAATGTGAATAAAATGTCACTTTTTCTCTATAGTAAATGTATGGATTTTTATTTTTCAATTTGTAGCTTTTTAAGTTCATTACCGTTGACCTCTAGGAAACTATTGATACTGGATAGGAATGGGATCGAATTTAATAAAAAAATAGCGTGCGATAAATAAGTTTTCATTTACATACAAATTTAACCTATATTAGTTTACCGAGTAAAACAGTTGTTCATAGGTGACTAGTAAAAAGTAGTAAAAACGGTCCGATACAGAGCATAATGTAGTGGGCGGTGTCTGACTCGCATCCGTTACAAAATTGTCACATTTAACTCATATTTACATTTTGATTGTGTCATTGTCATTACCTCCTTAGTCAAAACGAGACACAGTCCTTATTATGACAAAAACGAGACTTAATCGGGTACACTTACTTTTATTATTTTTCTGACGTTTCGAGCGTGCCGTAACGCTCGTGGTCGCAGGCAGACTGGCGAGGAATTGTATCAGCATCTCCTAGCTGCGCGGGTTTTTCGAACTACCCGCACTCTCTCTTACCTTGGGATGAATGGAATTAAGATACTGAAGCAACTGTTCAACTTCCTGTTTGCCACCCTTTATAATGAAAAACACATCATCGACATATCGCTTCCACAATTTCACTGCCCATGGTTGCAGATCTAAGCTGGCCTCAAAATGCCAGCTGGCCAGATCGTAAGTAGGTGAGGCGATCTGGTCTGGCCAAGCACGTTGCATCGGTGTTGCAGCCGCTTGTGGGTAAGACAACTTAAGTAACTAACTCTCTAGAGTAGTAACTTAATCCTTTGTGAAGGATTCCCGTCACTTTATAGACATTCTTAAGAACATAACGCTGGAACCAGATGACATAATGGTGAGTTTTGATGTCGAGTCACTCTTTACCAATGTACCAGTAAGAGAATTTCTTGAGGTAGTTCGTGGAAGGCTTGCGGACAATGAGATACTGGGATCAGTCATGGTGTTATTAAGGAACTGTTTGGAAGAAAGCTAATTTTTGTATAGAGGAACGCATTACCTCCAGATCGACGGAGTTGCTATGGGTAGCCCTGTCGCCCCGGTTTTAGCAAATATCTGGATGGAGCATTTTGAGGCCAGCTTAGATCTGCAACCATGGGCAGTGAAATTGTGGAAGCGATATGTCGATGATGTGTTTTGCATTATAAAGGGTGGCAAACAGGAAGTTGAACAGTTGCTCCAGTATCTTAATTCCATTCATCCCAAGGTAAAGTTTACCTATGAATTGGAATCGGAACGTAGTTTGCCTTTTCTGGACGTGAAAGTGATAGGTCGAATGGATGGATCCCTGGCGCACACTGTCTACAGGAAGCCCACACACACAGACATGTATCTTAACGCTCTGTCTCACCATCACCCTCGCCATCTACTGTTAGTAGTGAATTCCCTAAGGAACAGGGCACATGATCTTTGTGACCCTGAATTTTTAGAGAGTGAGATGTCACATATTCAGGAGGTCCTTAGGAGGAATGGGTACAGGGTGGACAGTAGGCAACCCAGACGGAAACGGGGAAGGAAGCATCCGGATGTTGCAAGACGACCGGCATTTTTGCCTTATGTCAAAGGAGTGACGGACAAAGTAGGTACAGTACTAAGGAAGTACTCTATACAAACCGTATACATGCCGTTATCCAGGGTGTCGGGGCATTTAAGGTCGGCTAAGGATGTTATCCCTTATCAAACACCGGGTGTTTATAAGATTGATTGTAGCTGTGGTAGTTCCTATATTGGGGAAACCAAACGCAAAATAGCGGAAAGGGTCAGGGAACATATCACAGCAGTCAAAAATCGGCAAATAAACAAGTCTGCTGTGGCCGAACATTTGTTAGAATCTGGACCAAACCACTGGATTGAGCTCCATAATCCAAAAGTCCTCTCTACAGAACGTCTTCGTTATAGCAGGAAACTACGAGAGGCTATTGAAATTAGGAAGCATAAGAATTTCAACCAGAACGAGGGACAGGGGATCTCGTCTTCGTGGAATCCAGTGATCAGCAAATGTAAGCGTGATAATACTTGCATTTCCAAACCACCAGATGTCGTGAGTGTTGTGTGTAGGCAAAGTGACAACCCTAGCGTGAATGTGCATAATCGAGACCAAGTGCGGGTAGTTCGAAAAACCCGCGCAGCTAGGAGATGCTGATACAATTCCTCGCCAGTCTGCCTGCGACCACGAGCGTTACGGCACGCTCGAAACGTCAGGAAAATAATAAAAGTAAGTGTACGCGATTAAGTCCCGTTTTTGTCATAATAATGAGACACAGTCCCCTAGATAACCTTCTCTTTCGGCCTCACATTGTGACCAAATAATTAGATCCACTTCATATAAATCCATGGCCAACAGCGGTTACAATATGACATTTAAAGAAATCTCACAAATCTTGTTCTTAAGCTTATTGCACAGGTATGGCATGGTCGCAGGCATATGGCTTTTTTTGTAATTTTTCGCTATCTCATAATATTTCAGTCAGTCAACCTTTACTAAGGCACTGGTCCCACCGCGAGCGAGTAAGCTATGAGCTATCGGCTATTTTCTAGCCCAAGAAACGAACAAAAGAGAATCGGTCCTGTGTAAATAAAAGAGAGAGATATATATTTATAGTTCATCGCTGGCTGTTCACACTGCAATGAACTATAAATATATATCTCTCTCTTTTATTTACACGGGAGCGATTATCTTTTGTTCGTGTCTTGGGCGAGAAAATCGCCGATAGCTCATCGTTACTCGCCCGCGGTGGGACCAGTGCCTAATACCCATTACTGGATATTTTTTATATAGTTCTTTTATTAAACAAATCATCGCGAGAAAACTGGATCCATTCCGACAAGGTCTGGTTTTCTCTTCGTATAAGGATGCCCGATAACCTCGTTAAAATAGACTAGCATGTCTAGTTTCTAGCTAATGAATGCATAGATGAGTCTAGCAATTCTATACATAGAATAGAACATATGATTAAATCTCTACTAATATTAATATTACATATGCAAAAGTAACTCTGTTTGTCTGTTACTCTTCACGCTTAAACCGCGTACCTAACAAATTATATAAGAAGGCAGTTTGAGTCCATATTATTGTTAATATCTTGTTTGTACCTGTTTTCCTTTATGGGCATTTTATTTTAACTTGCACTTTAAAGCACGATTTAAGTCGTGTTTCAGTAATAACGACTAAACATATACAAGATATCTCTATACTCCGCTTAGCGCGTTATTTCTTTGAAACCTAAGCTGTCAAAAAGAAGGAGTGCGGGAGGGGAACACGCAACGCTATACAGGGAATGCGCGATTGTTCCGTGGGGCGTACGAGAGAGTCAGACATTAATGGTTGCCATGGAGACGTACTAAGTTTACTGTCACTTCCAATAATTAGTGTCTCACCGTAGAGTGAAATTACTTCAAGCAGCGGCAGCGGGGGTCGCCCGGCTATGCCGGGGTCTTGGGTTCATTAGTCTATGCGTCTAACCGTCACAATCCTGACAAATGTATAGGATTTGACATTGACCGGCGGTTTTGTGACGATTCCTAACCGGCCGTTAATGGTACACGGTTAAGTGAAAATGCCCTTAAATATCATTAATTGTCTGTTTACAATGAAGTGTACTACTACAAGCCGCGGCTTCACTTGCGCATACAACCGCGGGAATGACATAGTGCCTAACCATCTCCGTTGTCCGCAGTTCCGTGGGTTCCAGCTTCTGGACGCGGCGCGCCTCTACAAACAGGGGTTCCCGGAACATATGCCGCTCTCGGAGTTCGCCAGGAGGTATTTATTAACACTATACTATTCTCAAATCCGACTCGGTTGGGCAGCGTTCGGGAAGCTACGGCACATCTTTTTGTCCAATATTCCGCAGTGTCTCAAGACGAAAATCTTTGACCAGTGTGTGTTGCCAGTGATGACATATAGAACTGAAACGTGGTCGCTCACTATGGGCCTCATAAGAAGGCTCAAAGTCACCCAAAGGGCAATGGAGAGGGCTATGCTTGGAGCGAAGGGATGGCCGTATGGCTACAAGTTGGGCGGACAGAATAACGTCCATCACTAAAGCCACACTACATGCAAGCATGCACCGAGCCCTGGATCGTGTGGCTTGGAGAGCGTTGGTAAAAAGTCTCCACAAGCGTCACGTCCCTAAGCCATGAGGATACGACAGAGAAGAAGAAGATGCTTGGAGTCTCTCTGAAATGAGGCCATCACCTATTTCACCTCAACTCGGTCAACTGTCATAATAGTGAATCAGCCAGAGACATTTCATGTCAGCAAGGAGTCCAACAAGTCATTCATAAAAAAAAGAATAAAAGATTTAGCTCTGGCCCAAAAGATGGCACCACAATCATGCACACAGCGAAAAGATTTTATTGAATAATAATCGGTTGGATGACACGATAACGTTGAAAGGTAACATGGGTAATGCATATCAATGTGAGTTCGAGTCTCAATTGGTTAACTATTTACGAGTAGGTGATCAATGCTTTCATTAAACAAACATTCTTATACACAACGTAATCTCCAACCCATAAGTGAAACTATCTATCTACTCGTAAATTACCAATTCCAACAACAGCATGCGACCTTAGTATGACCGGACCGGACATTTACTCTGGTTTTTTTTGTTTCGCGTTGGCAACTGGTTACACCAGACACCTGTACTCGAATGTTTTCGAGAATAATATTAATAAGACGGAATTGCCGTAGTGTTCTATTTTTAACCGATGTTACAACTCAGTCAAGTGCAAAAATACGTATCGAAAAAATCGTCTCATAAATATGGTACTACGCACTTATTACAACGGAATAAGATACTATGGGACATATTTTTGAGTAAGATGAGTACAGTCACCAGCATAAATATATGACTGTGGGCAGCGCTGTAAAAATATCTGATTCTCCATTGAGGGCACGTACATGACGACACTTCCATGGTAAAAATATGTGATGGTTTCTGGCCGGCATAAACATCGTTTTGCACCGATCAACATAAATATCAGATCCATCCACTTAAAAATATCTGATTACCTATCAAAAGCTAAATTATGTGACTACTGCTACCGGCATAAATATCTAACCTCTGTGAAAGCTTTAACATCGGATGACAGGTCGACCGCATAAATATCTGACATAATAACAAAATCAAAATTATGTCATCAATATACAAAAGGAAACCTTATCTAGCTGGTATAAAGCAATAAATGGTATATGATGGTATGGTTGATATTCATCAAGACGTTTAATAGATTTGATAAACCTTCTTATTACTATCCTAAACTATCATTAAAAAGTAAAAATTTTACGTCAATATGGCATCTCACATTAGAAATAAACGAGTCAAATTATTATTTTGCATGGATTGCAACTCGTAATAATTAGATTAATTCAATGCCATGTAGAGCGCGTCTTATTATCAAATCTACGAGCAATTGAAGCATAAGATTATTTAAATATACGAAAAAATAGACCGCTCCATTAAATAATTAATCCATTGAGAGTTTATGTGAGTTGTTTCTTGTTTACTTACATGATACCTACGTAATCAATAGGTTCTACCGACTTAATAATGGATTTGTAATTTAATATTGTTTTTAGATAAATGCCGTGAAATCATGGATTACTTGCAAGTGGAAGATGCAAAATCGACCATCCTAAAAATTTAGGCCGTATTCGTGAAAATACAGCTTAAGACTTATTCAGTGTATAACCTGGAGGGCCCAGAATGGTCGAATTTATAATACTGAAGATAAATAGTGCAAAATAAAATTATTGAATATTGACCTTGTTTTATTGCATGCAAGGCACCTGTCCGACAAGCGACAAGGAAGCAACAGGAGAGCAATGAGCCAATCAGGGTTGGGCAAAAATTTGTGTATTGAAACTAAAGTTAAAAATTAGAACGTTAATCTTTATCATATAATAGTAGTTTATGTAACTGTTACGTAATAAGGGTCCTTAAAACATGAGTGTGGTTTTATGAAACGAGCCGCAGGTGAGTTTCATAATAAGATCACACGAGTGTTTTAAGGCCTAATTACGTACAGTTGCATACACTGCTTCATCTACACTCATATTATTTATCCTAAATGCCGTATTCCGAAACCATAGAATGGCCGCCATTGCACCGCCATGGCCAACTCGATTCTGCCGGCGGTCGCGCGGGCGCGTGTCGGCGGCCGCGCGGGAGCGTGCAGGTGTACATTATGTTATCAAAACTCATAACACATCAATAGTTGAGCATGTAAAGTTAAAATTACGTTACTGCCACACATAAAAAGCTTATCATAGTAAAATCGGTTGTGGTAATGCTAGCCATTGCCTACCGTTTTTAAACACGTTTTAGAGGACTTACAATGTGAGTGTAGATAATAGTAGTTTATGTAACTGTTACGTAACAAGGGTCCTTAAAACATGAGTGTGGTTTTATGAAATGAGCCGCAGGCGAATTTCATAATAAGATCACACGAGTGTTTTAAGGCCTAATTACGTACAGTTGCATACACTGCTTTATCTACACTCATATTATATATATTAAATTAAGTGTTCGGAAACCATAGAATGACCGCCATTGTACCGTCATGGCCAACTCGATTGTGCCGGCGCTCGCGCGGGACCAATCGAGTTGGCCATGGCGGTAACATTATGTTATCAAATTCGATGTTCCAAATTTGAAACTCATTGCTTAACAATATTTGAGCATGCAACGTTAAAATTACGTTACTGCCGCAGATAAGAAACTTATCATAGTTAAATCGTTTGTTGTAATGCTTGTCATTGTCTACGGTTTTTGAACGCATTTTAGAGTACTTACAGTATGAGTGTAGATAAACATGATTACGATTTCAAACATGAGCTTTCCAATCAGATTGAGCACCGACATGAGTAAATCATGACGATTTTCAGTTTCTATCGTGATTACTTAGCTGAAGTGATAACATTAGTAAGACAGATGCTTAGTTAAACTAACGATTTAGTTGTTTTAATGATGTTTTAAATAGGATTAGATTTTGCATAGCTACTAGCTCCATTATTTTTTTCCTGACGGAACAGAGGCGGTACGAGTAAGGTCAGTGTCAATAGAAAAGTAAAATAAGGTAAACAAATATGTCTGAATTTGTATGCATGAAAGGCATTTGAAACATGACAAAATAATATTAAAGAAATCTGTTTTCACTAAAATATGTAAATAATAAGTTTGTGTATGAATTGACAAAAAAAAAACATAAAAGTGTAATTGTGAAACAATGAAGGTTACATTATTTTACTTTTCTATTAACACCGACCTTATATACATTTAGGATAAATGGCTATTTGTGACAATATTTTGGTAAAGGTATCACTTGGTGGTTGGCGCTTACGTCATAAAATGTATTATACAGATTCCATAATAATATTGTATTCGAGCAAAGAAAACGTATGTGCCAGCTGCCAAATGTTACCTTTACCAAAATACGGTTTTGGTAAAGGTAACAATTTTGGTATGTGTACAAATTAATGCTCCCATTAAACTTTGAAACGGCACGTTCGATTTCATTGCAGTTTTCGTTTACGGTTAAGGTAACTATCACACTGCTGCGGTTTCCGCATGCGGCGACGACGTTCGAGTGAGATAGCGCTTTGCATATGTATAGTGCTGTTTCCTTGACGGGTGGCTGATATATGTGTCAAAACGTTTAGTTTAAAAGCTAATACCGAGTAATATGGCTGTGATATGCAGATTAACGGACAGATGGGCGGGCGGGTCGCATACGGCGTATATTCAAGAAATCTCAATCAAGGTCTAATATATGTGCTGCTACTTAGTTTTGTAGTAAAAAATATGTTTAAGGGCACTCCATAATGCAACTAAATGTTAATAAAATTATTTTTAGGAACTATCAACGTGTGCCATATCATTAGATAGGTCTTATAAAATAATTTTGAAGTTTCTAAAACAATTTTTAGCTTAAGTACATAGTTTCAAAAATAATCGCTCCGAGAATCTTTAAACATGTCAGTGTTGTAACCGTTTGTTCTTGTAAACAGTTGAACGCATAAAAAATTCTTTAGAGTAAAACTTGTTGCAAATTTTATGCTATACAATGTACTAATAGATATCAACTTAAATGGAGTTATAAAAACCAATATAATCCCGACAACCCCATTTTTTGGAGTTTGACCTTGTATAACTTAAGGCCCAGACACGAGATTTTCCGAGATTTCAGAGATAACGTTAAAATTTAAACATCTAAATCTAAGTATATAAGAGTTTCCAGCGCTAGGCTAATTTGAATTATATTTTTATTCCTGATATAAAAAAAAACGGCCAAGTGCGAGTCGGACTCGCGCACCGAGGGTTCCGTACAAATATATAACAAGCAAAAGTTGTAGTATGTTTATTACTAATTTCAATTTAATACCTCTAAAATATTTTTTGTATGATTTTACTAAAACTGTCTACTTTTCGTAATTTTTCCTTTGTTTGTGTTATATGAAGTTTCTTCGTGCCAAGTTTCAAGTTTCTGAGTTTACGGGAAGTACCCTTTAGGTTTTGAGTTTCTTGCGAGTATTCAGTTTCAAAATATGCGACTTAAATTGCTATTTCTTTTGATTGCGTTGACATAAAAGTTTGGTTTTGCTACATCTAATAGGTCCTATAGCCCTGAGTATTTGACATGAATTTAAATTTAATACCTCCACGCGTTTACGAGAAAAAGGTAGTAAGTTTAAAAGTAAAAAAAAAAAAATTGTATGATTTTATAAAAAATGTCTACTTTTTGTAATTTTTCCATTGTCTATGCTATATGACGCTGCTTTGTTCCAAATTTCAAGTTTTTGAGTTCACGGGAAGTACCCCGTAGGTTTTGCGAGTGCCGAAATACTCTAAAATTTGCAGCATAAACGACTGTACTTTTGATTGCGTTGGCTTTTAAGTTTGATTTTTTCACAGCTCCAAGGAACAATATACCTGAGTATTTGATATAAATTTCAGCTTGATACCTCCACGCATTCCTGAGAAAAATGGTTTTGACAGACAGACAGACAGACAGACAGACGGACAACAAAGTGATCCTATAAGGGTTCCGTTTTTTCCTTTCGAGGTACGGAACCCTAAAAAGGAGTTCGGTTCTACAATATCTACCCTATACTAATCTATTTGGTTTTGGACGAAAGTAATAATTTAATTTGGTAGATTATGTGGTAAATTCTCAATCTATCAAAATTTGTATTAAAATTAAATCAAAATTGATGATATTGTAAATGATAAAGTCAGATTAGGGCAGATTGAGCGGTCGTTTTAGTAACTGCAATAGAAACTAGAATTTATCGAGAATACTGATGTTTACCTCAATATCTGATCACGTCTATATCGTAGAGTAGTTGCCTAAAATTATTTATTTACAAAAAAAAAACGACGAATCCATTTTCAACCTCATATATATGTAGTCCACAATAGAGCATTCACTATTAACTGTTCATTGATTTCAATTTGAAAGAAGTAGGTAAATAAAAAATAAATAACGCAGTGAGATAAGACTAACAAAATCCTCCCACACTTTTCGTTACCTATATTAGAATTTAGTTGCTATCAGATAGGTCTATTTTGCAGACTTTTTAGCTTGACAGGATTTTTACAAACCACTTTTTTTAATTAAATTACTCGCTATGCAAAATGTATAATAACGAAAATTTCTAGAATTCAGAATAAAGGCCCTATATCCTTGTAATAATATAAATCAACTTAAAAATATTCCAATCATATTAAACGAATCATGATTGACTCTAGTAGATTAGCATTACTTTAGTTTAAATCAGCACCCGTCGTTAATGATATATTCTTGGCGAAATGACTTTTTTTGTTTTGTGGTATGATTTAATCAGCGATGATTTAATATTGAGAATTTTTAATCTAATCACCGACTTCAATTATGAGTCCCCAACTCTGGAGCCAATGAACCTTGGCATCACACACGAATCGTAGAAATAAACCATTTTTAGCTACCATAAACAAATTTAAGCATTTACCTCTGATTTTGTCTACGAATTGATGAATTCAGAACTGAATTCAGATCAAGTGTGTGGAGTGCCGAATACGGTTAACGGCGATCCAGACGTCAAGTTGGTGCCATTACGCGGTGAGTATAGACCCCTTTACCTCAGTCACTCGCCGGATTTCTAATGGGCGAATCTGCCTCTGCCGGTGTAGGACTACATTTACGAATGGATGTGAGAAACTGTGAATATTTTATGACATTCGTGCTTTTTCGATTAGAAATCTATTATACTCTCGTTGCAAACGATATTTCACTTACCTCCTAGTGGTGAGTGTTCCCTAGGGAGTTATGGACTTTATATTAATTTATTTAAGATTTATTTTGATATTTTTTGACACATTTTTTTTTTCACAAGATTGATGAATAATTCGTAAGAATATTGCAAACTTGAGTAACAAGGACCGTGAACAAAACAAAAATAATCCTGGTATTGTAGTGACTAGTTAGAATTATTATGTGTCGCCGGGAAGTTATATTATAAAAATACTACCCGTAAATGTTCAAAGTAATGTGTTAAATAAACAGTACTGCGTCTTTAAATTAACAATTTATTTACCCTATATACGTAAATCAACCGTTAACAGTGTTGGCGTGATTTTTTTCTTTAATTTAATAAAATAAAATATCGCTTCTCGCAGATTGACGGCAGTCGCACCGAGTCCTAACTGTATGAATAAATCGTAAATATTGTAATGAAGCTTTTAATGCAATCAAACATATGAATTTGAATGTGTCAAATTCGTGATAGAAAATGTGAGATAGACATATGCAATGACAGTTCAATGACAAGTCTGCACTCTTTTCGTGAATTGTCAAATAGCTTTTTACAATTAAGACCTCTATGCCAGCCAAATAGGGTTTGGTTTTGTATATTGATGACGTAATTTTGATTTTGTTATTATGTCAGATATTTATGCGGTCGACCTGTCATCCGATGTTAAAGCTTTCACAGTGGTTAGATATTTATGCCGGTGGCAGTAGCCACATAATTCTGATTTACATGGGTAATCACTGTAATCAGATATTTTTAAGCGGCCGGATCCGATATTTATGCTGATCGATGCAAAACGATGTTTATGCCGGCCACAAAGCATCACATATTTTTACCATGGAAGTGTCGTCACATACTTTGCCCTGAATGGAGAATCAGATATTTTTGCAGGGCTGCCCATAGTCATATATTTATGCTGGTGACTGTACACCCATATTTTTACACTTGACTGTACACGTTGTGTTAAAAATATATCGGCATTTGTTTGAAAAAATATATTTTTCTCTCGATTTACTGAGTTATATAAACATAAATAGTAGAGATTTTATTTTAAAAGATCAAAAATCTAACGTAATTAAAAAAAAATATTATTATTTAGGCTAGGAACTTGACAAGAGTTGCGTTGTTAACGCATTCATTAAAGACAAAAATAGGTTTGCGCAGTAATTATATGAGTTAATCGAAAAAACACAGTATTTTATATTAATTTTGGAATCACTTATTATTCAGGCAAATAGCACTCTGCTAACACATTAAAAAAACAATGTTTTACTTTGTCTGCTGTAAAAATGTTATTTTTAGGGTTCCGTACCTGGAAAGAAAAAATCGGAACCCATAAGGGTTCCTATAAAGGGTAACTTTGTTGTCCGTCTGTCTGTCTGTCTGTCTGTCAAGACCATTTTTGTCAGGAACGCGTGGAGGTATCAAGCCGAAATTGATATCGAATACTCAGGTCTATTGTCCCTAGGAGCTGTAAAAAAATCAAACTTTAAAGCCAACGCAATCAAAAGATACAGTCGTTTATGCTGCAAAATTTTAGAGTTTTTCGGCACTCGCCAAACCTTCAGGGTTCTTCCCGTGAAATCAGAAACTTGAAATTTGGCACGAAGCAACGTCACATGGCATAGACAATGGAAAAAATACAAAAAGTAGACATTTTTAGTAAAATCATACAAAAAAATATATTTTTAAATTTTAAAGTTACGACCCCTATATACCTACAAGTTTGTACGGAACCCTCGGTGCGCAAGTCCGACTCGCACTTGGCCGGTTTTTTTTAATACAGGTATAGTAGCCACGATGTTGAAAGGTCAAAATATTTGGCAATTATTGAAACTTGACGGACCCTGGGAATCATTTGACGTTTCTAATCCTAACATATTGTTTTTTATGACGACGTGTTTCTACAATGTTTACGGATTTTACACTAATTGTAAACTATGCGTGTGTTTTGTATTCTGCTACAACAGCGATTTTTATGATTTTTGCATTATTTTGATACTTGTCCATTAATTGATATTGTACTTACTTATGTAAGTCCCGCCATTTCAAGAGCGGCAACTGAAATGAACGAAATCAATTACATAAACACTGATAGTACAAAGATAAACTCAAATTCAAAATGACGTTCTCATTATCATATCTAAGGTAGAATTCATAATTGAGTGTAGTAATTTGACAGTACTTAACATACATTTGACAACCGCTTTGTATGCCAGAGGCCGTCAAATTACTCCATTTAGTTATGAATTATATCTTATACTTTCGACTTTTTGCCGCTCTCTACCTATCCTCTTTCTGCCCACCTCCACCATATAAAATTTTAGTCCACGAAATGAACGAAAATATTTGGCAAATAGAGTCTATTTTCCGTTATTTCACGTTTTAAAGGAAAATAGACTGTTTTCCGCTGGGATATTAATGCATCACCTTAACATAAATTATTTTCATAGGTACCGACTCCTCGCCACGTCAGAAAGCGAATCGGAAGAGGCACCACCATCATCACCGCTATCGGATCGACAAGTCGTGGACGACATGCTGCTCGCACTGGACCTTGACGTCACCAGCTACCGACTCGGGCTCACCCAGGTTAGTGCAATATGTACCTTATTACACACGACATAAGGTGGATAATAATCGATTGTGAACGACATCGACATGCTGCTAGGAGACAATGCAATATGGCCCTTATTGCTCCAAACATAAGGTCAATTTTGTTGGATCGTGGATGACACGCTGCGGTCGCTCCAGCTTAACGTCGACAGCTCTGTTGCTCGGGCTCACCTACGTCAATGCCATATGCACCTCATTACTTACGATATAAGGTGGATAATGTTAGGTAGTGGAAGCGCTCGACCTCGACGTCATCAGTTACCGAATTGGGCTCACTCAGGTCAGTGCAATATGTGCTTTTACCACACACGACTTAAGGTCGATATCGTAGATACCATCTACTCTAAAACTCTGTGTTTCACACAGGGTAACCACTAATGTCTTAAAGAAAATTCGCGACTAATGAGCCGAGACTATGAAAGTTGGAAAATCAGCTCTCTCTTGCATTAACAACAATTTAGTGTCTTGATACAAAATATAAATAAATAAAATAACACACTAACGAAATATACAATATTACTTCAGTCGGTAGGAAATCTAATTAAGCGCGTGAGGTGTTTTAAACGATTTTGGCACGACTTTATAATTCAGAGGCTAAGAGCGTGTGAACATCCTTTTGAACACTTCTCCCTTAAGGTACTTCTGTTGCCGACAGAATAGACGAAGAACTAGCCACGTCAAATCATCATCCTCTTGCCCTTATCCCATTTACTTGGAGTCGGCGCAGCCTGTCCTTTTCTTCCACACATCTCTATCACCCGTCATCTCATCACTCACATCCTTTCTTTTCATATCATCTCTCACACAGTCCATTCACCTTTTCCTAGGTTTGCCTCTTCTCCTACATCCTTCCACATTCATTCTTAATACCTTTCTCGTAACATGACTTTCATCCCTCCGCATAACATGCCCGTACCACGCTAGGCGATTAGCCCTTAATTTGTCAGTTATGGGTGCGATTTTCAGGCTTCCTCTTATATATTCACCACTAACTAGCCACGTCAAATATGACACAATAATGAGAGCAACGGAACCCCTCTAGCCAGTTTGCTATAGTATGCTTATTTTCAGATATGGACAACTGGCAGCTGTAAAATGGTGGAGGTCAAGGAATGCAAACCACTTCAAGAAAACCAATCCTAGGGTTTCATGCAATATTTTGTTTGAGATATTAATTATATAAATAATTAGATTATATCATTGCCAAATGTTTATGTTGGGGGAAAGTAGTGCCAAACGACGTATAATTTAATTTATAGCTTGTCCCCTACTGTTTTTGTTTCCGTAATGATACGCAATGATTTTTCTTCTAATGTTGAAAAATATAGCCCTGTCCTTTAATTATAAATTATAACTGATGCAACTTCGGCTGCTTTTACCAATTTTCAATTCCTATTCAAAAATTTTGCTAGTCTGTCTCTCTGACCTCCACCCATTAAAAGCTGCCAGATGCCCGGATCTAGCAATGAGGATAATTTAGCAATTTAACCAGGCGGGTTTTGTTGCTCTCATTATTGTGTCATATCTGACGTGGCCAGCTCTCGCCAAGTCCAGAAGGTTCAATTTTGAGATCTCCACTTAGTTACGGTTGGGAACGAATTGAGAAAGTAGACTTTAATCAAATTCTAGTATTGCACGTACACAATTTATCTTTTTATTTTTTAATAAAATAATCAATTTCCTACATTTAGAAATATAGAAAAAGGAGAAATATAAATGTTCGATTGAATATTACGACTACGGAGCCTATTCAAATACGCAATGAATCGAATCAATCACAACTGGCATCCAAAAGAATGGTAAAAAAGCTTGCTTATTCGATATGCGAATACTTTCCTATTCTGTGTTAGTCTATGGTTTTACCTATTCACCATTTTTGAAGTGATGTATTGTTATGTCGAAAAAATCAGTTACAGAAATATTAACGCGTTGTGATATCTTGAAAATCAGGAAGAGTATTAAGATCGATAGAAACCAGCGATCGGTAACTAATCCGGTACAATGTATGCTGATAGCCCGATTATCTAATAGCCGCAAAATGAGTGAAAAGGGCCATCAACCGAGCCCCGAAGGTTGCCTTTCGCTTTCGTTGGCTATTTGTGGTTGTGGCTATAAAAACGATTTAAAAAAATCGGCCAAGAGCAATTGTGCTCAGGGCGTTCCGTAGTTAGTGGAAACAAACTCGGAGTTCGGACCACAAAGTATTTGTCGAATTTCCTTCCTTGTGTTTTGAAAAATTACATAATAATTAGTGTCCGACCGAAACATGTTTTTTTGCCGAAACCGAAACCAAAACGGAAGGTTCGGCTCTGGGTCCATTTTCGGCCGAAACCGAAACCGAAACTTGATAGACGTGTTAAATAGTACATATTTATTTCAGTTACATGTCAGCCGTTGTACAGTCACCATCAGATATATCGGAGCGGATAAGGTGGTCACAAATATCTGACAACGCCCCTATTGTCACGGCGATAAAATGCATGTTCAGATATTTTTGTGTACCGTGGTCGCTCTGATATATTTAATGGTGACTGTACAACGGCGATTTTATTAGTTAAAAACCAGCCAAGAGCGTGTCGGGCCACGCTCACTGTAGGGTTCCGTAGTTTTCCGTCCGTCACAGTAAGTGTCCCCACTTAAGAGTTAATAACACCGCCATGTAGGATATGATATGAGAGTTCCACGTACAGCGACATCTATCGGCAAATTAAGTAAACTATTGCGCGCGAGCATAAAGTATGGAAGATGATTTTTATGGGATAATTCTTTATTGCGTGAACCGATTTTCACCGTTTTTACTTTATTTGAAAGCACGTCATTTCATTGTAATTTTGTAGAAATTACAGGTACAATAAACACCTGCTGATACGGTTAAATTACAAACTTAGTTCAGAAATTATTTTGTATTTTTTTTTCAAAAACTATTCATCCTATCAAGTTTAAAATAATTTTTCTAGAAAGTTTTTATAAAGTTCTACTTTTGAGATTTTTTTCATATTTTTAAAACTTATGGTTCAAAAGTTAGAGGGGGGGGGACGGATATTTTTTTACTTCTGGAGCGATTATTTCCGAAAATATTTACATTATCGAAAAATGATTTTAGGAAACCCCTATTCATTTTTAAATACCTATCCAATAATATATCACACGTTAGGGTTGAAATGAAAAAAAAAATCACTCCCCACTTTACGTATAGGGGAGGTACCCTAATAAAAAAAAAATCCACTTTTTATTTTACCACTTTGTCGGCGTGATTGATATACATATTAGTACCAAATTTCAGCTTTCTAGTGCTAACGGTCACTGAGATTATCCGCGGACGGACGGACGGACGGACGGACGGGCAGACATGGCGAAACTATAAGGGTTCCTAGTTGACTACGGAACCCTAAAAACGTTGTGACAGAACTTATGTACAATGTTGAAAGTTCCGGCGCGGCCGAATGGTTCGGCCGTTTTTAAACACGTTTTTTGGCCGAAACTGGCCGAAACCGAAACTTCGGTCGGACACTAATAATAATTTTAACATAAAACAGGAACCAGGCTACGAAGAAGCTGTGGCACAGGATTTCAGTCTTTTTATAAATAAATAAATAAATATTATGGGCTTGACTTGTACTAGTAAATGGCGACACATTTACAAACAACAAAAAGTTTTTTCATAGAAATTGACGAGCGATTTACCCTACTAGGTATCACCTGATCGAAAGTGAGAGAAACGGAGCCTTAAATGTAAAAATCGATTATCCTTATCCTTACTAATTTAATTAATGTGAAATTATTTTGATTGACTACGAAACCCTAAAAGTTTTACAATGCAATGATGAATGACCTTGGAAAACTATGCAAACGATTAAACAACAAAAACGTAAGTTGGTGTAATGCTATGACCTTATGAATTTCTCTAATTTATTATGAAACATTAGTTGCCTAAACTAAAACAGAAATAATAAGCGTACAATTGGTGGTACTAGACGCTCTAGAAATATCAGGAGTATTTAAAAGAGGAACGAAAATAAAATGGGAAATATTATTCTGCTAATCAAAAAATACTGAGTTGCACAGCAAAAAATCTAAATGCAAAGTAAAGCGATGTTTTGGTGTGAATTTAGATTTTATTGGTGTGCAACTCAGTATAATAGCTAGGTTATGGTTTTTTTTTTGTGCCTTTAATAAATACCAAATAAAATATTTAATATAAGTAAGTTTATAACCTAACTAAAGAGCACAAAGAGGACCCCTAGTGTACCGTCAACACAGTGAATCCTCCTTTTTGTAAAGGGTCGGCAACGCGCATGTGACACCTCCGGAGTTGCAAGCATCCATAGGCACCGTAGCCTACCATCTCTCTGCTTACCATCAGGCGGGCCGTATGCTTGTTTACCACCGTCGTAGTTTAAAAAAAAAAGTTTGTCGATAAGTCGAAAACTTAACTTGAAATAAAAAAAATATTAGGGGAGATAAAGGCTTAGGCCAAATCTTTTGGGCGTTCAAAATATGAATAATTAGTGTATGTATCATTTATTGGTGGAGAATGCCTTTCATAAATAATTCCGCATTTTGTAAATTTTTGTACAGTCGAGGTCAAAAATACCTTTACAGTTGAGTGTTACAAAAATTCCTTTACATTTAAATATGTTTACACATTGCATGACAAAAACATGCTTACAACTCACATGACAGATTCTGCTTTTCAGTTAATGCTCCAAATTTCAGTTTACAATCTGTCTTCCATAAAAACATTTACAAAAATTGTGTCATAACAGATTTACATTGCATGTTACAGAATAAGATTTACTGCCAATGTGCCGTAAATACGTTTACATTTTCAGTGAAATTAGAAACTTTACGATCAAGCTTACTTTTCGATTACGCACACCTATTGTTACATAAATATCTTTACAGATTTGATTAGCCCGTTTTTAATTTTAATAATGACATGAAATCGTCATAAATATAAATTTCGGCTTTATAAAGAGAGCTTCATTATTTATTAACGCTAACTAAACTTTACTAACTTTCGGCTTTATTATTTATTGTTTATTAAGGGAGTTAAAAATAGTATTATTTTTTTAGCTGTATTTGTTTGGTTTAGTGTTTTTACATACATTATATAGTATGTCGACAAGAAATCCTTAGTAGTAATTGGACGGTTTCTTTATATCATATTCTAACACATCTCAAATTATGTAAGAGTTCCTTTTAACCCTTTGAACGCCAAAGACCCATAAAGTAAGTGGTCATGAGATGTCGTGCCTATCATGCTATTGACCCCCTAAAGTGGTCCGGACTAAGATGTATTGCGATCATGCTAAAAAAAAACAATATAAAAGCATTCTCGTTTATTTTTATTGGTGCTTGTGTTGCATTAAATTTATGGTGGTTAGCGTCTGACTGACCACTTCATTCGATCTTTTTATATGTCAATGAACCATTTTGCACGACAGTCAGTTTCAATTTGGGATTGTAAGAATAATAAATTCTGTGACAAAAAATATTTCTGAGTGCTAAAATTCCTGACTCAGTGATGTTACTTCGTAAAACACCCGAGTGGAGTTCTTGTATATTCGGCGGGTGTCCAAACACTGAAATTTATGATGTTCCTATACTTCTTAAGGCAAAAATCTTAATGAAGTTTAATTTATATATTTCTCCAACAACAAGAGCGTGCTTATTTCATTTGGGAAAGCCTATTGATGCTTGGGATCAAACAGCTGAGGCCGAAGAAAATCTCATGGATTAAAATCCATGCACGCTGACCATACGAACCACATCACTACATACTTAGTATAAAACAAACTCGCTTTCCGCTGTTTTTCCCTATGTATGCTTAGATTTTTAAAACTACGCAAAGGATTTTAATGCGGTTTTTTTAATAGATAGAGTGATTCAAGAGGAAGGTATATGTATAATACATAAGTAGAGAAACACTGATAATTTTAGAGGTTTCTAATGTGATGTCGAGGATAAACACTTTTTTTGCGCTTACATTGCAAACGCTAGCTGAACCCTACGAGATAAAATAAAATAATGTACTGCAGTATTATTGTACACCTCAAAACAATCCTCGATGGTATATGTCTATCTCTTAGGGGTAACCCACAATAAACATTTTTACCACAATAAGCAACGGATTTTGATGCGGTTGCGGATTTTTTAATAGATAGAGTGATTCAAGAGGAAGGTTTATATGTTAATACATGCATAATATAGTAGAGAAACACTGATGATTTTAGAGGTTTCAATAAATAAATAAATATTATAGGATAATCTTACACAAATCGATCTAGGCCCACGGTAAGCTCAATAAAGCTTGGGTTAATGGTACTAGACGACGATATATATAATAGATAAATATGGATAAATACTTAAATACATAGAAAACAACCATAAGTCAGGAACAAATATCTGTGATAAACACACAAATAAATGCTCTGAATAGGATTCGAACCCGGGACCTCCTGCTTCGTAGGCAGTGTCACTACCGACTAGGCTAGGAGGCCGTTAAAAGGTTTCTAATGTGATGTCGTAAATAAACCCATTTTTTGCGCTTACATTGCAAACGCTGGCTGAGTCCTAAGAGATAGATCAAAATAATGTACCACAGTATTGTACACTTTAAAAAGGTCTACAAAAAATCCGCGTTGGTATATATCGATCTCTTAGGGATAACACACAATAACCATTTTTTATCCCGTGCGAAGCCGGGGCGGGTCGCCAGTAGTTAATATATTTAGAATTCTATTGAACGTTCTTAATTTCACTACATCGGCTATTGTGAATTAAGGGCCCATCAAATCTGTAAACATATTTACGGCACATTAACAGGAAATCTAATTCTGTAACATGCAATGTAAACCTATTTTGTCAAAATTTGTGACAATGTTTCTATGGAAGACAGATTGTAAACTGAACTTTGGTGCATTAAGTGAAAAGATGAATCTGTCATGTGTTTTGTAAGCATGTTTTTGTCATGTAGTGTAACTTATTTAAATGTAAAGGTATTTTTGTAACACTCAACTGTAAAGGTATTTTTGACCTCGACTGTACTTCGCTCGATGTTCATATAAATAAGTAAAACTTTGAATTATATAACATTGTGCTACGCGTACCGACGTAATGGTGATGATCATCTCAATTTAAGTGCGAGGCTGACTCGCACGCCAGAGTTCCGTACAATCAATCAGTTAATTGTTACGTTTTGAACTTTTCGTGAGGCCAATTCATCGCATACCTTATTAATTGTTATCGAGACACGGCTAAGTTTCAGTAAATTTTTTAAACAAGCACACGAAACCTTTTTGCGCTATATTTGACCCAATGGGGAAGCCAACTGTTAAAGTGACATCTCCAACATTGGTCCTTAGAAAAGCTAAATTTATAGGGCGCAAAATAGTTTTTATTTATTTTTGCGAAAAGAGTCATTGTTTTGTCTCGAATTGCTTCGAAATTGAAATCCAACGGTTTCTGAAATACACTAAAATTTAAATGCTGTATATTAACGCCCTAGGGAAGGTTTTTGCCTAAGAAAAGCTTTTTGACTGCATACTAGTTAAGGACCATTTATCTTCTGTCTCTTTCACTCGTCGTATGCGTCTCTTTTTCTCAATGTTTGGAATCTGGAACAGCGTCCTCTACAAAAAAAATCACCGGCCTTCCCATTAGTTAACATCAAAAACATAAATGTGAAAAATTTACAAGTATTTCAACGATTCTTCTGATTAACACAATATAATAAACACTGACGCGATTACGGCACATCGCTTCTCTTTCTTTCCCATTATGTTATTTGAAAGGGAGAGTTATATTGCATGTTATCCATTCGCCGTATTTTTCTGCCTATTATCTGTTAGAGACCACGCAACGGTCAATTATGAGTAATATAACGTTTTTGTGCGTAATCCTACTGAAATCTCTTATAGTAAGTACCTAATAGCAGTCGTAGTTTATAAGACAGTCAATAAATACGATTTTTTTGCAATTTTTAGGACAGCACAGGACATGTTATAATAAATGACGGAAAAATTTCATTCACATGTGATGTGAGTGAATGTCTAAATTATATTATATCATAGATATTCGGTCGTACTGACAGCCGGTGCGTGGTATGTACAGTCAAGTGTAAAAATATGGGTGTACTCATCTTACTCAAAAATATGTCCCATAGTATCTTATTCCATTGTAATAAGTGCGTAGTACCATATTTATGAGACGATTATTTCGATACGTATTTTTGCACTTGACTGTACTATAATAGCATTTGGCGCCCAATTAAGATTAAAGATAATACACAGCATGTATTTTTGATATAACCGCATACGCTAAGAGTAGTTAGTATAGACCCTAATAAACATACCTTCATATGTTTTATTAAAATTTACTTAAGGACATTTTTATCATCAGTCGCCGCATTTTTTCCATATAAATATGATTTGTTTTATTAATTACTCTGTGATCATTAACATTTTCATCCAATTCTTCTTTCTTGTTTTTGACGTAACCTAAAGAAGGATAATAATGATTGTAAAATAACTGAAACACTTAGTTATTTTCAACACACCACCGCAAAATAAATTTAAGGTTAACATACTTTTATAACTTCAAAATCTGCATGTGGTTTCCTTTTGTTTTTTATATCAAAGACTAGCGACCCGCCCCGGCTTCGCACGGAACTTTTTTGTAGACCTTTTAAGGTGTACAATACCGTAGTACATTTTTTTGATCTATGTCGTAGGGTTCAGCCAGCGTTTGCAATGTAAGCGCAAAAAAATGTGTTTATTTACATCACATAAGAAACCTCAAAAATTATCAGTGTTTTTCTGCTATATTATGCATGTATTAAACATATAAACCTTCCTCTTGAATCACTCTATCTATTAAAAAACCGCATCAAAATCCGTTGCGTAGTTTTTAAGATCTAAGCATACATAGGGACAGACAGAGGAAAGTGACTTTGTTTTTTACTATGTAGTGGTACACATTTAGGATGCATTTTGAGTATTTCTAATAACATTTATTCTAATAAATTTTTAGTATGTTAAACCTTAATTTTATTTTGCGGTGGTGTGCTGAGAATAACTAAGTATTTTGGTTATTTTACCATCATTATTTTCCTTCTTTAGGCTATGTCAAAAACAAGAAAGCAGATTTGGATGAAAAAAAAATATCGTTCACAGATACGTAGTTTTTAACCCTTATTGACATTAGGTATGTGTTTTCATCCCGGAAATCACCACGGGGATAAAATAAGAGATGAAAGTTTGCATGGGATTGCCACTAACGAGTTCATTACTAAGTTGCGGGCAGTTGCTAAATAAAATAAGCAATAAAATATTCAGATGCGGTTATATCAGTGTTATGAATGTTATTTTCTCTCGGATTTAGTTCTACGTTCTTCGGTTTACCAATAAAAAGTTTCAGTATTTCTTTTTTTAATATTCAAGTTGATGCGATTTTGTCTCCCCGTTGGCAATGAATAGGTTAAATACATAGTGTTTCCTGTAATAAGAGCAATCAATTAAAACGTAGATTCTACTCCTCAAACAATGAAACGTTTGTTCTACAATTTAAAAAAAATGAAGTTTTTATATTGTCTCTTTTTCATACATACTAAATAGTATTTTCAATGTACGTTAAAATCCGTCTAATTGACATTGCTTGTCAGTCTTGTCACCCAGAGAGTTCTAAACCAGGAGAGGCCCTGAGTATCATTTCCCCTCTGTCAAAAGTATTGGCGGAAAATCTAGTACATCTATAAAAACTATTTCAATAATCGATGCCACGCCATTTTCGTCATCGCTGTCGATGGATAACAAGCTCCGTGAAAATGCCCTTATGCGCTGTTTTTGGATGTAAAAAAATGTTATATTTCATCTAGTTTACAAAAAGATGAAATACCATTTCAGATGTAAGTACAGTTTTACTTTATTAACCATTACTTTCGTAATAAAAGATTTAACCTAAATCGAAAATCAAGCTTCGTTTACAGAATCGATTCAAAGACAATCGTTTTCTTTCTGACGGGCAGTAACTATTTGACGTTTGACACTTCTCCATATTTAATGCGCTTAAGGATTGCTGTCTTCTATATTTTGTTTGAAAATACAATCAAAAATGATCCTTGGCTTTTTTGTTTGACATTTCCAAAGACTGCATCCAATAATGAACCATATGTTAACATATGTACAGTCGACTATCTATTGCTCCATTTAGTGTTATTAAGTATAAAAATAATATGTCAAATATGTTTGGTGTTTTCAAGTCAAAGGTACATCTTTGTCGGTTGTCAATAAAGCGTTGCTGCCATAAAAAATCATTTAGAAATAAACTGTATTAACAACCGACAATGATGTACCTTTGACTTGAAAACTTCACATGCGTGCTACCTCGCCCCCCTCAGATTTTGGCAGACTTTTTTGTTTGGAAAGATGAGGCGAAGCGTACTCCATTTATAGAGCTTTATGTTGTCACCCAACAGAAATAATCAATTTCGCAATACATTGCGTGTTCGAATAAACTTTAAAGTGAAATAAAAATCAAATTATAAGTTATTTTTAAAAGTCGCTGAACTAATACTGTCCAGTTTGAGGAGTAGAATCTACGGTTTAATTTATTGCCCCTATTACAGGAAAAACCCGGTATATCGTACATTTGATGAACAACTGTTTGACGCGCTGTTGAGTATCCTATGTAATATTTATGAGAGATGAGTCTAGTTACTTTTGTAATCTCATTTCCTTCGGCAACATTCGTTGCGTTGTACATCGATGTAAGGATAATTTTCTTTTGAATTATTTTAGACGTTAAAACCGGTAAACGCAAACTGTCATCATTGAGGTTGACTTATAAAATCTAAAGTAAAATTAATTCACTTCGCATTACATATGTGTAGCCATAATAACTAGAATACATATGTGTAGCCATAATAACTAGAATACATACGTTACATGCATACATAATGTACTTCGTAGACAAAGTCTTAACTAGATCTAGAAAAGTTTTTAAAGTCTTGTAGACCAAGTCAAGTCATCGGGGAATGCTGTTTAAATAGAGTAATGAGGCGTATTAAAAACTTTTTTTCAATCAAACATTAATAACATTTTCATTATAGCATTAAACCTGACCGTGGTTAATCGCAGTGCTGCGTTGTCTGCAGTTAGTTTAGTTGGACGTAATAGCTGTCTGCAAAAGTGAAAGCCGCCTTATGCAATCATTGTGTTCTATGTAATGCGCGCTAGATTCTGTGGATCTACAGTTTTACAAAAACAAATTGTGTAGTATGTTGCTGATATAGTTATTAATTGTTCAGCTTTTATGATTATTTTTTATGTGTACGAGTTATGATTATTTTGTAGTGTAGGATTCTTTTACAAGTTCGTACTTTTAGCTACTGAGAAGTGATTAAAATTGCGAGAAGATGACTAGTATTAAGTCCGCCTTTTGCAGGATAAGGTTTGCTTTTACAATAGTCTATAGGGTTTTAATATATTTATTTGTATGACATTAAATAAGTTTAAGGTACAATTGGAATAACGCTAACTAAAAGCTAAAAATAATATAAATATAAACTAGACCTACAAATAATAAATCCAGTCTCCTAAGTCGCTACCAATGGGTAGTGTGCCCAGAAGGCTGGCCGCATTGCCACGTTGAATGGCAATGCTTATTCGCTGAGCGAAATAATGGCCAGCCCTCTGGTCACCTGTTGCGTCTACCAGGCGCGACGTTAAGTCTTTGTAGACTGCGCGCGCCTGGTCCCGATGGCTCCAGCGTTATTTCGACCCCA
Source organism: Pammene aurita (assembly GCA_947086415.1). Classification (NCBI taxonomy): domain Eukaryota; kingdom Metazoa; phylum Arthropoda; class Insecta; order Lepidoptera; family Tortricidae; genus Pammene; species Pammene aurita. The sequence goes on from OX352307.1 coordinate 8,657,322, forward strand.
AACGCCAAATCTATACAGGGCGCCATCTGAGACGTGATCAGTTATATGTTTTTCTAACTCCATAAACAACTAGCAGTTGAATGCCCCAACTTTTACTAAAATCAGACATTTTTTTTCTTTTTTTTACATGTTTTTGTATTTTTTTTTCGTTTGACGGGGTTTTCGGGATATTTAAACTACTTATTAGAATATTTAAATAAGTCAATTGAATTACCTCTTTGAAATGGAACTGTCGTTAATAACAATTTTGTCATTTATTCCGGATAAAATGATTTTTTTTTACCTTAAATATCTTATAAAACTGTTTTACACTAATATTATCACTTTTGAAAGAAAAATGTGTATATAAAACAAACTCGTGTTGGTTACACCATTTATAACTCAAAAACGTCGGAACTGATCCTCTTAAGAGCCTCTAAGGCCTCTTAATAGGCCTTATTCCCAAAATGCGCGTATTTTGCGAAATGCATCATTTTCTTCGGAGGTTATAGCGAAAATGCTTTGTGTTTTTAAATTAACTTTTAATGCATAAAATAGTCCGTTCCTTTATCTAGACGGCCATGGGAATAAAAATTACATTTAAAAAAAAACCTGAAAAACATGGCTTCTCTTGGCAGGCCTCTTCAGAGTTTGCAGTTAGACGTCTGGTTTTTTTTCAGATTACTCAAATAAAAAGTACCTTACTTATAAAATTTGAATACAATTCAATTCAGTATATCATGTTCAAGACGGCTATGGTAAGAAAAATTGAAGATTCATCTTGGATAATAGAAAAAATACCTTCTGAATATTGCAAATTTTTTGATGAAAACAGGTTTACATTTAATTTTTTTCACGGAACTCCTATAAATATTCTGCCCTAAAAATATAAATATATCAAAGTTCAGCTATAGATCTACCACGAAAAAAAAATCATTACTGTCACGCAAAATTTAAATAAAGTGTAATTTTTTGAAGATGACTCTAAATCGGTTCAAAACTTGACAAAGCACATCGCGCCGTCGCCTCTGGCTCAGTATGGAACGAGAGCTCACAGACGACGGACCTGTGCTAAATCGTCTTACGCGCATTACGTAAGTTTGCCAGCTAGATACACTAAGAGGCCACTAAAACGGGTAACCTTGTATGAAATCCCCAACACGTAGTGACCTGTTTCCATTGCCCTATAGTTGCGAGAAGTGCGATTGAATTATAAAGATCCTTGAAATAAAAAATTGAAATATTTACATTACTTATGGCCTGTTTCACAATCTCCAGTTAAAGCATATCTGTCAGATAAATGTTTGCTGTCCTTTTCTTTTATATGACTGGAGAAAACGATAACAATAATTTTAACTGGCAGATAAGTTTATCTGGAGATTGTGAAACAAGCCCTTAATATTATTAAATGACTTTTTTATTTGAAAACTAGGTGCAGATTTCGAAAATAAGGTGTGTTTCAAAATCCAAGATGGCGGCCATACACTTTTTACTTAAAAATCGTAATGGACGTCATTTTTGATTAATTCAGGGATGAAAACTTCGAAAATAAGGACCGTTTTAAAATCAAAGATGGCGGAAACGGAAAATTTTGTCAAAATCGTCATGGTAGTCATATCCGACTAATTCGGGTGTGCAGATTTCGAAAATAATGTCTATTTGGAAATCCAAGATGGCGATCAAACACTTTTTTGGTAAAAATCGTTATGGTAGTCATTTTCGATTAATTCAGGGGTGTATATTTCGAAAATAATATCCATTTTAAAATCAAAGATGGCGGAAATTGACAATTTTGTCAAAATCGTCATGGTAGTCATTTTCGACTAATTTGGGTGTGCAGATTTCGAAAATAATGTCTATTTTGAAATCCAAGATGGCGGTCACACACTTTTTTGGTAAAAATCGTTAAATCGCAAATGAAGACCGTTTTAAAATCCAAGATGGCGGAAATGGAAAATTTTGTCAAAATCGTCATGGTAGTCGTCTTCGACTAATTCGGGAATGTAGATTTCGAAAATAACGTGTGTTTCAAAATCCAAGATGGCGGCCATACACTTTTTACTTAAAAGTCGTAATGGACGTCATTTTTGATTAATTCAGGGATGAAAACTTCGAAAATAAGGACCGTTTTAAAATCAAAGATCTAAAATCTTAAAATCTACACCCCTGAATTAATCGAAAACGACTAACATGATTGTTTTTACCAAAAAAGTGTATGACTGCGGTCTTGGATTTCGAAATCTACTTCCCTAAATTAATCGAAACTGACTACCATAACGATTTTTACCAAAAAAGTGTTTGACCGCCATTTTCGCTTTCTAAATAGACATTATTTTCGAAAGCTGCACACCCGAATTAGTCGAAAATTACTACCATGATGATTTTGACAATTTTTTCCGTTGCCGCCATCTTTGATTTTAAAACGGTCCTTTTTTAGGGTTCCGTACCTCGAAAGGAAAAAACGGAACCCTTATAGGATCACTTTGTTGTCCGTCTGTCTGTCTGTCTGTCTGTCTGTCTGTCTGTCTGTCTGTCTGTCTGTCAAGACCATTTTTCTCAAGAACGCGTGTAGGTATCAAGCTTAAATTTATATCAAATACTCAGGTCTATTGTCCCTTGAAGCTGTGAAAAAATCAAACTTAAAAGCCAACGCAATCAAAAGATACAGACGTTTATGCTGCTAATTTTAGAGTTTTTCGGCACTTGCAAAACCTACGGGGTACTTCCCGTGAACTCAGAAACTTGAAATTTGGCACGAAGCAACGTCATATAGCATAGACAATGGAAGAAATACAAAAAGTAGACATTTTTAGTAAAATCATACAAAAAAATATTTTTTTTAATTTTAAACTTACTACCTTTTTCCTCGTAAACGCGTGGAGGTATTAAATTGAAATTCATATCAAATACTCAGCGCTATAAGACCTTTCAAATGTAGCAAAACCAAACTTTTATGTGAAAGCAATCAAAAGAAATAGCAATTTAAGTCCCAAATTTTGAAACTGAGTACTCGCAAGAAACTCAAAACCTAAAGGGTATTTCCCGTAAACTCAGAAACTTGAAACTTGGCACGAAGAAACTTCATATAGCACAGACAAAGGAAAAATTACGAAAAGTAGACATTTTTAGTAAAATCATGCAAAAAATATTTTTTGAAATTTTAAACTTACTACCTTTTTCCTCGTAAACGCGTAGAGGTATTAAATTGAAATAAGTAATAAACATACTACAACTTTTGCTTGTTATAGGTTTGTACGGAACCCTCGGTGCGCGAGTCCGACTCGCACTTGGCCGGTTTTTTTTTCGAAATCTACACACCTGAATTAATCGAAAACGACCAACACGATGATTTTTACCAAAAAAGTGTACGACCGCGGTCTTGGATTTCAAAATTTACATCATTTTCGAAATCTGCACACCCTAATTAGTCGAAATCGACTACCATGACGATTTTGACAAAATTATCCATTTCCGCCATCTTGGATTTTAAAATTGTCTTTATTTTCGAAATCTACATCCTGAATTAATGGAAAATGACTACCATAACGATTTTTACTAAAAATGTGTATGACCGCCATCTTGGATTTAAAAATAGACATTATTTTCGAAATCTGCACACCCGAATCAGTCGGAAATGACTACCATGACAATTTTGACAAAATTTTCCGTGTCCGCCATCTTTAATTTTAAAACGGTCCTTATTTTCGAAATCTACACACCCGAATTAGTCGAAAATGACTACCATGATGATTTTGACAAAATTGTCCATTTCCGCCATCTTTGATTTTTAAAATGGATATTATTTTCGAAATCTACACCCCTGAATTAATCGAAAACGACTACCATGACGATTTCTCAGAAAAAAGAGTATATCCGCCATCTCGGATTTTAAAACAGACATAATTTTCGAAATATACACCCACTAATTAGCAGATAATGACTACCGTGCCGATTTTTCAGAATAAAGTGTATAACCGTCATCTTTTTTTTTGTTCAATTTATTTGGGACAAAAAACAATAACACACGAGATTATGGCTAATAGTAACAATACACAAATTACAATGTGTGAGACCAACGACAATGTCCACAGATTTTGGATTGATGTTGGATTTTAAAACAGACATAATTTTCAAAATCGACACCCCGTAATTAGCCGAAAAGAACTACCATGACGCTTTTTCTGAGTAAAGTATATAACCGCCATCTTGGATTTAAAAACAGATATCATTTTCGAAATCTACACACCCGAAGTAGTCGAAATTGGCTATTATGACCATTTTTACAAAAAAAAATATTTCAGCCATATTGGAATTTAAAACAAACCTAATTTTCGAAATTCGAAATTTCATATACTTTTAATTCGAAAAGTAGCTCCAACAGTCCCAACTGATTAAGTAATAATCCGTCTTTGGTGTTAGATGCGTATATTTCCTTTAAACGTACTTTAATATCTTATCAAGAAGATAAATAGTCTGTGTGTAAATTATGCCTAAAAAAATGTTACTTGTAATTGAAGTTGAAAACGATCAAGACCGTTCGATCGTCGATCATTGCCAGCGGTCGTGTACTGAGCGCTAACGCCATATATCGAGTCAGATTTCGTGAAATTGAGGAACGTTCATGGGACTAAGGCCTCTTAATCATGTTACATTTTTTGTATTTATCTCCGCCCCGAATAGCAGAATAACTATTGAAATAATGCGAAATTAAAAAAATGTAGTTAGCGGTACGAAGTTCGCCGGGTCAGCTTATACTATAGTATAAATGTTTCTCATCTCAAATGTTTTTTATCACAATTAAGGATTCTGATACGGATAAGTTGCAGTGGTAGTCAAGATGTCCATAGAACTCGATTCCCGTCGGCTTGCTTCATTTCTAGACATGTGAGCACTTTTCCAACAGCATATGAAGAACTGGGTGCGCATCTAACGTGCTAATCGCCAGCTACGCACCCTGGAAAGCTCCGATTTGCGTTCGAATATTTTTGACACACCACCTACTGCTGTGTAAGTAGAGCAAGGCAAGTTGTCTAATAAACTGGCCGACTGTACAAATGACAACCCAAACTGCATCGTCATCAAATCAGAGTAAAAAAACAACTTCCGAAGTTATGTGGCGACCGATCAAAAAGTGCACAAACCAGGCCTACAACCGCGAACCACTTCGTTCGTCGAATCGTCTATTTGTATCACTCACTTTCGAATTTGCAAGAGCGATAGAGACGGAGATAACGAAATTTCGTTATTCGAAGTTCGCGGTAGGCCCGCTGATCGGAAGTAGATCTAGTCGAGTGGAGCCCCACTTTGGTATTAATAGTAATCAATCAGGTATTAAAAACATTAGTTACATAAGCGCTGTCGTAACGCGTTATGTCACGTGTGTTACTTCGTCTGCGCGGGCGCTTAGCTGCCGTAGTAGGCCATTCTATTGGTATAAACGTATCTGTCCATTGATCCATCAGCGTTTATGAATGTCGTTGAACCGGAATCAATTGTTTTAGTCTAGGCCAGATCTCATCGGCAATTTATACTGCAGTACACGGTAAATTTGCATTGGCGTTTTTCAAAGCCTTTTTTACGCATCTATCGATTAAATATCGTCCTTTTGCATAGGTAGTTTGTCATTTTATCGTAGTTAGTATCATTCAGTTGCAGTATATGTCTGTCTATAACCAAATCTTTCAAACTAAGTTACATTATAACGTACTTCCGAGTATCCAATGTCTTGATAAATTATCTCAGATTTTTTTTCTCCAGGCTCTGAAATGACAGTTTTCATAATTTAGAGCCATTCTACCTGGTTTCGTTTTAAAATAACATATTGTCTGTTTCGCTACATAATATAATAATAAAGGGCCAGCTTCAGCCTTAGTCCGCTCGTGACGTAGAATAATTGACCTAGAGTCACATAATATTTTTTCCTTCTTTTGGTCTTAGAAATTCGTGGTTAAGATCTGTCGGGTTATTCCAGCCCACGGTGTATATATCGTTGTCTAGTACCCACAACACAAGCCTTAATTGAGCTTACTGTGGGACTAGGTCGATTTGTGTAAGATTGTCGAATAATATTTATTTATTTATTGCTGACTATGGTTCTCATTAAATAAATAATCGACCTAGACCCACAGTAAGCTCAATTAAGGCTTGTGTTGTGGCTACTATAGACAACGATATATATAATAGATAAATATGGATAAATACTTAAATACTTAGAAAACATCCATAACTCAAAAACAAATATCTGTGATAAACACACAAATAAATACCCTGACCAGGATTCGAACCCGGGACCTCCTGCTTCATAGGCAGGGTCACTACCGACTAGGCTAGGAGGCTGTAAAAAAAATAATGTTTTAATACATATTTGACAGAAATAACCTGTTCCTGACTATTTTCACATTTACGTTTACATTTGTTATGAAAAAATAAGTCCCGCCGAGTTTCTTGCCGGTCATAGTCATAATAGAGAACATGCATGAAAAATATTTTTAATATTTTATTAATTTAATTATATTAATTGAATTTGTTCCATAAACACTTTCTGCAACCCCAAATAATATAAATAAGTGGAAATCCGTAATAATTTGTAACAGTTTTTTAAAGATATTGCGGTTTAAAAACTTACAATTTTAGGGATTTTTTTTATACCTCAAATGTATTTTCGAAACTTCAGTTCGATTACTTATGTTCTAACAAGAAAGAAAATGTACAACTATATAGCTAAACGCATTTTTTCGTGCCTAAAATTACAAAAATCTCCCAAAAACTTGTTCCTTCCAAACAGTTTTCTGCAACTTTGTGGTCGGTGACGTCACAATCCTCACACTTTTTGTATGGGGCGTTTTGACGCGCGGCGCAGACGCCTAACGTATTTTCACATTTTTGACGTTTCAGGGCTATCATAGATAGTAGGTTTATTAGAGACATTTGAATCTACAGGAAAATAGAATCGATTGACGTCTTCCAAAAATATCATGCATGTTCCTAATTCTTCTCGGGTCAGAGGTGTAGGATTAGAACCGGTGTAGTTTGTTTTTATTTTCTCTTTTACTTTGATTACTTTGAACCATGTGACGTGTAAAAGTGCCCTTGTAGCCTACTTACTGAATAAATGTTTGAGTTTGATTGAGTACGTACGTCCTTTTAAGTCTACCTCATGTTGTAGATCTCACAGCCGCTCACAAGTATCTTTCTCAAAAACGGTGTGACGCGTCGTCGAAGTGTGACCTCAATCGCAGCGGAATCTTGAGACTGTTACATCACTACGTCTCTTCCGAGTTCAGACGATTTCCATGTTAGTCATGCGAATCTACTGCAAACGTTAGAACGTAGTGTTTTAGGGGAATCAGTTGACAACCAAAACTTAATAACATATCTGATGTACCTACATATTTACTAATATTAATATTGCTGAGTTAATCGATCGTGAAAACGTAGCAAGTTATAAAGTCTTTAAATAATAAATTGAACGATTATAGAATAAACTGATTCGTGAGCCCTTACCTTATTATATATTACCTTTTGGAAATGGATAATAGAGTCCATAAAAATATGTTCGACTATGTCCCGTAATCATCCAAAATTTTGTTTAAAATGTGGTCTATCCTATCTATCACACACAAGTTTTGCATCAAACAAACATTAATTATTGGCCCAATGGACTGGTAGAGATTAAAGAGAAAAAACCCCTTATTCATAAACGTCTCGCAGGCTTTAATTAATTAATATTTTGTCTCTTTCTAACAAACACAACTGTCAGAGTGACAGATAAGGAGAAACTAATATTAGTTAATTTACATACATATCAGACGTTTATGAATAAGGGGATAAGCCCGCCATTTGTACTTATTATTTTATGTGCTGTACAGTTTAAATAATTAAATACTCAAATTTGGGAACATTTGTTCACCGGTCTACGAAGTTCTACCTATAATTTTCTGTGGTCAATGTACGGTCAACCATTTGATTCCTAGACCAATGTAGATCCTTTCGTAATGACATTTGCCCGTGGATACGTATAAACATAACCTATTCGCTAACAAACTAGCTATTGTGACAGGGTTCTAGAGTTGCCTAGGAATCAAATTGGTTGACTGTACAAAGCACCGAGAGATATGTAACAATAACCATTGGCCCGCGCTGAGCTTTTGCTTGTCATCGCATCATCGAAGTGTTACGCGACCCCAATTCTCTCTCGAAACTGTTACATAACGCCGTCTTCCGACTAAAGTTACTTTGTATATGATTTGCATCTTTAACCTTATGAGACATGTAGGTCAAGTAAGTTCTTTTCTTGTGTTTGCTATAGCAGCATATTGCAGGGTCAAGAGAGATTACAACATGAACATAGTTTTATGCTCACATACCTATTTAAATAAATATCGATATACGATTCAGTGGCCTGGAGGTAAGACGGCAGACTTTCAATCCGAAGGTCGCGGGTTCAAATCCCGGCTCGTACGACTGAGTTTTTCGGGACTTATGTGTGTACGAAATATCATTTGATATTTACCAGTCGCTTTTCGGTGAAGGAAAACATCGTGAGGAAACTGCATCTACTCCCAATAAGGCTGAGTTTCTCCTCGGGGTTGAAAGGTCAGATGGCAGTCGCTTTCGTAAAAACGAATACCTACGCCAATTCTTGGGATTAGGTTGCCGAGCGGACCCCAGGCTCAATAGAGTAAAGAGCTGTGACAAACGCTAGGAGAAAGAGGAAGAAGATACGATTCATTAAACAACATACTCGTACCCTTTATCTGAGAGTGATTTAAAACTAGTCTGTCTAGTCTGGCCACTATGTAAAAAAACCTGTTTCGGTGTAATAAACAAAAATCTGTTTAACTATATCTTCTTTAATGTATACCTAAGTCTATGAAACGGCATTTATACTTGAAACTCTGGCTGAGACTTCCTAAGCGCCTTTATTTATTTATCGTATGGCTACATGTCGCTGGATATAGCTAGGCATTTCTTCCCTGGGGTAGTAGTAGTGGGAAAGCAGATGCTGAAGATAATCCAGTGAGTGCTGCGAGGTCCAGATGGGACAGTGCAGCTGCCAAGTTTGTTACTCTTTTAGCACCACCCAGGGATCACGTGTAGGGTTGTCTAAGGTGTTTCCTACGGACGCAGAGTAACATTGATCCCCTTAATAAAATATAATGTGACACAAATATGAAGGGTCTGTAGGGACCTGTCCTTATGATTTTCCTAAGGGATGATTTTCTTAAGGGAAGTCATAGGGTAGTTTTATCACAACTCTCTTATGCCTTTTCTCGAGCCTCAAACTATCTCTATACATAATTTTCATTTAAATCGGTTCAGCGGATTAAACCTGAAGAGGCAACAGACATACCAACAGAGAGACAAACACAACGCGTTACCTTTGCATTGATAATATAAGTAAGGATATGGGGATCTAAGTTTATCTAAAACTTCTACGCATAAATTAAAAATCGTTTTTATTGGATTCTATTTCGATTCGTGTTGTACTTTACATTTACTTATATATTATATTAGAGGTTTAGTAACGTTATTTAATTTAACCTATTTACCATGTAGAGACATGTAAGAATATCATCATCCATCACCCATCACAAAAAGGTTTCTCGAAAAATATGATAAATATTTTTGAATTCAGACATAAGGAAAATAAGTACATAAGGCGTGTCTTTACGATACAAGAAACTTAAATAGACGTCTTATACAAAGAAAAAAGTAATCAAGGCCAAAATATTGATTTGTTCTCAGATACAAAAACTTACATGAGATGCTAATTTCCTGTCAGAAAATTTAATCAAGACGATGTCGTTTTTTTAATATTTGCCTCGTGGAAATATTTCTTTGAATATATTTAATACGAAATATCGACTCGATTCACCAATTATTGGCTGTGGCTACGTTCTTGAAACCAACTTTAGAGATCAGATTAATCCTTACTAAGTAGGAATCGAACCCAAGATTTACAGGTAACATATCCTAACTGCTAGAATTCACTTTAGCTGCATGTCCCTAAGACCATCGCCAGCGATTATCTTATTGAATACCATAAACAACGTTTATAAAGTTGGTATATTCTTTTCAGACACCTGTCAGCCATTTAATTATCAAATTATAATGCTGGAGTAGAAAATAGCATTTTATACAATCGAGACATAACGAAGAGCTTTTCAGTCGAGTACCGTTTTTAAGGTAGGTAAGTAAGTAAGGTACGAAATGGAAAAGGTTAATTATGTCACTATTTGTATACACTACTTTTTCAACTATCTAGTGCTCAAAATAGGCAAGCCAGTAAGAATTAAATTCGTCGAATGCATTACAACCTGCTCCCTCTGTACAATTTAGTAACTTCAGGTAGATTGTGGCGGCGGTCGAGGAGTACGGTCCTCCTCCCGGACCGTGCTACTTATAATATTATATGAAAATCCATTTCAGCATAGACGACGGTGTTAAAATATGCGACCATAAAAGCTCCATCGAAAACTATGCGCTGGTACTTCGATTTACAAAGGCTCAATTCACACATAAAAGTCAACAAGGAGAAAAAATGCTATTATAAGTTTTGGCTGCATCCTAAGAATACTGTTCACGAGCCGTGAGCATTTTATCGTCCGCAACCTCAGTTATGGTCAGTGGTTAAGATAACTTTCTCAGCGTTTGTTTATTTTTATTTGTTACATAAAGCCGCGATGGGAAAAGCAATGGAAATGTAGTGAACAATTGTGTGGTTTGACGTTATAACTATTATGTACTAAGTATTTCCGCTCGCGTTAGAATTAAGTCGTGAAATTGCCAAACGGCAAGGGCGCTCTCGCTTAGTACTACCATAAAGAGATGAGCAAGTAAGCACTCTAAACTTACTTTTATTTCTCTATGGTACTACTGTACTTTGATGTCTGATTAATTAGAGAATGATACTTTTTATTTTATGTTTCTTTCCGCCAAATTCCTTATTACAATTAGGCCATTTTTGCGTGAATTAAGAACAAAAATACGTATTATTTTCTTTATAACTTAGGTACATGTATTTTATTATATTATAAGAGGATAGTGTCTTGACGAGGAATCATCTTGTCCCTTTAGCCGGTAACACTTTATGTTAAAGGGTCCGCAATGGGCTTGTGACACCTCTGGAGTTGCAGACGTCCATATGCTACGGTAGCTGCTTATGCATGTTTACCGCCGTCATGGTTTAAAAAAAAACTAAAATATTATTCTTTAAAAAATTTTTTGATTGCTGATGATGAGATGGATGAGCAGGAGAATTGAAACTCAATTCCTAACGCTCTAATTTTGACGCGAAGTTTTTTCTTAACATTTTGTACACAACACAGATATTTAACCTCAACCACTAGATAGATCGTAAGTACAACTCGAGGTCACAAAACATAGGCTCTCCCGTACTAATTTAGTATGAGAGCGCGACCGCTTATTTCAGTTGAGTTAACGTTTTTGATGTTAATGACATTACTCATGTTAATTAAAAATATCCACAAAAATCAAGTTATAGGGGTGAACCTGGATTGTTATACTTACTACAAAATGGTGTAGAATACTACTGAGATGTGCTGTTCGAATCGTAGAAATTTACGAATAAAACTGAGCTTATGTGTGGTGACCTCGTGCTCCTTGTAAAAGCTAATGATGAGTTTTCTGTGTAGTAAATATGTGGTACACAATGAATTACAATTATGAAAAAAAAATGAAAAGTGAATGTGAATAGATTGTAACGTATATGGAATAAAATTAAACCTAGTCTAGCCACAATGAATTACAATTATGAAAAAAAATGGAAACGTGAATGTGAATAGATTGTAACGTATATGGAATAAAATTAAACCTAGTCTAGCCATGACGAGAAAGTCTAGATTATGACGATGTTACGTTACGATGGCGCGTATTTATCCCAAGTAGCACACTAGCGGTATAAGCAGACATTATACCGCTTATAGGTGGTACAACAGCGGTTTAATAGAGTTTGTATACTCCTTAAGCTGTATATAAGGGATATAAGTAACTTCAAAAAGGCTATGTGGTATAATCGCGACAATAGTCAAAGTAACGGCTTTGACGGTATAAGAGAGTATCACAGCGCTTTTGTACCTGCATCAGTTGCATAAGAGAGGTATAAGGATCCCATATAACTCTATAAGATCTATAAGAGGGGAAGAGCAGGTTAAAGCTTTACAACAGAGTTATAAGCCTGCGTTATACCACTTAAAGAGTTACTAGAGTGTAATATGTAGGTTAAAGCGGTACAATAGAGATATTGAAATCCTTTTTACCACCTTTACCTTAGTAGAGTATTATAACTCCTTACTATCTCTTAAAGTGGTATATCTGGGAATAATGACGCCTATTTAAGAACTATAGCTTGCATTATTCTCTCTTATACGAGTAAAGGAGTTTTTAACCTCTTCTGTGTCGCTAAAGTACTTTACCGTAATAATCCTAAGGCTCTACAATAGTCATAACTATAGCTATAGTAGATCCTTAGCCTCTAAAATAGCGATTACTATCGCTATAGTAGATCCTTAGGCTCTACAATAGCGATTACTATCGCTATACTACCGCTAACACAGTTATAGTAGCGATAGTAGATGCTTAAAGCAGTTCTAACAAGTCGCCATTGCTATTTTGATAAAATTTGTTTTCATGTAGATTTAATATATTACTTTTCTTATATAATACACTATACTATTTCCAACATAAACACTTATAAAATTATCACAAGGCTCTGTCTGACATGTGTGAACCATTTTAAGATTACGTTTAATTTTACAATACACTTTAATATATTTTTACAATGCAGATTTCACGATTTCGAGGGGCGCGTGAAAAATATAACTAGATTACGGTATACTTTGACAGTAAACTAATGTTCGCACAAATAATTCAAGTAATCAAGTAAAAAAACCATACTTACTTTTCGACTGCTATATGATATAATTATTTTTTAGTCACCAGCATGCGCACGTACATCATTCTGAAACCGCAAACTTTGTAGAATGTTTTTACATTTTATTATATACAATTTAGGATGTTTATATCACTAATTTCAAGTCAATATGAGTTAGAAAACCCTTTAAGTTGTATATTAGAGTAACAGTACCGTATAAGAGGGGCATAGAGGTGTCTTATAACTCTTATTCTTATTTTAGCTCTTACGATCGCTCTTCACGCGCCATTATAACTCCTTTAGCTCTTACTACCGCTCTTCACGCGCCATTATAACTCCTTTAGCTCTTACTACCGCTCTTCACGCGCCATTATATCTCTTTAGCCATTTATCTATTGTATCGCTTAAGCTCGTATTAAAGCGACTCTAGCGATATAAGACGCTTAAGCCTGTATAACCTGGGCCCTTTTTAGCGCTATAGAACGTCTATATCGCTACTGTAGAGCTTGCTTGTGCAGGCTTGTCCGTTACAAACAGCCCATATATCGCTCTTTTAGCGCTTATTATAACTCTTGTGTGCTACTTGGGTATGATGTCTTCAATGTTACGCAGTTATTTTTTTTTTATTGAAATGTCCTAACTTTATGAGATAGAGCTTTATGAATGACGAAGGTAGGTTAAAAGTTGCTTTAATAAATGTAGTATGGCTGGAATCGAAATTTTAGGGTTATGATATAACCCATATACAAGATATCTCTATACTCCGTTTAGCGCGTTATTTCTTTGAAACCTAAGCTGCCAAAAAGAAGGTGTGCGTGAAACCTCGCAATGGTTCGCGGGAACGCGACATTGTTCCGTGGGGCGTAACGTAAGAGAGAGTCAGACATTAATGGTTGCCATGGACACGTACTAAGTTTACTGTCACTTACAATAAATTAGTGTCTCAATATAGGGTGAAATTACTTCGAGCGTGGCAGCGGGGGTCGCCCGGCTATGCGGGGTCTTGGGTTATTAGTCTATGGATATAACTGAGTTACATAATAATGGTATACAGAAATCATCCTTACTTGTGAAATTATCACACTTTTCTCTGGGATTATCATTTAAAATACTACTTAAAGAAACTCACAAAGTTCTAAATTCAACCAAGTAACCACTAAAAAATATCATGTGTAATAAAATTTTCATCAGGGCCTCAATTCGACATGGCATAACTGACAGTAGCTAGCGAGACAACTATGAGATCACACTTTTGTGACAGTTGAAATCTGGGGTGGAATCACTCAAGAGTGATATCTAAAATGGTGGCCATAGCCATAGACAAAACGCTCTAGCGAGACCTACTGACAGATTGACACTTAGGTGTGGACACGGATTTCACTCTATCACCTAGCGAGACAAGTGTGAGAGCCACGTCTCGCAGTTTGGCATGTCGAATCGAGGCTCAGTAATCGAAGCTCAGTAATCGAAGCTCAGTAATCGAAGCTCAGTAATCGAAGCTCAGTAATCGAAGTAACGAACGAATAACCTCAAAATAAATGACATTTCGATGTCTAGATTGACCCACGTTCCTCCTTATTCATAAACGTCTTGCAAGCATTTAGTTAATTTATGTTTTGTCTGTTTCTAACAAACACAACTGTCAAAGTCACAGATAAGGACAAAGGATTATTAGTTAAGTAAGGCTTGTAAGGCGCTTATGAATAAAAGGGTTAGGTTATAGTGGTAATTTTTTTAAGATGTCGGATACTTACTAAGGAGTCCTACCGACAATTACATCTTAAAAAAATCGTACTATACACACCTTGAAAGCAATACGATACATGTTTTAATAAATTGCCCTAAATATCTTCATAAATGCACTCATGATCGTAAATTTCTCGTGGAAAGTGGTTCAGGTGATCCTGAATAATGAGTCCATGGACCTAGGAAACATACGGACGTAATCTCGCGAACATAACACTGTGATTCCATAATGAGCCGATGTCTCGTGAACATACACTGACTTATCGAGTTTGAACCAATCACCGCTCGCCTGTGTATGTGTGCGTCGCGCTGAAACAAGAGGAAGTCGGCTCACGACGGAATCACAGCTTTACCTTCACTCACGGGATTTGTTGGTCCATGAAGGAGCCATTCTTTTTTGTTTTGAAAGTGTTAAATGCGGAGCGTGGTGGAGCCGGTTCGACAAGAGTCCGGTCGTTGTAAGATAAACGCCTTTACCAAAAGAGTGCTCCAAATAAGTGATTGACTTTTAATTTGCAGTTTAAATTCTTTGAACTAATTTTGACGTTTTAATTACAATTTGCAAAACTACGAGATAACTTTGAAAATATGAAGTAGGTACATAGTTCAGAAAGTAAGAAATCAATATTTACAGTCTTCTTCTTATTTACTTTTTTACAAACAGATAAATATTATAAGGACAATGTTACACAAACCGACCTAGTCCCACAGCAAGCTCAATAAGGCTTGTGTTGTGGGTACTAGACGACGATATATATAATAGATAGATATAGATAAATACTTAAATACATAGAAAACATCCATAACTCAGGAACAAATATCTGTGATAAACACACAAATAAATACCCTGACCAGGATTCGAACCCGGGACCTCCTGCTTCGTAGGTAGAGTCACTACCGACTGGGCTAGGAGGCCGTAATAACGATAATGATTTGATATTTACCTTATGGCCCTTATGTTGTTGTTGTTGTTGATCCCAGGGCACCCCTGAGTGTCTCTTAACTGTACATCGGTGAACCTTATTACAAAAGGCATAAGGTCCACGGATGGGCAGTTAACAGTGTGGGCGATGGTACGGGGCGTCCGCCGGCTCGATTTCTATCTTGAGGTCGCAACACCTAATGCATTAAATTAATTTTAGATAAAGAATTAATTTATATGCCATGCAGAATCAGTATCGCCATTATACGCGCCACCAGCATGTGCATTCGCGGCACAAACCACCACTTTTACGTCTGCTGCCAGGTGGCTGTGATTTGATGATGGTGCCGCCCTTTCGCATATGGATTAACACCAAAATCATATAATTGTCACTTTGTCTGTAGATTAATTCTGTTGTATTTATATTATTATGTATTAATAACAATCATATATGAATCATATAATTTTCACTTTGTCTGTAGATTAATTCTGGTGTTAACGGCCTCCTAGCCTAGTTGGTAGTGACCCTGCCTATGAAGCAGGAGGTCCCGGGTTCGAATCCTGGTCAGGGCATTTATTTGTGTGTTTATCACAGATAATTGTTCCTGTGTTTCTATGTATTTAAGTATTTATCTATATCTATCTATTATATATTATCGTCGTCTAGTACTCACAACACAAGCCTTATTGAGCTTACTGTGGGACTAGGTTGATTTGTGTAAGATTGTCCCATAATATTTATTTATTTAATGAATGATATTTGGTAAAAAAATATATTGAAACTTGATCACAATATGGCTTGCACCCTCCAACGAAGACTACATAATAATAATAATAATAAATACTCTTTATTGCACACCTCATACAGTTACAAGCACAAATTTTACAATTAGATAAATTTAGGTAGAGGTAACAACAGGCGGTCTTATCGCTAATGAGCGATTTCTTCCATACATAAATGATCAGTAAGCAATTTAATTAATTACCTAAACTGTAGAGAAATTTATATTCTAACTAATAACCCAATCCATGTAATTGTAAATGCCACTTTACGAAATATACATTTAGTTCATGCATATTAACCGCAAGTCGCGAATCTGATACAAACGAGTGAATGTTCGCTAATAGATGCAAATTGCTTCTAAAAATAGCTCGGTTTCTATTTTTAACCGACTTCAAGATTTGAAAAGAGGAGGTTCTCAATTCGGCGTGTATGTTTTTTTTTTTTTTTTTTTTTTTTTTTTTTTTTTTTTTTTTTTTTTATGTTTGTTACTCCATAACTTCGTCATGTCTGAACCGATTTTGAAAATTCTTTTTTTGATTGTAAGTATATTTCAAATTCAAAACAGTGACATTTGATGAAGTAGAACTGCTGATGATGATCAGAACGGAACTCTTCAACGACGCATAGTTCACGTTTGGCGATTCGTCCTCTTCGCTGTGTTTGTTTAGCAAGTTTAATTGTCAGAACAAATGTTCGTCAAGTTCAAGTTCTGATGATGGGATCCATGAAGAATCGAGGGAACTCCTCAAATCTTAAGGGCTTACACATAGTGATTTTTGTATTTTTATCAACAAATCAAGCATTTTCATTCAAAAGAGTGACATTTGATGAAGTGGAACTGCTGATGATGAACAGAACGGAACTCTTCAACGACGCATAGTTCATGTTTGGCGATTCTTCCTCTTCGCTATGTTTGTTAAGCAAGTTAGATTGTCAGGACCAATTTTCGTCAAGCTCAAGTTCTGATGATGAGTTCCACGAGGAATCGAGGGAATTCCTCAAATCTTAAAGGCATACATAAAGTGACTTTTGTATTTTTATCAACAAATCAAGCATTTTCATTCAAAAGAGTGACATTTGATGAAGTGGAACTGCTGATGATAATCAGAACGGAACTCTTCAACGACGCATAGTTCACGTTTGGCGATTTGTCCTCTCCGCTGCGTTTTTTAAGCAA
The DNA here is from genome assembly GCA_947086415.1 of Pammene aurita. NCBI lineage: Eukaryota > Metazoa > Arthropoda > Insecta > Lepidoptera > Tortricidae > Pammene > Pammene aurita. Next base: position 8,674,825 of record OX352307.1, read on the forward strand.
GTTATTTCATTGTATGAAATCTAAGTGCACCATCTACAATAATCCTTCACCGGCTACCCCCATTGAAGTCGGTTTTTTTTTCTTAAAAATTATTAATAGAAGCCTCGAGACGAGAATCAACTTTTATGTATAACAAATTCGATAAGCTCGTCTGTAATTTGAATTTCAACCGCTCGATAGGTATAGCATAGGAGCCCGTTCGACTTATTTTGATGCCAGTTCATTTTTCTTTTTACATGTTTTTGCTTCTAAATTATACCATAATTCATGATTCAAGATATTTATTTACACAATATCACATAAAAATTTACAGACAAAAAAGACGTATTGGTGTAGCACCACGAAGTTGAATTTGGCATCCCCAATTTACACAAAAATGATACCAAACTTGGCCTAGCAGCTTAACTGATGTAGATATTAAAATAAAGTTAAGAGCCTCTTGGTGGCTCCACTTCTCAAATCCATCCTTGGATCCTAAGGAATAATCAGGCCGAAGGAAATCCTTTGTTCACGAAAAGCCGTATTTGACCTTTTTATGTCGTGTGCAAACGCAACTATGAGCCCTAACGTTAGTGGTTGCTGGTATTGTTTTATTACGAAAACGAATAATACTTCTTGTGTATCAAAAATCAAGTCCAAGTTATCAAAAATTATGGTAATAAAATTTAAGACACATATATATTTAAGTCTTTGTTTCGAAATGTAAATAACCTAACTCCTCCGCAACGTTCAGACCTAGGTAAATTGACCAGTTATTTATTCTTAGATTTTAGCTAGCATATTATGTACAGCCTTGGCCAGAAGTGTTGAGCACCCATGCGATTTTCATACAAAACTCGAAAGTTTAGACCGGCGTTTCTATCTTTTTTGAAGTTATTTTATCAATTAATTCAAACTGAACAGGCATGTTTTGTTGAAGTGAGTAGTAACTGCATAGAATATTTGCAATTTTTCGCACCGGCCTAAATTCGCATTTTTGGGACCTTCGCTTTTCATATTTTATAGGTACCTTGAAAGTGTTATTAAGTGAAGTTTTCTAGATATATCAATAAAATATAACATTTTACATCGTCGTACGTTTTTATGATAGGGAATTAATACTTAACATCAAAATTGTAATAAAAAAAGAGCTATGCTCAACACTTATGGCCAAGGCTGTATAGTAGTATGGCTATTTAGTAGGTATAAAGTACCTAATTAAAAAACGGGAGTTTATTTAATATTATGCGTATGTTAAAAATTATGCGAATACGAATATTCACTATATACTTAGTACAAAATAAGAAAATAGTAAGCTAGAGGGGGCGTAGCGAGAGGGAGGGAGCTGCTAATTTCATGTCTTCTACAAGTTCTACACGGCCGAAGTTGGAGGCGGAAGCTAATACGACATACGAGTATATTGTTATTTATAATTTGATTTTACATTCTAATTAAAAACGTATCAATTAGATTGGTTATTTTTTTGTAGGCTTTCTAAAGGTTGAACACGCCAAAACCTGGGCATATAAAAATAGCTATAGTTATTCGAAAAATGGAGATATTTAAACTTTTGAAACAACAATTTTCTCACAAGGAACTGGGCTATAAAATGATGATAGTTTTATTTTCTTTTATTTATTCGTTGGCAAAATGTCGAGCGTACAATATCAAAAACGTGAACGCATTTTGCACGAACATGTAAAAAATCCCATGTTAAGCTACATAGATATCGCGAAAAGGCTGAAATATCCACAATCTACTGTTGGTCACGTATTAAAAAGTTTCCGTGAACGCTTGACAATAGATAGAAAGCCAGGAAGTGGTGGGTTGCAGGGAGTCAAGAATAAGAAACAGGAAAGAATATTTTAAAGATTTTTGCCTCAAATCATACGATTTCATCTCGTGATGTTGCTAAAAAAGTGAAAATGTCTTAGTCCTATGTCCAAAAAGTGAAACAGATGGCAGGACTGAGGAGTTATAAAGCCCAGGCCGCACCAGATCGAGACTCAAAACAGAACTTATCCGCAAAGATACGGTCGCGACAACTCTATGAAGATTTTCTTACAAAATTTAAATGCGCGGTGATGGACGACGAGACGTATATAAAATTGGATTGTAAACAAATACCTGGTCAAGAGTTTTATACTAGCAAATCTCGAACAGATACTCCTGAAGATTTTGAATTAAAAAAATGAGGGCAATTTCCTAAAAAATACCTTCTTTGGCAGGCAATATGTAGCTGTGGTAAAAGAAGTCGCTCGTTTATTACCACCGGGACAATAAACGGCGATATTTATCAGAAAGATTGTTTACAGAAGCGTTTGCTGCCTTTTATAAGACAGCATGCCTCACCACCGCTGTTTTGGCCAGATCTAGCCAGTTGCTAATACGCAAAATCAGTTATGGAATGGTACAACGCTAACAGGATAATGGTGGTACCCAAAATATGCAATCCGCCAAATAGTCCGGAACTGCGGCCTGTTGAAGAGTATTGGAGTATTATGAAAGGAATTCTAAAAAAGAAAGGCGGAGAAGTAAAATCGGTCCCTGAGCTACAAAAAATATGGACCTGGGCGACAAAAATCTTTTCTAAAGAGATGGTGCAAAGTCTTATGAGCCGTGTGCGTAGAAAAGTTCGATCTATGGCTTACTGTGTAAACATTAATTAAAATTAAAAATGTGATTTTAGAATTCATTAAATTTGTCATTAAATGTGGTATTCATAATGTAGTTATTTATTTTCAAACTGATTTAAAAACAAATTTTGCGTGCCCAAGTTTTGGCGTGTTCAACCTTTATTCGCTGCCTACGCTTGTATTGTTGATACTTATAAAAGGCTTTTAAAAAGTATTCAAAGGCCTAAATTACATTTAGTAATTAAGTTCGCTTATACTTCAGCCGTAGGCTAACAACAGTTCATCATATATTGTTCATTTATTGACACATGTCAACATTGGCACATGCTACAGGTAAAATAGAAACTTAGTTTATAACTTTATCTTGACACTAGAAATATATAAACATTTAGGGGTCCTACCCCTTTGTTTTATGGGGGCCCGGGAAACCGGCCAAGTGCGTGTCGGACCACACACAAATAAGAACACACTAATACCAAAAGGTCGTATCTGCATATGGAAGAAGATTTTTGGAGATGGCTCAAAAACTCAAAAATGGGTTAACTGATAATATTAAAATTATTTTTTCTAGAAAGTAAGTGTTAATACGCAACTTCTTGAATATATTCATATTTTTTTAACTTATAGTTCAAAAGTTAGAGGGGGAAGACACATTTTTTGGACATTCGAAGCGATTATTTCTGAATATGTTCACTAAATTAAAAAATGTTTTAAAAAACCTCAATGTTATTTTTAAATACCTATCTGTTGATGTGCATCATATCAACTTTGGTAAAAAATATTTTTTTGAAATATCTCGTAAAATATTGATCTTATAAGTATAGGTATGGTCTCATTCGATTCAGCGCAAACAATACATAGAAAATGATATTGCGCTCCGCTACTTTGTAAAATGTGCCCTCAAAAAACCCCCCGATGGGGGGTAGGACCCCTAAATATTGATAAGACTCGGCAGATCCTCATTTATGGTGCCAAGATAAAGTTTATAAACAAAGTTTTGTTGATGTAAATATTTTGCCTACAAAATATGCAATTTTTTTCTGCAGTAATGTGTATTTTGTATTTGTACTGGTATCTATTTTATTGTAAAGTAAAGTCATGTACATAGAATTAAGATGTTACATTATTATAAGTCAGACCGTGACGCCCTGTCAGGGCATACAACATTATCTTAAAAACTAAACAATAGACTATTTTTATTAAGATTAACACAACAATTACATTTTTCAAATAAATAATTACTTACAAATTATAAACTATTGTCATCAAGAAATTCCTGAAACTAATGTGTAATCAATCATCTACCGATAATTTTAATTAAAAATTGGCAGCTCTCTATCTTGAAATAAACATATATGATCGATGGACATTATGAGTAGCTTAGTACGATGGACTTTGTAGCAGACTCCGCATTTTCAAGAGTTTACAAGGAGTCGCTGTCACAACATGTTCCTGGCCCATAACCGCGAACCACATCGTTCGTTCGATGGTCTATTTGCCTCACTATCTTTCGAATATACAAGAGCGATAGAAAGGGAGGCAACCAAAATTCGATCTTCGGCGTTCGCGGTGGACCCGCTGATACCTGGGCCATTTTATTTAAAGATGTCCTTTCGTGTGACTTTTTACTTTTTTTTCTTTTTTAGGGTTCCGTAGTCAACCCTTATAGTTTCGCTATGTCTGTCCGTCCGTCCGTCCGTCCGCGGATAATCTCAGTGACCGTTAGCACTAGAAAGCTGAAATTTGGCACTAATATGTATATCAATCACGCCGACAAAGTGGTAAAATAAAAAGTGGAAAAAATGTTTTATTAGGGTACCTCCCCTATACGTAAAGTGGGGAGTGATTTTTTTTTCATTTCAACCCTAACGTGTGATATATTGTTGGATAGGTATTTAAAAATGAATAGGGGTTTAGTAAAATTATTTATTGATAATGTAAATATTTTCGGAAATAATCGCTCCAGAAGTAAAAAAAAAACATGAAAAAAATCTCAAAGTAGAACTTTATAAAAACTTTCTAGGAAAATTATTTTGAACTTGATAGGTTGAATAGTTTTTGAAAAAAAAATACAAAATAATTTCTGAACTAAGTTTGTAATTTAACCGTATAAGCAGGTGTTTATTGTACCTGTAATTTCTACAAAATCAACAATGTAACAAATATCCCATTTTTTAACTCTTAAGTGGGGACACTTACTGTGACGGACGGAAAACTACGGCACCCTACATTGAGCGTGGCCCGACACGCTCTTGGCCGGTTTTTTTAGTTCTCTTAAGTATGTCCCCACTGAAAACCAGCGCCACGGCTTGCCGCGGCATTACGCTGAGTAGGGATCCTATTTTAACGTCTCATTGTGCCTGTTTTGTTTCTAGCTCTATTGATGTTTAATTTTGCGGCGTTAAAATAAATGTATTTTCTTTCTTTTTTCAATTAGTTTTTTTAAGTGGTTTCTACTTTGAATCACGAGTTCTTTCGATCTTAATAGGACAAAAAAAGTCTCAAAATTTACATAAATTTTTCGTTACTCCCAGTCACTTACCGCCATAAGAAGTCAATGAAGAAATGGGAATGGAATGGAAAATAAAATATGGGGCACCTTTTTCTCTTATCAGAATCGAGAGAACTCGTGAAATGACATAAAATTTTCCAAAAAAACGGATGAACAACTTAAAAGAAAATGGCCCACCTCATTGTTGAACAAACTTTTGAATATGTGCAAATCCCCGCGAGTAGTAAGTGTATCCAGAAGCCCCTAATCCCTAGAAGATAAGATAAGACACCTTTTTGTACAGTCGCCATTAAATATATCGGAGCAGCCAGGGTACTCACAAATATCTGAACATGCACTTTATCGACTTGATCATAGAGCCGTTGTTCAGATATTTGTGACCACCTTGGCCGCTCCGATATATTTGATGGCGACTGTAGAACAGCACCATGTTAATTCTTAAACCCTAGAACTAAATTGTACTTGAGTACTGTTCGTGAACGTGCAAATAAAATGTACTTGTATGTTCTTACACTTCACTTAATTACTGTAGGAGCGCTAATATACAGCCTTGGGCAGAAGTGTTGAGCATAACTCTTTTTTATTTACAATTTTGATGTTTAGTATTAATTACCTATCATAACAATGTACGATGACGTAAAATGTTATATTTTATTGATATATCTAGAAAACTTCACTCAATAACTGTTGTGTGCAGACCGGATTACCACGTCGAACCAAGCAGCGCTGACCCGCTGTACCATTTACCAGGTCATGTAGGGAGATGAATAATAGTACATTACTTACCTAGGGCTGTAAAAAAAAGAAAGCCCGAAATCGCAGGTATTTGGGACCCGAGCCGCAGGCGAGGGTTGTAAATATGCGATAGAGGGCTTTCTTTTTTACTGCCCGTGGTGAGTACACAATTTTACGTCCCCACCTGGCCATAATGCGAGTTTTACCGTAAGCGTAGCGAGCGGTAAAACTCACATTATGGCCAGGTGTGACGTAAAAACACTTATTTAGCTTTGTAAAACATTTGAGCAGTGTAGTTGCAGGTGTTTCCCCGCTGGGAGTTGTTGTAGAAGTGAGCAACGAGTACGTGTGTGTGGTGTCGTCCGCTGCTCATCTTATGATGGGGGCAGGGGTTGGAGTGCCCGCATTTCTGCTATGACTCCTGTGTCATGTCGCATCCCACTGCGGTGGGATGGTCGCTCGTCGTCGTTTTGAGGACGACTTGACGTCTGGTGTGGCCGCGGCGGGCCCGATGGCCCTGCCGCAGCGGTGTTGTCAGGTGCGGTCCGCGGCGGGCCCGATGGCCCAGCCGCGGTGATGTCATCTGCCAACGAGTACGAGTGCTGGCCTCTTTTATGGGTTTTTTAGCGTGCTCGTACTAGTGGCTGGTACGAGTATGTGCCGTGTAAATTAGATATTTATTCACGAATAAGCTTACAGTATTACATGTTGGTAGGAGGGTTAAAATTGATATTTATATGGGACATTTCTTCATAAATTAGTACAAAATTCTTATAATCTAGACATTTTGCGTATTATGACATGATATCAATAAAATTAAGACATAAATCAGTACTTAAGAACTAGACATGTAAACACGAATTTATACACTTTATTAAATTACAAAAATAAACAAATTGGTATAAATCGAGAAAATGATTAACTTAGATCTAGTTACACAAAAACAACAGTAATTTTAAGCTATCTGCGACAATTCTCCCCCACGTGCGTCAGCACCGTCGATTGGTGTGGAGCAGATGAGAATGAGTCTGGAAACCGGGCGGCGGACTTCTCCTGCGCGAGTACGTACAATAGCTACTCTTATGTGGCCATCAGGACCTGGAAAGAGCTGTGCGATCACGCCTCTAGGCCAAGTACCTCGTGGCATCGTACCGTCGGCTATAATTACTACATCTCCTACGTGTAGTTTCGTCGCGTTCTGGTGTGCACTGGATCGTGGCATCAGGTTTGGACGATATTCTTTCAGCCAGCGTTTCCAGAAGTTGTCAGCTAGTGCTTGAGCTGTTTTCCAGGACGAAAGGCTCATATTTTCGTCGGAGAAGACTCCCAGCGGGGACATAGCGTTCGATCGGCCGATGAGAAAGTGGTTCGGCGTGAGCGCTTCAGCCTCTAAGTCAGGATTCACTGGGGTCAGCGGTCTGGAGTTTACCAGGTGTTCAGCTTCCAGCAGTAGCGTATGGAGAACTTCTTCATGGGGTGCTCTGTCTTTTAGCGTGACTTTCAGAGCTGTTTTCACGCTTCCGACTAGACGCTCCCAAGCCCCGCCGGCGGAGGGGTTGCCAGGCGGGATCTTTTTCCAGATCATGCGTCGTTCGGTCATAAATTGTTTGAGACTATCGGGCAGAGAGTTTTTGGCCTCTGATAGCTCGCGTTCTGCGCCGTAAAAGTTTGTGGCGTTATCTGAGTACAGAACGGTGGGTGCGCCGCGTCGAGACATCATTCTTCGTAGCGATAGGATCATAGAGGCTGCCGATAGGGAGGCGGCTAGCTCTAGGTGCACGGCTCTAGTGGTGAGGCACGTGTAAAGGACGCCCCATCGCTTTTCTCGGCGGCGGCCTATGACAATTTGCATAGGACCGAACAAATCTACGGCTGCTGCGGTAAATGGCGGTTGATTCGCCTTGAGCCTCTCTGGCGGTAGGTCGCCTACAGGAACCTTGAGGGTAGCTCCTTTATAGGTCCGACACCATTGGCACTTATTCGTCAGATAACGAATTGTACCGCGCAGTCCGACTATGTAATATCTTTGCTTCAATTCGTTGATCACCGTCGCATGATTTCCGTGGTTGAAAAGTGCGTGGAAATGATGGATCAACAGCTTGGTAAATGCCTCCTTAGCATGCAAGACAGGTATATGGGCTTCGTCTCTGTCTATTCGGGCATCTAGCACAATTATTCCGTTCTTATCAAGCTTCATAGCAACTCGATGTAATGCAGACTTCCTCGGCAGCGCGCGCCCGGCTTCCAGTAGTCGTATCTCTTCGGCATACGACTCATTTTGGCTCCGTTTAATCAGCAGTATCTCCGCTAGACTTATGTGTCTGTTATTCATTTCTGTTTCTGGATTTCTATTGACAGACAATCTGGCTTTGAATACCTCGGCAGCAATCAAAACTCTGGCCGTAGTGCGAACCAGCCTAGTGAACTTCGAGAACCTACATGTCTCGGGCAAGTATGCGAACTTGTTTTGAACGGTATTTACAGAGCAAACCGGTTTTATGACGCGCTCTTCGCACGTTTCTACGACGGGCTCTACTGTTTTCTCGCGCGGCCAATGCTCCTCGGCTTGCCGTATAAAATCAGGCCCTATAAACCACCGGTGGTTAGCTCCGAACTGGGCCGGGACGCCCTTAGTAGCGTCGTCGGCGACGTTTAACGCGCTAGGTACCCAACGCCAATCGGTAGGTTTAGTTGTGTTTTCTATTTCGGCTACTCTATGTGCGACAAAGCTTTTGTACCGACGTGGATCCGACCTTATCCAGGATAACGCTGTCCGAGCGTCGCTCCAGAAATACCTATGTTTAATGACATAATCGGACTCTTTTACTACTGTGTCGGCTAGCCGTGTCGCTAGCACACAACCTTGCAATTCTAACCTAGGAATGCTGACAATACGCAACGGTGCGACTCGCGCCTTGGCGGCTACTAAGGCTGCGGACTTTTGTCCGTCCGGGCCTTCGCTAACTAAGTATATCGCGGCGGCGTATATCTTTTCGCTAGCGTCGCAAAAAACGTGCATGTCGGCCTCTCTATTTCTCGCGGGTACGTATCGCGGTATTTCTAACTCCCTAAGTTGCTGAATATTACTCACGAATGAATTCCACGCGGGTGCGAGCGAGGTGGGTATAACGGTATCCCAGCCTATCCCTGTACGCCAGACTTCCTGCATCAATGCCTTCCCTAAGACAGAGATCGGGCTTACGTAGCCTATGGGATCGAATATCGACATCGCGCTACTCGTCACCTGTCGTTTAGTGGGTAATTTCGTACCGTTGAGCACGTCTTCGGGCGTGTTGCGTAAATTTACGTTAAACCCTAACGTGTCGCGTCTATGGTTCCATTTTAAGCCTAATGTGCGCTCGCTTTCGCCTCCCCCGATGAGGGACGTATCCTCTTTGCTAGGAACTACGTCAGAAATTACGTTTGGGTTGTTAGAGGCGAACCCGCGGAGCTCGAACGACGCGCGTAAATTAAGCGCGTAAATTTCGTTTACTATGCGCCTAACGTCGCTCTCACACTGGTCAAAAGCTACGACTAAGTCGTCCATATACGTGCTTTTTATAGTTTTCTCAGCGGCGATCGGAAATTCTTTCGCATGTTCGTATGCGTTTTTGTTTTTGACGTACAATGCCGTCGTCGGCGAAGCCGCGGACCCGAATATCAGTCTTTTCATCCTATATTCTTGCGGTGAGGCTGAGCGGTCCTCCCCCCGCCAAACAAAACGTAACGAATCTCGATCGCGTTCTACAATCTCTATCTGCAGGAACATTTCTTTAATGTCGGCTATTACCGCGGTCCTGCCTTCCCTAAAACGGACTAACACGCCGAATAAGGATTCTAACAGATCAGGACCCGCTAGAAGAGCACTATTTAGCGACCTACCGTACGCGGTAGCGGCTGCGTCCCAAACTACGCGCATTTTTCCGCGCTGCGGATGAAACGTTGCGAAATGCGCCAAGTACCATGCCCTAGGCGCGTCCTGCGGGGGCGGCGAGTCTACTTTTTCCGCGTAACCTTTGTCTAACAGGTTATTTATGTGCTTAGTATACTCGATTTTCAGAATAGGGTCGCGATCTAACTTGTTTTCCAGGCTGTACAGCCGCCGTAACGCGTGCGCTTTATTATTTGGCAATTCTTCGTTATCGGTACGCCATAACAAACCCGCTCGGAACCTATCTTCCCCGGGGATTTTTTCACATGTCGCTTCTAGTAAATCTATTGCTCTTTGATCGGGATCGGCCCGAGGTAACTTTTTAACTACCCCTAGTGACTCGATATCGAAATGTTCCTTCATGAGAGCTAAAGCTTCATCGTCGGCCGTTTGTGGCCCCATGTGGCCTACAAACGCTACGGTTGCCTCCGATGACCTATGTGGTCCGTGCAGTGACCATCCTAGCCGCATCAAACTAGCTACCGGGAGGTGCGATTTACCGCTGATAATTTGGCGCGTCACTATCAAATGCCAATTATCTTGACCTATAATTATTGAAGGCGCGGCAGAATCGTAACACAGCTCCTCGGCTATGTCGGCTAAATGGTCGCACTGCGCGACTATGTTTTTGGAGACGCCTTGCGCTCCTACGTTCAATCGATTGATGGTAAGCGCTTCCATCATTTCTAGATGCCTACTGCAAAAGCCGCGGATTGCGAATCGCACGTTACAAGAGTCCGGATCGCTCACGCTCCCACCTATACCTTCTATGTCGAGCGTTTCTCCCCGCTCTCGGGGCATTATACGATCGGCTGTTTCGTGTGAAATCAAACTAAGGGCCGCCCCTTCATCTAACAGGGCTAAGGCTTGCGTAGTTCCTAGTGGGCCCGTAACCTCTACGGGCATCATTTTCAAAAACGTGGGTGCTATTCTAATCGCGTGAACGTTACTGACTTTTTTGTCTTCCACGGGCGCTTTAGATGCGTTCAAACCTGTGATGCCCGGCTTCGCACTGTTGCACTCCGCAAGCCACATACCTGCATTTGAAGCGACCACGGTGCGCCGCGCCTAGACATTTATAGCACAGCTTTTCGTTTTTCGCCCAATCCCAACGTTCGGTTACCGATGCATTCAAAAATTAAGTACACGCTTCCACTTTGTGTTCATGATTATGACATATTAGACACTTATCACGTGACGTAAATCGTGCTGGTACCGAATGTTGTTTGGGCTTGGTCCCCGTATACGCGGGCCTTTTAGCCTCGCGGGGCTTCGTTTGAGCTACCGTCGGCGACCTATACTCCCCCGTGTGAGCTGTATCTACTCTATTTCGCGGGCGAGTGCTCTGGTAGCTGTCGTTGGAGTCGCTCGAATAGTCGCGGGAGAACACGGGGGCGGGAGTACGGGTGGGGGCGGTATGACGCCCTAACCTATTGTCCAGCTCAAAGGAAACCGTGTTCACGGCATTTTTCGGCTTCGGACCTCGATGACGACTCGTTCTTTTAGCCGCGGAACTAATTTCTAGCAGAAATTCTGATATCGCGACGAAATCGGGCGAGTTCAAATTAGCTTGTTTGAACTTGCCCCATCCGTACCTAACAATAAGGTTCAACTTATCGACGATCTTGTTGACTAGCTCTGGCGCGTACAAGTATTTTTCTTGCTTTAATGATTTTATTGTCGCTACTGCATTTGCGACGTGCGCGGCAAAAGACACGATATTACTGTTATCTTCGGCTAGGCGCGGCATGCGTTTAACATTATGTAGCTCAGTCAACACGATCTCTTCAGGGTCCCCGAACTGCCTCTCTAAGGCCTCCATTATCTCGTATGGATCCTGGACGGTATACATTATGGATTTCACCGCGGTACGCGCTTCACCTTTCAACGCGCGCCTAATTCGACTGACGTTATTTACGTAACTAAACATGGGCGCGGTATCGTTAAATTCGGCACGGAATGCGATCCATTCTGTGATATTACCGTCGAAAGCGGGTAATTCGGGTGGCCTATGCATAATGGGCGCATACTGACTAGACACATCTCGCGGCGGGCGATGAGTACTCATATGCGGCTCGCGGGGCGCGGGGGCGCTGGGCGCCGGCGCGCTAGAGGCGAAATTACGTATTGTGTGTAACGCGGACGCTTCATTTTTAGTTACGTAATTGCTCTGATCTAGCTGGGACTGTCATTCTACCCAATTCCTCACGCGTTGCTCGTCTTTTTCGACAAGAGGTTCGGACTTACCGCTAACAGATTGCGCCTCATGCTGGGCAATCTGTAGCCTTAACTTGGCAGTTTCCGTCTCTTTATTAGTAACGGCGAGGGCGACTTTATGAACCTCGAGTTCCGCTAGCAACAGAGCTAACTTTTCGTCGCACTTTTCACTATACACACTTCGATTTTCGCGCACTTTTTTACTACCGCGGTCGCCGCACTGAGAAAAGCGGTCTTTTTCCCCGGCGGACGTGTTAGGTTTACACGATGTCCCCGGTGGACTTTTAACTAACGTCTTTTCCGCCTCGTCTTCCGATATTTCCGAATAAGCGGGCGCCGGCGCTATTGCCGGCGGCGGCTGTAGACGCGGTTCGACACTAGGACCATCGCCAAGAGTGCTGGTGGTGCCTTTGTCCCATGTATTGGTATCGCCGGAGGTTGTTTCACCAGACGGCGGGGTAACGGCTCTGGAGGGTTGTCCCTTGTGTGAGCGAAGAGACATCTTGAGCGTATGATCGGACATCTTCTTCTTTTTTCTTGCTTCTTGACGCACGTGGGGTTGAACCTTACCTACCTAAAACCTAATGGCTGACACTGCCTAGTGCAGTGAAAGCGGCCCTACCTACGTTCACTTTACTTACTCGTGGGCGTTAATCCCTGATGCACTGAATCTCGCGCAAAGGCTAAGTGCAAGTGCCAGAGCGTCCGAAAGCAGTGTGAAGACTGTTGACACCATGTGACGTTGCAACGAAAGTTGCCAGGACACGAACGTGGAGTATGGCCTCTACACGAGCGGTCCGTCCAGCAAGCTGGTAAATAGCACAGGGCTCTTCCGCGAAAGCGGGCAGGTGTATCAGCGGTTAGGCCGGACACCGTATGAAGATTCTGAGCGAAATTAATCCAGCTCAGCGCGTACTTGTTTCTTTCTTCAATTGGCCGCAGTTTTCTGATATCCGGAGCTCGAAGGACCAGCTGTTGTGTGCAGACCGGATTACCACGTCGAACCAAGCAGCGCTGACCCGCTGTACCATTTGCCAGGTCATGTAGGGAGATGAATAAAAACACTTATTTAGCTTTGTAAAACATTTGAGCAGTGTAGTTGCAGGTGTTTCCCCGCTGGGAGTTGTTGTAGAAGTGAGCAACGAGTACGAGTGCTGGCCTCTTTTCTGGGTTTTTTAGCGTGCTCGTACTAGTGGCTGGTATGTGCCGTGTAAATTAGATATTTATTCACGAATAAGCTTACAGTATTACATGTTGGTAGGAGGGTTAAAATTGATATTTATATGGGACATTTCTTCATAAATTAGTAGAAAATTCTTATAATCTAGACATTTTGCGTATTATGACATGATATCAATAAAATTAAGACATAAATCAGTACTTAAGAACTAGACATGTAAACACGAATTTATACACTTTATTAAATTACAAAAATAAACAAATTGGTATAAATCGAGAAAATGATTAACTTAGATCTAGTTACACAAAAACAACAGTAATTTTAAGCTATCTGCGACAATAACACTTTCAAGGTAAATATGAAAAATGGAGGTCCCAAAAATGCAAATGTAATTCGGTGCGACAAATTGCAAATATTCTATGCAGTTACTCACTTCAACCTAACATGCCTGTTCAGTTTGAATTAATTGATAAAATAGCTTCAAAAAAGATAGAAACGCCGGTCTATACTTTCGAGTTTTGTATGAAAATCGCAAGGGTGCCCAACACTTCTGGCCAAGGCTGTATTAGTGACCGCTGCGTGTCATCTAAATATATAAAAGAAGAAACTGACTGACTGACTGACTGACTGACTGACTGACTGACTGACATATCCACGGACAGCCCAAACCGCTGGTTCTAGAGATTCCAAATTTGGCACGCAGGTTCCTTATAAGGTCTAGGGATGCACTAAGAAAGGATTTTTCAAAATTCACCCCCTAAGGGAGTAAAATGGGGGTCCAAAGTTTGTATGGCGAATCAAGATTTGTTAGACAATTTTATTCGAAACTTCACGGGAGTATTCCTAACAATAAAAGAGTAAACACGTGTTTCAGGTTTTTTGAAAATTCAACCCCTAAAAGGGGCAAATGTGGTCACAAAGTCTGATAATCAACATGGGTATCGTATCCTTTTTGAGTACTTATAGTACGCGGGCGAAGACGCGGGAAAAGGCTAGTTTATTCATATCCATAATCATTTAGTCTGCAAAGAATGCCTACCTTTTTCATTATTTCTGTTTCAATTTTATCGGGTACAAACACAAAATTCTTTATAAAAAGCTTCACTTTTTAAAATTATTATTATGATTTTTAAATAGTGATGATTAATTTAATTATTTTAAACCGAATATTATTGAACAAAGTAATATTTTCGTTGCGATACCTAAGCCCTCTATAATATAGTTCAAAATCTGTAAGAATGAACTTTTGACACTTCAGTATTGACGTCATTAGTGATGGGGCTGAGACGTATCGCTTGTCAAATTTAGCGATTATTTATGAATTGTTCGAATCGATTTTACTGCAACCGATTTTTTCTTGTTATATGCCTATATATTTTGTATCACAAATTTTCTCAAATTATAACAATAAGAATAAGAGAATAATAATAATGATCTTTTAATAATTGTTATCTACTAATTATGTATGGCATTATAATAATTCCATAATTAATACAATATGATAAGAAAGTCTTATATTGTCTATTGATTACATAATCGATTTTATCGACTTACGGAAATGTTATATGAATCGGAACAGCAGACATGGTCACAACACTAAATTTAAAAAAAAGGAGGCGTAGACCGTAACTGTTTGCATAAATTTTTTATCGTAAAATATTCAATAACTAAGATATGAAAAAAATTAACATTAATTAAGTTATCTGAAAAAGATGTCATATACTTCAGAAAAAGTGACCAAACCCTCCGGTGTCCGAGGCCAGATTTGAACTGGCCGCGAAAGCTGAAGACGCCAGTTCAAATCTGGCCTCGGACACCGGAGGGTTTGGTCACTTTTTCTGAAGTATATGACATCTTTTTCAGTTTATATATAGTAGTGTAACTATTTAAAAAAAATTGCAAATCAAAAAATATTGAACAAAATAATTTGATTTGCTTCAAGATTCATTAATTAAGTTATGTTTATAAAAAGTGAAATATTGTGTTTATGTAGGTACATGACAAGCTGTAAAATCGTTAGGGGATTTTGTTTATAATTTCAAAGTGGCTTGCGCGTTTACATTCTACGGGCGTTGCGATGTGTCAAAAGTTCATTCTTACAGATTTTGAACTATAGTCACTTCAGTACTAAATAATGAATATTTTTATAAGATTCGTAAAGTAGGTATTTATAGATAAACAATTTCGAGGTTTTTAAACAAAACAAACCTCGAAACATTTTAAATTGAAATTGTCTCCGCAATGAAATTCTTAATTAAGAAGTTATTTCTTCCGTGCTCAAGATTCCTTGAATTTTTGGCGTACGAGTGAGTACAAGGAGACTATTGTGTATGGTCTCCTTGTACTCACTGGTACAATGTATGGTCATTTGTATTGTTTGTTTGGAAAAATATTATAATAATTTATGGACTGTTGCCGTTGTCGAGTTATGTGTAATTTTTCAAAAGTTTGATTTTTTTCCTGTTTTTCGTACGACTTTAAAAATGACAATATTTATGCAAATTATTGAAAATGCTTTTTTGAAGACTATCATATTTTATGAGAATTAAATGCCTCTATGGGACCAATTGCGTAAAAACACATATATCAGAATTTCAGAAACAGAACACAGTAAAACAGAGTTCAACGGTGACAAAATGCGACTAAAACCTTCCAGATTATTCGTATAATTCCTTGCTTAAGCAATTAGATATGACGTCGTATAACCAGTTTAGTTATAAATATACTTGACCGTCGGTCAAACTTCCTTATTTCGAAATGTTAATTCGTATCCAAATAAATGAGGAAGCTTGAAGGTCCCGCGCGCGAATGCTACGTATAACCTCCAAGTGCGATAACACAAAGCAGATACAAATATATAGTGTTTTCAACCGACTTCAAGATTTCGAAGGAGGAGGTTATCAATTCGTCGGGATCTTTGTTTTTGCTATTTTTTTTTTTTTTTATGTATTCTTTTTTTATAAAATTCTTTTTTTGTTTGAAAGCGTTTACTTCACAGTTGGTCCCATTGTAACCATGTCAGGATCTGATGATGGGATCCTGGAGAAATCGAGGGAACTCTTCAACTATTATAGGCACACCTATGGTGATTTGAGTATTTTTTACAGCAGATCGAGCATTTGGTGTTGGAAAGGTGGATGCTTAGTGAAGTCGGTTCTTTTTTGTTTAAAATTATTAATTACTGGATAATGGCTATAGGTATTAATTAAGGGTGCAGTAGGGATATCTATAGAAAAAAAATCTACTCGTCGACTTTCATGTTTGAACTAGGTCTTCATGAGGTCTAACTAGTAACTACTGTTATGATTTTTATGCCTAAGTGACCTGAACTATAATAGATTTCGACTAATCACGAATCGGTGCGGTCATTTAAACACGTAAAACGACAGACTCGTAGACGAAAGACATCAACGGGTGATACCCTCTGGTTCTGAACTTCGTTTCTGTGTGACTTAGTTTTTAGGGTTCCGCAGCCAAAATGGCAAAAACGGAACCCTTATAGTTTCGTCATGTCCGTCTGTCCGTCCGTCCATCCCTCCGTATGTCACAGCTATTTTACTCGGAAACTATAAGATGTATCTTAATAAAATGTGGACATAAGGTGTATTTTGTATGCCGCTATTTATTTATGTAGTTAAATCGCTCCATACATAGAACTTCCAAATATCCACATGTTATCCACATCCACATTAATCGATAGGTCTTCACTATAGCTATTTTAAAAATAACATCAAGGTTTCTTTTAACAGTTTGTGATTAGGTCAATAGTTTTAAAAATAGTCGCTTCGCAAGTCAGAAAAATTGCGCCCCCCCCCCGCTGTAACTTTTGAACCGTAAGTCCAAAAAATTGGAGAAGATGCGCCTTATCACATACTTTCTACCGAAATTATTTTAAACATTATCGGTTCAGTATTTTTGAGTTATCTCCAAAAAACTTCTTCCATAGGCATCAGATACGACCTTTTGGTATTAGTTTGGTTCTTCCCAAGTAACACAGGAAGCATTATAACATATGAATAGTTAACTTATTTCGAACTTAAGGACCGTATAAACTATTATATACGTTCACCGAGCAACTTGTCGCATTATATGATGCTTTGAGCTGTATAACGGTTATATAATGGCATATCTAAATGCTTTTGTAAAGCCTTTAGCTTTAGTGCAGCAAAC
Organism: Pammene aurita; assembly: GCA_947086415.1. Taxonomy (NCBI): domain Eukaryota; kingdom Metazoa; phylum Arthropoda; class Insecta; order Lepidoptera; family Tortricidae; genus Pammene; species Pammene aurita. The sequence continues at coordinate 8,692,185 of OX352307.1, forward strand.
CACAACGCAACTGTACAGCTTTCAGCTGTTTAAAAGCACTAAATTGCTTTAGGTGCTACAATAGCATTATATAATGCTATAAGCTGTGTAACGGTTGTATAACTTTTTTAAAGCCTTTAGTTATAGTGCAGCGAACCAAAATGCAACTGTACAGCTGAATGCTGTACAGTTGCCTTTTGGTTTGCTACACTAATGCTTCGGTGTGGTTTAGTGCCTTAGGTTCTACAATAGCATAAATAAATGCTTAATGCTGTTTATGAGCATGAATATTAGCCATTATAATGCCACGTAAATTCGGTATACAGCTTTTAGCTGTTTTTAGTGCTTTAGGTTCTACAATAGCATTATATGATGCTTTAAGCTGTATAACGGTTGTATAATGGCATATATAAATGCTTTTGTTTAGCCATTAGTTTTATTGCAGCGAACCAAAATGCAACTGTACAGCATTCAGCTGTACAGTTGCGTTTTGGTTTGCTACACTAATGCTTCGGTGTGGTTTAGTGCCTTAGGTTCTACAATAGCATAAATAAATGCTTAATGCTGTTTAAGAGCATGAATATTAACCATTATAATGCCACGTAAATTCGCTATACAGCATTTAGCTATTTTTAATGCCTTAGGGTGTACAATAGCATTTATAAGTAGGTAATACATTCCTAATGCTGTATAATAGCAATAATATAAACCATTATAAAACCAAGTAATTCACTATAAGGGGCTGTTCAAAAATTACGTCATTTCAAATTGGGGGGGTGGGGGGGGGTCTGGACATTGGATGATGGTAGCATGACGTAGGAGGGGGGGCGGTCATTCCGAAGATCACATCATCTCTCGCATCTTTAAAAAGTGCTTCAATGTGTAACAAAAGGAATGAAATTCGTGTTTGTATAAACTTTTAATGCTATAAAATATTATCTACTAAATAGTATTTTATTTTACAATTAAGCTACAAACGCATTTTTTTTTTAAATGACGTCACTTTATTGGGCAGGGGAGGGTTCGATTATTTTACGGGGGGGGGGGGGGGGGGGGTAAAAAAATCATCAAAAATTGATGACGTAATTTATGAACAGCCCCTATACAGCTTTTAGGTGTTTTAGTGCCTTAGGGTCTACAATAGCAATTTTAAGTAGTATATAATGCTTAATGTTGTTTAATAGCATAATTATTCACGTGTAATGCTGTAGGCATTAATAACCTTTTTTTAAGGGTCACTGAGCTGCTATTGGACTAAGAGCTAGCCACGTCAGATATGACACAATAATGAGAGCAACAAAACCCGTCTGGTTAGATTGCTATACTATTCTCATTGCTAGATCCTGGCATCTGGCAGTTTTTAATGGGTAGAGGTCACAGTGACAGACTAGCAAAATGTTTTAATTGGAAAATAGTAATACCAAACTAGGTAAAAACTGCCGAAGTTGTCTCAGTTATAAAGGACAGGGCCTATATTTTAAAGGGCTCCCTGGCGCCAACGACCTTAGATCTGATTCCTTTAGTTTTCTAATGATTTATATAGCTTATCATATTATCAGTAACGGTTTTAAACAAGTAAATATAGTATCCTATATTTACTTCAATACTTCAATATTCATTGTCTTCGAGATATTTGACATCAAAGTCGAACCGGTTTAGGCTAATAAAGTGGTTTTATGGTCATAAATTTTGTGTTAATTAGTTAAAAATTAAAATCTATCTACTGTTTTTAGAGACATCAAAGAGGAACCCTAATATGTAGATTACGTATATGTAAGATTCTTTACACCATTCGAATATCGATAAAAGTGTTTTTTAGACTATATTTTAAAAATATCATAAAAAAATAACGGCTCATTTATTTCAAGATCCGGCTCTACGGAATGGAGATAAAAGATTCAAGAACCGATAGTCGTTTGCCTTATAATTCTATCTGTAGTGAATATGTTGGCATATCGACTCAAAACTGGTCAAAAATCGACAAAAAACGTTAGACCAAAAAATATTGTGTATTATTACGGAAACAAAAACAGTAGGCGACAAACTATGAACTATATTTTACATTGTTTGTCACTACTTTCCCCCAACATAAACTTTTGTATAATTTCTCTTAATATTGTATAGTATTTGTATAGTTTCTCATAATATTGCATCAAACCCAGATCTCTAGGATTTGTTTTCTTGAAATGGTTTGTATTATTTGACCTCCACCACTTTAAAGCTGCCAGATGTCCAGATCTAGAAATAAGCATAGTATACCAAACTGGCTAGAGGGGTTTGGTTGCTCTCATTATTGTGTCATATCTGACGTGGCTAGCTCTCCGTCTATATAGACCAACGCCATTTTGTAAATAATTTATAACCTAAAAATAAAATCATGCGGACCTATCTATACCAGGAAAATACCTATATAATAATGAAATAACTTAATTTAAGACTGCTCAACCAACACTATTATGTTAATAATGCAAAACTCGTTCTATACGAGGATTACTCAATTGTTTTGTTTATTTGACGCATATCTTTTTATAATATTTTATAGCAAAACCACAATAAATCAAAGGCGCTTGAAAATTTTCAATGAAACTTATATACACATTTACAGTAAACTACATTGCGCAGTAATATTTGAAGGATATAATAACGTAAAAGAGTCAAAAACTTTTATAAATTTTGTTACGATGCAAACAAATATGACGTGTCACTCATTCAGTTTTTTGTACCGTCTTCGTCCATTTTATATTGCGAGACAAATTAGTTAAATCACAACGTTCATTGTATTATAACATTTGTTCCTTCGGTATTAGAGACGTTTTTGCATTGACGTAAGGTTTATTTTACTACACTCTTATGCTAGTATTAGTAGCTTTTGTATTGCGATTGGCAAGTTAATCGAGAGTACTAATGCTTCTTTACTGCGATTAGCAAGTTTTTTGGCCGTATTAATGCTTCTTTAATGCGGTTGGCAACTTAATAGAGCGTCCTAATGCTTCTTTAATGCGATTGGCACTTTCCATGACAACGATAATGCTAATAGCGCAGACATAATGCGCCTGTAATGCTATTAAATTACCTGTATAGGATCTCAAGCTGGGTAATTTGTGCCCATTTAAGACCTATATGAGCACTATAAACGTTTATAATGCTACTATAAAACGAACTCTAAATGCTAAAAACATACAGATATGCTGTAAGACGGCCGTTATACTGCTTTTATGTGTTACTTGGGTTATCCCATTTTTTTTTTTTTTTTTTTTTATGAAATAGGAGGCAAACGAGCAGACGAATCGCCTGATGGTAAGCAATTAACGCCGCCCATAGACGCCCGCAACACCAGAGGGGTCACAAGCACGTTGCCGGCCTTTAAGATGGGAATACGCTCTTTTCTTGAAGGTTTGAAGGTCGTATCGGTCCGGAAATACCGCAGACGACAGTTCATTCCACAGTTTTGTTGTGCGAGGCAGGAAGTTTCTCGAGAAACGCACAGTTGAGGACTGCCAACCATCTAAGTGGTGATGATGGTAATGCTGTCGCGTAGGACGATGGCGGAAAGAAGCGGCAGGGATTAATCCGAACAATTCCTCGGAGCACTCTCCATGATAGAGGCGGTAGAAGATGCAGAGCGAGGCTACATCTCTACGCAGCGCCAAGGAGTCAAGCCGATCCGTAAAATCCTGGCAGCCGACAATTCGAGTCGCTCTCCGTTGGATGCGGTCCAGAGGGAGAAGTTGGTACTGGGGCGCTCCCGCCCACAGATGAGAACAGTATTCCATATGTGGGCGTACCTGTGCCTTGTAAAGCTGGAGGCGGTGGGCCGGAGTGAAATACTGTCTCGATCTGTTGAGCACACCGAGCTTTTTTGAGGCCAACTTGGCCTTACCCTCTAAATGGCCGCGGAACTGGACTTCACTCGAAATGTCGACGCCAAGGATCTGGACACTGGCAGTGGCAGTTAAGGAAGTGCTCTCAAAACGAGGTAAAGCGACAAACGCAAGCTTTTTGGCGGTAAACGCGCAAACCTGTGTCTTGGTAGGGTTAAAATGGACTAAATTTAGTCGACCCCATTCTGAAACTTCTTTAAGGGAAGTCTCAACTTCAGACACAAGTTTGTACCGGCTCTCAATGACATTCTCCCGAGAAATGTTGGTTCGGCCGGTGTAGTAGGCATCACCCGTACTATCGTCTGCATAACAATGTATGCCGCTAATCTGCAGCATGTCATTGATATGCAGAAGGAACAGCGTGGGTGATAGCACGCAGCCTTGGGGGACACCAGCATTCACAGACATGGAGTCAGAGCATTCACCGTCAACTACGACCTTGATGCGTCTGTCTGCAAGAAAGCTACTGACCCATTCACACAATTTCTCGGGAAGCCCATAAGAAGGAAGTTTCGATAGAAGTGCTTTGTGCCATACCCGATCAAAGGCCTTCGCAATATCCAAACTAACTGCCAATGCTTCACCCTTTGTCTCGATCGCCTGCGCCCAACGATGTGTCAGGTAAACTAGAAGATCACCAGCCGAGCGGCCCCCACGGAAACCGTATTGGCGGTCGCTGAGCAACTGGTGGTCCTCTAGGTACCGAAGGAGCTGGCAGTTGATAGTGGATTCCATTATCTTCGAGAACAGGGAGGTAATAGCTATTGGCCTGTAGTTGGATGGATTTGAGCGGTTACCTTTTTTTGGGACCGGGTGCACCAAAGCTGACTTCCACGAGATCGGGACTATGCCAGAAGAGTAAGAGAGCCGAAAAAGGCGCGTTAAAACCGGGGCCAACTCAGGAGCACACATCTTCAGCACAATCGCAGGGATTCCATCGGGCCCACTCGACTTATGAATGTCGAGGGAAAGAAGTGCTTTACGCAGTGAGCTTTGGCGGAACTGTATATCCGGCATACTGCTCTCACACTGCGGTATGGTCGGCGGTGCGTATCCCCCGTCGTCCAAAGTCGAGTTGGACGCAAAGAGTTTGCCTAGAAGATTGGCTTTGTCTTTTGCGTCGTGAGCCAACGAGTCATTTCCCATTTTCAAAGGCGGAAAAGATTGCTTACAGAAATTCCCTTGGATAGCTTTGGCAAGAGACCAGAACGCACGAGTTCCCGAGGGGAGGCGCTCTAGTTTCTCGCCAATTCTACCAATGTGCAACGATTTTGCCTTAGCAATTACTCTTTTGAGGGACCGGGAGGCAAAGTTGAACTCCTTTTTTAATGCGCTGGTTTTTTCATCCCTAGTCGCCGCTGCATTTACCCAGGCTTGGTAACATTCTTGCTTACGGCGAAATGCCTTTTTGCAGGATCGACCAAACCAAGGTTGAGATTTGCCACCAATAGGGACCGCAGAGGATGGAATGAAGAGCTCCATTCCCTGCAGCACAACGTCAGCAACAGAATCAGCGACGACATCAGGATCATCCGGCGTGAAGCAAACCTGCCGCCAAGGGTACGAAGCAAAGAAGGACCGCATCCCGTCCCAATCTGCTGACTTGTAGTGCCAAACACGGCGGCTACAGGCAACTCGCCGACGCGGCGGGCACATGAGTGGCACCGTACTTCGGATCAGGCAGTGATCCGAGGAGCCGAGTGGGGCTACGACGGATATTTGGTATTCGGCCGGATGAGAAGTCAGCAGAAGGTCCAACAGGGATGGTTCCTGGGTCTCCACATCTGGGATTCGCGTAGGCGCTGTAATCAGTTGTGTCAAGCCATTTGCCAGAGCAAAGTCGTGAACAGATCTCCCCGCATGATCGGTTTTGCTGGAGCCAAGCCATTCGGCGTGGTGGGCGTTAAAGTCACCAAGTATCACAATCTCGGCGGAGGGAATCTGCTGCTGCACAGAGTCTGTAGCCATTTGGATCTGCTCAATGAGTCGGTCAGTTTCGGCATTACCGCTATGGGACCTATACAGACACGAGTAAACGCGAGGATGATCATCGCAGTCTACACGCAGCCACAAAATGGAGAGGTCCATACCTTCAAGATTGCTGAGGCGGCGAGAACTGATATCATCTCTAACGTACACGCATACCCCGGCCCTGGGTATAAAGGAGTGTTCTAGTCCGTATCCCGGGTAAGAGAGGTAAGATGTGTCCGCTGGAGACGATATCTGCGTCTCGGTCAAAAAGAGCAAGGCCGGCTTTGCTGTCTCGAGGTGTTGGTGGACAGCATTTAAGTTTGAATGTAAACCCCTGATGTTGCAAAAGTCCACGGCCAGCGTAGCAGGGGGTGCCGTAGTTACTTTACTCTTGCCTCGGTCAGATTTGCAATGATAGAGCGCCGTTTTGCCCCCCCCAGAGTACGAGGGGCAGTCTGGGCGTCCACGCTCAGGTACAATGTATCCTGAGCATGGAAGCCCAGAGAGGGATTCTCCAGTGCTAGCGCAGCTGGTACCCTCCTGGGGTAGTATATTTTTTAACTGCGCCATCATCATGGGGGGGGGGGGGGGTTGGAGCTCTGGGAACCTTACTCACCACCAGGAACACAACACTACATACCTAAAAAAAAAGTAGCAGTGTTATTATGGCTGTGGTCTTCTGTAAGGGGGAGGTACTTCACCAGTCGGGCCGCTCCAGATTCAAGCGTGATGACAAATCGCTGTGCCCTACCTCTCATTGGACGTAGTTTAAGGACATACCCAGGTCCGGACGTAGTTTAAGGACATACCCGTGTCCAAACCATTGAAGGTACGGAACCCTGCATTGTGCGTGGTCCGACACGCACTTTGCCGGTTTTTTTTTTAAATATATATTCTGTTATGTCACTATGCAGAATAAATTAACACTATTTTGGTCGTGATTCCGGACTTGTAGTATAGTTTAAAAGTATTTCAGTACCAGAAGCTTGCGCATTCAATTCAATCGCTACTGCTGGTCATAAAAAACATCTACTCTACAGCCAATTAACAAAACATTATATAGCATTAAGCTCGCATATTGTACGATTGTGTTTTCTATTGTGCAAAAAAGAATAAATAAATAAATGAATACAGTATTATTATCTAACGCATTACTAACACACGGTTACTCGTATCTCATTTGTTATATTAATAGAATTTGATGCATTTAATTTGAATTTGATTTAAACTTAATGATAATGACAAACAAAATGCTTCTGTTAATTGCATGTCATTATAATAGTTTAAAAGATTAGCTTTTATTTATTTAACGTTATCTCGAAATAGAATAATAGCAATGTGATGTCATATCGTGGTAGAAGTCTGTAGAAGACTTTTTTTTTATTCTAACTGTTCAAATTGATGGTGAAGTATTCTCAACGCTGCGTGTCTCTCTCCAATACACTTGCAACCTCCTCTGATTACTAAATTAACAACACAGAACCGGTTATTTTAGTCGCCATTTACATCTATCTCAGCAACACAAAGTCGCATCACATATCGAACTTCAGAAGCACACACATTATTCTGTTCCTCTGTTGTATACCTGCATTAAATCTAAGTTGTGCAAATACGGAACAGATTCAAGTTACGTGAACGAAAGGCCGGCGCCTCGCCGCTTGCGCTCGCGCAGTCTCGTACCGATCCGCTCCGCGCTCGCGCGCACTTTCGATCTCGAACCTGCCGCAACGTGCGCGCCTGAAAACCTATGCTACATAAACAAGTGATATATTTATTATAAGCTTCCCGCACTTAAAGTGAAAAGGCACAGCTTTGCTTTTGTGTTAAGTGAAACTGGGACTATGTTTGTGATCCTTGCGTTTATCGGTGTACGGTTTGCCTTACATGTGTCCAGGCAGAGTGCTAGGGCGCTCGCAGACGAGTGCTACACAAGAAAGTAATTATTTTTTAACGCTAGTGCTACATGTGGTAAATACACACACAAACATATACACTACACATATATTGTCCGAAACAACATTAAGTAAAACTTACCCATCTGTATAGTATTCTGTGTAGTAGCTGATATATAAGCTCTCAATTGTGTTCCAACCAAAACCTAACTCGTTTATCTATCTTTGTTTAGTATATCTAAGCTAAGACTAAATATTTTTATAAATAGCAGAAAAAAACTCAGATGAAATAACATTTTGTTTCGAGTCTTAATTACATAATGAACGTGTGCACCATATTTGCAGTACTGTACTATAGTTGAGTATTTTTATAGTATGTTTTTTTTATTGTCTGAATTGTAGGTGGAACTCCTTAGTAAGATTCCGACATCTTCAAAAATTACCAGTATACGTTAACCCAAGTTTATTTTCTATGCTGTTTCAAATTACAAATAATTGATGGATTTAAAACTTGTTTTTTTTTTATGAGACCAAATGTTTTAATAACAGATCGTGATATCGCCGATTTAATTTTAAATAATGTTTTTATACATCTGTAATCTCGTAGCATACCTATTCGTAGCAACTTTTTATATATAAAAGATACAGACCATTGACCAAGGAGTATTTACCTTGTCTCTGCCCCTTATATACTGGAATAAAACGTGATTTTATAAGATAATCACCCGTGTCAGTATGTTTGACAAATAATCGTTAGGGTCGATACTTTTATAGATACTTTAAATAGAATATGAATAATCATTATACTTACAATAAATATTATCAATTAGCATTAATATTACGCAGTAACTAACTGTAACCTAGGTTTGTATAATAATGTGATCAACTGATCATGATATTCTTCATCCATTTATATAAAACTGTTCTGTTACTTAGGAACTGATATACAGCCCACAACTCGAACCGTTGAAAATAGGAACTGGCAACATGACACGAATTTCATAGAACTCGCCTCTGATACGAAAACATACGGTTTCGTATTTGCCTGTATTTTCTTGAATTTTTTTTAAATTTAGTTACGTATATGGAGCGCTCCCCTAAAAATATTTTTTTCTGCAATTTAACTACATAACTAAGTAGCGGCATACAAAATACACCTTATGTGTAAATTTGATTAAGATAAGTTCTTTAGTTTCCGAGTAAAATGGCTGTGACATACGGACGGACGGACATGGCGAAACTATAAGGGGTTCCGTTTTTGCTATTTTGGCTACGGAACCCTAAAAAGGAGTGTATAGGTTCTTAAAGGATTGTCGACGCGCATGTGAAAATATATAGCAGTATAAAAAAAAACAGATTTCAATGGAATTATTTTTGACTGCAATTTGTGGATTTATTTAACTCTACTACGCTGCCACCAAATCTAGTTACAGATAAAATATAAAAGGTAATGTTATACAGTTAGTTGCATAACTGAGTCAATATTAGTACCTTAGTAAAATGTAAATAATTTGATAACAATCAAATTTACATAAAAGTTCTAAACGTAAAATATTAATCCTTGGGTACCGCTACAAAACTGCTTCACAAATTATTTTCTTCCGACTTATACATTTTTCTCAATTTCATACCGAAAACTGTAAAATTTCACCTAATTTATTTTTCCCATTATTTTATTTTTTCTTAGGCATTCCCAATTCAGTAACTCATTTAAAGTAAGGAATTCCACGACCATTATTTTTAGTTATCGATCATTTAAATCAGGCTTATTTTTGTAATTAGTTACTGGCGATGTATTGTCAGGTGCAAAACTGAGTCAAGGCAAATGGCCGAACAAATTTCTCGTTAGTTAATTTTTGTAGCGGACTTCATTCTGAGATAACCATAAAAATACGTGAGTGATATAAAAGTCATACACCTCATTTTAAAGAGCATATAATGTACTATTTCAACTAATTGTCTTACCTGGTTGTGTAAAAGAAAAATATAAATATCGGGTTAAATAAAAAAAAAGTAGTTTAACGGTTTTTGGTTCAAAATCATGGATGAATAAAAAAATCAAGATTGTGAATGCAATGAATCGAAATTGGCTTTTCATATGGATACATAGCTGACACCGAGACGAACAAATATAACCTGAAAGTTTTTATTTTGTCCGTAATTGATAAGACTTATCTTCATTTAACGATGTCGGTGCAAAACTGAGTCAGTACCAAATATTATCTAATAGAGAAAATGTTTATTTTTATCTACAATAACATACTAGGTCAGTAAGTTTATTAGCGTTTTTACCAATTAATAATAAAATAGTAGCCTCTTCTGAAATAATGAAAGAAGCATATCAAAGTGATGCACATTGGTTCAGTTATGCAACTAACTGTAAATGAATATTTACAAAACAACAACAGTAGGTAAAAAAAAAAAATTGATATATTCTATAAATTTAAATTGCTTACATACTTAATCCGTAAGTTCATGGTTAACATTTTGGAAGACGTCAAGCAGATGTTTTCCTGGTTTACATAATATATGTATGTAGGCCACTCATGACATACATAATTGACTCGAGGATACTTGCTTCCTGATTATATCTGTACAATAAATAATACATACATATGTATGTGTGAAGAATGGACGGAAAGGATAATCCAACCCCGTTTCCGTACAAACCCCATTAAAAATCCGATCATTTTGTCTGTTTATTTGTTTGTTGTTTATAATTGCAATTTCAAGCTAGCTTTGCGTTAAGCAAGCGCCATGCGGCTTTTTTGAGTTGCAAATTCGGTCTTCCAGAAAAAAGGAGGCCCCAATCAAATTTTTTAGGTTTTTTTAAATCTTGAACCGAACTCTACCTACCTAAATAAATTTAGCGTTCCACCCCTAAAACTATATTGTAAATGATGCAACTGTTTATACTTTATAGGTTCCTACGTTATTAATTATTGTGTTTAATATTGGTTAAATATGATGACAATGAGTAAAATGCAAGCCATTGAAATAAACTGCCTCCTTACATGCAATTACCTGTAAACATCTGTGTAATTATAATTATATGAAGATGGTGCATTTATCATGCTTCCAATCTGCAACCTTTTACGTCTATGGACCTCGAAAAGTCGATTGTCATACAACAATGCGGTAATCCTTCCCCAACGAAAAATAATGTAATTATTGAGGAAGCGGCCTAGGCCTTGAGCTTCGTCTTTAAAGGCGCGCACAGACTCACTCGTGCGCATCCCGTGCGTGAACAATCTACGTGTGAAAACGGGAAATAGAAACACCTGTATAATTAATAAAAAAACAAATATATATTATAGGACAATCTTACACAAAACGACCTAGGCCCACAATAAGCTCAATAGGGCTTGTGTTATGGGTACAAGATGACGATTTATATAATAGATAAATATGGATGAATACATAGAAAACATCCATAACTCAGGAACAAATATCTGTGATCAACACACAAATAAATGCCCTGAAGACCTAGCCAACGTGCCAATCGTTTACGCTCCGTAGCGAACGAAATGCAACTGTCACTGTCCCACGAATATGGAAGAGTGATAAAGAGAGATAACTACGCTACGTTACGGAGCGTCAACGATTTCCACGTTGACTAAACTACCTGATCAGGATTCGAACCCGGAACCTTCTGCTTCGTAGGCAGGGTCGCTGTCACTACCGACTGGGCTAGGAGTCCGTTAAACTGTGTATAGATTTTAATTTGACATTTTTCCCCCAAAATTTAAAAATATTCGTAGAAAAAAAGTGTTGCAGCTAGATTTAAGTCACAACCAGAAATTAGGTTACAGTATCAGTTAATGTCACTATAGATAATTATGAAATACCAATTTTTTGTGTATGAGTGACTTCTATCGGTAAATTAAGAGACCTCAGCAATGTACATAAATGATTTGGACTGGTATTTGTTATCCTATGTGTAATGAAAACTGTCTACAAATAGCAAGCGTTTATTAAAAAACTTATTCATACGGACGTAATAATTTAAAATGTATCCTTCGCAAGTCTGTACATGGCTTAATGGCTTCTTCGCAGACCACTATTATTTTCTGCCATAAATAAATGTAATACTTTTAATCTTTAAAACATGATTATTCTTTTTAAACCTGCAGTAAAGTAAAGTATAATTATGATTCATAGTCGGATTATTGCAAACATGCAGCATCGAAGTTTTTACAAGTTTTTTTTAATTGGGGTCCTGACCTTTAAAACTAAAACTCTGTATTTAACGAACAGTGCTCATCAAAAGTAGCTGAAGTTGTTTAAAATTATCTTATGTACCTACTTATATAATTAAAATTTTTGAGTGAGAATAAAATTGTGACAATATATTATAAATATATAATATATAAATAGTTTTCTGTTGGGTCATCAAACTTGTGGCAATGATAACACTAACATTGCACAATTATTTGTATTTTAATTAAATTTTTCGCATTATTAAATAAAGGTCAAAATTGTTAAAATATTTAAATAATGTATTTGTATAGTTGTATAGTATTATGTTTGGTAAGGTTATTTAGTATTCACGATATATAAAAATATATAGTACCTACACCTACTTTGCAAACTGGTTATCGGGTACTGATAGTACCTTTAAAAAATAAAATAGAAATTGGTCCTAAACCGGCCAATTGAGCTCATTCGGGTACATAATATAAGAAAACCAGAAGATCTGTTTATTTATAGGTACAAATATGTAGGTACATCCCGAAAACACTCAATCTAAAAGGAAATTTACTGGAAATTGTCAATCCGAAAATTCAAATAAAATGTAATAATAACGACCTAGGCTCAAAACCTCAAGTCTTAATGTGCATCTAGATTACCTTAACCTGAACGCAGCTTTACACCCCCCTCTTCCATTTAGAAATAGAAATATCTTTATTCGTGACATTACAGAAAAAACAAATAAATTACAGATAACTGTAGAGTAAGACAAGGAAATGGCTCTTCTCAGCATGTTGCTAAAAAAATGTTGCATGTTGATTTGTAAAAAAATATTAAAATATCCATTACAAAGCAAAAGCATATATTATGATAAATTAGTTACGCCTTCTTAATCGAAATGCAGTCCCCATAAGTCTGTAACATTTGTTAGATAATACTCGTAGCGTCAAGTAAAAGGCACATTTGAATATAATTAACGGTTACGTGGTATTTTCATTATCATATTTATATTAAAGTAGCTCACCCACCAGTAGTCATCGACATAACCTAGTAAATCGCAATGGGAATTGGAAAAGTAATAGAAATGTAATAACGCTTTGAAATCGCTTTACACTCGTCACTTTTTATAACTCGTCTTGTCATTAAGAAATTCGCTACGAGTAGTAACAATTCTTAGGGTAATATTGAATTAGATCTATTCATTGAAAGAGGTTTAAAAATAGTAGTTTATGTAACTGTTACGTAATAAGGGTCCTTAAAACATGAGTGTGGTTTTATGAAACGAGCCGCAGGTGAGTTTCATAATAAGATCACACGAGTGTTTTAAGGCCTAATTACGTACAGTTGCATACACTCATATTATTTATCCTAAATGCCGTATTCCGAAACCGTAGAATGGCCGCCATTGCACCGCCATGGCCAACTCGATTGTGCCGGCGGTCGGGGAGGCGCGTGTCGGGCTGTCGGCGGCCGCGCGGGAGCGTGCAGGTGTACATTATGTTATCAAAACTCATAACACATCAATAGCTGTTGAGCATGTAAAGTTAAAATTACGTTACTGCCACACATAAAAAGCTTATCGTAGTAAAATCGGTTGTGGTAACGCTAGCCATTGCCTACCGTTTTTGAACACGTTTTAGAGGACTTACAATGTGAGGTAGATAAATAAATTTGTAGTTTAAGTAACTGTTAAGTAATAAGGGTCCTTAAAATACGAGTGTGGTTTACTCGCCTGCGGCTCATTTCATAATAAGATCATACAAGTGTTTTCAGGCCCAATTACGTACAGTGGCATACACTGTTGTATCTACACACATATTATAAATCCTAAATGACGTGTTCGGAAACCATTAGAATGACCGCCATTGCACCGCCATGGCCAACTGGATTGTGCGAACAGTCGAGGAGGAGGATAACCGCGGTCGGGGAGGAGGGCTGGATTTTCATTACGTTACCAAAATCGATGTGGTTATTAATTTTCATACATTTTTACAACACTGGCACAGATAATACACTGCAGTAAAACAATCACTTTTGCAGAACACGTATAATTTTTACATAACACAAAAAATATTATTAATATTTCGGTCATCAATTTTACACGGTGTATAAACTAATCATTTTTTTTATAAAAAAAAAATATAGAAGCACAATTTAAACAGATTATTTCTATCCGAACAATGGTGGATGTCTGTCCTCCGCATAAATGGAAAAAAAGGAGTAGGTACAAGAACAGAACTCGGCTGAAAATTTAGCTATAAAGATAAATGAATTGATGAGATGCGAGTGATATGAACGATGATGGCTGATTCACTGGATGAAGGAAACCTAAATTTAAAACCGATTATTTATAACGCCCGTCAGATAAGGCTATTTAGAATTTTGAGAAAGGTTAAAAATGCGGATCTGAGATATTCAACCAAGGTTGGCAAAACAACAAAAAAAAACTATTATGTCACAAAAATACTGGTTACAAAAAGGGAATCGGATTTATAACGTTTAAAAAATGTAAATAAAATAATATTCTTGAAAGTCAGGAAATGGTGAAAAGTAAAACTGAATTTAAATAAAATACGTGGGCAGCAGCTCGCTGAACCCTGTTGGTGAAAAGTAAAACTGAATTTAAATAAAATACGTGGGCAGCAGCTTGCTGAACCCTGTGTCTCACTTGGAGAGCCACGCGAAATGCGACTCTTCCGACGACGGTGAAGAACCACGCGCAACACGGGCCCTAGTCCTCCGACGACGGTTGCCGATCGTCTCGCAAGACCGGCACCCACGAGCGCCTTCCGGATCCCTCCCGGCTCAAACGGTCCCAGCACCGGCGACCACGGCAGGCACTACCCGCACCCTCAGACACAGCCAAAGGGGAGCACTGGGTATAGGAAAACCTGTATTGACGGCCACCCTCTTCTAGGGAATTAAATAACTCTGGTGAAAACTTCCAGGGAACAAAGAAAGACTCAAAAGGATAATTCCTGCTTTTTCTTCAAATCTCCAAGTCGATCTGTCACTCCCAATAAACAAACTCAATCTTTTTACAATCTCGAATACCTCAAAAATTTAAATTCAAATTTTTTTTGGCGCGAATTTTATCTCAATTTTTTAACTGCCAGTAGCCTATGACAAAATGTGGACTGATATAAGCGCCATCTAACCGTAATGGCGTGAATCACAATGTACACTTTTTATAAATCAACCACGACCTAGCCTTAGACCTTCCTTAGACAAACTAAACAAGGAAGTAGTTCCAAAGAACGTCGACACATGTCGATCGATAGACGTAGCGTCATGCTACAACTGATGTTACATTACTGGTTGCAATAACGGTGGTAATTACATACGATGTGGGTCCACTAAATCCACTGAATGACCCATTGTGGACTGTGGTAAAATAATTGCCAATGAGCTTTAAAATAACCTGTAAAAGGAATAAGTCGAATTTAAACCCATATAAGATTAAAATGAATAATTAAATCCTTATGTTAATTCGAATAATAAACACGGTGGTATAATAATAAAAATAAAAACGCGTTACGTAACATATCGATTTTATTCCCAAGCGGTATTCGTTTCGCCGATTTTGGAAACATACTTAAATTCATTGAACTTTCGAGTCCAGTTCTTATCCAGTTCACATACAAGACCCAAAATCGACAAAGTACATGTGACACTTTCACGTACTCAAAGCCGCCAATACGTATTGATCGCAAACTTGCTACAGATGTAGTGCATAACAGTTTTCCATCGTATCGGAAAAGTTCGTATTTATCGTGCTCTCTCAATTAGCTTCGTACATCCACTTTGAAATTTGACACTAAATAATAAAGTTCCTTATTAATGGATATGAAAATGGATGGATATCATTCATTTAATACAATAATTGATTGACACTTCTGATGCCGTCGTGTTCGGATTGAGATCCGAGTTTTTAAATAACTAAATATTTGTCACCTTCACATCTATGTTTAAATAAATAAATAAATATTTGGGGACAATCTTACACAAATCAACCTAGTCCCAAACTAAGCAAAGCTTGTTCTATGGGTACTATAGTTCAAAATCTGTAAGAATGAACATTTGACACATCCCAACGCCCGTAGAACGTAAACGCGCAAGACACTTTGAAATTATAAACAAAATCCCATAACGATTTTACAGCTTGTCATGTACGTAAACACAATATTTCACTTTTTATAAACATAACTTAATTAAAGTTAATTTTTTTCATATCTTAGTTATTGAATATTTTACGATAACCATTTAGCATGCAAACAGTTACGGTCTACGCCTCCTTTTTTTTAAATTTAGTGTTGTGACTATGTCTGCTGTTCCGATTCATATAACATTTCCGTAAGTCGATAAAATCGATTATGTAATCAATAGACAATATAAGACTTTCTTATCATATTGTATTAATTATGGAATTATTATAATGCCATACATAATTAGTAGATAACAATTATTAAATGATCATTTCCTAAATAATTTTATTTTCTGCTTTGTTATAGTTAAGTTTTCCTTTTTTAATTTATTTTCGAACGAGCGGAGCGTAAGCGAAGTGAGTTCTCACAAACAACTTCTGCTACTGGGACGTCTCGGCATTTCGATGGCTTTTTGATTTTGAGAATTTGTTCCGCGATAACTTTAGTGCCGCTTTTCTGATCTTGATGAAATTTGGTAGGGTTGTAGCAGAGATACATATAATTTGAGAGTTCGTATATGAGCAGGATCGATCAAGGGGTTGTGGAGTTAGAAGGCGAAAAAAAATCTTCAGAAGGGTCCTGTTATATTGGTCATCTCGTTTGCAAGTAAATCGCGAGCTCTGAGTTCGAAGCGGACTACTAGTCGTATATTAGGCATAACTGCATACAACTCATCTCAACTCATAATCTCGGTGGAATCACTGACTTCCGAGTCACAGGCATCCGCCTAGTTCGGGAGACAGAGGCTCAGTTCCGGTGAAACTGTTTAAAACCTAATACATAAGTCTCTCTTAAGCTATTAGCGTACTGTGCAAATATTACTTACACTTGTATTAGGTTTAAGTCAATAAACATTATTCTTATTCTCTTATTCCTATTGTTATAATTTGAGAAGATTTGTGATACAAAATATATAGGCATATAACAAGAAAAAATCGGTTGCAGCAAAATCGATTCGAACAATTCATAAATAATCGCTAAATTTGACAAACGATACGTCTTAGCCCCATGACTAATGACGTCAATACTGAAGTGTCAAAAGTTCATTCTTACAGATTTTGAACTATAGGCGACGATATACATACTATAAGTATGAAGTAGTAAGATAAATATATACTTAGATACATAGAAAACACCCATAACTCAGGAACAAATATTCGTGATAAACACACAAATAAATGCCCATACCAGGATTTGAACCCGGGAGCTCCTGCTTCGTAGGCAGCCCAAGTAACACAGGAAGCATTATAACATATGAATAGTTAACTTATTTCGAACTTAAGGACCGTATAAACTCTTATATACGTTCACCGAGCAACTTGTCGCATTATATGATGCTTTGAGCTGTATAACGGTTGTATAATGGCATATCTAAATGCTTTTGTAAAGCCTTTAGCTTCAGTGCAGCAAACCACAACGCAATTGTACAGCTTTCGACTGTTTAAAAGCACTTAAGTGATTAAGGTTCTACAATAGCATTATATAATGCTTTAAGCTGTATAACCGTTGTATAATGGCATGTATAAATGCTTTTTTAAAGCCTTTAGTTTTAGTGCAGCGAACCAAAATGCAACTGTACAGCTGAATGCTGTACAGTTGCGTTTTGGTTTGCTACACTAATGCTTCGGTGTGGTTTAGTGCCTTAGGTTCTACCATAGCATAAATAAATGCTTAATGCTGTTTATGAGCATGAATATTAGCCATTATAATGCCACGTAAATCCGGTATACAGCTTTCAGCTGTTTTTAGTGCTTTAGGTTCTACAATAGCATTATATGATGCTTTACGCTGTACAACGGTTGTATAATGGCATATGTAAATGCTTTTGTTTAGCCATTAGTTTTAGTGCAGCGAACAACATGCAACTGTACAGCTGAATGCTGTACAGTTGCGTTTTGGTTTGCTACACTAATGCTTCGGTTTGGTTTAGTGCCTTAGGTTCTACAATAGCATAAATAAATGCTTAATGCTGTTTAAGAGCATGAATATTAGCCATTATAATGCCACGTAAATTCGCTATACAGCTTTCAGCTATTTTTAATGCCTTTGGGTGTACAATAGCATTTATAAGTAGGTAATACGTTCCTAATGCAGTATAATAGCAATAATATAAACCATTATAAAGCCAAGTAATTCACTATAAGGGGCTGTTCATAAATTACGTCATTTCAAATGGGGGGGGGGGGTCTGGACATCGGATGATGGTAGCATGACGTAGGAGGGGGGGGCGGTCATTCCGAAGATCCCATAATCAATGTGTAAAAAAAGGAATGAAAGTCGTGTTTCTATAAACTTTTAATGCTATAAAATATTATCTACTAAATAGTTTTTTATTTTACAATTAAGCTTAAAACGCAGTTTTTTAATGACGTCACTTTATTTGGCAGGGGATGGGTTGGATGATTTTAGGGGGGGGGGGGGTAAAAATCATCAAAAATTGATGACGTAATTTATGAACAGCCCCTATACAGCTTTTAGAGGTTTTAGTGTCTTAGGTTCTACAATAGCATAAATAAATGCTTAATGTTGTTTAATAGCATAATTATTCACGTGTAATGCTGTAGGCATTTTTTAAGGGTCGCTGAGCTGCTATTGGACTAAGAGCTAGCCACGTCAGATATGACACAATAATGAGAGCAACAAAACCCGTCTGGTTAGATTGATACTATTCTTATTGCTAGATCCTGGCATCTGGCAGCTTTTAATGGGTGGAGGTCACAGTGACAGACTAGCAAAATGTTTTAATTGGAAAATAGTAATACCAAACTAGGTAAAAATTGCCGAAGTTGTCTCAGTTATAAAGGACAGGGCCTATATTTTAAGGGGCTCCCTGGCGCCAACGACCTTAGATCTGATTCCCTTAGTTTTCTAATGATTTATATAGCTTATCATATTATCAGTAACGGCTTTAAACAATATAGTATCCTATATTTACTTCAATATTCATTGTCTTCGAGATATTTGACATCAAAGTCGAACCGGTTTAGGCTAAAAAAGTGGTTTTATGGTCATAAATTTTGTTTTAATTAGTTAAAAATTAAAATCTCTCACAGTTTTTAGAGACATCAAAGAGGAACCCTAATATGTAGATTACGTATATGTAAGATTCTTTACACCATTCGAATATCGATAAAAGTGTTTTTTAGACCATATTTTAAAAATATCATAAAAAAATAACGGCTCATTTATTTCAAGATCCGGCTCTACAGAATGAAGATAAAAGATTCAAAAACCGATAGTGGTTTGCCTTATAATTCTATCTATAGTGAATATGTTGGAATATCGATTCAAAACTGGTCAAAAATCGATAAAAAAAAACGTTAGACCAAAAAATATTGTGTATTATTACCATACATCGGGGTTTTCGGTGCGGCAATGTTTGACATTAGTCAAAGAGTAGGCATTAACTTAAAAAACAGAATGTACTAGCACGTTTCTACCTAATGAATAATTGATCGAAAAAATCATAGGTATATACAATTTATATGTAATAGCTGACTATTATGTATATATATTATAGGTACATATTCCTATGATTTTTTCAAGTATTTTTTATTAATTCATGTAATGACTGATCATTGTCAACCTCTTCAGTTAATCAAATAGTTCATAAATATCGGACGTCAAGATTAATATTTGACACTTATTATACCGTGTCTTTGTCTTAGGTAGATCTAGTTAATAAATTTCGGATATGCAATTGCATTTTTAAAATACTAAGTATATAATAGTCAATACAAACATGCCTCTAAGAAAAAAAGCTCGTATCACAGTGTGTAAGCTATTTACAGAGAGGATTGGATTCATTAGGCATAATATGATGCTTTCTCAGACTAACTCTCAACCTATCTGTTTATCTCTACTCTTTCTCAAATCGTTCCCGCACCGAAAACCCTGATGTATGATTATTACGGAAACAAAAACAGTACTATGAACTATATTTTATTATACATCGTTTGGCACTACTTTCTCCCAACATAAACTTTTGTATAATTTCTCTTAATATTGTATAGTATTTATATAGTTTCTCATAATATTGCATCAAACCCAGATCTCTAGGATTTATTTTCTTGAAATGGCTTGCATTCTTTGACCTCCACCACTTTAAAGCTGCCAGATGTCCAGATCTAGAAATAAGCATAGTATACCAAACTGACTAGAGGGGTTTGGTTGCTCTCATTATTGTGTCATATCCGACGTGGCTAGCTCTCCGTCTATATAGACCAACGCCATTTTGTAAATAATTTATAACCTAAAAATAAAATCATGCGGACCTATTTATACAAGGAAAATACCTGATATAATAATGAAATTACTTAATTTAAGACTGCTCAACCAACACTATTATGTTAATAATGCAAAACTCGTTCTATACGAGGATTACACAATTGTTTTGTTTATTTGACGCATATCTTTTTATAATATTTTATAGAAAAACCACAATAAATCAAAGGCGCGTGAAAATTTTCAATGAAACTTATATACACATTTACAGTAAACTACATTGCGCAGTAATATTTGAAGGATATAATAACGTAAAAGAGTCAAAAACTTTTATAAATTTTGTTAGGATGCAAACAAATATGACTCATTCAGTTTTTTGTACCGTCTTCGTCCATTTTATATTGCGAGACTAAGTAGTTAAATCACAACGTTCATTGTATTATAACATTTGTTCCGTCGGTGTTAGAGACGTTTTTGCATTGACGTAAGGTTTATTTTACTACACTCTTATGCTAGTATAATGCTTTTGTATTGCGATTGGCAAGTTAATCGAGAGTACTTATGCTTCTTTACTGCGATTGGCACTTTCCATGACAACGATAATGCTAATAGCGCAGACATATTGCGCCTGTAATGCTATTAAATGACCTGTATAGGATCTCAAACTGGGTAATTCGTGCCCATTTAAGACCTATATCAGCACTATAAACGTTTATAATGCTACTATAAAACGAACTGAAAATGCTAAAAGCATACAGATATGCTGTAAGACGGCCGTTATACTGCTTTGATGTGTTACTTGGGAGGGTCACTACCGACTGGGCTAGGAGGCTGGGTTTATCTATGATTGAGTTATTTTCTCGGAATACGAGTTCCGCAATAATATTGATATATTACATATTGAAGCCTACAAAGCCAAAATTACGCCAAAGGCATTCAGGTAGCTAAGGCTTCTAAGTAATATACTATATTTCTTGTAAGATGTTATCTAAATCAAGAGCAAATGTGTCTTGAACCAGAATAGTTCAAACAAAACGACAACGTCTGATCGGCCGGAACGTATAAAACAGCCAATAAATCCGCGATTTCGGAGTTGGTCCCATAGTAAAAAATCTTTAGTATGGCCTACCTAATCACCTCGCTCAATATAAACGATGATTCCGATTTAGTCGAAATTTTACACAATCGATATTAGCCTGCTGCACCTTAGTGTTTTCATGTTTCGTTCCAGCATTACAAAAAAAACAAATATATAGGTACTTTTAATATATTTTTCACATTTTTGGACTTATGGTTCAAAAGTTACAGGGTTGGGGGGGGACACAATTTTTCTGACTTTGAAGCGATTATTTCTGAAAATATTTACTTAATCACAAAATGTTCAAAGAAACCTCTATATTATTTTTAAAGACCTATCGATTGACGTACAACATATTGATATTTGGTAAATAAAAAAAATTTATATTAGTTACATGTATGGAGCGCCCCCCCTAAAAAAATATTTTTTCGCAATTTAACTTCATAACTAAATAGCGGCATACAAAATACACCGCATGTCAAAATTTTATTAAGATACATCTTATAGTTTCCGAGTAAAATGGCTGTGACATACGGTCGGACGGACGGACGGACAGACGGACATGACGAAACTATAAGGGTTCCGTTTTTGCCATTTTGGCTACGGAACCCTAATGATATTCCATTTTACCTACATTTCAGGAGACCACTTGCAAAAGCTCCTAGAAACTAAACTAGAAAACCAGCACTGAAGTAACTAGGTGGTAATAAAATAAATTCCTAGCTTATTGACTTTAGTCGTAAATCATCTTTATTATATTATTATTGAATTGCCTAATCCATAATTCCATTTTACTGGCAACAAACAACGTCAAGCTTTTCCTACTATGTCCAAAGACGATAAATATAAGCGACCATTGAATATAGTAATTTGACTGGCCGAATGATCTTTTCTTCGCGACATCGTTTGTAGATACTACTTTAGCAATCAGTTACTTTGCTATTTGCCACGTTCTTACATTTGATAAAATTGATAGTTTTTTTCATTTTATAGAAACGTGCCTACTGAGATTGTTTTTAAGGAAAGTTGGGAATGATTGACATATCAATTTATATTTATCTGATCAGTTGTACCTTAAACAAATAAAATGTAATGACTTTGTATTAACCTTTATTCTGTTGGTCAAATTAAACTGTAGTAGCACAGATAGCTCATGCTACTTGGGTTTGATTTATTATCGTTTCGATGATAAATGATAGGTATCTATTGATGAAGGGCATGAGATTCTAATAGAACTTTCTGCATTAGATTGTTATTGCCACAGACAATACAGATACAGACGCCCAAACTCCATAATCCCAAGCGATCCCGTCCTAAGTATCTAAGAACTGTTTCCAAACTTTAGTTCATAAAACGCTAAACAGATGACGGCACCGATCTATTAGGAAATTGATGTTGCGGTTGCGACATCTATTATAGCTACAACACACATTAGCTACCTGTTACCATGTTACTTATACTCATATGTTTAAGTGTCACTAGATGGCGTTTTACAGGCGCCTAAATATGTATTCAAATAATGTATATTTATAGCCCTCGTTAGGTTGGTGGGTACTGCACCTAGAAAAGACACCGTAGTAGCGTAGACGGCCAAGTTCGCAAAGAAAAATATGACACTACTATCGGTGGTTACAAGATAATTATGTATTAATTAGATAAAGATTGTAGGACCAGTATGCAGTCTCCTCTATCCCCTTCCCCCTCTCCCCCGGAACTTAAGTGGTTATCGTACGTGCATGCGATGCAAACGAAAGAAACCGCGCTACTCGCTAGTATACCATCTCTACATCAGAATGCCACCTGTTGCCGATAGAACACGATCGCGGCGAGGGGTGAGGTCGTGGGGGGCAGGGACGGCCCACCGCCCGCAGAGATCCTAATGCGAGTTGAACCGAACGGACGTTAATTTTTATTTTTATATTTCTTTTCTCAAAAAACCTATATTTTGTACTGTGTTTTCTTCTATACGTGTAAATAAAAGTATAGTGCATTATTTTGAACCATTTTCATTGGATAAGACCACAACAAACCTTTACAAAGTGGTCCTTCGAAGCCGGATTACATGTACCATACACCAGTGAAGATGGTCAAGACACGCAGTACCACACGACGAGAAATTGAAAGAAAAGAAGAAGAAAAAGAGCTTTCAATTCAGCAGCCTCAGACGTCTGGAAAAGATGAGGAACAAAGGAAACCCGTCGACAAGACTATTATTTTAGAAACGGGTAGTCAAATAAAACCCGAGCGCACCGAACAAAGGAAAGACGCGAGACCGCAAAGTGATTGTTCTCGTAAAACTAGCTGTCGGGGTTCGAAAAAGTCATCATCATCTTCTATTGTGGCACAGAGGAAGAAGCTGGAGCTGGAAGCAGCTGAAGCAAAGGCTCGCATTCAAATGGACTTGATAGAAAAAAAACTACAAGCGGATCTCGCCCAACTAGATGATAAGGAATACAGTCCATCTGAAGATTCGGAACCGTCAGAACAAGACCATATGTCGATTAAAAGTGATGTTGCCAGGTGGGTCGAGCGCAGCCAGCTGGAACTGGAATTACAGCACGCCCCCGAAACTGGAAATAATTCGGGCGCGCTGTTTACGCCGGCAGCAGCAGTCGCCGGCACCGAGGTGCCAGTCCAGCAGTTAGCCAGCGCACTAAAGGAACTAGCCACCGTAACTGCATCTAACAATAACCAAAACGCCAAGCTGCTGAGCCGCATCAGCACGCCGAAGGAACCAATGGAGTGGTTACAATTTAAACAAGCTTTCGAAGAATCAACCAGAGTGTGTAATTTTAGCGATGTTGAAAATATGTGGCGTTTAAGAAAGTGTCTTCGTGGACCCGCCAAAGATTCCGTGAGCGCTCTGCTTATGAGTGGAACATCACCTGAAACTCTGATGTCAACACTGGAGTTACAATTTGGAAATCCGGAATTAATAATATCGCGCATGTTAATGGAAATTAAAAAGTTACACGCCCTGCCACCAGAATACCACAAAGAAATAGTAACGTTTTCCGTTAAGATAAAAAATTACGTCACAGCTGTTCGTGCCTTGGGTCGCGGAGAGTACCTACAAGAAATGAGCTTAGTCGCCATTATCTTATCTAAGCTACCTACGGTGTTGCTACCTAAATGGAACGACTACAGTTACATACTAATAAAAGAGGGAACTAAACCTAAACTGGACATCCTCTCCGAATTTCTCCACGAGGAAGCTATGAAAGTGTCGACATGCAGTGCTTCTCTTATGCAAGTTCGATCGGACTTTAAACGTAAAAACTATAACGAAAATAGTGACTATAAACCTCAACATATTTTAGTGCAAAGTGGGCATACGAACACTAGTGATAAATGCCGTTTTTGTCGCATAGGAAAACATAATATACCAGACTGCAAAAAGTTTAAAAAGTCACTACGCAAGGACCGTTGGCAATATGTGAAGCGATTCGGTTTATGTTTTAAGTGTTTATTATCGCACCATGATAGACAATCGTGCACGGCCGCCGCTTGCGACGTGGAGGGGTGCGCGCAGGTTCATCACCGGCTCCTGCATTACGTACCGGGTCAAAGTTCGCGTTCGACTACATGTGACATCGTAGAAGTGTCGGACACTGGTGCTCAAACTGAAACTGTGACTCATATAAACAATAACCAGTGCGAAGTGCTATTAAAAGTCGTTCCGATATACATTCATGGACCTAACGGTAAAATAAAAACGACCTGTATGCTTGATGACGGGAGCAGCGTTTCTTTGATAAGCAAGGAACTCGCGGAGCGCTCGGGGCTGCGCGGGCGCCGGCAAAGTTTAAGTGTGCGCGGCGCTTGGGCTAATTCGGAGCTAAAGTGCGAAACACAACTGATCGAGTGCTCGATATCTAATTATAACGGAACAAAGTTCAACTTAACCGCGCGTAGTGCAAATAATCTGGACTTACCTGTACAAAACATTGGACTTGTTAAGTGCGGGAACTATAAGTACTTAGACCGTATAAAAAACTATTTGTGTGCTGAAAATCAGAAACCTGAAATTCTGATTGGACAAGATTACTACAACTTGCACGTGCCACTGGAGATTGTGGAGGGCGGCGAACACGAGCCCTATGCCAGTCGTTCTCCCCTGGGCTGGTCTGTACACGGTCCGTGCAAGCGTCCACCTGTAATGAAACAAAAGGAAATACATACCTCATTACATCTTAGTCATAACAACGAGCAAGATATCGTAGCGGAAAATAATCAAATCCTACGTGAAATCCAAGAAGATATGCGTCGATCTTTTTCCATCGATTCAATGGGCGTATCTGCTAAACCTCGGCAGAACTCGGAGGACGTGGAGGAGCACCTGGAACAAACCTCTGAACTTATCGATGGCCAATGGCAAGTCGGCTTACCTTGGAAGGATCCTCACTGTGCTACGGTTGACTCGTATCCAAATGCGTTGTCAAGACTGAAAGGAGTTGAGCTGAAAATGAAAAGGAGTGAAGAGTATGCACGAAGGTATAAGGAACGCATACAACATTTGCTGGAAAATAACTACGCTGAAAAACTGAAAGATCCAGTCGCATCTTCTAGAACTTGGTACTTACCTACACATGGCGTGGATAATCCAAACAAGAAGTCTCTCCGATTGGTTTTTGATGGCTCGGCTAAAACAAAGGGGCTTAGTCTAAATAGTTACCTGTATAAAGGCCCCGACCTACTGGTACCTTTACTAGGAATCATGTGGCGATTCCGTGAAAATAAGGTCGCGATCTCTGGCGATATTAAAGACATGTTCCTCAGAGTTAAAATAAAACCCGAAGATCAACATGCCCTACGCTTTCTATACAGAGATAACCCTGAAGATCCTATAGATACCTACCTGATGACGTCACTCATATTTGGAGCCAACTGTGCGCCGTTCATGGCCCAATTTATCAAAAATAAAAATGTACGGCGCTTCGAACCTACATATCCAGAGGCGGCTAATGCTATATACACACAACACTATGTAGATGACTACCTCGATAGCTTACCTGATGATAAAACTGCGACGAAGCTAATCCGTGACGTCACCTATATACATGCACAGGGCAACTTCCATATACGCAATTGGAATAGCAACAGCCAAAGCGTAATAAGTAACATTCCAAAAGAGACTCTCGGTACCAGCGCAGTAAGGTTCAAAGTTGGACAACAGTACGAGGGCGAGCGAACACTTGGGTTGTTGTGGAACCCCAATGAAGATACGCTTGGGTTCGACGTCTCGCTGAAAAAGTTATCCGAGAACATAGTAAATGGAAAAGAAAGGCCAACGAAAAGAGACATTCTGCGAGTAGTTATGTCAATTTTTGACGTGTATGGATTTTTATCGCCTTTCACAATAAATGGAAGATTAATCGTTCAATTAACATGGCATCTCGGCGTTACTTGGGATCAACCTGTACCTGACGTCGTCTACGAAAAGTGGCTAAAATGGATTAAACAATTAGAATTGATGCGCGAAATACTTCTACCTAGGTATTACTATAATGCTGCTGCAAGCGCGAGCGAGACGTATACAGATACTGCAAGTGTGAGCGAGATGGATACAGTCGCTGCATGTACGAGCGAGATAATCACAGATACTTCGAGTGCGAGCGGGACGGGGCGAAATGCTGTTATCAATGCAGCGGCGGGCGACGATGCGCCTGCACAAAAACAAGTTTTAATAACTATGAATGATTATAAGAATTTAGAGCTGCATTTATTTTCCGATTCGTCAATGAAAGTTATGTGCGCGGTGGCATATTGGCGTTGGCAAGAAAACAACACGTTCCGCACGGCGTTTATAGCTAGTAAATGTCGCATTGCAAGTTTGAAGACATCGACAGTGCCTCGTCTCGAATTGAATTCGGCAGTTATGGCAGCTCGATTGGCTGAAACAATAATAAAGGAACACAGAATAAAACCCACGCGTCGTATTTTGTGGTGCGACGCTTCAGTCGTGCTGTATTGGGTAAGAAATAACGCTCGGACATACAAACCTTATATCGCGAACAGACTTGGCGAAATAGATGATAAACGAGTGGAGATATGTACCTACGCACCTAAATGTCGCCGATATACCTACCAGAGAATCATACGACCGGTGTGTGTTGCCTAACTGAGTGGATCCAGGGACCGGCATTTTTACAACAAAGTGAAAATGAGTGGCCGCCAGACATTTTGAACGTTGAAGTAAACAATCAAGATTTAGAATGCGTTATAATGACATTAACGCAGTGCAATAAGGAAAACATACCTATACCTGAGCCGACAAGGTTTTCATCGTGGCTACGATTACTCAGGGCTACTTTTATAATGCTAAAGTTTATAAACAGATGTAGACTTATAAATGAAGAGGATGGCGCTGTGATGGAGAAAGCTGAAAGGTTACTTATAAAATATTCTCAAATGCAGACGTTCTCTGAAGAAATCCTGAAATTAAAAAATGGATTATACTTACCTAAAACAAGTAAATTACTTACCTTATCGCCGTATCTCGACGAACACGAAGTCCTGCGCCTCGGCGGCCGCATCGACGCTGCTGCTGAAGTTGGACCTGAAACAAAACGACCTTCGATCCTGGACGGCCAACACTATGTGGTACGGCTGCTAGTGAAGCATCATCACGTTCTGGCAGCACACGGGAACCAGGAAACTGTCGTTAACAATCTGAAACAAAGGCATTGGATATTAAAATTACGGCCGACAGTTAAAAACGTTACAAAAAAATGCATGTTATGTAGAATAAGGAAATGTAAACAAGAAATCCCAAGAATGGGAGACTTACCGCCTGCCCGCGTTGCGCACCATCAGCGCGCCTTTACATACACAGGCGTTGATTTATTTGGTCCTCTAGAAGTAACTGTGGGAAGAGGAAGACAGAAGAGATACGGAGTTTTGTTTACATGTTTAACTGTAAGGGCAGTGCACATAGAAGTTGTGAACTCACTTACCACAGACTCATTCATAATGGCCCTTAGACGAATGGCGGCACGACGTGGCTGGCCGCAGTACCTTTACTCCGATAATGGTACAAATCTAAGAGGAACTGATGCAGAGATTAGAAAGTCGATCCAGGAGCTGGACCAGGAGTATCTCAAGCGTGAGTCATTAAACTATGGAACAAAATGGATATTTATTCCACCTGGAAGTCCACATTGGGGTGGAGCATGGGAAAGGTCGATCAGAACTGTTAAAGAATGTTTGAAGGTCGTGCTGAAAGAGCGGGCCCCTCGAGAGGAGACTCTGTGCACACTTCTGGCAGAGGTCGAGAATATGGCGAACAGTAGGCCGCTAACGCACGTCTCCGTAGAACCTGGAAGCCTAGAAACTTTAACGCCTAACCATTTTCTTCTTGGCTCATCGTCAGTCCTACCCCACCTCGGCGCTTATAATGACTCCGAATATTTTTTTAAAAAGCAGTGGAGAATCGCCCAACGATTGGCTGACTTATACTGGAGAAGGTGGGTGAAAGAAATCCTCCCTGATCTGCTACCACGTAAAAAATGGACACAAGAAGTGAGGCCCTTACAAGTGGGAGACCTCGTCCTGATTGTAGACCCAAACGGACCTCGCTGCGCCTGGCCTAAAGGTTTGGTCGAACAGCTACTGCCAGGCAAAGATGGTCGAATAAGAGCCGTTAAGGTTAAAACCAAGAGTGGTGTGCTTACCCGATCAGCCGCACGCGTAGCCCGCATACCAGTTGATGGTGAGTGCTGCTAAGCAGCACTAGGGTGGAGGATGTTGCCGATAGAACACGATCGCGGCGAGGGGTGAGGTCGCGGGGGGCAGGGACGGCCCACCGCCCGCAGAGATCCTAATGCGAGTTGAACCGAACGGACGTTAATTGTTATTTTTATATTTCTTTTCTCAAAAAACCTATATTTTGTACTGTGTTTTCTTCTATACGTGTAAATAAAAGTATAGTGCATTATTTTGAACCATTTTCATTGGATAAGACCACAACAAACCTTTACACACCTTTATACAAGTAATTCATAATAGCTACCTACTTGGAAATTTGACCTTCCCACTTTTGTGTATTTTTTTTATATACAACGACGGTGGCAAACAAGCATACGGCCCGCCTGATGGTAAGCAGCTACCGTAGCCTACGGACGCTTGCAACTCCAGAGGTGTCACATGCGCGTTGCCGATCCTTTAGAAAAAGGAGGACTCACTGTGTTGACGGCTAAAGGAACAAGAGGGTGCCTCTTTTTAAATATCATTTTAAATGTCACACAGCCTGAAAGTAAATCAAGACTTGGCCATTTTTTACCTGCGTACTGACTAGCAATAAAGACAAATGTGAATCCGGTTATATTTACACATTCACTGGCCTACGTAGCCATGGTGATTTAATAAACCAGTATAAGAGCGCTCCTCGACTACGCATAAAACTATAGTTCAAGTTACAATGGCTACTAGAAAACTTGACTCGGCTGTGCTCACACATGTGATCACAATAACTGGAGCGCAGAATGGGACTCGGGACTTCGGGAGAGTCGATAGGCCCGCTTATAGGTGTCATACTTACTTTACGGTGTCATGCTACACACGACGGCAAGTAATCTACAGTAGTCAATTACCAATTACTCTTATGATTTTAGAGTAAGTACCTAACTAACTTCAGGGCTAGAACCGTGAACCACTTCAAAGATAATAGATAAAAAGATGAAATATTCTACGTTCGTCGAATTGTCTATCTTTCGAATATGCAATGCAAGAGCGATAGAGACGGATTTGCGGTAGGCCCGCAGGCGTCAGGCGATAAGCTTGTATTTGACAAGTGTTTGATTTTAATTACGTTTTCAGTACTAGTTAATTATATTTTGGCATCGTGTTATAAATTCTCAGTTAATTTTATCAGATTATATTTAAATTTATGTATTTCGTTGTCTAGATAGGAACATATCTATTTGTAACGACAACAATCATTGACAGTATAAAAGCACTATACTTATACTTCATTTTATTTCAGATTAGAAAAAAGTTGACAGAACGACGATGTACAGGGTTCTTTATCAGGCAAGATACATATCACAACTGTCAAAGTGCCTACGCCGTCATTAAACATACTTAAATAGATTTGTATTTATAGGAAAGCCATGCCTACGTATTTGTAAATGTTATATTGAGTATTTAACAACATTTTGATAGTAGTTATTTGCTCGAAATATTTTATTTTTAACATTTTTAATGTTCTTGTAAATGTTGCACAATAAAAAACCTATAGAAGAAGAGGTTCGAGACGGATGGTTAGATTTTTAAATATTTTCTCACGTCATCTGTCATTCGTATCAGCCTTATCTGGATAGTTTTTAATATTTAAAGCTTATTGTGATTCTTATTTAAATAAAGATACTTGCTTGTTCTATTATTGTGCGATTGGTTGGAGAGTTATGGAGCAAGCAGAGGCAGGCCCGAGAGGCATACAACAACAAAAGCCACCTCGTAGTCCAACAAATCTTTTACCATCACCTAAGACAATTGTTTTATTATTTAGTATTGTATAATAAAACGATTAAATATCGTCTAGAAGAAATTTTATTTACGAACTTTTATTAATAAGTGCATATTATGATTGTAAATGAAATAATTTTCGTGAATACTGATAAAAAACTGGACGTTAAGTTTCCGTTTTAGAACGTACATGCGTCACTGTCAGTTATTAAATTTTCACGTATCTCTAACGTGATAATCAAAACGAAATTGTATTTTTATTGTTGTGTTGGATTATTTAATCTGCAAATTGTTATTATTTATTCACAAATGTCAACTCTTAATCATGTTAACTAATCGTTTGTTGGTGTGCTTGCAGTGTGTTTAAATTGAACATTTAGAACAGGTTGGCAACTACTGTTTCTATGTTTACTCAATTTCTAATCTAAAAAAAAAACGAAGTATAAGTATTTGTGCGTTTTTAAATATCCGATACTATAATAAAACGATTGATTCTGATTCTTGATTCGATACCTGTAAAATTGTACCTACCGCAATTGTACTGCTTAATGTTCTATTCTTGACATTCTTGTTTTATATTTTTGAAATGTTGAATTATACTCATAAATCATAATGCATTCTGGTATTCGATGAGCATAATATAAATCAATGAGAAAAAATAACCTAGGCTACCTAAAACAGTACTTAGCCTACCTAGTACAGTCAAGTGTAAAAATATGGGTGTACTCATCTTACTCAAAAATATGTCGCATAGTATCTTATTCCGTTGTAATAAGTGCGTAGTACCATATTTATGAGACGATTATTTCCATAAGTATTTTTGCACTTGACTGTACCTACACACCTAGTTATACCAGTCTTGACAAAAATATGCAGTGCGCGAAGCGATCAAAACGAAAATTGCATGCAAGACAGAGTAAGTAGTGTTGGCAATTACTGCGAGAAAGAAAGATATGCCACTATTTTCTAGGCACCGTGCCGTGGCGGCCTTGTGGCGTGTTGTTTGTGGCCATTAAATTTTAGACACCTGGTTGAACCGTGTGGCGGTTCACATGGGGATCGTCTATTGATGGACGCTAACAGACTTGATACGCAATGTTTTATTTTAAAAACGAGTTCAATGTAAAATATTTCAGTCGAACTATTACGTTCATGCTTATTTTAATTGTCTAAAAAGCAGATTATTTCGATTTCGATCCGAATGTATGTATTATTGATAGAATTTGATAATATTCGCTATTGACTTATTGTAAATGTCTAAACGCGTGAGTCAATTTTTATAAGGGTAAGCGTAGGGTTGCAAAAATAGTAGATTGTTTGACAAGGGTCTAAAGTAAGCCATATTACCACGAGGTGGTTATTTTCCCGAACGAAGTGAGGGAAAATTGTTCGAGTGGTAATATGGCTTTTAGACCAGAGTAATGCATACTATTTTTCACTTCGATTGCGAGAAAATAAGATAAAAATACTTATTATTTACGCACAAGAACTAAACTAAGGTTAAATTATGGTTTAACTTGACGGTCTTTTAATTTTTTTAACTTCTTTGACATAGATACAAAATATAAGCACCTCGAATAAATGCCACAGACGACGGTATAATTAGCTCTTTAAAGTAGCTATTAGACATTGCAATTTGTAGGGTCCAACCTGTCGGGTTGGTAGGTGTAATGGTACTTAGGGAGTAGGAGTCCCGATCTAGGGCGATCAGCAGTGCCCCGATACCCGCAGCTGTTTATGGAGGTCGTTAGAGTTATTTTACCTTTTTTATTTATAATGTTAGCCATTTTCTACACATTCCGTCTGGTTTTTATTCAATATAAAAGTTAAATTGTGTAGATTCGCTGGTAATTAATATATTTATCTAGT
The DNA here is from genome assembly GCA_947086415.1 of Pammene aurita. Classification (NCBI taxonomy): domain Eukaryota; kingdom Metazoa; phylum Arthropoda; class Insecta; order Lepidoptera; family Tortricidae; genus Pammene; species Pammene aurita. The sequence goes on from OX352307.1 coordinate 8,724,940, forward strand.
TTTGTATTTAAATCATAGAAGGGTTGGGCAGATGAATTTAGATTCAGGCAGCTCGAGCGGTCATTTAAATATCTATAATAAAAAAAGTTTCAGATTTTATTTAATGTGTACTGTTATGAGTACTATCACCGTGCTTCACCAAATACTTTTTTTTGATGTTTTGAAGGCATCTCTGTAAACGTTGAGCTAGGGTCGGTAGGAACGATTTGTTGGTGAGGTAGGGTCGGTAGGGGCGATTTGTAGGGAAAGTGTAATAACGTGCTTTGGGGCCGACAGGAGTTGGACACAACCGATTGGGCCCTACAAATTGCCATGTCTAATAGCCGTTTAAACACGCTTTAAAGCGCTTCCAAAAAATTACAATCCTTTTTAATGATTGTGAAGTAGGAACTAAAAAACACCTCACGTTTTTGAAATAAATTGCGTTTCCTCATTGGTCGATTTTAACATTGCTGTATTCTGATTGGTTGATATTAAATACAATGTTTTTTTAAGGACTTTAATTATTTACACAGTATACGCACCAAAAAAGTATCTAGCGTTTCGATTAACTTCGATATGTGTGTTGTGATTGGTGGATTTAATATGGTGAAGTGTTCCGATTGGTCAATTTAAAATGTTTTGTAAATCATAAATATGTCTACATACTAGCCCTAGAGGCTAAATGTACTACTTTAGTCCGCCTTGGTAAGCATAATACGACACACTTTTTGAGCATGAGAAGTGAAAAACGGTTTTTTTTGTCTTGAAAAAAAAAACCTGAAAAAAAAAACCGTGAAAAAGAACAGTTTTTTTTCTGGAATATGTTTTTTTTCAAAAGTACGAAATCTCAAATTTTGCAAGGCAGTTAATACTCTTATACGGTTGTTTTAGACTTTATGTTAACTATTAAACTAATTTACTTTAACAACTTTAATTTCTGGTTTTATTAAACTTATATTAATGAAATATGTAGTGGTACTATGTACTATGCTGCTGATAGTTCTAGTGAATAAGTTCAAAGTTTTTTTTGCATTTACTGAGAATAGTTTAGTTACATAACAGACATACCTACTTTAATGTACTTAGTTTTAAGTTACTTATATGAATAAATCACGAAAAACCGTGTTTGTCGTAATATTTGTTCATCTGAAAAAAAACTTTATTTAGAATAAAAACAATGGTGCCAGGTTTTTTTCATGTTTTTTTTCATAAATTTGAAAAAAAAAATTTGTTTTTTTTCTATTTGTAACCCTAGGTAAGCGTGTGCCAATGACGTACGTACATAATTAAGTATGTAGGATGGTATATGTATATGTTTGTATGCTTGTTTGTCTATATATCTTGGAAACTAGAAATGAATGTTTTTTAGAAAGTTTCAATACTTTACCTTAATATACACTACAATGCTTCGCTTATAGAATTATTAGCAGGTAACTAAAAATAACTCAATATCATCAATTTTAAAGTTCTGTTTTTTTTTATACCACGACGGCAAACAAGCATACGGCCCGCCTGATTGTAAGCAGTTACCGTAGCCTATGGACGCCTGCAACCCCAGAGGATTCACATGCGCTTTGCCTACCCTGAAACCTGATGCAAAGTTTGTCTACCGCCGTTCAATGTGGCAACGCGGCGAGCGTGATGGTCACCTTTGTGTCTGGGGGTCGTGGGGTGGGTTCCTGGAGTAGGTCTTTAACTAACGTTTAGTTGTATTTAATAGAACCTTTTTATATTTATTTGTGTAGGCTTACTTTGGTGTTTAGATTTGATTTAGTTGAATTTATTTGTTTTAAAATTGGTACTGTATTTAATTTAATGTTAAAAGAAATAATTAATTAACCATTAACTAAAAAAAAATTAAAGTCAGAAAAATAATAGTAGTACCTAGGTAAATTTAATTATTGATGCTACTTCTGACATCGACATAAAAATGGTATCAAGTTAAATATAATTGTTTGTATAATGTAATAAAGCCTGGCAAGATTCTATTTGGCCAAATATTAGAGAGAAGATATTAGAGCTTGCTGACCGTATTTACGCACGCGTTAGTGTGCGCATGTCGCCATCTTAAGGACACACACATTTAAAAATGATACTAAATGTTTTCGCTTTGAGGGCGGCACATTTAACCTTTTGTATCGATGTTAATTGGATATCTAATGATTGCTAAATTATTTTTTATGTATATTCTGACTTCGTGATTCATTATTTTTACTTTTAGATACGTATTTTATTGGTTCTTGTGCAGCGCCATCTATCGCGGCTTAGTCATTTGCCATAGCTTAGTGTTTTGTGTTTGGCTGGTTTGGTGGCGCTGTTACTCGTAATTGTTATTTTTAGTTGTTTTTAGCAATCCGTTTATTTTTTAAATAAAGCACCTAATTTGTATTAAAGACAATGTTTGTATTCAAAGAATAATATTTAGAAATGATTATTGTACATTTACTGCTAAAATTGAAGAATAAATTTTGCAATACTCTCGATCGATACACGTAGCGCCATCTATTGATATTTTGTGAACATTAATTATATAATGTTCCAAATGGGAGGGCATGTTATTGCGAACATCGTGAAACAAAAATTTGATTCTATTAACCTTTCTATAATTTGATTTGAAAATGCTTATATATTTTTAAGTACTTAGGTAAATAAAACATAATATAGGTACCTATTGTAAACCAGAATCTGAGAAAGCGTGGTGTGCTCGCATCAAGTTTTGCTCCATGCTTACGAAAGTTGTCCTTTCATATAAGCATCTTATTATTCACATCAAACGCGAGAGAACATTCTTTTTGCAACAAAACCTAACTAGCTTAATTTTTGCTTTGCATGAAATAAAACAATAAAAAACGGATTTTATCGCGTGTACTGAGCTTAAATTACATCCCGACGTTTCGAACGGGTAAGTAATAGAACGTATACGAATTTATGCTATATTGATAGTAACATATAAATTCAATTTATATAATTTCAATTTGTATAACGTGCATGAAGTATAATGTACAAATTGAATAATAACAAAATATATAATTGACTAATGTATTGAACTTCATAAATAATATCGTTTACGATAATGATAATGTAGTATAATGTTGAAATAATCTAATGTTCAAAACAGATATCATACATAAATTATAAACGCCTACCACTTTTAATTGTTTTCTTTTTCTACCTAACCACACAGTTCTAACCTAACCTAACCTACTTTCTGGGTAGTATTTTTTTGTGGGGGATCACAGTTCCAACCTAACCTAACCCACTTTCCTGGTAGCAGTTTTCTTTTTGTGGGGGTCGCAGTTCTAACCTAAACTAACCTACTTTCCTGGTAGCAGTTTTCTCTTTGTGGGGTCGCAGTTCTAACCTAACCTAACCTACTTTCCTGGTAGCAGTTTTCTTTTTGTGGGGGTCACAGTTCTAACCTAACCTAACCCACTTTCCTGGTAGCAGTTTTCTTTTTGTGGGGGGTCGCAGTTCTAAGCTAACCTAACCTACTTTCCTGGTAGCAGTTTTCTTTTTGTGGGGGTCGCAGTTCTAATCTAACCTAACCTACTGTCCTGGTAGCAGTTTCCTTTTTGTGGGGGTCACATTTCTAACCTAACCTAACCCACTTTTCTGGTTGCAGTTTTCTTTTTGTGGGGGTCGCAGTTCTAACCTAACCTAACCTACTGTCCTGGTAGCAGTTTTATTTTTGTGGGGGTCACAGTTCTAACCTAACCTAACCCACTTTTCTGGTAGCAGTTTTCTTTTTGTGGGGGTCGCAGTTCTAACCTAACCTAACCTAGATTGTTATTTCAGAAGTTAGTCGATATTTTAACTATTATACGTAACTATTATTATGCAAAACGGAATTCGTCTATATGTACGTTAGACTAAACAACGGTATGTATAATGTACGTTATATTATTTTTGAATTATACTAATTGAAAATAGACATTTAATACATTATACCTAACGTTAGTATACTTTTTGAACGTTTGTAAACTGAAATTATACCAAAAGTGCGTATTGATTATGTTACGCACCCGTTTCGAACACTTTACAGCGTTCGTGGTCAACGGGTCGACTGAGGAAAAATATACAATTACCTCCGTTCAAAAACTATCACAATATGCAAACCTACCCACATATTAAATATTAAACAAATTTAATGTTTGCACATGCCAGAGGGGCCTTTATAAAAAACAAATGCTAATAATGTCAAATACCTAATTTACAACGTCAAATAATTTTAAGTTACAATAATATAAAGAACAATAATATAATACGGTCAAATAAATAATTTCAAATAATTTACAAATTAAATTAGTATTAAATTATTATTAGTGTCCACACTAAGCCAGACTAAGCGGAGCATCTCTACTCGAGTAAAGGAACATATAGCCGATGTAAAGCACCGTCGACCAAGGTCAGCAGTCTGTGAGCATGTCATGGATAGGCCCAAGCACTCACTTAAATTTGACAAACCGCAAATCCTCGTCAAGGAGAAACGATACATTCCCCGGATGTTGCGAGAGGCGACCGAGATTAAAAAATATCCAAATTTCAACAGAGAGGATGGTTTTTCGGTACCACCAGCTTGGGATCCAGTTATTAATTTGGTTAAGGAGCAAACTAGACATAGGACTGTGAGACCATAATGGTGGACAGTGTGGACACTAATAATAATTTAATACTAATTTAATTTGTAAATTATTTGAAATTATTTATTTGACCGTATTCAAATTCAAATTCGTTGTAAATTAGGTATTTGACATTATTAGCATTTGTTTTTTATAAAGGCCCCTCTGTCATGTGCAAACATTAAATTTGTTTAATATTTAATATGTGGGTAGGTTTGCATATTGTGATAGTTTTTGAACGGAGGTAATTGTATATTTTTCCTCAGTCGACCCGTTGACCACGAACGCTGTAAAGTGTTCAAAACATCGGGATGTAATTTAAGCTCAGTACACGCGATAAAATCCGTTTTTAATTGTTTTATTTCATGAATAACTATCGCGGCAACCGAAGACAATATTTTGCTTTGCACTTTGGTAAATACCACCAATATGGGGAAGTCCGGTGAAAAGTCATCATAGATGGCGCTGCGTACGGTGGTCCTTTTTTATATGGAATTTGACAGCTGGTTAAATGAATTCTAGATGGCGCTGCGTACGATGGTCCGTTTATTGTATGAGATTTGACATATACCATAGACAAACAAATTGACAGTTGCCTTCCCCATTATGAGGAGTATCTGTTTCGGTAGAATTTTTTTACAGAGCGTGATTTTATTGGCACATGATTAGAATGGAAGATCAATATGATTTGTTGGATTTTACGCTCATTATGCCCCCCTTTACATACCAAATAGCATATACAAGATATGTCTATACTCCGCTTAGCGCGTTATTTCTTGGAAACCTAAGCTGCTAAAAAGAAGGCTCGCGGAAGGGGAACCCGCAATGCTAGACAGGGAACGCGCGATTGTTCCGTGGGGCGTACGAGAGAGTCAGACAATAATGGTTGCCATGGAGACGTACTAACTTTACTGTCACTTCCAATAACTAGTGTCTCAGTGTAGAGTGAAATTTCCTCAAGCTTGTCAGCGGGGGTCGCCCAGCTATGCGGGGTCTTGGGTTAATTAGTCTATGCCAAAAAGGGCATTGCAGGTACTAAATTAAGTTGTTTCTGTAAAGAGAGATCCAATCGTTCGATCTCCACAAAATATATAACAGTTAAATAAACACAACACTGCCCATTATCAATGATTGAATCTACAAAGTGCGTATTCAGCGGACAAATATGCGTGTTCATCCTTAATCTAAATAATGAATCAATCCAATGTACTCGTCAGTTAATGAAGGGACACAAAGACGTCGTTGTTCAGATTGATTAGTTGTAGAAAGAAAGTAGGTAATTAATAACATGGCGAGATAAAGGAGATCCCTTTGTGTCTTTCAATGATTAACACAATCATTTTTTGTTTGTTTTCCAATCAATTTCCTTTGTCCTTGTAGTTTTGACTGGAACATTGATTAAGCGGTTTTACTCACATGCGTTCTTTTAAATAGTAGTTGCGCCAAAAAAAGTAGGTTTACGATCGAGATGTTTACGTGATAACGTCTAACCGCTCGTGAGGATTCCGCGTGACAAGTTTCACGGAATGACTGGCAGCGCTCGAGATGAGACGGGAGATCGGTCCGTCTCTCTCTCGTTATACCTGCGATCGCGCTCGTGAGGTTTTGGTGTGACACAAGTTTCTGAACATGTCACCCGACTAAAACGATTTTAAAGACGTTATCACGTCAAAAAATGGTGGACAATCTTACATAGATCAAACTAGACCCTAAATAAGCAAAATTGGTGCTAGGCGATTATGTGCATTCTTGGGTAGATAAGTACAGATTTATATATAGTAAGATAGGATTTAAGATGTCCGAATGTTGCAGTTCAGTGTTTCATAGTTTGAACATCTTAAACATCTAACTGCACACTGAGTGTCCATAACTCGGGAACAAAATATTCGTGATAAACACACAGCCCTTACTGGTATTCGAACACGGGACCTCCAGCTTGGTAGGCAGGTACACTAGCAGGTAAGCTACAATAGCCCTTATTTTATTTTAAATTATACAGTACCCGTATGAAGTAAATTTTAAGTTTAAAGTGCTCTCTCTAAATAGTATAGTTATCTTCTTAAATATGACTTGTCTAAGTGTCACTATTGCGGTTCTTCAGTATTAAAAATCAAATATTAACCTGCCGAATTAATTGTTCATAAACCAAAAGGATCTACTGTAGATATGACTACTTAAAACTAACTGTAGTGAATTCAAATCAAATGATTTTTTCCCACGTTTTAAAATTAATATTACATATGCCCATTCATCGCTTCATTTTCAAATAAATGTTGAAAGTTATAGGTATACTTACTTAGTTCAAGTGATGTCGTTAACTTACATTGAAGTACATGACAAGCCAATTACGCATTTAGACATTTTGTTGAAAGAATACGAAGTTGAGAAGATGTAAAAGATTTTTTTTTCAACTGTGAGCGCTTGGCACAAAAATATACCCCATTTTTATCAATCGTTAACTTGTGTATTTAAATTATATGCAAAATTAAAAGTAAAGATCAGTTTAAAAAAATTTTTTATACATAACCCCAAATCCAAAATGTAATTTACGGCAGATCACAGAATGTTGCGTAATCTTAGTAGGAATTATAGGAAAGAAGAAAATTGTTGTTTTTCTGTTTGTAACTATTATTAGCACAACCTTTTACTATTTTATAATACTGGGTGCAATAAACGACAACGTAAAGAGCGCGACGAATCTCTAATTATTTTAACGGAAAGTTACTGGTTATGATTATGACTAGATACGTAATATTTGACAGAACTACAATTATAGTTGTTAAAGCACAAACTGCTATTATCTCCGTTAAGGTAATTAGGGGACTGGCTGACTTTAGGCCGAGTCATCACTTTCCATCAGATCAGATGAGACTAGAATCAATTGCAGTCCCAGTTTGCTATATTTTATAACCCCGGGAATAAGAAATACGGGCAGGTGCTACATCTGCACCTAAGCCAATAAGGTATCCAAAATGACTTTAATACGCTCATATTTATTTAACAACATTGTCGTAGCACGACCATTTTGAATTCTTCGATTGACCACTTCTGCTGTTAACTATTAGCACCGTTCCCGTAGCACCAATCCCGCAGCTACTCTACTACACTTCTCTATCATTCCAAGGATGATTAAGACATGGATTGACAATGCCTATACAAAATTGCATTCCCTTATTTCAGGCACTAGCGTCATCCATCGGTCACCACAAACACTAAATTCCTACTTAACCTTTCTGTTAAGCCCATTGGCTGGTAGAGAATGCCTTTTGTACAAGTCCGCCATTTGTACAATCTTATTTTGTGCAATTAAGATTAAATAAATAAATTCTAGTTTCTAATATTTTGTTCGGCGATTAACGCTGACAGAATAACTCTACTCCAGACTCAATAGATGGCGCTGTGCCACTTAGTACCGAAAATAGACGTATAGCCTGAAGGTTCGAGGAACGCGATTTTGTATAGGCATTGTCCATCCATGTCTTAATCATCCTTGATCATTCCAAGATTCAAAAGAATCAAAATAAATTGTATTTTATTCTCTTACTTCCCGTGCCGTAGTGTACAGTCGACTAAAAAGAGATGTATCCACTTTTTCACCTTATTGCGTTGTAATCGGGTCCAATAGTGGATACATCTTTTTGTAGTCGACAGTCGACTGTACATGTACCTACATTGCGGGTCAGAGGCCGCAACAGTGTCCCACGTACTTAAGTACCTTTCCTTTGCGGCTTAACGTAGTTTGTATGTCGCTATAAACTTATATCTTTATTACTATCTGGACCGAGTTTCACTAGGGACCAAGCAAGCATGCTTGTAGGGCACGTGATATTTACGTGCCTATAGTTATAGTAATACAGCATTGCTGAGGTACAGTCAACAGTTGAAGCTTAGCGGGAGTTAGTGTTTTAAATAACGTTAAGTTTGTGCCAATATCAAACACTTTACTATCTTACCTACTCCTGTTGTTGACTGTACTATTGATAAAGTCCAGGTTTAATAAACCATTTAAGTATATAAGTATATCGGAGATTCGTTTAAGATTTTGGAGAGTCGGCAAATTCTTGTTTATTCTACACCTAAGCTAATTGCTCACACTAACTGTGCTTTAGGTAACTAATAATAACGCCATACTCCATCTATAATTGTCAAAAAACAAAGGATTTTTAAAAACCGAATGAATTAATTAATTAATTAATTATAATATTCATAATTTTCTTATAAAAATTATAATAAATATTGTCTTTAGCATATATTACTAATATACAAAATATATTGTAAGCCAATACTCACCTTTTCACGGGAGAGGATATTATTTTTTTATACTCGACTAGTGTTTACCTTTAGGTATGCATTTTTCAACCTCTGTTTTTTATGTTCTGAAGTGTGTGCTTTATTGAATAAATTTATATCTATCTATTTGTTTATTTTAGAATAATACATATTTACATAGCTTAAAAACACGCATTTGTGTCATTATTTTGATAAAGGTACCATTCGAACCCTAATACAATATGGAATATGTCAACTACCGCCAACTACCGCTTATAACCCTGTAAAGATACGGTTGCGTCATACATTAATTTATAATTAGTAGATTTTTTAAAATTTCATTCTTATAGGATATTTATAGATGATATATGCATAAATCCTACAAACTTTTCACTCGGAAGTAGTTCATAAGGTAAAAAAAAAACATATGAATAATATATTTTTATTTACAATCATATCTATTATTTTTATTTGTAAACATGACGATATTTAAGTCTTCTTTCTGTTGAAAGCGAAAAACAAGAAACCGTGTCCATCTAAAAACCACATAAATCACATAATTTACAAAATGTACGCCGGCGATATATGTAATATCCTAATTCGTTTGAAACAAATAGTAATAAGTGGTAGTTTGTTTTTACACATTTTAAAAGGCTTAGAAACGATATATTCATTAAAATCCTACGAGAAAAACGCTTGTAATATGTGTGTACATATTTGTGGCGGTTAACGAATAACGATATTTTGTAGGATTTCATTGCGTAAATAATACTAGTATTGTAATATCCTTTACACTAAAATATTGGCTTATATATTAATGATTTTCAATTCGCCACACTCCGTCACATACGTCCATCAATTTACTGTACCATTTGTCAACGTTTTATTTTTGAAGACCTAGAATTGACCTTTAGATTATATTTGAAAGTAATAAATTATTGGATTTATTGGTTACTTTCAAAAGCATATTTTAGAAAGGATTCTTAATACCATTGATATTAAGGTTAGACTTGTTGTCCTAGTCAACTGCGCCATCGCACTTTAGGCAACACATCACGTACCTACTATTTACTGCCAATAGTACGGTAAATGTCAAGGTAAAGCCTTGCGCTTGCGCGTGACAATCGAACAGCGCAATGCATTCAACTTACTCTTGATGTTATATAAGTAGTGTTGTAGTATATTCTTTTATTTTCTTTTGCATTCCGTAGGTACCTGAAGATTTTTTTAGTTTATGCTACGTTAGTAAACAAGTATACAGTCCGATTAATGGTTAGCAGTCAGCGTAGCCTATGGACGCCTGCAACCACATTACCATATATTACACGACACGTATTACACGCGCGTAGGGTATAGGTATAGGTTTATAAGGGTTGATACCCTGATAAACCTATACCTACACTCCTTTTTTGAAGAACTCCATTCATACTCGAGAAAGCCGGAAATTTTATATTACCTGTATATTTGACTGTCCGTCAACGGAATGAATCTTTTGAATCTTGATAGAACTATCGATACAGTTGAAGTGATCACAGTATCTGTATTTTGTTCTATAGCCGCTCTTACAACGAAGTACTTACACATATTTTCGTACGCATACTCGTACTTGGGTAACTCACTAACAAGGCTACTACCCACGAGGTGAGAAACCAAACCATGTAGCGTATACATATATACATACACGCGCAATAGACGTACATGTCGAATTTATAATGGAAATAAACAAGAGAAACATGTGTGTTAAAAACATGGGTATAAAAACGCGTCTGTTTTTTTTAAATCCATCCAAACTGAAAGTTATGAACCATATCGGATTTGTTATTTTCTACATAGCGGCGTTTTCACCCGACCGCCTAATTTCTGCTTTCTTTCGCGTGCACGGACGGGGCGGACGGAAAAGGTTAACCCATCATAGAGGTTTCCATTCGGCGAAACGAAAATGAAATATGGTCATTAAACCCGGTAATTTGTTCTTACGTAGTATCTATTTACGTGATTGGTTCCGCTGTTTGCTCTACCCATGTTAAAATGTTGTGGAAATAAATAATTTTATAATCTTAAATCCAATTGATTAAACATTCAAATTATAACGATTCCTGGATTATTTATATATGAATTGAATGGGCCCTGGAGCTTCAAATATTTGAGACTTAATTTTGGAAGGAAAAAAACTACGGAGCTCAAAATATTACACTCGGTTTTTCAAAAGAAGTTGTCTCCTGGATGTTTTACTGTAACACATTACGCATAATGTCATCATCAATTCATCAGGCAAGTAAAAGTGTACAAGTCTTAATAATGTCTTATATTTCCCGGAGGCTTCGTAAGACAAGTTAACAGCCTTTCTGTAACTAAAATAGGTGTATTAAATGCTCGTAGTTTATGGTATTAGTTTTCTAACTAGTTTCCGCGTGTTTATTTATAAATTACTTACTGGAAGGCATTTGCGTTTTACCGCTTAGGCATATTTCTCTCAGCACGGTTAGCACATGAGTGACGCGACAGTATCTCGTCTCTTTTCAATTGATACAGTCAGAAAATACAAATTAACAACAATTACAAATTGCAACAATTAGCAACAAACAAAAATTAGCAACAATTACAAATTTTAATACGTATTAATATTATATTATTTTTATTCATAAACAACATTTAGATCCAATCAAATTACACAGGCATGCTATAGCAAATTAAATTTGAAATGCTTGGTAAAAACAGGTGTGACACTATGAGGACTAGTCGAAAGAAGGCTGCATACTGCTTCGGGACTTTGAATCTGTTAAATTACCAAAATACTAACCGTGTGGTAAAGTTACATCATGCAGGCGCGGTCGCAGCCTGAATTTTTGGGGGGGGGTCACTAATGCAGAAATTATTTTTGAGAGGGTCAGTAATTAATTTTTCTATTGGACGTGTATAATTTTGGGGTCATGTCCCCTGTGACACCCCCCCCCCCCTTCGGACCGCGCCTGACATCATGGTACTTTAAACGACAGCTGGTTTTTTTTTTTTTTTATACCACGTCGGTGGCAAACAAGCATACGGCCCGCCTGATGGTAAGCAGCTACCGTAACCTATGGACGCCTGCTACTCCAAAGGAGTCACATGCGCGTTGCCGACCCTTTACAAAAAGGAGGATTCACTGTGTTGACGACTAAAGGAACAAGAAGGTCCCTCATCGTTAACACACTGGGTCCTCTTTGAGCTCTTTGGCAACCTTACTCACCAGCAGGAACACAACACTATGAGTAGGGTCTAGTGCTATTTGGCTGTGGTTTTCTGTAAGGTGGAGGTACTTCCCCAGTCGGGCTCTGCTCCAGATTTGAGCGATGACATTCGCTGAACGTGCCCTACCACACTTAGCGAGATGCCATTCGCAGTGCCCATACCTCTCTTGGTTCGATTGTGCCTTGAAAATAATGACTTGAAAAAACATCTTACAAATAGAGTTGTCTATTAAAATGAATATGGGTACGTGGGGATAAAAAATTGATAATCCCTGCGTTAGGGATATGTAATAGAGAAAATCACACTCAACTTGACGTCTGCTGTAAATGTTGACCCAAGGGGCATGAGGCAAGGGGTATGAGGTTCAAAAAAGGAGTGTATAGGTTCTTAAAGGGTAGGCAACGCGCATGTGACTCCTCTGGAATTGCATGCGTCCATAATATGCTACGGTAACTGCTTACCATCAGGCGGGCCGCATGCTTGTTTGCCACCGTAGTCAATATAAAAAAGAGAAACCCTTAGGGATCTACATATGTAATAGGAGAAATTCACTCAACCTGCCTCCTGTCGCCCACGCGTCTATAGTCGCTGTTGATCATCATCATCCTCTTGCCCTTGTCCCATTTACTTGGGGTCGCGCAGCATGTCTCTTTCTTCCACTCATCCTTTTTCCATTTCTGTTCCTTTCTTCCATCTCTGTCATCCGTCATCTCATCACTCATATCCTTTCTTTTCATATCATCTCTCACACAGTCCATCCACCTTTTCCTAATAGGTTTGCCACTTCTCCTACATCCCTTCACATTAATTCTTAATACCTTTCTTGTAACATGACCTTCATCCCTCCGCATAACATGCCCGTACCACGCTAAGCGATTAGACCTGTTGATCAGTATAATAACGGCCTTATTCCTTCCGTGTCGCAGTCGTGTTTGGTTATGGACATAGCGCAGTTATTTCGGGAAAGTTATTTGCCCCCCAATTGCCAACCACTTAGCAAACCTTGGGCTAGCTTACTTTCCTTTGTCTTAGTAGCAAACGGCGGCAAATTGGAAGCCAATTTAAAATGGGATTTTTGTATTGCGAAGTATCTTTGGAAGCCAATTTAAAATGGGATTTTTGTATTGCCAAGTATCTTAAAACCAGCTTTTGTTATTGAGTGGCTAGTTAGTTTTACTATGGAATATTTAGCATGTTTAGTTGAAATCAACAATTTGAATGTATGATTTATTTTTAGTTTGGCAGATGACTTAATACATTTATTTCCTGTCTAGTTATTTTGACCTTATTTTAAGTTTATTGTAAAAAAAACTATTTTTATTATTCTTGTATTTTGGTGCAATAAAGAATATACTTACTTAACTAATTAAAATAATTTTAAACAAAAAAGAACCGACTTCACTGATACTCCACCTTTCCAAAAGCAAATGCCCGAGCCACTGTAAAAAATATTACAATCACTATAGCCTATAATATTTGAAGAGTTCCCTCGATTTCTCCAGGATCCCATCATCAGATCCTGACCTGGTTACAATGGGACCAACTGAGGAGTGTCTTTTCAAAAGGGCTTATTTCCACTTTGAACTTTTTTTGGGAAATTGAGGAAATCAGAAATCCACGGTTTCCATTTCGATATTATTGCTTTATTTTCGATATTGTATTTAAGTAAGTTGATATAAATGTTATGGCACCACATATTTTGTTTTATCTAACTAAATTATTATGTTAATTTACCATACATTTTCAGAATGAAGCCCTTTTGATGCGAACTTTTGGAATTAAGCCGTTTTGTTGCGGCCTTGTGAGAAATAAACCTTTTTGATTTGGACATTATAGAGATAAACTCTTTTGACAAGGATAACTTTTTATTGTGAAATTAAACTTAACTACTAAAAATAAGTTAAGGCAGAATAAATTTAGTTACTAAACGTGAACTTCGTCTGCATCATCTTCGCAACGCAACAATCGCAGACGTCTCGATTTTCATATACTGATACTATATAATGATTAGGTACTAATATGGTTCTACACCAAGCCAGCTACGGTAACCTTATCCAATCGTCTCCAATCTGTTTTTTTTAAGAAATTTTCTACATCCTTTTTTTTATTTACTGAAAGAGGCCGAGTTGTCATATCTGTCTATTTCTTTCTCATACTATAAGAAAGAAATAGGCCCTTTTGATCCGGACTTTGAAATTTGAATCTTTTTTTAGAGGACAAGAAGAGACTTATTAGAACTTCAAACTCAAAGAATATATTTAATTCTCTATTTTAAGCAAAACTACATTCACAGTTAAAAAAAGTTCAAAATGGAAATAAGCCCTTTTGAAAAGACACTCCTCAACTGTGATGTATACTTTTTCAAACAAAAAAAAATCCCAAATCGGTCCAGCCGTCTTCTAATAATCGATGGACATACAAATAGATTAAAACCATTTGGATCGAGATTGTGATTTTAAAATCTTGCTATGATATGGTTATGATCTGATTTTAACGGTCTCCTAGCTTAGTTGGTAGTGACTCTGCCCACGAAGCAGGAGGTCCCGAGTGCAAATCCTGGTAAGGGCATTTGTTTGTGTGTTTGTCACAGATATTTGTTCATGGATTATGGATATTCTCTAAGTATTTATCTAAATCTAATATATTTAATGTATATCATCGCCCAGTGCCCACAGTAATAGTATCTAGTAGGCTAGTAAACCGAGCCTTAGGCTACGTTTCCACCTGAGATAAGCAATAATGCGTTGCGAGGAATGTGTTTGTTAAGCACCAATAGAATCACTTCATTTGTTTATCCTCGTACAGCGCAGCTTTAGGATTGGTTCATGACAAACTCATTCCCGCAACGTATCCTCGCTCATCTCTGGTGGTAACGCAGCCTTATTAGAAATAGAAATAATTTATTTGCTTACATCTATACATAAGTATAGATGTCATGATTGATGTCATTTTGTATCACATGTTTAGCCAACATATGGCACGCAAATAAAAACCTAAATCGTTTGTTACACTTAATTTACAATTTGTCAAAAAAAAAATCAATTTATTTCGAGATAATCATTTATGTTCATAATCTGTTAAGTTAATTAATTAAATTCGTGCATGTGGCAAGCAATCAATATAAATCCAAGCTATACCTACCTTTAATTCATAGTCAAGATATATAATAAAAACATCTAAGTATATTTAATTAATCATCATGATATTTAATTCATTATCATAAGTAATTTAGATTATATAATAAAAGCCAATAGGTTGTCTTAATCGTTGTCGTTAAAAAAATCGTTTAGGGAGTAGTAACATTTACCCCTTAGCCACTTCTTTAGTCTGGCAGTAAACAATTTGTCGGGTAATTGTCTGATTTCGTATGGTAACTTATTGTAAACTAGGATACTCATTATGTAGCAGTTTTTTTCAAAGAAAGTTGTGTCAACTAGAGGCATCTGTAATTTAAACTCATCCCTTGGTGAGCTTATTGTGGAACTATGTCGATTTGAGTAATCCTATAGTTTCTTTTTATTTTTATATACTTAGCTATTTCTACCACTGAGTGTACTACTTATCTTATCTTCAACTCTTTTAATTCACCATTGGTAAACCTGAAGCGGTTGCAATTATGATACTCTTTTCTCCATTTATTCACAGCGTAGAGCCCCTACGGTACAGGTGATTTTACTCTTACTAGACTATGCTGCTTAAATATGTGTATCATAAGAAATCAGTGTGCTGTGCCAATGCTCCCGTCAACTTTAACATTTTTTTATACCAAGATGGTGGCAAACAAGCATATTGCCTGCCTGACATATGGCAACTGCAGAGGTGTCACATGCGCGTTGCCGACCCTGTACAAAAAGGAAGACTCACTGTGTTGACGGCTAAAGGATCAAGAGGGTCCCTCATCGTCAACACACTGGGCTCTTTGAACTCTTCAATACCTAAAGACAGCTTTAAGGTCATGCCAAGTGACAATCGTGTTTGCTGTTTGAACGTCACTGTACACACAACTAGATTTTTTCCGTCCTATGCTGATGATTAACTCAAAAGGGCTGACATTGAGTAACAGAAGATGACACCCCTAAGAATTTTTTTGTCAAAAGTTGTAGCGAAAATCACTACAAGTCCATACTACTCTTTGACTCTGTCATAGCTGTCAACCGCCAAACATGGCGCAAAAAATTTGTTCTAGATGTCACATCTAAGCCGTGGTCCGAGTAATACTTACAACGCTCACAACGCTAACAGTGCTGATAGTCGGTCCGAATCATTAGCGCGCTCAAGGCCGTGTAAGTAGTGTTTTGATTCGGACCACCGTAAACGGCTGCGTGAGCGCTGTCAACGTCAATTTAATGAAAATCATGTGTCAAACGTATGTGAAATGTCAACTTGACGTTTGTGTTCAAGGTGCTTACGCCTAGGACCGTGAGCACTGTAAACGCTGTGAAGTGATATCATTCAACCCAAGTAACACATCAAAGCAGTATAACGGCCGTCTTACACCATATCTGTATGCTTTTAGCATTTTGAGTTCGTTTTATAGTAGCATTATAAACGTTTATAGTGCTGATATAGGTCTTAAATGGGCGCAAATTACCCAGCTTGAGATCCTATACAGGTCATTTAATAGCATTGCAGGCGCATTATGTCTGCGCTATTAGCATTATCGTTGTCATGGAAAGTGCCAATCGCCTCAAAGAAGCATTAGTACGATCTATTAAGTTGCCGACTGCATAAGAAGCCTTAATACGGCCAAAAAACTTGCTAATCGCAGTAAAGAAGCATAAGTACTCTCGATTAACTTGCCAATCGCAATACAAACGCATTATACTAGCATAAGAGTGTAGTAAAATAAACCTTACGTCAATGCAAAAACGTCTCTAATACCGACGGAACAAATGTTATAATACAATGAACGTTGTGATTTAACTACTTTGTATCGCAATATAAAATGGACGAAGACGGTACAAAAAACTGAATGAGTGACACGTCATATTTGTTTGCATCCTAACAAAATTTATAAAAGTTTTTGACACTTTTACGTTATTATATCCTTCAAATATGACTGCGCAATGTAGTTTACTGTAAATGTGTAGGGTCAGGGAGGGTACAGTCGCTCGGTGGGAACAGTGGCTCGAATGTGCTGTGCGGGAAACGGAAAGAGCTTTATGTCTGTCCTCTACATCAATCGGAAGCGTTCCGTATCCTATCATGTACGAACTAGTTAGTGAGCCGCTTCGGCGCCATGCGAATGTATTATAGTGCGTTTTTGTGTTGTATGCTATCAAAATTACATTTCCAGGTAAGTTTCACTCCTCTTTTTTCTTAACTCGAACGAGATTTTTAAGTACTTATATTTTTATCGAAGAGTGTGTCTAATCTACTTAGTATTGGCTGATAATTCAAGGCCCTCGATGTTTCTATTTGTTTTTAGTTCTATCTAAAATACAAAATGGCGCGAAGGTCAACAGTCGTTCGTTTCAGAAAAGTACACGGTGGCTCGCGAACCACTGTGCACCTTACAGAGTTGGGATAAAATTTACTTGAATATGAATAAGAATAAAAGTTCTTTTATTATTAAAAATAATTCTTGCACTCTTTTTTTAATAAAATGAAAGTGAATAAATCATGCGACATTTATTAGGTAAGTACCTATTTTAAATGAAGAATGAATCAGGAACGATTATTCCGGAATTAGGCTTACCTTTTCTAATTACCGTTTTATTCAACAAAAATGTTTTTTGTTATAAAGTTTATTTAGGTTCGATTCTTACGTAGCCATTGTGTACTGTTAGAACCACTGTGTACTCGAGCCACTGTGTACTATTAGAACCACTGTGTACTAGGGGGTCCTAGTCACCGTGTACAGCAACGGGTACACAGTGGCTCGATTCCCAATTTCTAAAAAAGAATGGATATATCTTTTTTGGTGAAAGTAACAGCAAATATATTTGCTACATATGAAAGTTTAATAATGCACTGTGCTCTGTGCTTGCAACAATTAGTTCAGGGATTTATATTTTTCATGCTACAGCCTCTTGAAAAAATCCTAGCGACTGTTCCCTCCCTGACCCTATATAAGTTTCATTGAAAATTTTCACGCGCCTTTGATTTATTGTGGTTTTGCTATAAAATATTATAAAAAGATATGCGTCAAATAAACAAAACAATTGTGTAATCCTCGTAGTTATAGAACGAGTATTGCATTATTAACACAATAGTGTTGGTTGAGCAGTCTTAAATTAAGTAATTTCTTTATTATATAGGTATTTTCCTTGTATGAATAGGTCCGCAT
This sequence comes from Pammene aurita, assembly GCA_947086415.1. Lineage (NCBI taxonomy): Eukaryota > Metazoa > Arthropoda > Insecta > Lepidoptera > Tortricidae > Pammene > Pammene aurita. The sequence continues at coordinate 8,743,327 of OX352307.1, forward strand.
GATTTTATTTTTAGGTTATTAATTATTTACAAAATGGCGTTGGTCTATATAGACGGAGAGCTAGCCACGTCCACGTCGGATATGACAATAATGAGAGCAACCAAACCCCTCTAGTCAGTTTGGTATATTATGCTTATTTCTAGATCTGGACATCTGGCAGCTTTAAAGTAGTGGAGGTCAAAGAATGCAAACCATTTCAAGAAAATAAATCCTAGAGATCTGGGTTTGATGCAATATTATGAGAAACTATACAAATACTATACAATATTAAGAGAAATTATACAAAAATTTATGTTGGGAGAAAGTAGTGCCAAACGATGTATAATAAAATATAGTTCATAGTTTTCGCCTACTGTTTTTGTTTCCGTAATAATCATATATCGGGGTTTTCGGTGCGGGAACGATTTGAGAAAGAGTAGAGATAAACAGATAGGTTGAGAGTTAGTCTGAGAAAATATCATATTATGCTTAATGAATGATACGAGCTTTTTTTCTTAGAGGCATGTTTGTATTGACTATTATATACTTAGTATTTTAAAAATGCAATTGCATATCCGAAATTTATTAACTAGATCTACCTAAGACAAAGACACGGTATAGTAAGTGTCAAATATTAATCTTGACGTCCGATATTTATGAACTATTTGATTAACTGAAGAGGTTGACAATGATCAGTCACTACATGAATTAATAAAAAAATACTTGAAAAAATCATAGGTATGTGTACCTACAATATATATACATAATAGTCAGCTATTTCATATAAATTGTATATACCTATGATTTTTTCGATCAATTATTCATTAGGTAGAATCGTGCTAGAGTACATTCTGTTTTTTAAGTTAATGCCTACTCTTTGGCTAATGTCAAACATTCCCGCACCGAAAACCCCGATGTATGGTAAGAATACACTATATTTTTTGGTCTAACGTTTTTTTTATCGATTTTTGACCAGTTTTGAGTCGATATTCCAACATATTCACTATAGATAGAATTATAAGGCAAACGACTATCGGTTTTTGAATCTTTTATCTCCATTCTGTAGAGCCGGATCTTGAAATAAATGAGCCTTTATTTTTTTATGATATTTTTAAAATATGGTCTAAAAAAACACTTTTATCGATATTCGAATGGTGTAAAGAATCTTACATATACGTAATCTACATATTAGGGTTCCTCTTTGATGTCTCTAAAAACTGTAGAGAGATTTTAATTTTTAACTAATTAAAACAAAATTTATGACCATAAAACCACTTTTTTAGCCTAAACCGGTTCGACTTTGATGTCAAATATCTCGAAGACAATGAATATTGAAGTAAATATAGGATACTATATTGTTTAAAGCCGTTACTGATAATATGATAAGCTATATAAATAATTAGAAAACTAAGGGAATCAGATCTAAGGTCGTTGGCGCCAGGGAGCCCCTTAAAATATAGGCCCTGTCCTTTATAACTGAGACAACTTCGGCAATTTTTACCTAGTTTGGTATTACTATTTTCCAATTAAAACATTTTGCTAGTCTGTCACTGTGACCTCCACCCATTAAAAGCTGCCAGATGCCAGGATCTAGCAATAAGAATAGTATAGCAATCTAACCAGACGGGTTTTGTTGCTCTCATTATTGTGTCATATCTGACGTGGCTAGCTCTTAGTCCAATAGCAGCTCAGTGACCCTTAAAAAATGCCTTATTTATGCCTACAGCATTACACGTGAATAATTATGCTATTAAACAACATTAAGCATTTATTTATGCTATTGTAGAACCTAAGGCACTAAAACCGCTAAAAGCTGTATAAGGACTGTTCATAAATTACGTCATCAATTTTTGATAGTAAAGCTGCCAAATAAAGTGACGTCATTAAAAAAAATGCGTTTTAAGCTTAATTGTAAAATAAAAAACTATTTATTAGATAATATTTTATAGCATTAAAAGTTTATAGAAACACGACTTTCCTTCCCTTTTTTACACATTGATGATGTGATCTTCGGAATGACCGCCCCCCCCCCCTCCTACGTCATGCTACCATCATCCGATGTCCAGACCCCCCCCCCCCATTTGAAATGACGTAATTTATGAACAGCCCCTTATAGTGAATTACTTGGCTTTATAATAGTTTATATTATTGCTATTATACTGCATTAGGAACGTATTACCTACTTAGAAATGCTATTGTACACCCTAAGGCATTAAAAATAGCTGAAAGCTGTATAGCGAATTTACGTGGCATTATAATGGCTAATATTCATGCTCTTAAACAGCATTAAGCATTTATTTATGCTATTGTAGAACCTAAGGCACTAAACCAAACCGAAGCATTAGTGTAGCAAACCAAAACGCAACTGTACAGCATTCAGCTGTACAGTTGCATGTTGTTCGCTGCACTAAAACTAATGGCTAAACAAAAGCATTTACATATGCCATTATACAACCGTTATACAGCGTAAAGCATCATAAAATGCTATTGTAGAACCTAAAGCACTAAAAACAGCTGAAAGCTGTATACCGGATTTACGTGGCATTATAATGGCTAATATTCATGCTCATAACCAGCATTAAGCATTTATTTATGCTATTGTAGAACCTAAGGCACTAAACCACACCGAAGCATTAATGTAGCAAACCAAAACGCAACTGTACAGCATTCAGCTGTACAGTTGCATTTTGGTTCGCTGCACTAAAACTAAAGGCTTTAAAAAAGCATTTATACATGCCATTATACAACCGTTATACAGCTTAAAGCATTATATAATGCTATTGTAGAACCTAAAGCACTTAAGTGCTTTTAAACAGTTGAAAGCTGTACAGTTGCGTTGTGGTTTGCTGCACTAAAGCTAAAGGCTTTACAAAAGCATTTATATATGCCATTATACAACCGTTATACAGCTCAAAGCATCATATAATGCGACAAGTTGCTCGGTGAACGTATATAAGAGTTTATACGGTCCTTAAGTTCGAAATAAGTTAACTATTCATATGTTATAATGCTTCCTGTGTTACTTGGGAATTACGTCACGACATCTATGTTGGCGCTGTGAGCGTGATTCGGTCCGCCCGTTAGCGCGCTGTGAGTGCTGTAAGCGTGATTCGGACCACAGGTCTAGTAGAATCTGTAGAATACATAATAAATCAACGGGAAAAATTATGCGATCGTTTGCAACCAAAACAAGTGTCACTTGGTAAAGTAGAATACCTCTCAACATGTTTGCTTTTAATAGCTATTTGCTCAGCGACCGAATGTGAAGATGGCTCGTAGTTTTAAAAAGTTCAAATAAATGCATACCGTTCTATCACTAACTGGGTGTTGAATTTCGATATTTGTAGAGAGCTGTCTGTCTACGATATGTACCGCTTTTTACACACAAATTTGGGATTCATTCGGCTGTTGTCAGAATGATGTAGTAGGCACATCATTTGTTATGGTCGTTATTAAACTAAAATAGATAGAATAGTACTACTACTTGACTTTTGGCCTGTTTCACAATCTCCAGTTAAAGCATATCTGTCAGATAAATGTTTGCTGTCCTTTTCTTTTATATGACTGGAGAAAAGGATAACAATAATTTTAACTTGAGATTGTGAAACAGGTCCTTAGTGTGTTAACTTAAAATAAACAATACAAAATATTTATTAAAAATAAACCTATAAACCGAACTGTGTTTCAGTCTTCTTTGTTATTATAAAGTTTATAAATTTGAAAACTAATTATGCCCGAATATTAGACGGAGAGCTAACCACGTCATATCTGACACAATAATGAGAGCAACGAAACCCCTCTAGTCAGTTTGCTATACTATCCTTATTGCTAGATGCGGGCATCTGGCAGCTTTTAATGGGTGGAGGTCAGAGTGACGGACTAGCAAAATTTTTGAATTGGAAAATAGTAATACCAAAATAGGTCTAACTAGACGGGTTTTGTTGCTCTCATTATTGTGTCATATCTGACGTGGCCAGCTCTTAGTCCATATGGAATCCCACTTAATTTGTATTCACGGGAGTCAGTCCGTATATTTTCTGGATCAATGATCGTAAGTAACATAACATGCGTGATCTGTGACTTACCTAACAGTTTTTTTAATACATCAGTCAAGAAAGTCAACGAGTGCGTGTTGAACTACAAGCAATTTTATCTAAAAGTTTATTTAATAATAGCCACACGTCACCTATTTATCTTATTAAAACCATTCATTTTCTCAGTAATTACCCATAGGGGCCGTCCATTAATCGCGTCATATTGTATAGGGGGGGGAGGGGGTCAAGAAAAAATCACCAATGATCACCACAGGGGGGAGGGGGGTCTGGACACATATCACGTGTAATTTTTTTGTTCCTTGTGCTATACTATATGGTCAATAAAATAAAAATTATCAACTTTTAAATGAATTAATCTGTCAAAAGCAGAGTAAAATTGCACTAAGCACTATGATTGTAAATAATTTTTAATGGCATTTGACATATTATTTTGTGAAGTAGGTTTTTAGGATTCCGTAGCCAAAGTGGCAAAAACGTAACCCGTAGGTTTCGTTATGTCCGTCTGTTCGTCCGTCCGTCCGTATGTCACAGCCATTTTACTCGGAAACTATAAAACGTATCTTAACAAATGTTTAAATAGAAGGTGTGTTTTTGTATGCCGCTACTTAGTTTTGTAGTAAAATTGCTGAAAAAGATATTTTAAGGAAGGGCACTACTCCATAAATACATGTAATTATTTGTAAAAAAAAATTTTTTTACCAAATATCGTCATGATGCACATCACTCGATAGGTATTTCAAAATAACATTAAGGTCTGTTTGAATATTTTTTTTATTTATTGAATATTTTAAGAAAAAATCACCCCGTAAGTCTAAAAAAACATGTAACTTTTGAACCGGAGATCCAAAAAATATAAAAACAATAGAGAACATTATCGGTTTAGGAATTATTGAGTTATCTCCTACAAACTCATACGCAGATACGACCTTTTGTTATTACTTTTTCGATAGTAGGTACGAAACCGCGTGGTCCGACACGCACATGGCCGGTTTTTTTTCTATTAAAGATTATTTTATTTTATATGTATACATGTAGTTTCATTTTTTTACCCTTTACGTGTACGTACGTTACGTAAGTAGGTTCACGTGTTAGAAAACTGTACTTACTTTAGTTAGCAAAAAATTACACGTCATATTGGACAGGGGGGGGAGGGGTCCTGAAAATATCACCAAAGATCACCATGGGGGAGGGGGGGGGGTCTAAAACAAGCCAAAAACGTATGACGCGATTAATGGACGCCCCCATAATTATATGTATTTGAACGTATCAGGTTGATTTACTATGCATTATGTCTGCCGTTGGTATCTATTAAACAAGAGTTTACACTTTCATGTCTACGTTTATCAAGCTATAGTCGCCCTTATTAGCAACAGTTTAACGCCTATAATTACACGTTTCGTTGTCACACGTCAGTCAATTTTCTACTCAGTTTGGTACTCTGAACTTGATTTTGCCTTAGTCGTAGGTATAAGTAGAACAAATACCTAGTTAATTATAGTATTAGGTTGAGGCCAACATCTGTGGCGGTGAAGGTAGTTAGGTACTAAACATCCTGAGTTAATAAAGTACGTCAGTTAAGAGGCTGACAACACCCGATGACCTTCAAATTGACTTAATTCAAACAGTGTTTAGCGATAACTACTTCTTTTGAGAAACTAAAAAAAAAATGTTATTATTCGTTATATTTGGAAGAACTTCGTTAAGGGGCTGACAACAGCTAAATTCCCTCCCTATCTTATTCAGCGCGAGTGAAAGAGAAACACTGTGTTACGATTAGTATGGGAGCTCATTGCAAATTTTACAAAATAATGAATTAAAAAAAAACGACGCATTAATTGAGAAATATAAGGCAACGCAGTTTTTAGTATTAGTGTGGTGGAATTTTGTCCTTAGTTACAGACGTATAAGTCAAGAAACTAAAGACATACAACTGTTTATAGCTATTATTTTCTATCGAGCCGATTTCGTCCAATCGTGTATCGGACGCAACGAAGTTCTTCCAAATATAACGAATATAAACATACATTTTTTTTACTTTCTCAAAACAAGTAGTTATAGCTGAAACACTGTTTGAGTAAAGTCAATTTGAAGGTCATCGGGTGTTGTCAGCCTCTTAATTCCGATACACGATTGGACGACATCTGCTCGATAGAAAATCATTCCAAAGTTACAGCTTAAAATTTGCTTTAAACAGTTGTAAGTCTTTAGTTTCTTGAGTTCATCATCATCATCATCATATCAGCCGAAAGACGTCCACTGCTGGACATAGGCCTCCCCCAAAGAGTGCCACAATGACCGGTCCTGCGCCACCCGCATCCAGCGGACTCCCGCGACCTTCACCAGGTCATCAGTCCACCTTGCGAGGGGTCTACCCACGCTGCGCCTTCCGGTTCGTGGTCGCCACTCGAGAACCTTTCCGCCCCAACGGCCATCGGTCCTACGAGCAATGTGCCCCGCCCACTGCCACTTTAGTTTAGCGATTCGGAGGGCTATATCGGTTACTTTGGTTCTGCTGCGGATGGCCTCATTTCTGATGCGATCACGCAGAGAGACTCCAACCATAGCCCTCTCCATTGCCCTTTGGGTGACTTTGAGCTTTCTTATGAGGCCCATTGTAAGCGACCACATTTCAGTAGCATATGTCATCACTGGCAACACACACTGGTTAAAGACTTTCGTCTTGAGACACTGCGGAATATTGGACAAAAAGATGTGCCGTAGCTTCTCGAACGCTGCCCAACCGAGTCGGATTCGTCGATTGACCTCTTTCTCGGAGTTGGATCTACCTAACTGGACAGTATGTCCTAAGTATATATAATCGTCCACAACTTCGAGTGTAAAGTCGCCGATTGTAACGAGAGTTGGTGCTACATGGGTATTTGACATGATCTTCGTCTTATCCATGTTCATCTTTAGACCAACTCGCTCGGAGGCTTTACTGAGGTCATCGAGCATCGTACTCAAATCCTCCATGGTCTCAGCCAAGACTACTATGTCGTCAGCAAACCGAAGGTGAGTGATGTACTCGTCGTTTATGTTGATGCCTAGCCTTCTCCAGTCCAGAGTCTTGAAAACATCCTCCAGTGCAGCGGTAAACAGTTTAGGAGAAATAACATCTCCTTGCCTGACTCCCCGCTGCAACGGAATAGGCTTCGAGTTCTGGTCCTGGAGTCGGACTGACATAGTGGCGTTCTCGTACAAACACTTCAGCACTTCGATATAGCGATAGTCCACTTGGCACCTCTGGAGAGATTGTAGTACAGGCCAGGTTTCGATCGAGTCGAAGGCTTTCTCGTAGTCCACGAACGCTAAGCAGAGGGGCAGGCTATACTCTTCAGTCTTCTGTATAACCTGACGGAGCGTATGGATGTGGTCTACGGTACTAAAGCCTCTTCGGAAACCAGCTTGTTCGGGAGGCTGGAAGTCATCTAGCCTGCGTGCGAGACGATTCGTAATGACTCTTGAAAACAGCTTATAGACATGGCTCAGAAGGGAAATGGGTCGGTAGTTCTTCAGTAACGCGTTATCACCCTTTTTGAAGAACAATACCACCACACCTCTGTTTCATGCCTTAGGCGTTCTCCCTTGTAGTAAAACGGAGTCGAACAACTTCTGAAGGGCCATAAGGACCGGTTTACCACCTGCCTTCAGAAGTTCGGCTGTAATTCCGTCTTCACCAGGTGCCTTATTGTTTTTGAGCTGTTTAAGAGCCATTCTAATCTCGTACAGGCTGATGTCCGGGATGTCTTCGGTATAATGTCGGGTCAGTCTAGCTCTAGGGTCTTCCGCCAGATCAACCTCAGGTCTGCTAGTTGAGAGTGAGTTGTTGTGAGTTGAGTTCTTGAGTTATACGTCTGTAACTAAGGACAAAATTCCACCTAAAAACTTCGTTGTTTCATATTTCTCAATGAATGCGTAGTTTTTTTTTAATTCATCATTTTGCAAAATTTGCAATGAGCTCCCATACTAATCTTAACACAGTATTTCTCTTTCACTCGCGCTGAAAAAGATAGGGAGGGAATTTAGCTGTTGTCAGCCCCTTAAGTACTAAGCAATGTCTGGTCATGGCTTACCAGTTACCATATATACTCTAAGGCGGCTTTCACACTGGCGCCGCGTCCCGCTCCGGTGAACGAGACAGCGCTATATACATGCAGAGCGCTATCTCGCTCACAGACCGTCGCCGCATGTGGAAATCACATCAATGTTACCCGCCTAAATAAACTGCGGGCCTACCGCGAACTTCGAAAATCGAGTTTTCGTTATTTCCCTCTAGCATATTCGAAAGATAGTGATGAAAATAGACGACTGGACGAACGAAGTGGTGGTGGTTCGCGGTTATAGGCCTGAGCTTCTATGTACCATCGGGTTCATAATTGCATACCCAATTTATCAAATAATTCATTCATAAATTGGGTATGCAATTATGAACCCGATAAATATACAACAACGGTGTAAACAAAATAATTATGAGTATGAAACAAGGAATAAACACATCGGTTCATAATTGCATACCCGATTTATCAAAGAATTCGTTCATGAATTGGGTATGCAATTATGAACCCGATAGTGCCTGGCCAGGCCAAACTTAACACCACGTAAGTGTTGTTCGGGTCCCCGTCTTCGAAATCGATATGGAGGACTATACATACATGTTGATTTCGGGGTCATGTAGCAAGAGATTAGAGCATAATACAGAATTGAAAGACGGGCCTAAAATGTTCATAATTAATTATTTGTTACCAATATTCATAATTATTTTTTAGATGAAAAATAAAAAAAACAACATTTGTGCATACAATTTGGTCACCCTACTCAATGCGACGTCTCCCATATAGCGTATGTCAAAAGTCATAGGGTGACAACGATTTGCTTAGTTCTTTATTTTAGTTGAAAATAATAATTAATTAATTAATTCTGTTTCGATCAAATAACATATGATGCTAATGTTGATCAGTAAACATCGGTATCAACGTTCAAATTTCGTGGCAATGTACGGTTGGCAGAAAAATAAATACAAACAAATCACTTAGTATTTTTAACCTTTATTTTGTATATGTAAATAAAAAAGCCCCTAAATAGTACATTTCCTAATTAGGGTGGTAAAACAAAGAAAGGCCGCGCAATCGCAATTGTTGCGGCCCAAGCTGCAAGCGAGGGACGTAATTATGCGATCGAGGGCTTTCTTTATTACCTCCCGTGTTGGAAAAATATGAGCACATTTGGCCAGAAAGCGGCTCTATCCGTACGCGTAGCGTGCGGAAAAAGCCACTTTATGTCCAGGTGTGGCATACAATATTTTACGAGTTAGAATAAATCACTAAAATTTGTTCCATAGATTTTGCTGTCAATCTTTGACGTCTGTAAGAATATATCCATTTTAAATGACTAAAAGATCTTTCCACGCTGACTGAGGTAATAGGAAGGTATGTCAAGCATTGAAAATTTTGCACACAGTTTTTATTTACACTTTCTGGTATTTCAGCCTCGTTGTTTTTAGATAGTTGGTTAATTATTTGTACAGTCTTATAACCAGGATTTTTCTTTAATACACTTTTTAATTTAAAATAAACTTTTCTGGCATTTTGATGTAACCTTAACGTTGATATTTTTTTTTGCAAACCATGAACAATGTTTAATGATTCTGCTAGACTGAGTTTTGGATCCTCCAATAATTTTATTGACTTAGCAATTATACTAAAGTGTGTATCGACGAATAGTAACTCAGTTTTTAAATTCCGGTTACGAAAAATTTTTTTTGCTTTAGAAATTGCACTCGCTTCACGCGGATTTAAGGCATCGATGACAGATTTGATTTTATCATAATGCATGTGATAATATGAGGCAGCATTTAACCATGTTCCCCATCTTGTTATCACGGGTCGGGGTGGTAGAGGAATATTTACACACATTTGATGAAATAAATTTGTCCTTGAAGGAGCGTTACGAAATATTTTTTTGATACAGTCAATCAAACTGTTTATGGTCGGGTAAAGACTTCTAATTATCTCTGCGACTCGATTACATCCATGTGCTATGCATGTTACATGAGTCATATTTTTATATTTCTGAACAAGGTTTTTAGCTGCTTTTACCATGTAGGAACCGGCATCCGTTATAAAAAATAATAATTTATCCATGTTTTTTTTGTATTCATCGCCCCAAAGATCTTCAAGGGTTTCCTCAACGAGTTTGGTTATTGTCGAATGGTTAGTCGCCTCCAATACCTTAGAAGCAAATAAATGTGGCTGGGTACTAGTTCCATCTAGAGCTCCGATCAAAATATTTGCCACTTTTTTTCCCACGGAATCTGATGTTTCATCAACACTGAGGTAAATCATTTTATTTTGTAATTTCTCTTTCAATTCATTTTTTTTCTTTTCATACAATTCAGGTAAGCATTTTACTCGTATTTTTGTTTCACTCGGCACAGTAATATCGTTTCCATATTTATGATTTAAAAGGTTTTCTACAAAATTTCTAAATTTAGGATTGTCTAATTTTGACCACGGTATATTCGAACAAATCATAAACTCTGTTAAATCTTTATTAAATTTTTCTTGTGCATTATTTTTATGAATTTTGTTGTGTAAATCTGTTTTTAAATGGCGGTCGATACTAGATTTAGAGGGAAATAATTTCGAATCACACAATTTGCAATATACGATATCGTCTTTAATTTCGAAATCAGCATTATCTCGTATTATATCCTGTAAATGGCAGCGTGAATCAGAAAATTTATCTTGATGAGATTTTGATTTCAAATGTTTCTCTATATTGTACCTTTTCTTTTTTATATTCATTTCGCAAATAGTACAGCAAGCACCTTCGTTAGTGAATATAAAATCAGTATACTGCGTCAAATCCATTTTCTCAAGTCTGATAGGGAGTTGGGTAAAGATTTATCAATGCTAAATTGTAGTTGTAAGTGTTTTTAAGAACTATTATCGTTGAAGATTTTACCACATATTATTTTGCATGACAATTAAATTGACATTTGTTGCCTATTTGGCATTTAGAATTTTTTTTACAAATGGATAATGAAATGAGTATTGAGGTTCTATGACGTATTAAGAATATAAACCTCTTTAAATATATGTACAGTTTACCAAAGTACGATTAAGAATAAAAATAAATGAAATGTTATTTATTACTAATAAATAAAACAATGATACCTATGTATTTCTTTTTTTGCGACCCTTACCAAGTGCCACGAAATTTGAACGTTGATACCGATGTTTATTGATCAGTTACAGCTAGAGTCAGAAAAATTGGTTCCGGATTTCGACCCAGAAACATAACCAATCAATCAATCAGCTTCACCAACGAACATACTTAAAGTTTACTGGCCATTTATAAATCATGTCAAATCTGCAATGATTATTAATGTGTACGGTACCTACAGTACATTAATTCAAAATTGTTTATACTTATAATATATTTTATTACTAGCTGACCCGGCGAACTTCGTACCGCCTACTACCACCGATTCCAGTCGACCTCAACTTCACTCCTACTCCAGTTCAACCATCTCGTACTCCACTCCTACTGACGCGTACGTCAATCCTACCGTATTGTATTTTAATAGTTATCTTCCCTCAAAATTAAAAGTCTCAGCTCAAGAAAAGAAATTTCCCCCATACAAACTTAGCACCCCTATTTAACCTCTTCAGGGGTGGAATTTTCCAAAACGCTGAAAGCAGTTTTATTGTGGTTTAGTAAGTAATCTTCCTACAAAGTGAAGTCTCTAGCTCAAAAAAAAACCCCCCATACAAACTTAGCACCCCTTTTTAACTCCTTCAGGGATGAAATTATCCAAAACGCTGAAAGTGCTTTTATGTATTCTAATAAGTAATAATCCTACAAAGTTTTAAACTCTCTAGCTCAAAGAAAGAAGTTTCCCACAAACTTTGCACCCCTATTTAACCCCCTCAGGGTTGGAATTATCCAAAACGCTTAAATCGTTTTTATTATTTTTCAATTATCAGCGAATGTATGAAGTTTCAAGTCTCTAACTTAATATTTTAAATCCTACTAATACAAACTTTTAACCCTCTTTTTACCCCCTTACGACTATACAAACTTTTCAATTCCTCTGGGGTGGAATTTTGAAAAACGTTGAAATTTTTTTCTACTTTGTAGTGAGTTACCTACTAACTAGGGTTTGCTCCCGGTATTCGTTTTCTATACCAATCCAGTACCGGAACCGGGAATTCCCGGTTCTCGCCATACAAAATCAGAACCGGGAGCATTCCCTACTACTAACGAACTTTTGAATCAGTCACAAAAATAAATGTTCTCTCGGCTTCTACCCCGGGTCAAGGGCTACGGCAGGGGGTAGCCCTTGAGCCGGGGAAAAGGGGGGGTTTGAAAGTCCCATTTTTCGGTCTTACACTTATATCTCGGAAACTATATGGTAAGAATTGGAAAGTAATGGAGCGCACGAGTACAGTTTTCTTTATAAACATGGTCTGACCATCAGACAAAAACAATCTGCGAACCACATTCAAGTACCTCGTATACCGAGTTCGTTTCGACTCTGTGAAATATAGTTTTTGATATGACAATCATACGTTTTTCGTGACCGTGACGGTACTTTGCTTGTTTAAATAAGCAGCATCATGCAAAGTAGAAATGGTAAAAAAAACCGGCCAAGTGCGTGTCGGACCACGCATAATGGAGGAATCCGTACCTTCAACGGAATAAGAAAAAATATTATCAAAAGGTCGTATTTAGAGGTTTTTTGGAGATAACTCGAAATCGTTTTAACCGTTAATGTTCAAAACAATATTCGTTGAAATAATATGCAAAGATGTATCTTCTCACAGTGTTTCATATTTCTGGATCTCCGGTTCAAAAGCTACAGGGGGGGACACAATTTCTTAGACTATCGGAATGATTATTTTTGGAAATATTTACTAAGTCGATAATTTTTCAAAGACATGTGCAACAGCACATAATTTATCAATCTTTCCTCGAAATCATCAACATACCATTACAAATAAGCCAAAAAATACTTTAAATTCTAAAATAAGAACAATAGAAAGTAAGCTTTCCGAAGGGGATGTTAGTGGTGCTGCCAGGCTTTTATTTTCCCGTGACGATCTTGCTGCATACTCCGCTGAGACCCACGCCGCTTTGAGAGAAAAACACCCTGTTCCTTCAGCCTCCTCTGTATTACCAGATCCCCCCACTCCTGATGAACCTAGAGTTGTGGTGTCCAAGGATGCAGTCCAGCTAGCCATAACATCCTTCCCCAACGGGTCCGCTGGTGGGCTGGACGGACTCTCTCCCCAGCATCTTAAGGACCTCACCTCCACGTCTTTAGGTGAGCAGAAGGCTACTTTGCTAAAGCAACTGACAAGCTTGATTAACTTAATGCTGTCAGGACAAGTGAACGCTGAGATTGTTCCGGTCCTGTACGGCGCCAATCTCATTGCTTTAGCAAAGAAAGACGGTGGAATTCGTCCAATTGCCGTGGGCTGCACTCTTAGACGCCTTGCGTCTAAACTCTGTTGCCGTCAATTCAGCGAGAGGCTTTCTAAAGGTTTCAAGCCCCGACAGTTGGGGTTTGGTGTCAAAGGCGGCTGTGAGGCCGCAGTACATGCTGCGCGCACCTTCCTGAGTCGTCCAGACTATGAAGTTTTTGTAAAGATCGATGTAAAAAACGCATTCAATTCGGTGGATCGCGGCGCTCTGTTAGCCGAGGCCAAAAAAGAGCTGCCGGATCTCTACAGCTACTTATGGCAGTGCTACGGAGCGCCATCAAAATTAGTTTTCGGGATAAAATAATTTCGTCGTGCGTGGGCTGCCAACAGGGAGATCCGCTTGGTCCGGCAATTTTTAGTTTAGCAATTCAGCCAATAATCTCGTCTCTAAATTCAAAATTTAATTTATGGTATTTAGACGATGGTTCGCTGGGAGGTGATGCATCTACTGTTTTGCAGGATTTGCAGACAGTCATCCAAAAATTTTCGGAAATCGGCCTTCTTTTAAACTTTTCAAAATGTGAAATTTTTATTCCAAATCACATTTCACAAGATAAAAAAACTGACATACTTACAAATTTTAACACCATACTGCCCGACGTTTCCGTACTTTCAAATCATCCCTCACTCTTTTAGGCTCACCCATTTTCGAAGAATCTATTAACCCTGTGATCAACTGTAAATTAAACTTATTCAACAATACATCCGACCTTCTTTATCAAATCAATCCTCATATGGCCCTTTTTATTATACGTTTTTGTCTATTTACTCCTAAATTTATGTATCTATTACGCAGCTGCCCAATTTGGAAATTTTCGACCATTTTGTCATCCATTGATACCTCCCTTCAGACAACACTGTCAAAAATTCTAAATATTAATTTTGACTTCAGAACCTGGTCCCAAGCGGTTCTCCCTATAAGGTTCGGGGGGCTGGGTATTCGAACCTCGGCTAGCGTAGCCCTGCCTGCTTTCCTGTCCTCTGCTTATTGCTCGCTATCTCTTGTCGGCATCATTCTAAACCATACTCAGATAGTCGACGATGAGGTGGCGACTCTAAGGGAGGCGAGGGAAGCGTGGTGCGGCTCGTGCCCTGGATCGGACATCCCGGCCACCCGACATGTTCAAAAAGCGTGGGATGCCCCTCGCCTCAAGACAGTTCACGCATCACTCATCGATAATAGTCAGGACGACTCGGAACGTGCCCGCCTTCTGGCGGTATCAGTTCCAGAAGCAGGTCACTGGCTGCATGCACTCCCATCACGTCAAATAGGCACCGTTCTGGATCCAAGCTGTTTAAGGATAGCAATATGCTTGAGGCTTGGGTCCAGAATTTGCGTCCCCCACACCTGCATCTGTGGAAAGAGCGTCGATCAGCTTGGGCGACACGGTCTTTCATGCATCAAAAGCGCTGGCCGGCTATACCGTCACGGCACTATCAACGATTTGATCCGTCGCTCGCTTGCCACTGCCTCAATACCAGCCATCCTAGAGCCTACTGGTTTGGCAAGAGATGACGGCAAGCGCCCCGACGGAGCTACGTTGGTGCCGTGGAGGCTAGGTAGAGCCTTGATATGGGACGCTACTTGTGTCGATACGTTCGCCCAGTCTCATATCCAGGCAACCCGCTCGCAGGCCGGCGCTGCGGCTGATCAGGCTCAGTTTCTCAAGCGCCGCAAATACTCGTCTTTACTTAAAGACTATGAGTTTGCGGCGCTTGCGATAGAAACTTTGGGCCCCTGGTCAGCCGACATGAAGAAGTTTATGGGGGCCCTGTCGCCGAAGTTGATTGACACCTCGGGAGACCGTCGTGCTGGCAGTTACCTCTCGCAACGAATTTCTATCGCAGTTCAGAGAGGTAACGCCGCCAGTGTGATGGGGACCATGCCGCAAGGCGACCTATTAGACGGGGTTTTCTTTCTATAATAGTATTTAGTTTCGAGATAGTTTTAAGTTTAATATAGAGTTTTAGTTTTTTAAAGAGTTGTAATTTATTTTTAAAATATATAAAATCTCCAAAATAAAAAATAGGTTGTGTGCAACATGTTGATATTATAGTTAAAAAAATGTTTTGGAAATTAGTTACATATATAGATGGAGTGCCCTCTAAAAATATTTTTTTCAGCAATTTTGCTACAAAACTAAATAGCGGCATACAAAATACACCTTATGTTAAAATTTTATTAAGACAAATCTTATTGTTTCCGAGTAAAATGGCTGTTACATACGGACGGACGGACAGACGGACACGACGAAACTATAAGGGTTCATTTTTGCCATTTTGGCCACGGAACCCTACAAAAGGTGGTGATATCACATTATTTACAGTGTCAGAAGCTGTCAAATAAGTTTTTGTAAAAAATATTTTGGTATCTCTTATCGCAAATCTTTTATAGCTCCTTTTATACCTGTAAATATATATTTTCTTTCCATAAAATAAGGATAATATAAGGAAAAATAAGGTAACTAATTTGAAATTTAATATGTCATAAAAATAATATAAGAGTTTACTGGGTAGAAGTTGCTTTTACGATTTGTCATTAACAACTAAAATAACATTGTAAGTCAAATAAACGCTGTATAAAGAACGCAGAAATGCGTCCCGGAATTCCTTCGTGTACTCGCCATTCGCCATGCGACATGTCGCCGCTGCCGCTCATCTAGATAAGAAATGCCACTAAATCTGCTTTAAGAGAAAATACCTCCGCTTTCGAGACATTTGTGTAACTTAAACTGGCGGACAATTTACATTTCTTTGTAAGATGTACTTACTTGTACAGTCAAAAACAGAAGTTGCTTATTAATTATTGCTCTTATTACCTTAATCATAGAGTCGAGCTGAGTTATTTTGAAACCCATTTCTCGCTTAGCTAAATACCTCTGCTTTTTTGCGTATAATTTTTGGGCATAATACCGTGGAAGATTTAAATGTTCATAAAATTTATTGGCGGTTAAATATTTTACGCTTTTCGCTACAATGTTGGAGAAATGGATTGCGTATATCATGGGAAGTTTAACTTCAAGACTTTATTTAATTTGGCACTGCGTTCAAAACAAGTTGGAAGTGATCCTTTTCACTCGGCATTTCTTCTTTCCGATTTCAAATAATACCGTTATTTCAGCTTACTTATAAGAATATTTGTATTAATGGTTTGAGGTTAATGTCGGTAAACCAGTTGGATGCATTTTTTATCGATATGTCCTCAATGCAAGGAAAGTTTGCATAGAAACGAATACAGGTTGTCGGTTTTTTTCGTCTAGCACCGTCTAGAATTTGACGCCATATGTTCTAACAAATATGTAAGTCGGAATGTGACGCTAAACGCGACAAGTGATAAAAGGACAACCGTCCTTATCAGTTATCCCACTATCATTGTTCTGCGGACGTATGATGGACGGCGGCTATCGACGTTTTAATTGCCTGATAAAACTTCAGTTTCGTTCTATCGAGCGCTGTCAAAAAGTGACATTTGCAATTTGACGTGAACATGATCACACATAAACTTAATATGGATTTTCTAAATGGATTGGTAAGGGCAGCTGCCAAATCCCGCGATAAGTACTACGCGAAATTATAATATATACAAGGTGTAACAAAAAATCTGGGATTCATTTAAGGGCGAAATTGCTATCGTATTCTAATTATAAATACTAAGAAAAAAAATTACATGTGAAAAGAAAATTAGTTTTATATGGGGGGTTGGCTGGCTGGGACGACATGCCCCATGCCCGATACAAAAAAAAAATTAAGCGTCAAAAAAATTTTTGCCAAGTTTTTCTTAGTCGCAATTCGCAATACGATACTAATTATGCCCTTAAACGGATCACCTGTATTTTTGATACAGCCTGTATTTTTGATACATTCTGTATTTTTGATACATCCTGTATTTTTGATACACCTGTATTTTTGATACACCTGTATTTTTGATACATCCTGTATTTTTGATACACGCTGTATTTTTGATACATTCTGTATTTTTGATACATCCTGTATTTTTGATACATCCTGTATTTTTGATACACCTGCGGGCCTACCATGGTTTTATCATATCACGCGTGGAATGGTACGACAACTTTTACCATTAGCCGTTTTATTATCATTTTAGCTAACATGGTTACGGCAAATGGTAAAAATATCACGTCGATAACGTTTCCACTTCTCCACTACCATACGATAGTAACAACGATTGTCTATGCGTAGAGTTTTTGAACGTGTCATTAAACGCTGCGTTTATTCAATTCTCAGACGAAGCTCCAATAGTTTTATTATTACATCTCCAAATTGAGAAGATGTTTAAATAGGTGACAGCTCTATACGAATTGACATTTTTTAACTTACATTGTCAACCGTACGGATAAGCATATCTTTTTGCATCTGTGTTGCTGTGCTGTTGGCGGGGTTTTTCAGTTATGACAGTGACTGTGACACTGAGTTCAACGTTGAACTAGTTGAAAATAAAATGCCTCCCAAAATGTAAGTAAAACACTATAAGTTCTATTAAGTTATGCTAAATTATGTATAGCTTGTGTAGATCGTTTGTTCGTGAAGTCATTTTGTGACGAACATGTTTTTCAGTCGATGCTCCGCCGTTCAAAAAAGGATGTTGGTGGAATATATGTCGCAGCATAGGAACTTCGCCAACGGCGAGTACAATGGGCCTCTCGGAGCAACGCAATACGAAGCGCAGTGGGAGGCCCTTGCCCGCCACCTCCGCGAATACGGGCCCGATAAAACCGTACCGGCTTGGAAAGTTGTAAGTACAATTCAAAGCTTGTAATTTGGGTAGGTACTAAGAGACAATATTGCTGTTCAATGCATAAAGCAGTGGATAATATTTGTGCGTATCACACAAGCAAGGCAGTCCTAATACGTAACGGGGCCCTAGGGCACTTTGAGAATCACGGTCCCTCAGGCGCTCAATTAGGGACAACGTTGACTGTAATAAATAACTTTCGGGGCCCCTCTGACGATGGGGGCCCTGGGCACGTGCCCCGTGTGCCCTTATGGAAAAGACGGCCCTGCACACAAGTTCCAATAATGGACTACTACCTTTGCAGGAAATATCACTACTGAATAGAATGAACGGAAACCTAAATTTTTAACTACTTTTACTAATAGGTAAAGTACAGTGCAGTGGGAAATTGTTATAATGTACCTTTTATATATAGGTATTTTTCTTTTCAGACATGGCGTGATTTACGGCGAAATGCCCGCGTCAAAAATGCGGAAGCAAACCGGTCTTGGGCCGTCACTGGGAACAACACGGAAATACCAATAGTCAGCGAGGAAGATCAACTGGTCCTCGCCGCTATTGGACGTGAAAGTTCTGAGGGAGTGGGTCCGGAAGAGTCCAGAATTGGTGATGTGAGTGGATTATAATTCAATTGAAAAATATTAAGTTTATTCTGCTACTTCAAATTATTTACATGTATGGTATCAAACTAACAGTTGACAGTTCTAACAAAAACTTCAATTATGCTTAATATTATTATTTCGGCATAGAGTTATAATTTCGGTCATGGTGGTAAGTTTAAATCATGATTATCACTAAAACTAATGTTCAAATTATAATACTCATCACTCAACTACAGTAGCGGCCAATAATATATCACCTCTTATATTTTGACGGTAGAACTTTTTTATATATATGTTCTTCTACTTATATGGACTTCTACCTTACTACTTTAGGTAGTCTAGTAGAATCTTTAGGTGGTTTTTAGGAATATGCTGAGTCTCTTACTGTAATTGACAGTATTTCATTGCAGTATTCATCATAGTATATTAGTATAAAATGACTAGTAAAATATGCAATCTACAAACTAACCTATATTGGTTATACATGCTCATAGAAAAAAATACAAAGGTTATATGTAATTAGCCGGTACTGAAGAAATAGATACTTTTATCTAGGTAGTAGTAGTGTTTACCTTTGAGATTTTGCTAGATTTTCTTGAATGTTGGTGTGGCAGGGGAATATAATAAACAAAAGGCTGTTATATTATTTTGTTATTTATCTTATACTTAACCAAGTAGTTTTTAAATAGGTACTTACTAAAATCTAATAAAATAAATTGTACCTACAATTAGTGTGGAAATAAAGTTGCACTGTAGATGGTCAAGATTTTGTTTGTTACATACCTGTCCCGTTGCCTGTAATCAAATCTTGCAAGTTTTTTATTTTTTTATTTTTTGTATTTTATTTTTTTTCATTTCATGGTTTCTGTTGTTTTGCACGCATATGTATATCGCGTAACAATCCAATATTATAATGACACGGAGCTGATCTGATGATGGAGCTAGAAGGTGGCCATCGGAACTCTTCTCAACTACTCAATATTATCCCATTGTGTTTGGGTCCGTTGCATTTGTCTAATAACTTGTTTTGAACATTAATTGAAGATACGTTTACAAAAGCATCATTAAAACCGACCGCAGTTTAGTATCTAGTTCTTAATATTTATTTTTGTATTGGGTGTACTAAATGTTTGATCTTTTGGATCAGAGTTTTAGTAGCTGGCAGTGGCGCCGGTGAACTGAATTCGATTCCCAATGGCTGGCCTAACTTTTATTCAGTTGGGTAGGTACTTTTATTTCAGTGCATGGACAAAAGGGCCAAATTAGCTCTGGCTTCCCTACGAATACGATTGACGCGCCGCCACTGGTAGCTATAATTTTTGTGTTGTGTTGGGTGTATTTGTTTTTAAAATAATTGTTTTAAACTTGCATGTGCTGATCTCCAGTTCAACTCTATCTTAGACCTACCGGATTCACCTTCCCTCGATTTTTTGGCTACTTCAAACAGCATCTATAGTAGCACTTTTAGTGAAGGCAACAGTGAAAGCCAAGATACTGTCCGACCAAGTCAGCCCACCCCCATCACTGCCACAATTACTGCGCCCATACCCAACCAACAACTCCCCCCTTCTACCACCCAACCCCTCTTCTCTATATCCAACGTGCTTTCTACTGGCCTCCCCATCCCCCGTCCAGAACCTGCACTACCTACGCACTACCCACGACCCGCACGTCTCATACAAGTACAAGCACGTCCAGCCCCATATGCACGCCCGCAAGTTCCCTCCTCATTCTACGTGAACCCTTCTCGCCCTTCACTTCACGAGCTCGCCGCCATTATCCCACGAGCACAGAACCCCGCACAGGCTGCCCGACCTACCCGCAACCGCATGACAGAGCCTGCATCCTCTACAGCTAATTTTGCAAGTCTGCAGGAGGAGCAAAATCATATCTTAAGAGTAACTAATTTAACAATTACATTTAATTAATATAAATATACGAGCATTCCCAAAATGTAGGTACAGTCACCGTCAATAGTATCTTCCTACACGAAGGCCGCAAAAATATGTGATACACTCTTATTTGTAGGGCCATAAGAGCGTGTCACATATTTTTCGACCTTCGTGTAGGAAGATATGATACTATTACTGAGTGACTGCACTTACACTTAAAACTGACATATTTAATGAACTAAAACATCAAACGCAGCAAGTCTTAATATTGAACATAATGTAATTAATATGCATTATATTGAAATGCTCGCTTAGGACAAATATTTAACTTTATTTATGCCTTTATTATCAAATTGGGCTTGGTCATATATTATATTACCTATAGGGACTGTGCGCGTTGGATGGCCTGCCATCTTGTGGTCTAAATCGAAAACTGAAACTACTCCACTATTGTTATTATAATTGTTGTCTCCAACATTTGACTCTCATGCCCTTGTAGTTATGTACAAATTCCTGTTACCTAGTGGACTAATTCGGCAACTTCAGTCTGTCATTTACACTTCGCGCCAATAAACAGGGCCGGCCTGTGCTACCACTTCAGTTCACGCACGTTCCCTATAGACAATTTTATTCTTTGTACTCATTCCATTTCATAACATTAGACTAGAATAATCAATTGATAAGACATAGTAACCAAAATCCTTCTCATTCTTGTGTGGTGTGTGTTTTTTGGTTGTATCATAACATTCATAACAGACAGATCAATTATATTATTAAACGTACAAATTCAAACGCACTTTAATAGTTAGAGTTTGTGGGGAAAGAGAGGTCTCATGGCTTATATAGGAACTCATATATTTTATGGGACTTTTGTGCTGTGTGTGCTGTGAGAGCTGCAGAGTCTATTTATCGTTTTTATACGTGTTTCAAAAAACTTTAGATGGACTAAGCACGACGCCAATCAAGTGACTAAATTGTTAAAAAATCATAATTTTGATACAAGATACAGGCTATCAAAATCATTTAAATGTACGTTTATATATAGTTCATTTGCCTGTGATTGCATGTATTATTTACAATAGCCTAAAATTCTTCGTTCCCACCCTATAGATACCTAATAATTTTAGAGGAACTAGGTTGAATAAGAATGTGTAGTATGTTTTTTTTTCCATCTTTAGCAATAACGGTGATGTCAGTGACCAAACAGAAAATTAGTATACAACGCATTGTCTTTTCTTATAGTTGTAGATGGCGCTGTCTATTACGTTCTTAGAACGATATTTAGGTTATGAATGTTGGATCTCGTCACCAACTTAGGTATACATTGCATTAAGCGTACTTTAACAACTTTTTATTTTTTCTTTTTCAGGGCATATTACAGGAGTTAAAGCGGTCGAACGAGATACAACAAAAAAAACTGGAACTGCTGCAAGAGCAAAATCTTTTGCCAAATCGGTAATAATTTTATCTACACTCTCACTATGATAAGTTTCTTATCTGTGGCAGTACCGCAATTTTAACGTTTCATGCTCAATTATTGATGTGCTCTGAGTTTTGATAACATAATGTACACCTGCACGCGCCCGCGGCCGGCGACACCCGCCCGCGCGTCCGCCGGCACAATCGAGTAGGCCGCGCCGACACAATCGAGATGGCCACGGCGGTACTGTGGCGGCCATTCTATGGTTTACGAATACGGCATTTATAATAAATAATATGAGTGTAGATAAAGCAGTGTATGCAACTGTACGTAATTAGGCCTTAAAACACTCGTGTGATCTTATTATGAAATTCGCCTGCGGCTCATTTCATAAAACCACACTCATGTTTTAAGGACCCTTATTACGTAACAGTTACATAAACTACTATATTGATTTTAGTATGGTATTGGGTAATAGACAAAATATTTAGGAAAATGCGGAGATTTTACATTAGAAAAGTATAGGTATGTATATTGAACATCTAGAGAGAGCCCAGAATCTGTCAAGGTACTTCACATCTACTAAGATGGGCGTGGAATATAGCTCTAGTAGTCACACTAGTTTTCATCTGAATGTAGAGAATAAAATAAATGACCCAATAAGTTATCAAAACCCTGCTTTGCCAGCCTCTTTTATTTTTATTTACATTAAATAAAATCTGTACCAGGCAAATAATCAACCTATTTTTTGTTCCAGAAATGGCATATTGGAAGACACAGCTATCATTGAGGATGACCAATATGAGACATGATATTATATAGACACTATATTATTAAGAGGACAAGCCATATTCTTGTTAAATAAAAAAATCTTTTGGTATGTTACAATGGTTGTATTATTTACTTCAGAACCCGCGTAGGGATACATTTGTGTACATATGCCACAATCTATTCCGATTTCTGAACTATTGTTAGTAGTACGGTAGACGGTCCATGCTTGTAAAGTCGACGATTGACAATTTAGTTAATTTCCACTAAAGAGAATGTATAAACAGAGGTGCACAATGTTTAGAAATAAAGGAAAAGTAGAAAAATCCTCTGCCTCAGGCTCGTCTGAGAGGCAAGTCTCGACTTGAACTCACGACTCTGGGGTACATGCCCATCGCTATAACCAACTGAGCTACTGAGACTTACCTGATGACTGCGAATGACTCTACCATATCCTTTATATAGAAACTCGCAGTCTCAGTAGCTCCGTCCGGCCAGAGCGAATGGCATGTACCTCGGAGTCCGAGTTCGTGTCTCGCATGAGGCAGTGGATTTTACTACTTTCCCTTAATTTCTAAACATTGTGGTATCGTTAGCAGACGTAAAAATAATACAAAAAATAGAGGTGCACAGTCTAAGAAATTTTTGCGCTCCAAGTTTAATTAGCTTTACTAAATGGCGCTCTACGGTCCCATACATTATTACTTACTTAGTTTATTTAATGCAATTCTACTACCTAAAGGTTGTCCGACCACCTGTTGTTTACCTTTCTGATCTGTCCAGAACAGAAAATGCATAAAGCATTTTCTGTTCTGGTTTTTTTTTTGAGGTTTTCAATAAAGAGTATTTGTATTGTACATTATGCGGTAGCTCTTACCCTAAGCAC
The DNA here is from genome assembly GCA_947086415.1 of Pammene aurita. Classification (NCBI taxonomy): domain Eukaryota; kingdom Metazoa; phylum Arthropoda; class Insecta; order Lepidoptera; family Tortricidae; genus Pammene; species Pammene aurita. The sequence goes on from OX352307.1 coordinate 8,767,170, forward strand.
CATCTGAACCAGAGCAAACCAGTTACCGCATAATGTATGGGACCATACAGCGCCATCTAGTAAAGCTATCAAACTTGGAGCATAAACATTTCTTACTATGCTCCGTTATGTATACATTCTCTTTGCTTAGGTATCACAAACCTTGTGGCGCCAGTTATGATAGGTACTCCATTGTCTTTGCCTTAAATTATATCAAAGCATACACATAAGTAGATTAGGAAGTTATTTGTGTCAAAATAAAACATAGTAATAGGCGAAAAATGTGTTTATGAGACGAGTTCTCTTTTCCTGGGCCACTCTTAATAGCAACCCGTTTTGCGGATAATTATGGTGATGGTCTTGAGGAGCGCCTTCCTCCATCTCTGCGTGCAGTTCATCCATGGGAAGATTCCTGGCAATAAAGAAAATATAGGTCGTAACTATATAGATATCAAAGTATTTATTCATAATTCCATAAGAATAAATGTAAACAGGTGCCAACAACATTATAGACGGAGAGCTGGCCACGTCAATAATGAGAGCAACGAAACCCCTGTAGTTAGTTTGCTATACTATGTTTATTTCCAGATCCGGACATCTAGCAGCTGTAAAGTGGTGGAGGTCAAAGAATGCAAATCCTAGAGTTCTGGGTTCGATGCAATATTATGGGAAATTAAGTAATTAATTAGATTATATCATGTCCAGAAATTTCTGTAAGGGGAAAGTAGTGCCAAATAATATAATGAAATTTTGAGATAGTCGCCTACTGTTTTTGTTTCCGCAATAATAGATAATGGTTTTTAATCTAATATTAAAATATAGGCCGTGTCCTCTATAAATAACAGGACGTTGGCATTTTTTTACCTATTGTGGTATTACTTTTTTCCAACTTAAAAACTTTGTTGGACTGTCACTCTGACCTCCACCCATTAAAAGCTGCCTGATACCCGGATCTAGCAATAAGGATGGTAAAGCAGTCTAACTAGACAGGTTTCATTGCTCTCATTTATTGCATCATATCTGACGTCGCCATTACCATTATATATCTATGGAATAGGTTATAAAGAAGAGAGTATTGATTTATTTACGTAATAAAATTACAATTGGGTCGCATAACAACATACGTACTTGATTATTTGATTAAGTAAGTATTTGATTAAAATAGGTACTTGTTACTCCTATAAAACAATATGCAAAATGTTAAAGCTCACTTACCCATAATGTTGCATGATGTTGTATAATACGCAACACGTGTATATTATTGACGACGCCTTAGCCGGACTGTAACGAAGGACACGGTCATGTCCCAGGCACCTAAATACATTTTTTAGGTACCCATTAGTCCTTTCTATTGTGTTCCGTACACGACAGTGCCAGGCCGTGTACCTAGCTTCTGGGCTATTCGCGGCAGGATTTAGCACGGGAGTCATGAGCCAAGGCTCAAGCGCATATCCCGAATCACCTGAAATATATATAGATAGCAATATTTATAAATTTGGTTTTTTTTATTGATAGCTCGGCCGTCGGCGGTCAAAGGTTAACTAAAATTTGCAAACCAGTTTTAGACTACCTATTGCTATCCAATTAAGCTGAAGTTTACGATACTGACGTACGTGTCTAAGAAGGCACAATTGTCAACGCTCGAGGCTCGAGTGAGTCCAAGTTTAGTATCTTGACCTTTACTACTATTTAAACATATATAAATACAATTTTCGGCTTACCCAGAAGGAAGTAGTCTCCAATGTGGTCGTCACGCAGTCTTTTTAATTCATCCTTTATGGACGAATTATTAAAAATGAACGAGTCGTGAACACGGCCTGGAAATCTCGCGTTGACTGCGAGGATCTTGCAGTTCACATCCGCAATCTGAGAAATTGTCATACATATTTTAATTTCGTTGTTACAAAATTAACTATTATGAATGGTGACAATCAACTAATAATTTAAATATTTATAATTGGACTAAGTTATAATTACCATCTCTGTGAAGAAATGCTTATTCAATAAGTACTTAATATATACCTACGTGATTTCAAGGATTGTTTGGGTAAGAAATATATTAGTAATTCTATTCGTATTTATTGTAATTATTAGTTTAACACTTACTAGCTGCACATTAAGGGAGTGTACACCTTTGCGGTTTAAGTATTGTACACTGTATGGCAGCGGCGGAGGGAAAATTTTGACTTGAGTGCAGTCTATTGTACCCAAGAGGTATGGCAGACCATATGCATCCTGGAAGCCCCTGGCAACTGTTCTCCGAGACTCTTCATTGCCGGGGAAAATTATCCACTTATCTTTAAGCCTGTAAACCAAACAATATATGATTGGATTGTGTAACTGAGCCTCTCATCTGGCTAATATTGCATTATCAAATTATGTATTGAAGCATCAGGAACATAGTAATATCTAGATTTAAAACTTTTATTAACCCTTCTTTTAAATAAAATTTTGGTATTGAGTAGAAATAAACATACCTCTGGTTCACAGCATTTACAAATTGGTCCAAATATACACTAACAGTGGACTGACCAATGGACAAGCCATGATCTTGTCCAGTCCCACGCTGATAGCCTCCATCAGCTAGGTGGTGCAGTGCTGTTAAAACCTAAAATGAAGAGTTTTATGTTGGTTAGGTATCAGCCTCTGCCCGCGACTTTTAATTCTTGCAATTCACGTATAATTATAAGAATAGGTACCTACTGTAAGAATGTCACTGTAATATAATAGACACTTGCTCATGAATTGTGCCATTATATGCAAATATAGTTATAGCAATACCTAGCTTATTCACTAGAGATAAATGGACCTTTTATTGCCATTATTAACATCTGTCTTAAAACTTTTTCGTAAGTGCGGTGAAAAACAGTGTGTAATTCGTAATGTAAGAATATTTCAAACTCGAGTCTTAAAAGCCCTTGGCTTCGTTTTCGGGCAACTATTAGGCTCTCGTTCACAATACTTCTCTTTAGTCGTATAATGTACTACATATACCTACCTTAAGATATGCCGGTAATCCGTCACCGTGGCGAGGCTGGAGGTCGCCGTCTAATTCCGCGCATAAGTACAAAGCCACCTCCTTGCGCACTCTGTAGATATGCCGAAACTCTTCATTAGGCATCTCAAACGGGTTGCACGCATCCCTTATTGTTCTGCGCTGAACTTTTCTGCGCTGTTTTTCTTCCGCAGCGGCCACTTGCATGAAGAAAACAAATCTTGCCATTTCTACAAAGAAAATATATTGACATAAGTATTATATGCAACAAAACAAACGCTTTAACTAGTACATTTCATTATAGTCATAAAAGAATGAATACTTACTGGTAATGAGCTTCAGATAATATGTTTTTGACAAAATTAAGAGTCTCCGACAAAGCTTATCATCACCTAGTGAGCATGTACATAAAATTAACGAAGTTGAACTGTCAAAATTCGACAATATGTCATATTATCCAACGACCATGTTATGCAAAATGATAGCAACTGTCGTCTGCCGGCTACCGCTGTCAAAAGTCGATAACTCCGCCCTAACGTTTGCAACCATAGTATGCGCTATATTATAGTAGACAAACTGTCATTTACCAATCATTTACCGTTTTATCCGCGTGATAACTCCAACCATAATAGGCCTGCTGTATTTTTGATACATCCTGTATTTTTGATACATCCTGTATTTTTGATACATCCTGTATTTTTGATACATCCTGTATTTTTGATACATCCTGTACGATAACTAAGCTACACATTCAGTTGCATGGGAAATGAAAAAAATTAATGATTGATTATCGATTTCTTTTCATGTGATGAACAAATTGACACATTCGGCAGCTACTGAATTGGAATGTCATTAAATAATCTAATTATGATACATTAGTTGATTATTCTGATCCATCAACTTGCCAATAAACTAGAGTAGGCTTTACGATATGCTAATTAAATAATGTGGTCGTTCGTGTAAATAGTCGTAATAGAAGAACAGGTTATCTGTAGGCATAATAAAATAGTATCTTACGTTCTTCCGAACAAATACCAAAAGGCTGTTATAGGTTTATTTGCTAAGATTTTGGTTCTTATGTAAGATAAAATTTAAAATATGGTGGAGGGAAATATGATACTCTACATTTTAAAAGGTTAACTTAATACGTGCATTTTCAGTTAAACAATACTATTTACCGTTATGGTTATTTATCGCTAACTTCAGTAACTTTGTCATGGTACAGTCAAATTGTAAAAAATGCAATTTTGAGTATATTTAGTCCTTCTGTATTTTAATAAGTGTAACAATTTACAGACACATTTACGTGCATTTCCTGCGATTATTTTCATATTTAAATGGACATTATTTGATAACAGAAATGTGAGAAATAATACTTTTTGAGTGCAATGTTGGATTTAAAAATACACAATCGCCATTTGAATCCAAAAAATATGAGGAGTTCTAGTTTTTAAACGTTCCATTATTAGAACTGCATTAAGACAGAAACTGAGTTCTAAGGAATTAAATATATAAACCATTATAAATAATATAAATTAATAATTTCCTTTTAAACTTCGCTTCAGTATCAAGTAGCGTGTTTTCTAAATCGGTCTGCGATGCCCCAGACCGATCCGACATCCTAACCAATGCGGCATCCCACGTCGGCTGCGCAAGCGGCTCTGTTTACGGAAAATGGTATCGCTACCATCGCTGATGTAACAGCTGTCAGACTCGGTGGGGCAAACGAGAGCACGTACAGGCTGATGTTTTACTTGCATAGTATGATACCACCGAATTGAAAAGTCCATTAAAATCATACTATCCATACTAATATTATAAATGGGAAAGTGTATGTGTGTGTTTGTTTGTTTGTCCGTCTTTCACGGCAAAACGGGGCGACGAATTGACGTGATTTTTTAAGTGGAGATAGTTGAAGGGATGGAAAGTGATATAGGCTACTTTTTGTCTCTTTCTAACCCCCCACTTCCCTAAAATGGAGGGTGGAAGTTTGTATGGAGCATTCCGGTGGGCAATCAGGAAAGGGGAACCGTGTTACCCCGAATTTAACGCGAGCGAAGCCGCGGGCAAAAGCTAGTTTATTATAGTTTTTGGAATGTTCAGCTATTTTTTATTTTTAGTCAGAATTTTCATACTGAAACTTACTTATACAACATGAATGATAGTATTTCGAAAGGAACTTTAGGCAGTAATAAGAAATCAACAAGCGAAGCTAAATGAACATGTATGAAAACAGAAAAAGTAATAAAATTAAGAAGAAGACACACACCACACTCATACAGTACACTACACGTACTTTGACACAAAAACATACAGGTCCTGGACAGATGTTGTCTTTCTTGTCTCTGAATTCAGGACATTGCAGTAAAACAATATCGGCGTTAAACTTATTCAAAAACTACAACCTAACCTACACCGAATCGAAGAAAACATGCTTTACTGACCTTAAACTTCAGAATCAAGAAGACATGTTTATCTCAGGATCACATTAAAAGTAATGACGTCAATATCTTAAACAATATACCTTAGTATATTATACCTAATCCTCATCTAGTCTAAAAACTATTTTTGAATTGGCTTAATCTTATCCTGTATCAGTCCAATGACCCTCACACACACACACATTTGCCACATGTAGCACCGGCTACAACGCACACATTGCACAGATGCACCACCGCCGCCGTGGAGCTGTCAGTACCGGAGTGGGTGCACTACGCGTGCGCGGCGCTGTTCCTGCTGTGGCTGGTCTTCGGGAGGCGCGGGAGCCATATGCAGTCTTCAACATGAGCGATGCGTATGTATCACACAGCTCGCCTTGCATATTGATAAGTTTCACGCCTCGCTATTGGCCGAATCTTGGAGAGCTTTTACTGCGCGTTTAAGTTTAATTTTTAGGGTTCCGTAGCCAAATGGCAAAAAACGGAACCCTTATGGATTCGTCATGTCTGTCTGTCTGTCTGTCCGTCCGTATGTCACAGCCATTTTACTCGGAAACTATACGACGTATCTGAATAAAATGTACACATAAGGTGTATTTTGTATGCCGCTACTTAGTTATGGAGTTAAATTTGAAAAAAAAAAATATTTTTAGGGGGGCGCTCCATAGATGTAACTAAATTTCAAAAAATGTTTTTTAACCAAATATCAACATGTGACACATCAATCGATAGGTCTTTAAAAATAACATTGAGGTTTTTTTGACCATTTTGTGATTAAGTGAATATTTTCTGAAATAATCGCTTCGGAAGTCAGAAAAATTGTGTAGCCCCCCCGGCAACTTTTGAACCGTAAGTCCAAAAAATATGAAAAAAATTGAGGCGATGTGTCTTATCATATACTTTCTACGAAAATTATTTTGAACATTATCGGTTCAGCCATTTTTGAGTTATCTCCAAAAAACTTCTTCCATAGGCATCAGATACGACCTTTTGGTATTAGTTTGGTTTTTATTACATTGAAGGTACGGAACCCTCCTATGCGTGGTCCGACACGCACTTGGCCGGTTTTTCTTACAATGATTATTACCAAGATGAGTGGGTTTAAGATGTATCTTACTAAAATATATTATTTCTTATTTAGGTTAAGTTATTTTCGGTGAAGCAAGATATATCGTAAGGTTACAAAACTAATCTAAATAAGTCAGACCAGGAATGGAAACCCTTAAAATGTAAGTCACACAATTTTAAATACTACAAATTATTTATGTACGACTTTGTTTTTAAATGGGTTTGAGTTTACGACTGTCATTCTTATAGTTAGTTAAACTAAACAACGTGCTAAAATCCATATAAATCCATAATATATTTTAATATATGACGTAAACGACACGACAAATCAAAGCATGACAAATTACTAACCTCTTCAATTTAGTCGCGTAACACCAAACGCTCGTGAAACAACATCATGCTGTTTACACCAGTGACGTATCTTGCTGTGCCCCTCCAAAGCGGTCGCTGACCGAGACCGGCACGGCCAGACGGCCAGTCGCTCTCCGTCAGCGGACGGGGGCGGTCGGCATGGGAACATGTAGTCACCTTTATACGGGAGCGGCCACGGTGCTCATAAATATCTGAACGTAGTCGCTATTGTCAATCGAAGTGAATGTTTAGTTTAGACATTCTTGCTTAACTTGGCCGCTGCGATATATTTGATTGTGATTATTGTATCTGTATGAGTATTATTTCAAAAATGTAATACATATTTAATAGCTATCGAGAAAACCACTTGATGTTAGTTTAAAAATAGATAAATCCCCACGTAGGTACGCATATTACTCGTACAATTCGAATTTCATGCTTCGATAATTTGTAAGTTTTATTCATTTATTTTCAAAACGGTATCGTTTCTTGTGTATGTATGTTAAATTAGTATCGTAAATAGTTTACAAATCCGAGATCCGAATACGGGTTCATACGTAGCGACGATAGAGGCAAATAAGTTGATCGGTTCATTACCAGTTCGGTCCTAACAGATCGAATTATGGTAAGGTAACGGCGCATTTACCCTACCCTAACAAACTTTTATGATTATTAATAGGTTTATCTACACTCATATTGTAAGTCCTCTAAAATGCGTTCAAAAACCGTAGGCAATGACCAGCATTAAGAGTTAATAATAATATTTTTATGAGATTAATAGTTTTTAAGTTCTGGTTGCCCTGAAAATCAGCGTTGTGGCTACACTGTCATGACTCATGCTGATTTTCTCATTACAATGCCTTGCAAGACGTGCTTCAGATAAACCATCCTATGACTGATATACACGGTGAATCTGAGTAACCCGAAAGATTTTAACCATAAATTCCTGATCATAATTGGAGACTAAAATGTCGTATAAACTTTTCTGGAATTTTTCAGAGTTACTACACTTACTACCAACTAAATAAATAAATAAAAAAACATTTTTTTATTGTCACTCAGTGCAAAACGCTTTTTTGATGGCGATTTCACCCTTTATGGGGTCTAGTCTAGACATTCTTATTGACAGATATCAAAGTGCTAAGGATTACTTTACGTAAACTATTTTTTACGAAAAAAAATGTACTAATTTATTTTAATTGACAGTTTTAACAATAACATGTATGTTTTTATGTTCAAACGCATTTAAAAATTCGAAAAAAAAGAAAAAAAAAAAATTTTTTTTTGCGAAATTGACCTAAATTCATATAACATTTATTACTCCTTATGACCTCAGGAATTTATGGTTAAAATCTTTCGGGTTACTCAGATTCACCGTGTATATACAGGTGTAACAAAAGTAGTGGTAATCCGTTGAAGGGCATAACTGGTATCGTACTGCGACTTAGACAAAGTAGGAGAAAAAATTTTAGGACGCGAAATTTTTTTTTATAGGACACGTCATCTTAGCCGGCCGACCCTCCATATACAAAACAATTTTGTTTTTATAGGACACGTCATCTTAGCCGGCCGACCCTCCATATACAAAACAATTTTGTTTTTATAGGACACGTCATCTTAGCCGGCCGACCCTCCATATACAAAACAATTTTGTTTTTCGTTGTTTTCTTAGTTTTTCATAATTAGAATACTTTCGCCAACTATGCCCTTAAACGGATCACAAGCATTTCTGTTACACCTTGTATGATAGACTGCTACTTAAAGTGGACCGAACTTTTACTGTTATTACCAAACTTAATTGAACCTAATCTACCACGAAACATGTTTATAATGATTAATGAACTAACCCCTAATTTAGTGGAGTCATCCGAAAGCTCCTGCCATACATTATAAACCACATTGTATGGCAGGAACTGCATTACGAATTACAGTTTAGAGAAAACGGTCCGAAAGAGAGCATCTAAATGTCGTGTCTCACTCACACTCTTTACAGAATTGATAAAACTTAATGTCATATGACCAATAGTAATGACGTGTTTATTTCTTTAATGTGGTCCCTGACTTGACTTCCCTTTCGGTCCACTTTTGAGTCGAAGAGTACATTCCAAAGTACATACATACTTAAACCTACGTGGCACTATGATTATGCAGAGTTTGAATTTGAGCGATTATGAATCTCGTCACGACATGACACTAATGCGCCCACCAACCTTCAGGCTGAACAACTGGCCATCGTGGAGCGTAAAGCATTTACTCCGTGATTTGCACTTACTACCCCGATGCATATGTTTTCGTCTACTCATAGCATTTTCTCGGGCTGTCCCGTTTGTACAGAAAATTGGCTTTAAGTTAAAAAAATCAACATCGTTTACAATAATATTATAATATTTTAATTTTTATGAAAATACTCTACACTAATTAAATTAAATCATGGATCAGTGAAATTATTTAGATATTAAATTTACAATGCGTGATGTAGTTGCGATTTTTTTTTAAGTTAAAAGGGACTCTTATTTCTGAAAATATTCACTTAATCACATAATCTTCAACGAAACCTCGATGTTATTTTTAAATACCTATCGATTGATGTGCGTCATGTTGATATATGGTTTTTTTTAGTTATTTAGACCGTCCTCACTAAAAATATTTTTTCTGCAATTTAACTACATTTTTTTTAATACTACGACGGTGGCAAACAAGCATACGGCCCACCTGATGGTAAGCAGTTACCGTAGCCTATGGACGCCTGCAACCCCAGAGGATTCACATGCGCGTTGCCTACCCTTTAGGTACCTATTCACTCCTTTTTAGAAGAACCTCATACTGTAGCCCGCTGGGAAAACCTCGGCAGGGAGTTCATTCCACAGCCGCAGCCTTCGTGGGAGGAAATTCCTTTTGAACCGTACTGTGCGTGACCCTTTGGGCTCCAGGGTGTGAGGATGAACACCCTGCCGGCGGCGAGCGGTGCGGTGATAAAAAGCTGCCGTGGGCATCATATCAAACAGTTCTTCGGAGCACAACCCATTGTACAAGCGATAGAACACACATAAGGAGGCAAAGTCTCTCCTTAGACTCAAAGGTTCAATATCACTCGTGAGTTTGGGATCGTCGACGATCCGCTCAGTGCGCCTTTGTACCGAGTCAAAGGGCCCAAGCTGGTATCCAGGTGCTCCCGCCCAAAGGTGACAACAGTACTCCATGTGGAGTCTGACTTGCGACTTGTATAGAAGTAGTCTCTGCCCCGGAGTGAAGTATCTCCTCGCTCTGTTGAGCACACCGAGCTTTTTGGATGCCAGCTTGGCCTTCCCTTCAAGGTGACTACGGAATTGGACTACATAACTAAATAGCGGCATATAAAATACACCTTATGTCTAAATTTTATAGTTCTCGAGTAAAATGGCTGTGACACACGGACGGACGGACGGAGGGACAGACGGACATGACTATTATAAGGGTTCCGTTTTTGCCATTTTGGCTACGGAACCCTAAAAAAATGTAGTTCATAAAATGCTTCAGATTTAAATAGTAATACGGGTCACGGAATTTTGGTCGAATTGCGAGAGTCGCTTGTGCTCTCGCTGTGGGTGTTCTTGAAAATGATAATCGTAAATTGATCAAAACATGAATGAACAAAATGATTAGCTAAATATATTCAACCAAACTTAAGTGAGCCGTTTTACATATTATTTAGTAGAGGTATGTTCAAGTCTCACGGTGCTTTTATAGTTAAAATGGCAATAAGTCTAGACCTTCAACAGTAAAAACCTTAGTGAATTGCTGGCACCATATAAGGCAGGGATAGAACCGGTACTTGCCATCTGATGCGTCTGATAAAGCAGTGGACGCTTTCCAAGCTGCATCTGTTGTCAGTTGTTTTCACCATTTACGAGTATGTTAATGCTTTAGACCCAATGTTTATAAATTGTAGTAAGGGTTCTGAGAATCTGGAAACCAATTCTATTCTTGGCCGCGACTGATATGACAAATTTTCGGTATGATTTTCTATCAACAAATGTAGGTACATAGGTAATTATAATAGTAGTTTATGTAACTGTTACGTAATAAGGGTCCTTAAAACATGAGTGTGGTTTTATGAAATGAGCCGCAGGCGAATTTCATAATAAGATCACACGAGTGTTTTAAGGCCTAATTACGTACAGTTGCATACACTGCTTTATCTACACTCATATTATATATATTAAATTAATTGTTCGGAAACCATAGAATGACCGCCATTGTACCGTCATGGCCTACTCGATTGTGCCGGCGCTCGCGCGGGACCAATCGAGTTGGCCATGGCGGTAACATTATGTTATCAAATTCGATGTTCCAAATTTGAAACTCATTGCTTAACAATATTTGAGCATGCATAGTTAAAATTACGTTACTGCCGCAGATAAGAAACTTATCATAGTTAAATCGTTTGTTGTAATGCTTGTCATTGTCTACGGTTTTTGAACGCATTTTAGAGTACTTACAGTATGAGTGTAGATAAAGCAGTTTTTCAAATTCAGTCCTTAGCTAAAAATATTTATTTATTCACTAAAGTGTGTAGTATAAATCAAGAAATATACAAAAAGCGAACTTCATGTCTTGAAGCAATATCTACAGGGTGCAACAAAAATACTGGCGATCCGTTTAAGGGCATAATTGGTATTGTGTTTTGCGACTAAGAAAAAGTAGGAGTAAAATTTAAAACCGCAAAAAAAAAAAATATTGTATGGGACATGTCGTCCCAGCCGGCCAACCCTCCATACAAAACAATTTTATCTACACTCACATTGTAAGTTCTCTAAAACGTGTTCGAAAACGGTAGGCAATCGCTAGTATTACCACAACCGATTTTACTATGATAAGCTTTTTATCTGTGGCAGTAATGTAATTTTAACTTTACATGCTCAAATATTGATAGGTTATGAGTTTTGATAACATAATGTACACCGGCACGCGCCCGCGCGACCGCCGGCACAATCGAGTTGGCCAAGGCTTTGCAATGGCGGTCATTCTATGGTTTCCGAACACGGCATTTAGGATATATAATATGAGTGTAGATAAAGCAGTGTATGCAACTGTACGTAATTAGGCCTTATTACGTAACAGTTACATAAACTACTATCTTTTTTTGCGTAAAAAGTTTTTTTTCTTAGTTTTTCATCATTAGAAGACGATACCAATTATGCATTTAAACGGGTCACCAGCATTTTTGTTACTCCTTCTATAATGTAAAATATAATTCAAACAGAAACTTGTAGTCGTCGGTATACGGCGTAGGTACCTATGATACAATGTAACGTCACTTTTCAGTGGTTATATAACGAAAGCACAAAAGAAATAGCAAAATAGTAAGGGAGCCCATGACACTGAACCTAGTTCGATAATTCTCCTAGATGAGATATATATAATTAGACGCGTCTTTAATGGGGGAACACGAAATGCCGATGCTGCAATGCAAAAAAGTGGTGGCGTATCTTAATTTTTTTTTAAATTACAAAATGCGGTTTTTAGTACGATAAGTCTCCTAGATTTCCTTTGTTCCTTGAAGCAGGGGAGGGGTAGGGCTACACGATAATGCGGTGCTGCAAGCCCCCGTGGGTGGCCTTGTCAGTGGCAGCAGCATCAAAAGATTGTAGATATATGCAAAGACAAAGCGCCTGATCGTTTAAAATATAAAATCAGTTTAATAACGTAACATCTTGTTGCAGTTCAGGCGCTAAGTTTAGGTTACATAATATCTTGTTTTTGTTATAAAAAGATCAGGCGTTTTGTTTTTTCATACATCTACAATATTTTGATGCTGCTGCCACTGACAAGGCCACCCACGGGGGCTTGCAGCACCACATTATCCTGTATCCCTACCCCTCCCCTGCTTCGAGGAACAAAGGAAATCTAGGAGACTTATCGTACTAGAAACCGGATATTTAAATTTTTTCAAAAAAAAAATTAAATAACGCCACCACTTTTTTTGCATTGCAGCATCAGCATTTCGTGTTCCCCCATTAAAGACGCGTCTAATTATATATATTTCATCTAGGAGACTTATCGAACTAGGTTCAGTGTCATGGGCTCTCCTACTAAAAGATACGCAACAAGGAAATACATGTCCCCGCTAGCCACTCGCAACTAGGGTTATCAAAACTTAACACATGTCACAAAAATATGTACCGTCAACTGCTACAACTTTGCCTACGATGCTCAAATTTGCCTGGCTTGAAAAAAATGGTTTTCTGCAACTAGGGTTATCAAAACTTAACACATGTCACAAAAATATGTACCGTCAACTGCTACAACTTTGCCTACGATGCTCAAATTTGCCTGGCTTGAAAAAAATGGTTTTCTACACCAAACAGCTTATTTATCGTATGGCTACATGTCACTGGATATAGATAGGCATTCCTTCCCAGGGGTAGTAGTAGTGGGAAAGCAGATGATAAAGATAATCCAGTGAGTGCTGCGAGGTCCAGATGGGACAGTGCAGCTGCCAAGTTTGTTATACTCTTTTAGCACCACTCAGGGATCACGTGTAGGGTTGTCTAAGGTGTTTCCTACGGACGCAGAGTAACATTGATCCCCAATCAGCTATTTATATCTTATTACTGAGATGCGAGAAAGGAGGCCATTATGAGGAATTACTCTTTTTAAGCCAGGTAAAGTTGTGCATCGTAGGCAAAGTTGTAGCAGTTGACGGAATATATCTCTAGGATCATAATATGTATTTAACATCAAGTTTTTTTAATAATCATAAAATAACACTTACGCACTAATAGTGATATCTAATTGAAAAAGGGCACTTTTTCGACCGCGTTGGTTTTAGGGAATTCAATTGGCAGCTAATGACATTTCAATAATTGTTAAAGCAACTAAGTAGGTGATACAAAAATATTGTATTTATTTTAACAATTTAGATCAACGGTTTTCATAGCAGCAGTAACTAACAATTAATACACGTAGTATATTAGCAAAGTTTGTACCAAATAGGCAAGCCGCAATATACATATCAGGCACTTTATCCTGACTTCATATTTGTATTTAGCAACCCTGCCGGCACGTGAAAGTCCATGAATAACCGGGATGGTATTTCCTTTCCTCGGCCACCGGCCACTCCCTACACGTATAAAACTACAACTGCGCTTAGAAAGCAGTTGGAAATATTGTCTGGCGTATACGAGATAGTCCATTTGTACCTGAGATGGTACTTAACGTGCGACAAGACGAGTAGTGGTAAGACTCTGTCTGAGGTATTCTGTTTAGCATAATAAACGACTTTTAGGGAGGCACGGCTTTGGCAATCAAAGCCTTACGAAAAGCCCCTTTAAAATCCCTTGAAGGGAATAGCGGACCGACCCCTGTAAATGAAAAAGAAGCGTATCTAATAATTTTTTGCACTTCCCTTGTGATTCTCCTGACGAATTTGTTCTGGAGACATTTATTTATTTACTTTCCAGGCAGGCAGTTATGAGAACTGATATTGCTGGTATCCAGTAATCATTACGACAGTTATCGTTAACGAGTAGATGTATGCTTGTCTAATTTATTTTTAAACTGGTTCACATTTTGTGCCGAAACCACGTATTTTGGGAGTTTGTTCCAAACCCTCACTACTCGGTTGCTCAGAAAATGTTTATATGGGTTACTGTGGCACCTATCTCTTTCTAGTTTTAAGTGATGACCTATCTTCCTTTTAAAGGCACGAGCGCAATTTAGGCATGTAAACACAACACCGACATGGATGCAAACTGAGGCCACTCGAGCTGCGCGCCGCGTCAAATGGCAAACAAATGACAACGTATTGTAATTGCTTCAATGGAAGCTCCTCAAATCCCTTGGAAGCTCGATGCAACGGTGGTCGTGGCGATGAACGCTCCACCGAATGCTCGCGACTAAGGCCGTACACGTAGTACGGTCAACCACTTTGATTCCTAGGCCACTGTAGAACCTTGTCCTAATGACAGTTGCCCGTGGATACGTATAAACGTAACCTATTCCTTACCAAACTAGCTATTGTGACAAGGTTCTAGAGTGGCCTAGGAATCAAATTGGTTGACTGTACACTAAGATATTATAATACTCGTATGACTGTTCTGAGTGTACCAATGAGCGGTCTTGCCTCGGACCCGGTATAAATCATCTCGGACAGCTGCCAGCGCGGCCGGGCCTTCATCGCGCTTGTATTCGCATTATGCATACATTATCATATATTTAGTGAAACTTGCTGCAGTCTGCACTTGCGTTGATCGGTGTATATGTCTATATGGTTGTAGCACGCCATATTCTGGGATCACTGTTACTCTGCGTCCGTAGGAAACACCTTAGACAACTCTACACGTGATCCCCGGGTGGTGCTAAAAGAGTAACAAACTTGGCAGCTGCAATGTCCCATATCGACCTCGCAGCACTCACTGAATTTTCCTTATCATCTGCTTTCCCACTACTACTACCCCAGGGAAGAAATGCCTATCTATATCCAGTGACATGTAGCCATACTAGCTATAGAATACTAGCTTTTGCCCGCGGCTTCGCTCGCGTTAAATTAGGGGTAACACGATTCCCCTTTGCCCTCCGTAATGCTCCATACAAACTTCCACCCCCCATTTTAGGGAAGTGGGGGGTAAGAAAGAGACAAAAAGTAGCCTATGTCACTCTCCATCCCTTCAACTATATCTCCACTTAAAAAATCACGTCAATTCGTCGCCCCGTTTTGCCGTGAAAGACGGACAAACAAACAAACAAACACACACACTTTCCCATTTATAATATTAGTATGGATTCTTCCAACTATGTTCCTCGTGTTATGAACTCTTGTTCACAGATATTTCAGACTTCTAGCTATATCCACGAAAGAGTTAGAGTGGAGTCGAAAATGACCTCAATTGCTTCGGGAAAAGGATGGTACGGCCGAGCCTTTGTTGTTTGGTTTGCTCGACTTGGCGGGGGCACTGCCCTGAGGTTATCAAATAAGAAAGCTGTTGGATTGCGAAGACAAGTAACAATTATGCGGTATATTAAGACATACAAATCCTACAATTAAACATTTAATAAACACTTAGTTTGTACAATGAAATTAGTTCCCAGCACGTTTGTTGCGCTCTCACAATGTTTGTATTGTTAATGTTATGTATAAGCAAGAGTATTGATGGTAAAAGTTATAAAATGCTTAGGTAAAATGTAAGGTCTTAAAAGCCTGTTAGACATATCAATCATACAATAAATTATAAAGAAAATAAATGATACGATACGACTAGATAGCACACGGAAATCATAATTGTTAAAGGGTGTTGCCTTGCAGTAACATAAGTTATTAGTGAGAAAAACAAGTGTCACAAACAATAAAAATCTCAAAAACAAAATCTATTGTTGGCATTGGAGACCTGCTTTTAATTCTGCATGTATTTCTGGTTTCTGAACAAGCTCAAAGCAAGAATTTAACTAGAGACCACACACGCGTACTACCGTAAGGGATAGACAAAGATGACGATAAAATCACTTCTACAGCACAAAACGAAACAATTTACCATTGTTAACAAAAATATCAGGTTTTCTCGTAGTAAACACAGAAATTCTTGAAGAAATCGCTAATTATATCTGTTTGTGCCTCTCCACTGCTATAAGTAATGGCGTGGAGGGTAACAAAAAAAAGATGAACTATGACAAGGATGAACGATAATAGCACCTTCTCTGTCGTACCTATCGAAAGTGTAATAAGATCATCCCGTTCGATGTTGGTATTGTTATTACCATGAGTCTATGGCTAGTATGTCTATGTGAACAAGCCTATGACCGCTACAATGTTGTAGAAGCGTTTACGCATCCACCCTATAAATCTTCGTCAACGACGCCTACCGCCCGCTCTCTTCTCATTTGAATTGCATTTGAAATTGTTACAAAGTATTGCTTACGGGAAATCATAACTCATTGAAATAAATGATGGGTTAGTGAATATTAGTTCAGTGTTACTTTTTCATTCTAAACTAGCCTCTGCCCGCATCTTCGTCTGCGTGGAAGTGGTTAAAATCTATAAATCTCTCTCATTTTTACTCCTTTAGAACGTCCCAAAAAGTCGAGCATCATTTATTTATTTATTTAATATTTATTGCACTATACAAGAAAGTACAAATTTCTCTACCAGTCAACCATTGGGCTAAACTGAAACTAATGATTGGTGCAGGATTATAAGAGCAGAGATGACTTAATAAAAACAAATCACATTAACATACCTAATAGTTAATACACGTACATAAATATGCAATACTATAAACATACCCAAGTAACAAAAGCTTCTATAACTAAGGCCTTTTATCACCAATCAGTGATATAGTAGGCCTATAATGGTAACCATTGTGACTGCTTGTACTATAAAGGTTTTTAATAGAGCGTTTTGGTTCTATAAATTAAAGAGCAATTTAGTTCTATAAGTTAGCTCTTAGAACGCTTAAAGGACCATAAAAAAGAATCTTTAAAGTGTTGCACTGTAATAGATTTGCAAAAAGCGATTATAGTACTATTTAATACTATAGACACTTTACTGACACTTTTATGTACCTATTATGCACTAATAATGTGTCGAATTAACTTTTATAGTACTAGTATTGTTACAGTATCGCAAACACTATTACAGGATAAATCTGCACTATAAAAGGACTTTGCACGACCATTACATAACGTTTTAGCTTTTTAAATGCTCCCTCAACATCGCTATAGGGCTACCCAAATCCATTAAAATATGGCTGCCGTTTACTGAAAGTGATAGCACATTAGCAGCACGACTGGAGCCCATGTGTACTATAGCAGCCACAGTCGGGACAAGTCCTAATTTTATTAATTAAAATTTAATTAAAACAATAAAATTATGAAGGCGCATTGTCAAATTTGAAATCAGCATAATGATTTTGTCAATACAATTATTTTCGCAAGTGCAAGTACCGGCAGAATTACGGTTCACGAATGTTTTTTAGTATGTACCTTTATATGTCACTTTAAGGAACTAAAGGGACATGGCGAATGACTTACAAATATATTTGTTTAATTTCTTGTGAAATAACCTCACGACGACGACAGCACACAACACGAGGCTTTTGGTGATAAAAAAGATCACTGGAATCGTTTACGGCGCAAATTAGCACTATAAACATGGTTTGGTTACTTTAATAGTTCCTAATTGTGACATAAACATTGCAGACATTTCAATTATAGAGCTGATTTATCACAGTGAGAGCCTTTATGTAATGTTTATAGAATAAATCAGTGATAAAACTTGGGCCTATTTGGGGTTAGGTAAAGGTTTACGACACCGTTATAGTGCTAATCATGAACACTAAGTAGCACGTTCTAAAATGTTCTCAGGACTTTTATAGTGCCAAATTTTGCTACTTGGGATACATATATAATTACATAATATAATAAATAAATAATATTGTACCCATGTATAATCATCATGCAACTGAAGAACAAATCAAATTATCTTCAATAAATATTTTGATTTGTTTATTTTAAGTAGATGTATTGTAAGTATCCCAGCCCTGGAGGCCTAGGTCACTTATTCCTTTGTATATGACATCTATATAAGTTTAATCATCATGCAGATCATTAAACCTTGGAGTGCATCATTCATGAATGCATATCCAGAACTTTAAGGTTATAACTTATACTTAAGGCTTCTTTTATTAGTTAAGTGTGCGTTACCTGTTCATGTTCTTATGTCTGTTGTGGTTTTCAAGTCTTCGTAGGTAATATGTTCGGTGCCTAAACACGGTTAAAAAAAGTTTTGTAATATTAGTGTATAGTTATTTTAAAATGTTTTTCTAACAATGTATTGTTTTTTGTTTCAGGTAAGTTGACATATTACTGATGGAGCCACAAAACTAGACCATTACTTACAGGGTGCAACAAAAATACAGGTGATCCGTTTAAGGGCATAATTGGTATCGTATTTCGACTAAGAAAAAGTAGAAACAAAAATTTTCAGCCCGAAAAGTTAAAAGTTTTTTATTTTCAACCGACTTCAAGATTTCGAAGGAGGAGGTTATCAATTCGTCGGGATCTTTGTTTTTTTTTTTTTTTTAATATGTTCACCGATTATTCGAAGACGGCTGGACCGATTTGGAAAATTATTTTTTTGTTTGAAAGCGTATACTTCACAGTTGGTCCCATTGTAACCATGTCAGGATCTGATGATGGGATCCTGGAGAAATCGAGGGAACTCTTCAACTATTATAGGCATACCTATGGTGATTTGAGTATTTTTTACAGCAGATCGAGCATTTGGTGTTGGAAAGGTGGATGCTTAGTGACGTCGGTTCTTTTTTGTTTAAAATTATTATTTGACACGTAGTCTTAGCCGGCCAACCCTCCATACAATTTCTTTTTGTTTTTTGAATTATGCCCTTAAAGGAATCACCAGTAATTTTTTTACACCGTGTATGATGATAATGCTACGGTAAGTTACGTTTTATTATTGAAATATTGGTACGGGTATATCCCCCCAACCCTTTCCCTCTCCCGTTTTAACCAAAATCTAGATTCTGGTGATCTGAGGCAGGATTTGTGATGCCTAATGTCCTAACGGTCCCAAATACTTTGTCCAAAATTGCCAGATACACTTATGTAAACCCAATACTAGTACATATCTAGACACGCGGCAGCGTGGCAAGCCAAGTTCAAAAGAAGAGAACAGGCGACGTAGCGTCTGTGTTATATTACACGAACGATTTGGATCCACTTTTGACCCCTACGTAACTCAAAATCTATTAAACAAACATATGAAATTTGGTACATTTATTAAGACCCTTAAGGCTAACTAGAATCCCAAATTTAAAGAATATAGATCAATCAGTTATTGAGATACAAACATCTAAAAATCTGGATTTTTCTCACTGACACACTGACTTAACTTCAAAAACCTAACCCACTTCCAGATGACCTAGCAAGTTTAAATTTGGCATCCAACTTAGTAATTGTATCGGTACGAACCTAAGATAAAGAAACAGTGATTTTTTTACAATTTGTATTATTTTCCAAAAAACTGTTTTATTTACTTATATACAAAGCGCCTATCGTATTTGTAACAGCAAAAATGAATTATACGAAAAGTAATGATATCCCATCGAAAACATAAATGTGAAATGAGAGCCAACCCAAATCTGAACTTGAAGTACAGGGGAAATAATTACATTGTGTAAATTTATTTTAGGATGTTGCATGTTGTTGTAACTGGAATTTTAGGATATTCTACACAAAACTTAGCACACATAGAGATAAATATCAATTCTTTTGTAGGCGAAGAACTTGGCTCTCATTCACATTTATGTTTTTGATGGTATTTATTAATACAACGAACAAAGCTGTTCGTACCTACGACGATGTAATCTAGCCACATTGCGTTGCTGTGTAAGATCCTCGGACGATGCCAAAGACCCATAAATTTTATACTCCGGCTTTGAAAATTTATGCTAATTGACAACCAGTACTAATACGCTGTAATCGCCAACGTTTTATCGCATTTCCTGAACTTACTTATTGAACATTAAATATAAATATAAAACAAATATAAATATTATGGGGCAATCTTACATAAACCGTCCTAGTCGCTCAGTAACAATGGCTCGTGTTGTGGGCCTGGGTACTAGACAATGATATTATATATACACCGTGGGCTGGTATAACCCGACAGATGTTAACCACGAATTTCTAACACCAATAGAAAGAAAAAATATTATGTGACTTTAGGTCAATTTCGCCGAAAAAAAATTTTTTTTTTCTTTTTTTTTCAATGACATGAAAAGCAATTGTTATTAATAAAATTATCGCCTAAAACAAATTCGTACATTTTTTTTTGTAAAAATCTAGTTTCTGTAAAGTTTTCCTTGTCACTTTGATATCTGTCAATAAGGTCGTGTAAACTATGTCCAATAGTGGCAACAACGCCATTAGAAAGGCGTTTTGTTATGAGTTATAATAAAAAGTTTATTTTTTTTAAATTGGTATTAACTCTGAAACTAGGCGTATTCCAGAAAAGTTTATAGGACATTTTAGTATCTAAATATGATCAGGAATACACTGTTAAAATCTGTCTAGTTATATGGGCCCACGGTGTATATGATAAATCATTAAATATTTAGGCGGAGATGTTACTAATAGTAAATTGTATTTGAGTACAAGATTTACCTGTCACTCCAAAAGTCTCAATATCGTTGCAAGTTCACTAGTATGCTGCATTAAAAATATGTCTTGCACTTATCTTTTTTGCTCTCATTGCTGAGCCTACGGTGCCAAGCTCTCTCTGTTGTATGTTTGTATGTTTTTTTTTGTTCCTTTTAATTTACCATTGTTACATGTTAGTTGCGTGACGAAACCTCGTGTAGACGTGATACTCTCAGCACTTAAAAATATAATAAATCTAATGACATTTTGTATACGTTTTGGAATTTCAAAACTTTTGTCAATTAAATCACGTGGCCAGGCAACACCCGAACAGTATTTTGATGATTGCTAACTGTTGAGTATATTTCCATCCTATTGCTGTTCCGAGCACGTCGATGCCGTTACCATCTTCATTCATGGTGAGTTACATAATGTTAACTGAGTTACATATAACAAGCTCAGGGATTTTTTTTATTTTTCTGCATCTTGCACGAAATTGGGTGAAGAATATCTCAATATGTTATGGTCCACATGTTAAGTCATCCTGAAAACATCTTTATAATAAAATATTTTTTTAATACAATTGCTCAAAAAGTTAAGTTTATCTACACTCACATTGTAAGTCCTCTAAAACGTGTTCAAAAACGGTAGGCAATATTGGTAGAGTGAGTTACATAATGTTAACTGAGTTACATATAACAAGCTCAGGGATTTTTTTTTATTTTTCTGCATCTTGCACGAAATTGGGTGAAGAATATCTCAATATGTTATGGTCCACATGTTAAGTCATCCTGAAAACATCTTTATAAAAAAATATTTTTTTAATACAATTGCTCAAAAAGTTTAGTTTATCTACACTCACATTGTAAGTCCTCTAAAACGTGTTCAAAAACGGTAGGCAATGGCTAGCATTACCACAACCGATTTTACTATGATAAGCTTTTTATATGTGGCAGTAACGTAATTTTAACTTTACGTGCTCAAATATTGATACGTTATGATTTTGATAACATAATGTACACCGGCACGCGCCCGCGCGACCGCCGGCACAATCGAGTTGGCCATGGCGGTGCAATGGCGGCCATTCTATGGTTTCCGAACACTGCATTTAGGATAAATAATATGAGTGTAGATAAAGCAGTGTATGCAACTGTACGTAATTAGGCCTTAAAACACCCGTGTGATTTTATTATGAAACTCGCCTGCGGCTCGTTTCATGAAACCACACTCGTATTTTAAGGACCCTTATTACGTAACAGTTACATAAACTACTATTATGTAGCTGAAAATCGTGCGGAAAGTTTGATTTTATGCACTAGTGCTAAAAAGTAATCTGATCTGCAAATGGTGCGTAAAGTTTGATTTTACGCACGATTTGCAGATCAGAATTTTAAATAAATGAGTATTATGCGAGACCCGCTTATAAATGACCCGCCTGAACTTCGCGCGACTGGGCATAAAGGAGTATTATGCGAGACCCAATAGTATTACTTGAACAACGCGCGATTGAATGAAGCTGTCTTTCGTACACTGACAGAACATAAATGTAATTTTATTTCATTGTAGTTTTTTCGCAATTGTATTAAAAAACGTTGTTCGACACACGTGCGGAAGTGTCATTATCACTCGTCCCGAGTCTTGACCCTCGCCTCTCGGCTCGGGTCAAGTAACCTCGGTACTCGTGCAAAACGACATACTTCTCGCACTTGTATCGAAAACTACTATTTCGGTAAGTTGATGTTGTTGACCTGCAATATTATATCCTTGGATTATAATTAACTATTATATGTATGTATATTGCGTAACGTAACGGTAATATTCCGACTTCCTCACTAATTGCATGATTCCTTAGGTATTTCGTTTTTTTAACCCCTAACTTACGCTTCAATATTTGAAAAGTATTTATTGTAATATAAACATCAATATTTATGTTCAAATGCATGCATGTTGGCTTGCAATTGCAGCAACCGTATTTGTCCATGACATTGCCTTCTATTAGTTGTACCGCCCGCTGTCGTTGACCGGTCATGCTACTCATGCTATTCAAATGAGGCTCGTATACAGACTCTTCATTGAAACTTTGCATATGTTTAACACTTGCTTGTTAACAGTTCTTTGAGAACATTGTGAGTTCAACTTCTTACTTGCCCTCTTTCGGAACGATGACTACGCTTAAACTTGGAAACATTGTTTTGTTACTTTGTCATAGTTAACTTAAACCAGGAAGGTACTCGTTAGTGCGTTGTTAAGGTTGGTAGTTTAAAATGACAGAATTCTAAAGTGTTTGAACTATTCGGTCGTCGTTTGTTTACTGTATGTATGTATGTATGTTATTTACCGTTTAGTAAATATTTCCACGTTAAAGTGTTTTATAAATGGTGTACACCATCTCCTAACTAGGGATATTTAATACGTTGAAGAAAACTAATGATACAGGCAATTAATAAAACTTTATGCCCTTTCCCTTTGAAACCCGTTCGAATGGCCACTTAAACGGATGTCGGATACTAATTTCCAGTGTTTTCACATTTATTACGCAGGTGTCACGTATCTGTATATCCAATTTATCTTGGACTTTCCAAGTAATGGTTTTTCTCATTAGTGAAAGGTCGATCCTCTTAAATTAGCTAGAAGGGACGGCGGGCAGTGTCATGTCCCTGCGTTGGTCGTTGCTTTACCTAATATATGAGACAGATAAATTACTAATTAAAGATTGAGTCGTATTATGATATTTATTATCGTTACTATGAGGCTACGTTTTAAATAACTTCGGTGAGACTCACTAAAGTTAAATATATTAAAACGGGTAACTCACGTTTTTCAAGTTAAAAATTGTTTTACATCTTTCGTTCTATAACGAGGAGCTGTTTCATGGGCCGTTCGCGTTGGTTGAACGACAACGACATCTTCGCCGAAGGCAGAGAAGGCTATTTGTCTTAGTCTACGTCTTCAAAGCTTAAGATTAGGTACAAATTTTCAACAACTAAGACAAAGTACCGAAAATGGACGTGAATTATTTGATTCTTAAGTTGCAATAATTAACCAACTAACCGTACGCTGTTTTATTATTTCTTTTACTTTATGATATATCATTTTAAACAAAAAAGAACCGCCTTCACTTAGCCTCCACCTCCAAGCAAATGCCCGAGCTACTATAAAAAATACTCAAATCACTATAGGGGCACCCCTATAATATTTGAAGAGTCGCCTCGATTTCTCCAGGATCTCATCATCAGATCGTGACCTGATGACAATGGGACCAACTGTGAAGTATACTCTTTACAACAAAAAAATAATTTTCAAGTCGGTCCAGCCGTCTACGAATAATCGGTGGGCATAAATAAAATAGCAAAAACAAAAATCCCGAAGAATTGAGAACCACCTCCTTCGAAATCTTGAAGTCAGTTGAAAAACACAGACATGAAACAACCGTATCAAATGGCTATCTGATAACTTGTCTACATAACAAAACCACATAATTTACAAAGTTATGGGCCGTGCATCGAATGAATACAAAAACGCGTGAGAAATGTTTTTAAACTTTACTTCTGTAACTTAACAAAGGGAGGAATTCGTAGTAGGTAATAACTTAATTTAAATTGGATAATAAAACGAGGTTTAATTATCACTCAGATTATAATTGCTTTATCATGTTTTTAAGCTCACAAGACTACGGATACGTTAACATTGCACCGAATTTGAAAGCGCACTTGCATCGTCTCCACAATTTATCGTTGCGTTGCAAGAAATCCATGTAGACGGAGAGCTAGCCACGTCAGATATTACACAATAATGAGAGCAACGACACCCCTCTAGTCAGTTTGCTATACTATGCTTATTTCTAGATCTGGACATCTGGCAGCTCTAAAGTGGTGGAGGTCAAAGAATGCAAACCACTTCATGAAAACAAATCCTAGAGTTCTGGGTTTAATGCAATATTATGAGAAAATATATAAATAATTATATTATATCATTTCCAAAAGTTTCTGTTCGGGGAAAGTAGTGCCAAACGACGTATAATGTAATTCATAGTTTGTCGCCTACTGGTTTTGTTGTGGTAATAATACGCAATGTTTTTCTTCGGCAGTTTTTACCTATTTTGGTATTACTATTTTCCAATTCAAAAATTTTGCTAGTCTGTCATTCTGACCTCCGCCCATTAAAAGCTGCCAAATGCCCAGATCTAGCAATAAAGATAGTATAGTAATCTAACCAGACGGGATTTGTTGCTCTCATTATTGTGTCATATATGACGTGGCCAGCTCTTAATCCAATGCGAAGTTACCGGTCGGTCTCTATTCAACTGACCAAGACATAAAAAAATAGAGCAATATTAACCTAACTTCCTCCTAGCCTAGTCGGTAGTGATCCTGCCTACGAAGCAGGAGGTCCTGGGTTCGAATCCTATTCAGGGAGTTTGTTTGTGTGTTTATCACGAATATTTCTAGTTATGGACGTTTCTATGTATATAAGTAGATATGTATATCGCCACCTAACACCCATAGTACAAGCTTTACTAAGTTTGGGGTAAGGCCGATATGTTTAAGATTGTCCCCCAATATTTGTTTATTTAGTTATTTCGTAATATACTGTATAAGTTGAAGATTTGAAATTAAGATTATTCTTGCACCAGGTTTAACTAGAAACCAGTTTTTATTTGATTAGTATTGGTATATTTATACATATGGCTCGTGCAGCGGCTAGGGAAATCGTCAGTGCACTTTCGAGATGCCGCGACGATTCTCACGACGCCTGCCGGTAAAATGCCGCACGCGGCGAGCCAGAAAGGTTGCTATTGATAATGCTACCCCATCATTGTGTTATTACGGTACAGCAAAATCTATTTGAAATTAATGCAAATTTCGCGTGATTTTTAGGATATGGCGTTCTCGAATACAAACGCGTACTATTATTTGAATATATGAAATTAAAACTTAAGAATTTCCTTTTGTCTATGTGTGCCCTAAACTAAAGAATCGATACAGTCATATCTTACTTATACGGTATTGACGTCTAAATTCAGATATCGAATCAAAACATGCTTAACTTTATTTGAACGCTTTGTGGCTTTTTTGACGAGAGCACATTGTGTTTGTGTTTTACCTGGATTATTTTCCGAACGAGTGTACACAGGACAAATATGCTCGCCAGCACCATCTTAGCGGCACTTTTCATTGCCATGGTTTTTCATCAGCTCCGATTCGTCACTTTCATTAAGTGAAAACCGTGCGAACCTTTGTCGCTCCGCACTGCAATTTGCAACAAAAACTTATCATACAGGATGGTCCAGGGAATGACGTGCCTAGCCTTTTTATTTTTGATCACGCCATTTTTCGGTGATTTCTTCGTGTGGTATCGTTAAACTCTTTCATTCAGGATTTATCCACATTTATTATTGCTACAAAGATACTATTTAAAAATATCCCTAGAAGAGTCCTGGTTATTTTGAAAGATGGCTGTAAGAAAGTACAGTAATATATATATTTTTTTAATGCAACAAAAAGATAATGTTTTTTTATAGAGCGCCAAGATTAAATAAATATATTACACGTGCTTTCCTCTGTTTACTTAAACACAACATTTACTTCTTCTCTCCATCCTATTACTCTCTCAAGTCTCAACAGAAGCAACCTGGCTACAGGCCGCGCCCCCATTATCATTTTATACCCCCACGGTTGTATTGTAGTCGAATCATGATTTTCACAGCTTCGGAAGCAATACATTGTTGAAAGTTTTTGTTGTTAATCTCTGGATCACTCTGTATAAATAACGGTATCGACTAATTACTTAGAATCAATGGATTCGTATGATCTACCACAAGCGGTGATTAGAAAGTAACAGTTCTTGCTTGATTATGTCTTCTTTCGTCTATTACGAGAGTGTTAAGTAACTGATATCGACACGTACTTGACAAAGCTCTGAGGAACAACAGAATATGATTACAAAATCGTGACTCGTTAGAAAGAGGTAAGTACTCTTGAGTTTAAATATCAATGGCACATACGTTTGAGCATCAGAGTAATTGATGAAAGATGAAGAATGACAATAAAACGGGTAAATACCTACTGACCACAGCGACCACACATCAACTTAAATAGTTTCAGAATTCCGGAATTAGAGCCTAATTCAATTTCCAAACTTAAAAAAATCAACAACAACAACAACAAGGATCCCGACGAATTGAGAACCTCTTTCTTCGAAATCTTGAAGTCGGTTGACAAAGTCAAGTTGGTTTGCCAATAAATATTTGTAACCAATTTCACTATGTTGTCATTATGAGTCCTTTACTTATTTTCCAATCCAGAAGATATTTTCTAAAACTCCATATATCTTCTAAATAGTTACGTCTTGGTTATTCATTTAAAGCTGTTTCTAGCCGTTCTAGAATCAGTAATAAGCAGCATTAATTGGAAAAACATAGGAATAAATATAAATGGTAAATATCTAAACCACCTGAGATTCGCCGACGATATAGTATTGTTTTCAGAAAAGTATGTCCAGCTATAATACATGATACAGACTTTACACGAAGCGAGTGCCAAAGTAGGTTTAAAAATGAACTTCCAAAAAACGAAGCTTACGACTAACAGCGTTCAAAAGGCTATAACAGTTGACAACACGCTGCTGGAGTACGTCGACAGCTATGTCTACCTAGGCAAACAGATATCCTTCAAGAATGAACGACATGAAAGGAAGTTGATCGAAGAGTAAAAATAGCTTGGAATAAATTCTGGAGTCTAAAAGAAATTTTAAAAAGTAATATGAATATGAAACTCAAAAAACAAGTCATGGATATGTGCATCTTACCATCATTGACATATGCTAGTCCAACCTGGGTGCTTACTACAAAAATAAAATCAAAAATAACCTCATGTCAGAGAGCAATGGAAAGGAGCTTAACAAACATTAGAAGAATACAAAAAATACCACACATAAATATAAGAGCGGTTTGTTACCGTCTATTAGTTTTGTTACCGCGGTAACAAAACTAATAGACGCTTTAAAGCACGCCAAAACACAAAAATGGAGATGGGCTGGACACGTTGCCAGGTTGTTCGACTCTCGCTGGACCTTACGAGCCACTACCTGGAAGGGGCCCCCGGGAAAACAACGTAAGGGCAAACCTAATAGCCGCTGGTCAGATGACTTCAAGAAAATCGCCGGAATGAACTGGATATCTACATTATCTTTAAGTAGGGAAACTTGGAAGTCCTTGGAGGAGGCCTTCACCCGATCAGGGGTTCTGGTCCGTCACGAAGAAAGATAAATAATTGACAATTGTAAATAAAATGTAAGCTATATTTTCGACATACTGAGCTATAATAATTTTGACATAGAAACAATACAAAAATGACATAGTACGAAATATATAATAGATAAGATTGTAAAAATTTGATGTACCTACTTACTTATACTACTTACTTACTTATTACTTACACTTTCTTTTTCTATAAGGACTGGAAATAAAGGCTTTTTTTTTAAATTTATTTTTTAATTTATTTATTTATTTAAAGGAGAGTCGTTAAATTTTGCGATAGTCCGATCTAATTTGAACCTTAAATCGAAAGATTTATTCAATTGTCAGGGATGTGGTCGATAAATAGTACAACGCCTGGAAAAGGGTTACCGTTTGCGTTGAACTATTTGCATATATAAACTGATCCCTAATTTTACTATTTCCTGTAACGTAAAGTATAACAGAAGGCTGATTTGATCCAATACATATTTCTCACATTTCTCTTTATTTGTTACCTTTATCTTTTCTTTTCTACCCCAGGGAAGAAATGCCTATCTATATCCAGTGACATGTAGCCATACGATAAAATAAAAAAATCTTTTCTTTATCAGCTTTACTTCTTCGCAAGCATAATATCAATGAAAATGTGGTATTCATCTCTGGAATGCTATCGTTTCCCGGCTTCCCCACACAATGGTCCGTGTTGACAGGAGCCCCGTTACGGTGGCGCTGCGCCTGCGTCTCTGAGCAAACATCGGCCCTTCCCGCTGCTACCTCTAATGTTTGTACACGGTCCGAGCTGCGAGGTACTATGTAAATGTCACACACTTCCTCTTCAGTTTTACATTTTGTAACGTTACTTCATAAGGTACCTATTTCAGAATAGTAAAACTTTTACAATCTGTTAAAAGTCAATTTCGGATGTAACTATGTAGATGTCAGCACATGATGATTTTTCTGACCGATTTGCGCCTCAGGAAATGTGTTATAGAATGGGCTTTGTTAATGAAGTCTACTATCAGCACATACAAATATAAGTTATAAGATCTATAGAAAATACTTGTATGAGCATTTATTTACAAGTAGTTCTTAAAACATTAATGCATATACGATGCCGCTATTATAAATAGGAGTGTTTCTATTTTGAACATCAATACGCAATTAGTGGCAATAGATCATAATCAGCTCCCAAAAGCTTTGTTACAAATGGATTACTCGCCAACTTACGTTGAACCTACGTCTGCATCTAAAAGAGTTCAATTCGTGTTCTTCGTAACGTTGGTGGCTGGTTTGTCGTTAGGGCCTGTTTCTTAAACGGGAATATGTAATACACAAAACGGCTTAAGTGGCACGGTTCATTCACAAGATTGAGCCATTATTTATGAACTGGGCATACAGGAAGTCGACGCAAGAGTTTAGTTAGAAGTGTTTGAACAACGTTCATACCGACCTGCTACAATCCTTTGTAAATTAAAGCTATTCTTATCGGGAACAATGTTGCATGTTTAAACTAAACATACATTCGGAACAAGCACTGCTATCCAAGTTACGACTAAGTAACTGTATTTGTGTGTGACAATATTTGCAAACATTCACAAATTTTCCTGTGAGACCCAAAATGTACCAACGACAGTTTTATTTACAAAAGTGATATTGCTATCTAATAATATCATACGAGTATATATAATAACATGCACTAATGAGCCGAGAAAATGTGGGCACTATTAACACCTATTCTAATTATACCTACTTCTAAAGCAATCAATGCTAATAAAATAATAAAAGAAAGAAAAAAATAATTTTCTAGTAGTTCTTAGGATGCCGCCGATAAACTAAAGCTCTCATACAGAATACACTAAGGATGCTCCTTCCTAATCCAACTTTGAAATCATATTATCAATTGACAAACAAGTCGTCTCAACGATGTAGTGAGTGTAGTGACAGAGTTCAAATCTATTAAGACGTTCGGCCGCCAGATGGTTAACAACAAGTGTGTCTACAATGCTGAGATTGACAGCTACTGTTACCAATTTGCGAGTTCAATTTGTATTAATAAAACAAAACTAGAAGATACTGCTGTTTGAGAGCTGCTAGCAAAATCAAGTGATTAAGTTGATGTGTAATCTCTTCTTTTTTTGGTGCAATAAAAACATTTTAAAAATCAATCCTTCAACCAACATAAAATAGTTTCGTAAGACCAATTCAACTAAAGTCCATAAGATCCTAACAATGGTTCAAAATTAATTTAGATATTTCTTATGAATCAATGTCTCTCAGCTAAAATGGTTATGAGAAAAGTACTATTTTACTCTCGAATAATTGTTATTCTTCCGGAATATTGTTAACTTATTAAAAGTTTAAAATTATGAAAGTGACCCATGACTAGATTAAGGAAACAGCAAAACAACTAAACGAAGGAGTTTCAAACTATACAAAAGGTTTTATGCTAAGTTTGAACCCAATAAGTTGGGTTGTTGAATGATTCACATGGAACATGCTAACTCGTACCTGCAAAATGGCAAATGACGGAAACTACTACCAAAACTTGCCATTATCAGTTGCAGTATAGTTAGATTTTTTTAAGATATCCAAAGAAGCTGTATGAGTTACAGATAGGTACTTAGTCTTCAGGGGTTCATTAGTAACGATTGCCCCTGACACATACTTTAAACTCTTTAAAGCATGCAAATTAGCGCACGTGTCCGCCCGATTCGGTCCAACTCAATTAAACCATCGTGACACGTCGCGGTCTAAATGGACTCTTTATTCTCGTTAAGACGTAATCTACACTCACCGGGCCTTTATACGATGTTGGTTGTAAATAGGCGTACGTCCCACCTAATGGGAAACACGCTAGCAACTCCAGGGATTTTTTTTAAATGCGCTTTGCCGACTCTGAGTAAGGTATCACTATGCTGACGCCGTTTATTTTTGTAACTCTTTTTTTTTTCAACAAATACTTAAGTATTTATTTAGAATTTTTTTCTATATATATTGTGCTTATGGTACCTATATACTTCTATAGTTATTTACTTCGCTCAAGGACATATCGTTAAGATATTTTACTTTTAGAAAGTAGTAAAAGTAGAAAGCGAATTTGCCAAGTTGAAAACAATTTACTTAATCATTTATGACGTGAATCATTCATTTGGTGGGATTGTTTGTAATAAGTGAATATTGCCTCGATATTATTTTTATTAGGTACACCGTAATTTAGATACATTTATTGATCTGTTTCATAACGGTTTAAATCTTTATTACTTAACTTCACTGCCTTTATTTATTTACCTGTTTGATTCAAATCTTGTAAGGTTTTGAGCCACTTTCCGTTGTCCAATTTAGTTGCCATTTTATATTATTTGTATATCAATGCATAACATTGTTAACATGCCTCTGATCGAATGATGCAATTGGAACCCTTATAATCAAACTAGTCCCCGCGCTAGATAGATATAAGTTAATCAGAGATGTGACTTACTTGAAATACTTGTATTTAAAATGCAAATACAAAATGCAAAATACCTATTTCCTATTTTGTATTTAAATACCTTTTTAAAAAAAGCATTTTGTATTTTATTTGAAATACTTTTTGGGACCCATTTTCTATTTTGAAAATACTAAATACTTTTTTTGTAATTTAATATAATGTTGGTGGAAAGGGTAGGTTTAACAGGTTATAGTTATATTGCTCCTACGTGGGTGATTGGTAGGACAGGACACCGCGTAACCAAGGGAAAAAAGGCACTCATTCCTAACGCTCTCGTCATTTTGTAACTAGTCATCTGTTTTGAAATGGAGAGTTAAGATAAGTATGGAAATCGTCATCCTCTTAGTGTTTGTCCCGGCTTGGCGAACTAATCACATGAATTGGCATAGACGCTAGTTTTTACAAAAGCGACTACCATCTGACCTTCCAACCCAGAGGAGAAACTACGCCTTATTGGGATTAGTTCCGGTTTCCGCGGGATGTTTTCCGTCACCGAAAAGAGACTGATAAATATCAACCGATAATTCGTATACCTATATAAGTTCCGAAAGTCTCAGTGGTACAAAGCAAATAGCAATCCAGTTTTGTACCGAATTTACATTGCATTGAAACTAAAAAAAATATACATACTTGGAAAGTAAATGACATTTGGATCCATATAGATAAATATAACTCACTATCACATCACATTATAAAAAAATATTTAATTACATGTATCGAGTGCCGACCCTAAAAAATATTTTAACCATTTACCTAGAAAACAAATTAGTGGCACACAAAAGTCACCTCTAGTTAAAATTTGATTAACATTTGCTTTATATTTATTGATTAAAATGGCTATGCTATGACTATGACATATGATCAGGGGCAGACGGACATGACGAGATAAGGATTCCGTTTTTTCCATCTTGGCGACTGAATTCTAAAAAGCATTTGTATTTTAAAAATGTATTTTGGAAATACCTATTTTGTATTTAGTATTTGAAATACAATTTTGCTAAGTATTTTGTATTTAAATACTTTTTCTAAACCATTTTGCACATCTCTGAAGTTAATATTTTAAGGGGTGCCATTGTGTTAGTGGCTTCGTTTTAGTTTGTATATATGATAGAATAGGAGTAGGTAGGTTTTTGCAATTCCACTTAGAGGAAGAATTTCCAAAAATCTTTTCTAAGTAGAGTCAAGACATTTGAAGAGAATATGTTCCAAATTTCAAGTGTTTACCTTCAAATGTTTAAGCAGTACATTGTTTGTCCGTTTGTAATAAGACTAGTGAAGTAACGTGGCTGTTTTATATAATATTTTATATATATATAGATTTAGAAGGTGTTAATGTCGGTTTGAGAAGAGACATCGTAATTGTTTTCGTAACCTTAAGTATTAATAAACCCACCGCCTGCCACCTGAGATTGATTTCACGGATACCGTAGGACGGGATGGCTAGGAAGTTTTATAGACAAGCCAAATTTTGAAACCTGTCGCTGCATTTTACAGCATATTTAAAAAATAGGTACCTAGTCTTGTCACCTCTATAGTGTGCATATAGCTTAAAGGAGCAGCAATTTCGCGGTTAATCTAAAATGACAGGCAGCGCCCGTAGCGACCACATCATTGCTCTAATTGCTTCATTGTCCTTATAGGTATCAGCCTCTCTGGATTTCGAAGTCTGGCTTGTGAGAGTTGCTTTGTATTATAATTTAATTTTTACATGATCAAACTAAGAGGTTTTAAGTATTTATGTAGGACCGGTCACTTGACGGTCATTTTAAAAGTGACTTCTAACTGTTTTATGAATTCTTTTCGTGCCTTTTCTACATCTCCTAGACAATTAGTAACACATCATTGAACTGTGAGTACAAGAGTCCAATGCATTAATTAACATCAAATTATAGGTGCACCAATCTTAGACAGTTAGCAAAGAAGTTGTGCGTTGATTTTCTTGAATCTTGAAGCAAATCAAATTATTTTGTTCAATATTTTTTGATTTGCAATTTTTAAGTAGTTACACTACTATAGGTATATAAACTGAAAATAGATGTTATATACTTCAGAAAAAGTGACCAAACCATCCGGTGTCCGAGGCCAGATTTGAACTGGCGTCTTCAGCTTTCGCCAGAAGCCCAGTTCAAATCTGGCCTCGGACACCGGAGGGTTCGGTCACTCTTTCTGAAGTATATGACATCTATTTTCCGTTGATTTTCTTGTTAAAGTTAGTTTAGTTTTGAGACCGAATTTAGTTTAAGTATAAAATTTTTACTTATTCAACATTCTCAAACATGTTTATAGAGCCCCGTTTTGACCAATAATTAGGTAGTTAATTTTTTTTTTCAACGGCGTTAATTATATCCTAAATATATTTTAGGGTTCCGTAGCCAAAATGGCAAAAACGGAACCCTTATAGTTTCGTCATGTCCGTCTGTCCGTCCGTCCGTCCGTACGTTTGTCACAGTCATTTTACTCGGAAACTATAAGACGTATCTTAATAAAATTTAGACATAAGTTGTATTTTACATGCCGATATTTAGTTATATAGTTAAATTGCAGAAAAAATATTTTTAGGGATACATGTAAATAAATTTCAATTTTTTTTTTACAAAATATCAACATGGTGCACATCAATCGATAGGTCTTTCGAAGGCAGAAAAATGGTGTGTGTGTGTGTGTGACCCCTGTAAGTGCAAAAATATGAGAAGATGCGCCTTATCACATACTTTCTACGAAAATTGTTTTGAACATTATTGGTGTAGCCATTTTTGAGTTATCTCCAAAAAACTTCTTCCATAGGCATAAGACACAACCTTTTGGTATTAGTTTAGTTCTTATTCCATTGAAGGTACGGAACCCTCAATTATGCGTGGTCCGACACGCACTTGGCCGGTTTTTTAATTACCCAGAGTTACTCCAAACGTACAAAATTCGTATCGTGTTTCAGACATTAACTGTCAGTCCAAACATGTTCAAATTAACTGTTACGTTTGATGTAGTAACAGGATAACCGTGTTGATCGAATCGGGTTGCGATGTTAATGTACTAACTGACGGCTTGATTATTTTTCTAACCTCATTAGTTGGCTAACATGAATCCTTACGCGGCAACTAGGTTACCTAGATCGCTTTTATGTGTGTGTCGAGATCGGTGTGTACGTGGACATTAAAAAAGCATAAAAACATTGACGGTATATATTCAAAATTGGTTAGAAAAGCTAACTAACTACGTAACTTGATACCTTTTAAATATACTAGATTCACGCAAAAAAATATATCTAAACTGACCAATACAGCTACTTTTATGCTTAAAAGGCAGATCTTGTTAGTTAAAACTAAGAGGTTCACTTTATTCCTGTACCTACTACCCTCTAACCGGTCACAATTAAGGGTGACCAAATTGTATGCAATAATATCTTTTTCTACGTAATAAGTAGAAAAAGATATTTTATCTGAAATATAATAATAAATATTAGTGATAAAAATAATGACAAACATCATTAGGATCATCTTTAAATTATGTATCATGCCTTGTTCGGTTGCTCCACGACCCCGAAATCACCTGTATATGTTCCAACTTTTATGGTTCTACTTTCAACGGTGATGTGCGTTATCTGTCAGTCTCTAGGTAATTTGACTGTATTTATATGTAAAATCTAGCTATATTTCTCTATCTTGAATATCCAAAGAAACCCTAGCCTTCTTGTAAATATAAATTTACTATTCACTTTATGTTGCGTTTTATGAGCTTGCGTTTAAACGGCCTGTATAATTTTCACTTAATACAGTAAATTGATTGGCCGCTACTTCGTACAGCTCGAGAATATTAACTAAAGGCACTAAAGCGACACAATGCAACTGAATTTAAATATGTCTACCGATGGTTGTGAAAATATTCGACAATATGTCATTGAACTTATCTACTATTCGTAATGTTTTGTAGCAAAAATGTTAAACGACAACTGCTGGTATATGTACAAGAATACCCATACTTGTAGTATATACGTATAACCTACAGTCCTACATGGTCAATTTAAGAAATTCCAGTTACAGGGACAATGCCTATGTTTATTAATATACCCGAAGAAAACATCTATTCTCCCGCATAGCTGAGAATAACGTGCTCTATTGACTAGAACACGATGAGCATTTTTTTGTTTACAAGCAAGTGCATTGCATCAATGGCTATGGCAGTCACGTCTTAGCGCCTGAAGTGACATTGACTTTCTTGTCGCGGCTGATAGCAACGCAGGCTTGCGCCGGCACATGTCGGCCGCTCGCTGCCTCGCGCGCGCGCATCCACGAGCGACCGCGACCGCCCGCGCGTCGGGCCCGCGCCATGCCCGCAGTGAAAGTATTCAACATATTCGGCGGACAGAAGCCGTCCGAGAAACATCCACCCGCTAAGGGGGCGATGCAAAAATTCTACAGGACATTCTCAGTCGCCAACGAGGCATCCGAAACTAAAGGCAAAGTGACCGCGATTGCCGCGTGCCTCGAGAAAAAAATTAGTGAACCCGCAGTGAAACTAAACAGTGATAACGTGCAAAAGTTTTTAACGAAAATCAATGTTAGCGAGACTTTTGTGAGTTCGCCCGATAACAAACCGCGACACCACGCTTACGAAAATGTAAACATTGCCGGCGGGAGCGTACCGCGGGAGAAGAACCTACTCGACGAGACTAAAGGATACTGTTCAATTTATGAAAATATCACTGTCCTCGGTAAGGTTGCTGCTTCGAAGGCTGCACAAAAGGAAACAGACATTAACGCTGAATCAAAACTCAATAAAGCTCTGGAATCTTTCGACAAAATACTGTCTGAATTTGCAATAAGCTCATCGGAATTCACTGTAAATAAGGCTGAGTTCATTCCACCTAAATTGCAGAAGTCTAAAACTTGTAGCATCATAGAATCTCGTTGTATTCTAAAACAGACTAATTCCGATCCACAACGTGACGGTAAGAAAAGAAACACTGTCTCACGAAACAATTCTATAGACAAAACTACCAGTCTTTGGAATCTTGACGATATGAAAGAAAAAGAATTAACAGCCCCTCTCATGCCGCTAACTCCGACACCTACCGACAAGATGAACCCAGATAAGTATGCCACTTATAAAATATCATCTAAAAACTTGTCTCGGGCGAACGGTATTAAAACCGAAGAGTTGAAAAAACTCGATGTTAAAACCAGAATATTGAAAAAAACGTTATCGAACCCGCCGTCGACGCCCGTTCCGGTTATATCAAAAACAAAACCAGTAACAAAAAATGTCGTCAAAAAAGTGAGTGACCCAAAGAGAACAAAACCTAAAGTATGCACAGATAATGGATCGACAAACATGAAAGCGTGTTTGGAACGGAGAGAGCCGCCCAAATCCCAAATGCTCAAGGCAAAAAGTGTCTGGGAAATAGGGAACGAGTCAATGGTTTCATCGAACTTGGAACGGACCAAGTCGACCACTTCTATCGCGGGCTCTCCTAGCAAGATCCCGGTGATCAGGAGTCAGATGTCGCACAACAAGTTTAGCAGTACGAGGGCCCTATTTTCTCCCACTCCGGTTGATCTAAATAATATAGACCAGGCCAGAGAGTGTGCTCAGAAAAAGAAGGTAAATGCGACTCGAAAAACTACAGACAAACCTGATATAATTAAACAAGTAAAACAAAAGTCTTCACTCAATATCAAGTCGGACGTGAAGCGACAACAACTCGATAAAGCAAAAAAAGATGACAAAAAAGCTTTTTCAGCTTCGACTCCATCTATACGAGATTATACGGATGAAATAAGCGTAATGCGCGCCAAACTGCAGCAAAGAAAAATCAACAACAAAAGAGACGTCGCAGTAATGCCAGAGCTCAAACGAAATGGAAATGAACCGGTAGAAATCGATTCGACACTATCACCTGTCAAGTCCATAGTAAAAAAATTAGAGCTCAAGAATGCTATGGAATCAAAAGCGGAACCGGCACAGTTTGTCAACTGTAAAGTGATCCCCGCGGTGCACAAGGAGTTGTGCGTGGCCAACACGACTTTTCACAACCACTTGAGCACACTTGTCGGCCGGCAAATTAAATATACGGAATCCAGAGATGATGTCAAGTCCATACAAGTTGACAATGCAGTTCCAAAACATGTAGAAGAAAAGATATCGGACTCTCACTCGGACTGCAGTGACGACTCCGGTCACGTTTCCAACGATGCCGCGAACGATAACGAGTCGGCTTTCGATAACGTACACGACATGAGCCCCGTGCGCACCGATATCGACGAGGTGGATTGCAAAATTTTCGACGGTCCTAAACTGTTCAGGGTAGATGTGCCCGAGAATGTGAGGAGCGTGTGTCCCGTGGTGGGCCGCTGCGGGCGCGGCATCGAGGTCGCTAGCGGTACCCGAGGCACCGATGCTCCGAAAGTGGACGAACAGGTACGCGACGCTGTTTACATACAGATACAACAACAAATTACAGGGTGTCTAAGCGCTGAGATGATGGAGTTACTGCTACCAGCATTATCTCAAATCTCCGCTGCCGATAACTTATCTAACCCATTAAACTGGTGTAACTTGATACACACCTCGAAAGCTGTGTGTACTCCCTCTAATATTAACGACGGATGCAGATCAGCGACACCATACCTATTTTCTTTTACTCTATATTATGTAAACTAATAACATACTTGGCACGTTATGCCTCATGTCCAAAATGCAAACGTGCAAGCGTACCGATGAGTAACTTTACCATGTAGCTATTTAAATTTAACCATCTGCCTGAATTTCAAATTAGTGGGTCCTTTCACATACCTACATGAATTACCATAATTTATTAACGACGACACGCGTAAATTATTAGATATTTATTATTCGCGAATCATAAAACCAATGATCATAATTCGTGAATAAAATAAAAGTTCCCGAAAGGCAATTTCGCGGAGTCACCTATCATTAGCATAACAAATTATGAACGATTTGCATAACTTAGCTTCCGTTATCGAGTATTGAAAGCTTACGTTTAGTTCCGAATGGTTTAAGTAAATAAATAACAACAGAAATTATGTAATAGTTGCGGGCAGTAATTCTCCGTAACCTAGAATTCGAAATATTTGCCAGTTGAGTGCTTAATTTACATAAGAGGAAATATATTGCACCGGGTCCCGTCTCGTTGTCGTTATGTAAGTATCTGATGGTTTACAAACACGTTCTTTCAGAAGTTATGTCAAGGAATAACGTAATGTTTAAAGATCTTAATAAGTTGCATAAATTAAATGAGCCCATTACTTGGGCCCTGATTTGTGTTTAAAAACGTCTGTGCGGTACATATTTGGGAGATAATGGCAGGTCTGCGCGTAGGCAATTTATCGCGTACGAGACACGCGACAGGTGCACCGCAGGGGTCATTATTTGGGCGCTTTATATTCGCTCTTACTTTCACCGAATGTTTAAGTCGTTATTTTGTGTCGTCTGATGTGGTTTTGCGCGCTCTAGATTATATGACCAATCGTTGTTGTGGGAATGTACATTACTTCATAGTTGTTCATACTTACAATTTTATAGTTGCGCAACAATTGAAGCTAAACCGGCCAATCTTGTATGTATCCGTCTGTAGGTACATGTACATCTCCTTTGGTATAAACACTGCTTTCCAAGATTGAAATGCAGATCTCACCCTCTACTACGTGCGGGATTGCAGGTAGGTAAATCACCTGTCACTTTCCGTTTTTACTTTCTCACTTCGCGATGTCACAGCAAATATTACGTGCACCGAGCTATAGGAAACTTGCAATATTATCTATATGAATATTTATACTACGACTACGATGCACGTTGTTTACTTCAAATGCTTTCATTTCACCGCATAGTGCATTAAACGTTGAACACTTGTGTATAAAGTAAGTAATGAAAGGAGTTTTTATTGATATTATTTGACTTTCTACTCGCTGGTTTTACGGGCCGTTTGTAAATCAATTAGCGTCTTGGCGCTACATTTATAACTTGCAAACTGGAAACGTAGTAGTCGATTATGAATGCCGAGATGAAGACATTGAAGGCCCCGCGCATACATAAAGCACACGTCATATATTTAGTGCACTATTATCCATTTATCAATAACATTTTAACGATGAAGGTGCACTTACTAGATAGACTTGGTGTCGTGAGTGTCGGCGATTGGGTTACTGCGGCGATCATTATTCGGCTCATCGTTACATTTGTTTAGTTATAAAAATTATTGTTTATTGCTGTATTTCAATAATTAAAACTTGTCACTGATAATTGACACGGATGCCTTCGTTCAAGTCCCAAAGGCCGAAGCGTGGAAGTTTAGATTAAATGCGTTACGCTCGTTCTTTGCTTCGAAAATACCATGTTTCACAAGAGATGAAATACCGTTAATTGCGTTACGCAACTAAGATAAATGCCTGACACGCCCTCGGGCAAACACTCACTCGACTCACGACTTTTCATTGCATTAAAAAAATGAATATAGCCATTTCAAGTCAAACTACAAATCTCGTTTGCATTCTTTTCAAATTATCCAGTCACGTGTTCGGTTTCATAGAAATACGCTCTCGGACATAAATTAGACAATAGCCACGTACGGAGCGTATGCGTATGCGGTTCTGCGTATCATATGCTTATCACGCGCCGGCTTTCTCGCGCAACATTGCGGGGAAAGCTATATCCTTACGATAAAGCTTTATAGCTACCTGTAGCTACATTTAGTTAACTTTAGCTACGTGTATAAATAATAGTACTATGGGATAATCTTACACCAATCTACCAAATCTCACAGTAAGCTCAATAAGGCTTGTGCTGTTGGTACTAAGACTAGATTACTAGGAGACGGCGATATATGTACATATTTAGTAAACTAACATTTTTTTGCCCTTTTGTGCGCGTCAGTTGATTAAAAGACTATCTAACATGTCTTCTACATTAAACAATGTATCAATGCTGATTGAATGATCATTAAATAAATAAGCAGACAGTTCTTGCTATCTTCGGCTCGTCTGGTTTCTTTTAACCGCAAATTACTAATAATCTTTGTCCAGTTAAGGCGTATCTGTGGAGTCTCATTAAGACATGCAGAACGGGTTTAACGAGTGTAGTAAAAATAATAAGATGTTTCTGGCACTAGGATGGTTAGGCTTGTCGTCGTGGCATCCTGATGATGACTGTGTCTGTCTCTCTCAATCGCGCGGTTTTAAAAAGTGACGGTTGCGATGTCACCATGTTATCATGGTCTCCGTCCATCTTACGCCCGTTGGACTTGTTTGCGGCGGTGCTATGACTGGCTGACTGCCTGGCCTAACTTGTTTCTTTGTTTTGTATTTAGGCAATTCTTCTTAATAAGGGAGAAGTAATCCTAACTATGCAGAAAAAAACCGGCCAAGTGCGAGTCGGACTCGCGCACCGAGGGTTCCGTACAAACAAACCTATAACAAGCAAAAGTTGTAGTATGTTTATTACTAATTTCAATTTAATACCTCTACGCGTTTACGAGGAAAAAGGTAGTAAGTTAAAAATTAAAAAAAAAAATTTTTTTGTATGTTTTTACTAAAAATGTCTACTTTTCGTAATTTTTCCTTTGTCTGTGCTATATGAAGTTTATTCGTGCCAAGTTTCAAGTTTCTGAGTTTACGGGAAGTACCCTTTAGGTTTTGAGTTTCTTGCGAGTACTCAGTTTCAAAATATGCGACTTCAATTGCTATTTATTTTGATTGCGTTGACATAAAAGTTTGGTTTTGCTACATCTGAAAGGTGCTATAGCCCTGAGTATTTGTTATAAATTTCAATTTAATACCTCCACGCGTTTACGAGGAAAAAGGTAGTAAGTTTAAAATTTAAAAAATATATTTTTGTATGATTTTACTAAAAATGTCTCCTTTTTGTAATTTTTCCATTATCTATGCTATATGACGTTGCTTCGTGCCAAATTTCAAGTTTCTGAGTTCACGGGAAGTACCCCGTAGGTTTTGCGAGTGTCGAAAAACTAAATTTGCAGCATAAACGATGACTGTATCTTTTGATTTCGTTGGCTTTTAAGTTTGATTTTTTTACAGCTTCAAGGGACAATAGACTTGGGTATTTGATATAAATTTCAGCTTGATACCGCCACGCGTTACTGAGAAAAATGGTATTGACAGACAGACAGACAGACAAACGGACAACAAAGTGATCCTATAAGGGTTCCGTTTTTTCCTTTCGAGGTACGGAACCCTAAAAGTAATTATTATCATAACTTGTTATACATAGGAACATAAGTTTTGCACTAACGTAGATGCATGTCCATAATTAACGTCTCTATAAGTCTCCAAAGAAAAACCCCAATTTCCTAACTTTTGAAAAATGTTATCAAAATCAGATGAGTAGTTTAGCCGTGATTTATTTTCGCATTCATATTCTTGTTATGATTGGAGAATAAGAGTCGGTCCATGCTAAACTCACTCGGTATATGATGAACAAGAAAGTTACACGCTACTATCTTCTACTGTTAATAGCGGTCTAGCAACGTGTTTCACTTTTAGCAGCGCAGTACTCCTAAACACATAATTATACACATTGAAAAGAATATCGATCGACCGTCAATCATCACTTGATCTATCCGTCGCCGCCGGTTCATTGTATACTTGAACACATTTAAAGCTGAGTTGTAAAAAAGTCATTCAAATAACGATTTTATTATATTAGCTAGAAGATGCAAATTGGAATAACAGTTGTAATATGTTATTGGACACCTTAGCGTGCTGATTTTGTATTGTCTACTAGTGTGGGGAAAGCAACATTGCGAAGCTTCCTATTTCTCGATAATTACTTTAGTTATCAAGCTTAAATATGAAAGTTCTATGCGTAGGTACAGTCACGGACTTTAATTATTGAGCTATTTACGGTTCAAGGTATTTTCTTTCGATTAATACTTGTTCTATGAAATGTCCAATGTAAAGGGAACTCGAAAGTGCTCAACAATTAAAGTCTGTAACCATACTTTAAAGTTATTAATAAACACTTTATAGGTACAGTCAACGTCAAAAATATATAAGGTTTACTGGGGTAATTTTGATAGGAAAAAGTGGCGGGTAATTCCAAAAGCTGACTCTTATCGCAATGGGATACGAGTGATATTTGCATGATTTTCGGAATGAGGGCTACCGTTTTTTTACTCACCAGTTGGTGCCACTGTAGACGGAGGTCCTGAAATACTGCTGTAAGTATTAATTTTTTACGTTTGTGAAAATAAAATGTACGTTTAAATAATATTTCATACAATAAACCGTGCTGTAAAAATATTGCCCACGCTGCAGTGTTGCGTCTTACGTACTTGTAGTTCCGTTTTATTCGGAAAAAGGAGAATTTCTTTGGCTCTGCTTTTAAAGCATTCACATTCAATGATTCGTAATTCATATTTGCCATAATTAATTTCAGGTATTGCAAAATATTCACAACATTGTTTAAATTAGAAATCATTGAAGGTAGAACCGTACATTTTGGAACATGTATTATTTATATGTCTATAAACTGTACACAGCAATGATTTTTGGAAAGATAAATAAATAAATAAAAAAGCATTTATTGTCGCAGAAATAAATAAAAAATACAAAAAGAAATACAAACACGTAGACATACACCGAAGTAAACAAAAAAACATAAAACAATA
The DNA here is from genome assembly GCA_947086415.1 of Pammene aurita. Taxonomy (NCBI): domain Eukaryota; kingdom Metazoa; phylum Arthropoda; class Insecta; order Lepidoptera; family Tortricidae; genus Pammene; species Pammene aurita. The sequence continues at coordinate 8,810,496 of OX352307.1, forward strand.
CACAAGAAGGAAAAGGAAAAAAAATACAAGTAACACACAACTTAAAAACTAAACTAAATTTCGCGACAATAGGCCGGAGCTCAGCATTTGCCGCTAGCTCGGTCGGCTGCACAGCGCTGTTTTTCAGCCCGCGCCTGTCTCTTGGCTTATACAGATTAAAAATTAAAAAGCTAGTTAAGGGAAAACATCGCATTCACTGGTCGATATCACCTATCCTATGTACTTGTCACAGTAAAAAATATGCCGGGAACTACTTGGATCCTGATGAGGAAAACTTATTTTTATTTTCGGATTTTGAAGTATGGATACCTACTACATGGCAAGTAATTGAAGTAGGAAAAAATATAATTAGCTTGTGTAAATTTCCAGGCGTGTACGTAATATTGAAGTACATAAGCAGTTAACGACAACATAATATAAATGTAATGACTAATTTAACGCTAATGTTGAAGCAGCTTTCTTTTATACCACCATTGCACCATCTGTTGCTTTGCATCGTATACTTCATGGTAATTAAGATAATATTTAAGCCTTATATATTTATTCAGCTATGTTTTGATTATCAATATCATGCAATGTATGAAAATACAAAAGATATAAGTAACAAAGCCAACTATTGTAAAAATTAAAAACAAGCGTTTTGCAATTGCAAAAATACATCGGTATCTGCGATTGAAGGTAATAAAACTAATGTCTCTATTATAGTTTATTATGCACTTTATTTACGATAATACTCCAGTTTTACTGCGACACGCAAACGCAAGTAAATTGCGTTCAAGATCAATTGTACGAAGTTAAGTGTTTGACATTACCAACCCAGATTTCATCTGAAATTGCAGTGGCAGGTGCCGGGCCTCTTTGCTCGGACTAGGCCACTATCTTACTGGTTTCTTACGATATGTCAACTTCTCGTATTACAATGTGAGCTTAAACAATTTGATCTTTATTTCGTAAAGGGCTTGGTTTGCTTTTGAATACTTCTTATTTGAACAGATACGAGGTATGAGCCTCATGTTTGAGTGAACACTCGCCTAGTATGGCAGTAATTTGTAATATAAGAGGAAACTGACAGCTTTCTTCCGCTCTACAACTGGATGTGGTTTAGATTTATCGTCTCATGTACGTTTGATTACTTTGCGCGGGTGTTTATAATAAATTGTCGGTTGTGGGTGACACATAATTTTAGGAAAAATACCGTAAAGAAAATGAGGATAAGATAAGTAACGCATGTTTTTGTAATATACTTAATGACAAACGTCCGTTTCTTGTTTTTGTAGTTGTGCAAAATGAAGTTTGACCATGATTCATTAATTGTAAGTTTTAACCAAAAACCAAAAGTGATTCATTACCGTCTAATCTTTTCTCTTTTTACACATCAAATTCTTACACATCATTGTTTCATTAAACGTATAGGTATTACACGTTTTTATTCGAAAACTAAAACTTGTAGGAATCCATATACACGGTGGGGCCTGTAACTAAAGCAAAAAATTAAAATGTATATTCTTCTCCTCAAACTACGCAACGTTTGTTTGACGACTTTGAAAAAAAACTTGCGGTTGAATTTTATTACATTTTAAAGTTAATTCGAACACGCAATGTACTATGAAATTGATTATGTCTGAAGAGTGACTAGACTGACAGGCGATGTCAATTAGACGGAGTTTTAAGTACATTGAAAATACTATTTACTTTGTTTGAAAAAATAACAATCTAAAAACTTTATGATTTTAAAAAGTTGCTACACAAAAGTTGTCTAGTTTGAGGACTAGAATCTACGTTTTAATTTTTTGCTTTAGTTACAGGCCCCACCCTATATGTAATCCATCGCAATATGCAATTATACAGCCGATGGCCTAGGAGTCAAGTTTCTAAATATAATTACTGATAAGTGATAACACTACGAGTAAACTGCCTTGTTTTGTAAACATATCAATTGTAGATAAATTATTAATGCACTTGCGGATACAGGCTGTGAAGATTTTTTGGTGTGAATGTACGATATTTTTTTAATGAATCTGAATTGTACTGCCACTTCTTTCTATATATCAGGAGACATCCATCTCCCTCTGCAACTTAACATTTAAAAAAATTATAAATTCTAAAATGTATATAAAATTACAAAACAGATCATTTTGATGTTCCCCATGCATTTGTCGAGAGATGTCCGCTGACACATGCTTGATTCCTGCCATACATTGACGATTGGTCTGCCAGAAGCATCTGCAAGACAGATCTGGCGGGAAGATCTGGACGTTTATAAGTATCTGTTACTCTGTTACCAAAGCTTTCTGTTTATTTCCAGTACTTACGCATCCTACATAGAAAGCTCTTGGTGAAAACTTGACCAGCATATGGGTCACACATTGTTTCGTCTAAACGTTTCTCGGTTGTAATTAAACGACACGAACGTTTCTCTGCCGACTGGGCTGTTTAAAGTTACCTGTTATTATGTTTGCTGGTTGCAAATCGGTCTGCGAAGCAAATTGCCTTTAAAGTATTAGTTGCGAAGCTGTATGAATACAAAGAGAATTAAACAGGTACCTAAATAGAATTAGATAAACATTAACTAAACTTACGAGCTTCGCCAAAAATGCGGTTTTAAGTGGCTGGCTGGATTGGATATGATGGATATTGATGCTATGAACCTGCAAATATTTTTTTGTTAATATTCCGTATTTTACTATGTCAGGGCTTTGAAAAGACATCCGGTAGAAAATAATCGATCCAGGTGATCAATATTAAGAAAAAATTGCCTGCGGTGCGGCGGCATGTCGGACCACGCATAATGCAGGGTTCCATACCTACTATAGAAATAACTAATATGAAAAGGTCGTATCTGACCCTTTGTTCTTTCTATGTCCCTTTAAAAAAAATCTCGCGAAAAAACGGTTAATTTAACTTATTATATCGATAGCTCATAAAATCAAAGCGACGTGAAGCATAAGTAAAAAAAAAAAAATTATACAAAAAGTCTACACATGTTTTATTTATTTCCCAAAAATTAAAACGTAGGTTCCTTAATATTTTTCGCTATTTCTTTTTGCTTTTGCACGCGTTGCTCCCACATTGTTCTACTTGAGTGTACTTGAGTGCTAATAACAGTGCACATGTTTATCTTATCTCAGGAACGAACGCTAGACGAGCGGTACTGACGCTGTACCTTGCGTTAGCCTAATTAAGCCGTGAACCAGATGTTTGCTACTGTTTACTTAGTTTCTTAGATTCCTGTTATGGCGGTTAGAGGCATCATGGCTTGTTGGTCACACTCATAGCGTGAACATGTAAATAGATTTGTTATTTTATGCAACTGTAACTTTCTTAAGGCTAACTTGTAATGCAACATTAATCTGGGAGTTCATGTTGACTTTTTAAACCTCTAACTTAATCATAATCATCATTTACTTAAGAGTTATGCTCTTTTCGGTGGAGTAATCACCAATCCTTTAGTATTTTACCCAGTCTTTAGTTTAGTTCTTTATTTGGATTTACTTTGCTTAACTTACTTATCGAAATTGCTAACTTACAATCGAAAATGATATGGTGAACATAAAAGTAAGACAGGACTGAAATTTTATAAATCTTGCCGTATTTTCGAAACATTCAAAGATACTTCTGTTTATCAAACATTACCAATGAAACTCTGTAACTTTTCAAAATCTCCCATACTATATCAACGTTGAAAGAAACCTAATCTGTTTATAAAACATGATCCCCAGCTTCGTCGCGTATAACAAGATCATAAAGTATCATGTTACCGTAGATGTTACATCGATACTCGATGCCAGTAGCCGTTGGATGCCATGCCTCCACAGACTACAGACACCTAAATATGAAATGTTTACAAAGAACGAAGTCACTACACATAGGTGCAATTTTAATTGTATAACGTTACGAGCACCACAACGAAGTAGCATCCTACAATTCCTACATAAGGTGTATTCCCGGTACAGAACCAGTACTGGCACCGGAAAAACGCGGTTCTCGTAGAACCAATTCGGTACCGTACCTAACCTAGTAGGTTCACCCCTAAAACTTTATATTTGAAAATATTGTCAATTACATATTACATACAATATTAATCCATACTAATATTATAAATGGGAAAGTGTATGTGTTTGTTTGTTTGTCCGTCTTTCACGGCAAAACGGGGCGACGAATTGACGTGATTTTTTAAGTGGAGATAGTTGAAGGGATGGAGAGTGACATAGGCTACTTTTTGTCTCTTTCTAACCCCCCACTTCCCTAAAATGGGGGGTGGAAGTTTGTATGGAGCATTCCGGGGGGCAAAGAAGAACCGTGTTACCCCGAATTTAACGCGAGCGAAGCCGCGGGCAAAAGCTAGTCTAATATAAAGTTGGGGCGTCCAGAGGTTGTGATTTCGCGTCCCACGGTTGCTAGAAGTGTTTACATTAGATCTTTACATAAGTCTGTATCCAATTTGTGGTAATATGAGAGTGCCTAAGTTTGCTTCGTATATTAGTTGAGGTGGTCTGTGGACTCATCAGACATTATCCCCTTTATGCCTCAATAGGCTAAGTAGGCCAGCTACCACAATGAAGCAGATTGTTCGGACAATAGTGTCAATGCGCAGTGAATAGATAATCTAGTTAATCTATTCACTGCGCAATGTTGCCATCGGTTTATTGACAGAATAAAGCAAGGTTGTCTATGGGACTAGCCTTCGCACTCGATCGTGAAATTGTTAACCCCTCGGCCCGCCCTTCTCGCTTAGGGACGTGTTTTGAACCCTCACTTTACCAATTTATGCAGTAAATTCTAGTATGAAAAGTACATTACGCACCCAGGGCGTTAAAATAAAGAACGGCACGGATCGCGGGCATTTGTACCCCCAACCGAAGGTGAGGGCCATAAATAAGCTATCTTAGGACCTTCTTTATTACAGCCTGTAGTGCGTACACAATTTTACTTACGGCTTCTCCTGGGTGTGGAGTGACATTTGCCGCTGCGCGCGCGGGCGGTAAATGTCACTTACCGACCGGAGTGACGTAAAGTATCTTATTAATATGTCCCTTTCCATGATATAATCTACTTGTGCGGCAAATTTCAACGATATCAATTCGGCCGTTTTTGCGTAAAGGCGGAAGAAACTTTTAAACTAATTAACTTTCGCATTTATTATATTTATAGTAAATATGTAAAATTATTGGTTGATGTTGTAAATATCCCGTGATTAACTGTAGCTATTAAGAGTCCGGTAAAGTTTTTAACATTAACTTATAATAAGACTACTATTAGTTAGTATACATATTTTGAAAGATAGTATCTTTTTAAACTGCATTCTGCAAGTGGAACACTTTTATAGGTTTCATTTACAAATAATTCACCTTAATCTAACAGCTGTTTCACGATTTTTGCTTGGAGAGGTGAAAAAAGTAAGATTGTTATTGATTAAAGTGATGTTAAATTAGTTTGTAAAATACATAAATACGTTTGAAAATCGTTTAAGGCACAAGGGGAACCGTTTTATCAAATACAATTCACGTGAGTTATTTCATTATTAGATTCAAGATTCAAGATATTTATCATGACGTACACAATATTACCTACATAAAAATTTAATGACAAACAAAATAAAGACGTATTGCTGTAGCATCACGAAATGGACCTTCTCAGCAAAATGCTAGCTAGTATATCAGCTAGCGCTGGTCTTCGCTGGTCTTGGTATTGGTTTTTGGTATTAGCGATTTTTGTTTTCAAATCGTTACCGGACTCTTAATCAAAGGACGACGTGTAGACATCGCATAAGTAGATTTATTGGCCTTTCGTTTACGAGGACCGTAGTTTATCGCACAATAACAATTGATTTTCATTTGAAATGTAAAAACAAAATATTTTCAGATAATACGAGACAAGCTCTTATCAAATTTGATGCTTGGATATTTGGACGTTTGTACATCTTTCACTTTCATCCCTTTCCTTTTTCGGCTGAATGCATTTTGATGAAATTTGGCACACACACACTTACAAAGGGACTGAGATAATTTTTATCCGGGAATTTATTGCCTAACTAATTACACATCAAGCTCTATAAACCGTCAAAATTATAAGGCTATAGGCCTTAGAATTAGACATACATGCATACGTTCAAAAAACTTTATCCTCCTTCGGCGTCGTTTACCAAAACAATGTCAATTTGTACTAAGTAGTTTTATCTACAATACACTAATGGCATTTCAAATCGAGAACACCGGCTGTGTCTTTGGGTTACTACAGCGTAATTCGATCCATAAATGGATGAGTGGTATTAGTGGTAGTTTCTCGTTATCATTGTGGAAAGTTGATGATTCACTGTAGTGTCGATTTCTATCTGTGACGTAAATTTTTATGCCTCCTTTATATTTGGCTTAGTAGTGAGTCAGGTATCTAGTATACAATTTCCTACTCAATTCACTTTTTTATAGTGATTTGTTTTTGGGTTTCACAGCCTTGGAGATTGATTCTCATCGCCCTTCCTGACCGCTTGATGGATTTTACTGGAGGCGGCTTTTTTTATTTCTACTCAATTTAACATAATACGATAATTGAAAATAGATGTCATATACTTCAGAAAAAGTGACCAAACCCTCCGGTGTCCGAGGCCAGATTTGAACTGCGCATGCCCTTAGAGTATGGTCAACGGCGCCTAGCCGTTTCAAATTCAGAGATTGCATATACATGAGAAAATTTGTCAAGTTCCGCCGTGACCGGGTGGTCTAGTGGTCAGGACGTCAGCCGCGAAAGCTGAAGACGCCAGTTCAAATCTGGCCTCGGACACCGGAGGGTTTGGTCACTTTTTCTGAAGTATATGACATCTATTTTCAATTTATATATAGTAGTGTAACTACTTAAAAATTGCAAATCAAAAATATTGAACAAAATAATTTGATTTGCTTCAAGATTCATAATACGATAATATCAAAAAAATACTCATCGGTATTATTACGATTTAACGGGTAACTTTTAGGCTAGACATTGTGGTATCCATTCGGTTATGGAAAGCAGGTTGAAAAATCTGCCACTTAAAGTATCGAAATATCGTAAAATATAAAAGTAGTAGCCACTCGCCTGCCAATTGAACTTGCCGCTAACTTAAAAAGTGTGTATCAGCCTTAAAATTCTCAATGCGTAGGCTACCTGTTATTGCCAATGCTCATCATTGGTTTGTTATATAAATGGGAAATTGACTTTCTTTTTACGCGTTCTGCGTTGCAATCACCTAATATATGGTATTACAGGAACTTATTGGCAATTGAATCTATTTCCTGAGCAATTTGCGCGTTTTTAGTGTGGTTGGATGATTTATCAACAGTAAGTACATTGTTCCTGGTGGCTAACGATGACGGTAGTATAATGACGTAGTTAAGAAACTTATACATAGATCTAGTTGCTTATTGCCCGAACACGGGGAAAGTAAAGAGTAGAGTTTTTAAAAGTCTATGAATGTATGTTTGTATCCTTAATACCTACGTGATTAGCGATCCGATTTTGATGGACGAGGTGTCGGTTTAACATATGCTGCTTATATATAGCTTATAAATTGAATATATTCAATTTATTTTCAGCAGGAACAAGATTCTGTATTGGAAAAAAAACCATTGTATCGTTGGGTTAAAAGCAGAACCGACTATTTTGATTTTACTAAAAGGTAGTTGGTTTTGCTTTTGAATCTAAAGGCAGAAACGATTTTTTGAATTTAAGTTTATTAGCAGATTGGTTTTGCCTTTGACCCTGCGGTATGATAACATATATTTTTTTTACTTATTTACATACACAAAGTAATGTGACAGGAATTCAATGCAGCCAGGTCTACACAAATGGTGTAGGTAGACCTGGCTCCTTCCGCTTGGCTAGAATCCCTTCCGAATGTTACTTACAGTTAGTTTAAACTGATTGAGATATCGGGCTATCCATACGCATGACTTACGATATGTATTTGATTGTTACAGATTATGTTCCGCGGCGGCGTCGTCGGCGGGCTGGACGCGCGCCGCGACGCCGCGCTCGCGCGCGTTCTCGTGCGCCTGCAAGCACGCGCACGCGGACTCCTCGCGCGCCGGCGCGCCCAGCGCCTGCGCACGCAGCACACGGCCGCGCGCTGCGTGCAGCGGAACGTGCGCGCGTTCCTCGCCGTGCGCGACTGGCCCTGGTGGCGGCTGCTCGTGCGCGTCACGCCGCTGCTGGCGGTGCACAGGACCGAACATCGGCTCAAGCAGGCGCAGGTTTGTACTATTGTAGCCGTAAAACTGTTCTTTGTTTGTTAACTACTACTGTGAATTAAGATGGCACGAGCGGAAAAAAGACTAATATCACTCCTAAACTTCGCAAGTTTAGCAACCTGCTATGATTGCGAACGCAAGACTTTGGTTCTGTTATCTTCTTACTGCCATACATCAAATCCAGTCATCTCTACCTATGTCTCCCAAGTCCGTAAGACATGAGCAATTATTTAGAAATCTACCCTTGATGGATTAGGTAATGAGTAAAACCGAATCCCACCTGATCAGATCCGAGCGTGGCGTCGGTCACACCTATAGTTTTATCATCAATACTTCTAAAAGTAATCTTCTCAAACGTGCACGATCGCTCATTATACATTTAAACATAGATAATGGTAGGACCTCACACACCACGCAAGCTGTACAAAAAGGAATTTATATTAACGATAACGACCCATTTCCAAGTTATCATTTGACATTGTTAGGAAGCCTTCATCCTTAGTCACTAAACTGTGACGAGTCACGTACGAACAAGTCATCTATTTGTAAAGTGACAGTGCTGTGATATTTCCTGCTGGTTTCTGTCCTACGTTTACATCTTTTTGTAATACTGCTTAAAATATTTTTAATTTTGATATCATTGCGTTTTTTAGATTCATCATCATCGACCTATTAATCTTCATATTTATGTATATCAAACTTCTTCAAAAATAGGTTCGGTCTATAATCCCCATGCTAATCTAGTGTGGATCCATATTCCATAATAATACATATGTTCAATAATCTTTTATGTGATAAATAATGTACGACGCACTTCTTGGTCACTTGAACACATTATAGGCTAAGAATATATTTTTATGACTGTCGAATTTGAAGAACGATATTCTTGTAGTGTCGCAATTTTCAATTGGGGTCCTACGTCTGTGGAGGCGGGTTATCTCAATAGCTTCCTGATTGCAAGACGCTGCATGAAGTGGGTCGTTGCCCTGTCTCTTGGGTCAGCTGATAATTTTGACATTCAGAAAGCTATCTTTATGTGTATGATATATCTATTACATTAACAGTTTAGATTGCTAGACTATTAATCGTCTGTTTCATAGGGTACATTATAAATGCCGGCTCATGCCCGGCATTTATAATAATAAAATACATGTGGTTCAAAGAAGACCTTGCATTTTCAAGTAAGCAATATTGATAAACATAGGAAAGGTGCTAGTAAACTTATACAGGGTAGCAAAAAATAACTATATTCCCGTTGGCTGTAAGCTTTTGAGACTCAACCAATCCCCCTATCCCTAGATGGATTTGGAACCTCTCAGATTGATTTGATTTTTGGATTTTTGTAAGGCCATTGAGCGGTAGTGAGTAATGGCCCTTCCAAAAATCAATTCAATCTGAGAGGTTCCAAATCCATCTAGGGGGTTGGTTTGGGTCCCACGGTCACGGGAATATAAGTAGTTCTTTTTTGGCTACCCTGTATAGATGTCATATAATTTGATTTGTTCTTTAGTTGTACAGCTGCCAATACTTTGTAATAATTTGATTTCGATCAACTCATTAATAGAGATAAGCCACAAGAACTCACTCTCCATGTATGGCCATTAAACTATAACAGTATCAAAGCCAGAGAGCATTTCCGTGTACAAAACCGCCTGATGCACTTTTTACTGCACCACAGACTGTCATAAATTATTACTTGTCGCTACACATCGCGTTAATTTTACTACACTTCTGAGAACCGGGCATGTGAGATGCTGCTAGTTTAAGTGTTAATTTGTCAAGCTGGGGGTGCATAGTATACGTTAAGCTTATTCTAATGACGCTTTTTATGGACGTATTGTAAATAATTTAGCCATTTTGAGTTTTGTGGGCTGCATGCGTAGTTTTTACCGGTGACAAGATTTAGACAAATTATTTAGCAACTCCTTGCCATATAGCCTGCCTTACAGATGGTAATCCCTATTTTAAAGCAAGACAAAGTTTGAGCATACTGAACATAGGAACATTCTTTTTAAAATAGATTTGTGCTCGAACTGAACCCTGGGAATGAAGCTTTTTCTTTTAGTTTTACCGACATTCCAGCCTCAGAAAAAACAACATTGCTCAAGTGCAACAAAATGAAAAGTACACCAGCCAGTCATTTAGTTTTCTCGATCCCCGTGGTGTCGGGATCATTGGATACGCCTTCTGGTCTCAGATTCGTTCCGAACCCATCCTGCATTAGCTTTGAATTCTCCTTCCGGGTGGGCAGCCCATAGCCTACGCTTTGATACTTATAAGTTTCAAATTACTCTTTAATTCATAGTTATTTTAATTCTGATTTGCCGTCAGCCCAAGATGCGCGTTTTATTTTATAAATTATGGACTCTTTGATGCTGTATTTTGGTAGCAGTCTGTTCTAATATTTTACGATGACCATATTTAGGTTTGGAAATTCTTTTAATTTCACTTACTTAGAAATCACCGTTAGACTAAGTAGCAAAAGGCCTCCTAGTAAAATTTAAGCAACACTGGCAAATTTGATTTCATATCTTGTATCTACGCTCGATCTGGACTTGTGTCTTATAATCTTGATTCAACCCCAATTTTGTAGGTCCCACAAAGTATATTTATGGACACTGGGTGAAATATGCTTTATACAATCTAAATATAGTATCCAAATGAAGATGTTGATAACATTATTGCAAAATTATGCAAATTGGGAACCACCGGAAATACCAAAGCTAACAACTTGGCAGTAAACAAGCAATAAATAATGTGAAAGTGTCTCCTGACAAAGTGCCGTAAATGTGATTTTTACAAAATTAGCTACCTACTTGATATGATTGGCGTGTAATGACTCAATATAATCGTGATTTTATAATTAAGTAATTAATTACTCTTTCATACCAATAGGCATGATGATTTTTTTTTCATGAATGGTATCAATCGATTCGTTTTGTTGTGGGAATCAAATGTCTATACGGAACCAATTGGGTTAAAGAAACACAAAAGTCAGAAATGAGACTTAAAGTCTGAGATTTGCATTTGTTTCTCAAAACGCTCCTAACAAAATGACGTGCAAAAGTGACGTGACGATCAAATAATCCCCTTGTTTAAAGTTGGTATGAAAAAATTATGAAATTGCTCTTTTTACAGTGAAATGTTGCGTTTATGTATATGGTTGCCATACAAATTATTTTTCAGTAAGATGTTAGTAATCGAATGGTATCTTTTTTTTTTTTTTTTTCGTACTTTGAAAATTCGTGTTTTAAGAAATCTTGGAACCATTTCAAAAGATTTATTGATTTTAACTTTATTTGGATATTTTCATCATAAGTAATTGAGTAGATGTTAAACGTCACGGTACATGTTTTCAATCGTAATACAAAGAGCAGACGAATATATGTATCGTTACCTCAAACTAAAGAGCGTGTCAAAAACAAGCATGCACCAAAACACATTAATTTCCACGAAACATTATAGAACTATCGAATCTAAGTAAATGTATTAAAGAAATTAAAACGATATAACAGCAATTTACTGTTTTTCTATAACGTTCTCCACTTCCATATTTAGATTACTAATTGGAGACTGTCGTTCCATACAGTTTATGGTTATTCATTATTACAACAGCATACCAAAATTCTAGTTACCATTACTAGATATTGAGAAATGCTATAATTTACCAAGAGTACTCTGAGAAACATTAAAAGCGAGTTTAATAAAGATAATGTCATGGTATTTAAATACTTCATTGAGATTAAAACGCCGAATAATTGAATAAGTAATAGCTTGGATTTAAAACTCTACCTAGTTGCTTTTAGGCTCATTAATTATTTTATACGAGTACACAGACGGAATTAGAAATACTGCTTCTAATGTTTTATTAGTCCAATGAGTAAATTAGCCAATAACATCATTATTTATCATCGTATATTTAGATAATTTATTTTTCCTTCTACAATCTTCATCTAATGCATATGTTAGATAACTTTATATTAACTATTCATAAGATAACTTTACCTCTCGCCGACACTGGTTTATTTAAGACATCACTTCATTTAGTTCCCATCAATTTCATAGTAGGGTGGTCCCACATTTAAAGCTTATTGTAAAAAACCGACACATGTGTCTAAAGTGATTTTAAAACAAAAAGGACATCTCCTGCGTCGAATGATCTATATAACCCTCCGCCCTGTAATTAACTTTTTATACCCATTCGTGACGCAACTAAGGCACTTAGTCATTAACATATTGAGATATTTACATCAAATTTGTATCTTCGTTTTGTGGATATTTATGTTTCATTCATGGTATGAGAGGTCGTTCTTAACTGAATGATTATATAGTAGAGATGTGCAAAACGCTTGACTGAATTGATAATATTGATTCATATCTTTTGCTCGCGGAGATATGTATCACTCATTTTGTTTAGTAGATCTGTTCATATATTCGCATAGTCTCACGCGTTTGACTTGGCCGGCTCATTCGAATCATGAGTGGGAAAGAGCGAGCAAGTAACTCTGTAAACACTGAGATAGATGAGTTACTAAGCGAGTTAAATCTTCAGTAAGTTAAAGAGGGAGTGAGTTGAATTAAAAGATATAATTAGTTCATTTAAATCACTCACTCGTGAACGACCCATTTCTATTGAAGCTTCAAACCCAATTGAGCCATTAACCATCCATTTATAAAAGCCGCGTATCGACGTTCAGATTATCTCCTATAGGTATCTCTGAGCCATCGTTACATTTTTTTTATCGTTGATCGTCGGTGATTTCCGCGTGATTGCGCGCGCGCCTTCTACGAGGGCCAATTATGGTCTACCACTAGTCGTGTTAATTCACGAACTCGCCAGTATAATGTCGCTTCGAAATCGTTACCTGCTACCCGTAGTTGGAGAGCCAATTTGTAATGGTTTATCTAAGTTTTACATTCGCTGGTGATCGGTTAGGTTTTGGAGCCACACCGCTGTACCCTGAGCGTGTCCATTGAACAAGTTGTAGTACGAGTAACTGGCTAGTGGAGCAGCTTACTTGTACTTCCTCTAATCTATAAGTGGTCGGAATTGCTTGGGTGGTCGATGCGTCGCATATAAACATGTCAGTTCGCTCCGATTAAGATACGAGCAAGTTAATTGCTAAGTTAGCTAGTATCCCATTGATAGACATTTCAATAAAGATTAGATTCTTGCTACGTTTTACATAGACAGTTATACAAGTTCTTGGATGTTTTATTCTTGCCAGAGTAGTCGTAAAATGCTTTCCTATACTCCACTATTCTGCTCGGATTACTACCTTCCTGTGCCATATTCGTATGAGCCATCTCATGCAACTTTTGCCTGATCCCTCCACCTCATACCCAGACACAGTTACATAGTATACTACTTACTTAAACAGATGTTTCTTCAATCGTTATAGACATAAATATATGCGTACACGTTAGTATTCGTGCAGACGTGAGCGATATAAAAGTCAATCAATACGCCATACCGCTGCATAATACATGGATGGATTCGCCTCACTAATAGTTACGTGTAAAAATGGTAATCCAACGATTAACTCAGGTTATCTGGGCAATGCACTTGAATCCAAAGAGGGCGTATTAAACTCGATCGTGACGTTGCCAGAATTTAACCATAAAAGTATGTTTTGTTGAAATTGTTTAAGAAGTACGAGTATACTATGCAAAAGTCACAATACTGGGAAAAAAATACTACAGAACTACACAAACTTCTCTCTCTAGACAAGCTTTCAAGAAAAACTGGTCACAATTTATTGGTAATGTACAGACAAGCGGTAGTTCTAATCTAACTAGATTTCGTCCGCTCTCCATGGACCATGTTCAATCAATGTAATCTTGATCACTCCCGGTATTGGACACTTCCCTTTAACGAACCGGTCCAGTTTGTGAAATTATGGCCCGGGTTTATGGCCCGACTAACTGCTGCATTTGCAGTAGGCGATTAGATTTGCGAAATTGGCAGTTCTGGCTTCCTGCTCGCGGTATCATGTTGATGGATGGGTACTTCATATTTTATGGTGTTGGCAGTTATGTGCGATAATGCTTTATAACGATAGGGGCACGTGAAAGTTCTAGTTTTTGACAGGTGCCTGATAGTTTGTAGTAAAGTAACTAGCTGCTTTCCAAAAGATACTGTAAGGAGAATGTTGAAACTATATCGGCTAAATATTACGTTGTTCATGTTAGGTATGGATAGAGGGGAACTGTCTGAGAAACTTTTGCAACAACATCTCAAATGATCATGCATTTCTAAAATCTATCAATTTTACAGATTCTCTTGTCAATTTCTTGCTACTTTATTAAACTTTGATCCTAAGACTTATTCTTAGTAATCATTCATCTATCTAAGAAACTCTTAACAGAATTAAACCACACTATCAAACAGCCCATCTTGATTCGAAGAACTCCACAAGAGCAATATAATTTGAATGAGAATGCAATACAAATTTTCCGGTCATTTTAATCGGGATCGAGTCGAGTAACTGTACGCGCGGCAAAAACAACAGCGGATGGTATAGTGCCTACGATCACATGCTTCCCACGAACGACCCAGTCCTGCTCGTATATTCCCATAGCGATCACAGGCTACTTAGTAAAACTGTGACCTTCTAATCTATGGTGACTTCTTGTAATCGAAGAGTGGAGTTATTCTGGTGGCTATTGGAATAGCATGCCAGACTAATAATGTGTTTGTGTTGTTTAACTTCTTACGTCCGTAATACCTTTTATAGGGTGTAGAGTTATCGCTAGATTCAGGATTCGTTGCTTTTTGTTCGGTAGCGGAGTATGTAGAATTAAGATGTGTAATGTGCGTATCTTCCCACTGTTCCATTGTTAAGACATCTACTGCATGAATACGATTTACCCTTGTAAATAGAATTATGTTTTGTCCAGATTGTGTGCTACTATTTACTATCCTTCTTACGGCTTTCCCGGTTGCATTAAGAATTTGCTGCGTTAGATGCTTGCACCCAAGACATGCCATTTAATCTTCCAAGACATAGCCTGTTTGAAAATTAATTGAACATCTCGTAGTAATTAGTTTACACAATGAAAGGTTTTCTCTCAATTAAACAAGAAGAATTCGAGTTAATAGCCACTTATTTCTATTTATGGCCCATAACATACCTAAAATAATATGTTTGTAAGCTCGACTGCAATTCTTCCAATGATAAAAAGGAAAAAGAGAAAAACCGTACTCGCTACTTCCCTTAACCATTGACGATAGCGGTAGCTGTCTGTAATAGCAAATAAAGTTGGTTATGATGGTAATTTATTCTGTCGGTAAATAGAGCATGTCGTGTGATTGTAGTGGGTTCGATTCCATGGTTGTAGTACACATTGTGTTGGTTTTATTGGATTATCTTTATTTGGACTTACCTACGTTGCTTTAGTTTCATCTTATAAGTCTTGGTATTTCATTCCTGTAATGCTGTCAGCAATGTGTGTTGCTGATTATCATCCGAAAGTCTTTATTATATCAAAAAATATTCGTTTTTAATGTGTGACGCAGATTCTACTAGTTACTCAGTATCATTAGGTTCTGATTGCTGTTGCATGGTGTAAATAACAACAATCATAAGCCGTCTCTTGTTAGTCATTAAGAAAACATATACGTTCAGAAAAAAATTAAATATTGAAGGAAACAGCGACATACAAAGAATATCTTTGTGTGGTTTCCACGCGTATATCACCTTAATGTGCTGTGACTAAATAAATACCTCGTAATCAAGATAAAAGTACTACGAGTACGTCTCGTGAATGGGCTATTTTTAAACGTAGGTACCTACATTGCACTGTAGTTGAGTTTCTTTGATTTGATGAGTGATTTTTGTAATAAATAGTTAGTTTTTATTTATCTTTTTACCTATTGCATATGTAGATAAGGACGACAATTAGGTACCTACCAGTAGTGGCGTGGCCATAGAACTCGATTCCCGTCGGCTTGCCTCTTTTTCAGGATCTAAGCAGTTTCCCTACAGCTCATGAAGAAAATTTAAGCCAAATTAAGCTCCGGCTTGCTTAAGACCACCCCCACTGGTACCTACACTACCTATTACAACCAGTATCTACTACCCACTACAAAATGTAACAACGCTAAAATAGTTACATCAAAACATGTTGTGTGTACTACAAGTTTACTAAAAGGTGTGGACCTGAATTAGCTAACTAAATCACCAAAACATAATAAATAAGGACCTAAATACATAAGTACATAAATCAGATAATGGGTGATCTATTAAATCTGAAGTTTTTACCCATTAATAAACAAGATCAATTATATGTAAAATTAACAAATAGAATCAATGTGCTGGTTAACCATCAAAAGAAAAACTGACTATCTTTTAAAGATGTAATGACCGACTAATTTCACCGCTTATAAAGAAACCGGCAAGTTCCGAGTAGTTGCATGCTGCATCGTTACATGATTCTGCGGTTAGCCGACGTTATGCGATAGCCGATAAGCCGGGATCTTCCGCCATACCTGCCAGGGCTGCTCTTTCTATGTCTTATTGTCGGTATCAATCGGTTGTTTGATGTTTGATGTTTGGTCGGTTTGATGGTAATATCGTTGTAAAAATACATCCGTTTTCCTAAACGTTGTGTGCGACATTGTTGAATGTCAGTGAATCGCGCCCAACTATGTGGCTAAATTTGTACGGAACTAATTAGCTTATCTTTCAAGCAACTTTTATTTTAAGTCAACCATATTGTTGTGTGTCACATATTGGGCCTACTGTTAGTAAGTAAGGCTTGTGACACTATTGCGTCCATGTCAAGTTATACTACCCGTCCTATTCTAATTAAGTTAGAAAGAGACTGGTGGTCTATCTCGATCGCTACATGGGGTTTCGTAGGGGTGCAACATACGATCAGTGCGACATAAAGTAAAATATGTATATGTATATTTCTTTATTAAAACAAACATAATGAGGAAGAGAGCATTTTTTTTCAACTAGGTAACAACCGTTATTGCTGAAGAATGCTACGTTGTTAGCCCTGAGAACTATTGATACATTATGTATGAAATGTTGCGATTTAAAAGGCTAATGCAGACGTTGCACTTATTAAACATTTGTATTGTTTGTTATATGTGATGTTTTCTATTCTATCATCGTTAGTGTCTCACGTCTATGTAATCAATTATTGTCTGCATAGATGTACCTACTGAACATGCAGTAATTTATTTTAGATATACCTGATGAGTTGGGTTGGGTCGAGGTTGGCTAGACTAGCGCCCATACTTCAAAATTATTTTTGGTTGTTATCAACTTATCACCGTCCTACCCATGAAGGCGCACTCTAGTGCACATAATTATTATGTAAACCTAAACCATTGTCGCTGCCTATCTCCCATTGAGTAAGTACCTAATCAACCAAAAGAGGTCGACTGCTGTAAATGACGTTTCCCTATGACCACCACGACAACAAGAACTACAATACTACAAAGGGTAGCTACCCTTGCCTGCTTTTAATATCTATTATATACCTATATGTAAATTTATTCTCTTATGTCTCTGTCAAAAATATTTGTTTTCGTAAGAATATCTCTAGTAGAGGTCCCTAATTCAGGTTAACTATTGAAACGTAAAATACACCGTGTAATAGTTTTTAATTGTTGACGATTGCCAATACGGTGTTAGTCGGAGGATGTAGTTTTATTATATATTTAGAAATCACGCTTATTAACAATCAACAAGGTTTCACCTACCTGAAAACGCTACAAAGTGGATAAAAATATTTAAAAAAACGCACCGATCAAATAATACTAGGGATACACAATCAGCGCAAAAAATGGGCTTGCAATAGTACCGCAAGAACCACTCGAGCGGTACTTTTTCTGTCAGTCTTTACAGTTCTGACAGGTTACACATTTTCACGAGCCATATTTTCAGTAAATCTTGTTTGAATCTATACCTCCTTTATATAGCTCGAAGAAAAAACATTAATATTTAGCGTCTAGTACTTATTAGACTTAGAAGATGCGGCTGTCGTTATCTGTCTACCTACTGTCGACTGTCTAGTTTTACGTTTTATGACATAAAACTTTACCATAATCGACTGACGATGATGGTATGGTTCATTATGTTCTAGTTCTACAGACTCTGACGAATTTTATTACTTAATTTACTGCTAGTCACCAGCCCTGTGGGTTCAATCTTAGAGATTAAAGACCACTTTCTTTGCTATACTAGTTTTTAGCCCCGCGGCTATACACCGGCTCCTTTAGTAGATATTATCGAGTTCAGATTAAAGCTTAAATTGTAGTGCTGCAAAATATTGCTTGGTTTTAATACCATAGGTATCTCGAACACTGTATTTATCCCCCCGTTATAGCCCGAAGCTAGGTCGCTCTGTATACGATTATCGTCAAATATGTATTTATTTCCCACATTATCAAATAACACTGCCTTTGCTAGTTTGGCTAAATTCATACTGGGCGCCAGCGTAAGCTATCATATAATTTTTTGGGTTAAGGTGCGAAGTCACTGAAGAAGTGTCATTGTCAACTTTTACTTTTAAAATAAGTAATACTTTGTCATCGAAAGTTGAAGTGGTAAATTTCGAGATATCATACCAATGTTACGAGATTGGTGACGTCAAAATTATAGACATAGTTGAGCTCCCAAAAAGCTAATAGAAATTCACTTTATCAACATTTAAATGTGGAACCTGAACTTAACCTACTCAAACACATATTACTTGTACTTTGACCAAGGGCACGCCTTAGGTATGCTACTTTTCATTGCACTGCATAGAGTCCAGTCACGCCAAGTGCTGCTTCAAGTATTTCGCTCCCATATATGCGCTATCAAGTCAGTGCAAACAACGTAGACAGAGTTTGTATGTTTTCCTTAAATGCAAAGTCTATTTCGTGACCTAGTGCTAACATTCCTATCGCGAGAGCCCGATAGTCACATAATCCTAATAGAGATTATCGGCCTCTGACTGCATACGCTGTATCGCATTCTTCCACGCATTCCGGCGTTGCGAAACGTTGCGGATGTTCTTCACACAACGTGATCAAATCAATTAGTTCAAAAATTATGCGCCACGCGTCAGTCTTTACATCTCGTCATCCTAACATTTTCTCGGTGTAATTATTTCGATGGCAGAACAGAACACAAGAAAGCTACCTGTAAAGTAGCGAAGCGTCCCGGTCGATTCTCGAAAAATATTTTTTTACTATAGGTATAGCTTATATAGAATTGGAAGCCAAATATTATCTGGTTTACCTACGAAAATTTTTGACACGTCTGACATCCAACTCACTTTTTCCCAAAGGATAACTAAGTGGTTGGGATTTGGCACTTAAGAGATAGATTTATTAATTCAAAAGTTGGAACTTTAAATAAAGACCAGTGTTGCAACGATTCAGTTACGTGCTAATTTAAATAGGTACTAATCTACTAATAACGAAGTATGCCATGAATGGCTCTCTAGTATTACTATCATCCATTCGGTCATCAGTCACGCTATACTGTCTGCACACACGTCACACTGCGGCTCAGCTGCGACCACATAGTTCAGAAGAATTGTTTCGAAGTTTTCGAAAACCTCTTTCTCGATTTCTTAACTGTCTTCAAAGTTGGCCCTGAATGTGAGATTTGGCAATGCGTAGTGCAATAAAGATGTTTAATTAGTTATGGGATTGTTAATATTGGCTACTAGCTGTGCCCGCGGCTCCGCCCGCGTGGAATTCGGTCCGTGTCAGTAAGCGGCTAATTCACCCCTAATTTCTCTCCCGCTTCCCTGGAGGTGGAACTTGAAGTAAAGTTGACAGATGGATACGCTAGAAGACAGTAGTCCTAATAAAATATTTTACAATTACCACTAAATGAAACTACCCTCAAAAATTAATATTTTTTTTTGGCATGATTTAAACGACATGGAGTAGTAGGTGTATATCGGACGATACAGGACCACTTTTGCATTTATACGTTCATGTCCACGGTAAATGTCATCCAAATCGATCCTCCCGTCAAATCAGTCTAAGCAAAGGTAAGAACAGGCGCGGTTGAAATTGGGGAAGGGGGGGGGTCACAAATGCAGAAATGTTTTTTTTCTATTTGTGGTGCACTTGTAGGGGGGGGGGGGATCCATGACCCATGCAAATTAAACTCAATCGAGTGTAGTGGCTACCCCCCCCCCCCTTTAGACGTTGATTTTTTATAGGCTACGTATAACCTGGCTGGGGATTTTCTTGAATTGGAATTAGTAATCCTTAAGGGGTGATTTTCGGGATAACAATGCAAATAGAGTTTCGTAGATGCCGCCCTGTTACAAAGCATCCGTTCAAAAGGTCGTTTATTAAGGGATATTCGGCAGCGCTTACGTCATTTTACTATTCGACACTTCCTTTCAATATGCGTTTTTGACTGATAATTCAAAAACGGCTGAACCGATTTCATTCAATATAGTTTATATTGAACCTTTCTTATCAGGCCTCACCAAATTTCAGCTTTCTAGTGCGAACGGTAACTGAGCTAGACCGCGGACAGACATGGCGAAACAATAAGGGTTCCTAGTTGACTACAGAACCCTAAAAAGAGATAAATAGTAGTTTACGTAACTGTTACGTAATAAGGCCTAATTATGTACAGAAGCATACACCGCTTTACCTACACTCATATCCATTGAAAACATTAGAATGACCGCCATTACAGCGCCATGACCAACCTTATTGCGCCGGCGGTCGGGGGGCGGATATTCATTACGTTACCGTAGGTAATTAATTTTCATACGTTTTTACCACACTGTCACAGATAATACACTGATGTTACGTTACTGGTTGCAATAATGGTGGTAATTACATAAGGTTCCGATGGAGGATTTATGATATTAGTATAGATCAAGATATTTATTCTTCAATGTAAGCACATTACAATGCACTAATGAACGTCAGAGAAAAATAAAATACACGAGTGTCGTGAAGCACGCGATTAGAACGATGTTGTTATTTTATTTAATATCATTATTGACTTTTTCGTAATTTTTTGTGGTTTTAATTATTTTGAAATTTTGGAAAGTTTTGAAATAGTGGAAATTTATTTAATTATGAAATTTTTTTTTTTTTGAAATTTTGGAAATTTTGGAAAATTTGAAAATTTTGGAAAATTTGAAAATTTTGCAAATTTTGGAAATTTTTGAAGTTTTTGAAATTTTTGTAATTTAGAAATTTTGCCATTTTCGACATTTTTTACTTTTAGGTTCTCGACTTTTATCACTTTGTCACTTCTCGCTTTCACTTTTCACTACACTTCACTTCACTTCACTTTATTCTATTTCATATATTTTTTATTTCATTCCATTTTACATGTTTCTCAATCGTATGGGTGTCGCGTTTTCGTGACGTGACGCTTTTTGTGACGGTCACGTGACTTTTTTTCGCCTTGCCCCCCATCCGCGAACCGTCCGATAAGGAACTTCGTTCCAAAACTACCACCGGTTCTAACCCTACACCTGAGCCCAAGAAGTATTATGACCGAAAAAGAAACTCGACGGGACTTATTTTTTTTCAAAACAGTAATACATTATTAGATCTTAAAGATACAAAATAGTGCGTAGTACTTCAAGAAGGCATATCAAAACATCTTGAGAGACAGATAATGTACCCATTGTTTAATTATAAATAAAAATAAATCCTAATCTGACTGCTTCACAAAACGTTTGATATGTTTTCCTACCTAAACGGTGTCCTATAAATGTTAGATGATTTTGTAGTAGTTTTTTGGTTTGGGCCATGCAACTTTGTCCGTCATATATAGTCCTCGAACCTGCAATAAACCTTTGACATTCATGACATTTTCAAATATTTCTTAAGAACGGGTAAAGGTAAATTTAAAGCATCGACGGGTAACATGTTATAAATATGCAGTAGCAACAACATTCTGAGGATGATTGCCGGTAGATTTGATTGCGCGATAGTCTACGGGTTGATCAAACTGGTAAAGTCCAATTTAAAATATAAGTTTTAGATGTTTAATGTTTTATTTTAAGTATGTTAATATGATTACTTACTTACAACTTAGAATGTAAACTAAAAAAATGGTCCACGTTGTCTGAAATAAATATTTTTGAATTTGAATTTGAATTTGAAATATGAACACCTTGACCAAAAAATTACAAATTATTTCAATACCAAATTTCATCTAAATACGTACAGCGGTTATTTTTTGTTTCTTCCCCATGTAAACTTCCACCCCTTTTGTATCCGCTTAAGGGATAATTTCCGAGATAAAACTATTTTATTTCCTTTTCCAGAGCTCAAACTATCTCCATACCAAATTTTATCTAAATCGATTCTGCGGTTAATAATTCCCTATACAAATTTCCAACTCCCTTTTCACCCCTTTAGGGTTGATTTTCGGGTTGAAAACTATCCTTTGTCCTTTCTCGAGACCCATACTATCTCTATACCAATTTTCATCTAAATCAGTTCAGCGGTAAAAAAAATCTCATACCAACTTCAAACCCCCTTTTTACCCCTACAAGGGTTTGAAAACTATCCTATGACGTTTCTCGAGACTCAAATTATCTCCATACTCATTTCTATCTAAATCGTTTCAGCGGTAAAAAATTCTCCATACAAACTTTCAACCCCATTTTCACCCCCACCAGGGTTGATTTTCGGGATTAAAACTATATATTATCCTTTCCCGGGACTCAAACTATCTCTATACAAAATTTCATCAAAATCCGTTCAGCCGTTTTCACGTGATGCGCGGTCAAATAAACAGACAAACAGATAAACAGATAAACAGACAAAAATTCTAAAAATTGTTGGAACGTATTCTGTTATCGATTCTAAGTATCCCCAGCCAACTTTTTTTCGATTATCTTCCATGTACAGACTTTCGACCCTCTTCAGCTTTATTATATGTATAGATGCGACAAACGTCGATAACAGGAGCCATTGACCTCTTGGCTTCAACATTGTAAATAAAATTTTAATGAATTAAATTGGAACACTTGTGTAAGTATATTTTATTAAATTGCACATGTCTTCGTTTAGTTTATCGTAGTAAAGCTTGTCCCAGAAAAAAATGTCGTTTATTAGTTAGTATGAAATAATGTAAGCAATAAAAAGTTGACAAATTTTTGACAACAGTTTATTAGAAATGTAGTAAACAAAACGTATTTTTGTTATGTTTTTGTTCTATTGTTTATTCATCCAGAAACTTCGTAATTTTCTTTTGATACCTGCCATCAGGTTTTGTACATCAGTGTCTGTGATTAGTTTTGAAGCTGCATTCCATTTTAGCTTGAAGTGTTCAACTGATGTGGCGTTAGTTTTATGTTTTAAGAGCTTCTGCTTCATACGAGCCCAATATTTTTCTATAGGTCGTAATTCAGGACAGTTAGGAGGATTTTGGTATTTTTCCACAAATTCGACATTATTGGCTTTGTACCATTTTATCACATTTTTAAAATAGTGACACGTGGCCAGATCAGGCCAAACCAGAACTGGCTTCTTGTGTCGCTTTAAAAACGGCAATAATCGCTTTTCCATGCACTCTTTAAGGTATATATCGCCTTTCATAGTTCCTTTAGCAAAGTATGGAGTGCTGCGTTTGCCGCAAGAACAGATCGCTTGCCACACAAGAACCTTCTTCGCAAATTTATCCGTTTTTATGACATTGTACTCGTCACTGATAGTTTTTCTATCGGTCCCCGAATAAAAATGATGTCCCGGCAGTGATTTAAAATCAAGCTTGCAATATGTTTCGTCGTCCATCACAATACAGTATTTTTTTGTCGTTAATTTTGAATACAGTTTTCTTGATCTCGTTTTAGCGTCAGTTTCTTGTTTCGAATCTCTATTAGGCACTTTAGTTTGTTTGAAAGTCTTTATAGAATTATTTTTCTTTACTCGTTGCACAGTGGATTTAGACGTTTTAAACTTTTTAGCTAAATCTCTTACAGATGATGTAGGTTTTTTCAGCAAAGCAGCTATGATACTCTTCTCAATATTTTTCTTAACAAACCCGGTCTTCCGACCACTTCCAGGACGCCGTCGAATACCGCCAGTCTCTCTGAATTGTTTTAGGACCCTTTACATAGTTCTAACAGACGTGTTTAGCTCCATTGCCACTTTTTTCGTGAAAATGCCTTAATATTGGACATATTTGTACAATATTTTCTCATGAAGTTTTTCTTGTGGAGACGAGATCTTTGAAAATGTGACTGTGACAGATTTTTTTCTAATATTAAATAAAGAACCGAGATGCATTTAACATATAACCAGCCAGTTACAACCATTTTCATTGAAACCTGATATACCAACGCTGCGTAAACTAACGACATTTTTTACTGGGACAAGCTTTATTCTCCTACTGTAGACAGGTAATTTAAGGTAAAAAAAAGTGCAAGTACTTCTTCATCAGTGGTCGTTTCGTAAAATAATACCTGCATGTACCACAAATTAATTAACAGGACCAGTTTATTTGCAGGTGCATGCTACTTTAGTGTAAGTTCTAGATACATCAGTACATCACATTTTAAAAGTCCTAGTCATGTTCTTTGGCATTTGTATCGAACAGATATAAATAGGAAACATATACACTCTTTTTCTCGCCATTTGAGTAAGGAAAGGATACGGTTTTTTGCAAAGACCTCAATATATCTGAATATTTAGAATTCAATGATGATATTTTTGTACAACTCAATCTTGAACTTACGTAATTACTCCGTATTAATAGATTGTCCGATTAACAATGAAATAACAAATTAAAGAACCAAAGCGAACGTATAAATACCAGTATATTCAACAGACTTGAAGATTTCGAAGTATGTTTTTTTTACGAAGGACGTTGACCGATTATTCGAAAACGGCTGGACCGATTTGGAAAATTCTTTTTTTCGTAAACAGTTGGTCCCATTGTTGTCCTCAGGTCAGGATCTGATGATGGGATCCTGGAACTCTTCAAATATTATAGGCACACCTATAGTGATTTGAGTATTTTTTACAGTAGTTCGGGTATTTGCTTTTGGATAGGTGGAGGCTAAATGAAGTCGGTTATTTTTTGTTTAAAATTATTGTATAGAGATATTACCTGTATCCAATCCCATAGCATTTACCTATAATTATCGACGCGACGGATTTTATATTTGGTGTTTTGGCGTCATTCTTTATAAACATCGTATCTGACTGTTGATAAACTGGCAGTGTAACAAGAAGGTGTTATGTCATAGGTAATGTATCAAAGCAATAGATGCATTCATTAGCCACATAGGGGTGTATGTAAACACTAAACAGCTATTATGCTACCTGATCTCATATGATATAGTTAATGTGTTGTAGCGGACCGCAAGCCGCACTATTACGTGTTTAATATCAATAAAATAAAGTTTAATACAGAAATTTTTTTTACAATTATTATTATAGACTAAACTGATATAAAACTTATGAAGAGAACCGAGATTATGAGCACTTTAATTAGTTTTGGGTGTCATTTCAATCGCTTACAAAGCACAGGCGATGTGATAGCTCGAACAAACCAGCTTTAGCTAGGTTAATACTGTTTTCGATAGATTGCGGCTTTTGATCGGCCACCTGAATTCTTTGCAGACGGAATTTCTCGCATTGTTGATAGAGACCTTAAGTTTCCTACAAACCTATTATAGCAACTTATAACGATGATCGACAGGGATGTTGCATTTTGCATTTTTGTATAAATTTCACAACTATTAGAAATTATAGAATCATGTCTCGGAAGTTGAGATTATGAAGCCTAATATTCTGATTGAACCCTGGTCCGCATAAGTGTACTTACTCTATTCCTATTAATCTGTCTGATTAAGTTATATCACGAATTGTAACCTTATAGGAGTTGCGTATTAAATGCTGAGTAGGACTATAGGGTAGTAGTGGAAGTTCTCGCATTGGTCATTTGGTCTTCATAATCATCAGAAAAAAAGTCTTTACATATGAATAAATCGTATGTAATAGCCGCAAAGGCCAATGACGACTAGGGCTTGCTCTCGATACCAGTATTGTATGGGCAGATCTGGGAAACTTTTATACAAAACCAGTACCCGATGTACGACCCAGCTGCATCCCTTACGATAAGTTAAGTGCAATGTTATCACGTCTATAAGTCGCATTACAGCGGCTCCGGCAAGAACTCGACTAACCCGCGCTCACGTAACTAATGTGGAATATAGCTAGGTACAAGGAGACTAGAACCAACAGAGTTTGTATCCTTTTACCCGATCCAAGAAGTTTATTTATCCTTGCTGTATTACTTCGGATGCTTCTACTAAAAGTAGCGTTATAACGTAGAATTCGTTTGACAACAGCTGTTGAGCTACTGTCCCGAGAATAAGCTGGAGAAAGGTACGACAATCCCAACGCGACGTCTTGAAACGGCCGCATTTCGCGCTTCAAATTTTGCTTCTACTTGCATTCTCTATAGGTTCTAATTTACTTGTGAATATACGATCATAATGCGCACGCGACGTAGCGCTTCGTCGGACATCTCGAACGGCTCGGTTTCTGCTTTCGAGTCTGCAGTGGCTGCTGTGTTTCCAAGGAATTTGATTTAATGCGAGATTCGATAATTGAATTGCAGAAAAGCGGTTTTACGTGTGGTGTTGGTGTGGTGCGTGCAAATAAGTTGCAGTTGTTGTCTCTTGTCTTCTGTGTGACAAGGAACATTTAGATGAAGTACCTACTAATTAACACACTACAGCGGTGTACTACTCGTAAACTACCTCTGTGTCTTTACTATACAGTCGAACACAAATCTTATTAAAGACGTGAAGGGACAGACAGATAAGATCGCCAATGTATTGAATAAGTTTTCTATGAAAACTATATCCACTCAATAAAAAATTACGCATTACTACGCACGCCTAAAGACAGATTTTTATTAGAACAATTAGGTTGCTACCAAGTTAATTGTAATAAGATATCTCCTTATACTCTCCCATGATTTCTGATGTTTAAAACGCTGTTAGTTAATTACAACAACATTTCTTAATTATAAGAAAACGCAACCAATCACATTGCTAATAAAATAGTTGTTGTAAATTCTCACATGCCCGATAAAGTTCATGGGCATTTCTTAAATAACTTTCAGATAGCCCAAAAAAAATAAAGTTTTTTTTTTACAATATATTATGACGGGATTTAAAAATATATGCCAAAAGCATATTTTTTATGTGTATGGACAAGCTTATTACCTTCAGGAAACTTAAAAAAAATAGGTACATAAACACGGTTGTGACAAATTGTGCCTCGGTCGTGACATTACTGAATGTGGCTGTGACAATCTGGACATGGATGTGACAGTCTTAAATTTTCACTGTTATCTAATTGTAATACAATATTAATGAACATCATGTGAGTAACTCATATTATTAAATTTATATTATTTTAGTATAAAGTGAAATAGCCACAAATAAAACACTATATTGGTTTAATCAACGGTGTAATTCGGTAATTCTTCAAATAGTTAAGTCACAATTGAGATCTTGGCCATAGAAGTAATTATTGTCTAACTTTACAACAAATCAGCCTTTTATTCTTAGAGCTTACTGATCACAGACAGCAGTATTTCAATATCACATATTACCTAGAACTAGTAAATATTAAACGTAACTGAGAATCCCTAGTAAATATTTTCACAAAAAAGTTGAGCATAACTTAAAGTGATTGCCGCGTTATACCTCAAAACACAACTTAAAAGTAAATTTTCTACAAAGAAAGTTAATCTCTAGAAAAAAAACCATATGACTCTTATCAAAAATCTCAATAAAAAAAATGAATAACAAAACTTAATTAACTTTTGATCTCTGAAAATAAATGAAATCCTATATTTAAAACAGCCATTCTCTCATCACTTATAATTAAATTCAACAAGTTAAAGAAAAACCCTTTCCTTTACATAATGGGATGATCGAATAAAGAAAAATCAAATTTGAAAATTAGTTCTCCCCGTCTACCGAGAGTGGGTTCTCGCAACACAGAAACGATGTCTTCAGCGCAGAGATCTGCAGAATCATTGTTTTTCCAGGTAAAGACTGTGTCTCCTGATATTACGTTATGATACTTTTTCCTAGTAAATTTTATGAAGTAAGGGACCTCTGGGTTGTCGTTATTTAAAGTAACAATTTGTCCTACAAAAAGGGAAACTCGATTCCTTTTTCCTAAAAACTTGGCGATTACCCACGTCCCTTCTTTGTAAGCAGTATTAGAGGCTTCAGGAGAAATATTTTCGATGACAGGTTTATTCGTGCTAACATTTGACCCTGGGCCACGTTCAGTGGTCAATCGTACTATGGGACGTATTGAACACGGATAATGAAAACATTTATCCTTTATTTCACAGCAGGCACAAGAAAGCTCCCTAATATTAAGTATTGTAGGTTTTTCAGCACTCCACGTTAACTGATGCATATTCTTTGTGCCTGGTATACTTAAAATTTTAGTGGAAGTTTGAAGCAAGTCATCAGCATCTTTAATGTCTTCCTCATTTACTTCGTACACCAAAACGTTGCAGTTGGCTTTGATAACTTGGACAAAAGTTTCATAGTCCGGTACATCATTACCATTTTTGACATGGTTATTTGCCGCTTCTTTCACAGTCGCACCGACGCCATCTGCAGGGCCTTTACCGTGAGCTGTCTCAGTAAAATTCCACGTTGCTGAAGTAATATTCAAAACACGGACAAGGTGTTGAGTAAAAAGATAGAAATTGCTCTTGTTTTTGTATTGACTGCTAGGGCCATCACTGACAATATGTAGCACGTTAATATTTTGATTAGCAATCAAACGCATTAATGCCGTCTTCAAATGAGCATATACGGCGGCCGCGTCATGGCGCAGACAGTCAGAAACAGAACAGAATGTCATATTATCCACGTTTCCAGTGACTTCAGAAAAGTAATATAAAACTCCTGTGTGAATTGATACCTGCTGGCGGGATGCTCCAAAATGGACCGACTGAATTTCGGCGAAATATTTACAGGAGAAGTTTTCTGAGAAATCAATCCTTACCAAAACTTGCCCTGCAGTGAATTTTTTTCTTAATTGAGTAATCGCATCATATTGATTAAGCATATTGAATGTGTGGATGAGAAACCTTGGCAGAATTTCCAGAAAAGCTTCAACTAGCCCCTTTTTGTCAATTGTAAGTCTAGATTTAATTGTTCTTCTAATCGATTTAGTAGTGCCTTTTATATTTCGTTCTTCAGTTAGAGTCACCCATTGATGGTAATAAATCTCTTCGTTTTCGAAAGTCATAAAGTTAGGAACTTTATTAAGACAATGAGAGCATTTACGACTCATGCAGCTATATGAGTGAATGTCGCATACCACACTTTTTATTACAGTGTCTCCATTTTGTATGATATTTAAAGCTTGTAGTCTTTTAAGCATCATATCAAAATTTTCGTGAAGTACACACAAGCAGGTATCGCGTTCAGTTAATTTTCTTTTAACAACCCAAAACGGACGCAAACGGCAAAAACTTGCATAGCTCACACGCAATGTTCTGTCTGATACAGCATTGTACTTTTTGTGAAGGTTTTCCATAGAGTTAGTAAGGTACCTTTTCTGTTTCTTTATTTTGCAACGCGTAATTGTATCTTTTATCCCGGGACTTATCATAGAATTTTCATCACTCTCTAAAAACTTCTGAACGGATAATTTACGACGACGCCATGTTTCTTTCAAAACTCTTTGCTTTTTTTTAGCTTCTGTCGGGATTTGAGAAAGCTTCATTACCAGCCTCTTCATTTTGGTTTGAAGATTATGTATTGCTCTCTGCTGCGCTTTTATTTTTTCCTTTTGTTTCATAATTAAAACATTGGTTAGTTTTCTGCGTTGTTTGTGTTCTTTTAACGCGTGGCGCCTTTGTCTACTCATTACACTGTCTCTGGAACTGGCGGATGAAGGAGTTCCACCTCGTTGCGATATGGTAGGCGAATCGTAACTGTAAGCCTCCACCTCTGGTAGTAAATCATGCTCTTTCATTGGTGGAGAAACAATGAGATCTGGTGCCAGGGCTTCATTAATTTCCAAATCAGAGGGAGGAGTGTTCTCCCTGATTAGTTGCAACCCACGTTCTCTGCATTTTTTTAATGCTCGACATTTTTTGGTACGTTCACGCCATTTCAGTCGTTATGCCTTCTGATCACGACGTGATAAATCATTTATTGACAAGATTTTCTTCTGTTCCTTCCTTCGTTGGCGCCGTGCTCGTTCTTTTTCCTTTGACAGGATCTGCTTTTATTTTTGCGCGTCGCCTTTTTTCATATTCTCGCCTTGCTTTCTTTTTTTCTTCTGCAGTTTTTTTCTTTTGTACCATCTGCAGAATATGATTAGCGGTAAATTGATATATCTTAAAAGGTTATACTAAAACTTATATGCATATAAAGCAATAAAAACTATAAATAATAACAAAATGAACTTTTTGTCACGACCACGCATTATATATGTCACGACCATGCACTCAAGAAGTCCACGGCCGTGACTTTTTTTTCATACCATGGTCGTGACAATTTGAAACGTGTTCGGTATAACCTAAAAGACTACCGTGGTATTGAAAATCTTAAGTAATTATCTTAAACTACATTATATTACCTATAAAAAATTGTTTTAAACAAAAGCGTGACATTGGTACTTACGTTCAAAACTCGTACACGGCGTTGACGTGTTAAGGTTGTCCTTTTTTTCAAATAAATGCGAAGAAATTTTTTGCGAGATGCACACTACGTTCAGCCATTTGCAAATCTGACAAGAAGTCAGTGTTGCTGTTCCAAAAATATTTAAAAAGGGTTGCCAACATCAAGGATACTTTTCTACCAAGTACCGTAGTTTTGTAGTATGGCACATGGCCGTGACACAAAAACTACTCACAAACTTTATGTTGATCAAAATCACAAATAGTGATTATTATTTGATTTTTTTTTTATTAATTTTATAGAATTTACGTTAATCTTGCATAATTGCTGTAATATTTTGCCAATGGGTATAACATACCTTCGGAAAAAAATGTTTTATTTGAATTTCCGCTACTCTCACACTACACGGTCCGTGACATTTTGGACTTGAGTGGTTTTTTTTTACATCTTTTTATTTTTTGTATGTAAAAATTATATTAAAACATAATGCTTGATGTCGTTTGCTAAATGAATTATTATACAGATTACTGATTTAGTTTTTAAATATACTCAATTCTTACCACTCACACAGAAAAACGTAAGAATAAGAAATGCCCTCATATGAAGCTAATCGAATTATATCATAGCGCGGGTTGATTGGCATCGTCTCGACGCGGGGTCGAGGGTCAAGCGCTTACGTGCAAGCTATGGGAACTGAAAGTGCTGTCTTTGCGTTCGTCAAATGTCAGGATGCTAGTGGTTGTAATTAACGCTGTGCATTCGGTACGTGTGTGCAATGTGGCACTTAACGGCACAGCTGGCAATGCCAACGGAACCAAAGATTTCAGGGTTTTATCTAGGGTTTTATCTTTTGTAATTTATATAAAATTAATTTTCGATTTCAAAAGTTTTCTAATATAAATTCAAGTTAAAAGGTATAGAGGTCATCACACTAGGTAAAAGCTGTACTCAATTCAATTTTAGTATTATTAAGACACAATTGAAATTAAAATTAATAATAATAAAAAAATTAAAACGACACTATGTATTGTACAGTCAACAGCAGTAATAGCTTAGCGGGTAAGATGTTCAAAATGAACTTCACACGCTCTTATTCTCTTTACAATAAAGTCGGGTCATTGTGAGCACTTAACCCTTAACATCCACTTTCCCAAAGAAAGGTTGAGGGAGGCGATGGCTGAGATATGCGTCATACTCGTGAACGGGTGCTGTTTGTGGAGACAGGTCTGTTTAGGCAAACTGGGGCAACACATTTACGTAACTTTTTATTGATCATATTTAATTTAAGTTTGATTGGCTTTAGACACAACATTCGGTGCTTGATTATCCATATTTTTTATTATTATATAGAATATATAGATCAAGACACTTGGAGACCTTATACATCTCTAAGGATAATTTAGAAATAGTATGTTTATTGTATACTACAATCACTTACTTTTTTTTATTTAAATTCAAAATTATTTTGTTTCTAACTGTTGATGATGGATTATTATAATTTGGAAATTTATTTAGAAGACACAGTTCAGGTAAGAAAGTATATCAAACTTGTATGTAATTCATTTTCAATAGTCAGATTTGGACTCATCTTTTTTCTTTGGTATTTTTCTTAAACTATAACCTATTGTTGGTTAATCTAACCTTGGTTTGATATGTTTTCTGTTAGAACAACGCACTTATATGTATTGTTTAGTTTTGATGTACTGTTGTTTTGAAAAAATAACTCCCGCCGAGTTTCTTGCCGGACATAATTCTTCTCGGGTCAGAGGTGTAGGGTTAGAACCGGTGTAGTTTGATTTTTTTTTTCTCACTTTTACTTTGACGTGTAAAAGTGCCCTTGTGGCCTACTTACTGAATAAATGTATGAGTTTGAGTTTGAGTTCATCCTCCTCCTTGTGTCGTATTCCTCAGTACTGAGGGTCGTGCCTCCCTTCTGCATCACTTTTTCACGTGCGGTCTTTCTCCACCTGTTTCTGTCTCTGGCGGTGTGGATGGCGTGGTGCAAGGTCGAGTCGAGAGTGGTGCGGATCTGGTCAAACCAGGTAGGGCTAGGGCAGGGGGGTAGGGCTGCCTCCACGAGGTCTTTTCCCATCTACTTTGCCGGTCACGATGAGCTTCTCCAGGTTGCCACCATCTTTTATTGCAACGTGACCGAAGTATTCTAGAACTCTGCGAAGACACTCGGATGATAGCCGCGAGGAGACTTTAAGCTTTAACCCTTAACATACATAACCACTATAATATTCGTACAAAGGCGAGGCGAGGCGATAAGCAATAAGTTCCCCATTACCCCTTAAAAAAGACTATTTCCAGAAATAAATTTAATATAAATTAATCTTTGGTTACAGGATGAACTGGAAACCCTGCGAGCTAAACTGGATAAGGTGGAAACCGAACGCACCCATTTCAAGAATGACAACGAAAGACTCGAAACAAAGGTAAGTTATTTATTGACTTTTACTTCTTTCTTCCAGTTAAGTTGATGGAATTAATAACGCGCAAAAAACACTTTTGATAGCCAATTTTCTGCATACCCATTTGACTCCAGTTTAAGAATTACAAATGCACTTCAAATTTAAGAATAAGAATAACTATAATATATTTCAAAATAGAGCGCTCGTAGCCTGATGGTAAGACGTCTGGCTCTCAATCCATGTCTCGGGTTCTTTCGGTTCGTGCCACTGAATTTTTCAGAATTTATGTACAGTCACCATCAAGTATATCGAAGCGGCCAAGGTACTCAAAAATATCTGAACATGCACTTTATCGCCTTGACAATAGAGGCGTTGTTCAGTTATTTGTGACCACCTTGGCCGCGCCGATATATCTGATGGCGACTGTACGAAATTTCATTGATAGGTCGCTTTTCGGTAAAAGAAAACATCGTGACCTAATAAATAAGACCTAGTTCCACTTCACCTGTGGGTTTAAAGGTCAGATGGCAGTCGCTTTCGTAAAAACTTGTACCTACACCTATTCATGGGATTAGGTTACCGAGCTGAACCCCAGGCTGAATTGACCCATAGAAAAAAATCGGAGCTATGATCGGGAGGATGAATATGAAGATATACACTTCAAATTGGACCTTAACTACGTCTCGACTAATACGTTTAAATAAAAAAACCGGCCAAGAGCGTGTCGGGCCACGCTCAGTGTAGGGTTCCGTAGTTTTCCGTCCGTCACAGTAAGTGTCCCCACTTAAGAGTTAAAATAACACCGCCATGTAGGATATAATATGAGCGTTCCACGTACAGCGACATCTATCGGCAAATTAAGTAAACTATTGCGCGCGAGCTTAAAGTATGGAAGATGATTTTTATGGGACCATTCTTTATTGCGTGAACCGATTTTCACCGTTTTTACTTTATTTGAAAGCACGTCATTTCATTGTGATTTTGTAGAAATTACAGGTACAATAAACATCTGCTTATACGGTTAAATTACAAACTTAGTTCAGAAATTATTTTGTATTTTTTTTCAAAAACTATTCAACCTATCAAGTTCAAAATAATTTTCCTAGAAAGTTTTTATAAAGTTCTACTTTTGAGATTTTTTTCATATTTTTAAAACTTACGGTTCAAAAGTTAGAGGGGGGGGGACACATTTTTTTTTACTTCTTGAGCGATTATTTCCGAAAATATTGACATTATCAAAAAATGATTTTAGTAAACCCCTATTCATTTTTAAATACCTATCCAACAATATGTCACACGTTAGGGTTGAAGTGAAAAAAAAAATCACTCCCCACTTTACGTATAGGGGAGGTACCCTAATAAAACATTTTTTCCCACTTTTTATTTTACCACTTTGTCGGCGTGATTGATATACATATTAGTACCAAATTTCAGTTTTGTAGTGCTAACGGTCACTGAGATTATCCGCGGACGGACGGACGGACGGACGGACGGGCAGACATGGCGAAACTATAAGGGTTCCTAGTTGACTACGGAACCCTAAAAACCGGCCAAGAGCGTGTCGGGCCACGATCAGTGTAGGGTTCTGTAGTTTTCCGTCCGTCACAGTAAGTGTCCCCACTTAAGAGTTAAAATAACACCGCCATGTAGGATATGATAGGAGCGTTCCACGTACAGCGACATTTATCGGCAAATTAAGTAAACTATTGCGCGCGAGCTTAAAGTATGGATGATGATTTTTATGGGATAATTCTTTATTGCGTGAACCGCTTTTCACCGTTTTTAGTTTATTTGAAAGGACTTCAATTCATTGTAATTTTGTAGAAATTACAGGTACAATAAACACCTGCTTATACGGTTAAATTACAAACTTAGTTCAGAAATTATTTTGTAAAAAAACTTTTCAACCTATCAAGTTCAAAATAATTTTCCTAGAAAGTTTTTATAAACTTCTACTTTGGAGATTTTTTCATATTTTTAAAACATATGGTTCAAAAGTTAGAGAGGGGGGGACACATTTTTTTTAACTTCTGGAGCGATTATTTCCGAAAATATTTACATTATCAAAAAATGATTTCACTAAACCCCTATTCATTTTTCCTACAATATATCACACGTTAGGATTGAAATGAAAAAAAAAAGCACTCCCCACTTTACGTATAGGGGAGGTACCCTAATAAAACATTTTATTTTACCACTTTGTCGGTGTGATTGATATACATACAAATTTCAGCTTTCTAGTGCTAACGATCACTGAGATTATCCGCGGACGGACGGACGGGCAGACATGGCGAAACTATAAGGGTTCCTAGTTGACTACGGAACCCTAAAAACGGCTGATCTGAAAGATCCTGTTCTATTGAAAATAGCATTCTAGTAAAATATGTTTAATATATATAGGACTCCACGTTTTTGCGTGGCCAAGCTGGTAAACAACAAACCGGGTGCTTTAATTACGGCTCCAGGGCCGCTCACACGCTGCAAAAAGACAAAAGGCTGGACAAACCGGACCGTAGACTCGGAGATCATAAATAATATGCGTCTCGCTAAATAAATATAATTGCTCGTACAACATAGTCGCTTCTTTCCAACTCAAATTATAGAGTGAAGACCGGATTCTTGGTTATGTAACAACAACTTAAGTTTTGACTACAAATTAGTGTAAAAAAATATGGATATAAGTATCCATCTATCACAGATATCACATTTCAAATTTTAGATAGGATAGATAAATGTACATTTCAAATGTGGCCGGTCGATTTGTGAAAACCCCACTTAGTTAAAGGGAATATAAGAAACTGTTTTTTTTTCTCTCTTTACAACTTCTTGCTGTCCTTTTTAGATAGTTATTTTCTATAAATACTTTACTTCGGTTTTTTTTTTATAATGCGCCCTATGTTGTACAAGACGTTATTGCAAGTGACTGTATGAGTCTGTACATTAAGATATTCTAACATTAGTTTTATCAAGACAATTGCACGATATATCACACAAAAACGTTAGAATTGAATATATAAATCATTCTCTCACGGTTGCTCAAGCTGTCAACGACTCGCAGGCGGCTGCGTAAAAAATGTCATTCATGTTCCAGAACTATTTTATAACAAGGTTTTTGCACCATAACCAATTTTACGAGGTTCCTAAAGCTATGTCAACATCGGTGCGTTTTCATCTTATTAGTTAATATTTTTAATTTGTCTTGCGTCAATCGCAAATTGATTGCCATGACGATATTGCAACTTTGTGCGATTTTGTTTTAGAAAATCCCAGCTCAAATTAAACCTGAAAGGTGTCGACGTAGCTTTTTGTGTTGATTATATATCTAATTAAGTACTCTTTCGCCTCGGTCATTAAATACAAGGTCTTTCAACGGCATCTGTTATTGATTAATTTAAACTTTATTACGCAGAATAAACAATAGCAAATGGAGGACTAAATAATAATGCATATTATGAACTGCGCCTCTAATCAATCATAGGACCAAAATATCTGGTATGGAGGATTCAGCAGAGATTACTCAAACGGCAGTTGACTAATAAAATCAATAGATATCAATACCTAAATAGGTACGTACTTCATTTACTTCATGGAATCAAAATATAATATATAAAATAATTGTTGTAATAACATACAGTATAACAGTACTAACCTTTCTATTAACATGACGTTCTTCACCGTTCCATCACGTACAAAATCGAAAGTGTCTTCAATATCACAACACATAATTCAATACTCTCAATAGCTTATCACCCAGATTGTGATGGTCTATCAGCACACAATCGAAACAAAGGGTAATCTAAGTATCTCAAGCTTGATATTCATTCATGAGGAACCGCCTACAACATGCAGTATGCAGGCTCCACTCGCTCTCCTTGAGCCGTTGAGTTTTGCTCTCCTGTCAGTGAGAATGTAGCTCCTTTGTAGGACAGTTCTGCCGTGTATATTAGTGATAATGTAATTTGATTGCGTTTTATGAGCAGCTGAAATGCATGTACGTAAGTGACATTGACTTATTACTTCGATAAACTCATAAATCTTGAGCAACCATTAGCGTCAGTTTAATCACGATTAGTTTTTAATCAAACATTGCTAAAATTGACAATTATTTGACACGCTATTAACCTAGAGTTTTCGACTGACGATTTTTCTAGTCGACCTTAAATATGCATTTACATTTTGCACCTTATTAGAAAGGAGTAAGGTTCAAAAGTGTAAAAATCTTTGACGGCGGCTGTCGAATTGTAACGTAGGTTCCTTGACCTAGACAAAAATACTGAACTGCGCTTACATAACAAGCAACACTGAAGGAATTATCTCGCGCATTTTTTAGTATAATAACAACTTTATGAGCCACGGCGACGATATATGCAAACACGTCAAATCGAGGTGTTTTTGTGCAAGGTTTTTGAAGAAAACAAACCACGTTGGAGCATGAATGTTACTTTTTCTGTAGGAGCATATAGTTGGGTTATATGTACCGATACGTGCTTGGTCTTGTATAACATAATTAGGTATATATATCATCGTTAAGAAACTGTTTTGGAGAAAACTTGTCGCAAGTTTTATGTCGGTCAGAAATAATTCTATGTTGCGAAATTAAACATAATTACTTCTTAGCACATTACTAATGTTGTACCGATAACTATAGTCGTATTAAGCGCTTAATAAAGGTTTTAGACGCAAAACCTTGTAGAGCCTGTAATAATCAGAACTATGCAATTGCTGCAATAAAACTTATAGGCGTTTATTCTATTGCAGCCAGAGACATGTTTCATGTGTCAAATTTGAGTAATATGATTAGTAATTTTGAGTGCGGAAATTCGTTCCACATAGCTTAGGGTATAGTACGCTTGCTTACTAAGTAGATATGACCGAGTTCAAATCTAGGCTGATGTTAACTTTTTTGTTTATTTTTTATCTCATTTATATTTTCAATCCTGATCCTAAGCGATTTATAGGTATTTTTGGACAAAAAAAAGTCAAATCATACCATAGTCAAGTTAGTAGTTAGTTTAATCTTTTTATTTTGACTTTTTACCCAATATATTTAAACTACCAACTTATTAAAGAGACTAATTCATTATTTAATTTTTACAGTGGGTATGGGTACTTTTTACCATAGACGGCTTCGTCCATGTTTTTACCATAATTTGTATTACAAGACGCGTTTGTTCGAGCAGTTTCCATCCGAGGCGACGTTGCCAGCTTACTCTCATTTGCTCATTTCGCTTCTTGCTTTGCGCTGTTGCAAGCTAGATCTATATTATGATATGAATGACGGATACATTGAATACAATCAAATGCGCTTGAAGTTGAAACACATTCGTGCATTTGTCAATGATTTGTCCACATCATCGTGTTAGGTTGTATATCTCTCTCTTTACTATGGAATAAGAAAGAAACAATCGGCTCGGCTGTCCCGGTACTCTACGATGTCTGGTCGCGCCATTAGGTTTATATGGTTTATTGTATATTCGTTTTCGTACGATTTAAAAGATATGGTGAATTATTAATATTATTATTAGGTAGGTAAGTAGATATGGGATTAATTTAATCGTATAAGTATATATACCAATATAATTTCTCACAATCCCTAAAATGAAAACACCAATAAGTAAGGTACGATGGGGTAAGACCGGACCATTTTTGAACTAGTTGGTCAGCTTTCAGGGCTGACTTTACCTTTGTAAAAAATTCTCGAAATATTAATCCTTGTTTCAAATCAGTATGAAGTGTACCTAAGCTGTTTTTCCTGTATAAATTTTCAAAATATACTCCTTCTACTTAAGATTGGACTATTCAATAAAATGTACTCTTAGTAAGTTTTTAGGTGCTAGTTTTCTTCCACTTATCGATTTTGCCAGCTTTGTAAAGCAATAATAAATTTTGAAGTGCCCTTACTTATCGTTCTAGAGCTTATATGGTCTTGTTTAGATTAATATTATACGAGAATAAATCATACTCGAAAGATTTTTTTTAATAAAACATTTTTTGTAAAAGTGGAGTATGTGTCAGTTTTTCGTCCATACTTATTGATATATTGATATTCAAGTTTTTCAAATAAAAGCTTATAATTAAAATATCAATTAAAGAATAAATAATTATTGTCAATGGAAAATTTGACCTCAAAAAGTTTTTTCCATGTAGACGGAGAGCTGGCCACGTCAGATATGACACAATAGTCAGGTTTCATTGCTCTCATTATTCTATCATATCTGACGTGGCCAGCTCTTAGTCCAATAAATTTGTAGCAGTTTAATCAGGTGGACGGCAACCCGGACGGGAAACTAGCATAACCACCCTATGCACGGTTTCAAATAATAGATATAATTATAAACCGCCTTTATTATGTTAATGTCAACCTTTCAGCATTTTCTCAAACTTTTCAAAAACGAGTGAGTTAAAAACGAGTGAGTTAATTATATTAGTTTCAAAATTTAAAAATTTAAAAAAACGCTTTTGGCTATAATTATTTTTTATTTCCCCAGCCTACTTGAAGATATATATTATATGGACGTATCCATACTAATATTATAGTGTGTCTGTGTCTGTCTGTTAACTCTTCACGCTTAAACCGCTCAACTGATTTAGATGAAATTTGGTATGTATAAGGGGGTGAAAACGGAATGGAAGTTTATATGGAATTGTTGCTCCCTGTTGACTTGAAATAGCATACGTGCTATTTTTATATTTGCTCTTAGATTTTACTAACTAGTAACTTTTATTTTGAGTTTTATTATGTAATTCCATATGGCTCATGTTAATTTCGCGCAGACGAAGTCGCGGGTAAAAGCTAGTATTTTAATATTGTAATGGATTTTGATATGATAAAACTTTTGAAATAGATGGCACTTAACCAAAACTAACCCAAAAATGTACCCAAAAAAACGTGACGACCCTATACACGACACGATACAACTAATCCATACTAATATTATAAATGGGAAAGTGTATGTGTGTGTTTGTTTGTGACGGACGTCTTTTACGGCAAAACGGGGCGACGAATTGAAGTGATTTTTTAAATGGAGATAGTTGAAGGGATGGAGAGTGACATAGGCTACTTTTTGTCTCTTTCTAACCCCCCACTTCCCTAAAATGGGGGGTGGAAGTTTGTATGATTTGTTACCCCGAATTTAACGCGAGCGAAGCCGCGGGCAAAAGCTAGTATTATATATTATTAACTTACTCGTGCTGACTTTTCGTGTTTTTAATTCTTTTGTGTAATTTCAATTTATAATTCTTATGTGAGACGACAAACGCTTTTATATTTGTCAAATTTTTTAGTAAAGAACACTTATTGTATATAAATGAAAATGATTTAAACATGTTAAAAAATTAATCTTAAACTTTAGGTTGAATTAAGTTATTTGCTTTTTGGCTATGGTTTTCTGTAAACTTCCCCAGTCGAGCTCTGAGCCAGGTCCAGATTTGAGCGTGATAACATTCGCTGAACTGTGCCTTATAGTCCCGTCCCACTGGCAATATTTTGAGGGTTAAGTTTCGAAAATTCTAGTCACTTATTATTGAAGTCGGAAATACAGTGTGCACATGAGAATCTTTCAGTGCGTTTTGTGTCATATTCAATTGGTGCTTTTTTTTGTAATTCAATAATTTGAGGTTAACTTTTTTAGCTTGCCATAACTTGAGTAAAAGAATATTAGAGTTAAAAAATATAACTGTTTTGTATTTAGAACAGTTTTATTGTTGTACAAAACCAGTTTGTGTCATTTGCGTCGAGTGCAATTTGATATAGTATGACAACGCTAAAAAACTTCGTATAAAAAATTAGAGTTAATAAAATAAGGATTAACTATATCATCACCTTAAAATACGTCAATAAAATCAATATGTGTCAAATTAAGCAATGAAAATTTAAGTTTCTTGGTAAATTCGTTTTTTTAGGCTGTGATCGTTTTAATAAATTATTAAAGGTACCAGAGTTCACATTATAATAATCAAAAAGGGATTTTAAAGTAGATATTTCAATTTGTGTCACTTTCATCAATGATATTTCGACAAAAATTAAACAGAAACAATATTTGCGTCCTTCCTAAGTCCTAACTATAGCGCGTGACCTTGATGGCAAGCCTGTTCGGCGTGCTTCTGTAGTGACCACTAGAAGTAGACCCCCGGCTCGCTTCTTAACAAGCTAAACCATGGGTCAACCAGGCGCTGGCATCTTAGCAGTTACGATGTAGGTACTTGCTCACGGCGGCGCGCGCGGAGTGATCTAGCTGACATACTCGACAAAGGAACTGAGCGGTGGAGCGGGGCGCGGGTAGCCGGGGAGTGGGGCAATGAACTCGTGCGTGTCTCGCCCCGACGTACCTTTTAAGCGGTAGCTTACTGCTTTGTTTGTGTTTTGACTAGACTGTTGAGTACATTTTCGAAGATTTCAAGCATCGTGAAGTATGGGTAGAAAACGCAACGTATATTTTTTGTTTTAGTTTCGTTTTATTTTTGTCTTCATATCAGCCGAAAGACGTCCACTGCTGGACATTTTGTCTTACTTTAGTTTTATTTTTGATTTTATTTTTGTTAATATTTTGTTTTTATTTTGTTTTCATTTTGTTTTTATTCTGTTTTTATTTTGTTTTATTTTATTCTTTTTTTTATACCATGACGGTGGCAAACAAGCATACGGCCTGCCAGATAGTAAGCCGTAGCCTATGGATGCCTGCAACACCAGAGGTGTCACATGCGCGTTGCCGACCCTTTACAAACAGGAGGAGAATATCTCGGCCATTTTTGATTGTAGAGAAAAGTTTTTCAAATAAAACACGCTTATTTTAGCGTTTTCTTTACGGGAAAATCATAAAAAGTACATGTTATAATGACGTCCCGTCGATGGTTTTTTTTCGAAAACGAAATTATACAGGGTGACTGGTAATTCGACCTTTTCCTTGAAAGGGGTTATTCTAGAGGTTATTTACAATGTTTTTAGCCCAGTCAACCAAAGGTCTAAATTCAGTGGTTTTCTAGTTATTCGAGTTTTTAGTGTTTTTCAAAAAAACGCAATCTTACGGCCTTAAAATGGCAATTTGTATATAAACTACATGAATTAGGATGGTTAATTATTTATTTTCTAGTAGCCAATGAACAAAAGGTTACTCCGAACAAAAAAATCATGTCATAAAAATTAAGACTTAGAAATAAAAGGTAATAAATCACAAGCCATCGTACGTTTATTTATTTTTTTCAAAATCAAAGACGATTACCCTAAAAAAAGTGTAAGACACTTCGCGTAAAAATAACAGAAATGGATTCCTCAATTCATAACTTTTCCGAAAAAGTACAAATGTTGACATGATTTACTAAATTATTGAAAATAATAATAATAATAACAGAGCAGGTAGCGGGTGTACTGGAAGCGTACCAGACCCGAAAGCAGTTTGTTTGTGTGACTTTTGTTTCTCTTTGTGTGCTTGGTTTACCTTATCTTTCATCTTATCTTGACTTTTCTCTTTTGAGGGTCCAGGTCATAACTGGTTGCCCTTGGGAAGTATTCTGACATGTTCGTGTGTTGTGAAAGATGATGAATGATGATGAAAGCAACACAAATAAAGCTAACCAGAAACCAGTTTGTTTTTGTCACTTTTGTTTCCCTGAGTCCTTTGTTTGCCTCCAGTAGCCTATCTTATCTTTTGAAGGTCAAGGTCAGGACAGGTTGCCTTCGATGAGTATTCGGACGTGTTCGTATGGTATGGTATTATTAATTAATGAAAGTAGTCATAATAAAGAATTCCTAACCAAAAACCGGTTTTTGTGTGTGTTTCATGACTTAAATTATGGATTTATGGTAGAGATATTAAAGAAAGTAAAATAAAATTTTGAAATAAATCATAATAAGATCAGCTACAAAATTTTACTTAAAATTAATCTTAATAATAACAATGAACAACACACTAAAATCTTAAAAATAAACATAATAATTTACAAATCTTGTTCGAATTGCCTGCCCTCATTTCGAATGCAAGCACGAAGCCTTTTGCGTACATCGGTGATTGTTACTCGCGGCGACATGCCTTCTTTCATGTTTTCAGCAGCGGCTAAAATTCTTCCTCTCAAGTCTTCTACACATCGTATTGGCCTGTCGTAAACTAATGCCTTCATGTGACCCCAAATGTAAAAGTCACATGGAGTCAAATCTGGACTCCTTGCTGGCCAAGGGATCGGACCGCCTCGACCAATCCATCCACTGTCACACACACCGGTACTAGTGAGCTGGGCAGCCATCGTGTTGGTAAATCATGGCCATCCTTGTACCAAGCGGCACAAACTCCAGCAGCACGGTTATTATTATTATTATTTTCAATAATTTAGTAAATCATGTCAACATTTGTACTTTTTCGGAAAGGTTATGAATTGAGAAATCCATTTCTGTTATTTTTACGCGAAGTGACATACACATTTTTCAGGGTATTCGTCTTTGATTTAATTTTTTTTAAAGTACGATAGCTATTGATTTATTACCTGTTATTTCTAAAGTCTTAATTGTTTGACATGATTTTTTTGTTTAAATAACCTTCTGTTCACTGGCTACCAGGAAACAAATAATTAACCATCCTAATAAATAAAACACGCTTATTTTAGGATATTCTATAAGCAATAATCATAAAAAGTACACGTTATAATGTAGTCCCGTCGATGGTTTTTTTTTTCGAAGTCCTAATTATATACAAGTTCAGAGTCCATTATCTCGACCATTTTTGATTTTAGAGAAAAGTTTCTCAAATAAAACACGCTTATTTTAGCGTATTCTCTACGGAAAAATCATAAAAAACGTACACGTTAAAATGATACCCCGTCGCCATTTTATTATTTAAGTCCAAATTTTACTCCATGTAGTCAATCTTCAAAGTACGGTAACTTCAAAGTTTTTGAGTTAAAGAAATGTTTCTAATAAAACTTGCTTATTTGAGCACATTCTACACCATAAGACAAAAAAAGAATGTGTCATAATGACACCATTTCAACCAAAATAGTCCAAATTGTACTCAACCTTCAGGGCCCCATAACATCAAAACTGCTGAGTTAAAAAAAAAGTGTTAAAGAAAAGTTGCTTATTTGTATGTGTTTTATACGATAAGTTAATAAAAACATAGCGTTATTATGACATCAGATGAAAAAATTATTAAGTCCAGCCCGACTCTTTGCTAGTCCAACCGAGAGGCAGATAACGAAATTTCGATTTTCGCGTTTCACGATTGGTACGCTGTAAACAAACCGCCTTGATGCATAAA
This sequence comes from Pammene aurita, assembly GCA_947086415.1. Lineage (NCBI taxonomy): Eukaryota > Metazoa > Arthropoda > Insecta > Lepidoptera > Tortricidae > Pammene > Pammene aurita. Next base: position 8,855,010 of record OX352307.1, read on the forward strand.
TTACATATTTATTAGTTAAAATGATCTGTGACAATTTGTCAAAATACTGTTTATATGGTAAACTAGGTTAACCGTGGCACACAGATCCGCCGTTGCCGTCCGTTACGGACTACGGTGTAGTCATACGTTATATCCCCATTAATTACTTAAGTTTTATATTACTGCTTTCTTTACTATGAAAAATAAAGAAGAGCGACTAAAAACTCGCTGTCTGTGTTTGTCGCACTTATTACTATATGTACGTATAGAGTAATAATGTATAGAAAACAAACGAGCTGCTAGGCAGCCTGGCTGGTACATGCACCCCGCCCGCGCCTTACCCTTCCCTGCGCATGCCCTTTGCGCAAAAAAAGTTTTTGTTTAGAAAAATAAAAATAATCCATTGATTATAACGACACAAATTTCAAACATTGTTTCGATACGCTTTTATAAAAATATTAACGCAAACTTTAATAACTTTAATATTGTATTGTACTGTTAACAGGGTTATACAAGAAAAAAAATAAAAAAATAAATATCATTGATTAATATGGCACAAATTTATTCAAATAATAGATACCGATGTTTTAGAAATCACAGTACCTAATCGATCAACTCTAATTTTATATAGGCTTATAAAAGTCCACATGTTTGTGCTGATTGAATGTCAGTATTCCCATTGACGAAAGTGACACAAAACGCGTGTGTGCGTCTGTGACAACTTTGCTGTTACAGTGAAAAAACAATTTTGATCTCTAATTTTATATTCACCGAATAATGTTTAAAAACAGAAATGTCTAAGTTTCTACCTAAGCAACAACCTAGGATGACACAAATTATTATTATTAGCTAAGTTGGATGCCCTGAATTCTGTATGTGAAAAATAAGCATCTTTAATATTATCGAAACTTCATAATTTATCGGTACGGGTGTATTACCACAGTTAGCGAGATAACATTCGGAGTGCCCATACCTCCCTTTTGGACGTTACATACCCGTGTCTAAACCTGTTCCTAGTAACCAACTAGGTACCAATTTAAAAAATGTTCACAGCAACAATTAATTGGATCCAGTCTTAAATGCCACGCAAAAACAAATCAAACCATATTTTGTGACAAACAATTGAATTTATAGAACGAAACTTTTTTGTCTATAAAGATCACATGTATGCGTGACTTCGGCAGCAGATAGCATACATCCTCCATACCACCCTCTTGAACCTGATGTTTATTCAGTGTTGGGCGTAATTTATTAGATAGTACATACCTACTTTTGTAATGAATTAAATTGCTAATTAAATTACATGAAAATCAATTATATTAAGTAATTGAAATTGCTTGTAATTGAGATTACATGTCAGTAGTATTCCCGATTACCTTTAATTTGTAATTACAATTACTTTTATCTTAACTACTTTTACTTGTAACTTCGATAATTTGAAATAATTAACAATTTTTTCTTTTTGGGTCAGTGGGGGCAGCTACCAGATCCCTCGCAGCAACGCGAAAATGGTCTTGGTATGGTCCCTCAATTTCAAATTAATGAAGATTGGCGTTTACGGATTTTGGAAAAAACATACAGGATGCGAGAAAGAGGTCACATTTGGTAAACTTCTTTTTGATGCCAATCGATCCCATTCTTGTATGGGATCAAAAATAATTTGCGGCTAGAAAAGCCACAAATTGAGAAAAACTTTTCCCATACTTTATGAAAATTTTAATTTTAATTTTTCACATGCTGCTTTTTTATGCCAATCGATTCCATTCCTATAGTTTCCTATTAGGGGTCAACTTACGGTAATGTACTAAAAAGCCACAAATTAAATATTTTCCATACATTTACTATAAATAATATATAAATAAATAATATAATAAATAAATAAATATTATACGACAATCTTACACAAATCGACCTAGGCCCACAGTAAACTCAATAAGGCTTGCGTTATGGGTACTAGACGACGATTTATATAATAGATAAATACATAAATACATAAATACATAGAAAACATCCATAACTCAGGAACAAATATCTGCGATCAACACACAAATAAATGCCCTGACCAGGATTCGAACCCGGGACCTCCTGCTTCGTAGGCAGGGTCACTACCGACTGGGCTAGGAGATCGTCAAATAAAGAATAAGTGATTTTTTTTACCTTTCACTTAACCAACAGTCGTTGTTATTAAGCATACCGGAAGAAACATTTAAGTAAAATGTGTAGGTACCTGAAAAAAGCGCCATCGCCATTATATCAAAATGCAACTAGGTACAGGTACACAATAGTGTTGGAGGATGTGTGGTTTGTATTTGCAACTAAAGGCTAATTTTCCAGATAGGTAATTGAATTATCCGATGTTCTCCCGATGCGGTCTTATCCCAACGCACTTTACCGTCCTTATTGAAAGCGTTTTTAACCATCTCTAATTTCCTTATAGATACTAAAAACCGGCTAAGTGCGTGTCGGACCACGCATAGGAGGGTTCCGTACCTTCAATGTAATAAGAACCAAACTAATACCAGAAGGTAGTATCTGATGCCTAAGGAAGAAGTTTTTTGAGATATCTCAAAAATGGCGGAACCGATAATGTTCAAAATAATTTTCTTAGAAAGTATATGATAAGGCACCAAATTTTTTCATATGTTTTGGACTTACGGTTCAAAAGTTACACAATTTTTCTGACTTTCGAAGCGATTATTTCAGAAAATATTCACTTAATCACAAAATGGTCAAAGAAACATCAATGTTATTTTTAAAGACCTATCGATTGATGTGTCACATGTTGATATTTGGTTAAAAATTTTTTTTTTAAATTTAGTTACATCTATGGAGCGCCCCCCTAAAATTTTTTTTTTTCAAATTTAACTACATAACTAAGTAGCGGCATACAAAATGCACCTTATGTGTAAATTATATTCAGATACGTTGTATAGTTTCAGAGTAAAATGGCTGTGACATACGGACGAACAGACAGACGGACAGACATGACGAATCCATAAGGGTTCCGTTTTTTGCCATTTGGCTATGGAACCCTAAAAACCTGGATTTTTCAGAGCAGAAGAGCACATAAAACAAATTAGTTACAAATAATATTATCTTCAGTTAAGTACATTTTATTTGAACTTTTATTTTGAAAGACTTGACACGTACTTGACACATAGAAATATAACCGCCATGATGAATGCTTATTTTGGATATTTAGAATAAAATATTATAATTGTGCGATTATGATACTGTAGGTAATGGCGTGCGTTGGTCAAGTCGTTTTATATTATAGGTAACGGCTTGAAACACACAGAGAAACCATTCTAAACGAAATGTCACAGAAAATGCACCCCGTACATTCGTCTTTAAGTAGAATTAGCATGAATTACGAGCACTTAGAGAACGAGATAAGAAACTTGCGTGAAACTATTGTAAACCTAGTAAATACTGATATTGGAAAGGAAACCGAACATCTGGCCTCAAGAAAGCAGTTAATCACCTCGGCACTGAAGGACTCTAGCTACAATAAGCAACATCCAATGATAACTTTAAGTGAACAGGATGCATCAGGTCAAAAAATGATCGCTGTTAAGAAGCGTAAAGTCAAGCATACATCAGCCAATAAAACACCAACAACCAAACTAGAAGCACATGCATCTTTAAGTGTTTATAAGACTGACTGCAATTCACAAACAACTATTAATAGTAACAGCAAAACCTACACAAGTCCTTTATCGGAGCAGCGCACTGCCGCTAAGACTGATCCTGCGTCCGATTATCTGAAAGATTTGCTTGCTGACGAAAATCTGCCCATACTATGTAATAGCACAAAAAAATATTGTGCACAAGAAATTAACTCTTTGCACATGGTACTTAATAAATTGAGAGAAGAAACTAAGAACAGCTTTAATGCTCAAGAAATGAAGATAAATGACATGTCCTTACATCTCAAACTCTTTAATTCGACTATAAGTGGCATAGATGAGAAACTCAAACATCTAAAAAGTGATGTGAATAAAATATCCGAAACAGTTGCAAACTTGCGTAGTACTAAAGGGTCTCAACAAAACTACAACGATATAGAGCTGAAAAACAGCGTAGGGTATAATCCTGAATGGTCAAAAAAGGTAACTAAAAACTTAACAAATGCGCGAGCTGGTACTTCCGCCTCAACACGGAAACAAAATATTGAGGATTTAGACAAAGATAAAGTAAAGACTAATAAGGCTCAGTTACCCTTGGCTCAGAACATAGCTACGACTGCAGTGATTGTTGACACCACTAACTCTACCCTGAGCCAACCCGGCACGAGTGAAGTCGATACGCAAGATAAACATGAGCATAACACTCGCGAGAAAAAGTCTGAGGTGGAATCTAACCGAAGGCGACAGTTAACAGCCAAAACGGTCAGAGGCTCTGCAGTTCCAGGTACCACCTTTCTACAAGCTTCTGAAAAGATGACATACTTACATCTGTACTATGTGAGACAAGGAACTACTGAGGATCAAGTAAGGGTACATTTAAATAATATTTGTTGCTGTGAAGTTATGTGTACTGTTAAGGGTCTCAAGGCGCGCGGAAACTACGCTTCGTTCAAAATAGGTATATCAACTGACTTGGCTGATCAAGTTTTATCACCAGAAAACTGGGCCCAGGATATTTGCATAAAACCCTGGCAAGATAATTTTCGTCCCCAAACTGCAAATAAATAAAAACAAGGCATTTATGTATACGTCATTCTACTACCAAAATGTAAGAGGGCTTCGGTCCAAAACTGATTTATTTTATAATAATATACTTTTATCTGATAATGACATTATTGCGCTTACAGAAACTTTTTTAACTAGCTCCGTTAATGACTCGGAATTGTTTCCTCCAGGATACGTAGTATTGCGAAAAGACCGCGCAGGGGACGTGGGGTGGGGGGGTGTACTTCTCGCAGTGCATAATAAATATTCCGCTCGCCTAGTGACCGACGTTGATGGAATCACAGATACTATGGAACTTTTAATTGTTAAATTAGAGTACAAGTGTAACATGCTATTATGCTGTGTAGTTTACTTGCCGCCGAATTACAATGATGAACAGTATTTAAATGTTCTAAATTGCTTAGAAAATGCAATATGTCAATATTCAGATTTAGATGTGTTAATATTAGGTGATTTCAACCTTAACTCGTGTAGTGTCAACGTGCGTCAGCAATTTGAGTGCTTTCTTGAATTCTGTGAAATGCACCAACACAATAGTGTACGTAATAATCAAGATGGGTTACTTGACTTGGTCCTAAGTGGAATAGGGCGGGAACGCGTGCGTGTGGCGTTCGCCGATGAGGCGCTAGTGCCGTCCGATGGCTACCATCCGCCGTTGGAAATCACTCTTTCGTTACCATGCACACGAGCCTACTCCGTCCGTGTTCCTGCACGACCTCTTACTTCTCCGGTACCTGAATGGAACTTTCGAAAGGCTGATTTCAGTGCTTTATATAACAATATGACGAAAATTGATTGGACAACTATCTTAAATTCTGTTTGTGTCGACGTGGCGACGGAAGAATTTTATTTAAAAGTGCGAGAGTGTATATCCAAATACGTTCCAGTAAAAAAAGTCCGGTCGCCTGCAATAGGAAAATACGTTTACCCTACCTGGTACACTCCTGAAATAGTACGCACTATACAAAATAAATATTTTCACTTAAAAAAATACAAAAGCTCTGGCGCTGAATTTAATAGAGAGTTGTTTAAATATTATAGAGGTCAAGCCAAGTTTTTAATAAATAATGCATTTAAACGACATAAGGCGATAATAGAGAGAGATATAACTAATGACCCGACAAAATTTTGGAGCTATGTAAATAGCAAAAGAAAAGAAATGAAAATACAACATGACTATACATACAACAATAAAAATGTCACAGGACAGGAGGCCGTGGATGCATTCGCTGACTACTTTGGCTCTGTGTTTCATAGTGAGGTGCCCAAACTAGATGCTGAAGAAGCTGTGCGAGACAGTGCTACGCAGAGTGCGGATGCGCGCGACGCAACAAGGGTCGCGGTTGACACCGTCACCACCACTGACCTTCGACAAGCTGCCAAGCGACTAAAACCGCGTTCCTCAGCTGGACCTGATGGAATACCTGAGTTTTTGGCGAGAGATTGTATATCTGCTTTGGAAGCACCACTCCTACATATATACAATCTTTCGCTGAAGAGCGCAGTGTATCCGTCGTACTGGAAGCTGTCGAGGGTAACTCCTGTACCGAAGAGCAGTGTAGGATCAGATGTTACTGGGTATCGACCAATAGCTGTGCTGTCAGTGTTTGGCAAACTATTTGAGTCAATGGTAGATCATTATATAACTCAGCAGATTACTGTTAAATTAAACGATGCCCAGCATGGCTTTCGTCGGGGACGTTCAACGACAACAAACCACGTGGTTTTGGTCGATTACATAGCTGAGGCCATGGATGCCCGAGCGCAAGTAGACGTGGCATACTTCGACTTTCGTAAAGCCTTTGATCTTGTAGATAATGACGTCCTTCTGCGTAAATTCGCAGACATAGGATTTACACCTAGGCTTCTACAATTTTTTGCCAATTACCTGCAGGATCGAAGGCAATACGTGAAACTTTCGGGGTTGGAATCACAGCCGTACTACACGCGTTCGGGCGTAAGTCAAGGCAGTACATTAGGACCAACTCAGTTTTTAATCATGATCAATGATTTGCCAAATACTGTCAGCGAAGCGAAGTGCTTGATGTTCGCGGACGATATAAAGTTGTTCCACAGAATTAGAGATGACAGTGACCGAGAGCAGCTTCAGAGAGACATTGATGCAATTGCCAAGTGGAGTGAAAATAATAGACTACATTTTAACGCCACGAAATGCACGCATACTTCCTTTGCTCGTATCCGTTCCCCAATCGCCAGCGAGTACTACCTTCAGGACACACCACTTGTACGCACCGACACAGTACGTGACTTAGGGCTGACTTTAGATAAGCAATTGGATTTTAGACTCCACATAACGACAACCTGCAAGAAGGTCTCTAAAACTTTAGGTTTCATTATGAGAATGGCTTCACAATTTTCTACGGTTAAGGTAGCAGTCATGCTATACAACGCATACATACGTAGCAAGCTTGAATTTGGTGCCATAGTATGGGATCCTGATGAAAATAAATATATTTTAATGCTCGAGAAAATCCAAAAAAATTTTGCCAGATATGTCTACAAGCGACTGTACGGTTACTACCCATTCATGTACCCTTCGCTTTTCGTGTCGGGTATGATCGGGCTATGCACACTAGACTCTCGGCGGAAGCTATTGCATATAGTACATTACTACCAACTGCTAAACAACAGAGTGGACAATCCATCAGTACTGCAGGTAATGGGACTGCTGGTACCACGAGCAAGCAAGGCTGTAGTGGGTTCAAGTGGCGCGGGCGGTGCAGTGGCTGCGCGTCGGCGTCGACGTCTGTTCGCCGCCAGCGACGCACGCACGCGGCGCGGTGCCAACGCTCCCACTGCCCGAGCACGAACCGTCCTCAATAACATTATGACACAGCGGGATGACATAGACATATTCCATGATAAAATTGGTGCATTTTACAGAAAAATTCAAGCTTTCATTCACTGAAAAATAATGTTTATACATAAGTATACTGTTTTCGGCCTTTGTTTATAATGTGTATTTTACTCTATATTTTATATTTTGTAAATAGTTTTCTTATAATTTTTATTGAACAATGTGTAACTACATACTCAGTATGTTTAAGATTTAGCATGTAAGTAATTTGGTGTAGTTACTGTTAACTTACATGTTATTTAAATAAATGATTATGATTATAAATGATTATGATTTAATTATTTCGTCATTGATTACCTACATACAATAGTAACTTTAATTAAGTAAGTACACATAAAATGAAATTATTATCAAAGCGCCGTCTTACTGTAAAAGACCGCGATTGTTTGACTATTTAAACATGTCAACATTGATTTGTCATAGTTCATCTCAAGTATACTAGATGGCAGAAGCGGAAGCTGCGATTATAAAAACGCAAAATGCAGTCGTCAACCGTGATACCCGTCACCTTAAAGTCGAGGACACGAAAAAAAAGCTCATAAGTATAAGTTTCTACTACTTATATAAATGGGATTAAACATAAAATACGTCTATTTTGGTTTTACGAGTATTTGATTAGATCTTGTTAATCCCGCTAATCTTTAAACAATTATATTCAGTTTTAGGTTTTTATTTATAAATGTTGACATTTTAGGAGGGTTTGTACATATATTTTATCTTGTAAATTAAATCAGTAATAGATCAAGAGTAGGCCGTAAGGCCAACCTAAATACCTCATCGAGTAACAGAATTCGGCTTATGTAGTGCAATGCACGATAAAACATGATGTATTTTAGTATACTAAAACTATGTAGACCCATTGGTCTATAACATTATAGACCATCTGTTTTAATACCTCCCTTAATTTCGATGCCAAATTCCTTTAATTAAACCATTAACGCAATTAACAAAAACTATCAGTATCACGGTCTCGCATTTTCCGGCAACTGAATTTTGGGGTCACGTCAGTCAGTAGTAGAACTGAATTTAATAACATGTTAAATCATTTTCGCTTTGAGCTCGTCGAATGGGCTGAACTCGGTTGACGCGCACGTCCCAATTTCCTTGATTTACTTTTTCTAAAAATATAATGTTGCACAATTAATACTTGTAGTTAGTTGGCATCAGTTAATTTTACGTTGATAAGTCTAATTTAACTGAATAATAGCAATTTGAGAATAGTATCGTTAAAAAGTTGAGGTCACTTGTAGGTACTCTAAAACCACTGCATATTAAGAATATTTCGAAAAATTACGAATTGAAACAGATGTGTCCCAGTCGTAGCAAAAGTATCCGAAATCTCTCCCTACTTAGGCACCTCTTCTCTATAGAGAAACAAAAAAAAAGTTGCAAAACATAATATATGAAGGATCAAACCATAATTTACTTGAGACTATGCATTTCTTACAATGAATGCGTGCGAAATGATAAATGTCTCATTATCATTAATCATTTTCTTGTCACAATTCATCCATCTCACTTGTAGACAATACAATTTCTGATCTTAATTGAATGTCAAGACAAATCTTTACGAACTTACGAAGTCTAATAATCAATGCAAAAACAAATTAAGATTAAATGAGACTTCCGCGTGTAGGGTACGCTGGGAATAGAAATAATGATCGAATGGAAAGAATCACGGGCATACAATCAGTTCCCATCGATATTTTGTAGGTACCTACTTAGAGTTGAACATGCAAGAAACTAATTTGGATTAACTAAGACGATTGAATCGGCGATCGTATTTGCAATGAAATGAAAAGCACAGACTTTCATTAGATTCAAATTAATAATGATTATCAGGCAGGAACGAAAATGTTATACCTAGGGGTTTCTCAACGATATTAATTTATCGATAAAATCTTAAAAATTATGACAGTTATGCTCTACATACTTATAACATTAATTTGAAAATTGTATATTATACAATATACAGCAGAAATTTTAAAAACGGTTGTCATCCGATATGTTTTAGTAGATAAAATTATTTTTGTTTAAATTTTATAATTTCTTAATATGTGCTAAATGGTAACATATTACCATTACATAACGTCGTTAGGAGTTATCAACATACAGGTTAATTTATACTTTACCCGGTGAACTTAACATCTGCTATAAAATATCACTTTGAAACTGTTATCGATAAATTTCATATTGGAAGGAAGTCTCTAGTTAATTGATATTTTTGCCACAAAAACTCTGATGATTATAGATAATGTTAGATACACGGTTAGGGATTATGAATCCAAGAACGGGTTAGGTTTATAATACGACTTTCTCATATAGGCCTATAGAATCAACGATCGAATGTGCAATGAAAAGCACAGACATTCAATCGATTCGAGCCTGCACATTGCGTCAACTGGACGCATTGGCAGACGTCGTTGCTATTTATTTCTTATTGGAACACTGACCCTAAATTAGAATGGCACATGCGCTCCGGAGCTTTATCGCTATAGGACCTTTTGACGTGTCAGCGCAGCTGCGTGTGCGCAGATGGTGGCGGTTTAATGTAAGATTTTGACCCATAAAGTAAATTGGCAGCGTTTAATATGATTGATGTTTCAACGTTTGTTGTTTCTGAAATAAACGTTGTCAAATTTTATGTCATTATTAGTTTAACATACAGAAGGTTTATTCATCATACTATATCAGCCACTGCTGAACATAGGCCTCCGTCATTCACATTCACAGTGCTTCATTTGTTTCCGCCCTCACCTCATGTAATCTCATTCAGCCTTCTTCCACAACTTCCAGATTGCCGAATTTTCTTGTGAGAAGTATGCTTTCGGGTACGTAAAAAAACTAGAAAATAAATAAATTGTGCAATTTCTCGATTTGTTTAGCGTAACTGTTGCTTTTTACGTAGATCTTCTAGCCCAAGTTTCATAAGAAAAGATTTAGAAGAAGTAGAAATCTCTATACCTTCCTACCTAAATTTTATACGTAAAATAGATTTCAATTAAAACTACGCATAAAAATAAACAGCGATAACTTAGACGTCTTAAAACCCGGTCACGTCATTGTGTCAAGTCTAGATTTAACGTAGCCTACCCAATATCTAATTTCATTGGTTCAGTACCAGTAATCTGTTTACTTGCAAAATAGGTCAGGCATTAAACATGTCAGTGTTGATATTTTCTCATAAACCTTGTTTTCGTATGCTCTACATATTTTTATTGATATTTTGGTAATGAACCAAGACTTGCCAATTAATCTTATATCAGCGAAAGTTATTTATATTATATGGTTATTAAATAGTTTGTATGCCAAGAACTTAACGTGTTTGCGCTGTTGGCTGAAATAAACGTTTGTTTGCGACAAAACATAGCGAGATCGTTGTTTCCTTAACGCCTACGATTTGTGTGCAGCAATTCAAAATTAAGACTACCTAGCAGCATTATTACTTATATTACTGAATGATACTTTTATAACAACTGATCAACAAGGAGTTGATCTCTATTTTCAAGTCTAAAAACAAGGGCTCATGTCATGTCCGTGCATAGGAAATGAAAGATAATATTCCTGTAACTTAGTGATTTAAATCTTAGATATTTCACTAAGAAAATAAATATGTAGATATGGTATCGGTATTATATGTAAACGTTCTGGTTTTACATACCGATTTGTTGTAACAAATATTTATATTCCGTCCGTTCCGTTCCATTTCTGAAATAGATTGTTAAATGCAGGAGTTTTGTTTTTCAACACAGTTGGTTGTCACCAAGTTGTCACAGTTGAATTGGCAACTCTTTCTTTTTGAAAACCGATAAAATAAGAATGTAATTTTTTTGTTATCATAATAAAGTACCAAATACATTGTCAAAGCTAAAAATAACTATGATTGTTATGTAAACATCCGCAATATTACGTAAAATCTGGTCAGGTGGCCCACGGCCTTCACTATTTCCGGTCTCTTGCGCACCAACCGCAACCCCGCGCCTGCGCCCGAGACTTGACATGCCTATCGAATAACCCACTAATGCATCTATTTATTTGCCTTGTTGGCTGGCAGCATTATGCGGCAAGCATTGTTATACACTTTCTCTCATCATAAGTTCTTTACATTGTAACAAACGTATCTTGATTACTGATTCAAATAAACATAAACATAATTTCGCGATCCGGTATTGTAATACATAGATAATGTATCAGAAACTGATGAAGGTCCGAATATCAGTGGACATCGCGCATGCACTTCGACATCTACGTAAACTAAAATAGTCGAGCGGTTGCGGCCCGGCGACCGAGTTAGCCGGCGCAGTGCGTCCGCGGAGCCCTCTCGCGCCGGTTCTATTTCCAACACATGTGCCGACGCATCCAGAATCGCCTCTGACAATACTCGACAACTGAAATGGCACCGGACTTTCGCCAAGGGAACTTCCGCTGCAGGAAACGCAAGCGCTGCGCCTAACCTCTTACCACTACAACCATGCCACACGCCCCCAACAGCGCGGGCCCTGTGGCCGCCGCGGTCCCAGCATCCAACCAGCTCAAGATCCTGATACCAGAACACAATGGGACCGCAAATGGTACACACAAATCGAATGGCGTAATGTCTCCAAATTCAAATGGACTTCTCTCACCAAATTCCAGTGGACCGCTGTCACCAGCAAGCTCTAATGGACTTTTATCACCACCGCTTATATCGGATGTTGTTCCGAAAAGACCACCAAAACCACCACCAACCCGACCGATATTACCGACGAAGAAAGCAAAAACATTGCCAATACACTTTGAGGATGAAACAGTGCCACCTAAAACACCAACAACTCTTCTTAACGGCAAGAAATTTTACGTAACTAAAACTTTAAAAGAGATACATTCTGTACCCGTGACTCCTCCAGACAATGGAAAGCTGCTTGTCAATCGCGCTCCAAGTCCATCCTACAGAAGGAGCATATCGTCAGCTTCGGTTGAGACGGGATCGATAGCAGAACTCGCGAAACGGCATTATCCAAGCAACTTGCTGACTTCTAGATCGCCGAGTCCATTGTCAGTGAGAAGCAACGGCAGCCAATATTCGACCTGCAGCAGCAATGGAACCTACGTCCCTTTATCTCGTTCTTCGAGTATGAATTCGTCAATTTACAGTCGCCATACAACCACACCAACACCTAGAAGAATGTATCCACAAACTTGCGACAGGAGGACTAGCGTAGATTTAACGGAACTAAGGTCGAAGGAACAAGCTCCTGTAGTGTTTGACGCAAATCTACAATTCGTTCTTGGCTGTAACAGACAGCCAGTTAGACAAAGATTCAAACCTGTTGCCGCGCATTTAGAGGAAGGTACGTCATCGAACTATTTGAGCGCTAAGATCGACAGCTTCTTGAAGAAAACAGATCATGTTATGGATGAATGGCGCAGGTTGGGGCATAAAGATGACCCTGAAACTAGTAGAAGAATCGGAAGATCGAAGTCGGCGACGAACATAATGATCAAAGGATTCACTCTATTCAGCCGAAGCACGAGCAGAGCCAGCAGCATGTGCCGAGGGATCTCGGAAGATCGCACAACAGTTTCTGAATTAGACGAGGTGACTAATCCAATCTCAATTATTTTATTTCCAGCTCCACCGTTTAAAAGCGTTTCACAATAAGTGGTCGTAATAAATCGTAATAAATTATCGCGTGGTGTTTGGTATGACTACACGCGCCCGCGGCGCTTGTTGCATACCGACCGTCCCGCTATTACCGCACCTAGACGCTTGCCAATTTTTTGTCATTGTTGACTTCTTACGATCGTTTTACAAACGCGTGAAATTCTTGACTGCCCGTCGCCGTGGCAATGTGACATTGTCACTCATAGCTTAGCGGAAGTTCCACGCCTCGTCGCTCTTAGCTTAGAACTAAAATCATAAATTTGTTGTGTGCAACTTTGCATTCAAAGGAAGATTTATGATTTACAAGCAACAAACGCAAGAAGCGATGGTTCCTTCGATGTTTTATGCACCGGACGTACATCGTACGTCAGTGCAGCCCAATTTTAGATTGTTGTGTCTGAAATATCACCGACTTGTTAAATAAATCTGGTAGTTAGCGGCTCGGATGACTAATGATGCGTTTTCTTATGATCTCTGGTGAAATAACTACAACTGACGCTGGACGACCTTGCACTATTTATAACATTAATTTATCAATTGCTGACGCTTCTCTACTCTACTGTTGTTATGTATGACTGTTTGTTATGATTTAGTATCATTACAATTAGTTATCATTAATCAACTTAATTACTTGCATTTGCTAATATTATCGTCTAGTTATAAGGAAATGGTAAACAAGTCGTTAAATATGATAACTAATATAGGTTATAAATCGTATTAATTAGGTCTATATTCTTTTCATGAAATGTGGTACAAAATTATTAACATGCAATCTGCTCTGCATGCAATTTAATCGGGACCACGTATGAACGGAATACACGTGTACACGCACACACGGTACCCGTGTTCGTACCCGCGTGTATGGTCAACGGGTACACGAAGAAACGCATCTTATTTACTAATTAGTCCTAAAAAGCACACGTATTGAATCTCCGTTACACGTCAAGTACGGGTCGAACCGCGTGTAGTTACCGCGTGTACCCGGGTACACGGATCTTAATTACACGTTTTCGAAATACACGTGCCGAACGGGTCAGAAAACCAGGTACCTATATCAGCTTTGATCGATATTATTTGATTTTATCATTCATGGGTTCAAGCTAAAGTTACATGTACTTTCTACAAAGAAAGAAAAATAAAAGCGGACAAATGGTGTACTAAAAAGAGAATTTCAGAGAAAAGGATAGCTGAACTCGATAAACTTTGTATCTGTGCTGACCGAATCGACGTTAAAACATGAAGCCAAGTATATTGTTCCGATGACAAGCTAAAACTGGACCGGGAACATAGTTCTTCGACCAGTTAAATGGTTAAAGTGTGGTAAAGTTATAAAGAGTAATATAAATAGGCACTCGACTCAACGATCCCAAAAAAATAGTAAATGTTCAAGAAATAAAATGATCGGAAGGCCTACAAGAACTATCTGGCACACCAAATCAAAATAGAAAATAGCTAAACAGTAAAATTCAGTTTCAAAAGCCTGACACTGTATACTCGCAGAGAAAAAACATGTTTAAATAAATCAACAATTAGTCATAGCAAAATTTTATAATTACACATAGGACCATAATAAATATGGAGCATTTTATAAATATCGTTTCACTGAATCTGAAAAGCCCATTATTATTGAAGAAACTAACCTAAGATTCAAGGTTTGGCAGCTATCTTTATAATACGGTCTTAAAATGAATCCGTTTTTTACTACCTCTACAATTTCAGATGAGATCTACGTCAGGAAATGGGTTAACACACAGCTTCTGAGGGTAATGAGAAAGCACACAGTCTTAAGTTTGTAACAGCCAAATTTAAATTTTTTCTGCTGTAGATTCTTGTGTTTCAGGGGTGTGAACGGAAAAAAGTCAATTTTATAACTTAAACCATGTACCATCTAATCAGCTCAATTACTAGTCCGATCCAATTTTTTTTAAGTAATATCAAAAAAAAAGAGCTTTTTTGTCATTTCTGATGAGCAGTTGTTTCTATGACTAGGGTATGAAGGAGAAAATTTTGCTAAGCACGCTGTGCGAACTCTAATATCGACGTCTAGAAAGATAAAGAAAATATAATTTTTAAGAAAAAAAAACCGACTTCAATGGGGGTAGCCGGTGAAGGATTATTGTAGATAGATGGTGCACTTAGATTCCATACAATGAAATAACTTGCTTAAAAAACGCAGCGGAGAGGACCAATCGCCAAACGTGAACTATGCGTCGTTGAAGAGTTCCGTTCTGATTATCATCAACAGTTCCACTTCATCAAATGTCACTCTTTTGAATGAAAATGCTTGATTTGTTGATAAAAATACAAAAGTCACTTTATGTATGCCTTTAAGATTTGAGGAATTCCCTCGATTCCTCGTGGAACTCATCATCAGAACTTGAGCTTGACGAAAATTGGTCCTGACAATCTAACTTGCTTAACAAACATAGCGAAGAGGAAGAATCGCCAAACATGAACTATGCGTCGTTGAAGAGTTCCGTTCTGTTCATCATCAGCAGTTCCACTTCATCAAATGTCACTCTTTTGAATGAAAATGCTTGATTTGTTGATAAAAATACAAAAGTCACTATGTGTAAGCCCTTAAGATTTGAGGAGTTCCCTCGATTCTTCATGGATCCCAACATCAGAACTTGAGCTGGACGAACATTTGTTCTGACAATTAAACTTGCTAAACAAACACAGCGAAGAGGACGAATCGCCAAACGTGAACTATGCGTCGTTGAAGAGTTCCGTTCTGATCATCATCAGCAGTTCTACTTCATCCAATGTCACTGTTTTGAATGAAAATGATGGTTTTGTTGATAAAAATATAAAAATCACTATATGTATGCCTTTAAGATTTGAGGAGTTCCCTCGATTCCTCATGGATCCCATCATCAGAACTGCGTTTTGACAAAAACGGGACCAATCTGTATATATATACTTACAATCAAAAAAAGAATTTTCAAAATCGGTTCAGACATGACGGAGTTATAGAGTAACAAACATAAAAAAAAAAAAAAAAAAAAAAAAAAAAACATACACGCCGAATTGAGAACCTCCTCTTTTCAAATCTTGAAGTCGGTTAAAAATTAAAGAATAAAAGAATAAAACGGCAGGTTCTGATATACAACCAATTTAATTAATTATTTACAGTCTGAAAATTTGTATTTTTGATGGCAATGGTAATAAACATGAGTATATTTGGATTTAAATGCTATTGAACTTGTATTTATAATTTTCGATACAGTCTTTACCGTGAGCCCTCGAATGAATACATAGAGGCATGCAATACATATTGTATCACTGTAAACAAATCTAAATTGTACATAGACTGTTTATAGGTACGTACAAATTACGCAATATGTTCACTCCGGATTGGCATTAAGCTGTCTAATCTTGTAGTTGTACGTGGGTTAAACCCACTTGTTAGTGATCGATTTGTGAGAAACTTGGCACCGGTTGCGAGTTACGAGTACTAGGCAATGGTTTTTGACCAAATGTTCATAGCATTATAAACACGTTGCGAGCTTTTTTTTTTTTTTTTATACCACGACGGTGGCAAACAAGCATACGGCCCGCCTGATGGTAAGCAGCTACCGTAACCTATGGACGCCTGCAATTCCAAAGGAGTCACATGCGCGTTGCCGACCCTTTACAAAAAGGAGGATTCACTGTGTTGACGGCTAAAGGAACAAGAAGGTCCCTCATCGTCAACACACTGGGTCCTCTTTGAGCTTGGCTTTAATAGATAGGTACTTACCTACCTATTAGGTAACATATAACATAGCTAAAGTATCTATTACTCGGTGTCTCTTATAAATTTTTTCGTAGGTCTATTTAATAACGACTTTACATATTATCGAACGAGCGCGCGCAGCGAAGCGAAGTTCTTACAGACAACTTTGGACGCAACAGAACTGTTAGCTGGCTACTGGGACTTCCGTGCATTTTGATGCGTTTTTGATTTTGAATATTATTTCCGCGATAACTTTTGTAACGTATTCTTTATATCTTCATTAAATTTGTTGGGGTTGTAGCAGAGATAAATATACTTAGAGTTCTTATATGAGCTGGATTGAATGGGGGGTTCTGGAATCAAGAAGACCTAAAAGAGTTTTGTAAGGGGTCTTGTTATACTGGTCAATTCGTTTGCAAGAATCGCGAGTTCTTAGTTCGAGGCGGACTAAGTACTAGTTATAAGAAGTTTAGGTAGGTATATATTTTTCCTTAAAATGATATTGTGTTATGTTACCCTACATTGTTATGTTATGGTGCTCCCACACCAGCTGTTATAAATGTTATATAACAAAGTGTAACAAGGATAAGACTAAGTAGTTATAGTATGTTGTTAAAGAAAGATAGTTACTGTTATATAACGTTATATAACAGCTAGTGTGGGACCACCATTATGATCTATAACAATGTTATAGCGACTGACCGAGAAATTAACCATCTTATTCAAATTCAGGACGACGAACTAACCTACTAGCCTGTAAAGTAAAGATTTTCTGTTGACGATCGGCTTTAACAATCGTATGTATTGTTATCGTGTAATCGTATGTATGTATATGCCTATGTCGAAGACAGCCTGCCAAAGAAAAAGTAAGAAAAACTAGAACAAAGATATAAACAAGTTTAAAAAGTGAATAAAGGCTATTATTAAAATTACATTAAATGTATTGTTCCAGCTGTCGGAGGTGGGCGGCGACTTGGCGGAGGAGCGCGCGGCGGCGGCGCTCGCGACCGAGCGCGCCGACGCCGAGGCCGCAGAACGTCTGCGTATCGAGCGCGACAACCGCGACTTGCTTGCGAACAACCAGCGGCTGCAGCAGGTATGTGAGGGACCTGTGTGCCTCGGCGGCGGCGCTGTCATCGAACGCGCCGACACCGAGACCGCAGAACGTGTGCGTATCGAGCACGACAACCGCGAACTACTCGCTAACAACCAGTGGTTGCAGCAGGTATGTGTAAGAAAAGAAAAGGTGCGACTCGGTGGCGGCGCTGCCATTGAGTACGCCGACGCCGAGCTTCAATATGACCAGATACCTGGCTAGCAATGACGATGCTAAAGACTAAAATGTTCAATTATGCTTATGCTACTAGCGGTCACTCTTATCATGATTATTAGCCCAAAGGACAAAATGTATTAGTCCGATACACATTAATAAGAGCCTAGTTATTGAGCATTTTAGTGCTTCGAGGCCTTGAAACAAAGTTATTTTCATTCAATTGTTTGTGCAAGCGTTTAATCTGCTTCTGTAGTTTATTTCAAATGAACAACTTGACAATATTGTAGCAACATTGTATTATTCAAGCTTTTAGAATAAGATGTTGCGTTACATTATGAAAATTTGTGACCAGTAGACGTCAACAACAACATAAACATTGCATTTACTTTGTCTGTCCATTACATACAATTGAATTTTGTATTGTTAACTACGTATAGCATACGTTTCATATGCCTCTAACGTACAGCGTATCTACATATACCGATGATTAATTGAAATGGCAAATAATGTAGTAAATTTTACCGTCATTGCTTCCCAATTACACACTTTTAAACAATAACCATGGTTCCATTGTCAATTTATATTTACAGACATAATTACAGTCAAGTGTAAAAATATGGGTGTACTCATCTTACTCAAAAATATGTCCCATAGTATCTTATTCCGTTGTAATAAGTGCGTAGTACCATATTTATGAGACGATTTTTTCGATACGTATTTTTACACTTGACTGTACCTACATGTTATTTACATATGTTTTTGTTATTAATACAACCTACGTCAATTATTCATATTTCAGTGAAAATTAATTTCTTTAATAATAATATTAATAATTTGGCATGACATGTGTCAAGTGCAATTTTTCCTTGTCAGTCAGCCATATTTGCTTACATTGTTTGCCATTTATATTGATGTTTGGTATAACGTTTTGAATTTTCGTAAACACTATTGTTTTTTTAACGTCTTAACTCTCGGACAGGCATCCGAACGTCTGGAGCTGGAACTCCTGCACTGGCGCTCGGCCGACAACGGCGGCGCCGAGCCCTCAGACTCCGAGGGCTCAGAGGCCGACGCCACAGCCCACGGCGACAAGTACAAGCGACGATACGAGCAGGCGCATAGGGAGCTGCAGTTGTTGCGGGCGCAGCTCCGTAGGCAACACGAGGATGACCTCGAGCAGCTTGTCACGGTTAAGAAGCAACTGGAGAAGAAGGTGAGATATAAAGACTACCTATTGGTGACAAGTAAGTACAGGTGACTATACGAGCAGGCGCATAGGGAGCTGCAGTTGTTGCGTGCACGGCTACGTAGGCAACACGAGGATGACCTCGAGCAGCTTGTCTCGGTTAAGAAGCAACTGGAGAAGAAGGTTAGATATAAAGACTACCTAGTGGTGACAAGTAGTTTCAGCTGACGACACAAGCAGGCGCATAGGGAGCTGCAGTTGTTGCGTGCACAGCTACGTAGGCAACACGAGGATGACCTCGAGCAGCTTGTCACGGTTAAGAAGCAACTGGAGAAGAAGGTGAGATATAAAGACTACCTATTGGTGACAAGTAAGTACAGGTGACTATACGAGCAGGCGCATAGGGAGCTGCAGTTGTTGCGTGCACGGCTACGTAGGCAACACGAGGATGACCTCGAGCAGCTTGTCTCGGTTAAGAAGCAACTGGAGAAGAAGGTTAGATATAAAGACTACCTAGTGGTGACAAGTAGTTTCAGCTGACGACACGAGCAGGCGCATAGGGAGCTGCAGTTGTTGCGTGCACAGCTACGTAGGCAACACGAGGATGACCTCGAGCAGCTTGTCACGGTTAAGAAGCAACTGGAGAAAAAGGTTAGATATAAAAACTACCTAGTGGTAATCGTTTTTTAGGGTTCCGTACCCAAAGGGTGAAAACGGGACCCTATTACTAAGACTCCGCTGCCCGTCTGTCACCAGGCTGTATCTCATGAACCGTGATAGTTAGACAGTTGAAATTTTCCCATATAACAAAAAAAATCATGTTTGTTGTGTGGGAGCACACAACAAACATGATTTTTTTTGCATGATTTTTTTGCAAACATGTTTTTATCTGTCACCAGGCTGTACCTCATGAACCGTGATAGTCAGACAGTTGAAATTTTCACAGATGATGTATTTCCGTTGCCGCTATAACAACAAATACTAAATAAAAAACAGAATAAAATGAATATTTAAGGGGCTCCCCTACAACAGACATGATATTTTTGCCGTTTTTAGAGATAATGGTACGGAACCTTTCGTGCGCGACTCCGACTCGCACTTGGCCGGTTTTTGTTTTTACTTTCTAATTATCATGCCAGTTTATCATTACGTATTCGGAGTTCCCGTTCAACAACTTGTCACAGGCACTAAGGGCCGGCCCTAATTATGTGGGACCGGTTGCTCTAAATAGTTCCGAATGTTCTTAATCGCCATATCCGTTGTACATAATTAACTCATAATCGGATGTATGTGAAGTTTTACAGTTAGTTAATACTTATAGTTGATATCAGGAAGGAATTACAACTGTCAATTTGGACTTCTAATCCGTTCGTTAAATGACTTTAAATTTTAATTATGCAATATCCATTTACAATATACATAGATATTCTAGTGCTTATGTAACTAATTTACACAAAAACTAACACGATGCTATGCCGTATCCTGAATTAGTTTAAGTATGGTACTCATTTCTAATTATTAATTGGCAACGCATACGGATATAAACATACTTTAGGTCATATTTTAAACTACAGTGGAATCCGCTTATAATGACATCGAAGGGGAGTGAAAAACAGGTCATACTAACCGGACATCATATAAAACGTAGTCGCAGAAACAAAACAATTTTAATGGTCCTATGGTGATAAAAACTCACTAACAACGCGTAATGTTAATACATTCAATTCGTCAATAATAGTTAATTATAAAATGTAATCATGCGTCACACACCTACCTATCCAACTTAGTCACAGGAGGAGTGAAAAACTAACAAAACTGGGGGAAGGTGTTACTGTATCCGGACATAATTCTCATAATTTCTTAAAAATAGGTGACAATAACCGACATGTCAATATAAGCGGAGTCAGTTACGTCAGTATATCCGATTTAATTATAAAGAATTTTCTATGAAAACCATACTTTGTACCGCAATTACGTAATATTAAGCGGTTGGTCATTGTATGCGGAGTCATAATAAACGGATTCTACTATATTTTATTGCCTCGATTCGCTAACAAGAGTTAGTAAGACAAGCAACATTGAACATAGAGCAAGTTCAAATAGTGTTAGCTACTGCAAAATTACTCATTGTCTGATATTGAGTTTACGATAAATGTACCGCCACCGCCCCTTTGGCAACCCAATGGAAGAAAGCTATTTAAAAATCATAAAATCACAGCGTTCCAATGTGAATCGAGGTCACGCAACTGATATGAATGTGACTATTATTACCGACGTAATCAATTTAAAAATGCAATTCAGTCTCATTCACTCTCACATTACCAATGATCAAACGCTGTTTATCAGAAGTTTTTCAAATACCACGTCCACTCGTATGTGGGTCACGGTTTGAACTGAGTTATCTCGCCCGAAACCTATCTCAAGATCATCCTTGACGTGTGATTTGTGATAGTGACAAAATTCCCGCCGATACCATCTCTGATAGTGCCAGTGCGGTCTGTGAGCCGGTCGTGGGTTATTTTATTAACCATTATTTACGAGTTATGGACGATGAGGTCAGTGCACTTTGATAAAGTAATTTCTTACGGATTATCTTCATGAGTAGATGAATTTATCACCGCACGTGTCCCTTTGACCACTACTTTCGTTGGCGTTTGGCCAGATAGTTGATTTTTCGACATAATCTTATCGATGTTTACATTTTGTTGGTGAGATTTACAACATATTATACGAACATTGGAGAATATATTGGATTGAAGCTGTTTTGAAGTAAAAACGTGCAAATGTTATTTTGTTTACGGTTTAATCCGGGCGTGCGAATGTGACTTTTCCTTAATATTTACGTGTGTTTTTACAATTTTTTATTGCGATATGTGTTTAATGCTCTTATTTTTAGCATCAGATTTTTTTTAATACTATGCTATAAACAATAATATGACTGTGCTCTCCCGAACATCTTAAGTAAATAATATTTGATATTAAGGTACATCTAGCTTTTCGCTGTTACAGACTTAAACCAAATGTCATCTTATCTGGAAGTGATCGCTTCTTTTTGTTAAGACCTTTTGTTGTCCACTATTACTAGATTTTGGTTTGATTTGGATTGAGTAATCTTCCCTTTTTTACCCCTTTAAGCGATGATATCTGGAAAACTAGTCCTTTCCCGGGACTCAAACTATCTTTATACCAAAATTCATCTCAATCGGTTCAGCGGTTTCAGCTTGAAGAAGTAAGAGACAGACAGACACACTTTCGCATTTATAATAACAGTATAGATTGGTGAAAGATTAGGAATATTTATAGGAAGATAATTGAATCGAAACTTTCATATTAATATTTATATTTTTTTAACCGTAGGTGCAAGATGCTTACGAAGAAGTCGAAGAACAGAGAGCTGTGGCCGCGCAGTGGAAGCGAAAGCTGCAAAAGCTGACCAACGACATGGCCGACCTGCGGTCCCTGCTCGACGAACAGGTACCAACACTATACTTATAGAGGAAACATGATGGCTCATCCAATACCTACCTACCTCATTTATGGACAGACGGAGATTGTGCGCAAAAACACTCGTACCTACTATTCGTCGCGGTAGTAAACAAGCGTTGCCTAAACACCCCATCCTCATGTCATGTGTGTGTGTCATAAATAATCTTGAGACAAACAATCCATGGATTTATCACCAAGATTATCACTATCACCTTATACTACCTACTACATACTAGTACATAGTTACAAGTTCTTACCTACATTTGTGGATTTGTCTTCATCTTATCTTTATAGTGGTCAAAGTTTAGTTAAATTCTGAAAGTTTTTAGAACACAAAAGCCTCTTATTTGCTTGTTCGTAACCTATCAAGGAACTATAGAGGAATTCCGCAAAAGAAATTTCTAAGCACTTCGGATCCTCTCCTAATTTTTGTTGTTTTCCACAGACCTGCCGCAACAACTTGCTCGAGAAGCGTCAACGCAAGTTCGACGCCGAGCTACACGGAGCGCAGGAAGAGCTGAAGAGAGAACGAGCGGCCAAGGAGCGCCTCTCTCGCGAGCGTGACCTCGCGCACGCCGACAAGTACGCGCTGGAGCAGAGCCTCTCTGTGAGTACACCCTACAGGACAGACATGCTACACGGAGCGCAGGAGAGCTGAAGAGAGAACGAGCGGCCAAGGAGCGCCTCTCTCGCGAGCGTGACCTCGCGCACGCCGACAAGTACGCGCTGGAGCAGAGCCTCTCTGTGAGTACACCCTACAGGACAGACATGCTACACGGAGCGCAGGAGAGCTGAAGAGAGAACGAGCGGCCAAGGAGCGCCTCTCTCGCGAGCGCAACCTCGCGCACGCCGACAAGTACGCGCTGGAGCAGAGCCTCTCTGTGAGTACACCCTACAGGACAGACATGCTACACGGAGCGCAGGAGAGCTGAAGAGAGAACGAGCGGCCAAGGAGCGCCTCTCTCGCGAGCGCAACCTCGCGCACGCCGACAAGTACGCGCTGGAGCAGAGCCTCTCTGTGAGTACACCCTACAGGACAGACATGCTACACGGAGCGCAGGAGAGCTGAAGAGAGAACGAGCGGCCAAGGAGCGCCTCTCTCGCGAGCGTGACCTCGCGCACGCCGACAAGTACGCGCTGGAGCAGAGCCTCTCTGTGAGTACACCCTACAGGACAGACATGCTACACGGAGCGCAGGAGAGCTGAAGAGAGAACGAGCGGCCAAGGAGCGCCTCTCTCGCGAGCGCAACCTCGCGCACGCCGACAAGTACGCGCTGGAGCAGAGCCTCTATGTGAGTACACCCTACAGGACAGACATGCTACACGGAGCGCAGGAGAGCTGAAGAGAGAACGAGCGGCCAAGGAGCGCCTCTCTCGCGAGCGCAACCTCGCGCACGCCGACAAGTACGCGCTGGAGCAGAGCCTCTCTGTGAGTACACCCTACAGGACAGACATGCTACACGGAGCGCAGGAGAGCTGAAGAGAGAACGAGCGGCCAAGGAGCGCCTCTCTCGCGAGCGCAACCTCGCGCACGCCGACAAGTACGCGCTGGAGCAGAGCCTCTCTGTGAGTACACCCTACAGGACAGACATGCTACACGGAGCGCAGGAGAGCTGAAGAGAGAACGAGCGGCCAAGGAGCGCCTCTCTCGCGAGCGTGACCTCGCGCACGCCGACAAGTACGCGCTGGAGCAGAGCCTCTCTGTGAGTACACCCTACAGGACAGACATGCTACACGGAGCGCAGGAGAGCTGAAGAGAGAACGAGCGGCCAAGGAGCGCCTCTCTCGCGAGCGCAACCTCGCGCACGCCGACAAGTACGCGCTGGAGCAGAGCCTCTCTGTGAGTACACCCTACAGGACAGACATGCTACACGGAGCGCAGGAGAGCTGAAGAGAGAACGAGCGGCCAAGGAGCGCCTCTCTCGCGAGCGCAACCTCGCGCACGCCGACAAGTACGCGCTGGAGCAGAGCCTCTCTGTGAGTACACCCTACAGGACAGACATGCTACACGGAGCGCAGGAGAGCTGAAGAGAGAACGAGCGGCCAAGGAGCGCCTCTCTCGCGAGCGTGACCTCGCGCACGCCGACAAGTACGCGCTGGAGCACAGCCTCTCTGTGAGTACACCCTACAGGACAGACATGCTACACGGAGCTCAGGAGAGCTGAAGAGAGAACGAGCGGCCAAGGAGCGCCTCTCTCGCGAGCGCAACCTCGCGCACGCCGACAAGTACGCGCTGGAGCAGAGCCTCTCTGTGAGTACACCCTACAGGACAGACATGCTACACGGAGCGCAGGAGAGCTGAAGAGAGAACGAGCGGCCAAGGAGCGCCTCTCTCGCGAGCGCAACCTCGCGCACGCCGACAAGTACGCGCTGGAGCAGAGCCTCTATGTGAGTACACCCTACAGGACAGACATGCTACACGGAGCGCAGGAGAGCTGAAGAGAGAACGAGCGGCCAAGGAGCGCCTCTCTCGCGAGCGCAACCTCGCGCACGCCGACAAGTACGCGCTGGAGCAGAGCCTCTCTGTGAGTACACCCTACAGGACAGACATGCTACACGGAGCGCAGGAGAGCTGAAGAGAGAACGAGCGGCCAAGGAGCGCCTCTCTCGCGAGCGCAACCTCGCGCACGCCGACAAGTACGCGCTGGAGCAGAGCCTCTCTGTGAGTACACCCTACAGGACAGACATGCTACACGGAGCGCAGGAGAGCTGAAGAGAGAACGAGCGGCCAAGGAGCGCCTCTCTCGCGAGCGTGACCTCGCGCACGCCGACAAGTACGCGCTGGAGCAGAGCCTCTCTGTGAGTACACCCTACAGGACAGACATGCTACACGGAGCGCAGGAGAGCTGAAGAGAGAACGAGCGGCCAAGGAGCGCCTCTCTCGCGAGCGCAACCTCGCGCACGCCGACAAGTACGCGCTGGAGCAGAGCCTCTCTGTGAGTACACCCTACAGGACAGACATGCTACACGGAGCGCAGGAGAGCTGAAGAGAGAACGAGCGGCCAAGGAGCGCCTCTCTCGCGAGCGCAACCTCGCGCACGCCGACAAGTACGCGCTGGAGCAGAGCCTCTCTGTGAGTACACCCTACAGGACAGACATGCTACACGGAGCGCAGGAGAGCTGAAGAGAGAACGAGCGGCCAAGGAGCGCCTCTCTCGCGAGCGTGACCTCGCGCACGCCGACAAGTACGCGCTGGAGCACAGCCTCTCTGTGAGTACACCCTACAGGACAGACATGCTACACGGAGCTCAGGAGAGCTGAAGAGAGAACGAGCGGCCAAGGAGCGCCTCTCTCGCGAGCGCAACCTCGCGCACGCCGACAAGTACGCGCTGGAGCAGAGCCTCTCTGTGAGTACACCCTACAGGACAGACATGCTACACGGAGCGCAGGAGAGCTGAAGAGAGAACGAGCGGCCAAGGAGCGCCTCTCTCGCGAGCGCAACCTCGCGCACGCCGACAAGTACGCGCTGGAGCAGAGCCTCTCTGTGAGTACACCCTACAGGACAGACATGCTACACGGAGCGCAGGAGAGCTGAAGAGAGAACGAGCGGCCAAGGAGCGCCTCTCTCGCCAGCGTGACCTCGCGCACGCCGACAAGTACGCGCTGGAGCAGAGCCTCTCTGTGAGTACACCCTACAGGACAGACATGCTACACGGAGCGCAGGAAGAGCTGAAGAGAGAACGAGCGGCCAAGGAGCGCCTCTCTCGCCAGCGTGACCTCGCGCACGCCGACAAGTACGCGCTGGAGCAGAGCCTTTCTGTGAGCACACCTTACAGGACAGACATGCTACACGGAGCGCAGGAGAGCTGAAAAGAGAACGAGTGGCCAAGGAGCGCCTCTCGCGCGAGCGCGACCTCGCGCACGCGCTGGAGCAGAGCCTCTCTGTGAGTACACCCTACAGGACAGACATGCTACACGGAGCGCAGGGGAGCTGAAGAGAGAACGAGCGGCCAAGGAGCGCCTCTCGCGCGAGCGCGACCTCGCGCACGCTGACAAGTACGCGCTGGAGCAGAGCCTCTCTGTGAGTACACCCTACAGGACAGACATGCTACACAGAGCGCAAGAGAGCTAAAGAGAGAACGAGCGGCCAAGGAGCGCCTCTCCCGCACGCTGACAAGTACGCGCTGGAGCAGAGCCTCTCTGTGAGTACACCCTACAGGACAGACATGCTACACGGAGCGCAGCAGAGCTGAGGTGAGAACGAGCGGCCAAGGAGCGCCTCTCGCGCGAGCGCGACCTCGCGCACGCTGACAAGTACGCGCTGGAGCAGAGCCTCTCTGTGAGTACACCCTACAGGACAGACATGCTACACGGAGCGCAGGAAAGCTGAGGAGAGAACGAGCGGCCAAAGAGCGCCTCTCGCGCGAGCGCGACCTCGCGCACGCTGACAAGTACGCGCTGGAGCAGAGCCTCTCTATGAGTACACCCTACAGGACAGACATGCTACACGGAGCGCAGGAAGAGCTGAAGAGAGAACGAGCGGCCAAGGAGCGCCTCTCTCGCCAGCGTGACCTCGCGCACGCCGACAAGTACGCGCTGGAGCAGAGCCTTTCTGTGAGGACACCTTACAGGACAGACATGCTACACGGAGCGCAGGAGAGCTGAAAAGAGAACGAGTGGCCAAGGAGCGCCTCTCGCGCGAGCGCGACCTCGCGCACGCGCTGGAGCAGAGCCTCTCTGTGAGTACACCCTACAGGACAGACATGCTACACGGAGCGCAGGAGAGCTGAAGAGAGAACGAGCGGCCAAGGAGCGCCTCTCTCGCGAGCGCGACCTCGCGCACGCTGACAAGTACGCGCTGGAGCAGAGCCTCTCTGTGAGTACACCCTACAGGACAGACATGCTACACGGAGCGCAGGAGAGCTGAGGTGAGAACGAGCGGCCAAGGAGCGCCTCTCCCGCACGCTGACAAGTACGCGCTGGAGCAGAGCCTCTCTGTGAGTACACCCTACAGGACAGACATGCTACACGGAGCGCAGGAGAGCTGAGGTGAGAACGAGCGGCCAAGGAGCGCCTCTCGCGCACGCTGACAAGTACGCGCTGGAGCAGAGCCTCTCTGTGAGTACACCCTACAGGACAGACATGCTACACGGAGCGCAGGAGAGCTGAGGAGAGAACGAGCGGCCAAGGAGCGCCTCTCGCGCACGCTGACAAGTACGCGCTGGAGCAGAGCCTCTCCGTGAGTACACCCTACAGGACAGACATGCTACACGGAGCGCAGGAGAGCTGAAGAGAGAACGAGCGGTCAAGTACCTACATGAATATATGCCATGAAAGCAGAAGCAGAGAACATATAACTAATGATATTAAAGCAAAAAGAGCTTTTTACAAAATTGCAAAATAATTTGAATAAAGAATATCGGCAAATCTGAATATTTAATCCATTAGGTACTAATATAAATTAAATTTTACAGGAAGCTCGGCTAGAACTCGAGCTGAAAGAAGAACGCCTTGCGGCGGCGCAGCGCGAGTTAGAGGAGCGGGGCGGCGGCGGGGACGAGGTCGCGGCTCTGAGGAGGACCAGGGCCGAGCTGGAGCGAAGAGTCCGAGACCAGGAGGAGGAACTGGATGACCTCGCCGGACAGATACAGGTTAATGTTGCCAACAGAGTGAATGTCCAATGTCCTCCTGCAGTCGGTGATAATAACGACTCTTGGGAGATACAGGGTTCATCTTGAGTAAAGAGTCCTTGACCAGAACTGGAAGCTCTCGCTTACCTCGAGCAGCCGCATGAAAACGGCAAGAGTTTGACAAATCTGTTTGACTTGTACTTGTCTAACTCCTAGCAATACACAAATCGGTGAACAAGACAATTTAAGCATAGCGCTTTTTTATTGTTATTTATTTATAAACTACAGAGGTTTGTCTTAAATATAAATATAGGCCATAGAATCAGCAGATGAAAGTCTTGCGAAAATGAAAATACTGAAAACGATTATTGTTTATCTTTTGTTAAACTCACTGTATGTATCCTCGCAGCTGCTGGAAAGTTCTAAACTACGCCTGGAGATGTTGCTGGAGCAGCAACGCAAGGAGGCTCGCTTGGAGGCGGCCGCACGAGACGACGAGATGGAGGAGACCCGTGCTAACGCCGCTAAGAAACTCAAGAGTAAGTGGCTTTGGCTGTCATTCACGTAGTTGGTTAACGAATCTTATGACCTCTGGTCCACTTATATGACCTAAATCCTAGTTAACCTAGATATATACCCGGCTATACCTAGGGATGTGAATAAAGGAAAGAAAACTCAAGAGTCCACTTGATAGTTATTTTATTTCTTGAGCGTTTCGGACCGCTGAGTAACGGAATTTGTGTTTGTTATATGTTTACTTTGTTGTAAATAAGTACAAACAGCAACACTCTTAACTGTATATCGGTGAAACTTATTCGAAGTTCTTACGAACAACCTCTGGCTAGTGAGACGTCTCGGCATTTCGATGGTTTTTGATTTTGAGAGTTTGTTCCGCGATAACTTTAGTAACGTTTTTCTGATCTTTATGAAATTTGTTGGGGTTGTAGCAGAGATCAATATAATTTGAGAGTTCGTATATGAGCAGGATCGGTCAATGGGTTATGGAGCTGGAAGGCGCGAAAAAATCATCACATGGGTCTTGTTATATTGGTCATTTTGTTTGCAAGTAAATCGCGAGTTCTGAGTTCGATGCGGACTCGCGATTTACTTGCAAACGAGATGGCCAATATAACAAGACCCTTCTGAAGATTGTTTTTCGACTTCTAGTTCCACAACCCCTTGGTTGATCCTGCTCATATACGAACTCTCAAATTATATGTATCTCTGCTACAACCCCAACAAGTTTCATGAAGATCAGAAAAGCGTTACTAAAGTTATCGCGGAACAAACTCTCAAAATCAAAAAGCCATCGAAATGCCAAGACGTCCCAGTAGCCGAAGTTGTTTGTAAGAACTCACTTCGCTCGTTCGATAAACTATATGGCTATGAGGTAATCGTCTTACATTACATACTTAATACTACTAGTAGTCCGCATCGAACTCAGAACTCGCGATTTACTTGCAAACAAGCTGACCAATATAACAAGACCCATGTGATGATTTTTTCGCGCCTTCTAGCTCCATAACCCATTGACCGATCCTGCACATATACGAACTCTCAAATTATATTGATTTCTGCTACAACCCCAACAAATTTCATAAAGATCAGAAAAACGTTACTAAAGTTATCGCAGAACAAACTCTCAAAATCAAGAAGCCATCGAAATGCTGAAACGTCCCAGTAGCCGAAGTTGTTTGTAAGAACTCACTTCGCTCGTTCGATTACATTTATGCAAGAACCACTATTCAGGTGAAGGCAGCCATTTTTTCCTATCCTGGGTTATTTGTAAACAAAGTAATTGTAGTTTGATGGTACAAATATATGTGTTTTATTAATTAGTAACAATTCCTTTTAGTCCTGGAATCCCAACTGGAAAGTGAACACTCGGAGCGCAGCCTACTCCTTCGCGAGAGGCACGAACTAGAAAGACGACTGGCGGCTCTAGAGGAGAGCGCGCGCGCCGAGACCATCGAGCAGACGCAGCTCGTGCAGCGACTCAAGAGGTACCGACACTGATATATCACAGTTGCTCAAGCGTGTCACGCGGGAGTTAAAGAAAAGTTTTTTCACCTCAGCAGCAGGAACGAGTGGTCTTTGATACCTGAAAAGAGTGAGCAAAACTCAATTTTGCTGCGAGCGTGAGACAAAACGACCTTGAAGTGACCTTGGAATTACAAATATTACAATGCCAATTTCGCGCGCGAGGTCTAATACAAATTCGAAATACTCGGGAGTCTATTCGCGTTCTCTTTTTCACGTCGTTAGTACATAGAGAGAGACAGAAATATTTTATATGTCATTCAATCTAATTTTATTTTACTTCAAATCGTATTCCGAACTTTCGATAGCAGACCCCTGAAACAAAGTCAGAACAAAACGTTCTGAAACGCGCACAAGTTCTGATTTGTAAGTATAATTTGTACAAATTTTAATTTTTAAATGTTTAACCATACAACATCTAAAATAATTTACGTTCTTTATTTCAAAATCAAATAAGTATACACGGAAAAATGACTAGATTATCATGTGAAAAGTATTATTACTTACAACAATCTCTCGTATTGTGATCAAACAGTAGTTACCGAACGCAAATAAAAAAAAGTTGACAAAAGTCAAAATGGCGGTATAGATATTTTAAAAATATTTAATTTATTTTGATTATTTTTTGTGTTATTAACTTATTATTGAGGTTTTTGAACTCAAATGTAAGAATATTATAATAAATACAAGTGAAAAAAGTGACAAAGAAGGATTAAGCATCACCCAGGTTGTATTTTTCTATGTCTTCTCACTGCTGAGGTGAAAAATAGTGTGTTCAACATGAGAATAAAGTTATTTACATCTTGTGCTTTTGAGTCCCTCTCTACGCTCAAGATTCAAAATTAGCACTCGAAGTAAATATGAACTTTCTTCTCTTGTTGTACAAATATCTATAGTCCCTAGGCAATTATGAACATTTAGTAAAATAAGTGTTAAATAAGCTTACTAGCTTATTTAACACTTTTTGTCTTGAAACTTAATTTTTTTTGTAAGTGTGGTGAAAATTATTATGTTTAACTCCTAAGGTAAGAATATTCTCGGCTTCGCTCTCGAGCATCTATTAGACTCTCGTTTGCGATATGACATTAACCCCCTTCGTCGCACAATGTACAGTCAAGTGTAAAAATATGGGTGTACTCATCTTACTCAAAAATATGTCCCATAGTATCTTATTCCGTTGTAATAAGTGCGTAGTACCATATTTATGAGACGATTTTTTCGATACGTATTTTTGCACTTGACTGTACTATAACTTTGTGAATCTTATGTCATTATTATAAGTTTACAATGAGTCACCCATACAAAATTATTCTTTTGCATCTCTTTCTTGACTGCTGGGGTCACACAGTGTGAAATTTTACATCAAAATCGGACATGCCATTAACCGGAGGCAGTTTATGGCATTAATAGATAGCTTTAGAGGTATTCGACGAAATAGCAAGGTCTGTCTATGCAAATTAATGATACTTTTTAAGATATTCATATTAATGTGCCGACTTAATTTTTTTTTCTAAAAGTGAAATTCTTAATTTTCTCCAAATGCTTTAATTATTGGCTTGAACTTTACTGCTTATCGTCAGTATGTTGTTACACAGTATTTAAGTTTGAAATAGCAATGTTCCTAATCCTTAAATAACAAAGATATTGTACTTTGTATAAAAAAACTAAATATCTGTCTTATTACCTTTTGATACTGTAAGCGAAGTTAGTTTCAAGAAAAAAATATTCTTTTACTTACTTAAAAAATCATATCAAAAATTCATTAATTATCGTCTCTGGATTTGGAAGTTATTAACGTTCTATGTTTTTCTGATAATTCTGATCTTTAGGGTTGTCACACGACATTTAGTTTAATAAAACAGAAATCGAATAACAGTAATTAATGTAAAATTACCCAACTATGCTCCGGTCATCCAACTGGTTATTATCAATGATATTTACTATGGATGGGTTATACTCTAACAAAATGAGCACAAAAAATACTTCCAGAGTTATGCCATAACCTAACAACGATTCTTTTATGTTTATCTATTTTGACAATCATTACATATTTGTCACTCTCATTGTTAGAAAAATTACAGTTTGTCCAGTGGCGTAACTACGCTAAGTGGGGCCCGTGGCAAATTCATAGTATGGGCCCCTTTTACAGAAAATGTTAGAATCCTTCTTTTGTCTTGTCCCCTCTGGCCGGGGGCCCCCTTAGGCCAAGGGCCCGTGGCATTTTGCCAGCTCTGCCACCCTATAGTTACGCCACTGAGTTTGTCTCTTTCCCACGCGGGTGACGGGAGCTCATTGACACGTCCGCATCTCTCGCTTGCCGGAGCGAGACTAGCGACAGTTGTTTGAATTCACTCATATTAAGTGCTTCACTTTTGCAGCGTGCATAACCCATCTGTCATCCATACTAATATTATAAATGGGAAAGTGTATGTGTTTGTTTGTTTGTTTGTTTGTCCGTCTTTCACGGCAAAACGGGGCGACAAATTGACGTGATTATTTAAGTGGAGATAGTTGAAGGGATGGAGAGTGGCATAGGCTACTTTTTGTCTCTTTCTAACCCCCCACTTCCCTAAAATAGGGTGTGGAAGTTTGTATGGAGCATTCCGAGGGGCAAAGGGGAACCGTGTTACCCCGAATTTAACGCGAGCGAAGCCGCGGGCAAAAGCTAGTTATTATATATCATAGGTTATTATTAGTAGGTTAGTAGGTAGTCTGTGATTGCCGATTGGACACCATATGTATAGATCGAGGACTTCACGGTGCTTCAATTTGACCCATTTCCTGCTGCCCAATTGAGCTGAAATATAGTGTAGCTACTTAACTCAGATGACATTACAATGTTTTGATACCATCGAGCTGGTCTGATAATGGAGATCTGGAGGTAGCCATAAGGACTAGGTTATATAAAACAATGCATTCATTGTGCTTAGAGGTTTGTTAGAATCGTCTCGATGAGTAGTAGATGAGACGACCGTTGAAAGAAATGTATAGTTGGCGATAAAAGCTTGTCTTAAAAAAAATATTTAGTCACAAAACTTTGTGACACAAACGCTCTATGGAATGAAAAAAACAGTGTGCATAGGCAAGGTAAAACTCTATCCTACAAGCTAACGCGTGAAGAAACAAGTCAAAACTTTTACTAAATTATTTTGCACATGTGTGAATAAAGCGACATTATCCCATACTGTTTTTAAAGGAAAAAAGTGAGTGAGAAAGTGAGAATAAGATCTCTTCTGATACCTGAATGACTCTGATACCTGTATGAAAGTTTTCTAGGATTTGAATTACTTCGTCCATCACGCCCATGTCACTCTTCTATGTGGTAACTTTGCTATGTTCGATGAATCAGGCGCTTTACCAAGTAGCAGCCCTAACACAAATATTTAAATTGCTTTAAATTCTAAATCCTTTTATTAACGTTATTCAAATTAATAATGTCGACTAAATATGGTATAACAAAGATCTCTAGTTAAGAATTAATTCCGCATACCTTTGGATTTTTATTTAAAAAAAAAATAGTTTAACTACTAAATTGCAAATTTCTGAGATCAGAATATTTTTTTAAGGATATTTTTGGTCTTAAAATTATCAATCGGAAGACATATAACGTTTAATATTACACGAAAGTTTATAAAGGCACGTATTCAGGAAATATTACCACTTCTATGATTTTTTTGGAGTTTTTGAAAGCAATCTTAAAAATGTGATTTCTTGAAAACTATAAGGAATTAACTAGTGGGGATTACATATTTATATTTAGTATTAATTGAGCTTTATATTACGCCATTATTTAACCCATGTCCGATTTTTATGTAAAATTCCACACTGTGGGTCACCATACAACGCTATAACAAATCACTAAGCCAACTGGCGCGTCCATTATTACACATATACTAATACACTATTCTAATATTGTTTGTTATTGTCTACAGAGATCTGAAGCGGTACCGCGCGTTGCTCCGCGACGCTCAGACCATGTTGGAACAGAAGGAGAAAGAAGGCGGTGCCAAGACACAGATCAGACAGCTCAAGAACCAGGTTCGTATTTTATGAAATTGTAAATTGTAATCGTATGTGTATTAATCCAAAGAGACAGAAATAATAGAAGCGTAAAGTTTAAGATACAATCTTGTTTAAGTTTAACTTGAACTCGTTTACCGATTAATAAAACGAGTGACTTTTGCCATCGCTACCAAATTCAACCAAGCTCGAAGCACGTCTTCGAAAATAAATATCTTTGCTTTATATAAATGTTAACATTTGATCAGGTGGAAGACCTGGAGTTGGCAGTCCGCGCGGCCACGAAGGCGAAGCAAACGGCCGAGGCGGAGGCGGGCGAGGCGACGGCGGCGCTGGAGGAGGCGAACCGCGCGCGCAACGAGGCGGCCGAGCGCGCGCTCGCCGCCACCAGGGACGCCGCCACCGCGCGCGCCGCGCTCGACGACGCGGAGGAGGAGGCGGCTGAGGTAACACTAGCACAGGGTTTCACTACTACATATTCCATAAAACGCTAGAAGAGCGATTTCGCGAGTTTTATATCTATGTCACAGTACATGCGTTGGAGGTTGGTACCTGACGCACTAAGGAAGAGAGAATCAGTCTTTTTTTTTTTACTTAGTTTGGTATTTAATATCGATGTTGGTGTGTCTTATTGCCTATATTATTGGAGCGGAGGAGAAGGAGGCATGCTTTAAGATGTTGACCCAGTACTCTAGTGACCAAACTAATAAGACGAAGCAAGCGGGTGAGACAACCAGGCAGCGGAGCGTGATAAATTAC
Organism: Pammene aurita; assembly: GCA_947086415.1. Taxonomy (NCBI): domain Eukaryota; kingdom Metazoa; phylum Arthropoda; class Insecta; order Lepidoptera; family Tortricidae; genus Pammene; species Pammene aurita. The sequence continues at coordinate 8,890,257 of OX352307.1, forward strand.
GCTTCAAATTAAAACCGTATTTTTTTAATAAATTTTCTATAATGTTTACAATCAAACTAATTAAATAAGTAACTAAAATTATTTATATTCTTCCAGTTGTTAAAGAAATACCGCGGAAGCACAAGCGCGCTGTGCGCGGCGCAGGCAGAGGCGCGGGAGGCGGCGGCCAAAGCCGAGGCGGCCGTCGAGGAGGCGAGGCAGGCGCGCGACAAACTCGCCGAGCTCGCGCAGCGCCTCGCCAGCGCCGAGGCCGGACACTCGCACTCGCAGCACGAGGCCGAGAGGCGTCTGCAGCTGAGGAACAAGGTATGACAGATCTTGGTACAGAGGCCGAAGTCGAGGCGGTCACTGAGGCCAGGTAGACGCGTGACAAATTCGCCGAGCTCGGGCAGCGCCTCGCCAACGCCGAGACCGGGCACTCGCACTCGCAGCACGAGGCCGAGAGGCGTCTGCAGCTGAGGGACAAGGTATGATAGATCTTCTTACAGCGGCCGAAGCCGAGGCGGTCATTGAGGAGGCGAGCTAGGCGCGCGACAAACTCTTCGCGGCCTGGCCCTCACACTCGCAGCACGAGGCCGAGACGCGTCTGCAACTAAGGAACAAAGTATGGCTGGGCTTCATGCTTCGGTCGGCTTTTGTTAGAGTTCCTCGAATGCTACGAAACATGCAATTTAAGGCGGGGATAAGATTGGATATTTTAAGATACATCCTCAACAATATGTCCAAAGATATAAAGCAGATAAAAACGCTATGATATTTATCCACTTGTTAAACCCTTTTATACCGACCAAGCTTTCCCATTCAAACTTAGCGCGTTCGGATCTGTAAACTTCAAGCAAGGAAGAGAAGGGATGGCATTATGGCTACACGTTGGGCGGACAGAATAACGATCACTAAAGCCACACTACAGGCAAGCACACATCGGGCCTTGGATCGTGTGGCTTGGAGAGCGTCGGTGAAAAGTCGCCACAATCGTCACGTCCCTCGGCAATGAGGATACGGCAGAGAAGAAGAAACTTCCTATTTCTCTTTACTTTAATATAGGTAATTTCCAGAAGCTGGAGTTGAGCTTGGAGCTTTTTTTTTTGTTTTTATGTTCTTTTATTTATTTAGGGACTTTTAATCTTAGGATTATGCCAGTCCCATTGTACCTTAATCTAAATAACGTCTACAATCTGACAACGAACTGCTTAAGATAGTTATAAACAAATATATATACTGTTTTGCCTCTTCTGACAATGGTACAGCTAATATACTTTGAAATTTTCCTACAACTAACCTATTGACATTTAATGAGTTCATTAATAATTGCCTATTACCTTCGTTCCGCACTTTTTCAACCAACACATGATGGACATCCTCAACAACGTTGCATACTTCGCAGTTTGGCGAAGGCTCTTTTTTCATCATAAAAGCAAACTTTCTTAAAGGAATGTGTCCTGAACGAAGTCTTAAACTTATCTTAATTAATTTTCTACTTAACCTAGCATTTGTAAACCAAGGAATATGAGGAGGTTCACATTGCATAGTCCTGTACCATACACCTTTTACTTTATAGCGTTCATCAAAGTGTTCTTTCCATAGACCACGTACTTTCTTGTTGTATTCATGTAATTTTTGCTGTAAAGTCTGGTGTAATATAAACCTCTGCTCCATTTGTACAGGCATCTTTTGCTAAGATGTGAACCTTCTCATTTCCTCTTAATCCTATGTGAGCAGGGATCCATTGCAATCTCAACGTCACGTCAGTAGGTAGTGAATGCAATTTATTTAGCACGGAGTAAGCTATCGCTGTACCTCTGTGTCCAGAGGCAGGGCGAGCTACGTGCTGCAAAGCGCTTTTACTGCAATGAGGATACGGCAGAGAAGAAGAAACTTCCTATTTCTCGTTAGTTAATATAGGTAATTTTCAGGAGCTGGAGTCGAGCTTGGAGCTGGAGGCCACGTCGCGCGCGCGGCTGGAGGGGCAGCTGGCGCGGCTGCGTGATGCGCACGAGCAGCTCGCCAACGAGCTGGCACAGGCGCGTGCGCGCGAACAGCTGGCCGCAGACGACCAGCGCAAGCTTGCGAGACAGCTCAGGTATGACCAGTTAACATGTTAACAAAAAATATACAATACGAGGCTTTACGAAAACGGACTTTCCTATCACTGTATGTAGTGTGTTTTGTTTTTTCGAAATAGAAATTAGGTAAACATCGCCGCTAACCTATCCTCACAATACAATGTATGTTTTAAACACAAAATTATTTCTATTTTAGGTGTTAACGCCTGAATCCCTTTCTATGCTCAGGATTATATTGTAAAATCCTTCGCTTCGTTCAGGATTCTATACAGTGTGTTTTTTTTTAAGTGGGACAGTATGGGGAAATCCTTAAGTATAGGAGATACAGGGAAACTGCCTTACGAAACATTAGGTATTTTTTTGAGAAAAAAAAATTGGTGTAGTCAAAATTTTGGTCAAGTGTGAGTTGTCCCTAAAATTCATAATATTGATGATTTTTTTTTGACGCAGATCTACTTAGTTTCATGAGAGGATCATTTTATTGTATGGAAAGAAAAAAATCAGAACAGTAGAAGTTAGTCAAAATTAAGAAAATCATTTTCATTATTACAACCTGTGTCAATTGCCTAGGTACACTGCAAGGTTTATATTAAAAAAAGTATTGCATATTCCAATATGACATTTGAATTCGGAACACTTTATTTGATTTAAAAAGGATTAAATGACATGAGATTAATATGGGCACAAATGGTCCTATTAAATGGTCACCACGTTCACCCGATTTAACGCCGATGGATTTTTTCATTTGGGGTTACCTTAAAGGTTGAATTTGTGAAGATAATTATAACACGGTACAAGAGCTAAAAGACGCAGTTCATTATCATTTGAACAACATACATCATAACGCCTTGTCTAAAGCTACTAGAGGTGTTCTGAAACGCGCCCGTACCTGCGTTCGGCAAGAGGGAAGCCATATTGAACATTTAATTTCATGTGAAATTATTTTAGTAAATTTACCTAACTTCTGCTGTTCCGATTTTTTTCTTTCGATACAATAAAATGATCCTCTCATGAAACTGAGTAGATCTGCGCCAAAAAAAAAAATTCATCAATATTATTGATTTTTAGGGACAACTCACACTTGACCAAAATTTTTACTATACCAATTTTTTTTCCCCAAAAAAATACCTAATGTTTCCTAAGGCAGTTTCCCTGTATATCCTATACTTTAGGATTTCCCCATACTGTCCCACTTAAAAAAAAACACACTGTATACGTCCTCGCCGTAAAAATGTAATTTTGCTCCTTTGTGGTACTATCTGTACTAATCTTACCATTGCAAGAAACACAACACGAACTAATGTTGTTTTAGCGCTTGGCAACGTTAATCAAACATAAGTATGTATACTATATTTTCAGAGAGCTGAAAGAAGAGAACTCGTTGCTGAACGCGAAGTTGAGCGAGGCGGGGCGCGCCAAGTGCGTGGCGGAGGCGGCGGCGGCGGCGGCGGCGGGCGAGGCGGCGGCGGCGCGCGACGCGGCGCGGCTGGCGGCGCGGCGCGCGCACGCGCTGCAGGAGGCCATCGCCGGCGACCTCTCCAGCCCCGGGGACGACGCGCCCTCCGACAGGTACTGATCAAATACTCATTTATCTACACTCACATTGTAAGTCCTCTAAAACGTGTTCAAAAACGGTAGGCAATGGCTAGCATTACCACAACCGATGTTACTATGATAAGCTTTTTATCTGTGGCAGTAACCTAATTTTAACTTTACATGCTCATATATTGATACGTTCATCATCATCATCATATCAGCCGAAAGACGTCCACTGCTGGACATAGGCCTCCCCCAAAGAGTGTCACAATGACCGGTCCTGCGCCACCCGCATCCAGCGGACTCCCGCGACCTTCACCAGGTCATCAGTCCACCTTGCGGGGGGTCTACCCACGCTGCGCCTTCCGGTTCGTTATTGATACGTTATGATTTTCAAATTCCGAACATCGAATTTGATAACATAATGTAAATCCTGTGCTCCTTCCTGACCAACGGCACGCGCCTCCCCGACCGCCGGCACAATTGAGTTGGCCATGGCGGTGCAATGGCGGTCATTCTATGGTTTCCGAATACTTTATTTTGGATATATAATATAAGTGTAGATAAAGCAGTGTATGCAACTGTACGTAATTAGCAGTGGGCGGCTGACGGATGCAAATTGCGTCATGTCGAACGTTATACGTAATATGGATATGACTGCAAGTGGTTTAATAAAAAGAACAAAATTGTGAAATAGTTATATAATTGTATTGTTGTAGTAATTGTAGTATTGTAAATAATCATATTTTTTTCTATATTGCATATTTTCAATCCATTCCTTTTATGGTTCACAATCCACTTATATAAGGAAAATGACCTCTCTACATCTACAGATGAAAGAGGTGCGTGTTCGTAAAGTGATGCTCCATAATTACTACCATCGCCGACATTATCGCCATCACTCAAATTTCTTATAAAGTCATAGTCTGGGATTCGGTCCATTACTGACTCCATTTTATTATTTAAAGAAACAGAAGATGTCAACATAATGCAAAGTCTTACATCGTCCAGTAATTGCAGTGCGTCACTTACTTTTAACCCGCGTGTTTGTATTAACGTAATGTTTTTTGTAATTATTTCAAAATTTTGCTTGATAAATGATAAATTACTTTTTAATCCTTCGTCTTGCAAAAGATGTTTGGCTTTGCGTATCGAAAGTGCCTCGCTATTGTTAAAACTATTTATTACAGATTTTATTTTGTCGTAAAAAGTTGCAAAGTAAAACGCCGCTTCTAACCACGTGCCCCATCTTGTGATCACTGGCTTAGGTGGTAATGGCAAATTTGGATAATTTTCTTTCAGTATTTTTACTCTTCATGGGCATTTCAAAAATATTTTTTTTGACGTTGGATATTAGGATATCCACGTCTGAGTACTGAGATCTGATGTGCTCAGCAACTCTATTTAATGCATGAGCGAGACATGTAAAATGTTTTAAATTGGGAAACGTCTTTTTAAGTGATCTTCCGGCTTTTAACATATAAGATGCACTATCACTGCATAACATTAATATGTTGCCAACTTTCACATCAAAAGAATCACCCCATAATTCTTTGAATGTTTTTATAACGAATTTGGAGATCGTGTTAGCATTTGTGACTTCAATCACCTTACACCGTAACAGGTAAATGGGAGTGTCGATATTTGGAATGAGCGGTTTCACAAGTAAATTTACAACAAATCTTCCTAAAAAATCTGTGCTTTCGTCCAACGATACTCATAATTTGCAATCTCTAATCTTTTCATGAATTTTGTTAATATTACGGTTGAAGACTTCATTTAAATATTTCTTATGCAAAATAGTCTCATCTGGCAAAATGTATGGCGTACACTGGCAACATACATATTTAGCAAAAAACTGTCGAAAAGCGGCACTGTTAACACGTTTCCATGGAATATTGCATAAAACTAAAAAGTTTATCAAATCAATATTAAAATCTTCTTGATTCTGTTTCGAGCAAAATTCTTGACGGCGATGCGTATTAGATTTAACATGTCTATCAATCACGCTTTTTCGTTTCGCAAATAAACTTACTTGACATTTTGTACAAAAGATCGAGCCTTTAGAAGTATCGTAAATTAGATCAGGTTTATCAAGTATCCACTTACGAATTGTGGTTTCCTTTGCCATTTTAAATATAAATATTGAAAACTAAGCAAATAAAGTCCCAAGCGAAAACGTCAATATATTTCATTGACAAGTCTAAGACGTAATAGATATAAACACTCATCAGTCTTACGACTCTCAAGAGGTGATGAGGTGAGAGGTGAGGTGACTCTCATGAAGTGGCCAGTATCTTCTTACCCCCTTATTCATAAACGTCTACTAAAGTTAAGAGGCCTCTGATAATCGTTTGTCCCTTTCCGTCCAACCTATAGGTATGAGGGAAAGGGGCAAACGATTATCAGCGATCTCTTAATTTTAGTGGCAGTTTATAAATAAGGGGATTAGTATACAAACTACGTACTAAAGAGGATAGGTTATTATCGAACGAGCGGAGCGTAAGCGAAGTGAAGTTCTTACAGACAACTGTCACCTGGCTACTGGGACGTCTCGGCATTTCGATGGCTTTTTGATTTTGAGGGTTTGTTCGACCATAACTTTAGCATCGTTTTTCTGATCTTTATGAAATTTGTTGGGGTTGTAGCAGAGATACATATAATTTGAGAGTTCGTATATGAGCAGGATCGATCAAGGGGTTGTGGAGCTAGAAAGCGAAAAAAATCCTTACAAGGGTCTTGTTATATTGATCAAATCGTATGCAAATAAATCGCGAGTTCGCAGTTCGAGGCGGAATACTAGTGTATTTACTAATAATGTATGATAAAAACTGCATAATTTTTAATTCATAAATATTTCTCGAAATTTAATAAAAGTCTTATCCATGTTATGTTTACGTCCCTATTTTGCATCCGTCAGCCGCCCACTGGTAATTACAATACAATACAATACAAATATTCTATATAATTAGGCCTTATTACGTAACAGTTACTTCGCTACAAGTGCAAGAAGTATGTCATTTTGCACGAGTACCGAAGTTACTTACCCGAGCCGACAGGCGAGGGTCAAGACTCGGGACGAGTGAAAATGACACTTCCGCACGTGTGTCGCACAACGTTTTTTAATACAATTGCGAAAAAACTACAATGAAATAAAATTGCATTTATATTCTTAAGTGCAGTATACGAAAGACAGCTTCATTCAATCGCGCGTTGTTCAAGTAATACTATTGGGTCTCGCATAATACTCCTTTATGCCCAATCCCGCGTTGTGCAGGTGGGTCATTTAGAAGCGGGTCTCGCATAATACTCATTTATTTAAAAATTAGGTCTCGCATAATACTCCTTTATTCCCAATCACGCGTTGTTCAAGTGGATCATTTAGAAGCGGGTCTCCCACAATACTCTTTTATTTAAAAATTGGTTCTGTCATAACACTCCTTTATTCCCGATCGCGCGTTATTCAGGTGGGTAATTTATATAGACGGGGGCCAAAAAATTTTACCTTGCATTAAATCCTACACTTTTGGAAGCTTTTTCTAGTTATTAAGTAGGGTAGTAAGATTCCCACTACACATTTTTCCCCAGTGACGTGATTGTGCATTTCAGGAAATCGAAAACATTCTAGACAACGTCTGGAACACTACATTGACTAAATCCTACACTCGAGATCTAGCACTATTGTATTTGTTTAAATAAGTGATGACTAACTTAAAGATTTCCCGAATTGTTTCTCTGAGCTTTCGTCTATAAGCTTCATTAAGTGACATTTTTTCTTTATATTTATAAAAAAGTGACTTAGAAATTCGAACACAATTCGAAAATTTGGTAGTATGGTACTAATACAGATCTAAGTGTTACAGTAATTTTTAACCACGGTGACATGTTTACATCTATTTATTATGTAATTTTTTTTAGTTTTTTTGGCGAATATGATCACTTTATACGAACCTACACTTGTGAATATTTTTTCCTTAAATTGTCTATTTATTTAACATACATAATCAAAAAAATATCGTTAATATACTAAGTGCTTTACGAGCAAACGAAATAAACAACTTATAATTTAAGGTTCATATTTTAAAACTCCCGCCTCCGCGGCAAGATTACTACGTAGCACAGATTACTTACCTACTTGTATTAGATAGAGCAAATCAGAAGACTCGCAAGTACTACAGGTTTGTAAACTTTTTTCTATATTTCTGATTTCCGATATTGAAATGTCATTATGTTTGCCCCAATCAATCATTTCAGAACAGAGCATATTGTGATTTTAGGTTCCATGGTTAGATAGATGCAACCGAACTGTTATTTTCGTACCTGGGAAGCACACTCCTTGCATTGGACAAACGTCGGTCAATATAAAGGACGATACACCAAGAGAATTTATTTGCTATACTCAAATAAAATATTAACAAAAATCGTGTTTATGAGTTAAATCATTCACATGGATTGTTGTAAATTTTGTATAGGATAGAAGCGAGTGACGCCATTCTCAGCTCTGAATTTAGTGGTCACGTCATGAGAAACTTCATAATGCGTATTGAACACACTTATTTATTTATTTATCATTCAAAACAGTTACACAGCATTACAGTAAATGCAAGGCACTGCGAACTTCAAATTAATAGTAGTTTATGTAACTGTTACGTTTTAAGGCCTAATTACGTACAGTTGCATACACTGCTTTATCTACACTCATATTATTTATCCTAAATGCCGTATTCGGAAACCATAGAATGACCGCCATTGCACCGCCATGGCCAACTCGATTGTGCCGGCGGTCGCGCGGGCGCGTGTCGGTGGCCGCGCGGGTGCGTGCAGGTGTACATTATGTTATCAAAACTCATAACACATCAATATTTGAGCATGTAAAGTTAAAATTACGTTACTGCCACAGATAAAAAGCTTATCATAGTAAAATCGGTTGTGGTAATGCTAGCCATTGCCTACCGTTTTCGAACACGTTTTAGAGAACCTACAATGTGAGTGTAGATAAAATAACTTAATGCTAGGTCGATTTAGGCTTCATAATGCGTAGTCTTGTGACCAGTAATCTGTTCGCAGACTTCATGTGACTCGCTTGTAAGCTATCAATGAATAGGAGAGCTATACCTGCTATTTACAGCTTCTTTGCTAGGATACCCATCGGATAATACTTTTTTTTTATGTTTTCGGTTTATTGCGTTTGTTTTTTTGGTGGTTACGGCGCTGAAAGACTAATAATAAAACCGGCCAAGTGCGTGTCGGACCACGCATAATGGAGGGTTCCGTAGCTTTAATGGAATAAGAACCAGACTAATGCCAAAAGGTGGCATCTGATGCCTATGGAAGAAGTTTTTTGGAAATAACTCAAAAATGGCTAAACCGATAGTGTTTAAAACAATTTTCTTAGAAAGTATATGCTCACGCGCACCTTCTTATTTTTTTTCATATTTTTGAACTTACGGTTCAAAAGTTACAGGAGGGGACGCTATTTTTTCGAGTTTCGTAGCGATTATTTCTGAAACTTTTCACTTAATCATAAAATGTTCAAAGAAACCTCAATTTTATTTTTAAAGACCTATCGATTGATGTAAAACATGTTGATATTTGTTTTCTTTTTTGTTACATGTATGGAGCGCCCCCCTAAAAAAATTTCTTTTCTGCAATTTAACTACACAAATATATAGCGGCATACAAAATACACCTTATGTCTGAATTTTATTAAGATACGTCTTATAGTTTCCGAGTAAAACGTCTGTGACATACGGACGGACGGACAGACGGACATGACGAAACTATAAGGATTGGATTAAAAATGGATTGTACAGTCGACTACAAAGAGCTAAGCTGTATCTACTTTTTCACCTTAATCCGTTGTAATAAGGTTCAAAAGTGGATACATGTCTTTGTAGTCGACTGTATAATATCACAGCTATCATTTAATAAAAATGGATGTGAATAGTATACATATCAATAATATAATCTATACAGTCATCTAACTTCATAGAACCTATTTGTTTCTCGTCTTTGCCGAAGGTTCAGGGTAGTAAAAAATTTTGACAAGTTTTATTTTTTCTTATTCTTATTTGGTTTTGAAATTGACATACAATTGTTTGAATTCGAAAAAGTAGCGCCATCCTGAAATTATGTAATTATCATCAATACAAAAGGCCATAATTGTTTTGTTTATTTTTGATCACTTTGAAAATCGATATCTGAGGATCCGCACGGCTAATACGAATCTAACATCAAAATTGTAAAACGGCGACCATTTTAAATTTTGTACAATTTAATCCGATCATGTCGAAAATCGATTTCTGAGAATCCAAGAGACCTTTTAATGCATGCTTTAAATAAGCAGCTTTTGTTGCATTAAATAAGCAGACAAACTACGAAGTGTCCAATCTGCAAATTACTACTTTCTAGCTTCAGTAGTTTCGGCCTCGCTTTAATAAAAAGTATTTAACGCCGTTTCAACTCCTCTAGGGTTCAAAAGTTTGTAGTACTATCCACTTAAAAAACAAAAAAAAACTTAAAAGGATGTTTTTTTAATAACTAGCCATATTGTGAGAGGTGATTAAGTAAGTCTTACTAAACAACTTTTGCTATAGGACCGACCCCGAAATCCAAAAAAAAATTTGGCGTCCCCATAGAAAACGTCAACGTCGGATCAGCCGAAATGTATGAAACAGCCAAAAAAAATTAGATTTCGGAGTTGACCCAACAGTAAAAGTTGTTTAGTATGGCCTACTAAATCACCTCGCACAATATGGCTAGTTCTTAAAAAAATACCCTTAAAAGTTTTATTTTTATTTTAAGTCCACAAACTTCGTTTTAAGTCTTTCACAAAATATCTATACATACTTGCAACCCCTTTTTAACCCCGTTAGGAGTTGAATTAAAAGAAACGCTAAAATTACTTTTACTATTTTAAATTAGCAGTAAACTTACGCAGTCTCGAACTTAAAATTATAAACACCACACAAACAAGTTTTCAACGCGCTTCTTATTACTTGTACAGATTATAAATGTAACCCGCTCTGCAAATTATAACTTCTTCCGTTGTTCTAGCCTCTTTCTAATACAAACTTTTCAACCCCGTTTAAACTCTAGTGGTATTTTTAAAAACGCTTTAATGACTTTTTTGGTTTTAAGTGAGTAGCTTACAAACGAACTTTCAAGTCTGTCAGCACTTACTATCTCTTGGTACTTGTTATCTCTATATAAACTTTCAACATCAATGCGATTGAATGCTTCTACCCCTTTTTAACTCCATTAGGGGTACAATTTTAAAAGTCGTTAGAATAATTTTTATTATTTTTTAATAATCAGCAAACGTACGAAGTTTTAAATCTCTAACTTAAAAAAAAAATATTCTACCGATACAAATTTTAAAGCTCGGTAAAAAGATTACCCCTTTGAGAGTTGAATTTTTCAAAATCGCGTCATATACTTGTACAGATTATAAAGAGTAGCCTACAAACGAAGTTTCAAGTCTGTCTTTCAAAACTTGTAATCTCTATACAAACTTTCAACTTCAATGGGGTTCAACCTCTTTTTAACCCCATTTAACCTCTTTTGAACTTCAAAAACTACTAAATTTTTTATTATTATTTTTTAATGATTAGCAAACGTACGAAGTTTTAAGATTCTAACTTAAAATTTTAAATTCTACCCATACTAATTTTGAACCCCCTTTTTGATTTTTTCAAAATTGCTTCCTATTACTTGTACATGTTATAAATGTACCCCACCCGCAAATTACAACTTTGTAGCTTCCGATGTAACGGCCTCGGTTTAATACAAACTTTTCCACCCCGTTTTAACTCCTCTGGGGTGGAATTTTGAAAAACACTAAAATTATTATTTTTTTACTTTTAAGCGATTAGCCTACAAACGAACATTTAAGTCAGTCACGAAAAAAAGCTACAGATTTTCAACCCATTTTTAACACTGTAGGGGTTGAATTTCAAAAACCTGATATTTCTTTTATTATTTTTAATCATCAGCGACCGTACGAATTTTTAAGTCTCTATAAAAAAAAATCCTAGCCGTACAAACTTTTAACCCACTTTTTACCCCCTTAGCCATTGATTTATTCGAAATCACCTCTTAGTACATACAAATTATACATGTATAATTTTTTATTACCTACTACTTATAGCCTGGTCTAACATTTTCAACTCTTTAGCTGCAGTGGTTTCGGTGTTTACGTTGATGTGTCAGTCAGGACAAAAGCATTTAAAGATAGACTAGCTTTCCGCCCGCGACTTCGTCCGGTTCGTCCACTTATAATACGGCTACCTACTCATACACAGTTTCATCTTTATAAAATGTGTGGTTTGGTATTAGAATATTTTTTTTTTTATAATAATTATCATACAATTTACTTTTAAGCCATATACATACATTCTTCATATAAATCGTCAACGGTTTTTAACTCCCTTAAGGGATGAATATCAAAACACGCTGAAATTGCTTTTCTTATTTTTTATTAAGTAGATAAAATAGGTACAAAGTAGCCAATCTGCAAATTACAACTTTTTAGCTTCAGCAGTTTCGGCCTCGTTTTAGTACAAACTTTTCAACCTTGTTTTAACTCATCTAGGGTGGAATTTTGAAAAACACTGATATTAGGTTTTTTTTGTTTTGAAGTGCTTACAAATGAACTTTCGAGTCTGTCACAAAAAAGCAGGTATCTATATCAACTTTCGACCCCTTTTTAACCCCGTTAGCGGGGTTGAATGAAAAAAAACGCTAAAATTACTTTCATTATTTTGCTTTCATTACTTTCATTAAGTTGCATGCCTCGAACTTAAAATTTTAATCCCATACAAATTTTTAACTCTTCGTTTTTACTCCCTTAGGGGTTTAATTTTTCAAATTTGTTTCGTATTACTTGTATACATTATAAATGAAAATTATAACTTTCTAGCTTCAATAGTTTCGGCCTGGTTACAATCCAACTTTTCAACCCCGTTTCAACTCCTTTGGGGTGGAGGTTTGGAAAACGCTGAAATTATTTTTTTGTTTGGAGCTGAGTAGCCTACAAACGAACTTTCAAGTCTGTCACAATTTTTTTTTTAATATTTCGTTACAAATTTTCAACCCCTTTTTAACCCCGTTAGAGGTTATATACCAGAAAACGCTGAAATGACTTTTATTATTTTTTAATTAGCAACAAACGTACGAAGTTTCAAGTTTCTAACTTAAAATTTTAAATCCTAACCGTACAAACGCTTAACCCCGTTTTTACCCCCTTAGGGCTTGAATTTTTCAAAATCGATCCTTATTACTTGTACAAATTAAAAATGTAACCTTATCTGCAAATTTCAACTTTCCAGCTTCAGTAGTTTCGGCTCTGCGTGGATCATTCAGTCAGTCAGTCAGGGCATAGGCATTTATATAAATATAAATTAAAATAATATTAAGAATTATATTTTATCAGTGTGATAAAAAATTATGTAATACTAATAAATAAAATGAGCCCATTATTTATTCCACCCTGATTATTACTCCTAAGTAAGCAACTACGCACCATACGCTATGCCCTTCTGCGCTTCTTAGATACCTACACGGTCAATGACCTTAGGTGCACTAATCATATCGGCCGCCGCACGTCTTATGTGTTGTAGTTTCCGCCCCGCGCCCCGCTCCAATTATGTTTATTTTTTGATTACTAATTATATATTTCCTGAAAATGCTCACTATATCTACTGGTGAAATTTTGATATTATGTAACATATTATTAAAGCTAAAAGGAGCATCAAAATCATGAGTGTAGAATTAATGCGCGTGTTCGAAAATCATTTAAAATCATTTAAGAAATAGTAATAATACAGTCACCGCTGTAAAAAAAATTTTAAACGAAGCGTAATAATTGTCTCGACAATATAGTGAAAAATCACCATTTGTATAATTAGTGTTTGATTATTATTGAATTTTTTTTAAATTTTTATTATTTCAAATGTATTCTCAACTTGACAGGTGGTGAATATTTCAAATACTGTTTTAAATATTCAGGTAGTCCCTTGGATTAAAAATCTCTAGTGTAGGATTTAATGTTTGTGGGAAATAAACATTAAATTTTCAAAATTTTTTTTTTAAGAAAGCACACTGTATTTTTTGGGAAAACTTAATACATCTTTTCAATAAATGTTGTTTTACCAGATCCCAAGGACAAAATAGTGTAGGATTAAATGTGATCTCCTAGAACAACTGAAAGCTTAGTGACGGGAGTAATAAGCGGGTCTCGCATACTACTCATTTATTTAAAAAGTATCAATCAGATTACTTTTTAGCACTAGTGTATAAAATCAAACTTTACGCAGCTACATAAACTAAACTTTTTGAGCGATTGTATTAAAAAATATTTATTTGGTGCACAGAGAAGAGAAAAGCATATTACGAATTATACACAAAAAAATTACACCAAAATGGTGTAGTGCATAGTTTGGATGAAATTTGAACTTTTAGCAACGAATCGGCAGCCATTTTGATGACGTCATTACGCGGGAGACATTCACCTATGTCCCCGTCTCTCGGCAGTTTTGGGATCCCAGTGTCATGCCAAACAACATACTAAAAGTTGGTAATCGTATCCAACTCTGAACTATCACTTAGGCCCTCTCCCATAAGAGAGAGCACTATGCTTGTGGACCGTAATTAGATGTCTGTAGCCAGGTATATCTCGTTTAAACCCGCCCGTGTGTAACTGAGTTGAAATTAATGAACAGTGCCGACTATGTATTTGTGTATTATATTCAATACCCAATTTATTACTGTTTATTTTACACTTAAGCCTAGAACATCAGTAGTAAGTAATACAACATAACATATAACATTTCATATTCCAGTGACAACGACAGCTACAGCTCGGACGAGTCCATCGGCACGTTCCTCGCGAACCACAAGCTGAGCCCGTCGGCGCCATCGCGCAACAGCATGCAACTCGACTCGCAGAAGTAGGTTCACGTTTACAGATATCCCACTTCTGATCGGATTTTTTTTTACTGGCAAAAGCATTTTACATTTCACCAATATCCCACTTCTGATCTGATCTTCTATATTTTTTCTTTTTGGAACTTTTTTAATAAAATGTTAATAGTCTTTATGCAGTCGTTATTATGTACGTTGATCCGATAATACATCTTAATTAACAGTCTTTTTACTTAGTAAAGTATTACCCGCTTATTCATAAACGTGTTTGAAACTTCATTTCATTCTTCGTTATCCATAATCGTTTATCTCTATCCATCATGATGGCTCAGCTTTAGAGACAAAATTTAACAGGTTATTTTCGGTTGTAATTTTTTTTAAATAATATTGTAGAAATTCCTGTCTAATTACATAAAGGTCCAGTTAATTACCAGATGATCAGAGAATCACACACACACAATTGCTGTCTCATAATTCGATCTTCGATTTCGTCGATTTGTATTGCAAACCGGCTGCTCTAATAATGCTCGCCAACTGATGTCGAAAGTATCTAAATCCATTTGTTTTATCCAGGTGTGGGTCGCCCTCGGGGCGCGCGTCGCGCTCCAGCGCAGGCTCGGGCTCCAAGCTGAGCCCCAGCACGGAGGCATAACGGCCGCCCGCCGCCGCCGGCTCGGGCTCCGGCTCCGGCTCCCTGCTGGGCGCGCCGGCCGCCGCCACCGGCTCGGGCTCCGGCTCCGGCTCCCTGCTGGGCGCGCCGGCCGCCGCCACCGGCTCGGGCTCCGGCTCCGGCTCCCTGCTGGGCGCGCCGGCCGCCG
The DNA here is from genome assembly GCA_947086415.1 of Pammene aurita. Lineage (NCBI taxonomy): Eukaryota > Metazoa > Arthropoda > Insecta > Lepidoptera > Tortricidae > Pammene > Pammene aurita. The sequence continues at coordinate 8,905,597 of OX352307.1, forward strand.
CCACCGGCTCGGGCTCCGGCTCCGGCTCCCTGCTGGGCGCGCCGGCCGCCGCCACCGGCTCGGGCTCCGGCTCCGGCTCCCTGCTGGGCGCGCCGGCCGCCGCCACCGGCTCGGGCTCCGGCTCCGGCTCCCTGCTGGGCGCGCCGGCCGCCGCCACCGGCTCGGGCTCCGGCTCCGGCTCGGGCTCCGGCCTGCTGGGCGCGCTGCCCGTGCTGTGCGCGGTGTTCTGCGTCCGCCCCAGCCCGCGGCGAGAAGATCACACCGTGCTAGAATAGACACGCGCTGACTAACCGATTGCAATTGTCAATGTTAGTCAACACTGCATACATTGATTAATCCCACTTCTGATGTCTTAGAACAATGTATCCCACTTCTGATTCCGAACAGTGATCCACCTCGAAAATGCTGATGTTAATAATGACGATTGAAGCACCGCTCGATGCCGACGCTTTAAATTAATGGAATGTTAATGCAAGAGCGCGGCGTATCGAAATCTATATTCCGCACACCACATTTGACTAGAGATAGCGCTCCCTCTATGGTCCAAAATATGCAAAGACCATTCATGTAATTTGACCTTTTTGGGCGCCTGTACGGTGATAAACCGTCATAGAATGATTTTTATGATTAAATTAATGTTGTATAACACATTTACAATTGCAATTGAAGAAAGTGTTTGAAAAAGTCTGTGTTACTTAGTGGAAGCCGTCACCGTGCCGTGAAAAGACAATGATTTTAACGTATACTAGTGTCGAATTGAATAAAGTATTATTAACAGTGCTTGGAATTACAGTATCGATTAGACTGCTCAACTTTATAAACTTTTTCAGATCTTTTATATGAGCTTTGATATACACAATAGCCTAAATGAATTTGTATCTTTAACACGTTTTTATATTGATTAGAATCACTATTATACAGTTGCGTGCGTGTTGTGTGCCCGAGAAGATTAGAAAAATGAAAATGAATGCATTCCAGAATATTTATTATCTGTTCTTCTTGGTGCGTGCACTGCCCGCTGGTTTTCTCCGTAGCCACACTGTTCTTCGACCTAATATGTAATTTGACGTAGCGTTTTCTATAGAGAATTTTGTCTATGATTAATGTTGTTGAGCTGCGTGCGACCAGCCAGTATTTAGACGAGACGTAGAGGCGAGATCTTACAAAGTAATGTTAGGTTCTTTGTTATTTAGTTCGGCTAACTTTTGTAAATAACTAGATGGCATCAACATTTTATTATTTAATTTGTAATATTTGTGTGATCAGACTGTTATTATATGATTTATTTGTTACAAGTGAGTTGTTGCTTTATGAACAATCAAACATATCTGTTAGGTAAATAGATTATTTTATTTATCCTTTTTGACTGGTTTGTTTTACTTATAATTTTAAATGAATTAAATCTAGTGAATGTATCCATTATAAATTGTTATATATTCCTCATAATAATTATAATTATTGTACTCCATTACTTCTAAAAACTTCATTCTATTTATACCTATGTAGCTATGTGTCTGTAACCATGATATGTGTAAAGTATGATATGTGATGAAATGTTACTGCATTCAATACTGGTTGTAAAGTAAAACTATTTAAAATAAAGTAACAGAAATAAATTATGCATTATGTTTTATTACTGTATATAGGTAAATACCTTGTCATAGCCTCTTTCCACTTACAAATTAAAAATGGCCAACGCAAATGTAATTTTGATTCGTCAAAATTAAGGTATAGAATAGAATAGAATTGAAGGTTACTTTAATGGCCTCCAGGGAGCTAACATCAGTGGGGACAAGTGTTCCATATTGCGATTTGAATGCCCTTTCTCATACTTTTCGTTGTTTTGGCCAATGGCTACGGCACTCGAGAATCGCGATAGGCACACAGAAAGTAGCACGATAAATAGCGTTTTATACGACGCATTTTGCCAAAGAGCCAATCGTTTTGAGGACGTAGCTAATAATTATGTAGATTTTTTTTTGGGATTTCGGGGTTGGTGCAATAGAAAACCTACCACCTCTCACAATACGGGTATATAGTTATTGAATAATACCCTGTATATCGATCTTGTAGTATGCGAGTATTCACTCGATTCTTCAAATCCCACTATACAAGTTGTTACAAAAATGCTAGTAATCAGTTTAAGGGCATAATGGTGAAGGCCGGTGAAAACTTATTGTAGAGGGCGCTGTTCCAGATTCCATACAATGAGAGAAAGAGACAGAGGATGAATGGTCCTTAACACTTTCGCAACCGGGCAAAATTTTGAACAATACCCCAGAAACCGACTGAACCCGCCAGGCGGGCTACGACGTGCAACGCAATGCCGCACGCCGCGTGCCCGGCATCTGAGCAAACATTTCGAGTGCCTACCAGGCGGGTTCTCGGTAGTCAAAGTGTTAACTAGTAATGCAATCAAAAGGCAAAAACCCTCCCTATGGCGATAATCGATAATCTACAGCATTTTAATTTTAATGTATTTTAGAAACCGGTGGATTTCAATTTCGGAGCAAAACATTGACTTATTTCCGCGAAAAAAAATTCACGCTATAAAAAATTAGCTTTTCTAGGGACCAATGTTGGAGATATCACTTGGACAGTTGCCTTCCCCATTATGCCCTTACTTAAACGTGCATTGCCACCAAAAGATGTGCGAGTAGGTATGCCTAGCGAGGGATGAGTTTGTTAAAAACTCGCTACGCATCTTCGTACATACTTACCTGGTAAAGACGCAGCCTCAACGAATTGGCGCTATTGTTGTAACACTTGTTAAGCCATGTACAGTCAGCAGCAGCAGTAGCGAAGCGGGTCAGGCGTTTAAAATGACCTTCACACGCTCTTATTCCCTAACAATAAACTCGAGTCTTATTTGGACAAAAAATGTGTCTCATCCTTTTTTCCATTCCGTTACCATTTTTGTGATTTTTCCATGCATTGCTCTAATAAAACCGGTATTAGACATTGCAATTTGTAGGGCCCTATCTGTCGTGTACCCTGCCTCATTCTCAACCCCCTAAGTGCCCTAACTTTTATTACACCTTCCAATCTGATAGATTGGGAGGTGTAATAAAAGTTACCCTACAACTTGCAATGTCTAAAGGTGCGACCACACTGCTGCTTAAAATACGGTAACGTTACGGAATCGCAGTGACGCATCGTATCCGCACCGTTTTAATCGTATGCCCCCCACACCGGTGCTCAAAATACGCTGACGGTACGGAATCGCAATGACGTGCCGTAAACGTCACGACTTTACCGCATGCTCTCCACACCGCTGCTCAAAATACGCAGACGCAACGTGTACGCCGTAACGTGCTTCATACGAAATATTTTTGACGCGAAGGTTCCAACCCGTATTTTGAGCAGTGGTGTGGAGGGCATGCGATAAAAACGGTACGGATACGATGCGTCCTTGCGATTCCGTAACGTAGCCGTATTTTAAGCAGCGGTGTGGTCGCACCTTAATACCGGTAATTTTTCTGAGCCGGATCCGGTATTGACTGCGTTTGATAGTGAATAGCTAGCTTACCCTCTGAATCGATGTCGATGACAAATCAAATGTCACGTCGGACGAAACTTTTTTAATCTGTGGATACGCCCCTCGTCGTGTCAAACGTACGTTGTCGAGATTTTTGTATATTTTGTGAAATATTTTCCTATTTATTGGTAATATTATAGCAAATTTACGTTATAGTTACTTTATTTGGTCTCATTTTAAGAAAAATATCATCCTCATAATATTCATTTGTTGTGTTTAGAGACGTTCTGTGACATTCAAATACACTGCAATTATCGATTTTCAGGTTCAGGGCAAATAATCATTGATTTATACATCAAATTTCAGTGCTTGTGATAAATTAATTAAGTTAAAAGCCCCCAAAATGACCGACTCCAAGTATTTTACCACCACCAAAAAGGGGGAGATATTCGAACTGAAGTCGGAACTGAACAGCGATAAAAAGGAGAAAAAGAAGGAGGCTGTTAAAAAGGTATGGTAAAAGCATGGTTATACACGACAAAACCCTATAAGAAGAGTCACTATTGAATTTTATTATATTCTACAAGAGTTATCTGCAAAAGAAATTGTCTAATTCATTAAATAAAACAACTAAAAATTGCGTGTAACACGCGATATAATCCATTTTTAGTTGTTTTACTTCATGAATAACTATCGCGGCAACCGAACACAATATTATGTCTAATTCATTGTTATGTTTCAGGTGATTGCATCCATGACAGTCGGCAAAGATGTCTCGGCGCTGTTCCCCGACGTTGTCAACTGCATGCAAACAGACAACTTGGAGCTTAAAAAGTTGGTCTACTTATATCTCATGAACTACGCCAAGTCACAGCCCGATATGGCCATCATGGCCGTTAACACCTTCGTCAAGGTATGTTTCCAATACCAATACCACTAGTTATTTAACTATTTGGAATTCTGTAATGAGTTAATTGGAAATCCTGTAACTGATTCTGCTTTTTTAACTTTAAATTTGATTTGCATGGTTGAAAATTATTAATATTTTCTGGAAAATCTTTTATATAGTAATTTATAGTAAATTCATCTTTCTATAATATTGGAGCATGGGAGTTTCAGTGCTGGGCTTGTACACAATTCAATGAAATGGAAGATTTACAATTATATTAAGACAAATTTCATTAATAAATAACTACGCTTAGTGTAGTTATTTGTGTGTGTGTGACTTGTCTTTTTTATCGTTTTAATGTCTACTGTACCATATTATGATGGGTGGAAGGATCTACCAACATACCAGCTTGTTAAGGTAAACAAATGATCCAAAAACCAATCGACTCATCAACTTGTAGATTTACACATGAAATCCTTAACAAACTAAACTAGCAACATAATAATCTATGCAACAGCATTTTTAATATTATTTTTAACCCATGTTAAATTAAACCCTGCATGTAATAGATATTTAAGATTGCATGATTTTTTTTTAAATGAAGCCTGTTACTATTGGATGTGTAAATCTACATTCCAATAACCACAGTAAGATATATACCAGTATAGATGCTAAAGTACTAAGAATAAGTCCATGACTCATCCTGATTAGATGCACATTGGCTACACTAATCCTGTATCAATTCATACAGTAGAACCCTCTATTCTGTTACTTGAAACTAAATCCTTATCTATTCTGTCACTTCAATAAATGCATGTAATTGATACTCCATTTGTTTTTAGGTCACTAATGAAATTTCTATCACATTTCTGAAGTTATAAAACGTAATGCTGTATCTTTATAAAGCCCTAAGATTAATTATTAAATTTCCAATCAATCATCTATACATTTCCTCTCATACTATTTTTTATGTTAAAAAAATTAATATTAAATTGAATTTCTAAATTGTTCAACTTGAACCATGATCAAATAAAATCAACCTTAGTAGGGTAGCTAGCATAGCAGGTTTCTACTGTGCGCTTGGCGTCTGTTGCTTCCGTATATATCATGGATTGCTTTATATTTCTTACGCTCAATACAAAATGCAAATTACATTGGAACATCTCCAGGATTGCGAAGACTCCAACCCGCTCATAAGAGCTCTGGCGGTACGGACCATGGGTTGCATCCGGGTGGACAAAATCACGGAGTATCTGTGCGAACCTCTGCGGAAGTGCTTGAAAGATGAAGATCCGTATGTAAGGAAGACAGCTGCTGTGTGTGTTGCTAAACTGTATGACATATCATCAAGCATGGTTGAAGATCAGGTAATTTGTGTTTTATTTTTTAAGGTCATAAAATATTCAATAAAAGATGGATAGCAGTTTCAAGTGAGGCATTCTCTTTTAGGCTGATTGAGCTTGTATCCTAATATTATGCTAAGTTAAAGAATGAACGATATACAAATAATTTAGATAAATTGGTTTACACATTGAAATATATTATTTGTTATGTGAAGGGTACACGGAAAGAACATGTCTAGTCACTTTTGCAATAAACTATTAGTAACAACTTCTGTTACAGATGTAAATTTTAACGTATATTCACTTCTTAACTCATAAAAACATCTAGTTACGAAAATAGTATGGTTAATTGAATCGTTCCAAATTTTAAAAGTGCTATAACTCAAAATGTTGTGTACCCTTCACATATGGACCAAGAAGAGGTATTACACATGTGTACAAAGTGAGGTAGTTGTGAAAAGTCAGCCTGTCAATGCGATATCCTGCCAGCACATATGCTTGGACCCCAAAACCGTGAGTTATATTAGTGGCGACGAGGATGGGATTGAAGTTCTGTACTTATTCCTTGGGTTTAAAAGTGATTATTTCAATCAAATATTGTTTGCAGGGTTTCCTAGACCAGCTGAAGGATCTGTTGAGCGACTCCAACCCCATGGTGGTGGCGAACGCGGTCGCAGCTCTCTCAGAGATCAATGAAGCTAGCGTTTCTGGACATCCCCTTGTCGGTAAGAATAAAACGTATACGTAAACACCATTTGCGCCATTTGATTCCTATAGATCTTCAAACACAACAATATATTTTGTGCCTATTTAGTCGCTATTTTTTTTACTATAGCAACTAGTTTAATAAAGTGAGACGTCACTTTTAAGCTTGTTAGTGTGACTGGACTCTTACGTGTTTTTCCACCTTTTACGATAAAACTGGCTGAGGCTGATTTACCAATGTAATATTGACATTGACACTTTTTATGGTTTTAGAAATGAACGCGCCCACAATCAACAAGCTGCTTACAGCGCTGAACGAGTGCACAGAGTGGGGCCAGGTGTTCATCCTGGACGCCCTCAGCAACTACTCCCCTCGTGACTCGAGAGAGGCTCACTCCATCTGCGAGCGCATCACGCCGCGCCTCGCGCACGCCAACGCCGCCGTCGTGCTCTCAGCCGTCAAGGTACAGTACTCCAGCACCCAGTACCAGGTGTTCATACTACACGCACTCAGCAACTACTCCCCTCGTGACTCGAGAGAGGCTCACTCCATCTGCGAGCGCATCACGCCGCGCCTCGCGCACGCCAACGCCGCCGTCGTGCTCTCAGCCGTCAAGGTACAGTACTCCAGCACCCAGTACCAGGTGTTCATACTACACGCGCTCAGCAACTACTCCCCTCGTGACTCGAGAGAGGCTCACTCCATCTGCGAGCGCATCACGCCGCGCCTCGCGCACGCCAACGCCGCCGTCGTGCTCTCAGCCGTCAAGGTACAGTACTCCAGCACCCAGTACCAGGTGTTCATACTACACGCGCTCAGCAACTACTCCCCTCGTGACTCGAGAGAGGCTCACTCCATCTGCGAGCGCATCACGCCGCGCCTCGCGCACGCCAACGCCGCCGTCGTGCTCTCAGCCGTCAAGGTACAGTACTCCAGCACCCAGTACCAGGTGTTCATACTACACGCGCTCAGCAACTACTCCCCTCGTGACTCGAGAGAGGCTCACTCCATCTGCGAGCGCATCACGCCGCGCCTCGCGCACGCCAACGCCGCCGTCGTGCTCTCAGCCGTCAAGGTACAGTACTCCAGCACTCAGTACCAGGTGTTCATACTACACGCGCTCAGCAAATACTCCCCTCGTGACTCGAGAGAGGCTCACTCCATCTGCGAGCGCATCACGCCGCGCCTCGCGCACGCCAACGCCGCCGTCGTGCTCTCAGCCGTCAAGGTACAGTACTCCAGCACCCAGTACCAGGTGTTCATACTACACGCACTCAGCAACTACTCCCCTCGTGACTCGGGAGAGGCTCACTCCATCTGCGAGCGCATCACGCCGCGCCTCGCGCACGCCAACGCCGCCGTCGTGCTCTCAGCCGTCAAGGTACAGTACTCCAGCACCCAGTACCAGGTGTTCATACTACTCGCGCTCAGCAACTACTCCCCTCGTGACTCGGGAGAGGCGCACTCCATCTGCGAGCGCATCACGCCGCGCCTCGCGCACGCCAACGCCGCCATCGTGCTCTCAGCCGTCAAGGTACAGTACTCCAGCACCCAGTACCAGGTGTTCATACTACACGCGCTCAGCAACTACTCCCCTCGTGACTCGAGAGAGGCTCACTCCATCTGCGAGCGCATCACGCCGCGCCTCGCGCACGCCAACGCCGCCGTCGTGCTCTCAGCCGTCAAGGTACAGTACTCCAGCACTCAGTACCAGGTGTTCATACTACACGCGCTCAGCAAATACTCCCCTCGTGACTCGAGAGAGGCTCACTCCATCTGCGAGCGCATCACGCCGCGCCTCGCGCACGCCAACGCCGCCGTCGTGCTCTCAGCCGTCAATGTACAGTACTCCAGCACCCAGTACCAGGTGTTCATACTACTCGCGCTCAGCAACTACTCCCCTCGTGACTCGGGAGAGGCGCACTCCATCTGCGAGCGCATCACGCCGCGCCTCGCGCACGCCAACGCCGCCATCGTGCTCTCAGCCGTCAAGGTACAGTACTCCAGCACCCAGTACCAGGTGTTCATACTACACGCGCTCAGCAACTACTCCCCTCGTGACTCGAGAGAGGCTCACTCCATCTGCGAGCGCATCACGCCGCGCCTCGCGCACGCCAACGCCGCCGTCGTGCTCTCAGCCGTCAAGGTACAGTACTCCAGCACTCAGTACCAGGTGTTCATACTACACGCGCTCAGCAAATACTCCCCTCGTGACTCGAGAGAGGCTCACTCCATCTGCGAGCGCATCACGCCGCGCCTCGCGCACGCCAACGCCGCCGTCGTGCTCTCAGCCGTCAAGGTACAGTACTCCAGCACCCAGTACCAGGTGTTCATACTACACGCACTCAGCAACTACTCCCCTCGTGACTCGGGAGAGGCTCACTCCATCTGCGAGCGCATCACGCCGCGCCTCGCGCACGCCAACGCCGCCGTCGTGCTCTCAGCCGTCAAGGTACAGTACTCCAGCACCCAGTACCAGGTGTTCATACTACTCGCGCTCAGCAACTACTCCCCTCGTGACTCGGGAGAGGCGCACTCCATCTGCGAGCGCATCACGCCGCGCCTCGCGCACGCCAACGCCGCCATCGTGCTCTCAGCCGTCAAGGTACAGTACTCCAGCACCCAGTACCAGGTGTTCATACTACTCGCGCTCAGTAACTACTCCCCTCGTGACTCTAGAGATCCGCACCCCATCTGCGAGCGCATCACGCACGCCAACGCCGCCATCGTACTGTCTGCTGTTAAGTCAGGCTTTTAAAGAAGACTTCCGTTCATGAATTGAGCGGAGCTGAGGTTGCCACAGTCTCGTAGGCAGCTGCAATATCAGTTGCTTTAAACCCGTCTGTCACCGTTAAAAAAATCGCTAAATTCTGAAAAGCGTATCACTAAGGCCATTCAAATACATTTGCGACAGGCAGCAGTACGTGCAGCACGGATGCTTTGTTTCCAATTCCTACCACACTCGTTCCGGAGTAAGCCAGGGTTCAATTTTAGGCCCTTTTCTGTTTGGCGTAATGATTAATGACTTGGCGTCTCTCTCTAATGACTTGGCGTCTCTCTCTAGATATGCTCGATGTCTCCTTTACGCTGATGACCTAAAGCTTATTTATGGCCTGCAGCAGCTATCTGACTCTGAATCGCTCCAAGATGATATTAACCGGATCTATGAATGGAGTATCACAAATAAGCTGCTCTTTCATCCTGAGAAGTGTTCCGTGATGTCCTTTAGCCGTGCTCGTAGTCCCTTATATGTCAATTACCGGCTTGGAACGGAACTAATAAAACGCGTTGACACTATCAAAGACCTGGGTGTCACATTTGAATCCAACTTAAATTTTCATGACCACATAAGAACCCTAGCTAAGGACTGTTATCGAAGATTGGGGTTCGTCATTCGCAATGCTCGTGAATTTGACAACCCCTTTGTCATTAAACTTGTCTACACCGCCCTAATTAGTAGTAAACTGGAGGCAGCGTCTGTAGTGTGGAACCCCCACGAGGTCACTTATGCCCTGCTCCTAGAGAAAATTCAAAAGGCGTTTTTGCGATTCTTATATAAAAAAATCTATGGGTACTATCCCTTCCTTTACCCAACGAAATTTCTGCTTGGCACCCTGGGCTTTAACTCCCTGGAAGTGAGGCGCAATTATGCTCTCGTGACCGGGGCATGCCGAATAATACGTGGGGATTCAGACTGTCCACAGCTGGTCTCACAACTGGTACGCCTTCTCGTACCCCCTCTGTTTCAATCAAAGATTAATTTTAGGCCACGTAATCGTAACTTACTGGCAGTTCCTAATGCGCGCACTGTGGCGTACAGGAACTCGCCATTAGTTCGCGCCTTACATTACCTTAACGCACTTCTCGAGTCAGCACCTGACTGCGATGTTTTTGCCAGTAGTTGGAAGACGTTGTATGACGAATGTAAGAGGTTATGTGAGGCGATGGATGATCGGCCGTCTTCAGTTAGTATTTAGTATTTAAGATTATTGTTATTGTATAACACAACTCTATGTTAACGTTATTCTAATATAATAATAATATTGTATGCATACCACAGGGGGCGTCCATTAATCGCGTCATATTGTATAGGGGTGGAGGGGGTCAAGAAAAAATCACCAATGATCACCACAGGGGGGAGGGGGGTCTGGATACATATCACGTGTAATTTTTTTGTTCCTTCTGCTATACTGTATTATGGTCAATAAAATAAAAACTATCAACTTTTAAATGAATCAATCTGTCGAAAGCAGAGTAAAATTGCACTAGCACTATGATTCTATATAATTTTTAATGGCATTTGACATATTATTTTGTGAAGTAGGTTTTTAGGGTTCCGTAGCCAAAGTGGCAAAAACGTAACCCTTAGTTTCGTTATGTCCGTCTGTCGGGTCTGTCCGTCCATCCGTCCGTATGTCACAGCCATTTTACTCGGAAACTATAAAACGTATCTTAATCAATATTTAAACATAAGGTGTTTTTGTATGCCGCTTTGCCGCTACTTAATTTTGTAGTAAAATTGCTGAAAAAGATATTTTAAGGAGGGGCAAAACTCCATACATGTAATTAATTGTCAAAAAAAATTTTTTTTACCAAATATCGACATGATAGACATCACTCGATAGGTCTTTCAAAATAAAATTGAGGTCTGTTTGAATTTTTATTTATTTAGTGAATATTTTAAGAAAGAATCACCCCGTAAGTCTAAAAAACTTGTGTCCCCCCCTGTCACGTTTGAACCGGAGATCCAAATAATATGAAAAAAATTGAGAACATTATCGGTTTAGGAATTATTGAGTTATCTCCTAAAAACTCATTTCATACGCAGATACGACCTTTTGATATTACTTTTTCGATAGTAGGTACGAAACCGCGTGGTCCGACACGCACTTGGCCGGTTTTTTTCTATTAAAGATAATTTTATTTTATATGTATACATATAGGTACATGTATTTGTTTCATTTTTAGGGTTCCGTAGTCAACTAACCCCTAATATGGAACCCTTATAGTTTCGCCATGTCTGTCCGTCCGTCCGCGGATAATCTCAGTGACCGTTAGCACTAGAAAGCTGAAATTTGGTACTAATATGTATATCAATCACGCCGACAAAGTGGTAAAATGGGTATATTTATTTATACGTAAAGTGGGGAGTGATTTTTTTTTTCATTTCAACCATAACGTGTGATATATTGTTGGATAGGTATTTAAAAATGAATAGGGGTTTAGTAAAATCATTTTTTGATAATGTAAATATTTTCAGAAATAATCGCTTGAGAAGTAAAAAAAATGTGTCCCCCTCCCTCTAACTTTTGAACCATAAGTTTTCAAAAACTGAAAAAAATCTCAAAAGAACTTTATAAAAACTTTGTAGGAAACCTATTTTGAACTTGATAGGTTGAATCATTTTTGAAAAAAAATTACAAAATAATTTCTGAACTAAGTTTGGAATTTAACCGTATAAGCAGGTGTTTATTGTACCTGTAATTTCTACAAAATCACAATGAAATGACGTGCTTTCAAATAAAGTTTTGAAAAAACCCATTTTTTTTACTCTTAAGTGGGGACACTTACTGTGACGGACGGAAAACTACGGAACCCTACACTGAGCGTGGCCCAACACGCTCTTGGCCGGTTTACGTGTACGTACGTTACGTGTTACGAGTAAGTTTTAAGTAGGTTTACGTGTTAGAAAACTGTACTTACTTTAGTTAGCAAAAAATTACACGTCATATTGGAGGGGTCCTGAAAATATCACCAAAGATCACCATGGGGGAGGGGGGGGTCTAAAACAAGCCAAAAACGTATGACGCGATTAATGGACGCCCCCACAGTGCCTTAGTATCTACTGTAATACTGTGTAATATGTTTGGAAATAAATAAAATAAAATAAAATTAAATTTGGATGTGTTTCACATGAATTCTGTGCCGAACGCTCTGCTGTTTACCTAGCTTGAGCGTACTAATTGAGTGCACTCCAGTGTTTGCACACGAACTAATTGAGTGCGTATTAGTTTAAATTGGGTGTAAAAAACTGTCTATTCCCCAAAACCCTACGAGGTTATACCTATAAGTAATAGTATTCCTTCCTTAACTTAATCCTCGTTTACCCCCAGGTCCTCATGAAGCTGATGGAGATGGTATCGGAGGACACGGAGCTGGTGAGCACGTTGTCCCGCAAGCTGGCGCCGCCGCTGGTGACCCTGCTGTCGGCGGAGCCCGAGGTGCAGTACGTGGCGCTGCGGAACATCAACCTCGTGGTGCAGAAGCGGCCCGAAATCCTTAAGCATGAGATGAAGGTATAGTACTCTCCCTTAGGGCATAGTACTCTTATTCTACCTAGCGTTATCCCAATTATTGGCAGGGTCCGCTTTCCTACTCGCTTTCCTCCACTTTGCGCGGTCCTGGGCGTCTTCTTTTACGAGCCTGTTTTCGCTCATGTCAGCCTCCACGATATTCAGCCATCGCTCCTTTGGTTTCCGCGACCGCGTCGAGGGCCGTCCAGGGCTAGATCAAGGCATATGTTCCCTATGTAGTCTGGTGGCCTGCGAGAGATGTGACCGAACCAACGAAGGCGACATTGGAGCTTCTCTGCTACGTCACGAACTGCGACCCCAAAACTGCCGGGAGACGGTGACGTAGGTGAAAGTCTCCCGCGTAATGACGTCATCGAAATGGCTGCCTCCTCGTTTCGAAAAGTGCAAATTGCATCCAAATACATCGGAGCGGCCAAGGTACTCAAAAATGTCGGAACATGCACTTTATGGTCCTGAGAATAGAGGCGTGGTTCCGACATTGGAGACCACCTGGGCCGCTCCGATTTATCTGATGGCGACTGTATCGGAGACATATAACTAGGAATTCATAAGCTTTCTGAACTGAAGCTTTCTGATCCAGAAGGATTTACCTAAAATCTCGAAAAAATAGTTACGTTTTAGTAATTCATTTCAAAGCGCGTCACTTTTTGCGATAGTACAATATAATTTAAATCTGAATGCCCCTTTAAGTGCTTCAGTTACATGAAGGTATAAAAAGGGTAAATCCACGATAAATGATACGCAAATTACCTTGAAATAGATAATTTATGTGATAAGAATTAATTTTAACCCTGGATACTTATATTTGCATCATTAATTTTTTTTTAAACGCGAATAATTTGGTAACTTGTATTAACGCTCTGCCGTTGAATTTTGACCAAAAGTTTCAAGCAAAGTAGCGAGTAATGACTTCAAGCCTTCTCCAGTAGTAATAATTCGATGTAAGGAACATAATATTTGTCGTAAACAACAACTTTATTGGTCTCCAGGTGTTCTTTGTGAAATACAACGACCCGATCTACGTGAAACTGGAGAAGCTGGACATCATGATCCGGCTGGCGTCGCAGGCCAACATCGCGCAGGTGCTGGGCGAGCTGAAGGAGTACGCCACCGAGGTGGACGTAGACTTCGTGCGCAAGGCCGTGCGCGCCATCGGCCGCTGCGCCATCAAGGTACCTACATTTTTCTTTTTGAAGATAGGCTGGCGTTTGACCACGATCTCACCTGATAGTAAGTGATGATGCGGTCTACGATGAAGCACGCTTACCTATGAGATACCTATTTACTCTCGCTTTTAAGAGACCCAAATTGTACCCAAGTTAGGAGACTGCGCGGCTCCATGCCTATCAGTTTCCAGTTGAATCAAATACTCACGGGGCACGGCTATCACAAAAGTTACTTACACCGCTTTAAGATAGCCGACGATAATTTTTGCCCCTGTGATAAAGTAACCTGCCAGACAATTGAACACCTCATCAAAGAGTGTCCAAAGTTCGAACGCGTTCGCATCGAACATGGAATTTTGTGTAAAATCATTAATATCGACCCTTATGACATAAGCAGCATAATCAACAAAGAATCATCAATTGAGTCATTTAACAAATTCATCGATAAAATTATCAATAGCCTCAAGAAATTCAATAGCACATAAATTACAGTACCTAGTTTAAAACTCCGTATATTACTTACAATCTTAGATTCAGGGTGAATGGTCGCCCGTATTGTTAGCGAGGGCCACTTACACATAGATAAAAAAAATTGTACCCAAGTGGAAACACAGACTCGGGCAGGCCGTTCCACTGCTTGGCAGTTCAAATAAGGAATGTTGAAGCCAAACGCTTCGTGCGTATATGTGGAATACCTACCATGAAGCGATGCCGGAGTGCCGATTGTCTGATAGTCCGATGGTAAAATGGGAACGCGGGATAAGGTTGTGCAGTTCCTCGACACACTCTCCGAAATGTATCCTATAAAATATGGATAAGCTGCCAACCTGGCGACGATGCTCCAGACTTCGTGCAGAAGTCGTGCATTCGTCAGATCGTCATCATTGATGATTCTCTTGGCCCTCCTCTTGACTGACTCAAGCGCCTCAAGCTGGTATTATGCTGAACCATCACACAGATGTGAGCAGTATCCTACACGCTACCGGACTTGTGCTTGCTAAAGGTCGAGCAGCTGCCTAGGTGTAAAATACTGCCCCATCTTGTTGAGGATGCCCAGCTTTTTGCTGCTAACTGTGCTTTCAACTCAATGTGTGGGCCAAAGTTGAGTTTCGAAATCAGCGAGATTCCGAAAAGCTCAAGATGGTCGGTTAACGGAAGGGATTCATTTCGGAAAGTAAATCAAAGGTTCATAAAGTTATAGTTAAATTTAATACTACAATTTGAATAGAATCTTTATCAGGTTATCCCATCTAGGACATTTTTTTCTAATTCGTTTTTCGTTTCTATCCTAACTTGTTTTCGTGGGAAAAATCTGCCTGTCATCTAGCTTTGAGCGTAGAATATTTAAATGTGCTACTAATATTTCAAAGTGTCTCACATCCCCAAATGATTCTTGAAACTTTTTGTTGCCATAACATCGAAATTAACCGATTTCAAAGTTAAATGTTTTAGTCATATTTTCCTGTATTATTAAATACTCATACTACACTATTATTACTTTCCTAATGACAGGTGGAGCCATCAGCGGAGCGCTGCGTATCAACCCTGCTCGAGTTGATTCAAACGAAAGTGAATTACGTAGTGCAAGAAGCCGTGGTGGTGATCAAGGACATCTTCCGCAAGTACCCTAACAAGTACGAGAGCATCATCTCCACGCTCTGCGAGAATCTGGACACGCTGGATGAGCCCGAGGCCAGGGCTTCTATGGTGAGTTTACAATGGGAAGTAATGAAATGGTCATCCAATTTTCAATAAAAAATAATCAACTTCACTTCAACTCTACATTTTCAAAAGCAAATGCCGGAGCTGCTGTAAAAAATACTTAAATTGCTTTAGGTGTGCCTATAATATTTGAAGAGTTCGATTTCTCCAAGATCTCATCATCAGATCCTGACTTGATGACAACGGGACCAACTGTGAATTATACTCTTTCAAACCATAAAAAAATTTGGGATCCTGGAGAAATAGTAGTAACTCTTCAACCGTTATAGGCACCCCTATAGTGATTTGAGTATTTTTTACAGCAGCTCGGGCATTTGCTTTTGGAAAGGTGGAGGCTAAGTGAAGTCGGGTTATTTTTTGTTTAAAATTATTTGATTATTTGAAATTACCAATCAGCAGCGGTATTCAAAATATTTTATTTTTTTGTCTCGAGTGTGGCCTATAAAAAAAATCTATTACTCACTAAATCCCACCTCACTTTTCATTCTTGGTCACATTCTTGATAAGTGCCAGGGTCCTAAAATACCCATATTATCGCACTCCTTTTTAGGGATCCGTATGTAACTTTACGTATATTTTGAAGGGTCGAGTCGATTATCGAACTGTGCAACTTAACACAATATAGAATAGTACATTACTTACCAAGAACTGTAAAAGAAAGAAAGCCTGAAATCGCAGGTATTTGAGACCCGAGCCGCAGGCGAGGGTTGTAAATATGCGATAGAGGGCTTTCTGTTTTACTGCCCGTGGCGAGTACACGATTTTACGTCTCCACCTGACCATAATGCGAGTTTTACCGTATGCGTAGCGTACGGCAAAACTCGCATTATGGCCAGGTGTGACGTAAATGTTCTAAATAAACGTGTGATGCAGGTGTGGATCGTGGGTGAGTACGCCGAGCGCATAGACAACGCGGACGAGCTGCTGGACTCCTTCCTTGAGGGCTTTCATGACGAGAACGCACAGGTACTATCCAAGTTCAAATTACCACAAATTTTAAAGTTGTTGAATCAAAGTGGTGTCTGGGACAAATGGGATGGATCAAAACGAGATGGAATCCCCTAATTGGACTTCTCTTTTGGGTCACATTTTGGTCGAAGAGGGCCTTACATGTAAATACGCGACTAATACGCAGGGACCGGACAACCCTTTCCGCGATAAAAGCCTTTCAATGGGCGTCCCTTATATAAGGCTAACCGATTGAGAGACTTTCCCTTTTGAACTGCTAACACATTCGTTTGACTAACCCTTATCATAAAGCTTAGCCAAATATAAAGCTAGCCCTTATTAAGGGTTACCCTTATCATTAAGCGCTTTTTATAAGGCTTTCCCTTTAGTAATGTCGTAGTTGGCCTTGCGTGAACGAGAAAGAATTAGTCTATATCGGTAGTGTATGAAAAGGAAAGACAATACGTACGGGAAGGGTTTGTTAAATCATTATATTCGCTTACCATATATACTACATACCTACTTACTAGTACGACTACAACTACCAGTTGCTTTTACCGCGCATCGTAGTTGAGCTGTCTGACTGAAAAGAATAAATAATAAATAAAAATAAAATAAAATAAAAATAAAATAAAAATAAAATAAAAATAAAATAAAAATAAAATAAAAATAAAATAAAAATAAAATAAAAATAAAATAAAAATAAAATAAAAATAAAATAAAAATAAAATAAAAATAAAATAAAAATAAAATAGAAATAAAATAGAAATAAAATAGAAATAAAATAGAAATAAAATAGAAATAAAATAGAAATAAAATAGAAATAAAATAGAAATAAAATAGAAATAAAATAGAAATAAAATAGAAATAAAATAGAAATAAAATAGAAATAAAATAGAAATAAAATAGAAATAAAATAGAAATAAAATAGAAATAAAATAGAAATAAAATAGAAATAAAATAGAAATAAAATAGAAATAAAATAGAAATAAAATAGAAATGAAATAGAAATGAAATAGAAATGAAATAGAAATGAAATAGAAATTAAATACAATAGAAATAAAATAGAAATAAAATAGAAATAAAATAGAAATAAAATAGAAATAAAATAGAAATAAAATAGAAATAAAATAGAAATAAAATAGAAATAAAATAGAAATAAAAGAGAAATAAAATAGAAATAAAATAGAAATAAAATAAAAATAAAATAAAAATTGCAGTAAAACACTTCTTAATTGCATTAACACGTTTAATTTTGACGACAAAGTAAAAATATTTAATATTAGCAAAAATAATCAATTATTTAAAATTTAGCATTTCACGTAAAAATCACAATAACGGCATCTAAATAAGGGTATTTCACATTCAATAAGTTCCCTAGTGGCCAGAATGTAATTAAATTACGATAATTAAAAATATTTAATATTAGCACTTCACTTAAAAATGAACACAACTGTACCTTCGCTGTCGCTGTGGTGATTCAGTTGACCAATTGGGTCATCATGGACTATCCTGCGGCAGAAGTGCAGGGCGGGCCCCTCGCCATGCCAGCCTGAACGATATCATCCGTCGGGCCTTAGCCAGCGCGGGAGTGCCGGCCATTTTGGAACCGACCGGCCTCGTCCGCGATGACGGTAAGAGGCCTGACGGTATGACCCTCGTGCCATGGACGATGGGACGGCCGCTGGTTTGGGATGCGACGTGTGCCGATACTCTGGCGCTGTCTCATCTTCATGGCACGGCAGTAAAGGCTGGCTCGGCTGCCAATTCGGCCGAGCTCCTTAAGCGGCGCAAGTATGCAACCATAAATAGCGGTTGCATATTTGAGCCGTTTGGGGTTGAGACCCTAGGACCCTGGGGGGATAGTGCCCACAGGGTCTTTAAAGAATGTAGCCGCAGGTTAGTCGAGTTAACGCGTGACCGGAGGGCTGGGTCATATCTTGCACAGCGGATCAGCATTGCGATCCAAAGGGGCAATGCTGCCAGCCTTCTGGGCACGCTGCCAATAGACAGCGATTTGGGGCAAATTTTCTATTTATAGTTTATCTTTAAGTTTATTTTTTAATTTTTAGCATTTAATTTTTATTTTAGGTCTAGTTTTATTGTTTATTGTAATGTTATCTGTTTCTGTTAATAAATATCCATTTAGTCATCAAATAAAATAAAAATAAAAATAAAATAAAATAAAAATAAAATAAAATAAAAATAAAATAAAAATAAAATAAAAATAAAATAAAAATAAAATAAAAATAAAATAAAAATAAAATAAAAATAAAATAAAAATAAAATAAAAATAAAATAAAAATAAAAATAAAATAAAAATAAAATAAAAATAAAATAAAAATAAAATAAAAATAAAATAAAAATAAAATAAAAATAAAATAAAAATAAAATAAAAATAAAATAAAAATAAAATAAAAATAAAATAAAAATAAAATAAAAATAAAATAAAAATAAAATAAAAATAAAATAAAAATAAAATAAAAATAAAATAAAAATAAAATAAAAATAAAATAAAAATAAAATAAAAATAAAATAAAAATAAAATAAAAATAAAATAAAAATAAAATAAAAATAAAATAAAAATAAAATAAAAATAAAATAAAAATAAAATAAAAATAAAATAAAAATAAAATAAAAATAAAATAAAAATAAAATAAAAATAAAATAAAAATAAAATAAAAATAAAATAAAAATAAAATAAAAATAAAATAAAAATAAAATAAAAATAAAATAAAAATAAAATAAAAATAAAATAAAAATAAAATAAAAATAAAATAAAAATAAAATAAAAATAAAATGAAAATAAAATGAAAATAAAATGAAAATAAAATGAAAATAAAATGAAAATAAAATGAAAATAAAATGAAAATAAAATGAAAATAAAATGAAAATAAAATGAAAATAAAATGAAAATAAAATGAAAATAAAATGAAAATAAAATGAAAATAAAATGAAAATAAAATGAAAATAAAATGAAAATAAAATGAAAATAAAATGAAAAGAAAATGAAAAGAAAATGAAAAGAAAATGAAAAGAAAATGAAAATAAAATGAAAATAAAATGAAAATAAAATGAAAATAAAATGAAAATAAAATGAAAATAAAATGAAAATAAAATGAAAATAAAATGAAAATAAAATGAAAATAAAATGAAAATAAAATGAAAATAAAATGAAAATAAAATGAAAATAAAATGAAAATAAAATGAAAATAAAATGAAAATAAAATGAAAATAAAATGAAAATAAAATGAAAATAAAATGAAAATAAAATGAAAATAAAATGAAAATAAAATGAAAATAAAATGAAAATAAAATGAAAATAAAATGAAAACAAATTGAAAATAAAATGAAAATAAAATGAAAATAAAATGAAAATAAAATGAAAATAAAATGAAAACAAAATGAAAACAAAATGAAAACAAAATGAAAACAAAATGAAAATAAAATGAAAATAAAATGAAAATAAAATGAAAATAAAATGAAAATAAAATGAAAATAAAATGAAAATAAAATGAAAATAAAATGAAAATAAAATGAAAATAAAATGAAAATAAAATGAAAATAAAATGAAAATAAAATGAAAATAAAATGAAAATAAAATGAAAATAAAATGAAAATAAAATGAAAATAAAATGAAAATAAATTAAAATAAAAATAAAATGAAAATAAAATGAAAATAAAATGAAAATAAAATGAAAATAAAATGAATATAAAATGAAAATAAAATGAAAATAAAATGAAAATAAAATGAAAATAAAATGAAAATAAGATGAAAATAAAATGAAAATAAAATGAATGAGTTATACCCTATACATACAGCAAGTAGGTCTAAAGTGTTCTAAACATTATAATTCACTTATCATGATGTTTATTTTCACTCCACTCTGACATCTAATAATAAATAATGATAACATCGGCACGTGTCTAAGACTTAAAAAAAAGCGCCGTGACTATGCGCTCGAGTCGCTCGACCCGCGCAAAGTAAGAAACAGCCATCACAGCATTTTGCCATTGAAAATTGAACCGTATTTCATCTACAGCGGCTTCGATCATTTCGAAGCGCGCGAACATCGAGCGCGTGGATTCGGAGGAATGTGTGCTTTATGAACAAGGTAGACGATTTAAATTAGCACGCAGTATGCTAAAAGGGAAGCCCTTATATAAGGCTAACACTTATAAGCGATATGTAAGGCTTGGTGAGCGGATGATAAGGGTTTCGTAAGGGTATTGGGATAGCGGTGCTAGCCTTTATATAAGGGCTATAAAAGCAATATGAAAGGGTATCGTCCGGGAAAGGGTATGGTTAGTTAAGCCTTATGCAAAACCCATACAAAACCCTTTATAAGGGATAGCGGGCCGGTCCCTGCTAATACGTGCTGTGCATGAGGTTAAAAATCAACACATTTTAATGGAATTGTCCTGCATTTTTGCAAACCCTAGATTTTACGTGAAGAAAAAAAATTCAGGTTTTTTTTCGGCATTGCTTGGCGTGTTTGAACTTATTAATATATTTCGGCTGCCTAAACTCCGTCGATGGGAATTGAGAGGTTTATGGAACTCCCCTCATGCGAAGGATTTTTCTACTTTAAGGTCAATCAACTCTTTATTGCCCCTCGTTGCTATAGTTTCCTATAAAACAGTATGAAGATGCCCATCGGACAACGGGGACAGATTAACAACGTTAAAAAGTTGATTCGGCCTCTACATTTACGTCTACAGACGTATGTTTAATACAAAATTAAATTATAGACCTGTTAGTTCAGATACTTTTTTTTTTTTCACAAAAAGAGACATTTAATCAATTTCACCTATCTGCCAAACTGCTGTGCAGTTTGTTGGCAGAAAACTTATTTTACCCTACACCATTGTACTATTAATTTAGGTACGTACTGATGTGGCTGTGGGAGTGACTTAATTCGTGTTTGGACAGGTCCAACTGCAACTGCTAACGGCCGTCGTCAAACTGTTCCTGAAGCGACCCGCGGACACCCAGGAACTGGTCCAGCACGTGCTCAGCCTCGCCACGCAGGACTCCGACAACCCCGACCTGAGGTAACAGAGAACATGCATGAAAAATATTTGATTGAATCTGTTGCATAAACACATTCAACAACCCCAAACTAATATAAATAAGTGGAAATCCGTAATAATTTTTAACAGTTTTTTAAAGATATTGCGGTTTGAAAACGTAAAATTTTAGGCATTTTTTTTTATACATCAAATGTATTTTCGAAACTTCAGTTCGATTACTTATGTCCTAACAAGAAAAAAAATTTATGACAACTACAGTTAGGTGCAAAACTGTCCCAATAGTAGCATCTTAGTAGAATGTGGAGAAGTGGATGTCGATCGAGGAGAGGGGCACATGATTAATACATACCAGTACTATTTAAAATTTCCTACAAATCAGCCTTACATATGATATACTTAGAATTTACGGTTATTTTGTAATTTAGAATCGAAAAGTAGAAAAAAACACATTTTATTTTTTCGAATATTTCTAGTTCCTCTTATGGAAACTCCAAATAGGGAACCATACATAATTAAGAAATTCAGCCTCTATAAAATAAGGTATCGACTGTTTAAATCACAAACATAGTTTTGTAGTTATGGCAGAGTAAAAGTCGTCTTGAACATTGAACTAACAAACACATTCTATGGCTGTTTTTAATGGTACACTTTTGCACCGAACTATAAGCCATCTAAAAGTAACTTGAAAAATATGCCCCATTAAAGCAATTGCATGATGATTTTATAGAGGCAGAATTTCTTAATTATGTATGGTTCCCTATTTGGAGTTTCCATAAGAGGAACTAGAAATATTCGAAAAAATAAAAATGTGTTTTTTTCTACTTTTCGATTCTAAATTACAAAATAACCGTAAATTCTAAGTATATCATATGTAAGGCTGATTTGTAGGAAATTTTAAATAGTACTGGTATGTATTAATCATGTGCCCTCTCCTCGATCGACATCTACTTCTCCACATTCTACTAAGATGCTACTATTGGGACAGTTTTGCACCTAACTGTATATAGCTAAACCATAGATATAAAATGGCGCTTGCCGCTAAAAGATAAACGAAGTGCGCAAAAGAGAAACCAACACGTATATGAACATTCCACGAGTGCAAAAGAGACACACGATCATTTTGAAGGAGTGACAGCTTTTGAATTTGGGTAGTTAGCTTACGTACCCACGTCGTGACAGCTCATATTTTAGCGTGGAAAATATAAAACAATCGTGAATAAAATAACTTGGGATGAAAAAGGAGAAACATGGTGTCGTGTTGTGTTCCAGATTGGACTATTACTCATAGGAAAAACCCAACAAATTACTAATTTCACAGGTTTACATGATATTCCGATCGATGTCTTTGAAACAATATTTTATCAAAATAGCTAAATAAATCGTGTAAGTATTTACTAGATACAATTAATTATTAGTGTTTCTTATACTGTGTGCCAATATTTTATCATTATAGTTAATATTCATGATTATTTTGTGTAAAAACTGAAACATTTATTCGACGCTAGGGATTGACAAAACGTTTTAGGGACTTATATCGATAACTGTTCAATATGAAAATTATAATTATTGCTTCAAAAAAATCCAATGAATAAATTAATCTTATATTCACATTACGTCATTACGTAAGAAGATTAAGTTAGGTTCTTATTATATCCAGTTTTAAACGGGTTTTTTTATTAATAAAGATTTTTTTTACCTTGCAGTACTTGTATTATTTCATTCAAATATGGCGCTCAACACATTTAGCGGAATTTGCTACCATAGTCAAAAAGCAGCCGCAAACGGAAATCGGGCTGAATATTGTACATGGGCTCCATACAAAAATTCAAATCCCGTTAAGAAATTTCTGACTTTTTGCTGCGGCTGATTTTTATTTATGATAGCTGGGCTGGATTCCGCTCAAGTGTGTGCCGCGCCTACAAGCAACTAGTCAAACGATTAGAACGAGATAGAAATATAGTTGGAATGAGAAGTCAGCTGTCAAAATGGTCGTGCGATCAATCGAATGCGCATTCGACTGGCGACTTGAAATTCCGTTTTCCGTTTTATGAAATATTTGAAATTATTTTAGGAAATAATTTTGTTTATTTAAATTTTTTTTATACTTAATAATATAATTTGCTTAGAACAAACATATTAGTTATTAACTATTAGGTAATGTAATAATATGAGTCGAAAATGTGCGTGATATGAAACGTCAAGTTGTTAGTGGGCATGTCAATTGACGTCACAGTTGACTACTTTGACTAGTCGCTTACGTCTGTAGAGGCCTTTAGAACGTATCGATAAGAAAGTCAAATACCGATAGATAATTAACCTGTTTTATTTGGCATCACTATTTTACGCTCACACAGACAATTTAGACACATACATGGATTTCATTTTATTGCCACACTTTTGATCGTTGACAAGCATTCTTTGTCATCCCATTTCTCTGAGCTAAACGCATTTTTTCGTGCCTAAAATTACAAAAATCTTACAAAAACTTGTTCCTTCCAAACAGTTTTCTGCAACTTTGTGAACGGTGACGTCACAATCCGCACACTTTTTGTATCGGGCGTTTTGACGCGCGGCGCAGACGCCTAACGTGTTTTCACATTTTTGACGTTTCAGGGCTATCATAGATAGTAGGTTTATTAGAGACATTTGAATCTACAGGGAAATAGAATCGAATGACGTCTTCCAAAACAATCATGCATATTCCTAATTAGCTGGCCTATACAGCACAACTTTCTTACTTACAAGTCTTACTGCAGTGGCGCAGCAACCCAAAGTGGATCTTGGCCTCCGACACCAAAGATACGTAGTTCGTAAGGGTGAAGATCGTGCCGTCTGGAGAGCATACTCTGGCCAGCCATTTTGTCGAAGACCATCTGGGCGTCCTAGGTACCGCTGGAAAGGCGAGGTGCTGAAGGATCTCACGGCGCTGGGCGCCGTTGACTGGTCAGAGAAGCCTGGCGATAAAGCACAAGCTGTAGCCAATTTTGTTTCTGAACGGTTACACTATTACATATAATAAGGACCCATGTAGACGTTGCGTTTTAAATTGTATTGGGTATCCAATACAATTTAAAACGCATTTGTCATAGACCCGTCCAAAACCGTAAATAACCTTCTCTATTTTTGTGGAACATTACCGTGTCGTATGAACAAAATAAGCAATTGCTTAGGGCTCATCGTTCGGAGGGACATCCAAAATTTCAGGAATCGATTGAATTTCATGAAGTAACCCAGATAGCCCTCTATCTGGGTTCATACTATAAAAGCTTCACCAACCGTCTGACACTTGGATGTGACCATACGTTGCACCCTTGCATAGTGCGCCTTATCTTATCAACTCATTTTAGAAATTCCTATCCATAGCCTAATTATAAAGGTCATTTAAATTTTTGACAGCTCGTCCAAAAGACCTCACCTACGTCACATAATGATGCCATTCGTTGACATCTTCAATTCAGTCAGGGAGTTTAATTAACACACTATTCATGTTCAAAAATGTTAGCGTGCCGTTACTAAGTTTATTTTGTGTTTTTTAATTATATTATACCTAAAATAAGCTTCATATAATTTTAGGTAATTTAATATAATACTTTTAGTTGGCAATTCATTTACGGCGTGTAATTTAATAAGGACTTTTTTTTAACATTGTGGCAATACAACTATTTGGCGAGTATTACACTGACAGACGGCCATATTGTATTATCTCTGTTTCTTTTAAACTTATCACGCCGTTTCATTTTTGTCTGAGATTCCCAAATATTTGATAGCTATATAATGTATATAATAATAGTTGCTCGTAATAAATATTGGTGTAGTGTAACTGCGTGTAAAACTTCATACCAACGCACTGAATGTGGAATTACGCTAAAATATTTTATAAGTTACGTTGTAATTGTAATGGAATTACATTGTAATCTTTAGTAACATATTTATGAGTTTAATTTATTTTTTCAATGGACTAAACCGTTTAGTAGAAATCAATACGCAAATTTAACAGTATAACGGCATGTCGTTAACTTTGTATAACGGGGAAACTAGAATAAATCAAACTTTGGTAATATTGTACTTACATAGAATAATGATAATTTTTGTTTTTGGATTGACCCATTAATGAAGAATATCCCATAGGCGCACCGCACCACACATTAGAGCGGAATTTAGCTATTCATAGACAAAAGCGGGAATTTGTCTATGGTAGGCTGAATTTTTGTATGGAGGCCATAGACAAATTTCCGCTACCATAGCCCAATTTCCGCTTGTGTTTACGAATAGCTAAATTCCGCTCTAATGTGTAGTGCCCCTTAAAAACTATAACAGTTTATGGCCGGCCATGAATTCCGTCATAGGGACACCATAAGTAGATAATATTCAATACTGTGCGGAAAATTGTCTATGGTTTGTGGAAACCGCGGATCTTCCGCATCATTTTCAAAATTCGCATCCGCCTCCGCATCAAATCGAAGTCGGTACAGGAACGTCTCTGCGACGGCGCACGTGCTAGGTAAAGTAACGTAGGTAATTTCACCATTACCCAATCGGAATATTGTTACATTTTCGTGATTCGTCGATCGAGCTCTATGTCCTTGACGGAAAGCGACAGGAAATGATGAGTTTGTTTTGTTTTGATTTTAGTGTTGAAATGCTATTGTAGGGCGAAGGGCTTTGTATGATGTGAGTAGTACAAAACTTCCGCGGATGTCAAAAAATCAGTATCCGTAATATCCCTGATACAGAGCTCCTTCTTTGAGGTTACGAATCATGTTGTCCCTTCTTAACGCATGACAAGTTCTCTTTCTCACTTAGGGAAACGTATCGGATACTAAATGTCAAACTCAATTTTTTTGACAGAGATGCACACTTGCACACCCTTGGTATGGTGTCGTTTAGATATACCCAATGATTTGTTTTTTAATGGCACGGCATTTAATTAGCATTCTTATTATAATGTCTAGTATAATTACTAATAATAGAGGTAATCCTCTATTAAATAATTTTCCCTATTTTAAAAGTTTGAGAACCGCATCGTTCCCTGATGACGTCAGTGTGGTCACTGACGTCACGAGGTGTCAAAAATTTAACTGACCTGTATAATTAGGCTATGTTCCTATCGACACGTCAGATATGACACAATAATGAGAGCAACAAAAGCCGTCTGGTTATATGGCTATACTATCCTTATTGCAAGATTCGGGCATCTGGCAGCTTTTAATGGGTTGAGGTTAGAGAGAGAAGGCTAAGTTGTTGAGATATGATGTTATAAACTTTTTTGAGTGGAATTTAATGAAGTTTCGTTTGCCATACACATTCATTGCATAACGATTAAATTTTTTGTAAGCTTGCAAAAAAACTAAAAATGGATATACTTTGCATGATGGCAACCGACTCTAGAGGTCCTCGAAGCTCTTCTTTTCAGACATGCATACGAGGATCCCAGAGAAAATAGGTGTCGAGTTTCATTGCTGTCACTATTGATTGACCTCTAATTAAGAGCAAAAATAGGGTTTTATCATCAAATTATTTAGTCTTAGTGATTTATCCTTCATACATTTTAGAAAATTTGCATTGCATGGCACTGGTGTGTTGATTACAGACCTCCTGGTGTATCTATCATTGAATTCCGCGCAATAGTTTAGGCACCAAGGAAAAAACATGATTTCATATTTGGTGACCTCTTGCGGCTGCCATATTGTTTTTTTTTTTAGATATATAAGTGTGTATTCATTGTTCAGATTAAGTGGAATTAAGGGATATGTCACTTGTAGAAATCCGCTTAGCATCCTAGGCTACAGGATGTATTCAGTTTTCAGTTTTGAAACCATTACCTTACTCACTGTTTTTGTCGCAGTCGGTTAAAATGTTGATATTGGTGTAGCTGACATACAAAACTATAAATAAACGTTAACTTTGTATTCTCACAAGTTTCATATCATGAGAATATCCCCTGGAAAGGCATTGACGATATACTTCACTTCCTCAAGTTATATCTCTAAGGAGGTGCATTTTTCAGCAAAAGAGTACGCATGTTTCTATGTAGAATTTAATGAGCTTTAATATTGTCCTAGATCATATTTTCATAGAGTGCGTAGATTCGGAGGGAAAAGCGAATTTCTTCAGGATGGAGGACATTTTTCAAGGTGCTGGCGGTTCCTCGAAGTCCTCAAATGTCAAATGGTGTGGACAATAAAACGGGAGCTCTAATCAACATACACACCAAAGTTCATAACTGTCCGGCGGATTTCGAGTTTTGTCGTATTTTGATTGTGTTATTTTAGCAATGATACAATCTAATTATTTATATGATTTCTCATAATATTGCATCACACCCAGAACTCTAGGATTGGTTTTCTTAGAAGTGGTTTGCATTCTTCGACCTCCACCACTTAACAGCTGCCAGATGTCCAGATCTAGAAATAAGCATGCATAGTATAGCAAACTGACTAAAGGGGTATCGTTTCTCTCATTATTGTGTCATATTTGACGTGGCTAGCTCTCCGTCTACTAAATCCTTTACTTTATATCATAATCTTACCAGGGATCGTGGTTTCATCTACTGGCGTCTACTGTCCACGGACCCAGCAGCCGCCAAAGAAGTGGTTCTAGCAGACAAACCGCTCATCTCTGAGGAGACGGACCTTCTGGAGCCGACGTTACTGGACGAGCTTATCTGCCACATCAGCTCGCTCGCGTCAGTGTACCACAAGCCTCCTACAGCCTTCGTCGAAGGTAAGAAGTGGTTCTAGCAGACAAACCACTCATACTCGTATTTGCAGTTACAAGTATTTGAACTAAATTGAATATTTCTAATTAGAATTGTTGTAAATTATCTTACAACAATTCTGATTAGAAATATTCAATTTAGTTCAAATACTTGCAACTGTTTCGAGGAACCAACGTAAACCTTAATAAAATATACAGTATTTTATTTTATCAATTAATGAAGTGGTCCTATCTCAGAAGCTATAAAAGATAGAGATTTGAATGTGCACTTAAATGGTGGATAAGCTCAAGACACTTGTTGTAGCAAATATCATCAAACACTACCCTAACCGTCCCTAACAAAAAACTAAAAAAATCTCAACTACAATACGGATTGTACATTTAATATCTAATTTCACTGATCTAATAGGTTTTTCGGTTAAAAACCAGTTATTTTCATACTAATAATAAACGGTTTGCATTTCCTAATCTGTGTCAGTCAGCTGTATGTGCTCATGTTTATATAGAAGTATGCGTGTGCGCAGGTCGCGGCGCGGGCGTGCGCAAGTCGCTGCCGGCGCGCGGCGCGTCCGAACCGTCCGAGGCGCACGCGCCGCAGGCCACCGTCATCCCCAACCAGGTAACTCAATGTTTATTCATTATGACAGCTGCTCATAAACCGTGGTAGATATATTACGCAGGCGTAACGGCAGTAATAGTCCATTTTATTCAATAGGCTACTTTCCTATGAAGTCAAATCAGCTACTCTTTATGAAACGTCAAAACGATTTGTTACTATGGAGTTTATATGGGAGATTAATATTGTGACGTCACAATACTATATGATCTCCTTTATAAATGTCTAAACCATTATAAAATCATTTAAAGCGCAAACACATACACCTGGATTTTCGCGCGTATTTTAAAATTTTTTGTTTTATGAATGCAATCAAGCAATTAAGTTTAATCTATTGGAAAGTACCCAATTATATCACTAAGTCGTAAGAACTAAGAAGGTCAAATATCAAATATTTCTTTTTTTTAATACACCAGACTCATATTAATAGAACAACAAAAGAAGTTTGACTTATGATGTGTGGCCAGTTAAGGTGGCGCAAAAATATGTTAGTTTCATTTCCACACGATCTTTTCTATTGTGTGGCCAGAACCAACGCGCCGATTGAGTCGCAATTCCTTAACTATGGACAAATGGTCTGAAAATTAAATTATTTGATTTTGGATTAAGCTGGACATTTCGCTCTCTCTAGTGATTTGCGTTGTAGCGTTGTTGCTTTTTGAAGTGAAAACTTCTTTAGCGGCGCTGTGCACTTTTTGTGATGGGGAAAAAATGTTAAACTCGCGACAGGTCACGTGACCGACAGATTCGTCAGATTGAAAATTCGTAAGACGGATACGTGACCTGATCGAATAAATAATTTTAACAGTTCTGAAGTGTTAAATTTTTAATATAATATGTTTGTGTACGATAGCGCAATAAAAGAATATTGTATTTTACCACATAAATGATAGTACTTTTATACTGATAATAAAAACAATTCGTGCAAAATTATTCCCTAACCATTCCAAGATATCAAAAATGCACAACGTTAATATTCAAGTTTTCACTTCTGCCGGCACTCCCGGAGTGCACCCCCGTTGTTTTTTTTATTGCCCCATCGACATGTTGGTTTTGACTCTACAATAGTGTGAAGTGAATGACTGATTAAACTTGTTGTTTGATGGTGAAACTTGTTCCCAGGAGTCGCTGATCGGCGACCTATTGTCGATGGATATAGGCGCACCGCCAGCACCGGCAGCTGCACCAGCTTCCAACCTGGACCTGTTGGCCGGCGGGCTCGATGTTCTGGTAACCATCACATTTATAATCTCTGTCCATTTTAACCCTTTAGCTGCCAATGACTTGAACTACAAGTCGTCACTGTAGCCACTCACGCGCCTCCAACTTTACAGTAAACCTTAATTGAATGCGTGAAGGTTCATTTTAAACTGTAACGATGTACTTCCATAGAAGTGAGACGGATGTTATGTCTGTCTACCTACGTTTACGTGACGCTTAACCGGCTGAACCGATTTAAATGTGTTTTTTTAAAGCTCGTTTTCGACCGAGTAATCTTAGGACAAGTCTTATCAAAATCGGTTCAGTCGTTTCGGGGTCCTCTCTAAATTACCATCCACGTTGGTTTTTTTTTTATCCGAAAGTCTTCGACTTCCATCAATTCAACATTTTCGCAAGCGTTTTTTTGTGCTGTTTCCATGGCAGCTTCAAGGAGCATCATTACCTTTCCACAGCAGCAAAGGACTAGTTGAAAAATCTTACAGTCGAAATATAACGGATTTATGAAGATCGTAGTGAAATAAAGCCATACGATATGAGGATGATTCAGACACGCATCAAATTCATTCCATTTCAACATGCCAAATAAATTTTACTCAATTGTTCATAGTACAATCGCCATCAGATATATCGGAGCGGCTAAGGTGGTCACAAATATCTGAACAACGCCTCTATTATCAAGGCGATAAAGTGCATACTCAGATATTTTTGAGTACCATGGCCGTTCCGATATATAATTATGATGGCGACTGCACCTACTAATTATTCTACCCCTAATCTAACAATAACTTATAATAATAAATGCATACTGTATTTATCATGTTCAATCAATTCTTTTAAGTAACAATATAGATATTATTAATAATAAATGCATACTGTATTTATCATGTTCAATCAATTCTTTTAAGTAACAATATAGATATCATTATGTTCTAAATTAATTAATATTAAATTTTAATTTTCCGAATCCGGACCGAATCCGTTCAATTTTGCCGAATCCAGTGGGTCCAATAAAGTGCGGGATCCGCCGGATCGATTGCAATCCCTGTTTAGGAACGATTAGGAACCATCGGTCTGAATAGTAAATGAATGCCAATGCCAACAGCTGGGCGGCGGCGCGGAGCCGGCGGCGGGGCCGGGGGCGGGGGCGGGGGCGGCGGGGGGCAGCTCGGGGCTGCTGGGGGACATCTTCGGCGCCGCCGCGCCCGCCTCGCACGTGCCGCCCAAGACCTGCTGGCTGCCCGCCGACAAGGGCAAAGGTACCCACACCCATACCCACACTGATATTCTCACACCAATGGCTTCTTACAATTGAGTAAGGTGCAACAGTGTACACTACCTCATTACATCCATACTAATATTATAAATGGGAAAGTTTATGTGTGTGTTTGTTTGTCCGTCTTTCACGGCAAAACGGGGCGACGAATTGCCGTGATTTTTTAAGTGGAGATAGTTGAAGGCATGGAGAGTGTCATAGGCTACTTTTTGTCCTCCTCCTACGAGCCGCCCAAAACGTGCTGGCTGACAAAAACAAAGGTACCACTACCACTGAAATCGGGCGTCTAGGAAGGCGTTGTAGGAAGTTGCAAAAGTGTCAAGGAGCTCACGTGATTTGACGTCAACACAAATCTTCTTCCTAGCCTTTGTCCCAGCAATTTGCCACGGCTCCATTGAGCCTGGGGTCCGCTCGACAACCTTATCCCAGGAATTGGCGTAGGCACTAGTTTTTTACGAAAGCGACTGCCATCTGACCTTCTAACCCAGAGGGGAAACTAGGCCTTATCGGGATTAGATCCGGTTTCCTCACGATGTTTTCCTTCACCGAAAAGCGACTAGTAAATTAAATATCAAATGATATTTCGTACATAAATTCCGAAAAACTCAGTGGTTTGAACCCGACCCCTCCGGATTGAAAGTCAGGCGTCTTACCACCATGCTCTGACGTCGACACTGTAAAATCAGCGAGTCTGCCGCATCTCTCTGTGAGCTGTATGATCCAGTAAAAAATAGGATAACTTCATATATAAAGGGCGTTTTAACCCATATCTGTATTGTGCATAGTTCATCGTGAACAACTTTCAACTAAATGGAAAAAAATTTGGTTCTGCAATACAAAACATCATCAGTTGATCGGCAAAAATATATAAATTTTTTCGGCTATTTCGCAATGCAAAAAGTTGTTCAGTATAACCAACTTGATCACCTTAGTCGATGACTTTAGGCGATCACGAACGTTTGATCATTTGCCTCAAAGCAAACTTGAATTCAGTTAGATCTAACTGTTTTGAATGTACTTGTGTAGGTCTGGAGATTTGGGGCACGTTCAGCCGGCAGGGCGGACAGCCGCGCTTGGAGATGACCTTCACCAACAAAGCCATGCAGGCCATGAGCGGGTTCGCCATACAGCTCAACAAGAACAGGTACCTATTTGGGATCTTATAATCTTGTTCTGTTTACTTTTAAATTATAATATACTAGCTGTGCCCGCCGCTCCGCCCGCGTGGAATTCGGTCTGTGTCAGTAAGCGGCTAATTCACCCCTAATTTCTCTCCCGCTACCCTGGAGGTGGAACTTGAAGTAAAGTTGACAGATGCATACGCTAGAGGACAGTAGACCTAGTATAGAGTAGTAGGTGTATATCGGACGATACAGGACCACTTTTGTTATTTATACGTTTATGTCCACGGCAAATATCATCCAAATCGATCCTCCCGTCAAATCAGTCTAAGCATGAAATCAGGCGCGGTTGAAATTGGGGAGGGGGGGGGGGGGGGGGTCACAAATGCAGAAATGATTTTTTTTCTATTTGAGGTGCACTTGGAGGGATGGGGGGGGGGGTCCATGACCCATGCAAATTTAACTCAATCGAGTGTAGTGGCTACCCTCCCCCCTTTTAGACGTTGAATTTTTATAGGCTACGTAAAACCTGGCTCAGGATTTTCTTGAATTTGAATTAGTAATCCTTAAGGGGTGATTTCCGGGATAACAATGCAAAAAATACCGGCCAAGAGCATGTCGGGCGATGCTCAGTGTAGAGTTTCGTAGTTGCCGCCCTGTTACAAAACATCCGTTCAAAAGGTCGTTTTACTATCCGGCACTTCCTTTCACTATGCGTTATTGACTGGTAATTCAAAAACGGCTGAACCGATTTTATTCAATATAGTTTTTATTGAGAGTTCTTATCAGGCCTCACCAAATTTTAGCTTTCTAGTGTAAACGGTAACTGAGCTAGACCGCGGACAGACGGACGGACATGGCGAAACTATAAGGGTTCCTAGTTGACTACGGAACCCTAAAAAGAAATAAATAGTAGTTTATGTAACTGTTACGTAATAAGGCCTAATTATGTACAGGGTTGGAGGATTTTCATTACGTTACCGTAGAATTTTCATACGTTTTTACCACACTGTCACAGATCACTGATGTTACGTTACTGGTTGCAATAATAGTGGTAATTACATACGGTTCCGAACGCGGAATAGAGGATTTATGATATGGGTGTAGATCATAGTAGTTTATGTAACTGTTACGTAATAAGGGTCCTTAAAACATGAGTGTGGTTTTATGAAATGAGCCGCAGGCGAATTTCATAATAAGATCACACGAGTGTTTTAAGGCCTAATTACGTACAGTTGCATACACTGCTTTATCTACACTCATATTATTTATTCTAAATTCCTTATTCGGAAACCATAGAATGGCCGCCATTGCACCGCTACCATGGCCAACTCGATTGTGCCGGCGGTCGCGCGGGCGCGTGTCGGGCTGTCGGCGGATGTGCGGGAGGGTGCAGGTGTACATTATGTTATCAAAACTCATAGCACATCAATAATTGAGCATGAAAAGTTAAAATTACGTTACTGCCACGTATAAAAAGCTTATCATAGTAAAATCGGTCGTGGTAATGCTAGCCATTGCCTACCGTTTTCGAACACGTTTTAGAGAACTTACAATATGAGTGTAGATAAAGATATTTTTCTACTCCTGTACTTTTATCTGTCATTTATACATTCGTTAACACCTTTATAAGAACATAGATAATACACTCGATGAAAAGTCTATCTAGTATATTCCCCAAAATAACACTTGTTCTATAAAAGCGCCAAAATAGTATCGCGGAATCGCGTGCAAACACGGCTATTAATATAAAATAAATTACTGCCAACCTAAGAAACCTAAATAAACGCAGCGTTTTTAGAAAAAAAAACTTTAAAAAAGAAAAAAATATAAGAACCACAGACCTACTTCGTAGTTTTTTACGTTTCCCGTTCGTTTGTTGGGGCGAATTGCAAACTTTGAAAGTAATTTAGGTATTTTTACTAATCTCTGTAGCTCTTTAATAATTGATCAAATAACGACGGTGTGTATTTGTGTTAGTATTATTGAAAAATAGTGTTTTAAAAGGTAAAACTTAAATGATTGTTGATTATGTTGACAAAATAACTGCGATATCTATGATGATTTCAATTTCGCATTTTATGTAAAAGTAAGTGTATTCGTAGAAAAAGTATTGTATGCAACGTCGTATAAGTAGGTAAAAAAATGTTCGTGGCGTTTTTCTTAACAATTTTCGCCTACGGCTCAAATTGTTACCCACGCCACTCACCTTTTTTGACCCCTCTTATACAACTGTTGCATAAACTACTATTATTCTACAATGTAAGCACATTACAATGCACTAATGAACGTCAGAGAAAAATAAAATACGTGAGTGTCGTGGAACACTCAGTTGGAACGAAGTTATGTTATTACATGAAATTTTTTAAAATTTTCGAAATATTTGAATTTTTTGAAATTTTTGAAATATTTGAAATATTTGAACTTTTTGAAATTTTTGAAATTTAGAAATTCTGCCATTTTTGACATATTCGACATTTTTTACTTTAGGTTCTCGACTTTAGTCACTTTGTCACTTCTCACTTTTACTTTTCACTACACTTCACTTCACTTTATTCTATTTTATATTTTTTTTATTTCATTCCATTTTACATGTTTCTCAATCGTATGGGTGTCGCGTTTTCGTGATGTGACGCTTTTTCGTGACGGTCACGTGACTTTTTTTCGCCTAGCCCCCCATCCGCGAACCGTCCGATAAGGAACTTCGTTCCAAAACTACCACCGGTTCTAACCCTACACCTGAGCCCAAGAAGTATTATGACCGAAAAGAAACTCGACGGCACTTTTTTTTTTTTTTTTTAAACAGTAATACATTATTAGATCTTAAAGATACAAAACAATGCGTAGTTCTTCAGGAAGACATATCAAAACAGCTTAAGAGACAGATAATGAACCTATTGTTTAATTATAAAGAAAAATAAATCCTAATCTGACTGCTTCACAAAACGCTTGATATGTTTTCCTACCTAAACGTTAGATGATTATATGAGCGATATAACTGTTAGATGATTTTGTAGTAGTTTTTGGTTCGGGCCATGCATCTTTGTCCGTCATATATAGTCCTCGAACCTGCAATAACCCTTTGACATTAATGACATTTTCAAATATTTCTTAAGAGCGGGTAAATTTAAAGCATCGATGGGTAACTTGTTATAAATTTGAACACCTTGACCAAAAAATTACAAACTAGTTCAATACAAAATTTCATCTAAATACGTACAGCGGTTATTGGTTGTTTCTTCCCCATGTAAACTTCAACCCCTTTTGCATCCGCTTAAGGGATAATTTCCGAGATAAAACTATTTTATTTCCTTTTCCAGAGCTCAAATTATCTCCATACCAAATTTTATCTCAATCGATTCTGCGGTTAATAATTCCCTATACAAATTTCCAACTCCCTTATCACCCCTTGATTTTCGGGGTGAAAACTATCCTTTGTCCTTTCTTAAGACCCATACTATCTCTATAACGTGTTCTGTCACAGAATAACTAATAGTACTACCGTACAGAAAATTCACTCCTTCACAAAAGTCAGATTTAGGTATAAAATTATACCTATACTCGCCGCCTGCAAGTAAAATTGAAACTTATAACCGCGCACGAACTGTGAATCCTCCTTGCGCGCCGCAGTTTTATGACCGCGCTGTAAGTGTCGGCACGGGGTTGGCAGTTGACAAGTTTTTGTACCTATACCTACTGATACCTTATTTTTAAGATAAATATGTAGGAATTACAAACGTTGATTCTATGAAAAAAAATTTTAATGAGGAGATAGTAAGTATGTCTGATTCTCACGGAAGTAGGTATACTAGGTATGGCACAGCCGTATTCCTTTGAAAATATGTCGGTCAGTTCCTAATTTTTTTTCTGGGCAACCAATATTATATCTTTTATACGGATTAGATCCAGGTTTAGGTTTCGAAGCCATTGTGTATTTTCAATCGAGCGCGAGCGCCACGTGACACGACTATCGTGCGAGCCGAGCGGCAGCCCACAGCCATACGCCAACCCGGGAGGCGCACCGGCCAAATGTACCTAAACTGCGTAGTGAAACCCCCCCTGGTTCTGTTATCGATTCTAAGTATCCCCAGCCAACTTTTTTTCGAATATATTCCATGAACAGACTTTCGTCCCTCTTCAGCTTTATTATATGTATAGATAGTTTTTATTGAAAGTACCTTTCAGGCTTCACTTCCATTCTTTTTTTTTCAATTTTTTTGGACCTACGGTTCTAAAGTAAGATGAGGGGGGGGGGGGGGTTTGAAGATGAAACTATCCTTTGTCCTTTCTCGAGACCCATACTATCTCTATACCAATTTTCATCTAAATCAGTTCAGCGGTAAAAAAATCATACAAACTTCCAACCCCCTTTTCACCCCCACAAGGGTTTGAAACTATCCTATGACGTTTCTCGAGACTCAAATTATCTCCATACTCATTTATATCTAAATCGTTTCAGGGGTTAAAAATTTTTCCATACAAACCTTCAACCCCATTTTCACCCCCATCAGTGTTGATTTTCGGGATTAAAACTATCTATTATCCTTTCCCGGTACTCAAACTATCTTTATACAAAATTTCATCAAAATCTGTTCAGCCGTTTTCACGTGATGCGCGGTCAAATAAATAGACAAAAATTCTAAAAATTGTTGGAACGTGTTCTGTTATCGATTCTAAGTATCCCCAGACAACTTTTTTTCGATTATCTTCCGTGTACAGACTTTCGACCCTCTTCAGCTTTATTATATGTATAGATGATTTCAAGATCACATGGTCATTCACATTATAAATATTATTTGAAACGGGGTATTTACCATGTATATTAGCGTTACTCCGTGATGATGGTGCATGCAACTGCGCCGAAATATCGGGTACTCGAAAACGCATACATGGTAAATACCCCGTTTCAAAAAATATTTATAATTTTAAATTATATTCTAACATATCTATGTGGCTAAAGGTTTACACGCACACATACATACGTTACAAGGAAATAATACTGTGGCTCTGTGAGCTGTAGACCTCCATGCATCCTAGCATGGTTAAAGTGAATAGATCGTCATGTTTCGGGTGCCTTAGTGACACTCCACACTAGCGTCTTTCGAGCGGCGACCCGGCGTCGACGTGATTTTTGTCGAGCGTCGGCGTCTCACCAGCCCGACGCGGCGACGACGCGACGTTTTTCGAACGTTAAGTATGCCACATAATCACATGGTCACTTCACTCACTAAACAAGCTCAGGCACTTCTTGCCCATTAAAACTAAGGTCTTGTTAGTTAACGCGTTGATATTGCCAATTATAGACTATGGTGATGTGTGCTATCCCGATTTGAATGAAGAGCACCTTGACAAACTGGATCGACTCCTTAATAATTGCATCAGATTTATTTTCTGCCTCCGTAAATACGACCACGTGTCGGAGTCTCGCGCGCAACTTGGTTGGTTTCTCATTCGGCAGCGGCGAAATATCCGCTTGCTATGTACTCACTACTCAATACTCAATGATTCGCAAGCCCCTGAGTATCTTAAAACCTGCCTTCAGTTTTATGGTGTCTCTCGCGATCGTCAACTTCGCTCTTCGGGCAATCTCTCTTTCTTTGCTGGTGGATCAAAGAAATTCTAAGTATCTTCTCTAACAAGATTCTTC
Source organism: Pammene aurita (assembly GCA_947086415.1). Taxonomy (NCBI): domain Eukaryota; kingdom Metazoa; phylum Arthropoda; class Insecta; order Lepidoptera; family Tortricidae; genus Pammene; species Pammene aurita. The sequence goes on from OX352307.1 coordinate 8,943,792, forward strand.
GGATATGTATTTATATATGTATGGTCGTATGTATGTATGTATATACTATATATATGTATCTATGTATGTATGTATTGATTTATGTATTTTATGTATATTAGAATTATGTAGTTTATGTGTAAGAATTAAGGATGTAGTTTCGCATCTTTTTAAAGTTTTATGCTTCTGTCATATAATTTGTTTTCTGTATAGTTAGAAGCACCGCCTACAATCTTTCTGCTTGGCCCTAAGGTTGACTGGTAGAGAATGCCTCATGGCATTAAGTTCGCCTTTTGTACGATAAGTTTTCTTTTTGTGCAATAAAGATTAAATAAACAAATAAATAATGAGGACTTGACAGTTTATCCCATTTTTTCCTTAATCTGAAAATTATAAGTTATAATTGATAACTCCATTGTTCGTCATTTTTTGTAAAAAAAAACTGTAGCGCACGGTGGTGCGATTCCCATACAAATGAAAATATGCCCGAAGTTCAAAAATATGTAAAAAGTATGGAATTAATGGCATTTTAAATATATGACTGTAATGTTATACTACACATTTCATGCGACTTTTCCTATTTCTAGTTCAAATTTGTTGTTTTTATTTTTGTTTTCATAGAAATTTTCACCCCCATTTGGGTTGATTTTATAAAATTTTATTTCATTTTATGGTTAACGGCGATACAAGAAATATATTTTTAAAATATCAACTTCATTTTGAGTCGTTTAGGTTGTATGATGTCCGGAAGTCAGTCAAGTCCTCATCATCATCATCATCATCATATCAGCCGAAAGACGTCCACTGCTGGACATAGGCCTCCCCCAAAGAGTGCCACAATGACCACAATGGTCCTGCGCCACCCGCATCCAGCGGACTCCCGCGACCTTCACCAGGTCATCAGTCCACCTTGCGGGGGGTCTACCCACGCTGCGCCTTCCGGTTCGTGGTCGCCACTCGAGAACCTTTCCGCCCCAACGGCCATCGGTTCTACGAGCAATGTGCCCCGCCCACTGCCACTTTAGTTTAGCGATTCGGAGGGCTATATCGGTTACTTTGGTTCTGCTGCGGATGGCCTCATTTCTGATGCGATCACGCAGAGAGACTCCAACCATAGCCCTCTCCATTGCCCTTTGGGTGACTTTGAGCTTTCTTATGAGGCCCATTGTAAGCGACCACGTGTCAGTACCATATGTCATCACTGGCAACACCCACTGGTCAAAGACTTTCGTCTTGAGACACTGCGGAATATTGGACAAAAAGATGTGCCGTAGCTTCCCGAACGCTGCCCAACAGAGTCGGATTCGTCGATTGAACTCTTTCTCGAAGTTGGATCTACCTAACTGGACAGTATGTCCTAAGTATATATAATCGTCCACAACTTCGAGTGTAAAGTCTCCGATTGTAACGGGAGTTGGTGCTACATGGGTATTTGACATGATCTTCGTCTTATCCATGTTCATCTTTAGACCAACTCGCTTGGAGGCTTTACTCTGCCGCAAGTCCTCATGTTTATATTTATTTATTTATTTAATCTTTAGTGCACAATACAAGATGGTACAAATGGCAGACTTAATGCCATAAGGCATTCTCTACCAGTCAACCAATGGGCTAAACAGAAAGGTTAAGTAGGTGCAGGGTCCATTAAATATGACAGAATTAAAACATTATATGACATACTTAACGTTCGTAAGACGTCGCGTCGTCGACTTGTCGGCGCTGGTGAGACGCCGACGCTCGACAAACGTTGCGTCGACGCCGCGCCATCGCCGCGGCGCCGCTGGGCAGGCGCTCGCGCGACATCGATGCTCGAAAGACGCTAGTGTGGGGTGGCCCTTAAAATGAAACGGATTTTAATACTACTAATGTGGTATTTATTGTGTGTTAGTTTCGGCGTGTTCCCGGCGGGCAGCCTGTCGGTGGGCGCGCTGGCGGCGGGCGCCAGCGCCGACGCGCCGCTCGCGCTCGCCACCACCGGGCCCGTGCAGCGCATGGAGCCGCTCAACAACCTGCAGGTACACTAGAGTACAGTGTGTCTGTCCGTCAGTCTCGGCGTGTTGTCGGCGGGCAGCCTGTCGGTGGGCGCGCTGGCGGCGGGCGCCAGCGCCGACGCGCCGCTCGCGCTCGCCACCACCGGGCCCGTGCAGCGCATGGAGCCGCTCAACAACCTGCAGGTACACTAGAGTACAGTGTGTCTGTCCGTCAGTCTCGGCGTGTTGTCGGCGGGCAGCCTGTCGGTGGGCGCGCTGGCGGCGGGCGCCAGCGCCGACGCGCCGCTCGCGCTCGCCACCACCGGGCCCGTGCAGCGCATGGAGCCGCTCAACAACCTGCAGGTACACTAGAGTACAGTGTGTCTGTCCGTCAGTCTCGGCGTGTTGTCGGCGGGCAGCCTGTCGGTGGGCACGCTGGCGGCGGGCGCCAGCGCCGACGCGCCGCTCGCGCTCGCCACCACCGGGCCCGTGCAGCGCATGGAGCCGCTCAACAACCTGCAGGTACACTAGAGTACAGTGTGTCTGTCCGTCAGTCTCGGCGTGTTGTCGGCGGGCAGCCTGTCGGTGGGCGCGCTGGCGGCGGGCGCCAGCGCCGACGCGCCGCTCGCGCTCGCCACCACCGGGCCCGTGCAGCGCATGGAGCCGCTCAACAACCTGCAGGTACACTAGAGTACAGTGTGTCTGTCCGTCAGTCTCGGCGTGTTGTCGGCGGGCAGCCTGTCGGTGGGCGCGCTGGCGGCGGGCGCCAGCGCCGACGCGCCGCTCGCGCTCGCCACCACCGGGCCCGTGCAGCGCATGGAGCCGCTCAACAACCTGCAGGTACACTAGAGTACAGTGTGTCTGTCCGTCAGTCTCGGCGTGTTGTCGGCGGGCAGCCTGTCGGTGGGCGCGCTGGCGGCGGGCGCCAGCGCCGACGCGCCGCTCGCGCTCGCCACCACCGGGCCCGTGCAGCGCATGGAGCCGCTCAACAACCTGCAGGTACACTAGAGTACAGTGTGTCTGTCCGTCAGTCTCGGCGTGTTGTCGGCGGGCAGCCTGTCGGTGGGCGCGCTGGCGGCGGGCGCCAGCGCCGACGCGCCGCTCGCGCTCGCCACCACCGGGCCCGTGCAGCGCATGGAGCCGCTCAACAACCTGCAGGTACACTAGAGTACAGTGTGTCTGTCCGTCAGTCTCGGCGTGTTGTCGGCGGGCAGCCTGTCGGTGGGCGCGCTGGCGGCGGGCGCCAGCGCCGACGCGCCGCTTGCGCTCGCCACCACCGGGCCCGTGCAGCGCATGGAGCCGCTCAACAACCTGCAGGTACACTAGAGTACAGTGTGTCTGTCCGTCAGTCTCGGCGTGTTGTCGGCGGGCAGCCTGTCGGTGGGCGCGCTGGCGGCGGGCGCCAGCGCCGACGCGCCGCTCGCGCTCGCCACCACCGGGCCCGTGCAGCGCATGGAGCCGCTCAACAACCTGCAGGTACACTAGAGTACAGTGTGTCTGTCCGTCAGTCTCGGCGTGTTGTCGGCGGGCAGCCTGTCGGTGGGCGCGCTGGCGGCGGGCGCCAGCGCCGACGCGCCGCTCGCGCTCGCCACCACCGGGCCCGTGCAGCGCATGGAGCCGCTCAACAACCTGCAGGTACACTAGAGTACAGTGTGTCTGTCCGTCAGTCTCGGCGTGTTGTCGGCGGGCAGCCTGTCGGTGGGCGCGCTGGCGGCGGGCGCCAGCGCCGATGCACGAAAGCAGGTTATTCAAGTCTATACGTTTTGTTCGAGTTGCACCCGCTATTCTGAGGATTAAAATGTAACATAGACTTGAATGAGCCTGTTTTGAACGACGGCGGTGGCCACTCACTGTGCCGCCGGTCGCTTACATGGAGTCTGCGGCCGTTACAAGGAGCATCAAAAGAAAACAAAACCCTACAGCTGCAATCTAAGCAATCTCTTTCTAGCAATTCGTATACGTAAATTCACAATAGCTAGCGCCGAATGTCTATGAAAATAGATAGTTCGATACAAATCTCGCGCGAGCTTTCTTGAATCAATCTAAAGGTACTTTCGCCATATCTGGTTACACCCTGTCAAGTTGCGGCAATCAAACCAATGCATTTATAAATATAAAATTATACGTGTTTTTATTGATTTGCTTTAATTTCATAATCTCGAACATTACACCACTCTGAGATACAAAAGAAGCATATTTTATTGATGTAACATACGTAAATGATGCATTTATTGCGGAGTCTCAGAGTACGAAAATAATTTAATTTAGATTTAAACAATCACAAAGATAAAAAAATAACTATCGATTATTTCAGAACTGGAGCTAATGAGGACACTGATGTCTTTGTAAAATATACTTAATTTAAGCTCAGGAATGTACCTTTGCAATTAAAGCAAATTAACTAAAACACGGTGTATAATACCAACATTTACATTCCAGGTGGCGATAAAGAACAACGTGGACGTGTTCTACTTCGCGTGCCTCATGCCGGCGCACATCCTCTTCACGGAGGACGGACAACTCGACAAGCGCGTGTTCCTCACCACCTGGAAGGAGATCCCTGCCGCCAACGAGCTGCAGCACTCCCTCTCCGGCGTCTCCGGCACCGCAGACTCCATCGCGCACAAGATGACCCTCAACAATATCTTCACCATAGCAAAGCGCAACGTGGAAGGACAGGACATGCTCTACCAATCGCTAAAACTCACTAACAACATCTGGGTTTTACTAGAACTCAAACTACAGCCTGGAAATCCGGAAGCCACTCTCAGTTTGAAATCACGCACTGTCGAAGTAGCTTCATGCATATTCCAAGCGTACGAAGCTATTATCAAATCGTAATCTCGTTCGTTCGTCTAAGACGTATTGTTATAGTATTCTTATGTAAGTTATAAACTTTATACGACTGTAAATTCCATTAGTGTATGAATGTTTATTAGAGATTCTAGCTTTTTGCGCCAACGAGTCTCACCTAATTCGGTGATACTTTCTAAGGAAAAAAGTTAGTAACTATTTATTAGAGATTATGAAATGAAATGCGATTTTATCGCGGCGAGTGGGATGGAAGACTCCGGGAGAATTATGCCGTGTAATGGCTATAAATAAATAATTATATAAATTTATGTTGACCTTTTATTTGGAACAATAACTTTCGTAACCCTGAAATGTGAACTTTCAATTATTTTGTGATGGTGGTTGCCGTTCGGTACGTAGCAAAGAGAAATAAGTGCTTACATATTAAGGCAACGCGTATAACTTAAAATGAGCCTTCAGCCTTTAATATAAGATTGACTATTGCGAAGTTAATGAACCTATCAGAAATTCATAATGATTAGAAATGATAAAACACTTTAGAAAAATCTTCATATATTCAAATTCTTTCTATATACAAAATGGTCCAGACCAACATCGAATTGTTGTGTATAAACCGCTATATGGACAATCTAATCCTTTTCTTACTAATACTAAGGCATCACATAACATGTATAAAATATTCGCATCTCATTAAACTGCAAAACTTGTACGGGACTCTCAAAACTTTAATTAGAGATTCAAAAATTAACTAAACATCTTTCAAAAGTCAAGAAACTTAAACCATCTATAAAACATGCGAATATATACGGCATAAATGTATGGCAACATACAAAAAAATCATATTTTCTGATTGATACAAAAGAGTCCATAGATATGTCTACAAGAAAACAAGTCATAGCTTAAACTTATTTAGAATCGGTTAGCCATTTCGAAGATATTAAATAGCTCAAAAATGTATGATAAATATAAATTAATCTATTTTGAGGAGGAATTCTTCTATATCCAATTTTTGCCGCATAATAGCAGATAGCACCACCTCTGTACAGCAGACGACATTCAGAGTCTTCTCCGCCTGCAAGAGATAATACATCAGGTGCAAATCATTAGGCACCGTGAGCACCAAGTAGCTGTATGGTCGCATACTGTGCATCTCTTGTATTGAGACGTAGGACCGTCGATTCTTCTCGACTTTACCGCCGCAGAGCTCAATTATTTCCGTTAGAAATGACCGGGAAGGTTTAACACAGGGTGTCATGAAGAATGTGATTCCTTCGAAGAGCCGTCGTCTCTGTTCGCCACATAGTAGCACTTCGGAGATATCGCATTTGAACATTTTGTTGAACGCTTCGTCTCTGAGGCCGTACTGCGCTTCGTCGGCGAATTTGTTCTGCCGCTGGCTTTCCAGGATCCACTCTGTGGACAGCAAATGTTTGACGGTGACGAGACAGCTGACCAGTTTATTGGTGCGGATCAGCTTATCCATGACCAGGTGCGTGGCTTCCGCTGCTGTTGATACCACGAGACCTCCGAGTAACCTACGGGGAAACATGATCGTTAGGTACTATGTATTAAATTAGTTATAGTTTGTCCGGCGGCTTAAGGATAAATGCAGGGATCGTTACCGGTATTCTCAAAACCGGTTGTAATTTAGGTTTAACCGGTTATACTTGAATTTCACTATTTATATTGCTAAAACCATGAATAGCGGTAAAATATTACCTGTATTCAAAAGCATTATCGGTTTTTTAGAAATTACATGTTTACCTGTAATCGATTTTATTACCGGTATAAGTCAAAAGACAAGCACCTAAAAGGCATAAGACTTTAAAAGTCAGAAATTAATTTGTGATATACGACACTTTGTACTACTACTTTATTTAGTTGGTTTATTTCTAGAAGATTTGAAATAGGAACGCCTTAGCAGTTATGTCGTCTGTCGTCGAACTAGTCGGTTAGGTATACATTCGGCCCGATAGAGACCGTAAATTAGATACAGATGTCTCACTCGCACTAGTAATAAAATTGTCATTCATTGAATATAGACTACTATTAGATAGTACTAGAATAATATTAGAATATATACTGAAATTAGGACTTGAATTGTCATAATGATGATAGCAATATTAAATTAATACCTTTAATTTGAATACAGGTATACAATTTAAACCGCTATTAGTTTGACAGTTTGTTTACAGGTATTTAATAAAACCGGTTGTGCAATCTTTGGATCCTTTGGTCCTTAAGCCGCCGGAGAAACTATACCAAGGCTTATGAACTCTGGTTACAACACAAAAACTGTTATATAAGATCAATCGTTTTGGCACCTTAACCTTTATGGTCAGAGCTCGGACACATGGGCGTCGTTGAACTGACAAACTATGATTATAATAATGATAGATGGGTTAGGCACGCTCTAAAAGTGAAGCACTTAAAATGAGTGAACTCAAACAATTGTCGCTAGTCGCGCATCGGCAAGCGAGAGATACGGACGTGCCAATGAGCTCGCGTCACACGCGTGAGAAAAAGACAATCTGTAATTTTCTAACAATGAGAGTGACAAAGATGTAATGATTGTCAATAGTACATTACTTACCAAGGGCTGTAAAAGAAAGAAAGGCCGAAATCGCAGGTATTTGTAACCCGAGCCGCAGGCGAGGGTTGTAAATATGCGATAGAGGGCTTTCTTTTTTACTGCCCGTGGTGAGTACACAATTTTACGTCTCCACCTGGGCATAATGCGAGTTTTACCGTACGCGTAGCGTGCGATAAAACTCACATTATGGCTAGGTGTGACGTAAAATAGATAAACATACTCGTAACAGAATCGTTGCTAGGTTATGAAATAACTCTAGAAGTATTTCTTTGTGCTCATTTTGTTAAAGTATAACCCATTCATAGTAAATATCATTGCTGACAAAGGGTTATAATTTAGAAAACGTTATACAATGACGCCTATCCGTCGATCTCTGTTTTCGATCCATCACCTATGTTTAATTTATGGACAACACAATTTAAATACGATTGTAGTAACATATAAAACGGCACAAATTACTACAAATAGAATACATTTCGGGCTTCATTCCCTAATTGGATATTAATTAGTTTAAACCCGTTCCCACTATTCGCTACTGGTTGAGAGAAAATTAAACTTTACGTTATATCTACAGGGTCAGAGTATCTTCTTTTTCATCCGACATTTTAGTGTCACTGCAAAAAAAGTAATGCATATCAATATATGCTTGTAAAAGGAGCTTTCATTATAATAATTCGGAAAATGGAGGACTATAATTTGGAGTTATCGATCGAGCGACCGTAGCGAAGCGACAACGGAATAGAGAACATGCGTGAAAAATATTTAATTGAATTTGTTGCATAAACACGTTCAACAACCCCAAATTAATATAAATAAGTGGAAATCCGTAATAATTTTTAACAGTTTTTTAATGATATTGCGGTTTAAAAACGTAAAATTTTTGGCATTTTTTTATACCTCAAATGTATTTTCGAAACTTCAGTTCGATTACTATGTTCTAACAAGAAGAAAAATGTATGATAACTATATAGCTCAACGCATTTTTTCGTGCCTAAAATTACAAAAATCTTCCAAAAACTTGTTCCTTCCAAACAGTTTTCTGCAACTTTGTGGTCGGTGACGTCACAAACCTCACACTTTTTGTATGGGGCGTTTTGACGCGCGGCGCAGACGCCTTACGTATTTTCACATTTTTGACGTTTCAGGGCTATCATAGATAGTAGGTTTATTAGAGACATTGGAATCTACAGGGAAATAGAATCGAATGACGTCTTCCAAAAAAATCATGCATGTTCCTAATTGTGAGCTGACTACCGGGATGCTCGTGCCTTTTCGATGGCTTTTTGATGTTGAATAATTGTTCACGATAGTCTTAGTAAAGTTTTCCTGATCTCTAAGAAATATTGTTGGGGTTGTAGCAGAGATAAATATAATTTCAGAGTTCATAAATAAACAGGATCGATCAAGGACTTATGTCAGTGCCAACGTCCCCGCAGCTCTGGAACCCCAGATCGTGCGGGACGATGGCAAGCGCCCCGACGGGATGTCGTTAATCCCCTGGAATAGAGGCCGTGCGCTGGTGTGGGACGCCACTTGCGCTGACACGCTGGCGGCGTCCTACATCTCACGCACCAGCCGACAAGCCGGAGCGGCGGCGGACGCCCGAGAGCGCATCAAGGTAAATAAATATAGCTGTCTCGGCGCCAATTACGAATTTGTAGCTTTT